>OW026305.1:15185690-16674320 GCA_932273695.1 Apotomis betuletana | reverse complement strand
ATTGTCCTTTAAGAACCCGACTGTACTCTGAATTTTCGTTTTTCTAAAAACCACTGTCTTAGCTATTTTTTTGGGGATATTATACAACTCTATCCTATGATTGATTGGTTGGTTCTGACAATCCGTTTCTGTATTGCCAGTCGTATACCTACTCGTATTATAATACTCTTCGATTCCATTGTTATCTGTATCACCTGTATGAGTATCATAAAATCGCGAGTGTTTTCATCAATTATTACGACAAAATAAGATTTAATCCAGGAAAATTTCAATTAAAATATATAAATAATATGTTTTGTAGGAGTGACAGAGAGGTGTAAGTTTCATAGTTATTTATTTTGTTACTATGAAGCGGCAACTAGTGAGTGACTGGCGTAGGTAAGCAAGTGGCCTAAGTGTCAGACCTTGTTTTTTTGATGATTCGGACAAATAAAACTTCCGAAAGGGGCGTTCTCAGCGATGCCGGGAATTCCCGGTATTACCATACTGAAATTTACGGGGTTCATGGGAGTTAAAAGAAAAAGATGAAAATCATCATGACCCTTGTATATATCCCATTTATTAGGGGTCGAGGCAGCATGTTTTCTTCTTGCATTTTTCCATTAGTTAAAAGAAAGAAAACAAAATAGAAATTGTAAAATAGGTACGCTCCGTGTATGCAAGTAAATTACTGACTGAAATAATTTATTGAGTACCTATTTCCCTCCGATTTCCGCAGACGACAAAGAAACTTGAGGGTGAATTTGTCACGTAAATTTGTAACCGGAAAAAAGTGATTCATTCATAAACAGAAACAAAGCATCCAACACTTGGAGTTCTCAAGAATGAATCATTACACAAATATTTAATTTTGGTTTTATACACGTACAAGTTTAGTTCAGTTGGTTGCACGACACCTTGCGAAGTGACGGTCCCATGTTCGATCCCAACAAGGGCTTTTCTAATGAGCGCGAGCATTTATTTGATCCTGAGTTATGCATGTTTTCTATATATTACATTATATCTACGAATGATGAAGTCTACGCTCCGACCTACTCGGGCCCATATTCAAAACCCCGAGAGCTTTCAACTCGAGCTCTCCAACCGCTTCGCTTGTCTGGAGAACTTTGTCTCAGTGGACGAGATCAACGACGGGCTAGTGGAAACTGTCCACACGGTAGGGTCTAAGTTTTTCAGACCCCGCCGTAAAGATAGACCTCAGAAATTGTCTGATCGAACCTTAAACCTCATGGCTGAACGACGCTCGCTACAGTTGCAGTCTCCCGATGACGCGAGGTCATATAGGCAGCTTAATAGACGTATATCGAAGTCCTTGCGACATGATCTGCGGCTCTTTAATACGAACCGTGTTAAAGAGACCATTGAGCAGAACAAAGGCTCCAAAGCGTTCGCAAAGGACAAGTCTATTGGACAAAGCCAGCTGACCAAGCTGAAACGGGAAGATGGCAGCATAGCGTCGACCAAAGCAGAGGTTCTAGGCGAGATCGAGAGGTTCTATGGTCAGTTATACACTTCAGTCGCAAAGCCCGTTGACAGCTTGGTAGGCGATCCAAGAGCCAAGCTGTCCCGACATTATACCGAAGATATCCCGGACATCAGTCTGTACGAGATTAGGATGGCCTTGAAGCACCTTAAGAACAACAAGGCGCCGGGCGAAGACGGAATCACCTCAGAGCTTCTGAGAGCGGGTGGAACACCGGTACTTAAGGTCCTCCAGAAGCTCTTTAATTCCGTCTTGTCCGAGGGCAAAACGCCTGAAGCATGGAATAGAGGCGAGGTGGTACTGTTCTTCAAGAAAGGTGATAAAACCCTATTGAAGAACTACAGGCCCATCACGCTTCTAAGCCATGTTTATAAGTTGTTTTCAAGGGTCATCGCGAACCGTCTCGAACATAGACTTGATGACTTCCAGCCTCCCGAACAAGCCGGTTTCCGAAGAAGCTATAGTACCATAGACCACATACATACGCTGCGACAAGTTATACAGAAGACTGAAGAGTATAACTTGCCATTATGCTTAGCGTTTGTGGACTATGAGAAAGCCTTCGATTCGGTGGAAACATGGGCGGTGCTCGAGTCACTTCAGCGATGCCATATTGACTATCGGTACATTGAAGTGTTGAAGTGTTTGTATAGTAACGCCACCATGTCGGTCCGAGTTCAGGAGCAGAGCACAAAGGCCATTCCATTGAGAAGAGGCGTAAGACAGGGGGACGTTGTGTCCCCGAAACTGTTTACGGCCGTTATGGAAGACGCCTTCAAGCTCCTGGAATGGCAAGGACTTGGCATCAACATCAATGGCGAATACATCACTCACCTTCGGTTTGCCGACGACATCGTAGTCATGGCAAAGTCGATGGAGGAACTCAGCATGATGCTCGATGACCTCAATCGAGTTTCTCAACGGGTGGGCTTAAAAATGAACATGGACAAGACGAAACTCATGTCAAATGCCAAGGTTGTGCCCATCCCAGTCTCTGTTGAAAACTCGGTACTCGAAGTTGTTGACTCATACACCTAGGACAAGTGGTCCAATTAGGTAGGTCCAACTTCGAGAAAGAGGTCAACCGCCGAATCCAACTCGGCTGGGCAGCGTTCGGGAAACTACGCAATGTCTTTTCGTCCGACATACCTCAGTGCCTCAAGACGAAAGTCTTCAACCAATGTGTGTTACCAGTGATGACTTACGGCACCGAAACGTGGTCTTTCACTATCGGCCTCATCTCAAAGCTCAAAGTCGCTCAACGAGCAATGGAGAGGGCTATGCTCGGGGTGTCTCTACGTGATCGAATCAGAAATGAGGAAATCCGTAGACGAACTAAAGTGACCGATATAGCTCACCGGATTAGCAAGTTGAAGTGGCAATGGGCAGGCCACATAGCACGCAGAGCAGATGGCCGATGGGGCCGTAAAGTGCTCGAGTGGAGACCTCGGACCAGCAAGCGCAGCGTAGGACGTCCACCTACAAGATGGACATATGACCTTATAAAGGTCGCCGGAAGGCGCTGGATGCAGGTCGCTTCCAACCGGTATATATGGAAGTCCAAAGGGGAGGCCTATGTTCAGCAGTGGACGTCCTATGGCTGAGATGATGATGATGACATTATATCTATTCATAGTCTTGTATCGAATGCGTCGTCTAAATAATAGCTTCTCTATTTATATTTAAATGTATAGTGTACGTTAAAATGTTCGTCCCAATTGTGTTAAACCTAATTTTCGGTGTACTCCTTAGGTAAGTTCTCCAGACCAGGCATGCTGGAATCGTCAATGAAGGAACACCAGGATAGTACAAAATATTCGATATTATATAGCACAGTAATTATATAAATCATTTGCCGCCACGGTTGTGCGCTGCAGTCTTAGCGCCAGCGCAGCGGCGATGTGATGTATTGGTATGTGTGACATCACTAGAGAGTGATTCACTACTGCACCTCTAGCATAACTGTGACACTCGACTCTTTCTCGTACGAGATATATTACATATCTCTTTCTGAACAGTGCTGTGAGAGAGTGACGGGTGACGTTTAGTCGCGCGACAAGAGTCGTGAAGCATAGTTGTGCTAGACGGGCTGAATTGTACTCTTACCATGAGTTAACGTGACCGCTAGCGACAGCGTAAAAGATTGGTATGGAGAATAGTAGGTGCAGCGCCCCTAGCTGTAACTTAGTAGAAGTGCAATTCACCATACAAATCATTTACGCTCTCTTTAGCGAGTACGGTCACTGCAAACTCTTGTAAGGGTACCGGTACGTCGATTCCTTTTATGCTGCGCCAACACCTGATAAACAGAAAATAATGTACGCCGGAGATAGTCAAAAGTGTCGGTCAAAAAGCTGATTCGACCGCCTACCAATATATAAAATCGGAAATAATACAACATATTGTTTTCGCCAGTTCAAACATCGATTCACGCGAGAGAAAGCCTTTTGAAATATTTATCAAAAGTTACGTAATTAGAACGAAAATATCCTTAATGTGTTGGCATGTATTTATGTAAGCATGCAGGAAAACACTCGAAATAACACATATGGTTAACTTATTTACTCTGCTTCATAAAGTAACATTAATTTAATTCTATTGTATGATTACATATTTTAAAACTCAGCTCCTATTATTGATATACTAAGTCTACGTAATCACTTTTTCACAAAAAAATATCGACGTTAAAGACAAATAAATATTTCCCGAGAATTATCCCTTAACTCCTGACGATTAAGGAGTTATAGTTATACCTCTTATCATCAGTTCTACATAATGAGATGATGACTCAGTACCAGACGCCAAATACCTGAATAACTTTATAAAATACGTGAATATCATTGTTAGTGCTTATAATTGAGGGCTACCCTCGATTTCCTAGGGATCCCATAGGTAATTAGATCGCGACATGGTGACAATGGGACCACCTCAGGAGTATAATCTTTGTAATAAAAAAAAAATTGGGCAAGTGCGAGTCCGACTCGCGCATGAAGGGTTACGTACCACAATCTATAACAAGTTTGTGGTATGAGAGCCCCCCTTAAATATTTATTTTATTTTAGTTTTAGTATTTGTTCTTATAGCGGCAATAGAAATACATCATCTGTGAAAATTTCAACTGTCTAGCTATCACCGTTCTTCAGATACAGCCTGGTGACAGACGGACGGACGGACGGACGGACAGTGAAGTCTCAGTAATAGGGTCCCGTTTTTACCCCTTGGGTACGGAACCCTAAAAACATTTTGAGAACCGATCCACAATTGGCGAAATAATCGCGAAACATACATACAAAATAAAATTAAAACAGAAGAATTGAGAACCTCCCATTTTTTAAACAAATGAAAAGTAACCGCAATAAAATAATTTGAATTAAATTGGCACATTTCGATAAAAGTAATTTATTTTTCGGATTATTATATACGTTTTCCTACAATGCAAATAGCAGAAAGCGCAGACCGCAGCCCCGCCACAAAGCTGCGGGTTCCGTCCAAGTTTGTATTTGTTCCAATATAAAAACCCTATCTGCAATTCCGTTCTATCTTCGATTTTAAATGACCGTGTTTCAGTTTGCTGAACGAATCCATACTTTAAAACATTTCTTCAAGTTTTAAAGTGAACCCAAACAAAGTTTGTTTGCCGGTTTCTTTTGTAGTAAATATAATACGATGCTATTTATATTTATACGACGTATTTGAATACAGGCAAGAGGCAAATCATTAAGAGGCCTTACCTATTCCTTTTAAAATTTATTTTTTTCATATTATGACAAATATATTATTATATATTTATAATTTCAACTAACTTTTTGAAGTGAATAATACTTTTTCCCGAGTTCTAGGTAGTAACATAGCTATTTCACGCTTTCATTGCGTACCGTCGAAAATAAGTTAAAAAAACTAATTTTCCGCGTGAATTTTGTCAATTTCGAGTAGTTTTTGAAACAAAAATTATCAATAAAAAATTCAAACTGTAGGTTTCAAATATATACCAATAAATCCCAATAGCCCTGTTCTAGAAAGTAACATCAATAGAGTATGTTAAGAAACAAATGTTTGATCATAGATAAAAATGTCTAAACAATCAGCATTTTAAAAGGAATAAGGCCTCTTAATAGAGCATTAGTATTTTAGTAATTTTATTATCAATGTTATGGCTATGTTTGGTAATTGACGTTCTGTTATGGTACTGTTTTCATTATATATAATCTGATATCAATGTATTGAAATAATAAATTCTGATACATTGGTAGAAATGTATGCTGTTTACTAAAAAGTATGACAACATTGCAAACAAATGCTACGCGATATCCTAAAACCAACACACAACCTTGTCAAAAGTATAGCAAATTATGTCATCTCACATTACCTTGCTTTGACAATATATTTACAATATTTACAATAATAAAAACTATAGATAAATATAAAAGAAAGGATAATTTATTACATCGCCAATCGATTTTTTTATCAAAATTATTTGCAGTCTCATCACAGGATCCGGATTGTCTCGGCCTAACAGTATTAAAAATGCCCGGGCATTGTGAACAATGTCCAATTTACCATGTATTGAATATCACAAAGAACATTAGTAATAAAATAAGAAAATTATATTGGACTTTAATTTTCTGTCTAAAATTGTATGTACAAACTTTTTGAGAAATGCTCAATAATTTCAATGTTCAGGACAAGGTTCATACTTCACACCTCGATGTCTTGACATTCCAGACATTCAATATATTTATTATTTTACGAAATATGTTTAAGTCTTATGGAATAATATTGGCTTAGAAAATATCATGTTTCATTTATAGTTTCATTTTCACAAATGAAGGAAATTTTATATTGAAAACTCCTCGATAATGAGTCGAATTAAATGTATTACAACTAACCCTATAATAAATCCTATTATGTGAACTCCTATTTCACAAGTTAATAACTGTTTAATTAATATTTCAAATCAATTAGTTACGAAAAGTGCGTTCATATATTCGTACTGTTATTTATTGTACACGATAAATTCGCTCAAACGTCCCTAAAAAAATGGCGTACCTAAGTGACATTGGAAAAATTGCTGCACTTTGTTTTTCCTACAAAAATCACAAGATCACTTAAGATTCTGAGTCAGAACAACTTAAACCTAAACTCTCTCCAAATAAAAATTAAAATTAAGAATAATGTTCTCCAGCACCTTCTTTTTATTGTGTCTGTTTTCAATTTATTTATTTCTTTAAGCTTTATTGCACAGATTACACAAGTGAAAATACAAATGGGGAACATTATTCCTCTCATTCATTCTCAGGCATTCTCTACAAGTCAACCATTGGAATAAACAGAACCATCTGTATGGAAATATCACATTTTTATTATTTAGAAATATTGACAGAAAGGTTAATTGTAAAAGAAGTAAGTAATCTTATCCGCTGCAATGTCAGTCGCAGGTTCAAATGCTTAAATAGGTACATTACATTGTCTTTTTTTCATACACCCGTAGAACTATAGGTACTTTAGGGTTGGTGAGACGTACACGTACCTTATAGACTATTAAAAAAAACTTATAAAATAATGTTGAAGTCGAATATCGCTCGACATGTTTTGAATCAGTACGCGATTCATCATCAGGAGCTACGATCAGTGGCGGCGGCGGCCAAACGAAAACGAAATATTTTCGACTATAAATTCTACGATGTGAGTACCGTTTCGTATGTATTTTAATACACGTACCTTCTACGAAAATAGCCTAAGACATAAAGAACACTATACCCACGATAGTGATGACAGCATAATGTGTTGAGAGACCGACAAAGGTCTCCAAATACAGTTAATGTGTGTTATGCGTGACCGAGCTACGTTCACGTCACGTAATGTCGGGAATGTTCTGTTTGAAATCACGCCACGTTATCAGGTGAAACAAGTTACGTTAAATGTCGAATTATAAACGTATTTATCATTTATGAGATATTGAGATTTAGACAGGTAAGGCTTTTGTTTTTAGACGGTATTGATTGTCTGTTTCGATAAACGCCTCTTGAGTCCTTTCTACCCGTTACAACGGGGTTTTTTACGTTTAATATACGTACATGTATCTATCTGTTATAATACCTTCAAATATTTGAATAAACTCTAATAAATATATATCAGACGACCTCACACAAATCGATCTAGTCCCAAATTAAGCTCAAGAAGGCTAGAGTTATGGGTACTAGTAAAGTAAAGTAAAGTAAAGTACTCATTTATTGTGAACTGTGTATAAAGGATGGTACCTATACAGCAAAATGCAGAGTATCAACAGCCGCCCGTTTCGGGCATACAATTTTTGTTCTTATGACTACAGTACATAATATAACATATTCGCATACATTTAATTCATGTTACATTTATTGAAGAATTACTAGACGACGATATACATTCTTATATAGATACATTTCCATTGAAACTGTTTAGTGGTATTCTAACAATTTAATTTTAATTGAATAATAGTACTAGTGCCTAATGGCGAAGCCTGGGTGTCGTAAAATTGCGTCACGAGCCTCATTGTTAGGTGTCAATCTAACACTAGACACTAATAAAATATGATTATTAGCAAAGGAACGACTAACGAAATGGAATTCTATTCTGGTACCAAATTCATGACTTTATATGTCATAAGATTTCTTTTTAGGATGTCTAGCACTCTCCGGACTCTCACGACCTTCAGCATTTTCGAATAAATATAATCTTGATCACATCAACAGTCGACAAGACAGTGTAATCTTCATATTAGTTTATTATAATTTTACTTTCATATTCATGTTATTAACGACGACGCGGATAATGTCTATACGTAGCGCAGACATTTTTATTAAGAGCCGTGAGGGCCTAGGCCGCGCCATTTTGCCGCCACCCACCGAGTGCTTAATGTAGGATAATGGACTCTCACTATTAATTTTGGCTGTTTTTGTTTACGAGATAACCGTAACGTGCTGCCCGGGTCATCTTATTATGACAAACTGATTATCTACGGGGAAAACTTGTCTCTCTTTGTTTCGTATGCAATTAATGAACGTTTATGTCTGTTTTGCTCTATAATATGTAATAGTAGGTAAAGCAAATAGAGTAGATATAGAATCTGTCTAATATAGATAAATACGCGTCAAAAACTATACCGTCTTTCTGTCACGCGGCTGTGTATTAACCGTCTGGAAAAAAACTTTACTAAAAAATTTCAAAATGTAAGATGACTCGTGCGGTTTTTTTTTATTTTTCTTTTGATCATAAATATGTAAAAAAAATTGGTACGAATTAAAAAATTGGAAAAACTCGATTATAAAAATATCTATCACAGGTTGGACTAAGGCATTTATGGTTCAAACTCTTCCAAATAGTCTCCTGTACCACTTTCAATAGTTCCTACATCGTTATTCCAAACATCTTTATCGTATTTATTACATCAGACTGAGAATATATAGTTCCTATATCCTGAAAATAAATGTACACCATATAAACCACTAATACAAAGATCAAAGCTTAAAGAAAAATTTAAAAAGGAGAACCCGGTACCTCTGGATTATCGGTCCAGCGCCTTAACCACTTCGCTACCCTAGCTCCAGTTTCCCGGTCTCTTCCACCAGGTAGCTCCTTTTTAAATTTTTCCTTAAGCTTTGATCTTTGTATTAATGGTTTATCTTTGTATTGTGGTGTACCCACATTAAAAAATTAGACATTACATGTTCATAAATTTATAAATGTACACTATGTCAAAAAAAAAAAACACTTTTGCACTACATATTCATAGTAAATTCATTTTCAATGACAATCAATTTACCGCGTAGTTGCCGCCAGAAACAATTTTAGCTTGTATTTTTAAAAGAACAAAATACGAACATTTTTATTTATAACCAATATTGAAAGGGTGTTTAACTTACAAAAATGTACGTTTACACTTGTTGGAAATTACTGAATATTTAACTTTAATTATCACTAGGAAACGGTAATTTGGTATATTTAGAAACTGATTTACGAGCACAAACGATTAAGTACTAACAGCGTGTGGTATCGCTGATTTAAGTTGAAATTTAAATTATTTACATCATTATAGAAATTTGTTTGGTTATTTTATTACCTATTATTTACAGAAAGGTTCATCCTAACCATATTTCATAATATATTGTACCTTTTAAGCTGTTGTTACAATGACAATAAAAGTCAAAAAGGTACGCGTTTCAGTTTCCTCTACTGAACCTAATTACTGAATATAGATTAACAAAGTGAACAAAGAGAAAATTATATGAAAAAATTGGCCAAGTGCGAGCCCGACTCGCGCATGAAGGGTTCCGTACCTATACATATATATATAATCTATATCAAGTTTGTTGTATGGGAGCTCCCCTTAAATATTTATTTTATTTTATTTTTAGTATTTGTTGTTATAGCGGCAATAGAAATACATCATCTGTGAAAATTTCAACTGTCTAGCTATCACCGTTGTTGAGATACAGCCTGGTGACAGACGGACAGCGAAGTCTCAGTAATAGGGTCCCGTTTTTACCCTTTGGGTACGGAACCCTAAAAAGTGGCAATTCCGAGTCGTAACCGAAAGACGAATCAGCGAGCTCAAACATTGTATCGACATCTTAATCTAAAGCCTTGTAGGTGGGTGGTTTGTACAAACTGGGCAGATAGAATATCACGGGACTTAAATATAGACGTCTTTATGTAAAATATTGACATAGCCATAACTCGTTGCGAATAAGAAATTCGTGGGCGTCTTACTGGGGGCGGCGCTTCCACGAAAATTGTTCATCCTACGATCAACCTTCATGAAAGGAAAAACCTTTGTTTGAGATAGGAAGAAGTAAAAATAAAAACCGTCGATATTAGATTTAATAGAGAAGTGGTGGTAGCCTAGTGGTTAGGGCATGCGACTTTCAATCCGGAGGTCGCGGGTTCGAACCCGGCCCGTACCAATGAGTTTTTTGGAACTTATGTGTGTCATTTGATGTTTACCACTCGCTTTTCGGTGAAGGAAAACATCGTGAGGAAACCACCTAAGCCTAAGCCCAATAAGGCCTAGTTTCCCCTCTGGGTTGGAAGGTCAAATGGCAGTCGCTTGCGTTAAAACTAGTGCCTACGCCACATCTTGGGATTTAGGTAGCCGACCCCGATTGACAATTCATTCTATACAAAGATATGGGACAAAGGCCAGGAGGATGATGATAATATTAGATTTAATAGAAACTGCATTATTTATTTTTGTATAATCTCTTTATAATAATTTCATACATAGCCCGGTCAAAACAGCTGTAAAGAATATTACAACACGACATGCGATTACATACAGAATTTTAACCAGGTTCAATTCCCGGTTTTCTATGAGATGTAATAAAAATTGAATGCAGTTTCTATTAAATCTAAAATCAACGCCATGGTTCCTAAGAACAGAAATTTCCCCTATAGTTTTCGTTTCGTCCCTACTGACCCATTTGGACTGAACACCCTGTATATATATATCTATATTGATTCTACTTATTAGCGATGGGCTCAATAGCATTTAATGCAACTCGAATAACAAGAATGAGAATTATAATTATTATGTTAATCAATATTGATGCAGAGGTTAAAAATATAATTTTACGACGACCTCTACTAATCCGGAGTAGTGCTCGGACGCCTGAGCTACCGTGACGCTATGCACATTGCGTGAAATTAAGCAGTATATCCCACTTAAGCGTCCTCTGTCCCACTTTTCATTTCTTTTATGCAAATAAAAATAAATAAAAATTAAAGTCTGATATTAATCTTAAACAAATCGACCTACTCCCAAACTAAGCAATGCTTGTACTATGGGTACTAGACGACGATATACATAATATATAAATACATATAAAGATAACATCCATGATCCGGGAAGATTATATTCAAGTTCATAACACAAATATTTGTCCTTGCCGGAATTCGAAGCCAGGACCGTCGCAGGCAGCTGCACTACAAACTGCGCTAACCGTGATGGTAGTGATATAGTCAAGAGAGTGCTAAATTAGGGATAATGCTATGCCTCGCCGAATTGTGAACATTACTTTAGTTTAAGATTTAAACCCTTCCTTCCTTAGGTATTATATTGGTTGAGTCGAATAAAGGTTCTACAAGTTCGACATTACAAAACACTGAATGTTCTTACTCTGCTCTATAATGAGTTAGTCATTTAGATTTAGTAAATAAACACTGTTAAACAAATCCTCTATAGCAACTCCGAGCGTTATTATCACTAGGTACATCGCATTTAACACAAACTAATAATAAAGCAAAAGCCAAACACAGACGAGCAAACAGAAAGTATAACATTCTGAGTCAAAATATAATAGACGTAAGTTTAATTTGAAATTCGAGTCGGGATATAGCGGTTGTCATAAACAAATAGCTTTACGAACATGAGCATACTCAAATATTGGTAGAACGTGGCTGTAGGGACGGCACCCAAGATTTATTTCGCAGTGTATCAGTGATATTGATTTCTGTAATATATGTATGGCGTCGTAAAACTTTTAGGTACCCACAGTCCGACAAGAAAATCTAGAAATTAAGTGGCAATACTGTAGTGTCGTCCCGTTTCTTAGATTGATTAGAAAGGGACGACACTACAGTGTTGCCATTGTATAATTACTACTCTTTTATGTTTATGTCGTAGCTACTGTATATTGTACAAGTTTTAATCATGCTGACGATAAATATCTTTTACGCTGAATTCTTTTTTAATCTTAAGATAAATAATTCATTAGTAATATTGGTTTCTGTAACATTATATACGGCGTCATGAAAGAGGCAGGTAAAAGTCTTAGAGTTGAAATTTTGTTAACGAAGATCTTTTACACTGACTTCTCTTTTAATGTCAATATATATCAGGAGACATATTGATTTCCGTAATCGTAAAAGAGGTTTAAGTAAAAGTCTTAATTTAGTAACGGAGTTTGATTTATTATTTATTTATTTATTTACATCAACATTACATGTATCATGATCATGACAGTTTCCTAATGCGATAGAGTAGCAACACATTATGTAGGTACAATATTATAAAATTACTAAGCTATGTTAACGATAATCATATATATATACTGACCTTTCTTTTAATATCAAGACGTTTCAGTAGTGATATTGATTTCTGTAATATTATGTACGCCGTCTTAAAGGAGGTTCAAGTACAAATCTTAATTATTAACAATAATTTTGTTTACAACATTTAAAGCGATATTCTCTTTTAATGTCAAGATAATTCAATAGAACAACGTTAATAAACTGTTTCGTTTAAATTAGACATCGGAAGAGAGTAAAAAATTCCGAACTATGTAATGTTTTCATGTAGCCTTGTAATTACAGACAACACAACTGGAAGCTATTAGCTCGGCTCCCGTGGAATTCCACGGGGACATTTTCACAAAAATGCGTGCCCCAACTTGTCTCAGATTATGGACTGTTTGAGTTCGTTTTGTTCGAAATCAAGAGCACTATCACTTTTTTGATGTATAATAAAATGTGTCCGAAAAAACTGTCTATGTGGCAACTTTTATATAGCGTGACATGTGTCGGTCCGGCCCAGGGATAGCGGCGCTACAAACAGCCTCCATATGGTTATAATGAGCATATGTGAATATTTGCATTATTAAACGTCAGTAGTGGTCTGCCAACGATTTTTCATTAATTAAATTGACAACATTGTTTACTGGAATGCTGCTCAATCCTTTGTTCTTCTTGCGAAATAAATACGAAATCCTATTGAAAAAAAAACTTGACTTTAATCACTATGGATAGTTATGGCTTTATGATGCAAAAATTACTTGAAATTTGCGGAATATTTTAATCTTGTTTACATCAGTGACATCCACCAACTTTCAACGTCAGTTACCAAACATTTGTCATTACCAGTAACATAAATTATTATTATTAATTATTATTTAAGAGCCTATATTGTCCCACTGCTGGGCAAAGGCCTCCCTCTCATTCTTCCATGCGTCCCTGTCCCGAGCAATCTCCCACCAGTCTCGGTGAAAGGCGTCAAGTTCGTCTCGCCATAAACAAACATACATAAACATAAATTAGTACCACTAAAAATCCGCAATATAGCGTTGTAAAGTACACAGCGCCTGGCCTCCATCTGAAACAGAAAATATAATAAATTAATAATTATAAATATAGGAACTTACCTGGTCTGTTTAAACCCGCTACTGAAGTGTGCCTGTAATGTAATGTATATGTGTGAATAAACGCTCGTGTACGGGCGCGAGTCTATGTGTGTGTTAGCTTGTCATATTCAGTGACCCTTTGACCGCCATCTAATGCGCGCACGCATGTACTCGCTCCTTAAGCACAAGCTTTCCAAAATATCGCTGTTTCTACTCACCGAAGTCCTTACTTGTCCTGCGCCTGCTCCTGTTGGCTACATCTGGTCCTACGAGCCAGGATCATGAAGGAATCTGGATAAAAACGACGTACGAAATGTTCAGCACACCGCCACCGCAAGTAAATGCTACATCTCGCAGTGAGCGCGCTCACGTTCGTGAAAAGTTGAAACATTCCATGGCAAACGCTAGTGAAGTGCTCTCAGTGAAAACATGCCCTCCGGCAGGGAAACTCACGGATTTAAAATATCGGGATTTAAAATTTCTACAGAAAGAGAACGCTATAGAAAAAGAGGGTAGCTTAAAAACAGAGCTCGACGAACGCTGCGCTTCAGTTCCCTCGGCTAAGAGCTCCAGATCTTCAGTAAAGGCACGCAGAAAACAATTAGAGCTAGAAGCGGCCGAAGCCAAAGCCAGAATCGAACGGGAATTAATTGATAAGAAGTTGGCAGCCGATCTCGCCGCGCTCGATGACCGATCCTCGAGGAAAAGTCGCTATAGTGACAACCAATCAATGCCAGGATCATCTAAGAAAGTGGAACAATGGCTCGAAAAAAGTGAACAAGAACCGGCCATTGATCACCCCGGGGAAGAACCTGCAGTACCGCCCGCCGTCCTACCTACTTCAAATGATTTTTTGCAGCTGTCGCACGCGATTACCAACCTTGCTACAGCGACACAGAGCGCAAATACGAACTTCATGTCAAGATTAGCCACATCCAGGGATCTTCCCTCATTCCACGGCGATCCACTCGAATGGTTGCAATTTAAAAGAAGTTACGAAGACTCAACAAAATTGTGTAATTACAGTTATAGTGAAAACATTGCAAGACTGAACAGATGCCTCCGCGGTGAAGCCAGGGAAGCAGTTTCGTCGCTGCTCATGAGCGACACTACACCAAGTACCATTTTAGAAGCACTCGAACTTCGTTTTGGACGTCCTGAATTAATTATCTTCAAGTTAGCTTCACAATTTAAGAAACTGCCACCCTTGCCACATAACTACCATAACGAGATCGTGAATTTCGCAGTTAAAGTGAGAAACTACGTCGCCGCCGTACAATCAATAAATCAAACCGACTATAATTATAAAAACGGTATAAACTCACGTAAAAATTGTCAGGAACGGCCCGACATGTTTCAGTGGGTCGCGAGTCGCGTAGCAGCACGGATAGCTACCCCTGATGAAGAGCTCCAAATGAGTTCGAAACATGTCGGGCCGTTCCTGACAATTTTTACGTGAGTTTATACCGTTTTTATAATTAGTAAAGATGTCTCACGATAGTTTTAATAACATTATCAAACCGACTATTTAAGAAGCCCAGACTTGCTCAACACTGTTTTATCGAAATGCCCAACTACACTCCTTAATAAATGGGCAGATTACATTTACGACAATAACGACAGCAAGAAGGCAAAACTACAGTATTTTTCCGAATTTCTACATAAAGAAGCAATGAAAATCGCCTCAGCTGAAATAAGCCACATTCATGCGCAACCTGAGAATAAACCATTCAAACCAAAAATCGAAGAACGTAGAGTTTATTCGCACGCAGTTTTGAATAGCGACAATAACAGCGACGCAAAATGTAAATTCTGTCGCACACATGTTCACCCGATTTCAAACTGCACGAAATTCAAACGCGCGATGCGTAAAGACAAGTGGCGATTTATTAAAATAAACAGAATGTGTCATAAGTGTCTATTATCGGGGCACGGAAAAGAAACCTGCCCGGCCGCGCCGTGCGATATCGACGAGTGCGGCCTACCTCACCATCGCTTGCTACACTGGCCCCATAAAGTAGCTTCACGTCCCAGCGACGCTGTGAATGAAGAATCCAGTGCTACCCAATTAACCACGACAACCAACAATGAGTCGACCAACGACAGTGAAACTGTGACAAACACTATAGCCGCGCGAAACAGTGCTAGTGTAATGCTAAAAACAGTACGCGTGAAAGTACATGGACCGAGTGGTATAATTACTACGTTTACTAGACGACGGTGCTACAGTCTCCCTAATGTCAGCTGATCTTGCGGACAGTATTAACTTACAAGGTCAGCCTGAAACGTTACGTATGAGAGGCGCGTGGAACTCTGACATTGCTTGTCAAAGTGAAATTGTGAAATTTAAACTTTCTAACACAAGAGACCAAATGTACGAAGTGAGCGCGCGTAAAATTAGTGAACTAGACTTACCTACACAAAAGTTATCTAAAGTGAACATAGAAGACTACGAACATTTACGAAACCTGAAAAACTATGTCACCTGTGCTGATATAAAACCCAAATTATTAATTGGACAAGACAATTTCCATCTGATTATGACTCTGAAGACGATTCATCGCAAGAGAAACGAACCGTGTGCTACCCTAACACCTCTGGGGTGGTGTTTACACGGAATCGTACCCGCAACCTCGCGCGGGCTACTAACCACTGAGCATACGCTGACTACGACGTTGTACGAAGCGCGCGACCTGCCGATCTGCCTTATCAGCGGTCCGCCCGGCGCCCGCGCCCTCGCCCTGCAGCCGGAGATGCACACATGCGCGGACGCACATGCACATACAGCGCACTCAACGCTACAACTCTCAAACGACGCACACAATGACGAAGACATGCAACTACACGAACTGGTTCGACGCTCGTTTGCCATAGAATCGATTGGAGTAAGCTCTACGCCACGTTTAAATAAGGATGAAATTCACGCATTCAACATGGTGGATCAATCTGCGAAACTTATTGATAACAGATGGGAAGTTGGCCTACCCTGGAAAAATGAGTCAAAAATGCCAGACTCCTACGCAACGGCTTTAAGAAGATTTCTCTCTGTTGAACGAAAAATGAAATTAAACAACGATTACGCATCGAGATATCAAGACCGAATGCATCATTTATTTGAAAACGGCTACGCACGGGAGCTATCTGATAACGAAATTTCGACACCTAGGGAGCGAATATGGTACCTCCCACATTTTGGAGTGGACAACCCCAACAAAAACAAACTAAGACTAGTCTTTGACGCCGCAGCTAAAGTATCTCACAAATCGCTGAACGATTTTTTATTGCAAGGCGCAGATCTCTTACAATCATTGCTGGGTATCCTACTGCGATTTCGTGAGAAGCCCGTCGCCGTAATGGGAGACATTAGAGACATGTTCCTGCGCATTCGAATAAAGGAGGACGACCAACACGCCCTACGATTTTTGTGGCGCGAAACTAAAGACAGCAAAATAAAAACATACGTCATGACGTCTTTGTTATTCGGTGCCAATTGTTCTCCGTTCATCGCACAGCATATAAAAAACAAAAATGCGACCCGATTTAAAGACGAGGTGCCTGAAGCCACCGACGCGATCCTGAAGTCCCACTACATGGACGACTATATTGAAAGTCTGGACGACATCGAAACTGCAAGAAAAATGATCAAATCAGTATCCTATATTCATCGCCAAGGCGGTTTCGAGATAAGAAATTGGATTAGTAACAAACAAGAAGTTTTAACCGAAATGCCAAAAGAGACCTTAAGCGACAAGGCAATAAGAATCAAATCCGCTTGCGACGAGTTACCAGAGCGAACGCTGGGACTGTTGTGGTTTCCCACCAGTGACTCATTCGGGTTCGATTTATCGCTCAAGCGTATACCTACGGACATTCTGAAATTCAAAAGAAAACCTACGAAAAGAGAACTCTTGCGCATTTTCATGTCCATATTCGACGTTTTTGGTTTCCTCGCTCCATTTACGGTGAAAGCAAAAATAATGCTTCAGAATACCTGGAAAAATAACATTAATTGGGACCACGAGATTTCGGACAATGAAAATAAGACCTTCCAAGACTGGATATTAGAGCTCAATTCGCTACAACACTTAAGAGTGCCTAGATATCACTTCGTCACTTCAAACTCGAGAGAAGAAGACAGAATAATGAGTACATCAAGCCATAGCGACTGCCAGAACGAGACGACATGTGAACTTGGACTTGAACTGCACGTCTTTTGTGATGCGTCTCCCGCTGCATATTCGGCCGTTGCTTATTATCGACAGATACTCGCAAACGAACAAATCTATGTGTCATTCATCGCCTGCAAATGCCGAGCCGCTCCGATAAACAAATGTATAACTATACCGAAACTTGAGATGCAAGCCGCTGTGGTAGCCTGCCGCCTCGCCGATACAATTGCGCGCGAGACCCGGTTAGTGATAAGCAAACGCCTTTTTTGGACGGACTCGCAAATAGTGTTATGTCAAATAAAGAACAACACGCGCAATTATAAAGTTTTCGTCGCTAATAGACTCGGAGAAATTGTCGAGTTGTCTAAGCCTCAAGAATGGAATTATATACCTACGAAGTTAAATATCGCCGACAAAGCTACAAAAATTAATACTTACAAGCTGAGTAACGACGGGGAATGGCTTCGAGGTCCACATTTTCTGCACTTGCCGCGCGAAGATTGGCCGTCCATGAAACCTGAAAAAATCGAAAAATATGATGATGAAACGTTACAAGTCAACTTGATTGTGAAAAATTGTAATAATTATGTACCCGTTCCGGAACCAACAAGATTTTCTTCCTGGCTCCGCCTGTGCCGATGCATGGCAAACGTGCTATTGTTTATTGAAAAATGTAGAACGTCTGGAACTGCTGAACTCACCTCGGAAATAATGCAGCGCGCTGAATATGAGTTATTGCGCTACTCACAATTACAGTCGTTTCCTGAGGAGGTAAATCTAATTAAAAATAATAAACCTATATCAACGGTTAGTCGCCTGAGAAAACTAACGCCGGTCTGGAACGAAAACGGGTTACTGAGCGTCAGCGGGAGAATAGAAGCTGCTGCGAACGTCAATCCAAGTGTTAAGCGACCGATAATTTTGGACGGACGTGACTACATCCCAAAATTAATAGTTAAACACTACCACGAGAGAGCAGCTCATGGCTGTACCGAAACAGTAGTTAATGACATTCGTCAAAAGTACTGGCTATTGAAATTGCGACCTACTGTGCGAACAATTGATGCGAAATGTTTGTACTTACTGCCGTATAAGGAAAGCGAGGCCTACCAACCCACGAATGGGAGACCTGCCCAAAGCCCGGCTTGCCCATCATCAGAGACCCTATACCTACTGTGGCGTTGACCTATTTGGCCCAATGGAGATCACAGTCAAGCGCCGTCGAGAAAAAAGGTACGGTGTTCTTTTCACCTGCCTCACTGTTCGCGCCATACACATAGAACTTGTACCGACGCTGTCAACAGATTCATTTATAATGGCATTGCGGCGAATGGCAGCGCGGCGCGGCTGGCCGTACAGAATGTACTCGGACAATGCTACGAACTTCAGGGGCGCGGCGGCTGAACTGAAACAATCATTTCAAGCGATCAATGAAGATGCTACTGTAAAAAACGAGTTAATCAACCGTGGACTAGAGTGGTATTTCATATCCCCAGCAAGTCCTCACATGGGTGGAGCATGGGAGCGCCTTATTGGTACCGTGAAAGCGGCTCTAAGAGTAATCCTGAAAGAAAGAGCTCCGCGTGAAGAAGTGCTGATAACATTACTAGCAGAAGTAGAAAATATAGTAAACAGCCGCCCCTTGAGCCATGTTTCAGTAGACCACGAGTATCCTGAAAGTCTAACACCCAATCATTTTCTTATCGGGACCTCTTCAAACTTACCTGTTCCTGGGAAATTTGATAATGATGACTTCTATAGTAGAAAATCATGGAGAATCACGGAGAGACTAGCAGACATGTTCTGGCAACGCTGGATGCGAGAAGTCCTACCAACTATGTTACCACGCCAAAAATGGTTTCAAGAAGGCCATCAGCTGAAACAAGGAGACGTTGTTGTAATAGTTGACCCAAAACTACCACGAAATACTTGGCCTAAAGGAATAATTGAGAGCGTCCACCCCGGCGCCGACGGCCGAGTACGCATTGTGGACATAAGGACAAAGACGGGAATACTTACCAGACCGGTGACCCGCGTGGCTTTGCTCCCCACTGCAGCTGAGAATGATTGTCCTGAAAGGACAATGGGAGGGAGAATGATGTAAAGTACACAGCGCCTGGCCTCCATCTGAAACAGAAAATATAATAAATTAATAATTATAAATATAGGAACTTACCTGGTCTGTTTAAACCCGCTACTGAAGTGTGCCTGTAATGTAATGTATATGTGTGAATAAACGCTCGTGTACGGGCGCGAGTCTATGTGTGTGTTAGCTTGTCATATTCAGTGACCCTTTGACCGCCATCTAATGCGCGCACGCATGTACTCGCTCCTTAAGCACAAGCTTTCCAAAATATCGCTGTTTCTACTCACCGAAGTCCTTACTTGTCCTGCGCCTGCTCCTGTCGGCTACAAGCGTGATCTGAAAAACCCAGTTGGGCTATATGTGCGTCATAAAAAGGAACGAACTGATGTTCTACAAAAAAAATCATGACAGTTTTTCGTGATATCGATTTGTTTTTGATTCTGAGTAAACCGTGCCGCAAATATTCGTGTCCCTAAGATTTGAGACGCCGTGGGCATATTCACGTTTTTGTAAAAACGCCCACGGACAAGTGACATTTCACGATGTCCGTTTGGGCCCTTTCATAGTGAGTCAGGAACCTTAATAAAGAAATACAGTTAGTGAAATTAGTGAAGCGTACAATTAGGTTAGTTACGGCTTCGAAACGCTTCCGGAGCAATTTTCTACCTTACTTAACTCATTATATTAGGTGATTCACGTGTATAATTAGATTTAATTAATAGCGGGACATTTTCTTAAGAATTGGTATTCGTGTAAAACACGTTGTTATTGTTTTTATGTAGGTAACTAACCGAGTGAGCGCAGTGAGTGAAGTGATGTGACAGTTCGCATTTCTCAACTCAACCGTTTCTAGTGAAATTTTGCAAATAGATTCCATGATTAGGTATAAATAGAATTTTCAATCCATCAAATTTTTCGAAATTATACCAAATATTAGAGATAGATATGTTGAAAATGTACAACAATAGTAATGACAACTTTCCGCCATTTTGCAAAACGATTCGCCTTGAAAACTCGCCACGAAACGAAAGCAGAGGTATTCAGCTGTTCCAAAAATTTCGAGAATGAAAACTACGATTTCTATGGAATAATGAGCAGTGGTAATATTACAAACGCCTGAAAGTAGTTCATTAATACAGAAAATATCCACAAGATAATTCGAACGAACCAAAACTAGGTTAAGCAATTTTTGCAACAACATAGCGGCAAAACGAAAACCGCAGAAGTTATCTCGTTTTAAAGCGTCCGGACATAGTTATCCCAATTTGTGACAAGCCGAAATGAATGCAAATTTGCATTTCATCTTCCGATGCTGCAGTTACGATGATCGTTCATATTGTTCGCGATTAGGGTTGAAGGAGATATATCGTCGGCAATACACGGACCGTGGCGCGATGGACTAACAAATTATTGTCGTCCAGGGAGCACGAAATATCGGTCTGAGCCGGCACGTTCGCCCGCGACCTACCAGAAATATATATCTGCACTCGGCATCGGCTGGAAACTGGAAAACCGAGGGAATACTGAGCGACTCGCTGGCGGACGATGTAGCAGAGTTGGGAAACTATACGTGGGCTAGTGATTTGCACGCTATCTATAATGAAAATGTGTGCTTCGATGGCGGTCAAGTAAAAATCGGGAGGTATCCAGAATAACTTAATCAGGATCGTCGAGCTGAGATAAGCAATTGGTATCATTAAGTTTTACAGGGTTATTCGTCTAATACTTTTTCTTTAAAGTACACATTATTAGTTTATTTTATGTTGTATAGTGTTTAAGATAGACTTATCATGTTTCGAAACTTCTATTCTATGCTACATTTGTTGACATCCTGCATGTCGGACTGTCGGTATACAACATTGCCTTGGTAGAATTAGTAACAAAAATTAAAAAGTAGTCGTGACGAGTGATGAAAAACAAATAATAACATGAACCTTTGGAAAACTTAATATTTAACTTAACCCAATTATATGACGAGGTAAATAAGGGAGATACAATAATTATGAGTAAAATAAGGAACCATGACACTTACCTAGCCTTTCTTAGGCTCATAACCATACCAAACCATATTACCATACCTCGGTTTTCGGTGCACCGATGATTCGACGCCTACACTCAGGTTAGTGTTACAGCTGCCGGCAAACTTTTTAAACATAACTTTGACTGCGCAGTAGCCGATTTACGTACAAATGTACATGCGCAGATCCGCCATTTTTGTTCCAAAAGTTTGCCGGCAACTATAGGTACCTAAATAATTCGTGCACCGAAACCCCGAGACATGCTCATATAAATTTCATGATAATTCGCCATGATGTCATGTCTGTTTCTTATATAATTATATTTTTGTTATAGGTATTACAGGCGAATGCTCCCGATGCAGACGCTCCCATATGGATGTATTGCAAAGGACATTACGCGTCCACAAGTTTGGTTTATTTGAGTTAGTAGAAACATATATAATAATAAATCTTTATTAATAAAAAACATAAGAATAATCATTAGCATAAAAAGTCTTACAGCTACACAGAACACACTTAATACTTGTGCCTGAACTAGGAAAATCCTGTATCTCAGGCTTTGAGAGAGGTCATTTAATTACCAAAATTACATATATAGTTTCTACTTTTAGATTCAGTCCTCTTGGAAACTAGGTTTCTGAATAGCACAAATAATTCTGTGAACTACGAGTAGCTTAAACGTACCGTGTCGTGGCCTCTACGAAAATTTACATTATCACGAAACTCCACAGCCCTATCTATAGCTAAAATGCTTTAACCTAATTAACTGCGATGAACTTGTAATGCATTCCAAATGAGCCAAAGACAATAAAGCATTAACGACCTAATTTTATCCGAAGACTGACGCCATTAATAATAAAAAAAAAACGGCTAAGAGCATAATGTTGGGCCACGCTCAATGTAGGGTTCCGTAGATGCCCATCCTTCACAATAGTTTAAATTACGAGGAAGATTTCAAGCTTTATAAAAAGGTCGTAAACGCCAAAGTAACTTTAATTACTTATTATTTTCTGGAAGTTATCGATTATACGCGCCAGATTGAGCGAAATGTTTTAATGCACCCATAGTGCTTAACTAATATGTGTAAAGTTTCAAGTAGGTATAAAGGACATCGCGCGGAACTTACATCATTTGAAAGAAAATGATGAAACTATCGTGAGACATCTTTAATAATTATAAAAAACGGATTAAACTCACGTAAAAATTGTCAGGAACGGCCCGACATGTTTCGAACTCATTTGGAGCTCTTCATCAGGGGTATCTATCCGTGCTGCTACGCGACTCGCGACCCACATCCAGTGGACAATTTTTACGTGAGTTTAAACCGTTTTTTATAATTATTAAAATGATGAAATTTTGCGATAACTCAAAAACGGCTCGACCGATTTTATTAAATATAGTTTTCATTGAAAGTACTTAGAAGGTCTCATTTTCATGAATTTTTCCATAATGGGACGCAATTTTTTGGATGTCCAGAGCGAAATTTTACAAAACTGCTGACTATCAAAAAATAATATTTGGAGACCCCTAAGTATTATTTTTTAAAGACCTATTCAACGACACCGCACACACTAGTGTTGGAACGAAAAAAAAAATCACCCCCACTTTAGGTGTAGGAGAGGTACCCGAATTTTTATTTTTAGTTTTTATTTTACCGTTTTGTCGGCGTGATACATACACATACTCATACCAAATTTCAGCTTTCTAGTACTAATGATCACGGAGCTAAGCCGCGGACGGACAGACGGACATGGCGAAACTATAAGGGTTCCTAGTTGACTACGGAACCCTAAAAAACGATTTCAGTACCACCGAGGACGGTTCATTTGGATGCTCGTTATTGCACACTAATACCTAAAGAATTAATTGTTACGCGTCTAGTCTACGGATGGACTAAATGATGAGCTCTTTCCATTTTAAAAGCTATTAACGGAGTTTGCTTTATGTAGCTCTTTTCTTTAATAAATGTTTTAACAGACTGCGCGCAGTGTTCAGCTTAGATAACTTAGTCTTTTTAATTATGAGTGTGGTGTTTTACTCCCATACTCATCATAAGTATATGTAAAGCCTGACCAGAAATATATGAGGATGCGCCATATTGCGGAATTTCGCTGGAACTAATTTCTTACACTGGCAATGATTTTATGATCATAGGAACTGACAGATATTTAAACGAATGTCATTAGAGTGTGGATTGCGATTGGTTGCAAAATTGTTGCCATATAAATCTTATAAATAACGCCCTCTTGACAATCCTCATATATTTCTGGTCAGGCTTTATAACCATTGAACAAGAATGCCCTAATAGCTGACCCCTCCAAAGGACAATATAAAATGTCAGATTTATTTAATTGACGCATTCTGTTATACTTTTGTACAGTTCATAAAAAAGTTTTAATGACTTTTGTTTATTAGATACCTTCGTATTACTGCCAACGATTATAATTCATGTATAATTATTACGAAATACGTGACACCTATCTACCTATTTTGTTATATAATCGCACCTCTGTAGCCGAAATATCCTCCATTTTGACCTCTATTAATGGAACCCTATGTAAATGAGACAGATATTAATCTATACCTGTGTATCTGTGTCACTGGGTAAGTGGAATACCTATTTTAGTGAGACGAATTTGCTGGTCCATTTAAATCCCAGTTATCCAGGTTTCACTGTATTTTAAAGTGACGGTTGAAATGCTTACAATTGAACAGGGATCTCTGATAACAACACAGTGATAAAATCCGTCAACCAGGCAAACCTCTTAACATCCGCCTTTGGCTCAGTTGGGAGAACGCTCGTCCCGGCATGGCAAAAGATATCGATTCAAGTCCGGTAAGGTGGCAAATTTTTCATTTTGTTTTCTATCGTATCTGTTAGATTACTTAGATTATTTATATATCTAGCAAGATTATCTTGGTCGCGTTTTTTTTCAAATACGCCTTAGGCATAACGTCTCATGTATTTATCATATTGGAAGCGACGAGTATTCAGTCGATTATCGGCATCCTGTGCGACATACTTTTTACAATATGAATTATTCATAAATTTCTTGAGAAATTCTGTGAAATTCTATATTCATAAACTTCCTTACAATATTGCTCATAAGAATAAAATAATTTCTTGAAAATATTGACGTTAATTTTGATTTTTGCAACGATTTATGTTTAGAACGAGGAAATCGGAAGGAAACCTGCAAATTGAAGTGATTGGTTTAGTTTCCCATTTACGCAGGGGTTACAAAGGTTGGGTCTGAGTCGATTTATGCAAGCTTGTTCACTGATTTATTAACTGCAAAACCGTAGATTAATCTACATTTTTTCAATGTACTGGAAAACATTGCTCCCGTAAAAGTTTTCCGAATCGGTCTGCCAGCACGGTGATAGATGTAAGTTCAGAACGGTTACTCCGATGTTTGAAATTCGACAATAGTATACTGCCGTCCCTCTCGATCTCCTGACAAAGTATATTTAGGTGAGCGGGACGGCACTATACGACGGTCGAATTTCGAGCATCGGAGTAGTCCTTTCAGGGCCCTAATTCGACAAGAAATTGTGATATCCCCAACCTATTTATTTCAAATGCTCATTTTAAATGAATAAAATTTTACACTAATATCATAAAGAAGAAAATGTGTGAGTGTGTTTATGTGTATGTTACTTCTTCACGCTGAAATGGCTGATCCAATTTTGATAAAAAGTTGTATGGAGGTAGCTGACACCCTAGATTAACAGATGGGCTACTTTTTATCCCGAAATAATTTAGTGTTCCCGTGGGATGAGCGGATCACACTGAGCGGCGTAGCTAGTATCCTAATATTAAATAAATAAATATTAAGAGACAATCTTACACAAATCGACCTGGTCCCAAACTAAGCAAACAACACTGTGGCACAATCACAATATAATATTAAAATTACATATATTGCTTGCGCCTATCTAGCATTATCACTTTAGCGATTACAGTGATTCGCCATCTTGAATATGGCTGGTAAAAATAGAATAACTACATCGATAAAGCATACATAGCGTGGCGGGATCTTGGAGACATGGCACTGAAAACGTCGAATTTAGTCCTGTTTGTTTTGCTCTAATGACAGGAAACAAGAGGTGCAGGTAAACGTGCACGTATTTCGTTTTTCAATTGAAACTCCTACAACGGACATGAAACGTCCTTGTTAACGTGCCATTGTTCCAACTTCGCCGAAGTAAGCGTTTTACGGCTTGCAGCAAGTTTATCTTAAATGCTCAGCTCCCTAAACAAGCAGAATTAATTTGGAGCGTTTATTTTTTATTTATCAAGCAGTTTTATGAAACATGAATGAGTACCAGTACAATACATGATTTTTTAGGTTAAATGGAACAGATCCCTTAAAGGGATAAGTTTGCCTTTGTATAAGTTTTTTTTTAATGTATATCATGTTTTATGTACAATTAAGTGTTTAGACGACGCGGTTGACGAAGTTTGCTGCCTACTGAGCCAGGTTCAAATCGCAGCCGGGGCAAAAATTTGTGTGACGGACTCGAATATTTGTTATTGGCCCATGGATGTTATCTATATTATATTTTATATATTAATTTTATTAAAACTTTCGTGAGACATATTTAATTATTGTATTAAGCGGTTTACCTCACGTGAAATTGTCAGGAACGGCCCGACATGTTTCGAACTCGTATGGAGCTCTTCATCAGGGACGGCTGCCCGTACACCTCCGCGGCAACCTCGTCACTGCTGATACTTTGATCGACGTTCCGTTTGATGTCGGGCCGTTCCTGACAATTTCACGTGAGTGTAAACCGCTTAATACAATAATTTTATATATTGTCGTCTAGTACCCATAGTAGGTACCTTTGTTTAGTAGGTAGCTTTGCTTAGTTTGGGACTAAGTCAATTTGTGTAAGATTGTCCCGTAATATTTATTTATTTATTTTATATACATTATATTAATATTCGTCCGGTTAGTTAAATGTGAATTGGCGTTTAAAAATACATGACTCTAAGTTAAGACTTTTTTAATACCTAAATAAAGAATGAAAAATTAGAATAAAATCGCTGATGAAGCTTGACGGATAACAGTTGAAGTATGTAGTACATACTCTTTTTAACCAACTTCCGAATAAGGATGAGGTGCTGGTTCACTGTATGTTTTTTTTTTAAAGAAAACTTTAGAAGTCATACCAGGCGAAAGTCGCCCAGTGCCGAATACTTTCCCGTATATTGGATTGAAACTTACACAATTTTCACGGGTTCGACTCCCTTTGAGACCATAAACGTAACATCACGTTTGAAGCGTCTAGGTAATAAATTAAACACTTTTTGAACGCGATTAAGTCCCGCTTTGTTATAATATAATAATGTAACTTTCCCGTAGAATCTCGACAATGACACGTCGAGTTCCTGTGATCCTGATCGGTTAGTTGGTCCACCTTGATAGGAGCCTTCCCACGTAAAAAAAACCTGCCCCAACGGTCATACGAGCTACGAGCTATGTTTCCTTTCTATGAGCAATGAGTCCACTGCCACTTACCGTTTTCAACGCTGTTTCATCGGAATGTCAACCGCAAAGTGGAACCGTATACCAATTTATGTAGGTTTATATCGCTTTGCACGTCGTGACTGATATATCCGTCCTTAGCGTGGAACCGATGATGCGGATATATTTTGTCATTGGCGACCAAAAGGTTAAGTCTGGCAACTCTCAGAGCTACCTGGACCTTTTAATTTCTGATTCCATTGCGCATATTGGAATACGATTTGGTTAATATAATTTTATATACATACCTACTCTGTGCTTGTCTATCATTCCTGCACCAATGGCGCACGGTGTTGTGTGTAGATTATTGTTAAAGTAATTTCAGTTCATAGTCAATCTTTCTTAATTGGGGCTTTCGTTGAACTCAATTATAATAGGTTATGGGCCCAGAGCTCACGAGTAAGTCAGATTGACAAAGATTAGCGTAGGAACAGTTGATCTCAAAAAGGTCACACGTGGTAAAAACTCAAGCATGACTTTCTTTGTAAGGATTTTTTATTTTATTTCCTGTATATTTAATTTGAATAATTATGTGAGTTTGTGGTTAGTTACTTATTTTTGTTTTTAACCCTCGACAGCGTCTGAGTGTATCTGCGTCTCTGTCTGTGGCATCGTAGCCTAAAATGGAGGATCCGATCAGATTTGCATGCGGTATTTTTGAATCAAAAGTGTTATCAGGTTAGATGGTTCTTAGCTATGTTTTATATGCAGTCGTCTTCAAGATATTCAGTTATTTGCGTCGGGATTTTTTCTTAATTTTAAATTTATGTCATAAATGAGCAACAGAATATCTTGATTCAACAAAAACACACCTTTATATTCAAATGAATAGCAGCGAAGCAATTACAAGGCCCAATGGGTCGGTTCATTATCGCGCTTTAGTCAACGTAAAGGATTGCGCCGTAAATCATACTGCAATTCGTTAAGCCAGTAAATAGTAATGGTGGCTATCCTGGTGAGATGAGAATATCTCCAGCGGGCAGGCAGTGCCGCCCGCCATTAAATCCTGGAGCAGTACACGTAGCTGCAGTAGAGACACCGCACAGAGGTGTCACGATCGGTCTGAGTCAAAGACTGTACTGTAAAGACACAGTGTCTACAAGAGATGTAACAGATCCATCTTCGATTTTTGTTTGGGTGACATCGGTGCGCATTCGTAGCCTGTCGTAGCGGCGTACACTTATAGGTCGCTTGTATTGTAAGGACCTTGTTGGTCAGTGACAGCGGAGCTGGTGTATAAGATTCTGTCACTGACAGGTGAATATTATTATAATAAAATATGTACTGTGTATGTGTAACTCCTTTGCAAGCCGCCGCCGCCTTTGCGATGTTTGTTTGGTAACAAACATCTACAATAATTTTATTCTGTATTAAATATATTCCAAATTAACAAATTATGTGTGTCCCTGAGCTACAAATCTCGATTCTACAAAAACACACCTTTCGGTAAGTCGGGTAAGTTAATTATCGTGCTTTAGTAAACGTAGAGGATTGCGCCGTAAATCATACTGCAATCTGTTAAGCCAGTAAATAGTAATGATGGCTATTCGGGTGAGATGAGAATACCTCCAGCGTGCAGGCAGTGCCGCCCGCCATTTAATAAAGATACTGCTGGAAGACAGTTGACTTTCAGAGAGTGACTAACCCTTCGTAGTATATCTTTCTGTGAAATCTCTAGACAGTATTTAAAATTAAAATTATACCTACGTGTCAAAATGTCATTAAGGTATGAATGACAAATGGCGGCTGAAACGCTCTTTGTAAATATTACAGCCCGGGGAGTGAAAAAAGATATCATTCCGGTGTGTGTTCGTGATTTGCACCTCTCCAATTTTACCCCAACCTGTCTAACCTCAGAGCTTATTACGCACTGTACATGGTATCTCTTCTGCTGGTGATTGTGTTGCGCCTGTGGCCCCCGTGCCCTTTGCCGGGCCCCGCCCGCGGCCCCCTCTCATGCAAATTATTCACCGACTACGCGTGTAAGCGCCGCCACTGACCATGCGGAAAACACTCCTATCGCACCGTATAAAATGGCCGATGTGTTTTGGATTCTCAAACTTTCGCAGTCAAGCCAATTAGGGATCTAAGGAACCGCTGTCTCGTGAAGTTTACATTTAATTCAGTGTATTTTATATGCAGCTTCAAGCTGCACCTTTATTATTAAAACTCGGGAAAACATCGTGTTAAAACAATAAAGTCTAATAGTTTCGGCTCGTAATTTTAAAATAAGCAGCTACGTTTGTTTAATACCTGCACATTTCATGTGTTTTCATTCGTCTGCAGGCAGTAAATCTTCTGTTAAATTTAAGTAATAGTTTGGTTAGCACAGGTAGGTACTAGGTACGCAGCGCGCTACGGTAACTAGGTACAATAATCGCGCAAGGTCGAAATGAATCCGCAATTTACCACCCAACACAATGCAAGCAATTCATAAAGAATATTTTTATGAAATTTTTAATACTGGCTCGTACATGGGCCCCGCTCTCATAAATCAAGTACTTCCGGCCGCCCTTTGAATTTCCGCACTCCGATGATATACCGTGCCTGTGACAATGCCAGCCTTCGCCATTTATACACCAATATTCCTTTTGACGTGAAACGACACTAATTAAACAGGGAAAGCGAATTATACTGATGTTTGTTTGTGAATTGGACCACCGAACCCCTATAATGCCAATTGCGGGATTTACCTTTGCGTTATGCCGCAAAAGTTTGCTGTGTGGATTTACGGGCGTATTGATATGATCGTGAGCGGTAATTGGGTTGAATCGGCCGTTTTCAATGTTTAACATGAAAAGGGACGGACGTTAAGACAAGTGCACTCTCCGAGCCAAACATCCCTGAATGGAGGATTATAATTCAATAATCATTATAAGAGAATAGGTAGGTATGTTTGATTGTGTTTATTCGCATTTTTGAGAGACGAATGAATCCATTAGTGGCCTTCTGTCCTTGGATATACGTTTACGTAGTAGAAAAATAAACAAATACAGATTTGATTTTCCTAATAATCATCATTATTTCTTCTAGCACTTCTTTTCAACCTTATGAACCTAGATTCAATAGTTATGTATGTAGCTTATCTTCTTTACTAGTACAAAAAAAAATGCTTCGTGATAGTACACAACGAAACTGGTTTTGATCTCATATTACTTTGTCAATTTAAAATGTTCGATAATGACTGTCACATTATATTTGAGATCTTTAGCTATCTTACGTATAAGTTGGTGATATATGTATGTAAGTATACCATAAGTATAAGTAGTCGCCATTTGGACCCCACCAAGGGGTTTCTATTTGGCACTAAAGGAAAACATATTTTTGCCAGTTCTCTTTCATTAAAATATTAGCAACATACCTACATGTTTTCAGGTAAATTACAAGACATTTTGTTTCAACTATTGCGATGGGAATATATTATAGGTAAAAAGAGCTTAAAACCTTTAATTTGCAAATTACGAAATAGGCTCCTCATTTCCGAATAGACTCACCTTACGGCACTTAAATTCATAAAAACATTTAAAGCTACGGGGACAGATTTGCGCTTTTCCCGGAAAAACGTTATTTTTAAAGATATTTAAACCGCCTGTTGTTTACCTCAAGTTAATTGTAATCTTCTTTCTTTGTAGGTATGTATGTTTATTGTATCTTGTTTGTTTTGTGAAGTGCGCAATATTATAAAGATATTTACAATTAGGTACGTGTATTCTGCTGTACTATAAAGGAATTAAATTTAAACAAATAAATAAATATAAATAAATATTAAGGGACAATCTTACACAAATCGACCTAGTCCCAAACTAAGCAAAGCTCGGATGAGACGGAATTGTCCGAGTGGCTGATGTTGTTACCAAAGGCGGGATACTGAGGAGGCCCACCAGGAAGCTGGCTGTGCTCCAGCAAGAAGCTGCGTAGCTACGCTACACGGGGGGGGATGATGTTGAGGTTTTATATTAGTTTTTATATTGTCTATGTTTATTTGTCTGTTTTTTGAAGTACTATTGTTTTAAAAGTGTTGTCAATGTACTATGGGTACTAGACGACGATATACATAATAGCTATATAAATACATAATTATATAGATAACGTCCATGACCCAGGTACAAATATTCGAGTTCATCACACAAATATTTGCCCTGACCGGGATTCGAACGGACCGCCGGCTCAGTAGGCAGCTGCCCTACAAACAGAGCCAACCGCGTCCTCAAAGAATTTGAGAGCGGTCGCTCTACCTATTTCATTGCTTTTATCATTATTTTGTGATCGAGCCTGGTCGCTGATTCAAGTAAAGATTTCGGTTCGCTTATTTGGTGATACCTCAGGTGTCCCTTTAATTTTTGATTACATTTTGGTTCATAAATTTATGAACTCGATTGTACACTAGGTATATCACCACTTCGGAGATCTCTCCGACATATCAGAGACATACGGAATAAGGGCCTTATTTAGATCTGCATTAAAAGTGCATTTGTTTATATACCATTCCCCAAGATATGACTTAATTAACCCCCGACGAAAAAAGAGGGGTGTTATAAGTTTAACATGTGTATCTGTGTATCTGTGTATCTGTGTATCTGTGTATCTGTGTATCTGTGTATCTGTGTATCTGTGTATCTGTGTATCTGTCTGTGGCATCGTAGCGCCCAAGCGGATGGACCAATTTAAGTGCGGTTTTTTTTAATCGAAAGACTTTTCCGTCGAGATGGTTCTTAGCTATGTTTGGTGGAAATAGGACCAGTAGTTTCCAAGATATTCAGCTTTAATTGGAACAAGTGACGAGATCTCAGCCAATAGTGAAGTCAATAATTCGAAATATTGGCTAAATGTTAAGGTTTATTAGCATTTTCTATATGACTCCCTAATTGAGGGTCTCATGATGACCAGGTAGTTGTTAATGGATCTCAGCTAATATTGAAGCCAAGGATTCCAAATTTTGGTTAAATGTTAAGTATTATTAGCATTTTCTATATGACTTACTAAATGAAGGTCTCATGATGACCAGCTAGTTGTTAATGGATCTCAGCCAATATTGAAGCCAAGAATTCCAAATTTTGGATAAATGATAAGTTTTATTAGCATTTTCTATATCACTCAATAAATGAAGGTCTCATGATGACCAGCTAGTTGTGAAAGGATCTAAGCCAATTTCTAATGTTGGTTAAATGTTAAGTTTTATTAGCGTAATCAACAGATTAATACATTTTTGACCGTACAATAATTTGGTAGGTACCTTGGAGCTGAAGATGGCCGTAGGGGTTCCCCCTGTTTTGGCATAAAGTTTTTAGTCATAATTTTGCAAGGCATAATCTATGTAGGCATAATTGACTTTCCGCAGAAACTGTTTTGGCATAATCGAGGTTCGCATAGTTTGATAACGCAGATATTCGTTTGTCATAATTTATTTGCGCATATTTTTGTTTGTCCGAATCATATCTACACATAAAATAAATAGGCATATTTTCATTTGTCATAATTTATTTGCGCATATTTTTGTTTGTCCGAATCATGTCTACGCATAAAATGAATAGGCATATTTTCACCACTCCGAAAATTTAATTTACTAACGATCCTAGAACCAGTATCCGAAGCCCCGCTTCGCGGGCTTCTATTTCCGCTCTAACGGATAAAAGGTAACGAACGAACCTACCCAAGTATTTGTAGGAAAGAGTGTGGGTGTGCTAGCATTTCGTTTTTGCGAGGAACGCAGTTCTAACCTAACCTAACCTACTTTTCTGCTAGCTGATCGTTTTTTTTGAGGGATGCAGTTCTAACCTAACTTAACCTACTTCTCTGCTAGCTGATCGTTTTGCGAGGGACGCAATTCTAACCTAACCTAACCTACTTTACAGTTCGTTTTTTTGAGGGATGCAGTTCTAACCTAACCTAACCTACTTTTCTGCTAGCTGATCGTTTTGCGAGGGACGCAATTCTAACTTTACCTAACCTACTTTTCTGAAAGCAGTTCCTCTTTGTGAGGGATGCAGTTCTAACCTTTCTTTTTTTTTTTTATACATGGAGAAATCCTCATTGGATCCCCGCTCTACGGGGTAGAGCGTGGGTATGTCGGACTCTACTGAGAAGCAGTAGCCTACCGACTTAAACTCCATGGTATGCCCACTCGCGGCGTAGTGGGGGTGACACGGGATCGCGAACATGTCACCGCGAACACCCCCTGCCGCTGACAGCCGAAGCCGTCCCCTCCCTGGTGGAAGGCCAAAAAGCCCCACCGCGTCAGACGCATGCAGGGCGACACCTCACGCATCCGACGCACCCTCGCCGAGGACCTCCACGCCGGGAGAGCGGCGAACGACCCCGTGATCGCCCTCTCAGGTCCTGCGTGTAGTGGGGATGCCTTCAGGGAACATGTCCCCTCCAGCTACGCCACCACTACACCCGCCCCATATCAGACGTGGACTCTGCTGCTGCAGAGCCACGCTGAGGGGCCCTCTGGAGGCTAGGACCGCCACCGACACACGGTGCTTCGGTCCCAGCCTCCTGGCCACGGGAGGACAAACGCCCCTACCCCATGGCCCCCTCTCCATACGAAGGGAGGACAAAAGCCCCTACCCCCTCGACCCGCTACGGGAGGACAAATGCCCCTACCCCCTAACCCTGCCACGGGAGGACAAACGCCCCTACCCCATGGCACCCTCTCCATACGAAGGGAGGACAAAAGCCCCTACCCCCTCGACCCGCTACGGGAGGACAAATGCCCCTACCCCCTAACCCTGCCACGGGAGGACAAACGCCCCTACCCCATGGCACCCTCTCGATACGAAGGGAGGACAAAAGCCCCTACCCCCTCGACCCGCTACGGGAGGACAAATGCCCCTACCCCCTAACCCTGCCACGGGAGGACAAACGCCCCTACCCCATGACACCCTCGCCCCACCACGGGAGGACAAAAGCCCCTACCCCGTGGGTTCCCTCACCAAACGCCGACGGGAGTGCAGTTGCACAAGCACCGAGGTGCCCACCCGAGTAATGTCCCGCCAGCCCTCCCTCTCGGTCTCCTCCACCGACGGAGGTGTATACTACACCACAATCCCTCATTGATTGTGGTGAGCACAAACGCCGAGGCGCCCACCCGAGTCATGCTCCGCCGGTCTCCTCCTCGGTCTCCTCCTCTCCCGTCTTGGCCCGTAGGCCCCTCACCCTGGTGTCTCTTTGCTTCCCTGCGGCGGCCCCACAGGTACTGAGCCCCCCCACCACGACAAGGTGGACACCGTCGGGGGGGATGCAGTTCTAACCTAACCTAACCTAACCTACTTTTATGCTGTCTGATCGTTTTTACGAGGGACGCAGTTCTAACCTAACCTAACCTACTTTTCTGCTAGCTGATCGTTTTGCGAGGGACGCAATTTTAACCTTACCTAACCTACTTTTCTGAAAGCAGTTCCTCTTTGTGAGGGATTTAGTTCTAACCTAACCTAACCTACTTTTCTGCTAGCAGTTCGTTTTTGCGAGGAACGCAGTTCTAACCTAACCTACTTTTCTGCTAGCTGATCGTTTTGCGAGGGACGCAATTCTAACCTAACCTAACCTACTTTTCTGAAAGCAGTTCCTCTTTGTGAGGGATGCAGTTCTAACCATTTTTTTTTTTTTTTTTTTTTTTTTTTTTTTTTTTTTTTTTTTTGACGGTGTGGAAATGCGTTACGCATACCCCCCGAGGCTAGGGAAGCCAAGGTGGGGGGTTATGTGGGACTCACCCCTCATAAGGAGGGGCATACCCACTAAAACCACACCGGCGATTCTCCGCAAAGCCGTTTGTGGGGGCGCCATGGGGTCGCGGACATTCTACCACGACGCCCCCCGGCTGCCCTGGCTGCTGCCAGGGCTCCCGCGCCAAAGGAGGGAGGGATCGGAAAACGCTACGATCCCTCCCCCAGACGTGTGGAGTCTATGTCGTGGGCCCCTCACCCACGGACTCCACTAGGGGTTTTGGCGGGCAGCGTACCGTGCCCGCCTCCGCCCCAGACGTCTACGCCGGAACGGGAGCGCATCTTCCCTTTCTTCGCGCTCCCGCTCCGAGGCCTCCTTCTGTGTGATAATTGACTCACAGAAGGAGGCCACCGCCTCCCACGATCTCTCGCTCCCCAGCATAGCCGCCACGACGCTGTGGAGCGAGAGATCCCCGACACCGAGGGCGCACACCAGAGTGCGGCGCTCTCCGTCCCAGTGACTGCACACCTCGAGGGTGTGCTGGGCGGTGTCGTCCTGGTCGCCGCACTCGTGACACATTGGGCTGGCCTCCCTCCCAATGCGGTGCAGGTAGTGACCGAAGCACCCGTGTCCGGTCAATACCTGCGCCAGCCGGAACCCAATGTGGCCGTGCGCCCTCTCCATCCAGCTGTCGAACGACGGGAGGAGTGCCCCTATGGTGCGGACTCCATAGGGGGACCCCTCCAGGTCTTCTCTCCACCGGTCCCTCACCCTGCGCAGTGCCTGGCGGCGCTCCTCCTGAGATCTTCGGGAGCGGGGAATTCATTTTGGGCCCTGCGCCTCACCCGCTCCCTGTGCGCCTCCGCGAGCATCTGAGCGTCAAGCTCCCAGGGCGAGATGCTCGCCAGGGCGCAGGCCGCCGCCCACGACACCGTGCAGTACCCCCTGATTATTCGGGTGGCGACCACTCTCTGTGGGGCCCGGAGGCGGGCCCTGTTGGTGGCACTGAGCCGATCGGCCCAGATCGGCGCACCATATAGGGCCATGCTCCGGGCCACCGCCGCATATAGGCGGCGGCACGCCATGCTAGGCCCCCCCACGTTAGGCAATAGCCTGCCTAGGGCTGACGCTGCCGCCACAATTCGGGGAGCCATTTGGCGGAAATGCTCCCCGAAGTCCCATTTGCGGTCCAGGTGGATGCCCAGATATTTAATATGGGCCTTCACCTGGACCGCCTCTCCGGCCACCGGCAAAGCAGCCGCAGCTGGCACTCGCCAGCCCCTTCCCCCAAAGACGATGGCGTCTGTTTTGGGCAGCGCCACCCTCAGCCCCAGCAGGCCAATGCGGTAGACCATGAGGTCCGCCGCTACCGCTGCCCTCCGCAGGGCCTCCTCCAGCTCCGCTCCCCGGACGGCCACCATCGTGTCATCTGCATAGCAGATGACGGTCATCCGGGGGAGCAGGACCCCTCTGATCGCCCAATCAAATCCTACGTTCCAGAGGAGGGGTCCGAGCACGGAGCCCTGGGGGACTCCGCATGTCATCATCCTTTCGTGGCGCCGCCCATTTTGTGCCTCATAGAGCACTACCCTTTTGCAGTTCTAACCTAACCTAACCTACTTTTATGCTGTCTGATCGTTTTTACGAGGGACGCAGTTCTAACCTAACCTAAGCTACTTTTCTGCTAGCTGATCGTTGTGCGAGGGACGCAATTCTAACCTTACCTAACCTACTTTTCTGAAAGCAGTTCCTCTTTGTGAGGGATGCAGTTCTAACCTAACCTAACCTAACCTACTTTTCTGCTAGCTGATCGTTTTTGCGAGTGACGCAGTTCTAACCTAACCTAACCTACTTTTCTGCTAGCAGTTCCTCTTTGTGAGGGATACAGTTCTTACCTAACCTAAACTTCTTTTCTGCTAGCTGATTGTTTTTGCAAGGGATGCGCACTTCTAACCTTACCTAACCCGCTTATCTTGTAGCAATTTAAGTATGCCAAGATAGATTCGGTCAAAAGATAATATGCTAAATACCATTATGCTAAACCAAATTATTCGTAAATATAATCGGCCTAAACAATGGTATGCGAATACAATTTCGGACAAACACATTTTCGGTAATTTAGAACTTATGCCAAATAAGGTTTCTGCGACATTACCATTCGTCGAAGACTTAATATGCTAAGTCTGTTATGCTAAAACCGTTTCGGACAAACAAAAGTATGCGACATAGAGGGAACCCGGCCGTAGGAACTCCTAAACAGCACAAGATAAACCCATGTTGTTTGGGCTCGTCTGATTGTTCTTGATGAGCAATTAACATTTGTGTAAGAAAGTACAGTCAATAACAAAACCGAGTCTCGATAAAACTTTTTTGACAAAATCACTCATTATAATTTCTGTCACAGTACTGGGTCACAGTTTTTAACTTTCGGAATTCTGCTGAAGCTGAATTTTTATTAGGACTATTGAACAGGTTCCTTTGATTGAGGTCACAAATAGCAACACCCTGCAAAATTTTAATGCGACTAAATGACACGTAAGCTTTAGCAAAAGTACTCTTGCTTAAGTGAATAACAGCTTTTTAAGATTTTGTAGTTTGTGTCAGTCTGCACACAGCTTAGCTCAGAGACATAGTGTTTAAATACATTTAAACCTTTACCGCCTACGAAGCCATATATGGCAGATATGAACTTGGACCTTATTGGCACAGGTCAAGGTTCAAATTCAAACAACTATTTTTTTTCTATATGAGGTAAAGGGTTAAAAAAAAAATTGTATACCTACCCTACACGAGACACGTAACAAAAGTGGGGATGTTTATCCCATGGTGTGGGGTATCGATGATTAGGTCTCTCAAAACTAAGTCAAGTTACCTAGCACCAACTGCAATTTTTATGGAGCTAAGTAAGCCACCCGTACCGTATTTGGATCCTGTAGAGTAGAAACCTGGTTCTGTTTTAGGCCATAAGTAGCAGGTTCTTGCGACTCATGCAGTGCATATAAAGTAAGTATATATTTTGATTGTCTTGGCTAATAACTTCGCCATTTTGCCATTATAAGCATTAACTAGTCTGACTTTAACGATTTTTTCCCAGAATGTTGCTTAAGGCTATTGAAATCAAAATATATCCTAACTTCCATCTTAGAGAAGACGGCATTCATTACCACTGGCTTGGGATCCTGTTGTACCTACATAAATAGTCAAGGATCAAGCTCGACGAAAGATTGGGAACCCTGGATAACCTGGACCTTAAACGGTGTAAAACAAAAATAGTGCAACAGAAGAAAATTCCGGGACGAAACTCCTGTTTGTTTAAAAAATATGAAATAAAAATAAAATTAAAAATTTAAAAAACCCCCGACATGACAACCAATAAAAAGAAAGAAATAAAATCTACGAAATGTGCCTATACAATGAACAGTAGAAAAAGAATCCAAGCTTCGTTGCGTCGGGGGATCGCTAAGTAAATGAAATGCAATGTACTGAAAATTGTAAAGTGGGAAGCCCAAATGCATACATGCAATTCTGCGTTGATATATTTCATTTCATTTAGGTACTTAGCGGTCCCCCGAACGCAACGAAGCTTGGATTCTTTTTCTACTGTTCATTGTATAGGCACATTTCGTAGATTTTATTTCTTTCTTTTTATTGGTTGTCATGTCGGGGGTTTTTTAAATTTTTAATTTTATTTTTTTTAAATTTGGATCGTTCAGTAACCTTATTCATTGTTGGCACTGAAACCACATACACATATTTTATACATATAACAAAAGCAAATAGAGAATTCCGGCACAAAACTCGATACAAATGTAGAGAAAACTAAATGAAAATTTACAAAGACCGTCGCGTGGCAGGTTGCCAAAGATCCTGGCAACATTGCCTTCATTGTATTGCCGCGCTGATAGCGAAGCATCTGGCAACCCTTCACGTATGGCACTTGAAAGGAAACGTCATCAATATGCAACATTCAGTTAGTGTGGAAATTTCAAAAGGTGACCCAGATGCCACAAGTGATCTCTGTTCCTAACTTGCAGTATATTAAGTAGGTGCCCAGGCTAAAATATGCAAAATCGTTTTGACGCAAGTCTCGGTGGCGCGTTTAATGTATATCGCGCCGTGGCATCATAAATATTCAGTTTACGGACACTCAACCGACTTATAGGCGCGCTGATTTACACCATTCCTACCTTGTACCGGCCGGAATGCCTACCTCCGTTTAAACTCCTTTTTACGGCCTCCTTTCTAACCCGAAGACGTGTGACGCGAGTACTTTATGTTTCATCCGTCTCGGGCCTTACCTTGGTCTTATTTAAGAACAAAAGTGTGCCTTCAAAGTGTTTTTCGAACTGGGTCGAGTGTTTCAGCTCACGAGCTGAGATAATATCTTTGAAAGCCTACGTCGCGGCCGATAACCGCACGAGAAACAACTATACAGTTATCCGGTGATACATGCGACGATTCGATCTGAGACTTCAGTAAGCTTTTTCATTAGTTGAGAGAGAGAGAAATAGTAATCTCTTAAAACGTTTTTAAAACATAAACATTAGCTTAAATCTATATGTTCATGTGCTGCTGACATAGAATAACAACATTTTTGCTGCAATGATAGATACCGTGTCGGAAATAAATGAGTAGGTACATTATGTATTATTTATTCCCCTATTACATTTTAAGTACATACACAAATACAATAATTGTATTGTAATCGTCGTCTGAATCCTCTGAATTTCTCGATAGTAGGTATACATTATTTACGTATGCTAACGAGAAAAAATATACACTTTTGTAGAAAAAAACTTTTGTGTAAAACTTGATGTTCCGAATTAAGAAATAATAACAATAATACAGAAAGTAAATATAATATTAATAAGACTTAAAAAATCGGACCCATTTCTTACTGCGCCTTTGACATGGTACACGAATTTTAAGTAGTTTACATTCTGTCAGATTATAATTGAATGTCGATAGCGGAGGTTTTACCTCAGTATTTTTCCCAAGATATCGAACATTATTGTTTCATGTCAAAATTGATATCATGGTAGGCCTGTGACATAAACATAACGGACACGGCAAGTTTACATCACTATGTTACTTAAGGGAATTAAAAATCAACGTCGCGTCATATTCCGGAAACCATATTTTTGTATTTGTTTCGTTGCTTCCGAATAGTTTTGTATGGCAGCTACACTACACTGCTTTCACGTATCGTCTACAAAGTTGTCGTCTACACGTTAGGCATAAAGAAAGTACTTGTATTAGTGTGGGCGTAGGTCAATACATTTTGCGAATCGAAAATCAGTGTTGAAAATTGAGACCCTGTATAAATAAAGATTTTATGTTTAGACACGAGTTACATGGCGGGTTAAATGGATGGCTACACATATTATTTAAGCAACGGCGGGGGCAATACTCTAGAGAATAGAGTTTACAAAAGAGGGCAGACTTTTGCTCCAACCGCTATTTTATATACATAAGTTACATATTCTAATATGAATCGGCGTGGTTTCATAGTAACTATAGTAGTGCTTAAGCTTAAAGATCTAAAACTTATGAGGGATAATTTTATACTTTTGTAATAGAATAAAGTTAGCTAGATATAATTTTATAGTCCTGAGATTAAAATTTTGCATAACTTTTATTATTTATCAGGTAGGCTAGGATTATTAGGCAAAAATAATGCTTTTATTTATTCTAGTTTTGTTTAGATGGCTCTGTAATTCATTATTCGTAAATATCCTGGGATATTACGCAAAACACTCGAGAGTCCGTAACCCTTAGATTATGCATGGCCACATTAGAACAAGTTATAAAAGGTTGGTTTACAAATAGTTATTTTTCTCGTGAGTCATTTAAGAGGCCTTATTCCTTTTATTATTTTTTTTCATATTATGACGAATATATTGATAATTTCAACCAACTTTTTGAAGCGAATAATACTTTTTCTCGAGTTCTAGGTAGTATCGTAGCTATTTCATGCTTTTATTGCGTGCAGTCGAAAATAAGTGGAAAAAACGATTTTTCCACGTGAATTTTGTCAATTTCGAGTAGTTTTTCGAACAAAAATTATCAATGAAAAGTTCAAACTGTAGGTTTCAAATATATACCAATAAATCCCAATAGCCCTGATCTAGGTAGTAACATCAATAATATGTTAAGAAACATGTTTGATCATAGAGAAAAATGTCTAAACGATCAGCATTTTAAAAGGAATAAGGGCTCTTAATGATTGAGAAACGTCAGTTACATACTAATGCAAGCGCCACACTACTCACGTTATCCGATATTGAATGGGAGAATATGATGGTGTGAAGAGGCACTTCAGTGGAGGAAGTAATACTTCGGTCAACGGGGCGCGGTCGACTTCGCGAGTTGTATAGAGCCGACATGGAGATAGTTTGAAGTCCCGGGGAACGACATAATTTTTACCTCGGAAATCATCACTTAAGGGGGTGAAAAGGGGGTGGAGTATAGCATGGAAGACGCATCACTACTATCACCAGTGAATTTACTAATTTAATATTTGCTATTGAAATTGAATTAATGGGTATAGGTACGCAGACAAAGTCGCGGGCAAAAATTATAAGTTGTCATTATAAATCCAGATTGTACTCCTTTCACTACTGCGTGACTACTGAAAAGAATATTTAAATTATGTATCTCCAATTCTACGTATCTGTTGGTATCTGTACACATATTGTCATAGTACTAAAGTCACAGGAGCATAGTATATAAGTAGATTATCAATACTTAGTAGTGATATTAATGCAATTAGTATGGTTTGATGTTTTGGATCAAATTACAGCTACGTTAGAGGCATTAACTATACCTAAACACTTTGATCTATTACTTAACAGCTCATTATGGAAAGTAATACGCAGGCACTAAAACATTATCAGATTCCCAGTCACTCAAGTCAATCGTGTGGGTTCCAGCCTTAGCACAACTATGCTATGCGACTCTTGTCGCGCGATATAGCGTCACTCATCACTCTCTCACAGTACTGCATAGAAAGAGATAGGGAATATTTCTCGCACGAAGAGTTGCGGATCACAGTTGTGCTTCAGAACTAAGTGCCTAATTGGCACCACCCATTCGTCGACCATTTTAAATAATAATCCGGCGCTTCACGACCAATTGCAACGCATTTGACATAGACAACCAATAAAATACAATTTCTAAAGTAGTATTCTGGAGAACAAAATATTGAATCTTCTGTAACGTTTTATTCTGTGAACAAAAATTATACTAATTCTTTAATTGATTAAATATCATTATATGCCAAAACGTTTGTAACGACACTTAATAATACATAAAACAATAATTACGAATCAAGACGGTGTATGTCACCAAAACAGAGAACTCTGTGTCAAAAGTTATACCAGAAACTTTGATTGAATATCGTTTTAAACCAAAGCGTTCAACCAAATTCGGCTCCATAACCTATGTTTACGTAGACAAACAAATGATTAAACTTATACTTATTACAACTACCCTTAGATGCTCTGTAAGCGGCGTAGATTTGCATTGGAATTTGCATGGCTTAGGGCCTCAGATTACGCGACGCGAGTATAGAAGAACTTACACCATAACTCTCATGGCCGATAATTGATAAAAATTCTTTGTCAGGCGGCGGTAAGAGAGATTTGCATCCACCGTGATACTTGGCTAGGCCTTCCAGTTTTGTTCTGTCGCATTTAAACAAACAAACAAAATAATCGAATTCTCAGGCGCTATTGAGAAGATCGAAGGAGAGAACCTTCTGTTATAGTTTAATTTTGTGCCACAAGTTGTACCAGAAACTTCGATTGAATATCGTTTAAACTAAAACGTTTAACCAGAGTCAGCTTCATAACTTATACAATATACAAACAAGGGCCAATACTTATTAAAACTACACATGTTCAGTAAGCGGCGCAGATTTGTATCGCAATTTGCATAGCTTAGGGCCTCAGATTACGCGACGCGAGTATAGCCGAACTTACCCCATAACTCTCATAGCCGATGTCGGCGAGCAAATAAGTAAACTCACAAGTTTCAGCAAACACTATTAACTGTTTAGTAGTTTCAGAAACGGTCTCAATTTACCCTTAATGTAATCTAGTTGACGCTTGATCAAAATTCCGGGTCAAGCTGGGAAGTGTGAGGTCTGAGGTAATCGCCCGCGCCTACCTCACGGCACCCCACGCCAGGTTACAGCTGGTCCGTTATTAAACTAGTCATTTAACTTGTATACGACTAAATCATGCACTGCCTAGTACCTGTAATTCCAAGTTAACAAGACGTACACCCTATAGGACCTATAGCTAACCACGTCTACCAACCACGGAAAACTATACGGGAGATTTTCTCTTGTGCTTATTTAGTTGCACATTTTTTAATTATATCATATTTTATTTTATATCATATAATTTGCTAATCTGATACATACTCGGATATATGTCAATACAAAAATATATTAGTATGAAAGGAGAACAATCATCTTAAACATAAATATATATTATTATGTTTTCATAGTTAGCCATCCATGTTTTGCCAGTCACCTCTGCAATTCAATTTCTATGGTGCTTTAATTTTTTTTTTATTTGTATAAAAACACATTGAATACATCTTGTACAAAACCCCTCCCCTCTAAAAAGATTTTTATGTCTTTTTAATTCATAATAATATGGTTTCTCTTTCTTTAATGGCCAAGGCGTGATCTTCTAGCGGTTAAGACCCCTTATATACGTTAATGCATTAGTAACCCTGATTCTTTAAGTTGACTAAGAGATAGCTCAAGTCCATTTACATATAATGGGTAAAGGAGTTAGAAAGATTAGGGTTTTGTGAACCAAACAATTAGCCTGAGATGAGTGTTATCCTTCCTTCAACTACCAACCAATCGACTGTAATTAGTTATTAAATCCTACAATCTCCATACTTATTCTATTACATAAACAGGTCCTTGAAGCAGTAGTGTGATTGATAGTGGGATTAGGAACACTTAGCTAGCTTAAGATGTGGGCTTCTAAAATTAAAGGAATAGGATTACAATGAAACAAATGATAGGTTAATAAAGTATGTATATTGAACCTTTGTATGATTGTATTAAGATTTAAAATGTTTTACTTTTGCCAGTCAGGCCTGATTTGTAATTTAATTATTTTGCGCCAAAAGGGCTATTATTTAATTTATTTTATTTATCTTTACCAGCAGTTCACTATAAGGCTTGCTGAGGAGAAAGAACTGCCGAAAGAAAACTCCCAGAGTGCCTTGATGCAAATTATATTTTGAACAATTAAGCACATGAATTATTACAAATATGAATCGTCATTAAAGGCTCTGCCTATACCAAAACGATTAGCTTAACTTATCTCCAACCATGAAATGCATTTCACGAAGAGTACTATAGTAACCTTTCAGTATTTATTGTCGTCTTGTAATCCTTCATTAATATCATAAAAATACTTCTTCCTAGCCCTATACATATTGACACGCCAACGCCTTAATATAGTCAGAGGAGGAAAGTTCACTATTTAAGAGACTCCATGTAGCAACAATAGGCTTTAAGTTAGGTCCAATTAAAGTTCTGTGGTATATGCAATTGAGCTCCTAAAAACGAACCGCTTAAACGGAACGTTTGCTGTGTCAAAGACGCTTTTCACATGTTATAGTTAGGGAATGCGCCTTAGCCCAATTACATTGAACACAGACAAAACTTTCAAATGGATATTTAAATATAAAATATAGAGTCTCCAAAGAATTGTTTCCAAAATACTTCTTCCTAGCCCTATACATATTGACACGCCAAAGCGTTAATATAACTAGAGAAGAAAAGTTCACTATTTAAGAGACTCCATATAGCAACAATAGGCTCTAGGTAGTTAAGTTAGGGCCCAATTGAAGTCCTGTGGTATTTGGAATTAAGCCCCTAAAAACGAACCGCTTAAACGGAACGTTTGCTGTGTCAAAGACGCTTTTCACATGTTATAGTTAGGGAATGCGCCTTAGCCCAATTCCAACGACCACAGGTCTAACTTTCATATGGATGTACAAGTATTAAAAGCATAGAGTCTCCTAAAGAGTTATCCTTAATAGTTTTATTTCACAGTAATTCCCTATGATTCTGCCAGACATCGAGAGACTCCACTAAGTCCATAAGACTGATTATATTTAGTTCAAAACCAGTTGAAGTGACCTGAAGTTGAATGTGATCGAGGTTTGTGTTAACAGCGCGTGCGGCGAAGGAGAGTAGTTTGATAGAATGCACTGTGGAACCCGACCACATCCAACTCAAGCTGATGTCTTCCTTTGGTTATTTAAGTATTTAACAAAAGCGTAGAGTCTCCCAAATGAATTGTTTAATAATACTATGTTACTGCAATTCCCCATGACCCCGCCAGATCCCATAAGTTTAGCAGAAACTCCACGTGGACCATCTGTCCTAAGATGATTAACTCTAATCCAGTTGTAGATACCTGGGTTTAAATGCATTCAGGGTTTGTGTTAACAGCGCTTTTGACGAAGTAGTTGAGAGATAGCACCATGAACCTGATTGCATTAATCCCAAGCTGAAATCTATCTCTGGTTGTTTAAAATATTAAAAGAAGCGTAGAGTTTCTGACCTAATAGCAATCAAAAGTCTACTTAGTTACCGCGCGTGGCTATTGGAGTGTCATTATTGCAGTAGTCCTTACTGCTTAGGCCAGGTAAAAGTTGAATTCCTAATAATCAAAGTTATCCCACGGTTAGGGTTGAGATAGTCCTAAAAAGTTACTTCGACCACTTCAAATGAAAATTATGTACACATCAAAACCCAAATACCCATCCTCAATGACATAATTATTAGTAGTCTACATTTAAACAATCTATGTACATAACTTTGCTCCGACATATGACTAAGTTAAAATACATAAGCGACACATCAGTTGGTATTTCTTTAAACTATGAAATGTTCACATAAATCCCATACGCAACTCGGGAATGGACTCACCAGGAGACCAAGGTACGTTAGTAAGATATTAACGGGAATAAGCACATGAGAGATATCAGACCGTATCCAATTCCGTCCTCACAATTAAACATAGAATTTCTACAATAAATTCCGAAACAAATATTATCAATTAGCAGTCTGTTCTAACTTATCTTTGTGACGAACTCTAAATTAAACGCAGTCTGATATGAACACATAAAACAGAATGAACATAAAAGGCACAACACAATACAAAAGAAAATAACACAATAATAAACAGTTCGCAAAGCATGACTAGGCAATGGAAGTTAAACTCCCGGCTTCTAGTAGATTTGGAAACTTAAGTCCAGACTAACATATTTTCTTTTGCAAGAAATACGTTTGTCTTTCTGCAAGGATTCTAAGTCCAGACTGATAGACATCAACTGTGAGGTTTAGTCTTTCAGCCGACAGGAGCCTTACCACGATCTTTATAAAAACTATCCAAACGCAGTGCAGTTCAGTTTAGGCACCTAAATTGAATCGCTGAATTTCGTACCATAACAACTTTAAAGCAGCGCTGATTCTCGATCGCATAAAGTGAATGAAAGACCGATATTTGTCTCTGGTCCGCAATTGAAACGCTACGGCGCGAAAGGGATGCCGCTATGTGAGTTTCGTATATGTTTATCTCTTTCTGGCTTCTATCCGTTCGGTAACTAAAATATTACAAATTAATGTCGCAGCACACTTTGTTTAAAACTAATTGGTAATTTTGAAAAGAAAAGACATATATTTCATAGCGGACTTATGTTCTTTTTTTAATTTAAAGACATTATTTGCCATACCAAATGCTTTATTGAATGAAATAAAGTTTAAAATGTCTGTATTTCAAAAGAATTGTAATTAAGACTCGGAACGTGTGCCGCCTTCCGCCTGTGATAATGTCATGTCAATCATTGACATGTAAATTTGTTAAATTTCAAATGAATTTTACGTGGTATGCCAATCTTCGAATTCAGTTTAATCCTCCGCGGATTTAGTGTATTCGTTCAGGGGAAAAAAATTGTGACCAGGAAATGCGGTGAAGTGATTTTATCACCCATATAATATCAAGTGTGTCAATGACAATGTTAAAAGCTCCGTTTTTATCGCCAGCTGTCTCCCGCCGAAATAGAGACCTTTGAAATCGGGCTTATATTTTTGACCCCATGATATCAATATTATCCAGCTGCAGTCCCGGCACTACGTGTACTTCAGCTCATTTGTGGTGTGCGTGCCGCGGCCGCTGCAGGACACCATCGCAAGTGCAGACTTCTGGCGGAAGGGTGTTGTGTTTCGGCAGTTCCGCGGTAATTTGCCGAATTATACACCAGATCAGACGACGCAAAGGACCTACGCGGTTGGGTCGCCTAAATTAACTAGTTTTAAGTCTTGTTTATATGTATTTTTGTAGTTCAGTGCCTTATTGGTTTTATTACTGTAATGCTGTGTAACTTTTTTGAATAATAAATAAATTATCAACTGCTTAAAGATATGTTCAATTATAGTTGCCTATTTTAGGTTCAGTGCAAATGTTTGAACTCCAGTTCTTTGTTTTACAAAATAGTTTACTTGTTTTTATAATTCAATCTATTAAAAATCATATTGTGGTTTAAGAACTTAAATAGTAACAAAATAAAGAAGCATGATGTAAAGCACCCTCGAGCGGCTAATTTAGTTACTACAGTCTGCAATGCTACGGAAAAAAAACGTATCTTACTATGAAATCCATACAAAGCTACGAGCTCTTTACCGTAGTATTGCAGTAGTCATATATGGAACCGAAAAACACGAAGTTCTATCTACTTATTACCAGTAATGCACTCTTATCTATGAGCATTGTGCATCTTTTTTTTCCCCGTTGCATTATCCAAGAGATCGTATTATAATAACTCAAAAGAAATTAACTCGTCAGTATTCTGAAAAACCTGTCAAACACTTCGCTACCCTAAATTTTTCGGCGATGGGGTGCGTACGTACGTAGTAGTGCGTGTATATTGTAACAGAAATAGATAATAACGCGAGCGCAGCGAGACCGAAATTTTTCGGCGCGGGGGTGCGTAGTAACACGATCAGATGAAAACGCGAGCGCAGCGAGAGCGAAATTGTTCGGCGCGGGGGTACGTAGTAACAAAATTGACCGATATAGTGTAAAAAGATCCGATCTGGCAACGCTGATATATGTATGACCTATTGCCACCGCCCCTCTTGCCGGCCCGCGACCTCACTCGGCGCCCGCGCCCTATATTTGAAGCATGTTCATGTTCTTACTTACAGACGCGCCCCGAAGATATTGACAAACTTACAAGCATGTTTTCGACCAAAACTATTTGTTCTTGTTATTTTTCATGTTCATTTTAAATTTTGGATTGACAAAAAAAGGTGAAAAGTAATAGTTGGTTGAAAGGCGCCAATACCAAAACAAAATGCAAACGGCCAGGGGCGCCTACGCCGCCCCTGTCGGTTTGGCGCCCCGGGCTATAGCCCGGATCGCCCTAGGGTAAATACGTCCCTGAATAAAACGGTAGGAAGTTACACAGACACGTTTCCAGACCTGTGCGAGACAAGTCGCGAACAAAAGCTAAGAACTAATAAATATTCTACACAAAACTATCCAGAACGATACATTCAATGAGGAACTTTTTATGAGTCGCAAAATTTGACACTCGTGCGATTCAGTTTCGTCTCAAGTGACACATCGTGGTACGAAAAGTACTTGAAATGAGAGAATGAAATAGTTGAGACGCTCTTACTGAACTGTCATCTGAACTGAGTCGTAAATACAATGTCATGGTATGAAATAGCGATACAGTTCAGTTTAGGGCCTAAAGTGAGTCGCGTTAAGAGATCGTGGTAAGGCTCCAGAGTTAAAGTTGCCTTTTTAGAAGATAGAATCGGTCTTTGTCACCAGTTGGGTTAAAGATTCTACCTCCTAAATATTCTAAGTAAATAAAAAGTCCCAATAATATCTTGTTGTCACCTGTTAGGAATTCCCGATATTATTGGAAGATTCTACCTTCTAAATGAATAAATGGATAAAGAATAACGCCTTGTTATCACCGTTCGGTATTCTCGGCATTATTCTAAGTAAATAAAACCCAATAATATCTTGTTGTCACCTGTTAGGTATTCCCGATATTATTGGAGAGATTTCTTACCCAAGGTCCTGGAGAGAGTTCCTGCACTGTTCACTGCTGATGACTGAATGCCCTCCCATCCCAATGTATGGCCTTTTATACCCGATTCCTAACTTTTTAAAAATTCCCTCTACGTGGCTAATCCTCGATTTCCGCGCGAAATTGGTTCCACGTCAGCAAAACGTCACCGAGCCAATTTTAAAACCGCTGACTTTGTATATTCCAATTTGATTGACTAGAACTTTAAATTACAAATCTTATACCCATAAATAAAGCTTAAATCAGAGTATATTTTATGATTAATATTACATTATAAATCTAATCTTTACTATTTTCCATTGAAATAAAATGTTTGAGATACCTTTTATAACATCGACATTCTATATTCCATAGACCATATTTGGTGTGCTTTGCCTATGGTTATTGCTCAATGTTTCCCCTCAATATTTGCAGTCAATTCTCCATACTTTTAAAAAACATTTCTTATTTTAACAACCACATTTATTAAATAAATACTAGCATTAATTGTACTCTCTATTAAAATTGTTTACTAAAATTAATTTTCACTTAATTCCGTCAGTACGACAATCACTTTGCTCAATGTATTGCTAATCCCTGGCTACCCCAAATTGACCCAAAGATTATAGAATATTAAAAAGGTACGAATGTAAACTGTTGAAAATGTGATTTAGTATTCTGTATACAACCTTAGTATACTAAGCTGTATTGTGGTGACTGGCAGCTATTAGAGAAAAATAAGAGTTTAGGTAATCTTGAAGTTGGTTGTCATTAATTATTTGATCAACATTGTGTTTTACTTGATGTATTATATTTTATTTAATAGTTTGAAATAAATAGTGTGAATGTGATTCAGTGATTTAATTTTAACATGGTAGCAGAGACTGTGATAATAATTTAAACGTACGTACCTACTTTACGTAAATTATTAATATTATTTCCAAAGAATAAAATTTATGAGAAATGTCAAATGAAAAAGAAGAATTTTTATTACACATTTTTGATGGAAATAATTACGATAAATGGAAGTATCGACTGAAAATACTTTTAGAAATGAAGGGATGCTACGAAACTATTGTAAATGATACTAAACCAGCAAATATTACTGATACTGATTGGCTCAAGATGGAATTGAAAGCAAAAAATTATATCGTAAATAGCGTGAGTGATAGACAGTTGGAAACGATAATTTCCGAGCAAAGAGCGGCTGATATGATTAAAAAATTTGATACCATATATCTTGCAAAATCTAGTGCAAATAAGTTGCTTTGCAAACGAAGACTGCTGCAATTAAAAATGGCGGATGATGACAATCCTATAGAATTTTTGAATTTGTTTGAGAAAAACATAAATGAACTTAAGAATACAGGAGAACAAATATCGAAAGAAGACGAAATGAACTATTTAATTTTATGTCTGCCACCCAGATGCGCTCATATAATTGATATTGTTGATGCAATGCCTGAAAAATCTATTGACTATATAAAGTCGAAACTAATTCTGCAATATCAACAGAAGGAAACAAATGACACTCAAGGAAAATTTATGGAGTCCTTTATTATGCAAAAGAACATGTCGGACATGTATACAGAAAGAAACTGTTATGAATGCAGACAACCCGGCCACTTTCAGAGAAATTGCCCGAGAAACCGAGGATCGACGATTCCAAATTGAAGAGGAAACTACAATTTTAGAGGAAATGGAAACTTTCGAGGAAACTACAACTGGAGAGGACAAAATTACAGAGGAAGAGGAAGCTTTCGTGCTAGAGGCGGCTATCGAGGACGAAGTGGACTGCAAGGCACGTCAAGAAGCTGCTATACCGCCCCATTCGACGATGTTGATGCTACGGATGCTACAACATCATTTAATGTTGAAGTGATGAATTCTGCAAGATATCCGGTAAGAGAAGATTGTACTAATAAAGATAATTTGACTTGGTTATTAGACAGTGGATGTTCTGACCATATTATAAACTGTGATAAATATTTTTCAGAATGGAGGGACTTAGACTGTCCGATTGACATTAAGGTAGGAGATGGTTTTCCTTTAAAAGCAAATAAAATAGGAAATGTTTTAATGTATTTCTATGTAAATGGTAAATGGCTAGAAACAAATATAAAAAATGTATATTATGTACCAAGTATGAAACAAAACTTGCTGAGTGTGTCATGTATAACTAATTACGATAATTATATAACCTTTGAGAATCGTGAAGCTAAAATCTATGGGCCTAGTGGAAATTTAGTAGCAATAGCGGAAAGAAAAAATAATCTTTTCGTTCTTAATGGAACAGTATGCAATAACTCTGTAAAATCATACACAACTTGTACTATGACAAAAAAGGAAATGTGGCATAGAGTTCTTGGACACACCAATTTCATAAATCTTAATAAAATGTCTCAGCTAAAAGTACTAAACGGCTTGCCTGAAAATTTTGAAAACAACCATAATATACAGTGTGAAATATGTTTAAAAAATAAAATGTTTAAATTATCTTTCGAAAATAATAGACATCGAGCAAATGATTTATTAGAAATAGTTCACACAGATGTAAATGGACCGTTGAACCCCACAGGTATTGATGGTGAACGATATTTTGTATCTTTTATTGACGATTATAGTAGAATAGCTAAAGTGTTTTGTATTAAATACAAGAGTGAAGTGTTAGATTGTTTTAGAAGTTACATGAATTTAGTTGAAAATATGACAGGAAAAAGAATAAAAGAACTGAGATGCGACAACGGACGAGAATATATAAATAAAGAAATGTATAATTTGGCTAAAGAGAAAGGTATATATATAAATCCATGTCCAGCATACACGCATGAACTTAATGGCGTAGCAGAACGTTTCAACAGAACAATAATGGACAGAACTAGATGTTTACTGTCAGAAGCGAAAATTGAGAAAAAATACTGGCCGATACTTATAGAAACTTCAGTGTATATTGGAAATAGATTGTTGACAAATACATTGTTAAAAAAAACACCGTATGAAATATTTACTGGAAGAAGACCAGATGTCTCCAAAATGAGAATAATCGGAACTAAAGTATTTGTAAGAATCCCGGAAGAAAGAAGAACGTCAAAATTGAATCCCAAAGCGATAGAGGGTATCTTAGTTGGATACACAGATACAGGCTACAAAGTATTAGTTGAAAATAAAATGGTTACAAGCAGACATGTGAGATTTGTAGATTACAACTCACAGTTCATCGAGGAAGAGAATGAAAGAGAAGTTCTAACGGAACCCGTACAAGAGACTGAAACAATTGAAAGAGATCCAGAAAATAATGAGAACATTGATAGAGATCCAGACAATAATGAAAACATTGAGAATATTACTGAACCTGCTTCAAATACTGAGGTGAACACTGAGATGGAAATACATGGAAGACCTCAAAGAACAAGAAAGGCACCCACAAAATATGATGATTATGTTATCTACGTTAACGTGTGCAATGCAAGCATACCCGAAAATTATGAAGAAGCCATGAAGAGCTCTGAATCTGTAAAATGGCAGAGAGCTATGCAGTCAGAAATAAACAGTTTAGAGAAAAATGAAACCTGGGACGTAGTAAATGAACCAATGAACAAAAATATAATAGAAGTCAAATGGATCTACACAATCAAATCAAGCGGAATATACAAAGCTAGAGTAGTGGCAAAAGGCTTCCAACAGATGTATGATGAAAATGAAGAAATATATTCACCAGTTGCAAGAATGACTACACTAAAAGTAATACTATCGACTGCCTGTGTAAGGGGATGGCATATTGAACAGATGGATGTAGAAACAGCCTTCCTGAATGGAACTATAAAATCAGAAGTATACATATATCCACCTGACGGTTATGAAGTTCAACAAAATAAAGTATGTTTACTTAAAAAGGCACTGTATGGCCTGAGAGAAAGTCCACGTGATTGGTATGACTGCATTCACAAATTTTTTTGCAGTATACAGTTGAAAAGGTCTGCATATGACTACTGTTTATATACTGGATATATAAATAACAAAAAGGTATACATAATTTTATATGTAGATGATTTATTAATTACAGGCGAAGACATGACCAGTATTACAAAAGTAAAAGAAATGTTGAGTGATCGATTTCGGATGAAGGATTTAGGAAGCGTTAAACAGTATTTAGGAATCCATATTGACTATAAACCAAAAGAAAAGAAAATGGCTCTTAGCCAAGAAAAATACATTGAGAGTTTAGCCCTTAAATATAAAATAGATGATTCAAAACCAGTAAATACACCTATGGAAATAAATCTTAAACTGGAACCTGCAAAGAAGCTGAACGAAAAATGCAAATATAGAAATTTAATTGGAGCCCTTTTATATGTGGCAAATGGAACACGCCCGGATGTGGCTTATTCAGTAAATTATCTGAGCAGATTTCAAAATAGTCATGATGAAACTCATTACAGATATGCATTACGAGTACTGAAATACTTATACCACTCAAGAACCTTGAAGTTAATTTTCGGATCAACGTTTAATGAAATTATGGATGCATATGTAGATGCTGACTGGGCTGCTGATACACAGGACAGAAAGTCCACAAGTGGAATAGTTATCAAAGTATTTGGGAATGTTGTGATGTGGAGATCACAAAAACAAAAGATTGTTTCAAGAGCGTCAACGCATGCTGAATACTATGCTCTTGCAAATTGTGTTGAAGAGGTGCTGCCTATAAGAGGAATTTTAAGTGATCTAGATGTAAAAATAGAAAACAGTGTAAAAATATACGAAGACAATATTGGTGCTATAGGTTTAGCTAAAAACGGCAAATTCTCCAAGAATTCTAAGCACATTGATATAAGTTATCATTTTGTGTACGATTATGAGAAAAGAGGTGTTATCAGTGTACAAAAGATTTCCACTGAAGATCAGGTTGCTGATATACTTACGAAATCTTTGTGCAGGGTAAAGTTTCAGAGATTTAGACAATTATTAGGAGTTAGGAATTAGAATTAATTAATAATATGATGAGATACTAAATCAAGGAGGCGTGTTGAAAATGTGATTTAGTATTCTGTATACAACCTTAGTATACTAAGCTGTATTGTGGTGACTGGCAGCTATTAGAGAAAAATAAGAGTTTAGGTAATCTTGAAGTTGGTTGTCATTAATTATTAGATCAACATTGTGTTTTACTTGATGTATTATATTTTATTTAATAGTTTGAAATAAATAGTGTGAATGTGATTCAGTGATTTAATTTTAACATAAACAAAAGTAAAGGAATCTTCTGTGTTATTTTTAATAGGATTCCAATATATCTGAACTTGTTTGGATAATTGCAAATAGAATATTTGCCCGGTAAGTAAATACTAAACCCTTTTTCTATGGCACAGCCTAAACATTTTTCGACAATTGCATTGCATAACCTAACAATAATAACATTGGTTATAACTCTTACTTGTCTTTTCTGCTTTAACAAGTAATAACCAAATGTTATCTTGTTACATATTTATATGATTCTGTGATACAATTAATGATGCCTTAATAGACAAGCTCTAATCCATACTTTGTTCACATTTCAGTTAATAAACAATGGATGCGTATACAGCATCCATATGAATACAATGGGTCGCCGACAAAGGAAATTTTCCAAGATTCATTCATAAGAATCACAACTCCTGTGCTGCCGGCCAATAAAGCCAAGAAGGCTTCCTATATAATGTGTGTTTAAATTCGGAAGAACCAAGAGTTGCAGTTAAATGAAAAATGAGATATTTATTACAAAACATAACCTTAATTTGAACAAGAAATGGATTTTTGACCATAAACTTTAGAGTTTAATACAAAATGGAGTCTGTCTCAAGTATTGAAGATCCCAACAGGATTGTATGGAGATATTTTTATGAAGCAGCTTCAGGAGAAAATGTTGATGATGTACTTGGGTCTGGTACAATCTGCTATTTTTTAAGATATAATTTTATTTCGGTCCATAAGAGTAAAACTTACGAGGTCAGAAATAGGTCCTTATAGACAGACAAATATAACTGTCTCTTCATTTCGCCTCGGGAGGTGAATATCTGTTACAATAAATATGTAAATCAAAAACCTAGTGACTTTATAAGACGCTGCTGAGTTAAACCATAATCACAGATTTTTACATAGAAAACTATCTTGAGTCTCAGACATATTAAAATACTTAAACGGGTTTACTCACGTCGTAGAAGTCGAATAACGCTCGACATGTTTCGAATCGGTACGCGATTCATCATCAGGAGAGACGATCAGTCGCGGCGGCGGCCAACCGAACACTCGGTTCGGTGTTCGTTTAAGTATTTTAATCACACATTTCCTTTTATTTCACAGATACGTAAAAAGAAGTCCGAAACTTTCGCGACGCAGACCATTAATTGGCAGAAATGCGATTAAATGAATCGTGACAGTACGTACCTACAACGTAACTCCGGTAGAATAGCCAAATATTAGTGGAACGTGATCTCAATGAAAATACGCACCTGGTTCATATTGAATGCGACAATGTTGAAAAATTTATCAAACAATCAATGTACCTCCGTTCCGACATTTCAAACGCAGTGCAGCCGGGAGTAATCAATGCAGTACCTACTGCGACAGGCCATATATTTATACTACTACTAGGGGCTATTCTATTGAGATTGACGTGCATCAATGACAGCGACGTATCAGCCATATAAGGGGCATATGACCGTGAGATATATATATATATAGATAGATATTGATAATTTGTAATTTAAAGGTTTTGTATAAACCTCAAATTCACCTGCCTCGGCGTTACGGACGTGATCTCACGTCCATGGTCTCGAAGTCACTGAAAAGGCGGGCATCGAAATCTTCTTGTCGTTCGATTATTTCTTCAGTGCCTTTGAGACATCATGTCCTAAACGTCGAGGTACTCAAATGAACACCTTTTTGAACGCGATGAAATCCCGCTTTGTTGTAATAATGTGTGAAATTTGTGTAAATTTAAACCGTGTAAATATACCTCAAATTTAATCCCGAATAATACACCTGGATAATAATTATAAAAAGAAAAATCCATACACCAGCAATACTAACATCCAAAGCACAGATTTTGTCAAATCACAAAGTGTATCCACCGCAAGTTTCCACTTCTTCCATTCCACTTTGATTATAATACTTAAATGTTTAACGCTATGCACCATACAAATGTTTTTGTCTAGTCCTATAGTTGACTGGTAGAGAATTCGTTGTGGCATTAACTCCGCCATTTGTACTTTTACTTCTGTATTTTGTGGAATAACATCAAATAAATATTATGTAATATCTTCGCAGCAATACCAGATTAGAGACTTTCATATGTCCAGGACATGGAGGCAGAGCTGATGAAGAACCGGCTGAGATGGTGTGGCTATATCGTCTGTATGGAGGATAACCGTCTGCCGAAAGCAATCTTCTACTCTCAGCTTTAAGTGGCACCTAACCGCAGTATATCTCCCGATGGTTGGGGACGCATGAGCCGTAAACGGGATGTATGGTGTTCCACTGTTCGCGTTAGAGTAAAGGAGTTTGAAGAAGCAAGTGTCCAAGCGCATATAAAACGCCGAGAGCGCAAGGCGCGCCCGAGACCATCTTATGCTCACACCTACAATGACCGTGGCAAGCTCCACTGCGCGCGCTGTGTCCAGATATTTATTAACAAACTGGGTTTTGCGAGTCATATCCGCGCCTACCGTCGTAGAAGTCCTACGAGCCCAACTTAGCTGAGTCTTTGTCATCGGACCCGGTGAAGCGGACATCATCTACTAGATGACCCAATGCTACGTCATAACACAAACTAACTAACAAATACATTTTTGTTTTCATATAAGAATGAAGATGTTCTAAATGACGCTTCCATGCCATAAAGTGTTTTTAATTTACTTTTACTTCACGAAACGGAGGCCTTAAGTTGAAAATGGCCAGGCGTATAAGCAAGAATACAATAAAACCAACAAAGAAAATGCTTGTTTACCTCCGGTGCTTATTCGTCGCCGAACTACTGTTTGATCTCCGTAACAACGTTTATTGATCATCGGCTAACGCACTCCGAGCAATCCCAACAAAGCTGATGGCGTTTGACCGTCCATCAAAAAATAAAAAGACACGGTAACGCTTTTCGGAACTTTCATCCGCACGTTTTAAATTTACAATTGTGAGCTGGGTTTTTTAAACGGCCTGGTATTCCAAGCGTTTTAGTAGGACACCATGTTTTTTATTTGTTAACCACTAATAGCTTTCCGGAAATCTCGCTGAACTAATAAATGGCACGTAGAAGGACCCCAGTGCGCACTTTTTATAATTTAATGTGAATCCTGAAAAAACTCCGAATAGAAACAGGAAGAAAGAGCGAATTTCGCCCTTTATTTAATTCAATCCGTAAGCATTCTTGTTTCGGATTCTTAACGATGCAAATATGTATTTTAGTCGGTTTGCTGGTTTATCATTTTTCTGTGAAGCTATGGTATAAATAATCGATGTTGTTTTTGGATCATGCATGTTAAAACATTTTTTTGCTTTTTAGTGATTCAAATAAAATTCATATAGCGGGGTGCTCGGGGAGGTCTTGTTAGCATGCATCTCGTTTGAATTATCCCCTAACTCCTAAGCGTTAAGGAGTTATACCTTCCATCATCAGCTCAGCATAGGAAGATGATGACTATCAGATGCAAATTAAAAAGTAGTTCAAGAATAGGTTGTGCAATATTGTAAAAGTTGTTCATGAACAACTTTATAATCGCGGACAAACATACATACATACGGGTCAAACTGAGAACCTCCTTTTTTTAAGTCGGTTAAAAATGTACTGAGATGACAGGTGCCACATGCACAAAGTTATATGACATAGACTATAGCCTGCCTTAGCTGGATATTTTCTAGCATTACCGCTAGGCACCCGCTAGGTAAGCTTTACAGGATCAGTACTTCGAGGCAGACATCAAAACTAAAAGCGTACCATAACGTCTGTCGCCCTGCACTTCCCGTGTATCGGTGGTTGCGTAAACCTAATACGTCGTATAGGGTTGCCACAGCATTTAATCCAGAACCAATTTTTACCCTAGCCACAGAACCACGAGACCACCAGATGATCACCGTCATCATCCCCACCGCCATCACCATCATCGCGACATTCATCACTTCCACCAACATCTACACTATAACTACTATAATAAATAACCACCACCATAACCACCACCACAACCACAACAACCGCCACAACAACCATCACCACCACCATTACTACCCACCATCACCACCATTACCACCCACCATCACCACCATCATCACCACCGACACCATGACCACTACCACCTCCATCATCATCATCACCACCACCACCATTACCACCACCACCATCATCACCACTATCACCATCACCACCACTACCGTTGCATTGTCGTGTGGTTGCGATAATTTTCTATCTTATGTCATATTTATGTGCAAATAAAACACCAACTAGTGTTGCAATGCGTCTGAGGCATTCCTGTGCGTATAACACGCACATATTGACACTGACATTCAAGTTCAGAATTTAGTAGGCAGTGTCCGCCCTTAGCCCTAGTTGGCCGAGATTGGGTGAATATGATAGTGTGGAGGGGATCTTCGCCGCAGAAACCCATACTTCCGCCAACTTCGCCTCGCCCAACTTCGGTGAACTTCGCGAGTAGTGTGGAGGCGCAATTAGACTGGTAATTTTAATTAAAATCAACACACAACTATTTTTAGTTTACTTACGTTTCTATTGTAGGCTCAGATAATTTTCTTATCTTAGTTTTTATGTTGATTTTTCGTATTATAATGTCGAGGCGATACATAATATTATATAGCCCTTCGTGTGGCAAATTCCCGCTCCGGGAGACAAGGCAAGGTCGCTAGTTCAAGCCTCGTTGTGGTAAGATAGAGCAAAAGATTCTGGTTCGAAAAAAAATTGAAAAAGATGGTCAAAGAATTTGTTCACCCTGGCCATACGCCAGATGAAGGGATAGGGAATAAAGGCTATTTTTATTTTTGTATTTATTTTATTTTTATGTAACTAAATTGCCATACTTACTAAGCCCTCTTTATTGAAAACTAAAATGATTTTCCAAAATGATAGTCTCACAAAATAGGTATATATTTTGAATTTTCAACTCATTCCAAGTCACTTTAAAGGGCTCTATTTAACTACTCATTAAATACTCTTAACGAGACATCAAGTCGATTTTCCTGTCTCATTAGGACTAATTAAGCAGGTTTGGCTTACTATTCAAAATATAATTTCTTGAGAAAATGTGTAGGTATTGGACGTTTTAAATTAAGTAGCCGAATAATTTGAATGTTCGAGATTATTTTTCGCAATCTGTATCCACTGGGACTTATTATTTACCCTCCGCTGTTTGTCTGTCGGTGTGAGGCACTAACTATCAAAACAATGGCGGAAATTAAAAAAAAAACAAGTACATAATAAGGCCCTATAAATATAAAAACATAAGATAGGAAATCAGTTTTTCTCAGCTTGTTTTCATATGTTGGTACAGAAACAGAACCCTTTGTGAGTAACTTCAACTCATAATTCGACGATTTTTAGGGTTCCGTGGTCAACAATTCAAATTATTTGATTTTTTATGTGACTAGCCTGTCTGTAACTCTTAGTAATTAAAAATAACCTGCTCATTTTAATAGTTGAATTTGTAATTATCATTATTATTATATCGGTATTATGTTCCGGTAATAACTCGAATCTTATATTCCGATTCATTATCTTTTGACCATGACCCTTAGGAGGTCATGGTAAAAAAAAGATCGGTAACAGCTAAAAATAACAGGATAATCACATCGCCCCCTGCCTGCTATACGGCCACATCTCAAAAAAAAATTTTTTTCGGATTATTGCAGATTCGTAGTCAGAATAGGTTAATTTACGACCTTATCTCGAGAGTCGTAAGAAAAAGTTTCCTTAAGAGCCTTTTTTCCACAAGTGGCCTTATGGATCTGACCAAAAATTGTCAGTTGACTCCCTGCAAGACAGCCACTTTTCAGTTGTGGCTGTATAGCATAAATTTGTAATCTTTTTTTTGAGTTGCGTCTCATAGAAATAACGTATATTCTAGTATTATTACGATGAATCCCTTTAAATATAAGCGAAATAAACGTCATTGTGCGCTGTTGAGCCAAACTGGCGCGTAATACTCTGTTGTGGAGTAAACTAGGCTAAGACTGGTAGTGCATAGCACATCAGTTGTTGCTCCCCAAGTAGTTCCCCTTAGTCTGTGGAGTATGTAATTCGGCGTCTGTAGCTTCTTCGCATATAGGTAAGACTGCGGTCTAGAGTGACACAAGTACTTTTGTGTAGGATTTAATTTAAGCGCAGTCTCTCTGAAGCATACATTTAGCTCATAATTTGCTTCTTTGTTGCAAGGATGGAATGTCGCAATTTCTGCTTTACTAGCATTGGGGCAGCCTAATCAGAAATGTCATTCCAGATTGCGAGTAAGAGCTTCCTTCGAGGATTTAAATTTTCCATGCTGGTTTGTGATGGTGATGTCATCACCATACATCAATTTCCGACTCTTTGTTTTCGGAATCGGTCCTGACCCACTCCTGTTCAACCTATACACACAAGATATGGGTTAAACAGGAGCAGGGCCAGGACTTTGCTCAGAGTGCTTCCGAGGTAGACGATAAATTCCCTATTGCTGAGCATAGAGTTGATTAGTCCCACCATCTGCACCACGGTCAGGAGCTTATAGATAAGCTCCTGTCTACATACGCTATCGAATGCAGCTGAGAGGTCGAAAATACTGCCACGGTTTTCTCTCTCCTTTGAAAATCAGCCTCTATGTGTGTTGGGCGCGACATTTACCTGATCCACGTAGTTCGGACCACTACGGAATCCAGCCTGCTGCACAGGAATTATTTTGTCGACAAAAGGTTCGATTTGATTGTAGATTAGCCTCTCCAAAAATTTGTAGATGGAACTAAGTAGTAGAGGGCGGTAACCCTTTGGTTTGTTGCTTGGCTTACCCGGATTGAGTGTGGCTATTATATTTGAGCAGTTGAAATTAGGTGGAATTATATTATACGAGACTATGTCTAAATAGAACTGTGAGAGCCACGTCCTACATCTTGGGCCAAGGTGTTCTAAAAATTCGTTGTAAATACCGACTCACATAAATTGGGACTTTGATTCGAACCAGTCTTCATCCAGTATTGCTAAACCTAAAAGTAGAAAACGAAAAGCTTATCCTGCACTATGAAAAGGTAATATTGTAAAGAAGTTGAAGAATTCTGGAAAACAGTACACTAATATCAACGGGAACCTAGTCCACGCTAAAACCTAAAACTATGGGGCCGTCTTGTACATGGTAGATGTTATATATGGTATTATACCATATATGGTACATGTTAACACGATAATTAAAGATACAAGTGCCTTAAAGGGAAGGTACTACCAAATAATCATTAGTAATTATATGCAAAATGATGATGATATCTGCATCTAGAAAGTTGGTATTAAAGCTGCATGCACTGATTATCGCTTACAGTGATGTTGTTACTGTAACAAAAGTTGATTAATAATGGTATTTTAATTATTTTAGTGTTTGTATAATAATTTTCATGTTACCATTTTCCGATAATTCTTGTTCGGTTTTGGACGCATCTCAAAATTTCAACAAAAGGTTTCTGCAATACGGCCACTACTCTAAGTACCTATCTTAAAGGCCTCGTATCTTAAAAAATATACACGTTTTATATAAAAAGACGTATTCATGAGAAGCGTTATATCATGTAGAGTAAAAAAAGTTAAATTTAAAACGAATTGACCCAAAACTCAAGGAGTAGGTAAGCCCCGGTTTACTACCACGCACTACGCTGCCAAAACTTTAACAAGCGATTTCTCGAAAAAATGTTTTTTTGAGATGTGGCCGTATAGCAGGCAGGGGGCGACATATGAAATATGTGTTTAAATTAGTTTTTGCAACCCTGAACACATTGCTTTCGAATATGTACCTACGTAACATGTTAGTACTTTTACATGAATATAATTAGCGAACAAAATGCGCAATAAAACTAATCAATGTATATAATATGAAGTTTTACTTTGATATCCCAAAAAAATAAACTTTTTATGAACTGATTCGTTATTATTATACGATCATATATCAATTTAGTATATACTTGTCATTTTAAGCCAATGCCAAATTAACTTTATTTGTAATAACAACTGGTTACTTTCAGCCGCATTACACTAACGAGTATAAAACAAAATATAACTATTGTGTAGAACTACTTCGAGCTACCTGACGACTCTTAAGTGTTTTCTGCGCTGTATAGTATAGCAGTGGTACTTGACATTGCCCTGATTTAACAAAGCAAATCCAGCGGCTGTGTAGGGGTTGAGCACGCAGAATATTATGCAACAGAGCGATCACTCTATACTTAGTCCGTTTTGGTTGTAACGTTGCGAGTCAAAAGGGCTCTATAAATAAACACCAAGCATTCATGAATATATCTTGGAGATCGTTGCTTGTCTTTGAGTGTTCTTTCCGAATAATAAACTCGCTAAAGTGGAGATGGATTTCAATACGGTATTTGATGACAGCTCAAATCAGCTACTTTTTATGGAATGTCTAAAACAGTTAGTATGAAGTTTCTATGTGTGACCGTATTTGTTTTGCTTGTTTTCGAGTATTCTTGCTGAATAAGCTTACTGAGGTGGAGATGGATTAGGCACACTGTTCAATTGTGGAAAGTACTACATCAATGCGAGTAGCGCTACGTTAGAGAGCTAACTAGAAATTTTACAGAATCAACACCGCGTCGGCCGCGATAACATCACTTGTCAACTTCAACCATCTACCATCTCAGTACCAGTCAGTTACGTGCGAAGTGCCCTTGCGTATATTAACTTTGTAGAGCAGGCGCGTGGTTACGAGGCCGCCTGTTAGCACAACAAACTACCATCTACTCGTATGTATATATATATAGTTTCGTTTAGAGTGAACTGTCTGTAGCTCTTGGCTCTGCGGCGTCGACTCGAGACTTGTGAACTCCGAAGTGAACCTTCTGCGGTGTTTAGCTGTGGCGTAGGCTCGTGGCTGCCGTCAACAAACACGCTACGCTAATAGCACATTAGAGCCATCTCGGCAGCGCAGCTTTAAATATTAACGCCCCAGGCCGCACACAGCCTCCCTTAAAAACACTTTTTATTTGTGGATAACGAGATCCCGCTCCTACTGTATAATGAGGTTTCTTATTTCTCTGTAATGAGTTTCATACGGTTATTTATTAATGTTTTTAGTGGTAATAAAGGTGTGGCCGTATTGGAATTGCCTTTATAGCTATTTATGAGTTTCTCAGCGGGTCCCGAGGGTTATTCGAGGTAGTAAGCCACTCCGTTACGAGCCGGCAGATTTGTCAATAAAAATGCTCATAGCGGGAAAGTAGAGTATCCCAGTTTTATTACATGGTAACAGAGTACCCTCATTACTTTGTTGGTTGGTTACCAGTACAACTAAAACAGGGTCATGCAATGCAAATAAAACACACCTATTATCATATCAATCTACGGAACCAAAAACGCGTATAAATACAAGTGAGCAACTTGGCGAAAAGAGGAAAGCCATGCCAATGAAATACACGCATCTACTTATTAATGTATATACTGCTCAAAAGAAAATAAGGGCCACTTAAATTTGCACACCTTACACGTTTGTTATTTTCATATAATATCTTCTAAATAATAGCAAAAGGGAAAATCACAATGCTGAGTTACAATTAGGTATTGTATATGAAATTCCAAATTATTATAATTTTCCTTATGCTGTATTTAAGGAGTATAAAATCGGCATCAAAAGTTACGTGGTCCTTATGTTTTTTTGGAGTTTAATAAAATTGCTACATGTATCATGAAATCCAACAACCAACGTAAAACTTGAAGCAATATTGATAAAACCGAAAAAAAACGATAAATATTTAGATAGCGTAGCTGTGATTTATTATTTATTTATTTATACAGCGTGGGTACTTAATACGGGCATATATTATATTGAAATGACGATTAGTTTCGGACCCACAATTTTCAATGATTTATTTAGATTTTTTTTTTGTTACGATATAATTGAACACGCAATGTATTTGCATCAACATTAATAAACGTACCTAAACGTCATGCCATACCATGTCAGCGTTCATTTGTTGAACTACGTACATTGCTGCTTGGTTGGACTTTAAAAAATGATTACACCTAATTAAAAATACTATTTAACAAAATTATTATGCCGTACGATTCCTATGATCAGATACTGTTAAAATAGTTTATAAATTATAGCTATCCAACCTCCTTATGTATCAGTACTCATGTTAGTTTATGATGTGATTCTTTTTATATATGAAAAGAATCACATCAGGTGACACCGCCGTTCAGTTTGCTGTTGTATATTTTTATCTCTATAAATAATTAGTTTTCCCATCTAAAACTGCGTATGTTATTTGATACTATAAATGAATACATTATATGCCCGTATTAAATACCCACGCCGTTTATACGTAGATAGACAACCATGGGAAATGTAACTCGTGACATTCGGCGTGTAGCGCCCCGCGCGACATCCTCCATCATGCATATTTATGATTCAATATGTGAACGCACTCATTAAAACATTTAATACACGTATGCCGCGCCTGTCGCATAGATTTTGACTGAAGTATTTACCAAAATTACTAATTACCCTGTTTCAATGGTACCTACATGATCCATTAAGTAGATTGCAAATCGATTTGTCACGAGTTTCATTATACATAAGCTTATGGATCAATTTGTCGTTTGGAAGCGGTATTAACATATCTAACGCTAGGTTATTTCGACGTATCTCTTTGTTATTTCGATGACCTAACGAGCAGCGTGTCTGTGCGTAAAATCCATGTAAAATCATACAATACTAAATTACATCTGAACCGACTTTTGACGACTCTTTTGACCCTCATGAAAGAGTCCACCAATTAAATAACTGAATAAAAAGGGCAGTATTTTAAAGACAAACTTTTACGAAGCGGTCTTCACTCAGAATTAATTATATCGCCGTTTTCGTTAGCCCGTTGTTGTTGCTAACTTCATTCCGCTGTCACGCGGACACTTTTTCCCGAAGCAATTACGATCGTTATTAAAAACTTGTTTCCGATCCGTGATTTTACATTTCGCGTAACTTTCGCAATATTTCTCGCAGGAGGTCGGCATGCGAAATTTGCATATTCAACAGTGAAATTTACGTGACAAACAATGCCCTATTAGGGTACAATGGGAATGTCTCTACATTGTTACTAGAAGGGCGGTGCGGTGTAGCGGTGTAGGACTCGTCAGGTAGGTCGCGTCACGTCGGGAGTCAAAGGGCCGACGGTTGGAGCTGATTTACGAGGCGGACCTGTGGCTGGCCGTGTTTAAAATGAAAATTATACACGGCCCTCGCTGCGAGGGCGCGACCTTTCTCTCGTAAAGTAACTAATTTATGAACTCGCGATGCTCCACCAGAGCTGTCTGCGCTACGCTCCTGAAAATTTAACCACCATCGTTGCTGTGAAGCTGCTGAATTTTTGATGTATAGCTAAACATCTTGAGTTTGGGCTGAATCGATACTTTTAGTTTTTAAAGTTTGCAATGACATGCCTGGTTTGTGCACCTGGGACAAAGAATCGTAGAGGGCCCAACTTGTCCTATTGGATGCGAAATCCTTTGGTTTTACTTTGCTAACTGAAATGTTCCGATAAGTCTAAAGCTTTATCCAGAATGTTTAAAGTGAAGTAAAAAATACAAACCAAAAAACATTTTTTAGGTGAATTGTTACCTACGTTGTTACAATTAGGTAAATATTACTGAAAACTAATTATAATGAGATGCATGCCTACAATGCCTGTTTAGCTGAGCCAACACAGGCTAACCGTGCTTCGTCCTGATGCCCAATCACACACAGAATCCCTAATTAGATAACATTAGCACACAGACCTATTCAAATCAAATTATACAACAATACATAAATCAATTATATGCTACATTTATTTGTCGTTGAAAACCCAATATTGAAAGTTACGAGGAAATTGTCTATTTTACATTTGTTATGATAGCATGATTATTGATCATCGTATCGATTATGGGATAGGACGCGGTTAGTGGAAGTGCACCTACTTACTGAGCCACCAGTCCTGGGTTCAAATCCCGGCAAGGGCAAATATTTGTGTGATGAAACCGAGTAAATACTGTTCCTGGGTTGTTCATTTTTCTATTGTGCTTATTTAAACATATACATATATCATCGTCTAGTGCCCATAACACAAGCGTAAGTATTAGAGTTCACTGTGGGACTTAGTCAATTAGTGTGAGGTTGTCCGATATTCATTTATTAATGAGTCATAAAATGTGACGAGGAAATGTATGTCACACAACGTAAAAATAATATGATAAAGATCATTTTATGTAATGACGATTGTTTAGTGACGTGATGTAGAATGTAGAACGTTGTGATAACGTGCTATCTATGTTCGGTTCGGAACATTTATGCGTAAAATAAAAATTGCCATTTTCTGACACAGGATCCTATGCAAAATTTTCTATAAGAAATGCCGCAAGGAAACCAGCAGGCCTAGCATATCTTGCCACGACTTCGCTTGTCGCGAGACTCAGCATCACCTGTCTTGCTCGCACGGTATTGAAAGGGAAGTGACAGTGAGTATTTGTCGCGCAACAAAGAGTCGTGTGTCACAGTTATGCTAGACATGCAGTTAATAATTGTTAGCGTGCTGTCTCACTTATTCGCCCGTAATATGACACTAAATAAATAAATAAAATAAGTAAATATTATGGGACAATCATACACAAATCGACCCAAACTAAGCAAAGCTTGTACTATGGGTACTAGACGACGATATACATGATATATAAATACAAATATAGATAACATCCATGACCCAAGAACAAATATTCCAGTTCATCACACAAATATTTGCCCCGGCCGGGATTCGAACCCGGGACCGCCAGCTCAGTAGGCAGGTGTCTGCAAACTGCGCCAACCGCGTCGTCAACCACTAAATCCCAAAGAATAAACTGTTACATTTCAGGCGAAAGCTCAATGTGAGGACTTCCAATCGAAATAAATCGTCTTCAAAACGGTCTTCACATTCCAAAGCTACAATACTAACAAGCAGATTCTACACAAACAGGCTTCAATCAAACTCATAATGCCTATCTTTTTACGACGAGGGTAAAATATGTCATTTCATTCATAAAACTCTGTTCCTATCAGCTGGATGATTAATCAAACGTGTCATATTATATCAGTTACTCCGTTGCAGTATTTTTAAGACGTTTTTAATAGTCGAGTAAAATTGCCTTTTTTAACCTTTGATGATTCTAAAGTGTTAGTTTTTTATTGAGTGCATTATTCATGTTCATTGGGATCTAAATATATCACTATATGCTAAAAGTTCGAATAGAGAGGCGAAAGAGAGGCGTAAAGGTAGCATACTGATTCTAGTATGTATCTATCTCATATTATCAAAATAAAACTTTGCATATGCATGCTAATGCATTAATTTACACTATACAATTACAGTCACGTAAAACTTAATGTCGACAAGACAAAGAGGTAAAATAAAATATTGAAAAAAATACTTACTTAAAAAAAAAACTCCTCTGGCGTGACGTGAAGGGGAGGGTCCCTCCCCTTCACGTAAGCTAGATGAGTGTTTTTTCTCATTTACCCCATGGTGTAGGATATCGTTGGATAGGCCTTTCAAAAATATTGCGGGTTAGTAAATTATTCATAGTTAAATCAATGTCACTAACAGGTGCCAGGTAACACAGTTCGTTCAAGGGCAAATCAATAAATAAAAAACAACATTCAATAGGATAAGAGTGAAATCAATAATAACTACGAATTAGTACGACAAACATGCACAGGAACTTGTTGATTCGATAAATCTTCTACTCCTTAACCGCTTGCCGTTAAAGTTTGCGTTAAATTTATGGGGCCAATATACGGCGGGTTCCTTCACGTACTGCAAAAGGAAGAGTAGCTGTAAATTAAAGACCGAAGTACTTTTATCCTATAATAAAACGCATTTGAATGCTGGTCTTTTTAGGGTTTCGTACCCAATGGGTAAAAACGGGACCCTATTACTGGAAACTTCGCTGTCCGTCCGTCCGTGTCACCAGGCTGTATCTCAAGAACGGTGATAGCTAGACAGTTGAAATGTTCACAGATGATGTATTTCTATTGCCGCTATAACAACAAATACTAAAAATAAAATAAAATAAATATTTAAGGGGGCATATACAACAAACTTACAGATAATGGTACGGAACCCTTCGTGCGCGAGTCCCACTCGCACCTGTTTTGTTTACTTTTTACCTCAACGTCGCAATAAAAAGTTGTCTTAGACTTAGAGCGACATGACATTTTTCTAAATTATTTATTCCTTTGCGTGCTATAAAGTAGAACATATTTTAAACAATGCCTTATCCACAACTTCCTTCGCGTGGAATACATATTTAATCTATGTACACTTAAATTACTATAACAAGTTCAGTTCAGATTACTATAGCATATATACTTAAAGATTATTGATTGATTATTATTGCTTGGTAGCGACGGCAGCGGGGCATGAAACAGCAGAATCAGTGATGTTATTACGTCACATGACGGTATAAGATGATGTTATGCTGACCTCGCGTGCCCTGTAAAACCACACTCGTGTTTTAAGACATCTCATTATGTAACAGTTGCATAAACTACTATTATCCTTAGAACCATAAATTTAACAGCGATAAGTAGTTTGCCAATCTTCCTCAAATAAGGACAAACTATAACCAGCAATAAACAAAAAACACCGGCCAAGTGCGAGTCTGACTCGCGCACCGAGGGTTCCGTACTAACTTTCACTTATCCCATCTTAATTGGCCTGGTTGAGTTAAGTTTGCACCTAAAATGTATGGCGCCGCATACAAAAAAGGTGCAAACTTGACGCAACCGAGTTCTCCAAATATGATGTTTGAAATGGACTATATTTTTTATAGCTCCAGCAAGCGCAGCGTAGGACGTCCACCTACAAGATGGACAGATGACCTTATAAAGGTCGCCGGAAGGCGCTGGATGCAGGTCGCTTCCAACCGGTATATATGGAAGTCCAAAGGGGAGGCCTATGTTCAGCAGTGGACGTCCTATGGCTGAGATGATGATGATGATGATGATATTTTTTATGATTTGATAACAAATGTATAGTTTTCAGATTTTTATAAGTATTTGTAGTGTGTGACAATATTACTTGCCAAATTTCATAGTTCTAGGTCATCGGGAAGTACCCTATCATTTTGATTCCCTTGTGCAGTCATTGAAGCATTATTGCTCCGTTTTTTTTTACTGTGAACCGAATTGCATACAATTTTGGAATTAGGTTCATCTTACCCCTAACTTCAAAAGTGAAAATGGTTTGAACTCCGCAACCAACAAGTTGCCACCCCTTCTCGGGGGTGATTTTTTTTTTCAAAATAACCTCGAATATCGTTAGAAAGCCTAATTTTCAGCAAAAAATTGTCTATAAAGTTTTTCAAAAAATCCAATACTTTTCAAGTTATTGGCAATTGAAAATTCTCAATTTTTTCACGATTTTCATCGGCTTTTTGCAAATGTCTCCAAAAATATACGTTTTATCGAAAATTTTATGAAAAACAAAATTGTAGCAGGTAAAACAATGAACAATTTGGTTTTTTTTAAAGTATTCTAAGTGCAATATTAAGCTAGATATTAAAGATCAAAGCCGTTTTTTATTTTGTCTGAAATTTAATCGATGTGGTCGATGCCATCTAGCGGCGAGCAGATGCATTTTATGCATTCTAATACAAAAGGGTTTTGTAGTGCTTGAAATAAGCTTTAAAATGAGCACTATTAAAAGTCTTTTGCACGTATAATAAGCTGTATTGTAAATAAGGGGAGCATCTAATGTTTTTTTTTTTTTAAATCAATGGGTTTCATAAGTGCCATTTCCACCAAAATTAAAATTAATCGTATTCCGCCTAGAATTAACTTTATTATGAAGAGTTTGATAAATAGTATCAGTTTGGCTGCTTCAGGACACATATTTTTCAAAAAAGTCACGATTAAAAAAAAACAAAATTTCAATTTTTTTAAAAACCCACTTTTTTTTTTCATAATATCTCAAAAATGACGACAGATACGTATAAAAGTGTACGAATTAAAAGTTTAGGTAATTTTCTGACAAACAATTTGGTTTTTTTGTTTTTTCTGTCAAACAAAAATTGACGGAGATATGATTGTTTAAAGAGCGCGTGGCAGCGCAATCACAGCCTCTCTTAAGCCCTTTAACCCTTCACCGTTTTAGAAAAAGGTTTTTTACTATATATTGCAATGAAGGATGTTGTAGCTCTCTTAATTACCTTTACAATGGTTTTTTATAAATTGTGATAGCATGAAAATTGAAGGAGTTATGGTCCAAAAACTTATCATATTTTTTTCTACTTAGTAACTGAAAATTTCGGAGTGTGAATATTTCGAGCAATGTGAAAGTACGCAGTATAATAGAGACCCACAACTATTGTAATGTGTATATATATACATAATATGGCTCATATATTTAGAAAACGTAGGCATGAATACATACCAACGTTCTTATATGTATATATAATAATATATGATGCAGCGGTCTGTTAGTGTATTAATATGAAATACTTGTCACTGACTCCTGTTTCAAATGTATTACCAATGTTGAACATCTGTTTGGAACGGACATGTTGACTGTGTCTGATTCTCATCATCATCATCATCATCATCATCTCAGCCATAGGACGTCCACTGCTGAACATAGGCCTCCCCTTTGGACTTCCATATATACCGGTTGGAAGCGACCTGCATCCAGCGCCTTCCGGCGACCTTTACAAGGTCATCTGTCCATCTCGTAGGTGGACGTCCTACGCTGCGCTTGCTGGTCCGAGGTCTCCACTCGAGCACTTTACGGCCCCATCGGCCATCTGCTCTGCGTGCTATGTGGCCTGCCCATTGCCACTTCAACTTGCTAATCCGGTGAGCTATATCGGTCACTTTAGTTCGTCTACGGATTTCCTCATTTCTGATTCGATCACGTAGAGACACCCCGAGCATAGCCCTCTCCATTGCTCGTTGAGCGACTTTGAGCTTTGAGATGAGGCCGATAGTGAAAGACCACGTTTCGGTGCCGTAAGTCATCACTGGTAACACACATTGGTTGAAGACTTTCGTCTTGAGGCACTGAGGTATGTCGGACGAAAAGACACTGCGTAGTTTCCCGAACGCTGCCCAGCCGAGTTGGATTCGGCGGTTGACCTCTTTCTCGAAGTTGGACCTACCTAATTGGACCACTTGTCCTAGGTAGATGTATGAGTCAACAACTTCGAGTACCGAGTTTTCAACAGAGACTGGGATGGGCACAACCTTGGCATTTGACATGAGTTTCGTCTTGTCCATGTTCATTTTTAAGCCCACCCGTTGAGAAACTCGATTGAGGTCATCGAGCATCATGCTGAGTTCCTCCATCGACTTTGCCATGACTACGATGTCGTCGGCAAACCGAAGGTGAGTGATGTATTCGCCATTGATGTTGATGTCTGATTCTACTTAGTTTTAAATCTTATTTTTTATGTAACCAATGGATAACTGTTATTGGCCCTCTGTTATGTAACTAACTTTATATCATATTATGTATATTTACGGCTGTTGTTATCCTGAATACCAATAAATAAATAATAAATATAACACATTTGAGTGAAGGGGCCAACGAAAAAGCCATGTGATCAGCTGTGCATGCTCGTTTATTCGTTATAATGTGACCAGTATATTTCCGTCTGCAAAGGAATGAGCACGTGTTTAATATAATATTTTAACTAGACAGCCAATTTCAATACATTTTGTTTAATAATAAAAATAAAATTAATAATTTAAAAACCCCCGACATGACAACTAATAAAAAGAAAGAAATAAAATCTACGAAATGTGCCTATACAATGAACAGTAGCAAAAGAATTCAAGCTTTGTTGCGTTCGGGGGACCGCTAGGTACCTAAATGAAATGAAATATATTTTTCACCGCAGAATTGCATGTCTGCATTTGGGCTTCCCACTTTACGATTTTCAGTACATTTCATTTCATTTACTTAGCGGTCCCCCGACGCAACGAAGCTTGTATTCTTTTTCTACTGTTCATTGTAGGCACATTTCGTAGATTTTATTTCTTTATTGTTATTAGTTGTCATGTCGGGGGTTTTTTAAAATATTAATTTTATTTTTATTTCATATTTTTTAAACAAAGAGAAGTTTCGTCCCGGAATTTTCTTCTTTTGACAATATTTTTGTTTTACACCGTTTAAGGTCCAGGGTTTCCAATCTTTCGTCGGGCTTGATCCTTGACTACATGTAGGTACGACAGGATCCCAAAGCCAGTGGTAATGAATGCCGTTCTCTAAGATTGAAGTTAGGATATATTTTGATTTCAATAGCCTTAAGCAACATTCTGGGAAATAATCGTTAAAGTCAGACTAGTTAATGCTTATAATGGCAAAATGGCGAAGTTATTAGCCAAGACAATCAAAATATATACTTACTTTATATGCACTGCATGAGTCGCAAGAACCTGCTACTTATGGCCTAAAACAGAACCAGGTTTCTATTCTACTACAGGATCCAAATACGGTACGGGTGGCTTACTTAGCTCCATAAAAATTGCAGTTGGTGCTAGGTAACTTGACTTAGTTTTGAGAGACCTACTCATCGATACCCCACACCATGGAATAAACATCCCCACTTTTGTTACGTGTAGGGAAGGTACACAAAAAATTGTTTTTAAAAATGTCTTCAACCACTACCTATGTCTCTGAGCTAAGCTGTGGACAGACTGACACAAATTCATCATCATCATCATCATCTCAGCCATAGGACGCAACACAAACTGACACAAATTACAAAATCCTAAAAAGCTGTTATTCACTTAGGCAAGAGTATTTTTGCTAAAGCTTATACGTGTCATTTAGTCGCGTTAAAATCTTGCAGGGTGTTGCTATTTGTGACCTCAATCAAAGGAACCTGTTCAATAGTCCTAATAACAATTCAGCTTTAGCAGAATTCCGAAAGTTAAAAATAGTGACCCAGTACTGTGACAGATTTTTTTGAGACTCTGTTTTATTATTGACTGTTCTTTCTTACACAAATGTTAATTGCTCATCAAGAACAATCAGACGAGCCCAAACACCATGGGTTAATCTTGTGCTGTTTAGGAGTTCCTACGGCCATCTTCAGCTCCAAGGTACCAAATTATTGTAATGTCAAAAATTTATTAATCTGTTGATTACGCCAATAAAACTTAACATTTAACCAACATTAGAAATTCTTGGCTTAGATCCTTTCACAACTAGCTGGTCATCATGAGACCTTCATTTATTGAGTGATATAGAAAATGCTAATAATACTTAACATTTAACCAGAACTTTGGAATCCTTGGCTTCAATATTGGCTGAAATCCATTAACAACTACCTGGTCATCATGAGACCCTCAATTAGTGAGTCATATAGAAAATGCTAATAAAACTTAACATTTAGCCAATATTTCGAATTATTGACTTCATTGTTGGCTGAGATCTCGTCACTTGTTCCAATTAAAGCTGAATATCTTGGAAACTACTGGTCCTATTTCCACCACACATAGCTAAGAACCATCTCGACGGAAAAGTCTTTCGATTAAAAAAAACCGCACTTAAATTGGTCCATCCGCTTGGGCGCTAAGATGCCACAGACAGACACACAGATACACAGATACACAGATACACAGATACACATGTTAAACTTATAACACCCCTCTTTTTTCGTCGGGGGTTAAAAAGAGTGCATTCCATCAAATTATATAAACGAGGTTACCATAGGAACTGACAGGTATTTAAACTAACGTCATTATAGTGCGGTTGCGATTGGTTGCAAAATTGTTGCCATATAAATCCTATAAATAGCGCCCTCTTGACAATCCTCATATATTTCTGGTCAGGCTTTAACAAAGTGAAACGTCTACTTATGTAAATATTTAAAATCACCAAAGTCCTTAAATCGGTCAAAATGGGGAATTTATTTAGTTGCTGTTGGTATGAATACGATAAAATATAGGTACATTTTGTTATTGGACGAACTTGGTTTCACTCCGGGCTTAAAATCAGTAACTGTCCCACAAAGAATATTTCCAGTTCAAAAGAAAGTTCAGCAACTTTATTTTGAAATACTTATTAATTTTGATGGCGAGTTTCTACTGCGACGGCGAACCAAATAAATATGGCGCTTTACTTTCATCGGAATATCACAAGCATCGGTAAAATTGAACAGACGTTGAAAAATCTAAAAATTAAGAGAAATTTCTTTCTGTGTTGGAATATAGTTTTTTTTCTTTTAAGGGTTCTGTACCTTGAAAGGAAGAAACGGTCCTATTACCTATAGGATCACTTTGTTGTCCGTCTGTCAGTCAAAAGTTCCCTTTATCGGGATCGCATAGAGGTATCGAGTTCTAATTAAAACCATATACTGAAATCTAACAAAGATACAGCCGATGACCTAGAACTTAAAATTTTGGCAAGTAATACCGTCTTATGCTACAAGTATAGGAAAAAATCTAAAAAATAATTAGATAATAAAAAAATATTATAGTCTAGTACAATACGTAACGGTACAGTACCTACGGAGTTTAGACATGACAAGATTTGATTTAGGAATAGTAACTAGAGAATAGAAAATTAATTACAGACCCAGTATAATAAGTTTTAATTATGTGTACACACTGCGAGAGTTTAAAGTGTTATATTCCTGCCTGTACACAAGAAAAGCAAGCCTAGTAAATCGTCCCGAATTTCCCGATGCAAAGTTACCCATCACTACACTGAAAAAACGGTGAGGGTTGATTTTACGAAAGTTTTACTAAACCTTACTAAAGTTTTAGGTTGATTTGGGACCTACACACGAAAATTGTTGATTTTACTAAACATACTTTGGTTGACTATTTACGAAACCAGTTTAGTAAATTTACGAGCCTATATTTACTAAACTTAGTTTAGTAGCTTATTTACTAAACCAGTTTAGTAAATGATAATGACTATTCTACGAAATTAAATTAGTAATTACTACTGAACTTGTTTCGTGCGATTTATTAGACTACTTTTGTAATTTTTACAAGTGTACTTTTATGCTTTTAACTAAACGACTTTCGTAGAATTTACTGAATTACATATCGTAATATCAATCTTTGGTTTAGTATTTTATACTAAACGGCTTTTGTTAATTTTACTATTGTTCTTTCATATAATTAACTAAAGTATGTATCGTAATATCAATCTTTCATTTAGTATTTTATACTAAACGGCTTTTGTTAATCTTACTATAGTACTTTCATAGAATTCAATAAAGTATATATCGTAATATCAATCTTTTGTTTCGTATTTTATACTAAACCGCTTTAGTTCATCCTACTATTGCACTTTCGTAGAATTCACTAAAGTACATATCGTAATATCAATCTTTTGTTTCGTATTTTATACTAAACGGCTTTAGTTAATTTTACAATTGCACTTCGGTAGAATTTACTAAAGTATGTATCGTAATATCAATCATTTGTTTAGTATTTTATACGAAACGGCTTTCGTTAATTTTACTATTGTACTTTCGTAGAATTAACTAAAGTATGTATCGTAATATCAATCATTTGTTTAGTATTTTATACGAAACGGCTTTTGTTAATTTTACTATTGTACTTTCGTAGAATTAACTAGAGTATGTATCGTAATATCAATCATTTGTTTAGTATTTTATACGAAACGGCTTTTGTTAACTTTACTATTGTACTTTCGTTGAATTCACTAAAAAACATATCGTAATATCAATCTTTTGTTTCGTATTTTATACTAAACAGCTTTAGTAAATTTTACTATTGTACTTTCGTAGAATCTACTAAACAGGGTATCGTAATATCAATCTTTTGTTTAGTATTTTATACTAAACGGCTATAGTAAATTTTACTATTGTACTTTCGTAGAATCTACTAAACAAGGTATCGTAATACCAATCTTTTGTTTAGTATTTTATACTAAACGGCTTTAGTAAATTTTACTATTGCACTTTCGTAGAATCTACTAAACAAGGTATCGTAATACCAATCTTTTGTTTAGTATTTTATACTAAACGGCTTTTGTTGATTTTACTATTGTACTTTCGTAGTGTTTACTAAAGTACATATTGTAATATCAATCTTTTGTTTCGTATTTTATACTAAACGGCTTTTGTTAATTTAAGTAACTTACTTTCGTAGAATTTACTAAAGTACATATCGTAATATCAATCTATTGTTTCGTATTTTATACTAAACGGCTTTTGTTAATTTCAGTAATTTACTTTCGTAAAATTTTACAAATGACATATCGTAATATCAAACTATTGTTTCGTATTATGTACCAATCTTAATTTTGTAATTAAATACATTACAAATAGTTCTTACTAAATTGAATTGGTATAACATACGAAACAAAAAGTGTGATGGCAATAAGTAGGTATGTCGTTTGGTAAATTGTAGGAAAGTAAATTACCAAAATGAACAAAAGCCGTTTAGCTCATATACGGTGAAACAATAATTTGATATGACAATAAGTAGAATATTTGTTATTTAGTTTTGAAACTCTATTGCAATCTTTTTAGGACCACACTCGACGTTTCAAGACTAAAATATTATGTGGCAGAATATAAAAACAAAGCAATATCAATACACTTCGGATCATAAAGTAATAAATGACTAAAACTAACAAAAACCGTTCAGTTGGTAAATAACATAATACGCTGAAACAAAAGTTTGATATATGACAATATAGGCTATATATTCTACATTAAAAATTATGCATTTTTCGTCTAAGATTTTACTGACCTAAAAGAAGTTACAAAATAATAACAAAAACCGCTTAGAATCTAATTACTTAAACAAGGTGGGAATAAATTAACTTTAGCTAAAGTTAGTTCGATCCCGAATAAAATTTTGGGGCTGGGTGAGAAATAATATGAGATTTTAAAAATATATAGATTTTATTATATGAACTTAAAAAAAAAATTGATACATCATCTTGTTAAATTAGTACGTTACATACCTATAGGGCGGTGAATAAGTGAATGTCTACTTTACTAATTACCGCCCGTGGTTTACTTAAAGTTTTACGTCACCCTAGGCCGTAAGTGGGATTTTCTGCCCGCTAGGCAGAGATGTCACCTTCGATTCGGGCTACAAACACCTTCGATCAAGGACATTCACGAATCCACCGCCCTAGGTATGTGGAATGTACTATTACGTCTTGACTTTTCGCCAGAAAGTGAGATTTTCACCCCGCGTAGCGAACACAGAAAATCGTAATCAGAAAACGTAATAGACATAGACGTTATATACCTAGGGCGGTGAATTCGTGAATGTGCCAGATGGCAGGTGTTTGTTCATAAATATGCAAACTGGGGCTTTACGAATTACCGCCCGTGGCTCGTCTAGTTTACGTCTTGCGTGGGCCGGGAAGAAAGATTTTCTCCCCAAAGCGAAGCGGGTAGAAAATCCCATTTACAGCCGTAGGATGACGTAAAGAATATTACATAATGTGGTATGAAGTGATTACATATTTTTCTAGAGGCTAGATTATTCTAGATTAAATTATGCATTTATTGTCAGTATGAGTATTCATTGTTACAAAAAAATTAATGAAAACTGCTTATCATTCATCAAGTTACAGAATTTTGCCATTTGAATCAACAGACCCACCTAAATCATGTAGGTACTTAAGCCACTGAACATAATAATAATAAACATTTTTTGAGCCTGACCGGCACCTCAAGTCACTAGTAAATGCAATGAAATGATTAAAAAAAAGCCGTACAGGTGCCGGCAAACATCTTGATTTACGTGCAAATCGACTACTGCACACTCAAGATGTTTGCGAGCAACTATACCTAAAAATAAAATAAACTTTAAAATAACCAAAATAGACAGCGAATTTGAAAAAAATCTCGTCACACAGTATCTCTTTCTGATCAAATTGTGAAAAACTTTAGGTACATTTTATTACATGGATTACCTACCTATCAGCATACAAAAAAAATCTCTGCCCTAGACCGGGCAAAATAAAATATTACTTAATACCAGTTGCATATGAACTACCCACCTACCTACCTAATTATTATACAGGCTGTCCCACGGTTATGCCATATGAAGGGGAAGTTCCTTAAATATTTCAGATAGGATATTTTGCTCAATTGAGACAACCTTTTATTTTTAAAATAAGTAATACTGCAATGATCGCTTAAATAAATATTATAAATTCGTATGAACATTTTCAGCGAAATATATTATAATAATTTAATACCAGTATAATTTGCCATTTGAATCAACAGACCCACTTAAATCGTGTAGGTACTTAAGCCACTAAACATAATAATCAACATTTTTTGAGCCTGACCGGCACCTCAAGTCACAAGTAAATGCAATGAAATGATTTTAAAAAAGCCGTACAGATGCCGGCAAACATCTTGATTTACGTACAAATCGACTACTGCACACTCAAGCTGTTTGCGAGCAACTGTACCTAAAAATAAAATAAACTTTAAAATAACCAAAATAGACAGCGATTGAGAAAAAGATCTCGTCACACAGTATCTCTTTCTGATCAAATTGTGAAAAACTTTAGGTAAATTTTATTACATGAATTAACCACCTATCAGCATACAAAAAAAATCTCTGCCCTAGACCGGGCAAAATAAGATTACTTAATACCAGTTGTATATGAACTACCCACCTACCTACCTAATTATTATACAGGCCACGGCTATGCCATATGGAGGGGAATTTCCTTAAATATTTCAGATAGGATATTTTGCTCAATTGAGACAACTTTTTATTTTTTAAATAAGTAATACTGCAATGATCGCTTAAATAAATATTATAAATTCGTATGAACATTTTTAGCGAAATATATTATAATAATTTAAATGTTAAAAATTTCGGTGTTCCTTTATTTTAATATTTAATGTTACTTAAGGAGAATAATTCTTGGCACTAATTCTTTCGATCGGCATCATAAAAATACAGGATAAAAGGTTGTCGCAACTGAGCAAAATATCCTATCTAAAATTATTAAGGTGCATCCCTTCATGTGGCATAGCCTTGGCACACCTTGTATAAAAATAAATATTGCGGAACCTGTCTTGCAAGGCCCGTCTTGACGCTTATAACCAGAAAATTTTGTTTAAATCGAAACCAAAAGTGTTGGGATCACTCCGTCTCTCTATTGGGAGTGACCCGTTACCATCTTTAGTCCATAAGCTCAAGGGGTCTCCCCCTTGGCCTATCCCATGGCCTAGGAAAACTAAAATATACAAAAACTAATGATGGCGAGCCTGTGGTTGGAACCTTCAATGAGACGTTTTTCAATTAGTGTTTTGTATCACCTGGGGGCACGCCGGTCCCCACAGGTGTCAATGTACCTAGCTCAGCTAAATTGTGTTAAATGCATGTGAGTATTTGGCGAGAAAAAACATTTTTAAAGAATATATTAACGAAGGGTCCGTATATGTGCCCACGTTTTAGTTAACCCGATATTTAACTAAGTATTAAATAACTATTCTGTTTCCTTCAGTAGAGACGTGTAAAGTAAATTCTAAGCATTGGTTGACATTTTCAGGACTTTTCAAAGTATAAGGTCCTTTCGACTCCATCTTGTCGGTCATAATTCTTATTATTATTATAATTATTATTATTATAACATTTATTAGTAAGTATACGAATGTAAAGATAATTTGAAAACTATTTTGAAGGTATCAAGTTGAACTGTCTTTGTTCCGAGCTGGAAATATTCTAATAAATCATACATTCTGGCCAGGGCGAAGTTAGTCGATAGAAACCACAATCTAAAAACAGTCTTAATAACTAATCATCAAAACGCCGGGGGAAAAAATGATAAGTACTAAAGGTAAGCAAAGTATTTATATGCGATAAGAAGGAGAAAATCTGGCTGTCTGTCAAAGATGGACGTGTAAAGTAATAAATACGTACATTTTTAAGAATGTGGGCCACTTTTGGGGGTTATTTTTGTGATACATTGTCAGATGATTACCAATAAGGACCACTTCCACTAACAAGAAATTTATTAAAGAGTACCAGTTACTTATGCCGTAAAGGGCAGGCTAAGCGAACAAGGAGTGCCCCCAACGACGGATTTGGTCATTCTTTCAGGTGGTGTACTGGGAAGAATGACCAAATCCGTCGTTGGGGGCACTCCTTGTTCGCTTAGCCTGCAAGACCCTTTAATTCGGAGCCGTTTTGTACGGTGAGTCGCAGGGCGCGAGTACACGGTGCCGCCTCCGCGCCGACACCGCACCGCCGCCGCACCTCCGCGCTATATACACGAGACGCGTAAAGCCCGCCACCGCGCCGCCCCCGCAACTTCGCGCTATGTATACGAGACGCGAGCCCCGCGCCGCCGCCGCACCTCCCGATGCCATTTTGTTATTTATTTCATTACCGGTCGCTTATAAGAACGTGCACGTGCTTACTAAACTTTATTTAGTAAAATATCATGATTTTTTTTGATTGAAAGAGAAGTGCTATGGGACAAACATTTGGAAATATATAAAGATAACCGGAAAAGTTTAAAAGTGGCGGCGGTGCGGAGGCGGTGCGCTGTCGGCGCGGAAGCGGCGCGGTATCGGCGCGGAAGCGGCGCGGTATCGGCGTGGAAGCGGCGCGGTATCGGCCCGGTGTCGGCGCGGAGGCGGCGCGGTGTCGGCGGGAGGAAAACACAGTACATGACATTATCTCTGAATGGCCCAGCTTAACCATGAGTAGGCTACAAACTGGTTTTATTGATTTCTTTTTATAATATAGGGAAGAAATTATAACTACATGCCTGCAATAAGACGTATTTTTTTTTATTGAAAGTGATTTCAATGTCCTACACCCCGACCGTGCGGTAAACTTGCTAAAAAGTGGCCTTAATTTATGGACACGGCAATACCAGCACATTTCAAAAAACTTAAATCAAATGAAGTAAATACACTTGGCCGTTTTTTTATTAAGAAAACTACCGTGAGTCTCAGAAATATTAAAATACATACGAAACGGGTTTACTCACGTCTTTGAAGTCGAATATCGCTCAACGTGTTTCGAATCTGTTCGCGATTTTTCATCAGTCGCGGCGGCGGCCAACCGAACACAAAGGGCAAACGCCCTGTCCGCGCGGCTGCTCGACAAGGGCGTCACCGGCGCGGCGGAGGCAAGAATCGGCTCTCCTGATGACGAGTCGCGTACCGATTAGAAACATATTGAGCGACATTCGACTTACACGACGTGACTAAACCCGTTTCTCATGTATTTTAAGGAGCCAACTGTAGAAAAAAATAAAGGTAAATAATTTTATTACATGCAGTTCGACGTGAGTAAACACGTTTCGTAATATGTATTTTAAGGAGCCGTTTGTTGAAAATTTAGAAAAGTTGGATACAACAAGACAATAAGGATTGGAATACTTTAAACGGATTATATGGCGTATATTAATTATTTGAGCCTCCCTGATGTTTCGGTAGCTTAAAAGTAACCGTTGTCAAAGGTTCAACCGTTGACAAATGGTTTTATTTAAAAATATTTATTATTTATTGTAACACGTTTGCATTTATAATTTTAGGAGGCATATTATGTTCCTATCCGGAAATATTCAAAAAAATCATACATTCCGGCTAGAGGGAAGTTAGTCGATAGATACCATAATCAAAAAAGTACGTTAAAATTGAAAAAAAAACAGTCATAAAACTGGCAATCAAAACGCAGTGGACCAGAATGATACTCCAGGTAAGCAAAATAAGCATAGATCCTTTTTGTATGATTTATTATCTGTCTGTCTGTCCCCATGTATGCTTAGATCATTAAAACTATGCAACGGATTTTGATGCGGTTTTAATTAATAGATAGAGTGATCCAAGAGGAAGGTTTATAATTATGTATAATATGACCATGCGCAGCAGTAACTAATTAAAATAAATAAATAAATAAGTAATACATTTTAAGCATTGGGGTCACTTTTGGGGGTACGTTTTGTGATATAATTTATATTTCCAGAATCTGGATGTCAGATGATCAATACCGCTACCACTCAAGAAGTTGAAGAGCACCAGTTGTGGCTTAAATTTAATAAGGAGCCGTTTGCTGAAATTTTAGAAAAGTAGGAATTAACAAGGCACTATAACGATTGAAATCCTTCACATGTACTGAAAACACATGACACGTGGGCATTATTTATTTATTTATTTATTATATATTAGTTACTGCTGCGCATGGTCATGTTATACATAATTATAAACCTTCCTCTTGGATCACTCTATCTATTAATAAAAACGGCATCAAAATCCGTTGCATAGTTTTAATGATCTAAGCATACATGGGGACAGCTAGACAGACAGCAGGACTCACTGAATGGTTCAGCTTAACCATGAGTCTAGGCTACAAACTGGTATGATTTTATTGTTTTTTTTTTTTATAATATAGGCAAGAAATTACAATTACATGCCTAATTAATACTTCTTTTTTTTTTTTTTATCAAATGAATTAAATACACTTGACGAAAATCCATCGGAAGGTAGCTATACCATTATTATTAAATTATTGATACAAAGTGTTTGTGTGTGTATAATACTTTTTCTTTAGCTTAATTTTATTTTATTATTTGTTTCAGATGCCAGATTATGTATTTTTTAAATTTATGTATAATATGACCGCAGAATGCGTTCAATTTGCACGTAACTCTTCTTAATTCTATACATTGTGGGAACGAGTAACCCGGTAGTTTGCAGTGTTTTGTTGGCCACTTTATGTCTGTCAATAAGTATGTCTTAATTTATGATAGATAAATGATTTTGTCTAAAATAGTTATTATCTCTAAAAATAGGCTGATTATAGAAAACTGTTTAACATTTATTACTTATTATAAAAAAGTGAAAGTTTTTATTGTGTGGCGGTATACTGTCAGTTAAGACTTAATTCATATAGAAATTAGAAGTAGGTAGAAATTAGAAGTAGTAAGTAGGTAGCTAATTTGCCATATTTTCGAACGTTGTTGAAATAGATAAATGTCGACTGTCCGTTACTTTGTAAGATTTAGTTTAACAAATGGCCGCGCTGGCACAATCATTTTTATTTTCATTAAGTTGCAGAGGTAGAAATTTTAAAGGTCATAAATCGACAGGTAGAAATATATACCAACTCGAACACATGCGTTAGTTTACTAGGTAATTTTGTGTTAATTATCCAGTGATATGTACCTATGCATTTATAATAAGTGAAAAAAGAATATTATTACTTACTGAGCGGCGCCTTTTTATAATTTTTTTATGGAAAATGTAGCCATTTCTTACGATTTACCTATATGTACCTAATTGTTTTAGATAACGATATAACATTTAGGTTACTCGATGAAATTCATGAGGTCGAGTTAAAGGAACTCATACCTGGTATAAAGGAAAGAATATTATATAGACGCGGTCTTAATAAATTGAAAACAATAATTCATGTAAGTACCTAATATTTGTTAAGAGGCTATATTTCACAGTTTCATCAGAAAGGCCCCATTCAGTGAGATACTGTGCCACAAGTACTTTTTCACAATCACTGTCCATTTTTGGAATGGAGCCTTTTACATACAGGTAAATCGTAAGAAATGGCTACATTTTCCATAAAAAAAAAAACAAAATGGCGCCGCTCAGTAAAAATAATATTCTTTTTTCACTAATTATAAATGCATAGGTACATATCACTGGATAATTAACACAAAATTACCTAGTAAACTAACGCATGTGTTCGAGTTGGTATATATTTCTACCTGTCGATTTATGTACTTTAAAATTGGCGGCGGTGCGGAGGCGGTGCGGTGTCGGCGTGGAGGCGGCGCGAAGGCGGCGCGAGGAAAACACAGTACATGACATTATCTCTGAATGGCCCAGCTTAACCATGAGTAGGCTACAAACTGGTTTTATTGATTTCTTTTTATAATATAGGGAAGAAATTATAACTACATGCCTGCAATAAGACGTATTTTTTTTAATTGAAAGTGATTTCAATGTCCTACACCCCGACCGTGAGGTAAACTTGCTAAAAAGTGGCCTTGATTTATGGACACGGCAATACCAGCACATTTCAAAAAACTTAAATCAAATGAAGTAAATACACTTGGCCGTTTTTTTATTAAGAAAACTACCGTGAGTCTCAGAAATATTAAAATACATACGAAACGGGTTTACTCACGTCTTTGAAGTCGAATATCGCTCAACGTGTTTCGAATCTGTTCGCGATTTTTCATCAGTCGCGGCGGCGGCCAACCGAACACTAAGGGCAAACGCCCTGTCCGCGCGGCTGCTCGACAAGGGCGTCACCGGCGCGGTGGAGGCAAGAATCGGCTCTCCTGATGACGAGTCGCGTACCGATTAGAAACATATTGAGCGACATTCGACTTACACGACGTGACTTAACCCGTTTCTCATGTATTTTAAGGAGTTAACTGCTGTAGAAAAAAATAAAGGTAAATAATGTTATTACATGCAGTTCGACGTGAGTAAACACGTTTCGTAATATGTATTTTAAGGAGCCGTTTGTTGAAAATTTAGAAAAGTTGGATACAACAAGACAATAAGGATTGGAATACTTTAAACGGATTATATGGCGTATATTAATTATTTGAGCCTTCCTGATGTTTCGGTAGCTTAACAGTCACCGTTGTCAAAGGTTCAACCGTTGACAAATGGTTTTATTTAAAAATATTTATTATTTATTTTTAAACAACGTACAATTATAGTCGTTTCTAAAAACATTGTTTCACAAACTGTTAAGTATACATAATATTTACTTGACGAACCATAAAATTAAATAATCACTTGACATATTCATTTCACAAACACTTCAATTGGCAAATTATCGTATAACAAAGTAAGGTTTGCTAAAATGCATTTTTTTGTATTAAGTAAGTACGCAGGCAAGGTTATAAATACATAGGTTAGCTTGTGTGCAAGATATTAACAGGCGTTAACCGTTGCGGTAACTAAATCCTACTAATTTCAATTTTCTACTATTAACATTACTAAATTAGGTCAGTATCTATTATTTTTATTAAATTTAAACTAAGCAAAATGTATGCAGGATTACATTCTGTTACGTACATAAATAGTTATTTTTGTCAAATCATATTTTATACACGATGATTTTTATTCAGTGATCAGGTACAGATACCACAATCAAAAATTACTTTGAAATTGAAAAAAAACCGGTCATAAAACTGGCAATCAAAACGCAGTGGACCAGAATGATACTCCAGGTAAGCAAAATAAGCATAGATCCTTTTTGTATGATTTATTATCTGTCTGTCTGTCCCCATGTATGCTTAGATCATTAAAACTATGCAACGGATTTTGATGCGGTTTTTATTAATAGATAGAGTGATCCAAGAGGAAGGTTTATAATTATGTATAATATGACCATGCGCAGCAGTAACTAATTAAAATAAATAAGTAATAGATTTTAAGCATTGGGGTCACTTTTGGGGGTAAGTTTTGTGATATAATTTATATTTCCAGAATCTGGATGTCAGATGATCAATACCGCTACCACTCTAGACGTTGAAGAACACCAGTTGTGGCTTAAATTTAATAAGGAGCCGTTTGCTGAAATTTTAGAAAAGTAGGAATTAACAAGGCACTATACCGATTGAAATCCTTCACATGTACTGAAAAGACATGACACGTGGGCATTATTTATTTATTATATATTAGTTACTGCTGCGCATGGTCATATTATACATAATTATAAACCTTCCTCTTGGATCACTATCTATTAATAAAAACCGCATCAAAATCCGTTGCATAGTTTTAATGATCTAAGCATACATGGGGACAGACAGACAGATAATAAATCATACAAAAAGGATCTATGCTTATTTTACTTACCTGGAGTATCATTCTGGTCCACTGCGTTTTGATTGCCAGTTTTAAGACTGTTTTTTTTCAATCTTAACGTTCTTTTTTGATTGTGGTATCTATCGACTAACTTCCCTCTAGCCGGAATGTATGATTTGGATCACTATCTATTAATAAAAACCGCATCAAAATCCGTTGCATAGTTTTAATGATCTAAGCATACTTAGGGACAGACAGACAGACAGCAGGACTCACTGAATGGCCCAGTTTAACCATGAGTCTAGGCTACAAACTGGTATGATTTTATTGTTTTTTTTTTTTTTTATTATTATATAGGCAAGAAATTACAACTACATGCCTAATTAATACTTCTTTTTTTCAGATTGAAAGTGATTTCAACGTTCTACACCCCGACCGTGAGCTAAACTTGCTATAGAAGTGGCCTCAATTTATGGACAAGGCTCTACCACATTTCAAAAAATTTAAATTAAATGAATTAAATACACTTGACGAAAATCCATCGGAAGGTAGCTATACCATTATTATTAAATTATTGATACAAAGTGTTTGTGTGTGTATAATACTTTTTCTTTAGCTTAATTTTATTTTATTATTTGTTTCAGATGCCAGAGATTATGTATTTTTTAAATTAATGTCTCACAAAATGCCACCAACTGTTAAAGTGACAGTTAGGGACAATGACCAGAAAAAGAAATTTTTCAAACCCAGCATCGTGGAGTCGCAGAATGCGTTCATTTTGCACGTAACGGTATGCAACTTAGCCTATATCTCTAAAGAATGGACTAAATATTATTCCTCTTCTTAATTATATAATATTCTTTCCTTTATACCAGGTATAAGTTCCTTAAGCTCCACCTCATGAATTTCATCGAGTAACCTAAATGTTATATCGTTATCTAAAACAATTAGGTACATATAGGTAAATCGTACGAAATGGCTACATTTTCCATAAAAAAATAACAAAATGGCGCCGCTCATAACTGTCACTTTAACAGTTGGTGGCATTTCGTGAGACATTAAGGAAGGTAGCTATACCATTATTATTAAATTATTGATACAAAGTGTGTGTGTGTATAATACTTTTTCTTTAGCTTAATTTTATTTTATTATTTGTTTCAGATGCCAGAGATTATGTATTTTTTAAATTAATGTCTCACAAAATGCCACCAACTGTTAAAGTGACAGTTAGGGACAATGACCAGAAAAAGAAATTTTTCAAACCCAGCATCGTGGAGTCGCAGAATGCGTTCATTTTGCACGTAACGGTATGCAACAGCCTATATCTCTAAAGAATGGACTAAATATTATTCCTCTTCTTGATTCTAAGAGGCTATATTTCACAGTTTCATCAGAAAGGCCCCATTCAGTGAGATACTGTGCCACAAGTACTTTTTCACAATCACTGACCATTTTTGGAATGGAGCCTTTTGGACTATGTACAGGCGACGTGACACTACCGTTTCAAATTTCAACAATTTCAATATTATTCCTCTTCTTATTTCTATACATTGTGGGAACGAGTAACCCGGTAGTTCGCAAAGTGTTTTGTTGGCCACTTTATGTCTGTCAATAAGTATGTCTTAATTTATGATAGATAAATTATTTTGTCTAAAATAGTTATCTCTAAAAATAGGCTGATTATAGAAAACTGTTTAACATTTATTACTTATTATAAAAAAGTGAAAGTTTTTATTGTGTGGCAGTATACTGTCAGTTAAGACTTAATTCATATAGAAATTAGAAGTAGGTAGCTAATTTGCCATATTTTCGAACGTTGTTGAAATAGATAAATGTCGACTGTCCGTTACTTTGTAAGATTTAGTTTAACAAATGGCCGCGCAATCATTTTTTTTTTTCATTAATTTGCAAAGGTAGAAATTTTAAAGTACATAAATCGACAGGTAGAAACATATACCAACTCGATTATTTAGGCCCTAAACCATAATTACATGGGGTCCCGCTGCATATACGTATATGACTTATGCTTTAAAATCATACAGGTGTTGAATGACGAATATGCGCTAGTGTGGACATTTATACAAAAATATTTTTATATTATTGACTGTAAGAGTGATAAGAAAATTTCGTCTGTGTCTTGTTTTATGGTAGATCTAATCTAAATCTTAGAAAGTAACGACAGTCGACATTTATCTATTTCAACAACGTTCGTAAATATGGCAAATTAAGTCTTAACTGACAGTATACCGCCACACAATAAAAACTTTCACTTTTTTATAATAAGTAATCAATGTCAAACAGTTTTCTGGAATCAGCCTATTTTTAGAGATAATAACTATTTTATACAAAATCATTTATCTATCATTAATTAAGACATACTCATTGACAGACATAAAGTGGCCAACAAAACACTGCAAACTACCGGGTTACTCGTTCCCACAATGTATAGAAATAAGAAGAGCAATAATATTTAGTCCATTCTTTAGAGATATAGGCTAAGTTGCATACCGTTACGTGCAAAATGAACGCATTCTGCGACTCCACGATGCTTGGTTTGAATAATTTCTTTTTCTTGTCATTGTCCCTAACTGTCACTTTAACAGTTGGTGGCATTTTGTGAGACATTAATTTAAAAAATACATAATCTCTGGCATCTGAAACAAATAATAAAATAAAATTAAGCTAAAGAAAAAGTATTATACACACAAACACTTTGTACCAATAATTTAATAATAATGGTATTATAGCTACCTTTCGATGTATTTTCGTCAAGTTAAGTTTACAGACTAAATGAATTATTATTCATGGAGCATCTTATTTCTACCTTCCAAATAACTTTTCACTACACCCTAGATTTAAATAGTTTTTGAGAAATACGCGTTCGAAGGTTTTGTCCTTCTAGCAGGGCCCTTTGGTTTTTAGTGACTTACATGACCCCAGGTAATTTTAAAAAACAGCCGGTTATTTCTACTAACTGAATCAATTATTACCTGGCACTGTTCCAGTCTATTTTTGATTTAACTGGTTCTATAATAATACTATGAAAACTCCCTTAAGTCTCAGACATATTAAAATACATACGAAACGGGTTTATTCACGTCGTTAAAGTCGAATATCGCTCGCCATGTTTCGAATCGGTTCGCGATTTATCTCAAAGGGACGATCAGTCACGGCGGCGGCCAACCGAACACTATGTGCAAACGCCCTGTCCGCGCGGCTGCTCAACGCGGGCGTCACCGGCGGGGGCGAGGATCTACCATACTACATCGGTAGTAGAAGAAGTTGAAGAGCACCAATTGTGGCTGTGTGACACACAGTACATGACATTATCTCTGAATGGCCCAGCTTAACCATGAATAGGCTACTAACAGCCTACTGTGTTTTCAGTATATGTGAAGGATTTCAATCGGTAGTGCCTTGTTAATTCCCACTTTTCTAAAATTTCAACAAACGGCTCCTTATTAAATTTAAGCCACAACTGGTGCTCTCCAACTTCTTCTATTACCGATGTAGTATGGTAGATCCTCGCCTCCGCCGGTGACTTCCGCGTTGAGCAGCCGCGCGGACAGGGCGTTTGCACAGAGTGTTCGGTTGGCCGCCGCCGTGACTGATCGGCTCTCCTGAGATAAATCACGAACCGATTCGAAACATGGCGAGCGATATTCGACTTTAACGACGTGAATAAACCCGTTTTGTATGTATTTTAATATGCCTGAGACTCACGGTAGTTTTCTTAGTAAAAAAACGGCCAAGTGTATTTACTTCATTTGATTTAAGTTTTTTGAAATGGGTTAATTCCCACTTTTCTAAAATTTCAACAAACGGCTCCTTATTAAATTTAAGCCACAACTGGTGCTCTTCAACTTCTTCTTGAGTGGTAGCGGTATTTATCATCTGGCATCCAGATTCTGGAAATATAGTATGTATTTTAAGGAGCCGTTTGTTGGAAATTTAGAAAAGTTGGATACAACAAGACACTATTGGAATACTAAACTTTACTTAGTAAACTATCATGATTTTTTTTGATTACGAATTGTTTATATGTCTAGTAGAGGAAAGAGAAGTGCTATGGGACAAACATTTGGAAATATATAAAGATAACCGGAAAAGTTTAAGGGCGCGAGTACACGGTGGCGCCTCCGCGCCGCCGCCGCACCGCTGCCGCACCTTCGCGCTATGTATACGAGACGCGAGCCCCCCGTCGCCGCCACGCCGCCGCCGCGCGCCTCCCGATGCCATTTTGTTATTTATTTCATTACCGGTCGCTTAAGGGCGCGTGTACACGGTGCCGCCTCCACGCCGACACTGCACCGCCGCCGCACGGGCTCGTGTACACGGTGCCGCCTCCGCGCCGACACCGCACCGCCTCCGCGCCGACACCGCGCCGACACCGCACCGCCTCCGCATCGACACCGCACCGCCGCCGCTTTTAAACTTTTCCGCTTGTCTTTATATATTTCCAAATGTTTGTCCCATATCACTTCTCTTTCCTCTACTAGACATATAAACAATTTGTAATAAAAAAAAAACATGATAGTTTACTAAGTATCAGCATGACAAAGCTACAGGGTAATTATTTTTCTCGTGTAACGGGTTCGATTCCCGGTTAAACCATGTAATTAAAAAAAAAATCTATGAATGCAGTTTCAATCGTTCGATCATGAAAATGAATCAAATGGGAGCCAGAGCCGGACCTTTTCTTTTTAGACAATAAATAGCAACATATCTATCATACCTATTTTTTGTAACGAATGGACTTGACTTGTTTACGTATATTTTATTCTGCAGTAGAAATCTCCATTACGCAAAATATGCAAAAATGTCGGAGCAAAAATAAGATGTTCAGGCGTAATGAACCTGGATAAACCAGTCTCTTTAGGATTAAGCTGATGTGCCTGCAAATGAGAATTGAATCCGATATAATCGATTTGTTCCGATAGTAAATATATGGTTTTATTCGATGTTGACACAAAAATAAATTGTATTCTATAAAACTGATAGCATGTTTCATCCGATGTTATTAAAATCATACCAGGTGCATATTTTATCCCATTAAAATAAATCCAGTTAAAAAGACTTGCTAAATTAACATCATCGGGAATGATCACATCTTTTATATATGTATCAATATTAGATTCAGAATAGAGTTCAGATTTCTGGGAACCTAATTCTATTCTACTATCACACCCTTTTCGTGTGTAAAGTCTATGAGCAAAAGACAACTGTTCTTTGATTAACAAAGTCATAGGCAAGTTTCTCCGTGATGTTATAAGTGATGCTGTTTTTTTTAATTGTTTATGTTTGGCTTCGAATCGCATACACCATATGAGTCTCAACGGTCCTATTTGTTTTATTATATACGGATAATGCAGCATAAAATGGTGTTTGGGTTTTAAAGTGTCATGGAACAGTTGGACGTAACCTTCGTGATGTTCGGTTATTAGGGATTCTAAATACAATATAGTGCTATTGTTAATGTCTCTACAAAGAAGAATGTCAATTATTTTTAGCAGCGTTAGAAAAAATTGCCATACGTTATCATCTACAGGTATTAGATCTCCTATCAACAAGGGAAAGATATGTACAAATGACATCATTTCAGACGCGGACATATGAAACTTTCTTTGAATTAAATGTTCCCGTTTTATTATTCCACATTTATCATTGAGCTCGCTAGAGTTGTAGTCGAATAACCTTAATCTATTATTCAAATAATTTAAATTGAATATTGCAATGGTTTCAGTAAAATACAAAATGATATGAGTCAAGTCATAATGACAAACTCCTTCGAATATGTCATGCATTATGTCAACACATAGATTATCAACAACGTGAAAAGTATTAATATCATTAAATGCACAACGCTCACTTATTCCTGTCGTTGTTACGTTGTCAACTTCGACATCAAAGTCATAATTGTGCACGTTTCGTAGTAAACTGGAATCTTCCTTACATTGTGTTTTCATAATGTTTTTATGAGCCTTGCATATTCTACAGTAGTAGTTGCTTGAAAATGACTTTGCAAATCCAAGAACAGTATTAAGTCCCAAATTGTCCCCAATAATCATTCCCAGTATAAAATAAATTTTAAAATTACCTTCTGCTGTTTCCAAGTCTATGCCAATTTCTTCTAAATACTTTAACTCCTTAATAAGTTCGTAAAAAGTTGCTGCATTCCCATGAACTTTACTGGATGACTTATGTAACATCGCAACAAATATATTATCTAACAGTGAGGCGTATTCCCCTGTTAAAGTAGGAAATTGGTAATACGTGGCGGCTATTGAATGTACACCTGCATGGCTTCCCAGTGGGTTGTTACATTCGAAATCATCAAAATATAGGAAATATGGAATACAAATGCTATTTATTTTATCTACTTTTCCGGATACTTTTTGTTTCCAAACATTACCTTGGGTAAAATTCGATATAGAGTTAACGTCAATATAATCATACGAGCAATATTTAAAAAAGTTAGGCAATTCAAAAATTTTTTGGAAAACTTTTCTAAGAGGTACCATTGCTCCAGTTTCAGATACAGGCCTCAGCATTACCGTGGAATCTCCTGTACTTATACTGACATTTTCATTTATGATGAAATTCCTAGGCGGTATGTAGAGATTACGTTCAGAAAAATATTTAATAGCTCGACTCTCGGTGTTGAAATCATCGAAAGAATGAGAAATTGAATTTATTACGTTTTGTAATGGATTGCCATTATCATCTTTGGAATCACTCGGCAATAATTCAGATAACATGGCTCCAATTTCTGTTACTAGTTCTGAAATATCATTTATTATTTTTGTAGCACATTTACGATTCAACGAGGGATTGCTGTATAAAGATAACGCTAAACTTGCAGTGGCCTGCTGTAAATTTTCGTTATTATTTAAACTCAAGGTATCGGATTTACGAGTTTCTTGATCCCTACAACATTCGTTGACGTTATCAAAATCATTATTAATATCTGGCACGTTTGAAATAGATGTGGAAGGAATCACTGAAGTAACGTTCGATGTCGAAACATTATGACCGACAAGATGACGACGAAATGACCTTAAACTTTGAAATGTCCTGAAACATTGCGCCTGTGCGCATCGATAAGTCGAGTTTAGGCCCAATGCATGGCTAGTTTTGTAATGGTGAATAAGTTCTTGGTGGCTGTGTACCACTATCGAGCAGACAAAGCAAACGAACATTGTTGAAATAGATAAATGTCGACTGTCGTAAATTTGTAAGATTTAGTTTAGATCTACCATAAAACAGGATACAGACGAAATTTTCTTATCACTCTTACAGTCAATATTATAAAAATATTTTTGTATAAATGTCCAAACACTTACACACTCTACCGCATATTCGGTATTCAACACCTGTATGATTTTAAAGCATACGTCGACGGCTTTCAAAAGAGTTTCAATTTTGTACATCACGTGGTCTACTGCAACATAAAAGTCCCGTAGTTCCTTGGTCGTCGGTCCGACGGCGATGATGAGCGGTTGAAATGTAGTTCCTCTACTCAGATGTACCTTCTGGCACTGTTCAAGTCTATTTTTGATTTCACTCTGGTTCTAAAATAAAAAAAAATATGGCAAATTAGTTACCTACTTCTAATTTCTATATGAATTAAGTCTTAACTGACAGTTAAGATAAAAACACACAATAAAAACTTTAACTTTTTTTATAATAAGTAATAAATGTTACAGTTTTCTGGAATCAGCCTATTTTTAGAGATAATAACTATTTTGGACAAAATCATTTATCTATCATAAATTGAGACATACTTATTGACAGACATAAAGTGGCCAACAAAACACTTTGCAAACTACCGGGTGGGAACGAGTATCCCACAATGTATAGAATTAAGAAGAATGGTGGTCGATCTAGTGTTCTGAGGAATAATATTTATTTAGTCAATTCTTTAGAGATATAGGCTTAGTTGCATACCGTTACGTGCAAAATGAACGCATTCTGCGACTCCACGATGCTTGGTTTGAAATATTTCTTTTTCTTGTCACTGTCCCTAACTGTCACTTTAACAGTTGGTGGCATTTTGTGAGACATTAATTTAAAAAATACATAATCTCTGGCATCTGAAACAAATAATAAAATAAAATTAAGCTAAAGACGCTTCGAAAAATGCAACGTCGTGACAACGTCGACGTGGTTCCCACCGGCTGACAGATTTTCCAAATGGGAGCGTCTACTGCGCACTATAGGCAGAGTGCTGCAATTCATAGCACTATGCCGCCCCCATCGAGCCAAGACACTGTACAAAAGAACAAAGAAAAACAAACAGGCGGACGAAGATTGGCGCACGGCGGCGAAGCGGCCCACAACTCGCCCCACGACACGCCCGGCGGAACCCCGTCACACAAGAAAATACCTAACGCTCGACGCAACGTACCTATTAGAAGCCGAAAATATAATAGTACGAGAAGTGCAACACGCTGCATTCGCCGAGGAGGTCGTCGCCCTACGACGGGGGCGCCCCCCTACCCCGCACAGCCGACTCCACACACTGGCCGTTGAACTCATCAATCACGTCATCACAGTGAAGACGCGCATCGACGAAGCAGCGGGAATAGCGGAGCGAACAAAGAAGCCAGCGGTACTCGACGGCAACCACCCGGCGACGAAGCTGTACACCGACTACGTACACAGAAAATTGCACCACAGCGGCGTGGATGCAGTCGTAAACGAGTGCAAGCAACAATACTGCATACTGCGTTTGCGCACCGTCGCACGCGGAGTACTACATCGATGTCTGCCCTGTCAACGAAGAAAAGCGCGGCCGACTGTACCACCAACGGCAAATCACCCGCACACACGCCTCGCAGGCACAGTATCAATAATTGAATAATAATGGTGTAATAGCTACCTTCCGATGTATTTTCGTCAAGTGTATTTAATTCATTTGATTTAAGTTTTTTGAAATGTGGTAGAGCCTTGTCCATAAATTGAGGCCACTTCTTTAGCAAGTTTAGCTCACGGTCGGGGTGTAGAACGTTGAAATCACTTTCAATCTGAAAAAAAGAAGTATTATATTAATTAGGCATGTAGTTGTAATTTCTTGCCTATATAATAAAAAAAAAAAACAATAAAATCATACCAGTTTGTAGCCTAGACTCATGGTTAAGCTGGGCCATTCAGAGATAATGTCATGTACTGCGTTTTCAGTACATGTGAAGGTCTTCAATCGGTAGTGCCTTGTTAATTCCCACTTTTCTAAAATTTCAGCAAACGGCTCCTTATTAAATTTAAGCCACAACTGGTGCTCTTCAACTTCTTCTTGAGTGGTAGCGGTATTGATCATCTGACATCCAGATTCTGGAAATATAAATTATATCACAAAACTTACCCCCAAAAGTGACCCCAATGCTTAAAATGTATTATTTATTTATTTATTTATTTTAATTAGTTACTGCTGCGCATGGTCATATTATACATAATTATAAACCTTCCTCTTGGATCACTATCTATTAATAAAAACCGCATCAAAATCCGTTGCATAGTTTTAATGATCTAAGCATACATGGGGACAGACAGACAGATAATAAATCATACAAAAAGGATCTATGCTTATTTTACTTACCTGGAGTATCATTCTGGTCCACTGCGTTTTGATTGCCAGTTTTAAGACTGTTTTTTTTCAATCTTAACGTTCTTTTTTGATTGTGGTATCTATCGACTAACTTCCCTCTAGCCGGAATGTATGATTTTTTTGAATATTTCCGGCTAGGAACATAATATGTCTCCTAAAATAATAAATGCAAACGTGTTACAATAAATAATAGGCTAGTCGACTCGATGTTAAATTGTATTAAACTTATATTTAATTCGTATAACAGATGATTTTTTATCGGTGATCAGGAGTAGGAAAATATTAATATCTAGCTAAAATTAAACTTAATAGGCGAGGCCTCACGCAATTACCTCACTGTTTAAAAATAATTAAAACATATTTGAAACATAATTAAAACTAAAAACCACTACATACATGGTCATCCTACATAATTTTTTGATGTACGATACCTATACGTCAAGTGTCATCGCTTTGGCGGGAAATTTTCTACGACTTTGTTTATGTAATGACAACGATAATGACAAGTTATTACTCATAAATTGTCATTGCCATTAAATTATTAAAAAGGTTGTAAGCTCACAGATACAGATTAGTTGGGTAACTAGAATTTAATACAAAATTGGTTTCAAAATAAAATTATCATAGAAAAAAATGGTTGCCTGTAAAGTCGGTTTTACGGGCAAAGGAAGATTTTACTTATATTTATTGATATGAATATTATTAAATTGCACAATAGGAACAATGAATGAAAATAAGAATTGCACAAATTTTAACTATAGAAATATATTTTGTTCCTCTTCCCTCTTCCCTATTCCCTCTTCCCTCTTCCGCCCTCTTCCCTCTTGTTACAGTAATGCTCGATGAATGAAAATAAGAATTGCACAAATTTTAACTATAGAAATATATTTTGTCTCTCTCTCTCATCAGACGTGAGCGAGCGTTACACTTTTTCATGAGTGACTCCGAGCCGCAACCTAATTTAAGACGTTGTCACGTCAAAATTTAAGTCCGCCATCTTGGATTTCAAAATCGAAGTCATTTTCGTAATCGGAACCCCGAGGAAACTTGGAGATGACACCCATATCGATTTTTAAGAAAAAATAATTTCCGCCATCTTGGATTTCAAAATGGATGTCATTTTCGTAATCGGAACCCCGAGGAACCTTGGAGATGACACCCATATCGATTTTTAAGAAAAAATAATGTCCGCCATCTTGGATTTCAAAATGGATGTCATTTTCGTAATCGGAACCCCGAGGAAACTTGGAGATGACACCCATATCGATTTTTAAGAAAAAATAATGTCCGCCATCTTGGATTTCAAAATGGATGTCATTTTGGTAATCGGAACCCCGAGGAAACTTGGAGATGACACCCATATCGATTTTTAAGAAAAAAATAATGTCCACCATCTTGGATTTCAAAATGGATGTCATTTTCGTAATCGGAACCCCGAGGAACCTCGGAGATGACACCCATATCGATTTTTAAGAAAAAATTATGTCCGCCATCTTCCCTCTTCCCTCTTCCGCCCTCTTCCCTCTTGTTACAGTAATGCTCGATGAATGAAAATAAGAATTGCACAAATTTTAACTATAGAAATATATTTTGTCTCTCTCACTCATCAACCGTGAGCGGGCGTTACATTTTTTCATGAGTGACTCCGAGCGCAACCTAAATTAAGACGTTGTCACGTCAAAAATAAAAGTTTGTTTTCATGTAATTACGACTTCAACGTGACCGCCATCATTTACTGAGTTAGAAAAGTTGGTACCTGATCACCGAATAAAAATCATCGTGTATATTAATCAGTTTATAAAAGTAGAAGATTATTAACCATTGCAAAAATGAGTCAACCACAGAAATATATCAAGATATAGAATAGGTATAACATCCATAATAATATACCAGCGGCGTGACGCCAAAGATGTCTCTGTTCAAGCCGGAGCAGGATTGGGTTACTCATTCTCTAAGAACAATGGAGATAAATGCAAAAACTGTCTAAACTGAGGAAACCGGTGGGAATCGGGTTCAATGGACGCCACGCCGCTGATTCTCATTCAATTAAAATTTAATTTTATTTTCATATATCATCAAGCTACTACAATACTGCAAACTACATTTTCTACATACGAAAATTCAATTCATACACTAATTGGTAAATGGCACTAAAAATGCGTTACTAATATGTATAATCTAATTTCTAAATTGTATATCTAAGTATATACATACATACAATACATAATAGATTTTAAAAGTACCTAGAAGATAATTCATAAATGTTTGGAAGTTATTTAAATGAAAATATTTAGATAAAACTTTGTATTAAGTTAACGTAATAAAAAAAAACTTTTGTGACAAGCTTTAATAGCCGACTGTACTTTTCTTTGAACATCCATAAATTGATTATATTCGAATGACCGCAATTCGGTAGGATTGCTTTATCTACTACATAGTACATAGTTCCTCACAGACAACCCCCACTAGACGGAGCATGTAAGGCGACCCGCGCTCACCAACGATATGGTACGGCAGAACATTAAAGTATGAACACGGCGGCCACCGTTTAGTTGCGTCCTTGTTTATGATCCATGCGTACGTCAACGAAAAAAGAAATTAAATAAATAACATGGTAAATTGTAGTGTTAAGTGGTGTAGATAGACCTCATAAACATGAACGCAACTAAACGGTGGCCGCCGTGTTGATACTTTAATGTTCTGCCGTACCATATCGTTGGTGCGCGCGGGACGCCTACGGGTCGCCTTACATGCTCCGTCTAGTGGGTCTGTGATAGTTCCTAGAGCCATGCACCTTCCGGCTCCATCAGCAGACCAGCCCCATGGTACCATAGTATTGTATTCTCATCAAAGTTAAGTAAAGATAAATATAATCTGCTTCAAAATTGAGCTGCAAGATTTCACCCCAACAAATATAGTGACATACATACATTTCAAGGTACTTAAATAAAAGCTTGATAAATCTAGTAAAAAAAGCTTATAAATGGCACAAAATCATTTAAAAACCTTGCATTCTGAAGGAAACAGAATAGTTATTTGGCTGGACATATCATCGAAGTCTTTGCTCGTCATAGTCCCATACTTTTGGATGTAGTGTTCTACAATGTTTTTTGTAATGTGGTTTCTAATTGTCGAGTCAATGTTTTTGTGCATTGAAGCAAGACATAATTCCCCACTACTAGACGTCTTCAAAATAGTTTTCAAATCGTTTCGTTCCTAATAATGAAATGTGATAACATCATTAACATATATATAATAGTTAAAGAAAATTAGATTGAAATATATAAAGGACAACTTTCATCTAACAGGATATGTAGGTTATAGAGCCAAGTTTAATTTTATTGAACTATAAGAAAAGACAATGATAACGACAGATAAAACTGACTTAAGGAAAATTAAAAAAGTACTTACATCACATTTGGTGGTAACAGCATTAAGACTATTAGTACTGCTACTACTAGTGGGGCTGGAACAAGATATATCGCTTGAACGCACGCTACATGTGTCCTCAGATGCAGTGTCCTGAAATGAAATAAATTTATATTAATGAAAATATAAATTTACACTTTTTTAGGGTTCCGTGCCCAAAGGGTAAAAACGGAACCCTATTACTGAGACTTCGCTGTCCGTCCGTCCGTCTGTCACCAGGCTGTATCTCAAGAACGGTGATAGCTAGACAGTTGAAATTTTCACAGATGATGTATTTCTGTTGCCGCTATAACAACAAATACTAAAAATAATATAAAATCAATATTTAAGGGGGGCTCCGATACAACAAAGGGATTGGTTGCGTTAACTTTGCACCTCATTTGTATGGAGCGCTATACACACCAGGTGCAAACTTAACTTAACCACTTAAGGATGAAGTGTTTGTACGGAACCCTCGGTGCGCGAGTCCGACTCGCAATTGGCCGGTTTTTCATATTTACTAAAGCTGTTACATAACACGATGCTGATTTTCGTTAAAAAGTTATAAAGCCTGATTAATTATTATTAAAACATGCAATGAAAATAAAATTATGATCATGATTTACTCGTTGCTTAGATACAAAACAACAGTCTAATATGATAGATTTATTTCAAATGCACAACCACTAGTGTACAGTTGCTCTGATAATTTAGTGATTTCTTTAGAATGACATTAATCATAATAATTTGAAGGTTTTAAATAATATCAAGGAAAAATGGATAGACGCGATGGAGTATATGAATTGGCTCCCAAGAAAACACTTTAATGCTGGTGACTGTACTAGAACTGACTAACTGAACATACTAAAAAATATTTAAAGGGCGGTTACACGAGTCACAAAGTATAAATAACTGATTAATTGTACATCAAAACATCTAAAAAATATGTTTCAGCGTAATATTTATAATAACATTGGTTTATAATAACATGCATATTGAGAATCAAAGTAGTACAAATTCTGGTTGATCGTGATATGACAAAATACTAACCCTAAAACTATTTATAACCACTCACATTCAAACAATAAATAATGTTGTCTGTAATAAAATAACCTCGCATACTTGCGCTGATTAACAAATTGTCACTTCATTAACAGGTATGGCAAAAATATAATACTTAGGTAAATGGTAATTTCAACAATAATTTTCATTAAGTACATTTAAGAATGTTTTCGTACCTTATGGGCTGCAAATCTCGTACCACTTTTGAGTTTTGATAAAACGAAACTGTTAGAAACAGGATACAATAATGTTTATTCAAGTTCATAAGTACAATCTCTTTCAGTGCTTAATTCTCTAATTTCTCATCGTTTTACAATGTTTTCTTTCAATCACGTCACGCGTAAAAACCAATCTGACATGAAAATGGTCCACACACAAACACTCCGGACTGAAAATGGTCCATACACAAACACCAAACTTGGACTCAGCTGCCGTGTTACGGTAAAAGGTCTTATCTTTATACGGATGTCATAGTAAGATACGTCCTTTTGCCGTGGAGGCTCGCGGCTCGGTAAAATAAATGATGATGCTATAATAATTAAGTGATTATATCTACATATATGTATATAAGTAAAAAACACATGGGAATCTATAAGAGTTGTCACGTAATGGACGTACTCGTACACAATATTGCCTTGTTGTAAATATTTAATGTCTGTCCGTCTGTCCGTCCGTATGTCACAGCCATTTTTTTCCGAAACTATAAGAGCTATACTGTTGAAACTTGGTAGGTAGATGTATTCTGTGAACCGCATTAAGATTTTGATGCAAAAATAAAAAAATAATAATAAATATTGGAGGCTACTTAGAACGGAAACACAATTTTTTTTTTCATCAAACATACGTGTGGGGTATCTATGGATAGGTCTTCAAAAATGATATTATAAAATGGAGTTATCAAGCTATTTGTCATAATATGAAAAAATATACGTAACATTTTAAAATGTATATATATAGCCTCTACAAATATTAGGTACTTACATGAATTATTGTTTTCAATTTATTAAGACCGCGTCTATATAATATTCTTTCCTTTATACCAGGTATGAGTTCCTTTAATTCCACCTCGTGAATTTCATCGAGTAACCTAAATGTTATATCGTTATCTAAAACAATTAGGAACATATAGGTAAATCGTAAGAAATGGCTACATTTTCCATAAAAAAATTATAAAAAGGTGCCGCTCAATATTCTTTTTTCACTAATTATAAATGCATAGGTACATATCACTGGATAATTAACACAAAAATTACGCAATAAACTAACGCATGTGTTATTCGTTAACGAAATTAGACCAATAATAAATAAGTAATAGGAACTTCACATGTAAAACTAACCTTCAAAGTTTTTCAAAGTTTCATCTGAAAGGCCCCATTCAGTGAGGTACTGCGCCACAAGCACCTTTTCACAATCACTGTCCATTTTTGGAAGGCTTTAGGACTATGTACAGGCGACCGACGGAAACAACTGTTCGACAAGGAAAAAAATTGCATACTGAACTTGAACTGAGCAAGCGTGATGAACGGACCGCGGACACCACTCGCTTTGGGGGGGGAACGCGCCCGCCCGCTCCGCGCCACATACTGGCAACGTCGCATTTTATTACGAAACCAGTTTAGTAAGATGATATTATTGTTTGGCGATCGATATAGCGCATAGCGCGGGCTGGCAACGTGGCGAGATCGATAAATTTAAAACTTAAATAAAAACTAAACTATATACATGTGTGGGTTGGAAACAGCCCAGAACCCATTTATTTGATGAGACAGAGCAAATTATGAAAGAAAAAATTGGAAAAGTTTGAAGGGAAAAAAGTCAAAAAATGAATTAAAATTACGTAAATATTGTGCTCTGAACGCGACTGGTTTTGCGAGAAAATTCGTTACTAAAAAACTACAGCTAGGAAAAATCTGAAATTTTGCACAGAACTATATTCAGGTACAGTCGAGTTCATTTACATCTACACACGAGAACAAAAATATCTGAACACGACCCTATTGTCAGGAGCATAAAGTGGTGTTCAGATATTTTTGTTCTCGTAAGTGTGTAGATGTAAATAAACTCGACTGTACATACAATGCTTTCTTCGCAACCAGCCTTAAACAGGTTTTTATTTCGCTACCGTAACACAGAACACGATACGACAGGGCGAGAACCCGCAGGCGGCGGGCTAGGCCGGAAGGAAGGTATCAATGTTTTCTCACTCAACACTCACACGTACCAAAGAGTTGCTAATGAAATTAAGTATAGATATGCCACATACCCGTATGATCTCATTACTAATAAACTAAGTACGTAATTTTAGAATTTGATTGTAACACTTCTTAATTATAGATGCTGTGAAGCCTGTGAATAATGTTTGGTTTTTGGTTGGTTTTGGTTTAAGTATGTATTGCATAATTTAAGTATAAGTAGAAAAATTTCTAGTATTTCTACAGTTGCTTCGCTCGAAACCATCGAAAATCATCCTATTTTCTAATATTGGTGACTAGCTGTGTGAACACTGTGAACAGCAATTGATTTTTATACAAATAGATAGATAGATAAATGACCTGCGTTTCTCATTCGAAATATCGAATTTATTTCATTAAAGCCGTATTTCCTTGTTCAAGTAATAATTACTCATACGAAAATTTTCTATTTTATTATAATACATAAAATATAATAATATTATAGTTTTTGTGTAGGTATAATTATTTTAAATGTATTAAATTACTTAGGTTAGTTTATCATGTAGGCACTAAACTGCAAACCTATCTGTTCTTAAAGTCTTATCAATAATAATAGACAAGGGCTGACCTTGGCCGCTCCGAAACGAATAGCTACGAACTTTGTTTACATTTTTTGAACTTCACTAATTATTCACTTTCGTTCGGTGCAATACGTTTGCAATTTTGTAAGTATTTGCAAAAAAAAATTTTCTTGGACCTTTGTTGTGATAATTGTGGCGAAATTTGAGTAGTTTTTGTAAATAATATTAGTGTAAATATAAGTTAGTGTACAAAATAAATTGATAGGGTTTATTTAACTTAGCTTAGATGCCAAGTTTGGCAATATGTCAAAATTAAAAACAAGTAATTTGTGGAAATGTACTCTATCTGATTCCTACCTCAATGCTTATAGTTAAAAACCAGCTAGAGCACCGCGACCATAAAAATAAAGGAGTTTTATTTGTGACGTTTGTAATTTATTTGTATCGAAGCCTCACAATACAAATCTTTCAAAAGAAATAACATTAAAATCTACGCCAGTATGAAGTTTAAAATGTTCCGCTCCATTTTCACATAATAGGGTCTCCGACCACTGGCTTTTACCGCTTGCACTTACGCACGAAACCATGACCATATAGAACGGTTCGTTTTCATCAGTGTCACTACTAGACGAAGCGTTCTTTTCTATCTCATACACTTTTCTTACCCCATAGTCGCCGAAGCCACAACGCGACTTGCACATTCTCGCAAAATGTCCTCTATTGCCGCACGTGAAGCATTATGACGTACTGCGCCGGACACTCACGGCCAGCGCAGCGCGCGCCGGCGCCGCCGCAGCCGGCGCACTCGCGGGGCGCGCCACACAAGTCCTAGTAGCGTTATTTGATCAGTAATATAAAAAGAACAAGTGCGAGTCGGACTCGCGCACCGAGGGTTCCGTACAAACACTTTCCATCCCTAAGTGGTTAAGTTACGTTTGCACCTGGTATGTATAGCGCCCCATATAAATTAGGTGCAAAGTTAGGTATTAATAGGTATTAAAAAAAAACTACTTACTAGATCTCGTTCAAAACAATTTTCTACTAGCCGCGCGCAGCACTACACTGGCGTGGCCATGGCAACCTAATTAACAACTCAATTCTATTCATCTTACTTTTCATACAAAAGCTTTGATTATGTAAAAATACTTAATAAAACTATAAAACTTCATATAATTGGTTTTACCTAATTGCAATATCGCCAATTATTCAGTAGGCATCGAACTTTTTTATTATGACATTTACGTCGTCTTTTTCACTTTCTGTGTCAAATACAAATGTTTGGTAAACGTCGAATCCCTCCGGGCCGATGAGGTTGACGAGCAGGCTTGCTGTACTCCCGCCGCCTCTTTGCTCACACCTGACGCCTTTACAAACAGTTGGAATTGTTGTTTCCATCGCTTCCACGCTTTAGTCCGGCTAACGGGACCGCCCTCCATATTTAACTCCGGCGGTGGACGCGCGTGTTCCATTTTACTTCACCTATGACACCACTAAACTTCACGTATGACTAAAGCGGCACGATATTAAGTTTTTCTTTAGTTCCGTCAAACTAAAAAATGCTTTATAGCTCAATATAAACGACAATACTCCGATTATAAATGCAAAAATTAAGAACCGCTGTCACCATGTAATAAAACTAGCGAGTGCGAGACAACAACTGCTTTATTCCATAACAATGCGGGTACATGTGTATAGTTATAAACCTACCCACAACAGATCTTATAAAACGTGTTAAAATACTTCTTCGTTCTTAACATTTCTTATTTCGGGTAAAACCCGGTTTACGAGTTGAAAACACGGGTTTTTACCCGACTCCAAATGTAGTCGGGTACCCGGGTTGCATTCCCTAATCAAGATTCAAGTTTATTTTAAATGTGTAATATTATCCTCAACATGGCGTAGTCTGTGTGTTTATGTTATGTTTAGTATAACATTCAAGCCTCAAGTAAACTTCTATATTACAAAAGGAAACTAAATAAATGTTAATTATTAAAATCAGAACAAAAATGATGTTTCATTTATTTAATGTACACAAAATTATAATTGAGAACACCTGTGTTCTACTGTATTGTAATTGGTACGTATTTATGTTTATACACCACATCGTAATCACCCTAATATTATAAAGGTGAAAGTTTGTGAATGTGTTTGTGTGTATGTTTGTTACTTCTTCGCGCTCAAACGGCTGAACCAATTTTGATACATTTTGGCCATAATTTTATAGGAAACCGTTATAGACATTAATACTATTTATATCGTTTAAGCGTTCTATAATGACTATTTACCTTTTGTTTGTGCAGAATGTAAATTATTTATGTATAATAAAATTACCTCCCTTCATACTTTATCCAGGCTTAGGACTGGCTGTAGTGTAAATAAATAAACCTAGCAACTAATGTTCTATTATAAAGTTTTTATGTACATATACACACACTATTTACACATTCTATTATTAGTATAAAATATAAACATACTCTTAACTTAAACGCAACTAAAGTTATTTAGCAACACGTCGCTCGCTTTTACTTCAAAATTTTATATCGAACTAAATTTTCGAAAGCATAATTGAAGCATTTTTACTTTAGAAATAATTCCGCGAAATCAAATTTGTAACTCAGCGCCAAAATGCATTATGCGAATCAATGTGAGAAAAACAAAACAAACTTTATTAGTAGTGTATCAACAAGAAATTAGAATAAACAAAAATATTATTATTTTCTCAGCCCTTGAGAATTATTTGAGTAAAAGTAATTAAACCTTAATTCATTGCAAGAAGGTCGAAATATAAAGCGCTTCTTACGTCCTTAAGAAAAAAATACGCCAAAATACATTTAATTTTGCATAGCAACTCATCCGCCATATTGTAATTTCGCGCGCGAAGACAAATTCCTAGAATTTACAAAAATGCGTCGATAATTCGAAATAAAATAGTTCTCCTATTACGTTATTTCACTTAATTTTAAGCTCTACGTCTACAGCATTAAAGTTCATTTTCAAATAAACCAAGAATAAAAACAGTTCTTAAAACTGTATCATTGACAAGTCCTTGTTCTTGACGTAGACGTCATTATGAATTAGCTCTTAATTCGATATGTATAGAGTACATTACCATTCAGCAAATTTAGAAAAAGTGTTTCGTTCGTTATGTTTAGCGTTGGAAACCGCGCAGAGCCGAAACGAACATGTCGATCCCTCTCTTTCATTAGGTTGGAATATATATTTGTCGCACTTTTGCTGGTGTGAAGTTTTGTACGTAGAAAAGGGAATGAGTTTTATTAAAAACCGTTTTCGGTTCTAGCAATAAAGCGTCCGTTCGTTTCGTATCGAAAAACGCTTTTTCAAAACTGTTATCTTAAAAAACGCCCAGCTCTAGAAGACAAGCACACTTTAACGATAACAAATGAATATATCGTTTTATCTCATTATACACAACACAACTACCGTAAATTCATATGTCGATTTATCATTTTCAGGTTGATGGACACAGCAAATAATAAGTTGACATAATTAATTATTCATAATTTATCGAAATGTATATTTCGATTTGTCAAGTTATTCTCACATCTGAGGTGTACTCTGGTACAAAGGAAAACACTGATAACTGTACATTTGTGAACATAATATAGACCTTAGTACAACGTGTTAAGGTCCAGGGGGTATAGTTAACAGTGTCTTCGTATGGCAACGTTCACACAAAACATTAAATTATAAGTACCTAAGTGTACTCAGGATATACAAACACATATATTCTACATATTCTATATCCATGCAAACTTTAGAACAGGTTATACATAATTACATATTTAGAAGTCTAAAATAATCAAGAAATTAGCCGCGACTGGATTGCGCGTGACGCGTGATCCTGCTTGTCACTCGTCGCGCGCGCAGTACTTTCTCTATCCGTCTCTTTCATTCCGCCCCCGCTCCGACCTGTATCGGCGACGAATTAGTGTCTAGTTTCGTGTAGCAAGCGATCACGGTCATTACGCGGTGTCACAAAATAATTGTTTGTCAATGTGTAATTTTTTTTATGTCATTTTCGATTAAAGAATGCAAATACTCAAACTCTTGTCTTGTCATCCTAAAATGTGAACGAAACTGCTCATCTAGCTCGTTGAATAATCTGAATTCACTGTATTGCCTTCTAAAGTACCTAATTAATATTCTGCATCCATATTCTTCGTTTTTTTCTGTTCAAATTATTCCCTTTTTTCTTCCGTCTATTCAGAATTGCTGCTGCCACTTTAAATATTTTTATTTTGTTCTAAGTCTTGTAAATGACACTTAGGGCCGGGACACCCGGACAGCATTTCAACTGCAACCCAGCTGTAAAGTGCCAGTTCCGGGGCAGATCTGATGCAGTTAGTGTAACTGCATCAAAACTGCAAACTGAGTGCAGTCCGCTTGCAACTGTTGTGCATTTACGACCGTGCAGCCAGATTGCAGTTAGTGTGCGGTTGACAGGACTGCACCACAGCTGCAAGCGGACTGCACAGTCGGTTTGTAGTTTTGATGCAGCTAGTGTAACCGCATCAGAACTGCTCTGGAACTGCCACTTTGTAGCTGGGTTGAGTAGGTAATTTTCCTTGTTTGTTCAAAAAATGAATGTGACTTTTTTTGATAAATGTATGTTACATTTTTTATTATTTTAATTTGTTTGCACCCATATGAAAAGACTTACAATATGATTATGTTTATTCATTTAGTAAGTTTTTTTTTTATTTCGCTTCATTTTAAACATTTAGTTTACGTAAGCACACGTTTCTAATCTGCTTTATTAAAAATAAGAAATTATTTTGTTGTGTTTTTGATGAAAGTTATCTATTTTCGTTTCTATGTATATTTTCTTTCGTATCTGAATAATTTCAATTAATAATTGATGTTATCGTTCTGAAACAAAATATACGTTTTTTTTTATGAATAGCACGAGTTTTTTTTTCTCTTTTATTAAGTACCTAGGTAAAAATATTTCTACTTGCCTGCCCACTTCCTTGTTAAGACATTATAATAAAATTATACCATGCAGCCAGCAGCAGCTTTATAAATATTATAATTCGCATTTCACGCCCTGATATGCCTAAGTCATGTATCTTTAGATACAGATCGTTGCATGACAGGCTTAGTATGGTGAGCCTGTCACGCCTAACTCTGTTAGAGCTCATAAATAAATAAATATACACATATACAAATATTTTCAACACAGAAAATATGCATTAGCCTTTCACTGATATATCAAAATATATATTTTTTAATTATTGCATGATATCGTTGAATTATCAACAATTTACGAAAAAAAACTTTAAACTGCTTTTTCTCAAAACTATGTTTTTTGAGATAAGTACATGAGATAGGATTGACACGGCAGCGCTGCGCTCGCGACGTCGGTGACGTGCGATGCGGCGCCGGGCGGCGTGGTGGCCGTGCTCGCGCAGCGCGGCGCCGACGGCCGCGAGCGCGCCGTGCTACACGCTTCGCGCACTCTCAACGCGGCCGAGAAAAACTATGCACAAATTTGTCGTGAGGGACTAGCTGTGATTTTTGGGGTGACATTTATTCTTTCCCATATTTTCTTTATGTTTTTATTACAATCTAGTATGCATTTTTTATCATATGTATTTTTACATTTATTTACGGCTTTAGTACATTTATTCCTATATTTTGTGTATATAATTCGCTTTATCATATTTTTTGGTTCATTACACCATATATCAAAAAGTCTATCCCTCTCAACTATCATTTTTTTTATATTATCGTTAATCCATGGTTTATTGTTTCTTGTATTATTAGACTGAACAGATTTATATATGTAGCACTTATCGTAAATGTTTGTAAATATTTGTGTTAGAGCGTTATATAATTCAACGGGGCAATTTATGGACATCAAGTTATCAAAATTACATTCCAAAAGCATTTCTCTGACCTTGCGGTTGTCAAGGACACGCTTTCGCTCAGCGCTCGCAATTTGGTTCCGGTTCGCGCCACTATTGCCGAGGGCGCCACCGCCGCGCGAGCGAGCGGCCGCGTCGCTGCCGGCTGCCCCGGCGTCGCCGCACGCTTCGCGCGACGGTGCGCGGGTCCATTGCACCACAGCAGACACGAAATAGTGGTCCGATATTTTTTGTTTAATCACCGCTGAGCTAATACGAGCCGTTGGCGAGGAGGTCCTTATGTAAATATGATCTATACAAGATGTAACAATTTTGTCTACTACAATTTCTTTACGTGTTGTTATATTAATACATTTGGTTAGGCCAAACTCGGACATAATAGTTTCATATTCAATAACTTGTTTGTTTTCTTTATTTAGTAAGTTTATATTTATATCGCCACAAAATATCAAATTTGCATCTAAAGGAATTTTATTAAAAACCAAGCGTATGTCCTGCAAGAATTCAACTACTTTGTCCTGTTTTAATGTTTTAGGAGGTCTATATACACATATTAAGTACACAGTTTGGTTATTGGTTTCAAGTGTAATGGAAACGCACTCGGCCGATCGAAAGCTAGGCGCGGGACGCGGGAGTCTCGCTCACCCGCGCCGGCATGTCCTTGCGCGTGTAAACAAGAACCCCCCCTCCTGTTCGCCCTGTGCGGGTAAAACTATGCAGATTGTAACCTTTTATACTATAAAAACTTAATAAAGAATAATTAATATTTGGTTCAGTAATTACTAGTACATCAATATTTTTTAGGTTTCTATTTACAGTTAAAAGTAACTCTGCGAATTTTTTCTTTATGGAACGAATGTTTACATGTAGAATACATAAGTGGTTATTTAAACTATGTAATGTAGAAAACCAGGAATTAAAATTATCAACATCAGCCGTATTTATTGAGTCGTCAATAATTGACTCAATACTAATGAGATCCGCGAATGATGACAATAAATTATCTATAATTAGACATGGGAAATAATGATACACTTCACTTGGGTAGGTCGCTTTCCGATCTTATCCAAAGGGTTTTTTCGCCTTCCGCCTTCTTCACCAGCACTCTGCCATTGGTCACCCAGATAAATCTATACACGCCGTGCAGTTTCTTCTTGGTGGTCCACAGCAGGGCTCGGGTTTGTTTAGGCAGGTCCTCGTTAATGTAGACTTTGTGGGTCTTCGTGCCGCCGGTCACCATGGCGCTGGTCACCTCCATGACCTTGCGACGCTGCGAGAGCCAAGTATCACGAGAACCAGTACCGGATGATTTGAAGCCTACAATTATTGAAGCCGGTTTCTCGTCTGCTTGTTTTCGTGGGTGGCTGCGCCGGGCCCACTCGATGTCCGTACTCTTGACGTTAATCATATCGCCTAGTTTTGTCACGACACTCATCACACATTCATCTGGCAATTGTTCGATACCAGCGATTTCGATATTGTGCTTACGGCTGGCTTGCTCGAACTCGAGCATTTTCTGTTCTAAAGCTATATTTTGTTTTTCCAGGAAGACACACTTATTGCTGATATTAGACACAGATTTTTCAAGTGTGTTTATTTTTTCTTTAGACTTAGCATGCTCCATTATCAGCGCGTCGTATTTATCTGAAAGGACACTCATGCTCTGGTTAATTGAATCCAATTGTTTTTTTAGTCCTGGGATAGAGCTAACCTTCTTTTGAATGTCCTTCAGGATTTTGTCAAAGTCATGTTCTGTTTCTTCTACGTCATCAGCCTCCGAGTCGTCCTCCTCGCAGTTGTTGCAATATATTCTGTTTTTTCCTGCCTTCATGTCGGCCGCCAGCCCCCTAACACAGCTTCTGTGGAAGGTACCCTGACATGGCCCCTGGCACATGAAGTGTGAGCCTCTTTTAGATAACACTTTTTTACATTTAGCACACTCCATCACAAGCTCCACACTGTTAATTTAGCAAATGAATTTCTAGGAATTACGTCGACGGTCGAAATAATCCTAAGTCAGTTGCATGAGACTCACCAAGGTATGGTGAAGTGTAAGAACTTGGCGCGTAATTATGTGTACTGGCCCGGCATCGACGGCGATATTGAACGCGTGTGTCGCGCGGTCAGACCTGTAAAATTAAGTGCCAAGCGCGGCGCCCATAGACGACGCCGCCGTCCGAAAGATGGCCTCCTCGACCCGATTGATGCCATCACGAAAGTCACCAACGAGTGGAACCTCGTGCTGGCATCAATCAAGGCCGAGAAGGCCAACAAACGCTCCCGACGACGAGGGCGCCCCCCTGAAAGCATTAAAGTTCAAAGGCCTGTCTACGAAGACAGGTACCAAGACAGAGACGCCCTTGCCGAACGGGACCGCCGCCTGGCCGGACTGTCCCAACCACTTTTATGGGTTGACTTATCACCTAATCATCACTCTATCATCCACCATTCCATCTCATAATACAATAAACAATAAACACAATCACGAACACATACTTATTACATTATTCATTATTCTATTTATATTTATTATATATATACAGCTGGTCATTGTCTCCTTAGGGACACAGCTTTACACCACACACTACGCTGCGGGTCTGGAGGTCCTTTTGTGACCCCACCCGCACTCCCAGACCGCCCCAGTACAGCCGAAAGCCTCGGGCCAACCAGTAATCAAAAAAATAAAAAAAAAATTGTCTGTCTCGGAACCCTTTGAAATTAATAATGTTTGAACCTCAATATCTCGGTAATTATCAAGTTTTAAAAAAGTTGCCCCTAATAAACATGCTTATTTTAGCGTCCTCTATACGATAGCATCATAAAAAATAGGTGTCAATATGTCATCACACCTGTCGAATTTTTTTTAAGTCCTGGGTCCCCTTTGCTACACACCGACCTGTTACAATATTTTGATAGTAAATACTTACTTACCTAAAGATGTATATGTAAATACTTAATACCTACTATGTAATGTTGCACAATTAATATTATTGCAATATTCTGATAGTAAATACTTACCTAAATATATGTATGTAATTACTTAATATTACCTACTTCGTAAATACGAGGGAAGTGTTATGTACGGTAGATTGATAATATGACCAAACGCGTGCGGTTGTGCCTGCACACCCCGATATATTAGACTCCCAATTTCACGACTCAGAGGAGGCCCCCTGGACAGAGGTGTGCAGGCAAAAGCGCCCCCGTAAAAACGGCGAGAGCGCCGTCAAATGATGTGAAAAATAGCCACGATGCGCACCTCCTCGAAAGCGGAAGTGCCGCCCAAAACATTGTCCAATCGTCCCCATTTTCACAGGATGGGATTGATATCGTCCCCAATGAATCACAAGATACATATCTCTCACTTTCGGGAAGGCCTATGCCCTCCCCCCAGTTCACCCAAACCCAAAGTCAGACACAATTTTCCCCGGTCGCCCCTATGGGTAGATTCAGATTAAGACCGTCTGTAACGCATTTTGATTTTTGATTTTTGACCAGTCCTAATACTTGGTACATTATTGTTGAAGTGAAGGAAATAATCTACTAAACAAAGTATCGTAATACCAATCTTTTGTTTAGTATTTTATAAATATGGCTTGTGTTTAAACGCCTACCAAATATGATTAAACGCGATTAAACGCCTACCAAATATATTGATAAATTACTACCAATAAATTCTTAATGCTCACCAAAACGGATGAATGCTCACCAAATAGTGTATCCCAAACTATTCTATAAATAAAGCAAATAATTATTTTTCTTACATCCTATAAAAATATATGAACACCTAAAAAGTTAATTTCAGACCAAATAATCTATATTACTGTCAAATGGATGTCACCAATATTTTATATTATTACTTCCATTATAGTCATTTTTTCTGAGGCAAAAAACTAAATGCTCACCAAAATGGCTTTTTTCACCAAAATTTCAAATTGGTGCTAGGCGGCTAAAACTCGGTATCGGGGGGCTCTCGGGGCTCAAAAATATGAATCTGAAATCTTGTCCGAAAATTCGGTCAAATTCGGAAAATATCGAAAAAAAAAACGATTTGTATGGAGAAAATTTCAAATTGATATAGCATAGCTAATAATGACTACTACACATTATGGAGCGTTTTTAGGGATGTAAAAAAAAAAACTAACCTAACCTAACCCGGCCGAGTCGGATCTGCTCTGAAAGGTGATCAGGATTAGATGGATACCTAGCTGAAACACTAATTTATGAAAACAATATTTGGTGAGCAAAACATCCATTTTGGTGAGCGAAACATCCATTTTGGGAAGCAAAAAATCCATTTTGGGAAGCAAAAAGATATTTTTTGGTAATCATTTTGATGTTTTATGAAAACAATATTTGGTGAGCAAAAAATCCATTTTGGGAAGCAAAAAGATATTCTGACTCAACATAAAATTATTCTGGTGTAATGTATATCGATTTTGGAATACAAAATGATTTAATTTGGGGAGCACTGTATAGAGTGAATTTATATTAAATGGAGGCAATTAATTTTATTTGGAATTTAGTTTTGGGGTATAAAAGCCATTTTGGTGAGCGTTTAAATTGTTCCCAATAAATATTAAGTGACAATCATACACAAATCGACCTAGTCCCAAACTAAGCAAAGCTTGTACTATGGGTACTAGACGACGATATACATAATATATAAATACATATATAGATAACATCCATGACCCAAGAACAAATATTTGCCCTGGCCGGGATTCGAACCCACAAGAAGTAGGCAATTGTTTTTTTTTAGTTACGTTACCTACAAATAAGTTTTAGTTTTACCGCTTTATATAGTAAATGGTTGAACACCATAAGTCCGGTCCGGTCCAGGGATAGTGGCGCTACAAACAGCTTTCATATGGCAATAATGTGCACACGTTATATTATTAAACGTCAGTAACGATTAAGATAACGCTGCCCGCGAAGCTATGGATGGTGCCAATGCCGGTACCCCTCCCTCTCCGGGGGTAGCCGCGAATATGTTAGGAGAATGTGAAGCTGTGGACAGCGATTACGCTCATTCTATTAACAGTTAACATTGACACATGATTTAAATAGCAAACTATCATACACAGTCTCGTACTTTTGCTATAAGTTATTTCGTAGGCGCTCAACATCTATCTTCAATTGTGAATAATTTCGCGTCTCCAAGCATATCATAACTGATTTTTAAATAAGCGGTAGATCATAAGGTGGACAATAACTTAAAAATAAAATTGCGCACGCTATCGACGGATATAAAAAAATAATGAATAAAAACTAAAATTTAAGTTTATGTCAATATCTTGGTTTCCAATTACAATTCAGATATGGAGTAAAGCTTGAATAACTCATAATTGTACGTGTTAAAATACAGTTACTAATAGTTGCTTTCAATTTTGGATTATAGTGAAAAAATTGTTCTTATCCTATTTCCAACACACTCCAAAATATCAACTTTGATATTTTTTCTCGAAAACGGACTATAATGGACATAGGTCTTTTTCTTTGTCCTTTTATCACGTCGAAATAGCTAATGATAACCATCATAGGATACTTTTCACCCGACCGCAATAAAGGAAAAAAAAACGCAGACGAAGTTCACACCTTCTAGCACTTCCATATATGCGAGATGAGTCTCTCATTGAAAGGAATGTGACTGGTAGTAGATATATGTCGCACGACAGTGTCGCGTATCACAGTTATACTAAAGGTAACCCAATTACAGGTGCAAATTATTATGTGAGAAGTTAAACGCTTCACTGACTTATTGGCGAATTTAGCCATTAAGTAACTGCTTTTTAACGTAGGTTGTAAGTAAAACATCGACCTACTTATAAAAAGAAAAAAGCAGATACGTCTGTAACGCATTTTGATTTTTGATTTTTGACCAGTCCTAATACTTGGTACATTATTGTTGAAGTGAAGAAAATAATCTACTAAACAAGGTATCGTAATACCAATCTTTTGTTTAGTATTTTGTACTAAACGGCTTTAGTAAATTTTAATATTGCACTTTCGTAGAATCTACTAAACAAGGTATCGTAAATTACGAAGTAGATTTAGAATTACTTAGTAGATTATTTCCTTCACTTCAACAATAATGTACCAAGTATTAGGACTGGTCAAAATATCTTTTGTTAGGTATTTTATACTAAACGGCTTTATATAAATAAATATTAAGGGATAATCATACACAAATCGACCTAGTCCCAAACTAAGCAAAGCTTGTACTATGGGTACTAGACGACGATATACATAATATATAAATACATATATAGATAACATCCATGACCCAAGAACAAATATTTGCACAAATATTTGCGCTGGCCGGGATTCGAACCCACAAGAAGTAGGCAATTGTTTTTTTTAGATACGTTACCTACAAATAAGTTTTAGTTTTACCGCTTTATATAGTAAATGGTTGAACACCATAAGTCCGGTCCGGTCCAGGGATAGTGGCGCTACAAACAGCTTTCATATGGCAATAATGTGCACACGTTATATTATTAAACGTCAGTAACGATTAAGATAACGCTGCCCGCGAAGCTATGGATGGCGCCAATGCCGGTACCCCTCCCTCTCCGGGGGTAGCCGCGAATATGTTAGGAGAATGTGAAGCTGTGGACAGCGATTACGCTCATTCTAATAACAGTTAACATTGACACATGATTTAAATAGCAAACTATCATACACAGTCTCGTACTTTTGCTATAAGTTATTTCGTAGGCGCTCAACATCTATCTTCAATTGTGAATAATTTCGCGTCTCCAAGCATATCATAACTGATTTTTAAATTAGCGGTAGATCACAAGGTGGACAATAACTTAAAAATAAAATTTCGCACGCTATTGACGGATATAAAAAAATAATGAATAAAAACTAAAATTTAAGTTTATGTCAATATCTTGGTTTCCAATTACAATTCAGATATGGAGTAAAGCTTGAATAACTCATTATTGTACGTGTTAAAATACAGCTACTAAAAGTTGCTTTCAATTTTGGATTATAGTGAAAAAATTGTTCTTATCCTATTTCCAACACACCCCAAAATATCAACTTTGATATTTTTTCTCGAAAACGGACTATAATGGACATAGGTCTTCAATTGCAATTTGTGTTATTAGAGCTAACTGTATCGACATCCGCTATCAGCTAAAAATGTCTCACACCAAGGAATTCTATAAAAGACTGTGCTATCATACAAATGACACTTAGTTACTGCAACGAAAGCAACATTTGTACCATCAACTAATAGTTTTGTAGTTTTTATTAAATTCACATTGTTTGTTTCGTAGAATCAACCATACAGTTTTGTAAAATCAATAAAAGGTTTAGTTGCCTCAACGAAAGCAACATTTGTAACATCAACTAATAGAGTTTAGTAGTTTTTATTAAATTCACAATGTTTGTTTCGTAGAATCAACCATACAGTTTTGTAAAATCAATTAAAAGATTTAGTTGCTTCAACGAAAGCAACATTTGTAACATCAACTAATAGAGTTTAGTAGTTTTTATTAAATTCAAAATGTTTGTTTCGTAGAATCAACCATACAGTTTTGTAAAATCAATTAAAAGATTTAGTTGCTTCAACGAAAGCAACATTTGTAACATCAACTAATAGAGTTTAGTAGTTTTTATTAAATTCACAATGTTTGTTTCGTACAATCAACCATACAGTTTTGTAAAATCAATTAAAAGATTTAGTTGCTTCAACGAAAGCAACATTTGTAACATCAACTAATAGAGTTTAGTAGTTTTTATTAAATTCACAATGTTTGTTTCGTAGAATCAACCATACAGTTTTGTACAATCAATTAAAAGATTTAGTTGCTTCAACGAAACCAACATATGTAACATCAACTAATAGAGTTTAGTAGTTTTTATTAAATTCACAATGTTTGTTTCGTACAATCAACCATACAGTTTTGTAAAATCAATTAAAAGATTTAGTTGCTTCAACGAAAGCAACATTTGTAACATCAACTAATAGAGTTTAGTAGTTTTTATTAAATTCAAAATGTTTGTTTCGTAGAATCAACCATACAGTTTTGTAAAATCAATTAAAAGATTTAGTTGCTTCAACGAAAGCAACATTTGTAACATCAACTAATAGAGTTTAGTAGTTTTTATTAAATTCACAATGTTTGTTTCGTAGAATCAACTATATAGTTTTGTACAATCAATTAAAAGATTTAGTTGCTTCAACGAAAGCAACATTTGTAACATCAACTAATAGAGTTTAGTAGTTTTTATTAAATTCACAATGTTTGTTTCGTAGAATCAACCATACAGTTTTGTAAAATCAATTAAAAGATTTAGTTGCTTCAACGAAAGCAACATTTGTAACATCAACTAATAGAGTTTTGTAGTTTAAAAAAAAAATCACAATGTTTGTTTCGTAGAATCAACCATACAGTTTTGTAAAATCAATCAAAAGGTTTAGTAATACTTACTAAAGTGACGGGTTTCGTAAATTATACCATCTACTTTCGTAAATGTAACTGTGTACTTTCGTAAAATCTATTAAATAAAATAATTGAATTTACTAAACTAAAATTGTATTAATTTTACTACTGCACTTTGGTAACCCTAACTAAACAGTTTCGTAAAATCTACGAAAGTCTTTTGTAAATGCTGATTTGAATGTCAACATAAACAAGTTTCGTAATTTTAATCTTTTAGATTTCGTAATATTAACTACAAAAAGGGTAAATATTACTAAATCAAATTCAACTAAAGTGACTTTCGTAAAATCAACCCTCACCGTTTTTTCAGTGTAGGTATACATATCTTACTGTCACGAGTAAGACCGTTGTCTTTCAACCCAGGTAGCAAACTGGCTGTTATAAGTGCTTATACAGCCATTATATATTTTCTTTTTTTTAAATAAATAAAATATTAAAGGACATCCAATATCCATACACAAATCGATCTAGCCCCAAACTAAGCAAATTCATTAAAGCCCCGGGAATGGCAGACGTATTAAATATGCAATAAAATAATTAAACCGTCTAATGAATAATTAATGACATTGACAGCGGGATGCAAATGGAAGTCAATTCCTTTAAAGTTAATGTTTGTTTGTCGTTTGTAAGGTCTGTTTAATATGTTGAGTAATTTTCCTTACATTTATTATAATGAGATAAATAATAAAAATGCCTATTACATTCCTATTGCGTATGCACTATTATAGTACTATATCAGAACGATAGAACTTCGACAACTATTTATTCATTTAAACTTTGCTGCAAAAAACCTAGTTAGTTCAAATGGCGGACGTAACATAAGGTCAAAACAGAGATACTTTAAGTCAATACGATTTATCTCACTGGAGTATCAGTACGCTCAAATGCTAAAATACTTATATACTTATTAACAATTATTTGTCATACCTACTCCTTACAGGTAATGAGATACGAGTAATGGCGGTAAAAGTCATATTGCATATAAAAAATATTCTAACTAATTGTACCAAGTTTGTACTCAAATCTAATCTAACTAAACCAACAAATATCGACGTATGAAACTAAATAACCAAAAGCCGAAGGTAAGTTCGACAAAATTGCCCAGTTTCAAAGGAAATTGAATACGAAAACTAGTTAGTTAAATTGAGACCTTATGAGGGCGCAATATAAGCCTACTTTTAAATTTTCCACTACTACAGTTCCCTGTAGCCGGTATAGTCCAGTAATGTTAGGTTAGGGTGTTCACTCTCGATAATTTTAATGGCTGAATTTTTGGTGACTACGTTAATCGTTAATTGAAATATATATTCATAAAGATAGTGAATCTACTTTATGCTTTTACTTACGTCCTTTACCACCTAGTGGAATGGTATTCAATGGTTTCGGTCATACATCCGTCTAATATATAATTAGATTGTTTCTTTTCCAAGAATATATTTGATTTAATTTCGTTAGGACTATTTCTTAGATCTTTTGTATTTTCATATAATCCATTATTTTGAAATTTCTATAAATCAGGTCTATTTAGATAGATTTACGTAAAAGATTATATATTGCGATAACAAATGTTTCGAGTTTTATACTTTACATGGTACTTATTTAATTACACAATAGCACTATAGAGCAAGAATACAATACAAACTTTGCTATCCTCAACACAGTTTTCGTCCATACATAGAATTTGCATCCGCCTCACTACTTATTAAAAAGTAGCTTTCGCAAAAAAACTTAGATTACAAAACAGATTTTCTAAAATTATGAGTATATCTTTCAAATGACATCATTAACTCATCCACTAAAATTGAAAGACCTTCAAATTGTCGAAGGTTGGCATTAGATTTCACACTATTGACGGGACTATGTAGCTTGTGTGTAGCGGCATGGTGGCTGGCCGCCAATTTGTGTCCCGGAGCGCAACAGTGGAGTCTGTGGTAAAATCGATGCATATTAAACACGGCGTTGTGAACCTTGTGCGGAAAGTTGGGGATTAGGCGATGAAGGGATAGGTATTAAATTTTGTGGCGGGTGAAATAATCGTATTTTAAATTGAGGAGAGCGAGTTAAACTTATTAATTTACTTCTTGAGGGGAGGTAATATGTTTCTCCCATATGATTATCAACACGGTAGATTTAGGAGCAAAGACAGAAATCAGAAGGTCGATGATGGGTTACTTCAATATTTCTCTGTTTGAAGTATCACTACTGTCTACTTTAGTGACGTTCCGTAAGCTTTATGGCAGGGTTTCTCAGCTTTTTTATGAAGGGAAAGGGGGTGGCGTATCACCCTTATTGAGAACTCCTGCTTAACAGCTTCAGTGCTGATACAGGGTCGAGTAGGAGCTGGGACGGCGCTTGGCACAGGCAGGTCTGGTCTCTACTCTCGTTCCGTTCCGGGTCCTTCTTGATGCAAAGGTTGTCTATCGCGATTCAACGTGGCAACGCGGCGAGCGTGATGGGCACTTTTGCATCGGGAGGAAAGCGGGACGGTGTTAGCCTAGCTCTCTTTTTTGTTATTAAATAGTTTAAATATATATTTTGGAATGTCAAGTTTTAGATTTTATTATTTATAATATAATCAGTTTTTGTAAATATTGTTTTATGAAATACATTTTTTATCTCGTATACTTAGTTAAATGAAATAGGAAAGTAAATTATGGTTCTAAAACATTTTTATTTGTCCTTCGTTCAGATTTTTTGAAAGAGAAAATCTCGTGGAATCTGACCGTGACATACTTGACGATAAACTGATAACGGTACTGATAAACGGTAATATAATTAATCTCCTCTCCCTCTCTCAAGCCAGTAGACAGATGACGCAAAGTTTACTTAATTACGTATGATGATAATTAGCTAAAAACAACTACATAGGATGGTTACCTAAACTTAACTGAATATTTAAATCAATGTACGGAAGCGTATGCAATACTGTGTATTTACGATGCAAAATAGTCGTACATTTAAAGTAATTAAATGCTAAACAATAATTTCAATTTGAGTGCTGTAATGCTATACAAATGCACTTATGTGACTACAACAAGGGTTCCCAAACTATTTCAATCCGCAACAGAATAAGAGAATTAGTATTTTATCTTGACGCCCTAGCTTGTCAAATAGGATATAAATAATGAATTATTGATACTTTAATTGATTATTCATAGATGAGTAGGTAATTTTGACCGATTTGCAATCCTCCCTACTACGGTGCATATTTTGGGAACCCCAGATGAACTATACCATGAACGTATTTATGCAAAAGGGAACCAGTCCACATATCAAAACCGTTTACATTAAACCCTGTAACTATAGCATAAAGTACAAACGTTGAATGTGGGTTGGTTCCATTTTGCATAAATACGTCCCCATTATAGCAGCACCTCTAGCGCAACATTACTATCAAACTCTCTTTCTCGCACAACAAAACTTGTCTGTCTCTTTCCGTTCAATACTGTGCGAGCATGATGTATTCGGGACAAGCTAAGCAAAGGTAAGTTACGTTACAGACTGAACGTTATCACTCCCGTGATGCGGAAACATTTCTGTTAGTGGGTTTGTACTCCCACACAAAGTCCGACTCACTGGTAGTGAGGGCTAACAGCACAGCCCGTCTAGCACACTATGCTTCGCGACTATCATCGAGTGAAATAGTGCTACCCGTCACTCTCTCATAATACTGCATAGAAAGAGACGGGTAATTATCTCGCGCGAGAAATAGTCGCGTATGCCAGTTATGCTAAATATGCTGATATAGTTCAAGTTATGTCAAAAAAATAATACAGACTGAACGTCTACATAACACTTATCGCAACAATGTATCTAATTTGGTCAGTCAGACACCTCGCGATTGCGATCTATATTGTTATTGTGACAGTCGTTCTAGTTGTTGCAATTTATTGGGGTTAGACTGCACGCACGGTAGATATGACGCTAAATGCATTGATATTATTAGGCAACGGAACGCAACATTGCTGCCAAGTTAGATAAGATACCTTATTGCTTTTCGGTGTAACATAATTCCTCAGTAACCTACAAAGTTAATTACCGTAATGTTAAAAATGGGCCAGGAATGGACTGAAAATAATGTAATCTGTAAATAATGTAGCAATGTTCGCATTGTTGTGTTCCGGTGTGGGGGTAAGATAGCCGGTGAAATTACTAGCATAGAGGCATTCCATCTTCGTCCTCCGGGTAGGCAAGTACTTGTGTGATTACCGTCGCCCATAAACACCTGCAACACCAGAGGAGGTGTTGCAGGTGTTTATGGGCGACGGTAATCGCTTTCCATCAGGCGATACGTTTGCTCGTTTGCCCCCTATGACATAAAAAAAAAAAAAATCTTATAGATTTTTTTTTGATTATTTACTACAAAAATAAAATGATATAACTATTTTGTAATGGCATGTATTTAAATCGATATCTGTATATTCCCTTTTTTTGATCAAAATATTTGAAAGTTTCACCAAAAATACTGACTTGCACACTAAATAATGCGAATTCAATATAATATTTAAAGGTATTTGCAAAACTGTTTTACTGGATATAAAAAAAAATAACCTAACCTAACCCAGCCGAGTCGGATCTTAGTGTGCAGTGCGGGGATAATTAGTGTGCAAGTCAGTATTTTTGGTGAAACTTTCAAATATATCCGATGTACGAACCATATTTTTGGTGTGAATTCGGTTAAAAAGGTCATCTCGTTTTGTATGATTTTTAAGTTTTTTTTGTAGGACATGTTCAGTTAATCAATTGTTTTTTTGCACAGCATTAGTTTTTCTGGTATGCATTCAGTTAATTAGTGGAGTTACCTAGTGTACTGAAAAATTATACAGATGTGCATTTAAATATATCCCTTTTGTAATTATGTTCTCTTTTCTAAGCCAATTGTAGTAATATCCACATTACGTATATCGTTTGACATGATTTTGAGCTAATTCGCATCCTACGGCCGCCCATTAGTTATATCACTTGTTGAAAAAAATTACTCATACAAAAATTAACTACATATTACTAATGAACTTAATTTTGTTTGACAATCGCAGCAATCATGCATTCAGTCCAAGTCCTTTTTTTATGTCATGACCATTTTGATGACTTCTTTGATTTGGTACCTATCGATTATAAATTTATGAATGAAACATGTAATGTCTCATTTTTTTTTTATGTGGGTACACACCGCATTTATTTTTTATTAAACCATTGATACAAAGAAGTGTAAAGCCTTTCAAATAAACAATGCAAAGATCGACGAATAAAGCACAAGTAAAAATCCAAAAGGTTGCTTGGGAGTAAGGGTGGTGGAAAGGTTAACGCGCTGGACCCCAAAACCAGAAGTACCGGGTTCGATTCCCGGTCTCTTCCACCAGGTAACGCATTTTAAATTTTTCTATGAGCTTTGATTTTTGTATCAATGGTTTGGTATTCAATTCATAATAATACGGTGGCATTGTTATATCTAGAAGGTCTATATATAACGGTAGTGTATATGATGTATCACACCGTAGATAAATGACAGCACCTCTGATGAACATGTTTGTGCGAAAGTGACAGGGGCTTAAATTTTTTTTTCAAGTGATCAATACATCATAGACCCACAGAGAGCCTATTATTTTGATGTATCCCCTGCATATCGCACCGTATCCCGGTACGGATAGGCAATTAGTCGTGTCCACTGACCGTTGACAATTTGCATAAATTGATCGGTGTGCGTCGCGCCAGCCGCGCCAGCGCACGATACGCCAGTCTCGCGCCCAACCGACAAACTGATACACGTACTAATGTGTAATAACATCCTCAATGTGGTAATTGTCGGGCAATTTTATACTTTTACAAGGCATTTGATCATTTTCTAGTCTGCCAGTTCTAGTGCTGTGTCGACGGCGCGGCGTCCTATGTCGTCCTGTGTTGTACGCTGTAGTGATTTCGCCTAATCCTTGACACATTTTTGTATTTGTGTTTTGTAGTTTTTATTGAAAAACGACAATGCGACAGCGGTATCAACTTAAACATAAACTGTACGTATTTGTTCATTTAATACATAAATAGATATCTAAGTGCGGTGCTCATGACAGGCGTTCGTGAAATCGTGACTAGACTTGGATCTTCGTAAATCTGTGACATGGTCATTACATGTGACAAGTGACCACAATCGCTAGCGAATACAATGGTTAGAAAGTAACTTGGCTCAAAATGCATGGGCTAGTCGAGACAATGGGATTCCTGCACGCCGATGCACCCAATGGCGATATAGGAAATGTTGTATGCGATATCTTGTTGCTATTTGAGTGCCAAATCAAGTTCATATCAATTTGATACACACTAAGTGATTGAGACGCAGCTGCTCTTACTGGGTAAAGTGATAATTGTCTCAACGAGTCTATTTTCGAGTGTCATTTCAAATCTACATAACATTGGTGTCAGCTGTTAGCATTTTATTATAGTTAACAACATTTCATGCGAAATATTACTCGGTAGGTACTCCTATTACAAAATTTTTGCTGATGACTTTATTGTATAAGCAATTCGATCGTTCGACTACCTTTACCTATAAAAGTGATACTATTTCACCGATAAAAGTTTCACATAATGGTTCAATTTCGATTTTTTTTATTTCATAGAAAACTTTATAGCTGCCGCAATTACTCATGATTTTCGAGGAAACAATCGTATATGAGTAATAAGGTTGGGTTTGTATCATAACAATCTCAAAAGGTTAACGGTTTGAGAGATAAATGTTGTTTATGAAATAATACCTACTAATGATGAGAATACTACGTAAATTGGTAAAAGTTGTAAAACAAAGGTGAACTTCATTTTAAAACGCATGTGTATGCGACGATATTTTTAAATATCATAACATTGTTCGACATTAAGTAGAATATGCTCGGATGTTCTGGTCTTTATCGGAAAAAGACGACAATGTTGGATGTTTTGTAATATAACGTTGTTTGACGGAAATATTCGTCGAGTGTGTAAGCAGAGGGTGATTGTCTCCTATATCATCACTACGGCAACATATGCGTTGCTAACCAAATCATTGTTCAAAGTGTTCAAACCAGAATGACGTACGTGTGAATTTCTTAAAGCATTTCCGATCTTACTTCCTAGACTCTAGCTATATTGTCGAATAACTGTATTTAGATTAATTATGTGCGTATTAAATCTGTTCTTTATCTCTTTTCAGGTAAGTTGCTGATTCGAGTTTATATAATGGAATATGTTGTAATGTTATGCGATAGAAAGCAAGGTATGTTTCTCTAGAAAGTCACAGCTTTACAGGTGGTATACTGGTATTCTGATAAATATTCAATACGGTTGTTTATTTGGAATTAATTAAAAATGCGACTTTTTGTATAGAAATGCTTTTATAGAATGAATCATGTAATATTTCACAAAAAAAGCGAGTCAGTGATAATGACGTTAATAAAATAAGTCATAACTTTTACAGCACTAGTGCAGAATAACTCAATATTTACATAAACTCTAAGTGGCCTTAATTGGGAGTGACGTCACAATCTACTTCATCCTGTGAGCTTTGCAGGCTAATGTTACTTCAGATAACTGAACCTTTAGGTACATGCAATAGGACCCAAAATAACCCGTCTGAAGAATCAGCCTTGCCTAAATTAATAAAATAATTAGCAAATTTACTCGAGGTTACTCAGCTAACTAGGTTATGTGATGCAAAGTCTATTAAATTATGCCTACTGAAAGAAAACAAAAGCTATAAAAAGAGGAAGTTGAGTGGTAATATTTTATTTCGAAACAATTGTATTTCGAAATTATTTTTTTATGTGGGTAGTAACACCAGATCTTTTTAATTGCTATATGTAGTAACAAAGATCAACACGGAAAAAAAATGCGCTCATACGTGGTCCACACCGGGACTCGAACCCGGTTATCTTTGGATTCCCGTGTTGATATTTTGTATCTATATAGCAAGTTGAGTGTTACTTATTTATTTAACTAATCAGTCTTGCAGGTTGGTTTTTATACTTCCCTGCAGTAAGATTAATGTAAAATATGGCACGTGTGGATTTTTTATTTATTAGAGGTTACATACCATCTTAATTTTACTGGACTCATATAAAAGGATACTAAAAATATGCCTTCGTCGAGAGTCGCCAAAACTTGGTTCCTGACACTAACAGCTATCCGAGATCTCTATAATTTGCGTGCGTATGCGTTTTTTAATTTGTTTGTATTTGATTTCATGTGTAAAGAAAATTTTGGTGTGCAATAAAGCGTACTTGTCGCTTGCGGTATTAGCGGACCAATACGACCTTCAAACCTTCAAGAATGTACTAACCTGAAAGGTTGGTAACACACTTGCGACTCCTCTGGTGTTGCAGGTGTCTATGGACGACCGTTTGCTCGTTTGCTCCCTATGACATAAAAAAAAACTTGTGGTGTATTGTATTGTATATTTATACTTTAGGGATATGCGCTTTTCAACCGACGTCAAACACGGAGCAGGTTCTCAGTTCGTCGGAATGTTTTTTTAATGTATGTTCCTCGATTACTCGAAAACGGCTGAACCGATTCGGAAAATTCTTTACTTTGTTCGTGTATTTTCAACTTGATCATATAAAATACGTGTTGTTACCGCCATTATGCTATTGTTGTCATGTTCTTTTCGAATAGGATTATAATTCAAAAATTACTAGTACAAATGATAGGAACGAGCAAAATATCGTAATAAAAAAAAATTGCTCGCTTTAAAATGTTAACTTAATGTTGCTCTTTGCGGCTCAGGAAGATATCGTAAAGGGGTCCAGATTATCAATAACCAGGAATTACCAGCTTTCGTAAAATGCGAGCAAAATATACGTCATTTCAATGGATTTTGTGCACCTTTTACGATCCCTGATAATTACCTACACTACTATTGAGGGTAATGATTGGAATGAAGGATTTGTATATTTATGTTGAATGGAGGAACGACAAGGAATGTCAGTATTAGAAATCTATAGATTTCTAAAGCTCTAGCTTTATAAAGCTCCAACGAATTAGCAACCTGAGTTTCAAAATGTTTCAACTTGATCACACTTACATTTGAAGGGCTCAGGCGAAATCACAATCACCAAATGGCTGTATGGTATGGCGTATGTTAAAATACGAGTTTAATCCCTGTTTTAGATAGGTATAAACAACCAACTTGACAAAAATGGACTTAACCAGTTTTCTCCATTAGCCCTTCATTTAGAACGCTCGTTTGTGCCCAAGTGCATGAAATGTAGCTTGTAATCCTACAGCCCGTATCGGATTACTGCACACGGTCTCTAATTAAGAGCAGTAGGACCATCAACAGAGCGTTTGCCTCGAACACAAATCGGACGCTGGAACACATTTACCTAGTTCTACATTCACCCCTGGTCTGTGTGATTAGTGAACAATTGTACGAGTACAATTCACAACTTCAGACATACGAGTATATTTAGATACGTGAAGTAGGTTCTAGATCATGCAAACAGTCGAACTGGCATAAAATAAATAATAACGAAACATATATATGTCTAGCTAGTGTACGTCAAAGGGCCATATTAATGTAGCGACAAGTTCGTCAGGATGACGCATTGCATTCTTGCAAAGGTACACAGATAATCACTTTTTAACAAAATGTAACCAACGTTAACAAAACGAAGCTATGTTATATGACAATGGGACCAACTGGAAAGCATGCCCTTTGAAACAAAAAAATTGGGCAAGTGCGAGTCATGAAGGGTTCCGTACCATAATCTATAACAAGTTTGTTGTATGGGAGCCCCCCTTAAATATTTATTTTATTGTATTTATAGTAAGTATTTGTTGTTATAGCGGCAATAGAAATACATCATCTAGCTCTCACCGTTCTTGAGATACAGCCTGGTGACAGACGGACGGACGGACTGCGAAGTCTTAGCAATACTGGGTCCCGTTTTTACCCTTTGGGTACGGAACCCTAAAAAAGAAAACAAATCGGTTCAGGAGTCTTCGAGTAATCGGGGAATATACATAAAAATAAAACCGGCCAAGAGCATGTCGGGCCACGCTCAGTGTAGGGTTCCGTAGTTGCTCATCCTTCACAATAAACTGCTGTTTTAAGCCCGAGGTTTACGTTAAGAAAGATTTTAAGCTCTATAAAAAGGTCGTAAACGCCCAAGAAACTGTAATCACTTATTATCTTCTGGAAGTCAACTTACGACCTTTTAAAGAAAAAATATGAAATTTGGCGATAACTCAAAAACGGCTCGACCGATTTTGTTCAATATAGTTTTCATTGAAAGTACTTATAAGGCCTCATTAACATGAATTTTTCCGAATTTTTTTGACCCGTGGTTGAAAAGTTAGAGGGGGAGGACACTACTTTTTTTGTTTTTGGAGCGAATATTTACAAAACTGCTGACTTTATCAAAAAATAATGTTAGAAGACCTCTATTATTTTAACAAGACCTATTCAACGACACCCCACACACCAGTGTTGAAAAGAAAAAAAAAATCACCCCCAGTTTAGGTGTTCGAGAGGTACCCGAAAAAAAAACATTTTTTAATTTTATTTTACCGTTCTGTCGGCGTTATACATACACATACTCATACCAAATTTCAGGTTTCTAGCACTAATGATCACGGAGCTAAGCCGCGGACGGACGGACGGACGGACGGACAGACGGACAGACGAACATGGCGAAACTATAAGGGTTCCTAGTTGACTACGGAACCCTAAAAAAACCGACGAACTGAGACAGTCGGACAAGGAGACAGAGCATACAGAATGTTATCTAGTCGTTCAGTCTAGAAATAGATGTAAGAGTCATTGTTTTTATAGCCTCCTTATTCGATGTTGTAATGCATAAAATCATACATTGTTGCCCTTCAAGACAAATAGTAAACAATTCGATAATTATATCGACTATGATACAATGAAGACATCATCATCACATCACGAAGTGATTGTTAATTCGACGCACGAGCTTTAAGAATAGGTACGAAGTGTATGTTGTTTTTATTTATATCTGAGCTTAAAACAATAGTTAGTAATTACTATTCGCAATGACGTTCTATAATTAGAACTAGCTACAAGAACTAAGGCAGTATAGGTAATTTTGATATAAGTACTTTATATTTAATATCAGTTGAGATTGACCCTTGGGTCGCTAATGCGTTTCAATCACTTACAGTTTCGGTGGCCAAATAAGTTTTTTTTGAGTTCCGTACCCAAAGCGAACGGGACCATGTTACCAATAATAATAATCTTTATGTCCTTCTTCTAGGGTCCATATAGTGTAAATTACAAACTTAACTTTTACGAAGCGTCCGCTGTCGGTCCGTCAATCCGTCCATGTGTCACAGGGCCTTATCTTTCCAACCGTAATAGGTAGAGAAATGAAGTCTTCGGATAGTATGGCCACTGTAACAACAAAATTATTATTTTTTCATTTGTCGGTACGAAACCCTTCACTGCGTGCGTGAGTACGATTGGTCGGTCTTGTTTAAAACTAAGGATGCCCGCGACTTTGCCCGTAATGTTTACAATGAAACGACAAAATGAAAAAAAAAAATGGTTCAGGCAGGATTCGAACCTGCGTCTCTAACGGCTTTCCGGGCCAACACGGGCGTCCAATTGAACCACGTTGCCCGTATTACAAGGTATTAAATATCCTATCTCTATGAAAGATGCCAAGTTTCACCTAAATCTATTTAACAGTGAATGATTATCAAACAACGGTAAAACAAAATAAACGTAAGAAAGCAGGAAAACAACACATTGGAGAATCACAATGATGTTATCCGCTAGGTCTTATTCATAGAGTATATCCCAAGTAGCACAACTGGGTCTAAATAGCTCGTATATCATATCTAATTAGATGCTTAAGTGAAATTTACCACCATGACTAAGTGCTATATAGGTGGCAATAACCCTTATGCCACCTATATAGAACCAAAAGGAGAAAAATTGCAGCCTATTTTTGGTGCTAAATAGAATCCATAAGAGCTCTCACAATTACCTTAAGTGGTAATTAGAACTATGGGTGAAAGTTATGCGTCCATAAGAGATCTCACAATCACCTTAAGTGGCAATTAGAACTAAGGGTAAAAGTTATGCGCAGTGAACGAATGAAAACATTTCAGTTCGCTCAATGAGTGATAAATGAGTCGCCAAATTATCTTTGAGTGGCGAGGCAACTGTCAAATTGTGTTGTGTGTAATACGTGATCTGCCATATTTATTTTGGATTTATACGTCTGTTTGGTGAGTGATTAAAACTTTACGTTATACAAGCATTGAAATAAGCACGAAATTCTTGCGAATTTTTTGTTACTGTGAAACTATAGTATGTTTTCTTTGTAAATTTCGACGGGCCTTTCATTTGATCAGGAATATTAAAAAAGAGAGTGCTAAATTAAATAAGGAATAGATACTGATAAGAAATAAAACTGTTAAAAACCTGACCTAATGATTGTAGGTTACCTACAATGTTAAAGTAACATCGTCAAAACTATCAAAAGTCTGTGATTATGCGTGAGTGTGATAAAATTCTGGTCAAATTTTCATTGGCTTCCATTTGTAAACATGGCGAAACAAAAAAGATCTTACAGTGTTTATTTTCACTTATTTGTTCCTTATTTGGAACTATTAGGTCTAATAATCACTTATTTGTATCTTGCGAGTGGCAAAGCAGTGCAACTATTAAATATATTTTGACAAGGCGCAATAGGAACTATAATAGAACTTTTAGTTCGTTAGTGGTTTGAAATAAGTGAAAATAACTGCTTTTGGTTCTAAGAATCTCCTATTGAGACCTATTTATGCGTTGGAGTGGCAATAAGGTACTTCTTAGGCCTTAAAGTTGCAATATTTTTTGGTTCCAAAAGAGCCGTAAAATTATCCCTTTAGCCACTATTGGTGATATAATTCGCTATTGTACTAGTCATTTGGAACTTTTAGTTCCAAATAAGGGTATGTTGCCACTTATATGTAAAAGTTGCTTATAAGTGATTTTAAGGCCTTATATAGCACTATTGCTTCTTATTGAGTGACTATTTGAACCTGCATGCAACTTTAAGTAGCAAAATCGACTTTATCCCACCATAAGTAACAAAGTAGAAACAAAAAACGTTCTTATGCAACTACAAGTGATAGGATGAACTCATATACAGTTTTGAGTTGTGTTTAGAGCTATAAGTTGCATCAAACACTGTTAAACCACTCATTTAGAACTTAAAGCTGTAAGATAAGCTGCAAAATTCACTAATGTGCTGCTTGGGTATTCAATGTATTATAAGGCTTATTATCCGTAATTGAACTTAATTATCGCTAGAGGGCGCTGAAGCTAATAGAATATCCTGTATTAGATGCTTCCTTAGACAGGACGTGCTAATGAAGGATAGTGGCATCGTGGCCGGTATAGGAAACCGTTTTATTAACAGATTGTACAAAAACTCGAGATAAACGGGCGGATTTAAACTGTTGTCTTCCTCACTGCTTAAGAAGGTAGGATACCGTAGTATTAGCAGCCATTTATGCGTTTAAGTATAATTTACTTAAACGGATGGGTCTTGACTTCATATTGTAATAATAATGTTTCAGCGAACGGTCTTATAGCGAAGTCTCGACAAACATCTTAAGAGACTCATGCTAGATGGCTGGATCAAGGGTCAGATTCAGAAGGCGGTACTCCTGGACACGGCGCGCATCGTCAGGAGGTTCCTCTCTCTGTAGCCCTAACCACCGGTAGCCTGGGCCCTGCCCCGCTGCTGGCGGCACCCTAGGTTAGGTTTTTTATAATGTATTTATATTTTGTAATTACTTTATTGTATTTTACTTTTTATATAAATTTATTGTAAAAACCCTAGCCTAAGATACAAGAGAAATAAAGGAATAATAATAATAATGATAATTTATTTCCACAAAACATCTTTACAAAGATTTCTTAAGAAAGAACTCTACTCCCTAAATAGGTGCAAGACCTGTACTATCTCTACCTATACAGTGTATTTTATCTACAAAGTACGGATTGGTACAGCTAACTCCTGTACCAATTTTAGTAGGTACATGAATAGTTGTACCGATCCATCCAGCCGTTTCGGCGTGATGTGAGCATTTTTTTTACCAATAGATAGCGCTGTACGGCTGGCATCGTGCATCCAAATTCCTGCATCGCGCTTTTAACATTTTTCCTGAAAGAATGACGCCTTTCCATAGGAAATTAAATTTCAATATAATCGAATCAAATAATAGTAAAGAGTGTTTTATATTTAGATGTACCTAAAATGTACCTAACGGAATGAATTGCATGATTCCCGAATAGTATAGTATGGGCATTGTAGTAGCGTTTACGAAAAATCATTCATAAGTCTACTTTCTAAGGAAAACAGGAAGTTGTTTAAAAACATATATTTTGTCTTTTGTGTTGTCATACGACCTTTGGCCGATACTAGTTTATTGGTTCATCATTTCTTAGAGTGCTTAGGCATTATTATGGCAAAAAGACCTTATCTTAGGCATTATCGATACTTTAATACAACACAAACCTAAGGCAATTTGCAGCGCTGTAAAACAAGCCTGCCAAGCCAGAAATAAAAATGAGGGATAAATGAAATGGGTTCACTTACGTCATAAAAGTCGAATACAGTTCGCAAAGCTAAAATAACGTACTTTTTAGGCACGAAGTGAAAAATGGATTTGTAACAATAAATTTTATTTAGACAGAAAACACTAACGCGATGGAGACACTTTGATGCGTCGGAAACTTACAGAGATTAACGAAACTTAAAAGTCATGGATCCTTAGCCAAATATGTATATATAATATAACTAATATAATCTACTTTGAATTTATGGATAGGTAATTGACTCTAAATCATATCGGAATACTTTGATAGTAATGGAAATGTGAACTTCTGGCAGTTACAAAAAATACGGTACACTCTGATGGAGTTTGTATAAATGATGTAGGTACGCTTAATATGCTTGCTTATAAAAAGCTTGCCCCTTTTCTTTGCTTACTAGATACAATGTAATACGAATTAAGGCTAATGTACAAATAACTACATCGCAAACTAAAGGCTTTGCATATTTAATCCGTGTATTATATCGCCTCATGTGTAGTAAGCCCTCTTGGGAAATTAAAAAATGCGTTCGGAGTGAAGGATGGAAAGCCGTAATTCATAATTTAATTAAAATGCTAATTTGTAAATTACCCAGCTTAAAGGTGACATTTTCATGATATGTCCAATTAGTAGAAGTGGATAATATTTTCAGACAAGTAATGTGTCACTTTCCTACGATATGTTTGCAAAATATTAAGATATGTTTGCTTGTTAGAAACACTTGACTATACCTAAGACCCCGAACTCTAATATTTTTTAATTATTATCAGGCTTCGGACTGTTCTAGCAAATTTTATTTACGTCATTTAATACTTGGGAATTTTGATCACAATAACCATAGAGGCACTTTGGAATTGAATAAATTAATGCGCATGAGAACAATGAAATGACCATAGCTCTCTATAACGTCCTACCTTGCTATGAAAAGTCTAAAACCTACCTGATTATAATACTAAGTAGTACTGAAAATATTTTCTATATAAACTACTACCCATCTTTGCACTAAGCATCGCCCGATATTATTATTTTATGATGTCTGGCTACTCCTACTCAATACCCTTAGAGCTTGTTTATTAAATTTAAGGTCATCATATCAGCTGATAGACGTTCACTGCTGGACAAAGGCCTCTCCCAAAGTTTTCCACAACGATCGGTAGTTAAGGTAAAAGGATTCAGTTAAGCTCTGTAACAAGCGTACCTATAATCACACACGAATAATATTAGAAGAGGCGCTAATCTATCTGCAAGTTTAAATTAATAACGAACTGCTAGAGGCAGTTTAACCAAGCTATCCAATAAATTAGTTAGTCCAGAGTCCAGTGCTTGATAATATCGAAATTAGGAAACTAAAGCCATGGTGGAGACACTTCATTACCGCGGCAGATAACAGCGTGGGCGCTTGTCCCAGCCGTTCGCTCAGGATTATAGGGTTGTCACCCACCACTCCTGAGTTCAGGTTTAATGGCTTTATGTTGTTAATAACGCTATGCTTAGAATTGGATTAATGCTGCAAATAATGCAAGCATATAATAGTTTGATTGATTCTATTTTTTTAAAAGCATTTTATTTAATCTTTAGACTTAAGTTACCTACTTCATTAATGAGACACACTTACGATCAAATATTTTTTCTAGATTTTCTTTCATGGTGTAATAGTAATGTTTTTGCGTTATCGTTTCTAATACCAGTGTTATCTGTTAAATCTGAGAAAGTTTGCAAAATGCTAGAAAGTTTGCAAAATTTCGGGTGAATCTGTCCGATTAATATAATTATATAATTCCCAGGGTGTTGGCAACCCTACACGGGAATGCGGTAGAGATGGAAGTTGAGCCAATCATTGAGTAAAAGGCTCTTGTTGAGCCAGTTCTGCACAACGACTGGTCTAATTTACGACGGATTAAAATATGCATCGCTACCGTGTCGAGCGACATATTACACGCTTCGGTAATTCTCACTAGTTCGATAATAACCACCTGTTTTGAATGCCCGTTGTACTGTTATGTATTCTGTGTACCCGGTGGGATTGTTTGTTTTTTGCTCGACATTTGTCTATTAAATTGATGAGGTAAATGTGTCGATTGGTTGGTTCGACAATAACTACAAATAGAATCAAACTAAGTTATGTAATCAAAGGAGTTACTGGTTCATTCCTTTTATAGGTCATTGATGACAGATAATGCTACTTCTTTCGAAATTACTGCCAAAAATGATCTGAATCCGTGATTTTGCTGTACTTAAAACCTAATTATTTAATTGAAAAGGTTGATTATTTTCATAATTGTGTGTATTTTTAAAACAGTTTAGTGGATAGTTCGAAATATTAAATTTTTATTTCATGCTAATAGTAAATATACGATTAGATTTACTATTTAAATAAGGGAGTACGAGTAAATATTTGAATTGCCGAGTATTATTTTTATTTATGAGCAACCTATTATCAACACAGTAATTTTTTTGTACAATATATTAAATACATTAGCTTTGTACAGTAATTAGTCGAAGTCTATGATTTATTTTGTTTTAATGATTAACGGATTTGAATTGGACAAATTGTATTTTAAACATCAGTTTGTACAGGAAACGATTATAAATAAGTTAATCTGAAATGAGTTTACATATACATAATAGGTAATACTTATTTATGTCATTATCATTATAAATCCAATTTTGATCGAATTTTTTTATAAATTCCTTTAATTAAAAGAGCTAATTTAACGATTTAAGGCAGTTTTCCTCCAGGGCCCATATTTTTTCCACACCAGACTTATATCAAAATCAATCCTTGGAAAGCAGGGGATTGTCCATTTCCATCTACATCTTACCATTTCAAATATAAAACAAAAAGATTTCTCCGGGCGGTCACCCATCCCAAAACTGACCGACCTAACGTTGTTTACCTGTGATGATTTCACTAAAACTGCAAAATATCAATCGAAATCGCCCATATTCTGAGTAGGTACACCTACATTTATTTATATAGATCAAGCGTTGTCGGTAGATTGGTGAATTGCATTAAACGGCTGACATGTGCAAATTGTGCAACTAGCGTGGAAGGTTTCGACAAGGCTGAAACGCAATTATCAAACATTTCGACTGTTGGCAACAGTAACCAGTCATTAATCGAAAGTGGTAACATAGCTAAATGCACTGGTAAAGATAACGCGTGAATCATAAACAGCTATACTATTATACAATTTTAAATTGTATTGAATATCAGTTCCTCCTGGCCTCTCAGTCCTAGTTACTAATTCAGGAAAAAAACAAACAGCGCATAGCAGTATGTGTATGGCTGCGCAGTGCCAGCCGTACAGCGTAATCTATTAGGTACCCGTCTAGCACAACTATGGTTCGCGACTCATGTCGCGCGACATAGCATCACCTCTCTCGCAGTACTGTACACAAAGAGATAGTATATATCTTGCGCGAGAAAGAGTCGCGTGTTCACAGTTGTACTAGAGGTGCTGTTGGTTAAAATTTATTTCACCTCTCTCATCACGCCGAAACGGCTGGTAGCATATTGAATCAATTTTGGTAAAGGGACAAAGAGATCCAAATATGGTTTGTAGGATAATTTGCACAGCTACGGCAAACAAAAAGTTTTACGCATGCTGTTTTCAAATAAAATTGTCGATTAAGCTTGATTCTATTCTAGTTGTGTTAGGCTTATATTAACAATACTCCGTATTTTAAGAAATAAAGGAAGAACATTCGTAACTTGATTTATTTTAATGAGAAAGATAATAGTATTATAAACTATAACTAATTATAAATATGCTCCGAAATGGTCCCTCAGCATGATAAGCTGTATATTTACATATTTTATTCAATGAACGAACACGTAATAGGCTAATATGTAATAAAATCAGTCGTGACGTGACCGTTACCGACATTCACGCGGGATGAACAGGATATTACCATTATATCGCAATTTGTTTTCGTTGAAAGCAAACAATAACCTTAATAGGGCAGTTAGAAGTAAGAGCACTACTTTATCTAGCTTAAAAATACATTTGCTGTACGGATTCTAGCAATAAACATGAACGATCTTAAAGGTTAAGATGCGTTCCGTTGCATTTTTCTTTACTAATTATATGCTTCGTCGTTTCTTTATAATATTAACTTTTATTTTTTATAGACAGGTTATGTGTACAATATTACGCTCATACGCTCATGTTGCCAGTTTTTATATGGAAATGGTATCATTATAAAGCCATGAAAATTAAATGTCGTTTTTTTTTAATAATTATTAAAATAGGCATTTTTGTTCGTTTGTGCGCGTAATAATGTGTTTTTGTGGCCTATCGTCACGACAGAGGGCTGGACGGATTTCTATTATTTCTGTTACGATTTTTATGGCAAACGGGTGCTAAGCCTCAGACGGTTATAGGAGACATTGAGGATCAAATTATATTGGTATTTTAACTAAAAGGTATTCTTCTTGATAAAAAAGGTATAACCCTTTTTGTATTATCATAATCGGGTAAAAAGTATCCTATGATCATCTTTGTACTACTCAGGAATGCAAAAAATTCAATGTCAGCTGAGTCAGTGTGGGTACAGGTGTCAGTTTCAGACTACCGAGTAATTTATTCAGAAAACGCCTTTCAGTTTACTTACTTTGTTCGTAGAATTTGCTTTAGTCAATACATTTTACCGTCTTCACCTTCCAACATTACTTTCGCGTATGCTGTAGGTTCTAAAACATTTCACTAAAAGTTTATCTTGACGCATTTGTCTTTTTTTATCAAAATAGTATCTCATAGTGACGGATGGGACAAACTTTATCTATTCCCCGGATTAATTACTTCAATAAATCAATGGATCACCAAGATGCGATCTAAAACGCCTACAGACCATCTGAATTTAAATGGAAACCGGTTGATCTCATTCTGACAGTTATGATTAAAAGATTTTTCATCCCAGACCCCAGTGAGAGCGGATTACCGGAGAGAGGATTAAATATACACAAGCTGACAGTCATTGTTATCTTTAGATGCATCTTTGGATAATATCACATAACTTACTAAAAAGTGGCCGCAACTTCGTCCGAACAGAAGCAAAGTCATATCAACTTTTTGCCTATATTCGGGTAATTATATAGGTAAAAGGGAAACCGTTCCGAGGATGCCTTAAGTATGAGTTTTTTTAGCCTTTTGACGTGACGAGATCGTAAAGAGAGATGCATACGCACATAGGTTTACAAAAAATCCAAAAGATATACTTTTGTAGGTACTTGCCTAAGTCTGACATTTAATTTCTCTAAATGGCGCGTTATATATATTTTATTTTTACGGTTTTATGATTGTATAGAAGTTTAAACGAACCTAACACTGCCGTTACCCAACGTAGGCTCAGAGCTTTTTAACATCTCTTTAACTCCAAGTGGGCGTCGTTAAGAACCTTGTAAATAAGTGGTACATTTGTTGAAGTGTTCGCGGACTTATGTTTATTTTCCCCTTGGTTACCCTTCGGTTACCCTTCGCTCCAGAGCTAATGGAGTGCTCGTTGACGCATGCAAATTCAACCGTTGAAGAATTTTCACAGCAGAATTACAATTAGGAGCCATTCATTAACCCCTGACGCAAAGGGGAGAAAAGGGCTTTGAAGTCTTGGTCTGTGTCTGAATCATCGCTCCCAGAATGCTTTGCAAATGCAGTTTTTTTCATTTGAATGCTATCAGCCGCTGGCTTTCTAATTGGTGATTTATGTCCATTACGGTTCGCAGTTTTCGCGAAAACTACAAGTGTCATTTCAAACATTCCCCATAATAACTTAGCGCGAAAAATCACAATTTATTGCCTGTATTTATTAGTTATCTTTGTGTTTATAATTTCTGGTAACACTCTAATTTAGGTATACAAACTTATATTTTTCTTTAATATTCTATGTAAAGAAACGTGAGTTCGATATATCTTTTTCATTATTTCATTCGTTAATATCGTACAAGGAATGTAGCCATGAGCATACAATAACCATGTTTGTAAACAATGTAATTCAAATTACTCTATCAAAACTACCTTAAATATTTATATCATTAATTTTCGATTCGTGAAACGTTTCAACACCATTAGTGAGATAATATCAAAGTTACAACGCGATTATTGACTTTGCCTATCGAATTGAACGCGATCATAAACCAACGAGACGCGCTCAAGGTGGTCGGGTAAAGGCAGGAAGAATGCAGCAAGGACCTTGCTAGGTAGAATTTCGTTTTATGGATCATTAATTTTCAACTGCTGAATAGCTTACGCTTAAATTCAAATATCTGGGCATAATTTATCGTATTGTAGGTTTTCGTACGTTCCTCGCGTTTCACAACTAGTGTCGTAATACGGAGTCTTCTTGCATAAAATTGTACAATGTATTGTAACAGCTTGAGGCTAACAAATCGCTTGTTTGACGATGCAGCGATAAGCAAGGTGCGGCTTCTAGCAATTCCTGAAACCTAAAGGTCAGAAGCCGCTGACCGACGCGATGATGCACTGCATCGCGATTCAAAGGTTAACATTGTACCCGAATCATGGTCTGTTACTATCATCTTCTCCTGGATAACTGCATGATGATAGGCTATTACATAACATAATGCATCTGTGCTTATTAGGCGCCGCAAGCTACAGATGTTTTAGAACATGATTATCAGATTGAGGCACTTAAAGAGATGTCTGATTGTCTTTGCGTATCCATTACAATGTGACCTAATGCACGAACAATTTCAGAGTCATAAACCCTTTCACATGTATGGAACGGCTATTCGAAATGCGTTTGCAACCGTACCTAATCGTGTGGGGTAATGGACATCTGCAACATTGAGATAAAGCTACAGGCAATTGCCTACATACGTCTAACGTAGTTGCAATATTCAGGACGGGCCCGCTTAAATCTCCGTTATATTCTCTAGGTGGTGATTTTAGATGAACCCGGGGACTGGAGCGCTTTTTGTAACTTTACCCTGAGCAGACTCGAGCGGATTGTCTCAACTTTCACGGGTTCTGTGTAAACTGAAACGCTTTAATAATAAATTTGTAACGTTGATGAAAGTCATTGTTTTAATCTCTTCTTTGAAATTATTTATCCAGCATTTAAAAAGTCTTCAAAGGTTAGGTAAACTTGCCGTTAGCTTCTTTAAATATAGCGAGTACTTACTATCGCTAACCTACGCATATAAAATGATCAAAAATGTGTGACGTGTCTTCTAAAATGCGCTCCGTCCGTCGCGCCTTGACCGTTCGACTCAAATATCATTGCTGATGACTGTACCTTTTGAAAGTGTATGAAAGAGCTCGAATAACGCCAATCGTCGGCCTCTCAATTATGATTGACCCTTGATCCCCGTAGGACGGGACTGGTCATGTCCCGTCCTTTGTGTTACGTATCCCTAGTCAATTTAACTTCATATGTGCAATTATATAACATGTTACTCGGCTTTCCATTTCAACATCAAATGTATTTGCGTTTGTTTATTGACGACTTTCCTTCTTTCCCTTTGATTCGCCCGCGGTTATAGATTTTCCCAAGGGAACGTAATGTTTTCCTTTCCTGTAACACCATTTACGAAAACCTACGGTTACCTATTGGCATAGGACGTGCGTGACATTGCTAAGTTCTATGACGTTTCTAGATTTAGGAAACATGGCTTCATTATAATCACTAGTTTGATTGTCTATCAAGACGGAATAAAATAAATAATAACAATAATAATAGTATCTCTGTTTGGCCCTATGGTTGACTGGTAGAGAATGCCATTTGGCATTAAGTCCGCCATTTGTACTGACTTGTTTTGTGCAATAAAGTTTAAATAAATAAATAAATAAATAATGGTAAACTCTGACTTATCAACGAATAGTGGTTTACTTACATTGTTCTATCTTAGTGCACAGGCAATTCTTACAGATAAATTGACCACTCCAATTATACGAGCAGTGTAAAGTAAAACTGCAGAACATTAGCAACTCTAAACGAGTAGTACCTAGAAACGTGAACATCTCCGCTCCGAGGTTAGAATTTAATCACACTTTAGAGAAAATATCCTCACAGCGTTGTTATCACGCCGAGAGAGCTTAAAAGTGCAAATTAAATTTCTCCACAGCAAACGCCGGACCGGGCTTTAAAATTGTATGAGGTTAGGTTTTATGAATAATATAGAAACATCGTATTATGGGATCAGGACTGGGTACTTATTTAGAATATATCATCATACCCCACGGCTAGCACGTGTCATATACGTTACGGTTAATGTATTTTAATATACACCTGAGCATTTTAATGCGCATGTTTCGCATAACATTGTGCGGTATTTTATCCCAACTTCCTAGTATATGTGAATCGTTAATCATACATTACGTAAAAATGCATAGAAATGAATGTCATATTGAATTTACTACAGCATGATTTGCATTATAATCTTCGTCTGGCATAGGTTTGCATTAGAGAAAGCGAAGAAAACAGGCATTTTGTACACGGTGTGAGCAAAGTAAACGTAGTCATTGGTTTAATTCCCAAACTTGGAAACTAATCCAACTTAAACACTGGTAGCTACGTGGGAATGCGTGGTCTAAACGATGTATTGTTTGAATAGTCTTGGCACATCATTTGGCAGGTTTCTCAAGCATGCGTGTCTAAAAAATATAGATAATTCCAAAAGCTTGCGTAGATTCTGTGGCTATTTGTTAATCATGTAGGATTACATTGTTTGCAGAAAAATTAAATACTTCACCCTGTTTCTGTTCTGTTCTGGCGGCAGAACGTAAAACCAAGTTATACCTCTATAACTAAGGCCACCATTTATTGATAAGCAATCAACTTGTAATGGCTGTAAGAAGAGTACACTTTTCTGAAGTGCACATATCCAATAAATATAAAACTGCTATCAAATGATTGTAGTTTTAATTAATAGGACTACTGACCAGTTGAAAGTCACTTTCGCGTTTCGCGTGGTGCTTATACTATGAATTTAAGTAATGACATTTAAATGTAAATTTACCTTCTAAACCATTGCTTAAAGGTCATAGAAATCTTGCTGAGGAAGCAGTGGGTGGTTGTTAAAAAATGGAGTCATTGCCATATTTATTAAATCAGGCGAAGCACTTTTAAAGTCACATAAATAGTTTCATTGTCAGTATTTTATGGTTATGGGTAAATATGATGTGTCATATTTCTTACTTTTCTTTTTAAATCCACTGCAGACACATTAAGGCATACATTTTTTATTTTGCGTAATTTTATCATTTTCCAATAGGGCCTTAAAAGAAAAATTTTCAAACTTGAGAATTTTGCGGACAGCACGTCGAGAATCGAGGGACGTAAATTAGGACCCTCGTAATGTGGCAGCACATTTAGTGGATGACGACGTTTATCTTCGCAGAACTAGCACTCCGTCTAAAGACGGAAATTTTTCATAGTGTTCATATGAAAGCTTTATGCCGTTTTTGGTTAGAAATAAGTTAAGTCTGTGCCGCAGTCCTGTGTCCGTAAACGTGTTAATCAGTTTTAATCAACCAGCCATCTTTTCTATCTACTTGATGTTGGCTTATTTAGGTATCTAGTACAAATCTTGTGTTTGCAAATTTTTACTTATGTATGTTTTCAGATTGATTACTAAAGTCACTGGTGCCGTGAGCATTTGTTACTCCAGCTGTTCTAGGCTCGTAACTGTGGTTTCCTTCAGAGATTTCTCTAAACTCCGTGGTCTATTTTTGCTTATATTGCCGTGAATACAGTTCAATTATAGAAAAGTGAGTTTTAACAACTCACGCGCAAGACAATGACGCGTCGTGTCGTGACGTTGCGCAGCGTTGCAACATCATTGCCATAACACTGGCAGTTTTGAATTTTGCCAGGTTCCTATTCACTGGCGTGACACAAAAAATGTTATTATTAATACAGTTTCAGATCGTAAAGATACCATTTATTCGAGATCGAGTAACCTACATAATTTTTGATGATAAAAAGTAACTCAACGTTATCTGTAAAGCCTTTGAAAACTTTATGAGTTGTGTCTAGTGTTTTTATTTTTAACAGAAGCAGATAAAGAATGTTTACTTAAATATTAAGTCAATAGAGTAGTTTAAGACCAAATTTCACCAATTTAACCTGACGACTCTACTTAGTAGATAACATTACCTATCGTAGGTACAGTCAAGGAATTTCAAACACGGACCTGTTTTGCTCGTGTCATAATGGCAATAAGGGTCAAAAAGATACGTGTTTCAATGTCCTTGACCGTACATTCTAATGTTAATAAAAAACTTACAGAGCAAAATAACCGAGAGGTACGTAATGTGTCGGCGTTGGACCTATTACCACTACAAAGAACATCCTCTTAGTAAAATTGCTCTTCGAATAGAAACATTTCACCTGTCTATGCTGTGTATAATGTACCTACATAAATTATTCTTAAGGTGCTGGCGTCCGAAGCATTTATCACCGTCTATTGCGATAAACGTTTTCTATCCGTACATCTTATTTCGCAAGTCATCTGGCACGTATAGACACCAAACAACTTTGGGTCACCGACCCCAGTTTCACTTTCTTGGAGTATCAGAGCGTTGCCATGGTGACTGACTGGCCACGGCCGGTGTACTCCATAATTACGTAACATTATCCCATAAAAAGCCTTCCCATTTTCACTTTCCAAGCGGTAGCTTTTTCTAATAACCGTGTACAAGCATTAATATTAGAACATTAGTTTTTCCTTCTACCGGTTTGCCCCGGTCAATGGTACAGGTTTAAAGGCTTCGAGTAAAGGTTCTGTCTAAAAATACACTATACTGCAGAATGCACATTAACTTGAATACTCAATAAAACCGAGTACAGAGCTTAATGGATAGTCTATTGCCTGGAGAGAGGTTAAATCGAGTAAGTAACGTAACGTACGTTTTATTCACATGTTGTGTATGTGATGGGTCAAGTGATAAAGTGAAGATTTTTAATACAACCGGACATTGTAAATAATGTCAAGCTTGCTTGTCGACCTAAGTTAGCCTAAGCCTAGGTTAGGTACCTATACCAAATGCGTTAAGAAATATTTATCACTTGCCCTGTTGATGTATCAATGCCCGGGCATATTATGTCCATTTTTGTCACTTTGTTCATAACTAGTTTATGTTAGTTTATATCTATAGTTGGTAACTAAAATAATATTATTTAATTTTGACGAACATGGTATATTTACTAGCTAAATACGTATTTGGATTAAGTACTGTTGCGTAGGTGTTTTTAACTTTGCCATGTGATTATGTGATGTACTGTACCATACTTGAGAGTTTCTCTATGTAGGTTTAGAAATGAAAGGGATATAGCATGCCCTCGAAGATAAAACGGCAACACTTTCTCACATAAGCTCACTTTCTCACGTTGAATGTGCTATTCTAATAGAATTAGGTGTAATTCATTTTGATATCCCATCTTCACTTGCCCACGCTACAAAGTGATCGATTAGCCAATTGTAGAGCAATCGTACGACAAAATCGGTGAAGTGATAGCTTTGTTCAGGCAATCGGAGCGTTATATCACAATAGAAAGCCAGATACACACACTTGTCGTCGGTCAAGTACGTTCGGGGTCGAAGCTCCCTCCCGTTCTAGGGCTGTCAAAACCTACACCAATATACTAAATATTATAAAGTAGAAGAAACAAAGTGCATAACCAATGGACATGAAAAGTATTACACAACGAGATTTTGGTATGTTAGTATTTATGTCATTGCGGCTCCATGGGGCTAATATCGGAAACAATTAAAAAAAATTGCACGGAATGATGGGTTATTAACTCGATATTCACTAGGTTTATAGGAAAGTTAGGTATTAACCGACTACGGTTTACGCAAAATAACAGTTATGATATTTCCTTATGTATAGTGAACTTCTAATTAATAAATTTTTGTACCTTTTCAAGGTGATTTCCTGATGTCGGAAGTGTGTCGATGGTGAAGTGGTGATTGGACACGTTCTCGGTACCGGTTCTTTGAGATTAAGAAACAGGTTAATTAATTATTATTGATCGTACTTGTCAATAAAAAATAACCCACTTGCATGTTATCTGCACTTGTCAACACTCTTTATAGAGGCACGTTCTTATTTGAAATTTAATGCAAGTATAAACAAAAATTATAGTAACGGGTTTATGGTGTCAAAGATATATCTCGCTCGCTTATGGTAAAAGCCAATTTATTCTTACGTTGACATCTCATTATGAATTATCAGAATATTAGAGAAAAATAAATGTTAAATCAGGTGATAACCCTAGATCTAGGTCTCCTCACTCGCCTACGCAGGCTGTTCGCCTTGCAACAAGTTGAAGACTACAGGATCGTCCCACCGCGTTACGTGTTTCATAACTGGGACATCTGGCGATGATATATTGCACATAAGTTAGACAATGTCTCATCGAACGACGTAAAGGTCCAACGATCTCCCCAAATACTGATCGTAAGTTGCTCTCATCTAACGGTTTTCTGCGATCGTGTCCCTATTGTCACATGTATCGGTGTCTATGACGACCGATGACGACGATGATCACCGTGTTGATCACTTTTCTACTCTGTGTCCTCCGGTATTGATGACCTTCCTACTCTACGTCTTACGGTAAATAAATGGTCACTGCTGAAGAACCTTTCTGACACAACGGCCAATCATGGTGACTACTCCCCATGTTGTAGACTATAATATCGATTTTAACATTAAGCCGGGATAAAATTGTCTTATGTTTTCTTCTGCAGCAAGATAAAGACGCTTTAATAGGCGAGCATATGGGAACCGCAAATAGTTGGATCATATTATTTGGATGTCACTGCTACATAACTCTGATACATCGTGTTCTTGTTCGCCTTGCAACAAGTTGGTGACAATAGGGTGCGCAATGTTCGCGTCCCACTGTGGTGTTTCATAACTGGGACATCTGGCTGATGTATGCGCATTTGTTACTCGACAAAGCTGCGAGTCAGGGCCAGGAACGCCCAGTGTTGTTGTCGGTGTTGTCACGATTGTATTACGGTACACAGATGATTATAAAATACCAAGGTGGTTGTTGTTAGTCTTCTAACTTAATCTAGTAATCTAAAATAAAGTTTCCTGTGGTTTAAAATATTTCTTCAATATTTTGATTATAGTACAAAATCAGTTTAGGTAATAAAAGTGCAATCATAACTTTGCACGCTTAACTAGAAATATCACCCCACTTTGCAGTGCGGTGCAACAAACTTTTACGAAGAAACGTATGCAAAATGTAAAAGAAATATACTTCCTTTTTTATTACACCAAAAATAACAGTTAATTTACGTAACAGTACAATCTGCGTATGTATCTAAATTATAAGCAAATCATCAATCATTTGTTTTATAAGAGATTCAAATTCAATACGTCACTTTTATAGACCGATACAAACGGACATTATATAAAGCTCTGATGCCGTTCGCGTACACTACTGCCATTATGAAGCTGTGTTACTGTTCAAATACTGTCAGTCTGTTGATCTGCACCTTTATTACTAATGTTCCACAGTCAAAACGTAATTTTAACATCATCAATAACTCACTTTAACTGCTAGAGCGTAGCACAGATACATTTCACAATGACCAATATTTCAGTATAGTGCATGCCAAAACGGCTATTTCAGAGCATAATTTATTCTCGAAAAGCAAAGACGGCGCGACGAATTTGCTTCAAAACATCGTCACGGAGCCGAGCAGTTAGCAACGCTATCGGTTAAATTTTATCTGTCTTCTTACATCATGTTTTTGCCTAATCGTTGATATTGGAACTTACTTACTTCCTTACTTGACTTGGACTGGATTCGACTTTTCTAATGACTAATGACACTATATTTACAAAAAAAAATATTTGGTACTATAGCGATGCGGGATAATAGAAGTAAACATTAAGACACCTTTGTTTGCCATAAATTATTTAACTTATTGTCCGAGCGAGCAAAGCGTCTCCGTTTCAGCTTGTCCCAAAATAGTTTCGTACCTAAATGTTGTATTATGTTTGAATGTTAGGATGTGTCTATGTTTAGCAGTCCAGCCGCGTTCAGGCTGTTCTCTATTGATGTTCATGAAATTTTGTGAGTAGGTTCGATAATTATATAGTACAGTCGCCATTAGATATATCGCAGCATATAAGGCGTTCATAAATATCTGAACATGTACTGTAACACCCAGTCAATAAGAGTTGTGTTCAGATATTTATGAACGCCTTATATATGCTGCGATATATCTGATGGCGAATGTACCAGTTTTTCGATTTTTTTTTAAATGGCGTAGATATGGGGGTTGAAAAGGTAAGAAAATACAAATTTCAGCAATATCGAAACAAACTTTCAAGGTCTACAGCTTACATAAGCCATAAGATTAATTTTCAACTCTGCACCCACTTGAAGCTTCTCTGTTTGGCCCTATGGTTGACTGGCAGAGAATGCCATTAGGCATTAAGTTCGCCATTTGTAATGACTTTTGTTTTGTGCAATAAAGTTTAAATAAATAAATAAAGATAGAGTTATAAAATAAAGAGAGAGGGAAATGCAAGATGGCGAGTAAATTATTTCATTAAGGTATACTGCCTACAGATACATTTCTGAAAAGTTGAAAAAGTTTGCTGAGAAGAGAGCGCAGTCTGTCGTCATTATCATTACGTTACAATCCTCATTTATTGGAGTAATCAATTGTTAAAAAACTCAATTTGCTTTCCTTCTTGTAATTTACGTCAAAATTCAATCACATTTTGCTGGAATAAGTATTCGACGTTTACTTTCAAGTCGCAAATTCCTTTAATTGGGCAACTTTTAAATTCCATATAAAGATTGTAATAATTATGGTGATATATCTTTTACATTTTCATTAGGTAATTATTTTTCCCATCAAGTCACTGCTACCTATTTATATAGAATACTTTAGCAGTCGGGACATCGAGACAGCGGGGCAAGAGCAAACCTACCATATCGAAATATCGAAAAGTGCTTTAGTTGGCTAAACTAAGCGTTTAGTTGTATAACATCTGAGGGGTGTCAACTTAGGGGTTAAACCCCTATCTTATCTTATCTTATTATTAGGAAGGGGTCCTTGCGGATACACTTCGACCCAATGGGATCTTTTGTGTAGTTACCCCCATCGCGCCTACTCAAAGGATTGTTCCACCACCTTCATATATCGGATGATGGAACCAGTTGGTAGTGCCTGGAATTCCTTCGGTTCTGGGTAACCAATACCGAATTCCTTCATTCTGAGTCTGGCGAGGGCATGACATCCACACAGTATGTGCTTCATTGTCTCTGCCTCCTCGCCACACATTCTACAATCTGTATTGTCAGACAGTCCCAACTTGGCCAATAGTCCTTTGACCCCAAAGTGACCAGTAAACACCCCCGTTATGATTCGGAGCTGTCTTTTGCTGTATTCCCATAATTTCTTGGTCCAGCCTGATTCTATACATTCCATGAATAGCTTTGAGTGCCTCAAGCCTGCCATTTTCCTCCACTCTTGTTGGTGCTGGTTTTTGGCATAGTCCTTGATGGCTGTTGCTATGGTTCCCTGCGAGAGACCCACACATGGTTCAGGTCCTATGAAACTTGTCGCAGACCCTTTTCTAGCAAGTTCATCTGCAATTTCATTACCGATGAAGCCTTCATGCCCTGGGATCCATACCAGTTGCACCTTATTGTGCCTTCCAAGCTTGTTCAAAGCTAGGACGCCATTATACACAAGTCTAGAATCCACTTTAGGTTAAACCCCTAAATTTAGGGGGGAAAATAAGGAGCATGGGATTTTTTCAGGGGCTTATTTTTAAGGGTATATTTAGGGACTTTTCCATACCATATTTGTGTGATATAGGAAAGCGTGTTTACGATGTGAGAAACTAAATTATTACTGGAAATTGAACGTTTTCGATACCGCAGTGCATCCCACTCTCTGTTGCTCGAACTCGTAAGTGTGACTGAGAAGGAAATACACGACGAACGTTCCGATTTACGCTACCGTGATTTGTTACGTGATTGCAGAGATTAAGGCATAAATTTGTTTTATTTTATATTTAGGGGATTTTCCTAAAACATTGTTTAGGTTTAGAGGGTTTCAACTTAAGCTCTAGGGGAAAAAAATGGAGTTCGCAGCCCTTTGATCTGTAGGTGCACTTGCCTCGAAGGGGCACTTGACCTTACCTAAGTTTTATATAAAGTTACTAGCGACCGTACGGGTGCAATGCTGATAAATTATGCATGTATTTATTATACATATAAAACTTCCTCTTGAATATCTATTAAAAAAAACGCATCAAATTCCGTTGCGTAGTTTTAAAGATCTAAGCATACATAGGGACAGTCAGACAGACTTTGTTATATACTATATGTAGTAATTACAAGAGTATACATAAAGAATATATGAATTCAGTACGTATTACTCTACTACTAAAGTTTCACCTGCAAGCATTTAATCCACTTTTGAAAGGAGTAAGAGCACTCTCGAACCTCGCTGTATGTTATCAACTTTAGCCTCTAAAAAGGTTCCGATACGATCTTATCTTGTTTCTATCTCGACACTGGAGCTACTATTACGCTATTTATTACGAGATGCTACGTAAATATAGCTTTGTATGAACGGGTGTATGGGAGTTAATTGGATAGTGTTATTATAGAACCCTGAGAATTAGTTGCGATATGTTACTTAAATTGAGTCAAAAGGTTTCTTCTGTTACGGGTAGAATATTGAATTTACTGATATTAATATTGGGAAATACTAGTCTTCAAAATTACTTACTACGGACGTGAGTGAACCTATTAGGTATATAACTTAATAAGGATGCATATAAGTCGTCGTAGCAACGTAAACTTCTTGTAAAGATATAAAAGCTTCATTCTTATGTTATAAGTTATTTATTTGTAAAGACTAATGACAATTCCGGCAGTTACAATTTTAATTAGAAAATAAGTCACGCCATCAATGTTTTGCTCTAATAAACATAAACGAATTATACCACTCAAATGTGATTGGTCATAAATATAAAAATTAAATACGTCTACAAGTCACAACATATTTTGCCATGACCATGTGATTACAGACTTTTGGAAAAGTACTACAATAATACTACGATACTATTTTCGTTATCATTTACAAGGTCGTGATCCATTATCTCTGTCATCTCAAACCCTATCAGTACTCTGAGTTGTGATGAACAGCCTCTTTTATCAGTAGGATGTTTTAGGAGAGCTACTTTCAGAGGTGTTACTTTGATCTTGATTGATTTGTGAGTTTATTTGCAAGATATCATAACAGTTTTGATGTAAATAAGCCCTTCTTTCTGATCAGGATATTTCTAACTTTATGAGATAAAAGATCTAAGACTATTTTTATGTATAAGGTCAGCTGGGACAAATGGGAGCCTGACTGCCACAAACTTATTTTGTCAAAATTTTCATTTCGCCAAATAATATCTTGTACATTTTTTTATTTTCCTGCAGTCATAAAATTCATTTAAAAAAATAATTCTAGGAGTCAAAATAGACCAGGGGCAAATGCGCCAATGAGACAAGCGCACCAATCATATCGAAATATCGAAAAGTACCTACAGATGTTATACCTACTAACTAACGCCATCTTACAACCATCCAACGCAACGATATATAGTAAGATGAAAAAGCAAGACGACGTTAGAAATATAACGTGGGTACTTTTCGATATGATAGGTGCGCTCGTCCCGTGGGCGTATTAGTACCGACTAGGGCTTTCAGAACTGGTAGCTGGTGGTTCCGGTACTACCATACTAAAATTTCAAGGTTGTGCAAGCCCTAGTCCCGACTAAGCCTTACCGTTAGAAAATACACTTGCCCTATTCATCTTGCCTTGTTCATCATTTCAAGAAAAATCTTAAAAGCCCACTACATGTTTTCTGTAAATGTTACATTGGGATTGGGAGCAGTTGCCATCCTAAGGTCATCTATGGGTCAAAATAGCGTTGTGGCCTTTTCACTATAAAATAGTTCGACACATTTTTATCCGACTTCCTTACTTCTCCTCCAAAAATTTGCAGGCCTCATATGGATGACTACCTACGTCATATTTTAAAATGTTTTAAAGATGTGGCCTGGGCGATACTACTTGTTAAAAGGGCAAGTGCGTTCGAGCATGCATATGAATAGAATGAGGCATTGAGGACAAACGGCCCGTATGGAATTCGAAGCATATGCCTTCGTTTGTAACAGTATATTCCGCTACTCAGACCATTTAACACTTTTCGTTGACTCTACCACTTTCCACTCGTCCGCTAACTAATTTCTAACATGGTATGGTTTAAGACGTCTTCATACATATGTAGAACGACTGAATTACTATACTTAGCGTGGTTAAGGCGATCTATATTCATAACTATATCTGCGCTATCATTCTGGTTCAAAGTTTCATTGAAATGCGCATAAATTGTCCGAGATTTTAATTAATTTCATTTGTATTCTAATTGATCATTTGCGGGTTTGTCCATTGTAGTATTGGCACGTATTTGGCAGAATCGATTGAGGTAGACCGATGGGAACTTTATCGAAATTTATCAGACTTTATCAGACATTTGTTTCAACATAATTCAACGTACAAATGCAACCGTGCATAACCGCAGACCACAAACCAATAGCATTATATTTATCTATGATAAAAATAGCGTTTTGTCATTGGAAAAATGTTGCTTAGTTTTAACCTGAATAGGTCTAAGTATATCCTACGCATGGTCCATCATAATATGGTATTCACAAGGGAGGTACAGTGCGTGAGCCGTCAGAATGCGATTTGCGTTTTATACATGTCTCGCTCGCTCTTACGCGATCCAGATAAGAACCTCTCAGTTTTCACCCACGATAGAACCACTCAGTTTCAACTACGATACTTTTAATTTAGAACTTCAAAACAGCTTTAGTACCTTAACAGCCGATGTTGATGATGTGGAAACACAATACAACAATATTGTAACTGCCATCCAGACTGCAACCAACAAAATAGATTTTAAACAAAAGAAACAAAGCAAGCTGTCTCAGAAAACCAAAGATTTAATAGAGCAACGGTGTTGCTTAAAAATTGGCTCACCCGAGTACCGTATTTTAGACAGAATTACCAAACGCAGCATAAGAACTGACATCCGGAACATCAATACAAACTTAGTAAGAACAGCGCTGATTAAAAACACATCACTCAGAATCGCAAAGCAAGGAATAGTTAGAAGTAAAACATGGGTAACTAATTTACGAGACGACCATGGAAATAAGCACAGCAATAGAGATAAAGTAATAGATATATGTACTAAGTTTTACAGCTCTATACTCAGATCCCTCTAAATCAAACAACACTGCTCAATACTTCTGCGCCGACACCATCGCTCCAGTAACTTCCGATGAAGTGGCAAAGGTTCTATCCACAATGAAGTTTGATAAAAGTCCGGGAGTGGATGGAGTAAGTACAGAAGCCCTCATATTAGGAAAGCCGAATTTGCTACTCCCTCTTACCAACCTCTTTAATTCTATACTAAAAACAGGACACATCCCTTTACATTTAGTTCATTCCGAAATTATTCTACTGCATAAAAAGGGCGATAAAAGTGATCTGGGCAATTACCGACCTATTAGTTTAGTCTCGCACATATATAAGACTTTCATAAAGGTAATTGAGTGTCGCATTGCTGGACAACTCGATCAACACCAGCCTCCTGAACAAGCTGGTTTTCGTCCCGCATTTTCCACCACTGACCACCTACACACACTGAATCAAATAATTGAAAAATACAAAGAATACAACAAACCTCTTTACTTAGCATTCGTTGATTATGCCAAAGCATTCGACAGCATCTCACACTCCGCTATAGAAACCGCACTCCGCAATCAAAACATTGAACCCACTTACATAAATCTCATCAACTCCATCTACAACAATAGTACAGCAGCCATCAAACTATAGTGCACCGGTCCGTCGTTCCAAATCCAAAGAGGTGTCAAACAAGGTGATCCACTATCTCCAAAACTATTCACTAGCTCACTTGAAGAAGTTTTTAAGAGCCTGGTGGCGGCGTGGGGGGCGAGGGGAATAGTCGTGGGCAATAAAAGGTTATCAAACCTACGTTTTGCCGACGATATTGTTCTCTTCGCTTCCTCGGCGGCAGAACTCCAACTAATGCTCCAAGATCTCAGCTCGGCAAGCCTTCAAGTTGGACTTAGAATGAACAGCACCAAGACTCAAGTGATGACTAACAGCACAAAACGTAGGGTAGCGGTAGATGGGCAGACTATACACTATGTTGACGAGTATATATACTTGGGCCAGTTAGTGTCTTTCGGCAACAGGCAAGACAAAGAAATCGAACGGCGTGTCGAAAATGCCTAGAAGAGCTACTGGTCCATGAAGGAGCTAATGAAGGGAAATCTTTCATTGTCACTTAAGCGGAAACTCGTCAACATGTGTATCCTGCCCGTCCTAACCTACGGTGCCCAAACGTGGTCACTTACTGAGAGCCAGAAGTCCAAATTGAAGGTTTGCCAGCGAGCTATGGAACGCAGCATTCTAGGCTTTAAAAGGACCGACCACGTCCGGAACACTACGCTGCGTTCTATAACGCGAATCTCCGATGTTGGAGTAACTACCGCCAGGCTGAAGTGGGACTGGGCCGGTCACGTTTGCCGCATGCACCCAGAAAGGTGGGCTAGCTTGGCCACTGAGTGGGTGCCACAAGATGGGCAGCGCAGGCGGGGCAGGCCTAGGCGGAGATGGCGGGACGACTTGGACACGTTCCTCAACGGCTGGCCGGAGGAGGCTTCTGATCGGGAGTCGTGGAAATCAAGAGGAGAGGCCTTTGCCCAGCAGTGGGACACTCAAATAGACTAATAAAAAAAAAAAAAAAAAAAACTAGGTAGTAGAAGTTTCTACTCGCCCAATATCGTTTATCGTCTTCTCAGTACGAGTTTTATTTGGCTTTTACAAAATTTCTTAAAAATTACATACTATATCGTCTTATATTGTGACTTAGTGAGTAGGTACGTAATCAGAATTTAGAAATAAAAAAATAAGAAATAAAAATAAATTAAAGAGCATTTATTTCAGACAAATTAATCCATATATTGGTTAGTATTACAAAAATAACTGAAATAACTATGTTAGTGCCTAAACTAATGTGTTGAGAGGTCCAGTGCCTGATTAGGGCACGGTCCCATCTCTCCGCCACGACAGTCAGGAGACTGTGGCGGCTGTCGCGCACTCTGAAATGTCATCTTCTTACTCGTAATGTTATCACCTGAATAGGTATATTTCTAAATATGAAATATATTATTTTTCAGATCGCTGATACTGATAAAGATGATATCTAATTACATTTCAAACCAGGAGCTAATCTGTTACTATATAACTGAGATAACTGACAAACATTATGACAAGATGTATATAACATCCCTAGCTACGTCAAATATCGCAAATGGCTATGTCAATTTCAATCGAATGAGATCCCTGAGAGCATCGATACTTACCGGCCATGCCTTGATTTCAGCTATTTATTTAAACTCTATACGGAATATTATCGGATCGTTAACTTGATTAAATCTAAGACATGCTATGAATCCTATAAAACGCAGGAAGTACAGTTAAATGCCCAGGGATAAGCGATCCCTCTCGTCTTCTATATCTACACAATAATTTATAAAAATACGAGAATACTTTCAGTTTCGGGTAAAAACATCAGTTGGAAATTAGGCAAAACTTTTACTCTAAATAATACTCCATGTCAACAGTAGTAATACAAGGCCAATGGCTCCAAATAAAGGTCACTCGTGTTGTGACAATTTGTATTCTTATCGGTGCCACGATCGCCGATTTGTATGTTATGCGCGCGCGCAGTCGGAATGCTGCTTTGGTTCCGTTGCTTGTTTTACATGACGGTGTATTTCAAACTTGTCTCATTGGGATTCACTTGATGATTTCGACTTTATCAATTTCATCTTTATCGTCATTGTGATATCAGGTACTAACAATTCCTTTCGTGTTTTGTAGAGTTCCGTGCCTCCGAATGAAAAAAATTAAAACTTTACAGGATCAAACGATTGTTTCCGATTTTCGACTGTTTTAGCAATTAGTTGCTGTGGTCGAATGCTTTTTGCAAGAGGAAAACCGTCCTCAACCACTTTGGAAACGCGGTGGGGATAACATTACAGTGGCCCACGATTCGCTCGTATCCTCAAACCCGGCTAGTCGTCTTGGCTTCGCCGGAGGCTAGGAGGCACTGTGCGGGCCACTGGGGCCCATGAGTGTGGTATCGGGTTCTCAGACGCGCGATGGCTGTCTGGTCTTCGGGTCATCATTTTGGGGATGGTTGGCCCACGATTACTCGACTCTACGGTTACCAGTCAGCCATTCTTGTGACATCTGATCTTTAGAGCGTTTTTTTTTGTTGTAGATATAAAAACTCAAACTAAAGGCCCATACAGACGAACGGCACTTTCCTTACAGACGAACGGCACTAGTACAACTGCAGCCGTCGCCACCTGTTGACGGCTGCCGTCGCCGCTTGTCGACGGCTGCCGTCGCCGCTTGTCGACGGCTGCCGTCGACGCGTTGCCGGCTGCCGTCGACGCGACGACGAGAGGTGGCGACTGCCGTCGACAAGTGGCGACGGCAGCCGTCAACAGGTGGCGACGGCTGCAGTTATACTAGTGCCGTACGTCTGTAAGGAAAGTGCCGTTCGTCTGTATGGGCCCTTAGTAACTCTAAGGCTTAGATTTTGTTAGGGTATTTAATCTATGTTTTATGTTTTATGTGGTTGACTATAAAGATATTTTTGCTCATTACCTTCGATCGAACGAAGCGAACGAGCTATTCTACAATGATCGCTGAACAAGTGAACAGTCTGATCGTACTCCAGATTCAACTATAATGGCAACTATGCTGTAATTGTACACTCACACGCCACATTGCTGTCTAACGAGCCGACTTACAGCACAAGTGTGCAAGTGTCGAAGGCGGGACGCGTTAAATTGAATGCGCGCCGCGAACATCGATATCCCACGCTCGGATGCCCCTACGGGTTGGCCATGACATCGGCGCCAAGCTGCGGGCATAGGCGGGAGCGAGAAACCGCGCATCGACCTTCCGTTCCCACCTACGATTGCTCACTCCGGATAGAAGCTTTCTTACTGTTTCGAAAACTATACCCACCCCCTTGCGAGGCCCTTGCTCGAAAATCAAGTCAAAGATAGCCCCGACGATATTCCAATATGATGGCTGGCCACCCAGGGCCAACGTTTCAAACCTGTGATCCTGCCACAATTGCCATTTTATCATCAACTTCCCTCGTAATCTGCAGAACCTTGAACTTTTTTTGCGCAACGGAGATCGAGTAGCGCTTTCAGTCGGCGCGCGTTAGCGCACGGGAGTGCGATCACAAGCTCATGACCACGATAAAGCAATGATCACGAGCCTGGACAGGTAGCCATCATTTATTGTATGGTGGGAACGCCCATAATCTATAGACTGATGGTACTGGACCGGAGTCCCCTACCACTTCGGGATAAATTTAAAATGATAAGGTCGGTCATCACCGCTGCCGCTTGCCGCTGCTGTCGGGGCCTGGCTGTAAAATACTCATTACAAAGACCTTAACTCCATTCACTGTGAACCATTTTCGAACAGCTTCAGGCGGTTTTAGCTCAGCTCGATTGCGTGTGCAAGTTTTTTTTCACGACATCGACATTAGCTTATTGCTCCATGAGAACGATGCATCTACTATAATTACTTACACATTTGTTTGATCTAATGATTGCCGGGACAGGTGCTCATATGCAATTAGGTATAATTTCTTGCTTTGGATATCCTAATTTGATTACGGACGTCCCTTGTCCAGAGTCCTACTTAGATTGCAGTAGATCCAGGATCCGCAGCAACGTTCTGTATGTCAATTATTATTATATTTTTTTACATAAGGATGTAAAGAACAAGTTAATTACCTCTTTTAAAATAGAGTTCCCACTGTCAAGGTTTATCTACAACCGCTTCTGAGCAAAACATCCCAGAATTAAACGAAAATGATGACCGTGGGAATTATCATCCAACACATTTGAAACGAGAAACCAAATGGTGTAAGTGGGCGGTTTATTTATAATAATGACTTGGTCGTATAGATATTATGACGCTTCCTGCCTTAGATAGGTACAGGATCGCCCTTGTAATTAGAAGTAGGACGGCAGAAAGCTTACAAAGAAATACAAAGATAGTTTTGTACACAATGATGAAGTCGGTTACAAAACAAACGAAGTAATGGATACGGATGTTTATATTAAGATAGTTATTTGATGGCTGGATGAAACATAAAAAAAATATACTTCACGAAATAACTGGGAACCAAATCTAATACTTTATCTAATCTGATTGCATAGTTGATTAATTCCTATTACTTATTGGTGGCTCTGTAAGCTTTTGCACATCCTGGTGAGGTTGTTACGAAATGGTTGAATTTTGTAATTTTTAACCCCGCCATTTCGAAAAAAGAACGAAAAATTTAATAGAAAAGAAGTACAGAATTAACGACACTACTCACACAATTTGCTGGTCCTGAGATGCGACATCTAGGTGAGAACAGCTGGAAAACCGGACATCCAAACGTCCAAACATCCGGACATACGAACATTTTTAAGGCCATGCTGAAATTAAGCGGCAAGTCAAAAAAAAATCTCACACATTTAAACGAATTTATTCTTCCACCACTTATCTTCGGACAATAAACATTTAAACCCCGTTTAACACCGATCTACATTCCCACAAAACTTGTGTTCGATCACGTAAAACTACAAGAAACTTGACGCGAGTCGATAAATGGTAAAAAGTGGCCCACTGACCGCCGCCTTAACGGTATTACGCAGTTTAACCGTGGATTTGACTATCGGCTTGTGGTTCACTAGTTACATGAAAGGGTCACGTATAGCCGTAAAAAACGCTTAAAAGGGTTATTATAGGTTGATGGGGCTTGGTTAGTCCTTTAGCGTTATCAGCGGGATATTTTATGATATAAAAATATGTTGTAAGGTCCTAAGGTAAGCTTACTACAGATTTTTATGTAGCAAAATGATGGAGATAACTAAGCATATTTGCATTTTGGTATCTGTTTTTAGTATCTTCATGTTTGTATATCAGCGTGATAAGACTGGATGTAGTTGTATCGATCTTTGACATTCGAGCTGCATTGATAAATTGGGAAGTTGTTATAAGGTAAATATAACATATGACTATAGAAGACATATTGCGGTGATATCTCGGATCCGTGCCATCAGAATCGTCGACTTTAATCCTAGTTCATTATACATTATACATTTGTCGTCTTAGCACGGTCTATCTTACAAGGATCAAAGATCAAAGCTAAAAGAAAATTTTTACTGAGTTACCTGGTGGAACAGACCGGGAATCGAACCCGGTACCTCAGGATTAACCATTTCGCCACCCTAACTCCTATTGAATTGTTCCCTATGCTTTGTATGTTGATCTTTGCATTTTTTATTTGAAAGGCTTCACACCTTAGCTTACCTTACGGTCTATCTTGATTTACTGTAATCGTGTGACGTTCTGCTACCTAACTGTAATCACATCATCTAACAACTTCGTTAGCTCTTAAGTTCAAGTACGCTTAATCTTAATTAAAAGGTGCGTGGGCAGGTATAATGAAGCGGAGGATTAATTAATATTGCAGGGCTTGAACAGCTGCTTAAGTAGTGGTTTATTCATAAGCTGCCTACTGTTGCTGCCGTTTTAACGGATCAAGCCTTTTAAGCCTTTTCAAAGTTTAAACAATGGAAGGAAAAATGGTTTGTATTCATAACACAGGGTTGTAAAAATTTGATTAACATTGAACCAATTGAGTAGCGATATGTTAGCCATATCACAGCAGCGATTTGTATTAGTTTAGCATTTAATAAGGTAGAATAAAGTGGTGATGTTTTCAACAAGTAAGTATCATTAATGGATTGCTCGCAACTTCGCCTGCGTAAATGCTATAAAACCTAATTCTCATAAATAAAAAAAATATGAGTATGAGTATTGAGTATAAAAGTTGTTAATTACCGCAGTCGGGTAAAAACTATCCTATAACCATCTTTAGATACCCAGCCGTTCTAGCTTGATAGCGGACAAATAAAACATGTTAAGTTTTTGACAATTTTAGAATTTTATAATAGTACTTATAGAATAGAAGAACTAAACTCATTCTTCTCAGCAGCTCTTCCCTAGCTCTATTTGATACAGCACTTCAGAAATTAGACAATCAACAATCTCAAAAAGTGGGTCATCCCTGTCATTATTGTCTAGTGCGCTTTCTTGTTTCTGTCTCTCTCTTTTTCGATAATTTTCACTTATTTGGCAAGTCAGGCAGCGACAACCATCTAACCTTCGTACTTTCTGTGAAAGGCAAAACAATTACATTTCCTATCACCAAGTAATCACCACATTGTCAGGTTCCGTAGACGCATAATAAATTTGCTGAGAATGGGGAAACAATTAGACACAACACAATCGCATAAGAGATAGGGTTTTGCATAATTGCTGTAAACACGCAACTTTTAATATATTGTATAGTATTTTTATCTTTTACGCAAAAAGTTACGACTGCTAATTTTTAATTAATTTAAGTAAATTTCGTATACGGCGCCTAATAGTGTTAAATTAACGAAACTGCGGTTATTAAATTGAAATGAAGTTTGAGAGACGTTCATTAGTTCACTCCGAGCCATCGTCGGCCCGAAGCATCCGTCGGGAGGCGTTTCTCACTAAGTGTTCAAGAAAAATCAAGCTAAATAACTTTGGCATACTCCATGATATTTCGACGTGTTTGAGTGCGCCAATTTTTAACACCCGAAAACAGCGAACGCTTACAATAATAAACTTTGTTTCTGCATCCCACCAATATGGAAAATGGAAAATTTACAATTATCATAAAATAAAGCATGTTTTCCACTAGGTAAAACACAGAGTCAATTTGTTTACTGGTTGACCCAATCATTTAAATATAAAGATGACCGGGGAGAGTTCGCTATTTATACTATCTTACCGTAAAGTGGAAGATTATAACGTAATTCTAATTTATTTCTTCCAGCTGAGTGTAGGTACCTCCTTTTACTATTAAAATATTGCACACATCCGTTAAAGACATGAGATTGACGAGTACGCGTAAGCTACAAACAAGATGGGCTGGCAACTGTGTCACAATTAAAAAGAAAGCCAGTTTAATGACTGCACTCACTAGAAACCCTATTATTTACACCAGTTTCTGTGTCTTTCGTGAGTGTAGGAAACTGATGCAAGATACGGAACGGGCCATTGCCGTTTCGTTTCCGTAAATAACGATATTTGTCTTTCCTGTTCTCCAATACGTTGATTTTTTCTTGTATTTAAGATTCGGCTGCTAAATTCCACATATGTTCTACTTTAGCGACAGTAATTCAAACAAAAGATTTAAGAACAATAAAACACATTACATTTGGTACCCGCTCTCAAAAAGAATTATCGCGTCTGTTGATTTAAGTAATGCTTTTCAGACTGCACCGAGCAAAATGTGAAAAATAGGCAGTTGCCGTTAAGTAGACAACGTCAACACTAGTTGCTTAATCCATTTCTAAACTATATATTTAGCACTTCGAAGAATGTGTTAACAACTTCTCCGTGGAAAAATTATAAGATTCTTAATATTTTACCCTAGAAATCTAAGTAAAGTTGGACAAAAATTGTAAAATCGTAAGTAGGCGTTAAGTGTTTTTTATACTTTAACAATGGAAATCTATTCTGATTTTCAGTTCAAAAAAAAGATGAATGAAGACATTACAATTTGTCCGCATCAAATATTTTTATTGTTTGGTATTAAAGGTCCAGATTTTACAAAAAGTGCTTTTATTTCTCCATACATTTTTACTATTGCGGCCGCGCGCCCGCATTTCCCGCGCTCTATGGTTATAGGCGCGTTAGCGGCTAACGCTCGGCGCAGTCTTAAAATGAATCATTTATTTGTCAATTTGTCCACTTTAATAGTTCAATGGGTGTATTTAATTTAGTGTTAGCGATCATCATTGTTTGTCGGTAATTAGGGAAATTACAGACTAACAGCTTCATTCTGCGTTTTATAATCGTCACGTATGTGTGTAATGTGTATAATCGTCATGTATTCATTAATTGAAGTATTCATTAATTGAAGGTTCGGCTTATAGTCAGTCTATTCACAAATAAACTTGGGATCATCTATCTATAACTGATTATTCAATAATACGTTCATCCTTTGAGCACACAAGAGTCGTGAGCCCGCATGAGTTATGATATTCAGCCTCCGACCGTCTCAATGAAATAATGATGATTGAATCGACAATAATAATGGCTCCATTACCATCACGATTTGTACCAATAATTCGCTTAATTCCGGCGTCAACTACGAAACATTACTGTCTACTTTATTCCTTGGAAAGCGGTAAAACGATCGTCAAAATTTATGATAATGCGAGTACCGATAATGGCCGCGGGATTTCTTATTCACTTTTTTATTCGCGAGCATCGTGTGCCAGTTCCACATCGTTATTTTGAAGTTGAACTACGAAATATTGAAATATTTCGTAGTTCAACTTCAGAATAACGCCACAAGTTTTAGCTTAGTGGAAATTATTTAGACTGCATTTGCGAGCAACGCTACTACACCTTTACTGTAGCGTTTCAATTGAAGGACTAATCTAGTGCAAGCAAAGCTAACCGAAATTGGCATTCCTTTGTTATATCAGTGGGGAGAACACCAAATGGTACATCGCTCATTCAACTCCAATTCTGACAATCTGCCTTTTACTATGTTTATGTACCTCGTCGAGGCTTGTATATGACTAAAGGAATTATTACAGCCACTATAATATAATTAGCTAGCTCGCCTTCGAGGAACGATCTAGAGGTATCAAAATCTGTAGCTATCTGTACTCTAATGCACACTGATTTTATATCTCGGAGAACATAGGTAAAGTTGAAGGGCTACTTTTGCTGTCATATATTAACATCTAATAACGCTGCTGAGCCTATTTAAATTACGTACAACTCAGAGCAGCGACCGTTTCGTAACAATAATTGCTATGTAGTTTTTCTGGAGCATTTCCTCATTAAAGGGAACGAGTACTGTTTGTTCAGTATTAGTTGCCGGGACAAAAGAGCTCGTTCCGAGGAAAGCCCTGCAAAGTTGTACGATATTTTATCCGCGTTTGTTAACTTCCTTACTCACGTTTCTGCGCCAATAACACTAACGTTACCAGATCTTTCGATAAAAATTGGACTCGTATATTCAGGGAGTCTTCACAGATATCGGAATTTTATCTAAATGTATTTTTGCTGTAAAACTCGTTCGCACTTTTTCTACGTTTCACCATTACACTGACTTTCTCGAGTTTGTAGCAGGTTTTAAGCGCTCCAAGGAGAGACATCGCATTCCTTCTTTTATTTCATGTTCGCTCCTTACTTGCTATATCGTGACACAGCTACATGCTAAAACTAGCTGAGTGAATGTCGTCCTATAAACGTTCTGCTAAAAATTGATCTCTATACTTGACAACTAACAATTAATGTGCTACGTTTCATACTTGTCTACATATCTCATAATCAGTGCTAGATTTACAATTACTGTGAATTTACTTTAAGCCTAGTTTTGGGGATTTATTTACACAAACGTTGTTGATCATTTCAATTAAACATAATAAAACTGGAACGATAAATGTTTCCATTTACATAATATCCAAGCACAATGGTCTAGTTTCACCAACAAAGCGTTACTTGTCAAAACGTTAAGAAATTCAGCTCAAGTGAACAGCATTCTTGCAGAAACCTTACTTCTATCTATCCGCCCTTTCACTTCAGCTCAAACCCATTTATTTTAACTGCAAATCTTGTAATTTCTACACTTTGTTCCAATTAAGCAGTGGTATTATTGAAACAAATAAGCAAAAGAACAGCGATGCAAAGTTACTCTTGTAAAACTAACGGCAAAGTGCAAATTCAAGAGCCCTCGTCGTCTGTTAAGTCCTTTACTAACTTGAAGTTAATTAAGCTGGGAGGACTCTAGACGAAGGGGAAGCAAATTCCAAGAAGTTTCACAACGAATGTGGTTATTTTAACGGTTCTTGGCAAAATTGTTATACAATCTCAATGATTTGTTGGTAAAGGATTAAAATACATCTGACAAGTGGGTTTTCGGACTCTGAAATTGATGGAGAAGACGCCGCACTGTTATTATGGTTAAATTTGGTCATAAAATTTGATGTTATAAATACCAGTTATGGTAAAGTGATCGGTCGACCATTGCTCTTTATGTAGGCCAGCAGTACCATGGTCGGGCGGGTCAGTGACCGGTCCCCCCTTTCCCTTTGCCTGGTCCTACTACATTTCTCCACTCCAGCGCAAAGTAAAAGGCAATAAATACATACTCCAATCCCTTTATCAATGAATTCACATAGCTTTAAAATCAATAGAGGGGCGTCTAAGAAAGAACTTCAGTGTTGAATACTTGTGCATTTAGGTGTAAACCTGTCTATGACTAAAGTGGTCCTCAAATTGCTTTATAGCCGTATTCAAAGCATATGTGAATTTCGTCTGAATAGTTAGAGAAAGTAACGTTGGGTTTTATCGTTCTTTTCTCAACGAAAACATGGCTTGTAGAGAGTTACAAAATCTGCTTTTACTTACCCGTAATCTCAAGTTTTGCCTAACATGGTTACAGTAATTCGTAAATATCGTTTGTTTTATCATGTTTAAGGTCGATTGTGATGGTTTTCAAGTACCTTTCGCTGCAACAAGCACTTTCAACACGAATGCAACTATTATCCAATTCACTAATTGTTATATTCGTTTTGGTTACGCAATAATTTTGTCGACCGCTTGACGGGTTTTAAATTCTAGCGTAAAAATATCATAACTTTTTGAATTGTCAAACACAATGATTGCCTCATTATCTTTATACAGTTTATCTTTACGTGTATGCATATCTTTATTGATGTTAAGTTTTTGTAATGTAATAGCTACTGGTCAGTTTCGCGGTTGGGATAGAGACAGATTAATCGGTTTGTCTTAGAACGCTCATTCAATGCGGTTTTAATGATTGGCTGTTTCCTTGCTAGAACATGTTTAGCACCGGTAATTGGAGGAAGTATTCTAAATACGTTTTAAATTGCGTTGGAATCGGGCCACTTTTTTAATTATATTGAAAGTATTACAGGGTTTAAATCACTGATGAATGATTTCCGGTTGCTCCTAGTTTTCTAGTTTTTGTAAAATTGTATCCCATTTTTTTACAATTCGGGAAAAACAATGGAGTGTTTGTTCGAATACACAATATTCGAAATATCTTGCAATCGAAGACGAAAATTTTAAACAACTCCCTTAAAAATTAAGCTAAACAAACAATAAAAACTTACTTGATATAATACTCGTAGTATTGAACATTATACCACTCCATGATTATATTATTGATCAATGAATACACTCGTTCGATTCTCGTTACGGTGTGACACGGCAAAATAACGTGAACATCATCATCATTTAATGAAAACGAATGACGGCTAGAGCCTCGAATGCCTCGAGGCTTTGTATCGAAGCCAACCTCTTCTTTTTCTAACTGGCTATTACACTATCGGGATTGAAAATAAAGGACCATAGTAAAATTTGAAAATTTGGAAATTATATTTTGTAAAGGTAGGGTTTTGTAAATCTCCCTTACAAAGTAGCATTCCTAAATTGGACCGTGGATGTTGAGAACAATATTACGGCAATACTCCTACGTTATCATCTACATGTCCGCAATAAAAGGGGAAGCATTATTGCATACATTTGCTCAAGTGTAGTGCCGCCGCCGGCACAACGCATAAACAAATGACAAGAGTTGCGTTCCGGTTCTGCGTATTAACTTATCAGACGCAACGTAATAGAGGCATTTATTGTTTAAAAATAGTACAGATGAAGATTAAAGTTGAATGGAGGCGCTTTTGTAACATTGTAGGAGCAAAATATGTACAAAATTTGAGTCTTCTTTCCCAAGCCGCAATTTTAAAACTGGAGATATTGTTTGTTACGCGTGCGTATTTTTTTCTTTAGGCTAGTTAAGGCTATCTTGATCTCTTTCTTGTGATTGCTTCATAGGACGGTACTTACTAGATAAAACCCAAAAACAGAACACAAACAGTGGGTTTTTGGGTAACGTGGGTTTGGTTTTATAAATGTACATCTTTTGTGTTTTGTCTGTGATGATGTCTGCACCTAGAAACATCCATCATATCCATCAATCCATCTGGCGTCTATATAAGTTGTAGATCTACGAGTATTTCATTCATATTCATAATATATCTGTGTGCCGGCACGGCTCACGAGTAGGTAGCCCAAAAGCCGCTTACATGAGTCGTTTCGTTGAGCTTAGCAAAACATGCTGCATTTCCTGCACATTTCTGCCAGCAAACAGTTTGAAACCAAGTTATAACTCAAAATATTCAGACGGACAATAGAAAAATACGCTTACATTTTGCGTGTCTTTCACTGTTATTTTCAAGAGAAAAGATCAAAAGAATTTCAGGGATTTGTCCGCCGTATCACTGCATTTTTGCGTGTGTAATTTCAAACGAAAGTCCGACCAAGTGACCACGACATTGCTCATGCTCATCATGCATCATAACTTCATGGCTTATTTGAATACAAAGGCATTTCTCTAATGCAGTGTTGGTGCAAGGTGGCTGCCGCGTTCCATCCACTTTCACGATTGACCTATCACGAGCGGCGGTCACTTCGGATCCAATTGGCAATTGGCTGACGACATACTTCCGACATACCAGAAACAGTAGTTGATAATGTTGATATACATAACTGAGACTAAAATATGTCTATCTCAAAGTTAACGTTAGCGCTAGTGTTGAGAAGTTGTTGCAGGGCGACATTCTACATTACGTTATACTTGTCGAAGTATATGTATAATTTTCACATCTCATATTCTTTACACCATTGATATGCCCATAGGAGGATGTTATAATATATATTTATAGTTGGGTATAAACTATTGTTCTAAATCCGTCCAGGCATTCCGGCGTGAAGGAGTCCCTAGCAAACTCACACACACACACGCACGCACGCACGCACGCACGCACGCACGCACGCACGCACGCACGCACGCACGCACACACACACACACACACACACACACACACACACGCACAAAGTTTGCACAAAGGATGTTAAATAACTAGACAGACTGATATCTAAGGAAGCACGCGGCAGGCGCTCCCCACTCCACTCACGCGTCAGCGCAAAACATACCGTTACGCCAATGCGCATCGAATGACATGAATGAATGCAACCACAAAAACAACGCAACCAAAGATCACAACTAGTATATACTACCTAACACCAATAACGACTGACCGATAAATTAAAACAGTCTAACAAGATTATTTTCATTCAAGCAAGTAAAGCAAATAAAATGTGCGGGTAGGTAAACATTAATCATGCGTCCGACCACCGGCCAGCGACGGCGCACTGGCCTGGCGGATCAATGACTGGCCAGAACCGTTATCTGTCCCACTCCACGCGCTCTGTGTTGTACCGTAAAGCTTACATAATACTGTTTGTGATACATTGCGTGTTTTGCGGAAAATGCTATTTTCATGCGATATCACTACTAATTCTTCTTCTTCTTGGATCTTGGGATTTAGGTAGCCGGCCCCGATTGAGAATTCATTCTCTACAAAGATATGGGACAAAGGCTAGGAAATTGATGATGCTATTTTCATGCGATTTTTCATGAAAAATTGTTACCGGTAGAGTTTGATTAACGGAAAAATAAAGAAAAAAATAAAACTCGCGAGGAACATTTGTGAATTTTCTCAAAGAAATTTCCACGATTTTCCAGCCCAGAATAATGGTCTGAAGCCATGGTTTCAGTTTTCGGTACACCATCGGTTACACCCTGTATAAACAGTTCAATATCCTTTACTCAAACTTGTTCCATACTTTATACATACCTATCTTTTGAATATTAAAATTGAATATTAAGTAGCTAGCGAACCGCGAATCCTGCCGAGCTGCTCCGCTCTTCCCTTTTCCTTTTATTACTTTTTCTTTTTAGACTAGGTATTGGACGAAACTAAGAAAACTACAGATAATGGAACGAATTTTAATAGTTTGGAAGAAGAGTACGGACCCTCAACTTATTATTCTAGTGAAGAGTTTTGCTCAGTAAATATAGGAATAAAGTTTGTATTGAGATAAATTATTACCCGATTCATGGCATAGTACGGCAGAATGTGGCATTTGGATTACCTACCGTAAAAACTTTAACTCATGGTGCATGAGCACTAGTAGGTACTGAAGAGCAAGTACCACTGCCCATCTTTCCTTACGGTCCGTTTGCGTTAAGTTTTCACCTGTTTCGTCCTCCATAACTTAACCAATTGTAACAAAATTTTGAAAACTGAATGAGAAAAACAGTTTCTGTGTTAGACCGTTCAAATTTTTGTGCTTATTATTATAAAATTTGTGAAATCGGCGTCTGTTTGGCCAAAACCAGACACCTAGCACACAGCACACTTTAAAATAATAAGCGCAGAAATCGGTGCGAAAAATAACATTTTGTTCCCATTCAGTTGCCAAAATTTCATTTCTATTGGTTATGTTTTGGAGAAGGAAAGACGAAAACTAAAACCCGATTTGTAAAATTAGTAGTGATAATATCCTCTTAAGGCCATTCACCTCAAATTGCACACCCTAATCCGAACACTGCATGCACGACGAAGCAAAATTTGATATACGTGCTTTTTAATTATAGGTTCTTTTTTAAAGGAAGGGTATTAATACATAATAACTAATAGAGAAATCATTGTACTTCGGTCAAATAACAGTGCACAATCATTATCAGTGATCAATATCAATATAGCTAACTTATAAATATTTATCGGATACGGTCATCTTGACCATTACAAAATGGTTCAAGAACAATACAATAATCGGTTCGTTGCGAATTATTGACACGCGGCTGAATTGGTATACTTAAAAATAAATAAATCAACGTCATTAAATAAATCAAAATTGAACGAAAACTAGATCTAATAACAGTATCGTCGTAATCTTGCTTTTAACTGGTTTTTCCAGTCTAGCATACTGGCCGTGGCCACGACATAATACCTATACTATTATAAAATTCTAGATTTGTATTCATAATAAATTTTATATGGAGGGGTCATAATTTCAGAAAAAATCTTAATAGCGTGATGCATGATCGTCATTTGTTTTGTATGGGCACGCGGCGGCGTGCCAGCCTGGCGCCATCTGTTTTCATAATTTCCTTTATCCTCTCATCGCGCCGAAACGGCTGGACAAATTTTAATCAATTTCGGTACACGGATAGCTGAAGATGGTTATGATACTTTTTACCCCACAATACGGTGTAAAAAAAATGAGTGCGAAATTTCATAATTCTTGAATATGTGATGCTATAGCTTAGATTTGGTTAGTAGTGGTTTTATAACAATCCAAAATTATATCATAGTTTTCATGAAAAATGCTTTCGATGAAATGATAATATGTCTATGAAACGAAACATTCTCTGAAAGGTTTGTCTATATACATATAAGAAGAGTAAACCCGTTCCGACAGACAGTGCAAATTGAAATAAATTGGCTTTAAATGTTATCTTCGTTTTCTGCATGCTTGCCTTTATTTTTGTATTAAGTACTATGTTACTTGTGAGACTAAATGCGTTACTCTGCTGAACAGGGCGTTGAAAATATTTACATTATAAATTTCTTTATTAGCTTATAATCGGTTAAAGATTTCTACCACCAACACATTAAAAAAAAGGCAATACTTGTGTCAGGCAGAGACTCGTTATATCATAGATACTAGGTTAGCAGATGGATGATGCTGAACAACTCTCTGGAGTCATTCGGGTGCTGATGCTGGGGTGCCCTGGTCCTCGAGAATAGATTCCGTAGCTCCACTAGCTGATGCAGAGGGAGGACAATTGTGTCAGAGAGAGAAGCTCGTCATATCATAGCCACTAGGTTTTACTCTCTATAAACCAAAAGGGACAGGGATTTTACTATATCTTTTTATTACAAGCTTGTAATACAACACAACAAGTATAACGGAATAAATAAAATAAATAAATATCAGACAACCTCACACAAATCGATCTAGTCCCAAATTAAGCTCAAGAAGGCTTGAATGTCTACATATACATAATATAGAGCGACACAAACAATTTTAGGTATCGATACGGTTTATTTCTCACCTCAAGGTTCAGAAGGCAGGATACTTTACAAATCGTTTACAATTCTCACCTAATTCGTATTCAAGCAGCGTAGTTTGGTATCGGCAACAATGTATATGTTAAAGGATACGTGAAAAAAATATCGTGTCCAATGAGCCGTGAGAAATATACGGGGCTGCGAAATTAGGCCGACGTTTCTTTGAGCGAACAAACAGTTCCTTTCAGGTGGTATTTACTAGAGAGGCCACGGACGGTGATTTTACCGAATACCGAACACCGTACATTCGGCTACACTTTCGGCCAAAGCAAAGTACATTCGCCGGTAGAATGTTCGGTATCATATCATATGTATCTTTTAAAATGTAGATCGCACTTTGTCGATATAATCATAAGGAGTAAGGATGCTTTGACGGGCTATTAGTATATTTAAAGATGAAAGCAAATTTTGTCTTTATTAAAAAACGGCGCTTGGTAGTTTTACGTTTGGGAATGCGTACATTTCGCGGTGAGAAGATTATGATCTGCCTCATTGCAGCGTGTGCAGTGTCTGCAGTGCAGAAACAGGAAGTTTATGAAGAAATGCGTAAATATTTTCAATCCGCACAATGAAAAAAAAAATATAAATATTCATCACAACATACATTTTACAGAATAAATATCATAATTCGTATTACTTGTTTGAGCAATGTTGTGCATTTTTCTTTATGGTTTGATATCCTGTATTGACCAATTGCAAAAAGTAGCCGAATATCGAATAGTTACCGAACATTCGTGGCATCTCTAGTATTTACGCAAGATGAGTTAGGAGTTACTGAACAGCTCTGATCCGAAAGACAAGCAATGATTCTGCGACTCGCTCCAATCACGGCGAGTAGTTAAACAAAACAATAGAACCTGCTTCGATACTTTAATGCTTTAGAAAGTTCAGTTTTCGACAATAAGTTGAATGGCTTTGGCAATTTTAACTTGTACTTACACAGAATAAAATAGTACATAACGTTCTCTTTTTTGATCTTCGCAATAGCCGCCCGAGACTGTATTTTATTGGCAGTTTGTGTAAAATTTGACGCATAAGGTCATGTAGCATGGACGCAATCTACCAACGCGTGTGCACCGCTACGACTGACCACAAATGCGCACCATTTTGCTTGAACAGAAGCGGAAGTCTAATCCGAGCACATTGGTGCGCACCGGGCCGTCTGCTACTAGAGTGCACAGTGAGTCCGACTCGGCTTGGATGGGCAACAGAAAAATAAAAGTGTGTTTCGGTGTCTTGACACAGGTTGTCGTTCCAGTAAGTGACTTCATCCGAACATCCGGCGTTATATCACTATCAGTGATCTCGAGCCACCTGACACCCTCGTGCGGTCGGCCTACCTATACGTTTTAAGTTACTAACTCACATACAACGATAGCTTCCACAAGCTCATATCTCTATCTATTCTATAGTTGGTCGGAAAACCACATTGAGTGGATGTAAAGTTTAAATTGCAACAAACGCCGCAGTAGCATACGTATTGCGAAAGTTATCCGTCGACATCTCCCAGCGACTGTGGTTTCCTGCCTCGCTTCCCAGCGCTCGGATACATCTAGCATTCTCAGCACAGGAATGACACAATGTGTCCATATATTACATAGGCTCATAGGACGTTATTCTACGAAGCATCCGATCAATTCAATCAAACGGGTTTCATTATGCTTAGTTTGCTAGTTGCCCGTTAGAACAAAAGCGTTCCAGGCCTTTGGAAAGAAGTATTTGCAATTAGAAATAACTTTTAAATTAAATTTCATCTTTTGTCGGACGCGAATTACGATCTGCCGTTAGGCAATTGTTTCATAATTACCTTTTTACGTGACAATGGCGGAAATTATGATGTACTTATATAAAATGCTGTATAATGATTAATGACGCAAATTCGTTGCGTATGTTTGTATAGATAATTGTTAATTTAACAGAAAGAATGTTCATTGTCATTGCGAATTTTTGATGATCGATTGTTAAGGATTTGCATACAATAATTTGCATCGTTTATCATCTGCATCCACAGAGGACATTTTTTCAAACTTCTTTTCTTAGCACTTCGTTTTTCGTCTTTCACTTTTTTTAAATACGGCATTATGAACCTTTGCCGCATTTTTAGTTTTTCATAATGTAGACTGTGACTTTCTAAAGAAGCAAATCTTGAAGTTTAGCCAAAGGAGGAGGAAAGTATGTTCTGTAATTACCGTTGTTGTATGGGAAAATATTTTTTCCTTTTACTAAAAGTGTACTCGTACGTTAACATGAACAATTTGTACAAAACATTTTCTACCTTCCTACTATCAGTTGAGTAATGGATTCTCAATCCATACTTATAAGTAAATTTTCTTTCCAGGCAACGGAGCCGTTCCTACGACTCCGACGACAATGAGAGAGGCGCTTGCGAGTGGTGCGAGTATGCCCTCGTCATCACCCTTGCCACCATCCTCCTCATCGGCGTGTCGGCCCTCACCATCTTCTGGACGCTGTTCTACCGCGAAGGCTACGCCTGGGCCGACGATATCCCGGAGAAGCAATTCAACCTCCATCCCACGCTTATGGTCGCTGGATTCATCACCTTCAGCGGGTTCTGTAAGTCATTTAATTATAAAACGTCACTTTTTTCCCATAGACATGTTGGTTTCTTACCATCTGGACGCTGTTCTCCCGCGAGGGGTACGCCTGGGTCAACCATATGCCTAAAAATCAACCTGCATCCTACGCTTATGGTCGCTGGGCTCATCGCATTTAGCGGGTTCTGTATATGTTCTGATGACTTTTACCATAGAGAAAGGAATATGCTTTTACTGCCCTACTACCATCTTCCCAACCAGACGTCGTTCTAACGCAAGGGTTGACGACATACTTGAAAAGCAGTTTAATCTTCTACATCCTACACTTATTACCTGATATTTCTTTTGAACATCTTCTAAATGCTGTTGCATCCACCGTACTGAGTACCTACTTTTTTGCTCTAAGTTTAGAACGATGTTCAACTCGAAATAATCTTTCACTAGCATAACCTTGCTCTAATGAAGGTTATTCTAAGTAATCACAATGTCAGTCATTGACTTTTGAACACTAAGTTTGCCCATAAGCTGCCACCAAACTTCACGACTGTGCTATGTATGAACCGACAATGATTGATGAACTAAGTTTTTAACGAGAGTTTGCGGCTCTGTATGATACAAATAAGTCAATCAGTAAATTATGGTCATGACCTTTGTAATTAGGAACTTAATTCGTTGGTTTCAATGGATTGATGGTTTTATTAAAAGCTTTGTTTACTGTCTCAAGTCATCATATCGGTTCGTTAGATATAATACCTAATACTGGGTTACTAGCAAAACAACAACGATACGTTATACTGTGGTTATACTCAAACCTAAGATAGTCTCCTTATAAATAGTACTAACGTGAATGTCACATTCAGAACACAATGGTATTTATGTGTGACCTAGGGCCCTTTACGTGTAGATGACATACCCTGCTTTTGCTAAACTTGTGCTACTTTTGCCTTTCTGTACGCGCCAAGATATCACTCCTGTGGCAATAATTTGGGCCCCCTTAGTGGGTTTGTTCTCCCGCACAAAGTTGGGCTCACCGCTAGTGAGGGCTATAAACAGCACGGATACAGTTCTAGTCATCCTTATAAGAAGATTACGCGCCAAATTACTATCTAACAATAGGTACCTACTCAGTTTGTTCTTGAATAATTTCACCTAGAACTACTTACCACATACCTAAACTGTACTCACCACAAATACTTACCTTAGCCATCGTTTGTTTTGCGTATTCACTGGTGAACATATGGGGTGAAGTCATAGCTACATAGATGTGTTAGCTCTTCAGACTAAGTTAGATATTTAATATTCTTTTTTTAATTTCCAGCGGTCCTGCTGTACCGCATCTGCCGGTGCTTCCGGCGCATCTACGTGAAGCTGCTCCACGCGATCTTCCACGCCTTGGCGTTCCCCTGCATCGTGATCGGTTTCCTCGCCGTCCTCGACTTCCACAACAAGAAGGGCATCAACAACTTCTACTCTCTGCATAGCTGGATTGGCCTTACTGCCATGGGACTGTTTGGAATACAGGTAATATTAGGAACTTATACTTATCGACTTTCTAAATGTATGATGTCCAGATCAATCGTTCCTCTGGCTCCACAACAAGAAGGGCATCAACAACTTCTACTCTCTGCATGGCTGCATTGGCCTTACATGCGACTATTTGGAATACAGATAATAGAAAGTTATCCTCGTATTGTTGGATCCAAGTGTAGAAAGTACCTCTAGATCACAACACAAGACTTGGTCCTTGAGCAAGGAAATCCGATCCCAAATAATGGGACCAGGAGAAGACGAAGGAAAACGTAGCTCTACACTCAAAATGTTCCTTAACATTTAACATCCATTTATTATCCATAGTCTTTTCGCAACACTAATGTATACGAAGGTGTTTAATTTGCGTTCCGAATTTGAATTAGAGCTCCAATTTAGCGAGTTTAATAAACTTTGACGCATAGTTTGGTCACCTTGGACTTGGAGCATTCCACTCATTTCATTTTAGTCAAAGTAAAAAAACACAATAGTCTAATCATAAGTCGCGTATAATATGTCTTCGAATATTTCATATCTTATTATGAATAGTTCTGTTCTGACTGTGACAGGATAAAATCTCCCCAAACCTACGCAATCACGAAAATTGGCCCGCTAGCATAAAGTTCACTCAACTGTTAATAAATTCATCCACCCTCAAAATCCCAACATACCTACTTGAATGTGACGCACCGTTATGCAGACTCAATTTTAGCTATTATCAACTTTCCCGAACCAAAGAGTGCTTAACATCTCCCTACTTCCCATGCACCGATCATTCGAGAAAGAACCTTAGAGTTTAAACGTAGGTTTTACTGTCGTTTCTCGTGTTATGAAAAGAAAACTGGTATGGTTGAAAATGTAGCATCTTCGCTTGATGCTGTAAGCGGTTAAGCTGGCTTAGTATACTGTACAGGATACAAGTTACACGTAGTTATACATGTCGTTCGTCCGACTAGTGGTTTTGTAGTTTGCTCGAGTTTCTCTCGTCACGACGTCAGCTCCAATTGAGCCTGGTAATTATATCGTCGTCGAAATAGGTCATTAGACTCGTCGTGTCTGAATATATTTGTAAATTTGTTTAGCATCGCGTGATAAGAGTTCATTATCTCTCTAATTACATAAGCAGCTCTGAGACAAATTGCAACACATACTTTGGGCGTTATTTATTTCCTGTGCGCGTAGATGTTTTATTAACAGATTACGAATAATTATATCGTAAATTTTGGATAAGTGTAGAATACGCAACAACGTCAACTATTTCTTCATGTGCACAACTATGTAATAATCAGTAACAAATAGAATTACCCGATAACTTATATCGACAGACTTCAAACAATGCTGTAAATTTATAAAAGACGCAATTCGCGGAAAATGGCAAGGGCCATAGGGAAAATAACAATAAACCATTTCAAGTGAGGTGATCGCTTCTGGCGACCTCTAGTATGAATGAAGGAAGATTGTTATTATTTGTAAACATCGGTTATTGAGTCGACATAAACAATAGCATGAGAGAGAAAAATAGGAGATACTAATGGCATATAAAGATAAAGTTTGATAATCATTTTCTCTCGATATGGCAGTGGTTGTAAATAAGTACCGCATATTCCAAATTTTCCACATCGGATTTCTGATGTTTCTAAAGTCAATTCCACATACAGGACCCAATAATTTGATTTAAAGATCCCAGGTAATAGAACCGTCCTAATTTGAAACATATTCAATGTTGGATGCTAACGAATGAACTTCATATCCAACAGATTTCGTAAATTGTTATAAAATTGTTATAAAGTCCTCGTTTTATCTTCCAGTACGCCGTCGGCTTCTTCAGCTTCCTCCTCCTCCTGATCTGCAACAAAGGCACCGCTGGCTTCCGTGCCTCCCTGGTGCCCGTCCACGCTGCCTTCGGAATCCTGACCTTCGTGCTTGGAGTAACTGCTTGCCTCACCGGACTTACTGAGAAGGCACTCTTCACCATTGGGTATGTTGCATTGAATTGTTTTGGTATGAGTAATTTGTGGAGATCTAAGGCACTTAGCTCGATGTCGTTTCATAGCAAACGTGTCTGTCATTTCAAACATGGCCATTTCAAATTCAACTTAGGCCTAATTTCACTATGATTTTGTTAGTTATTGATGATCACGTTTGTCAAATAATCAAAAATGAACGGTAGGTATAAAAAGCTGTTAATCGCTAAAATCTCATTGCGAAATAGAGTCTTAGTTTGACAACTTATGATAGCAAAAAATATACATTAATCGCCAAATACCTTGTAATTCACCGTCACAAGCAGCACTGCCATTTCTCATTTCTACGTCAAAGGAAAACCGGGGGCCTAGTGACATTAACTAATAGCAGTTCATCGGCAATATCACGAATATATGGCAATTTTTCTTATTCGAGTTGCATTAAGTGATATTGACAGATTACCGTGCAAAATAGAACATATTGCTAAAGTAAGAAACATTCGATTCTAATCATTTAATCCCTCGTTTGTCTTTCGACATTGGAAAAGTGTGTGTATAAGTCAAAAAAGTAGAATCCTAAAATGGTCTAAATGAAGTATTCATACCTGTTTAGCTTTTTTGATTGTATCTTTTTTCTAGCGAGTTTGCTGGCAAATATATTCTTAAACAATATTTTTAATAAAAGGAATATTTTGATACTTTATAATGACATCCGTAATCCTTAATTTAGAGCATAATTAGTTGGATATTAATTCATCTTGATCAACCCTTAATTTGGCAGTGTATGGCAGGGTGAACAAATTCTTTGACCATCTTTTCCCATTATTTTTGAACCAGAATTTGGGCTCTATTTTACCATAACGAGGCTTGAGCTACCGACCTTCGTCATTTTTTTGTCAAATTAAGGGTCAACGGCTTGCATTTTGTGCGAGTACTGTGACTGACGTCATACAGTGATGGAATGAATAAAACGATCATGCGTTGATAGTGTCACTTGTAGTATTTCGTGACTCTGCATTACTCTGCATTGTGTTGTTCTTTCTCTAATTTCATTTAATTTGCAATGACATAACCATTGCTTTTAAGGTCATGTGTTGCAATTTAACGATCGCTATGCTTAACGGCCATAACAAGAACGTAAATTAATTTATGATTGTGAGTGTCTTCCACTTACACCTTAAAAAATGTGGGTCTCCCATTACGAGTCTCAACTTTATAACAATTTGGAGTCTTCATAATTCGGTCTAAATTAAGAAAAATCGTTTCATATTTAACATAAACGATTGCATTTTCTTGAGGTAACTCAGAAGGACTTAGTACCTATTTAGATTTTTCTCACACTTACAGAAAATAAATCACTACTTCTAAAAGCGTAGCGATCGTTAACCTTTTGATCGTCAATCGACAAGCTGCCCCGTCAACGGTGGTCGCGTCTAATGCGCTATAAAGAATGATAAACCATCGTTAAGGTGGTCTATTATTAATTCATCGCGCGATAACACGTCCACTATCCCCGTGACGTTTAGGCTCGGTCGCCTGTCGCTCAAAAGATAGCACCCTGAATGTTGCACGTAGACCCGCATGTTCACCGCTTGCCTATGTGTGCGTATTGCAGCGCGGAACGGTACAGCAGCATGCCCGATGAAGGCATCATCGTCAACGCCATCGGAGCAGCACTCATCGCAATACTCGCCACCGTCATGTATATCGCGTCGAGAGACAAGTTCCGGGCGCCGGAGAACCATGATGGACATATAAGGGCCTCCGTTGATTTGTAGATTTAATAAGATTACGGTAAAATGGATATAAGCGTATTGGCCGAGCGGTTCTAACATATCGCGATTATTGATAATTAAAAAGAAGTATTAACTTTTTTTCTGAAAATTATCAGAATCTTTGTATGAATAGATATGTTTCCAGTGCGTCACGAAAAAAAAAACGTACAAAAACGTGACGATTTGAAATGGAATGAACATTTTGGGGCGCTTTTTTTCCTGTATAAGGTTCGAATGTAGAAACGATTCTGAGTATAATGAGCCTACTAATGATCATCAATTTTCGGAAAAAAGTTCATGTACTTTAAAAAAAAACACAAACAGAGTAAGTCGTCGTAACTGTCGTAACTGAAGTCAAACTAGATGAAGTGTGACATTTTGTTTATACCCTACTACTACACTACTCGCGAAGTTGGGAGGTTGAGCGAATATGATAGTGTGAGAGGCACTCCGCTGCGGAAGCCCATACTCCCATCGTGTGTATTTCCAAAAAATTGGGCAAGTGCGAGCCCGACTCGCGCATGAAGGGTTCCGTACCTATACATATATATAATCTATAACAAGTTTGTTGTATGGGAGCCCCCCTTAAATATTTATTTTATTTTATTTTTAGTATTTGTTGTTATAGCGGCAATAGAAATACATCATCTGTGAAAATTTCAACTGTCTAGCTATCACCGTTGTTGAGATACAGCCTGGTGACAGACGGACGGACGGACGGACGGACGGCGAAGTCTCAGTAATAGGGTCCCGTTTTTACCCTTTGGGTACGGAACCCTAAAAAATATAATTTGGGTATCTTCAAGGTAAGAGTGAATAGGCTATTACTGAACCAGGGAGCTACATCCTCGATCCCGTAGTCACTTTCCATCAGGTGATACTGAGGTCAATCGCCGGTCAGTCTGTGAATAAAAAAAAAGAAAACTTCGGCCAACTTCGCGAGTAGTGTGGAGCCCGGGTCATAATAATTATTCAGTATTGCTTAAATGATAATGACGGAAAAACAAAACGCGCTAAATATATATGTTCAGTCGTGGGCATTTTTGGTATTTTTTCGAGCGTTTTAACGACTCTGATTCGTGGTTGACCTGGATTTTGTTAACTTTTTCAGGGCAGCAAATGATTAAAGACAGCTAACTTAAATTATAATACCTGATACATTTTATTGATGTCCTAAAAAGTTCACAATTTTTTAAGGTCTGTCAATTGTACTGCCAGTTGTGCGTGACAATTGTATTAATATCTACTTAAATTGGTTAAAATGTAGGTAACCTTGCAGGTTACAATTTTTACTGAAAGGAATAATTTACAGGTAGGTGGATAAATAAAGCTTATGTTTGTTTTCTAATTGGCAAAAGTTCACTTTTTATTTTAGATGACTCGTTTAGGTATGTTTAGACAAACTATGTATATTATTCATTCACAAGACTCAATACATACCCAGGCTTAAAAGGTAAAACAATGACAGGAAATAAACTAAATTTAAACTCAGTGAGTACATAAGTTTAAAAATGCAAAGTTTTTATGAGTGTATATTAAATTATAGGAAATTATACGAACTTCTATTTTGCTGTAGCATTTACATTTTACATATTATATGTAAGTAGTGTAGTAGGTAGGAATAGGTAAGGTAAGATAGAAAATCGTCCATATATACATTGTTATCCTGAACTGAAATTTATAAAAATACAGGCCAAAATTTCGTACTTCCAAGATATCAGTAAACATTAGTGACTATAATGAGAATTATATTTTTTATTAATTTAGATAACGTTATGCGTATTGTAAGGAGGCTCTATTGTAAAGTAGATATATTTACACTATTACATTTATTTTGGTCTGTATCAGATCAAAATACTGTATTGTTTAGGTTTAACTACTAAAAAATAATTTAGACATTGTTTACAAATGAAGCTACAAATTATATGATTAAACATTATTTTTAAATGCTAATGTTTTATTTTATTTTATGTGCTTGCTTTCAAACCCTTAGTATTTATGCTTATAATAACTAATCTGTTTTCCACAGGCTTATAATATCATGCATGGTTATCGTAGTACGTATTGTGTTTTGGTGTTCGTTGCATTATCTGAGAATGCTAAATGACACGTATATGTGCGCCTGATCGTATCATTATTCACTTAAAATTACTAACTACTTATCTATATTAAACTATTGCCGTTATTTTTTTTATTAATATAAAAATTAAAACATATCTCCCTTGTCGCTACATACACTACATACATACACTGAAAAAAATTGCCAGTGAATCCTACTGATACAAGCCTAACTGTTATAAAATTTTAGTTATGCTTACTGACATTTCAGTAACTGCACAATGACAGTTAGGCTTACTTAATGTCAGTAGGATACACTGGCAATTTTTTTTTTCAGTATAATATGATTAATATGGATTGGTTAAACTGACGGATCAATAATAATATTACGGTCACATGGAGTAAGGCGAACGAGCCGCATTTTACATCGGGTTACTTAGTAAGAATAATATAGCATAGTGTGTCTTACTCCACCTGACCTTATTTGTAAGGAATCAGTAGATTGCCAGCCACTCAATAATAATGTCAGAATTGCTAATGATAAGAGATTTCACATCAAAAATCTCGTCAAATTAATACTTTTAAAATTATGTCTACATATTCGTTCATCACTTTGGTTTCTGTTGAAAATTTTAATTTATGGATGATTTTACGCAGTCCTTATTTATTACACGTACCTACTAACTGCAGTAAGGACATTAAAATTGCTGCAAAAAAGAGCAGTTACCTGGACATCATTACTGAGTTAACTATTAGCTGGCTAATATGGGTTAGGTACTAATGTTCTCATAATTACCTGCGTCACAATTACCACCTGCCCTAATTGCTTTCTTTCTGCAATCGTAAACTTTTGAACTTGCTTCTAAAAACTAAACGTCGGTACAGTCCATGCGCTCTTTGAATAAGCATCGGGTTCAGATAAAATGAGAGAGGTTTATTTTGACCGCATAAGAGCGAGTGCAATAGAATTGGACCCGAAGGCCATTTAATATGCTCACGGACTATAATCGGTTTAACAAGGAGATCTCGAAAAAACCCTAAAAACTTTACGGTTCCAGAAGATCTCTGCAATCTAGACAATTGTGACGTAATAATATTATGACATAAGGTATTAAGGTGAGGTAAGGATAGTTTCTTTATCTAACGGGGTAAAATAAACACTGTTTATTTTTTTGTTTCTGCCTCGGACGAACGTCCGACTGGTTAGTTTTTTTTTGCTATAGGTATGGAAGTCCACTTTCTAACATTTTGAAGTGGACAATGTTTTTTATTATCTTCACAAACATACATACGTTTTTAAGTTTCGGTAGAAAAGCCGTTACATTTAATGGGACGCGTTTTGCTGCCTTACCTATACAGGGTGAAACAGATCGAAGGACTTTTAAGCAATCAGGGAATTGTTCAAACTGAGTACTTCATTTTTCACCAGTGAACTATGTAAATATTTCTATCCATTTTTGAGATACAGTTTGTTAAACATTAGTGTAAAAATCTGCACATTTCAACCCTAAGCATCTTTTGAACATCGCTTAAGATAAAGACAGGTGTTTACAATTTGCAATGGAAATAAAACCTTTAAATGAGTAGGGTTGTCACTGATATTAAAATATTTTATTTTGATGACTTTTTACTTTTAAATCCAGTCTTACAATTATAATAGGTCGATTGTAGATCAATTAGATGACACTATCCTGTCAGCTCAGTCTTTACAAATGTTCCACCCTGTATAAGTAGCAAACTAGAGAAGGAATCTGTGGATATCGAGTTATTGGACTGTGCTAGTCTTCTCTCCGTGATAGTTTTACCTCACCTTACCTTACGAGAGGCTTGTAAATTGGCAATATTTGATACTAACCACGGGGCACGCGGTGCATTCCCAGGGCCGAGGTATACGCGACGATGTCCGAAGAATCGATCGTGATGAACGCCATCGGCGTCTCCATCGTGGCCGTGGCGATCGTGGTGCTGTACACCGTCCGCGGCACAGGAGGCTACCGCCTGCGCAAGGTCGCCGCCCACCATCCAAGCTAAGCGCCTGCTCTAGCCTACACGCCATCCAAACGTTTGGCGACAAACGTGAGTTTGAAACGCCTGGTTCATTTCTAAACGCATCTCTGGTAACTTTAGAGTCTGTTGAGCGCGTACCGACTACACCAATTTCTGTGGCCGCATTTAGTCACATTTTTTAAAATGCCACGGAGAATTTTGATACGAATTGGAAGGACCCATCTATTTGCACACAATTATAAAGCTTCATGCGGCCACCGAAATACGTATTAGAATTGCTCATAAAATGACTCACTTTTGCGATCAATAAATGGAATTTGCACTGATTGGACATATAGTTTAATTGTGCAATTTTGTAAACACGACAGATCATGAAAGTGCTCTTTCGAACAGAAGTTACCTAAAAACATACTCATATTCCGAGATTTACAATTTCAAGTAGTTCAGAAATTATACATCGATGTTTCAAACGTTTCGCGTAAACTACGATTTGTCTCTAAACAAAATTTTCTAATTGCAATTTTTTAAACAGTTTGTAAGTTTGATGTTATGCTTAATGAGGTAACACCCGTACTCTATGAATTAGTGGTAACTAAGAGCATAAAGGGTAAGAGTAGGTATAGCGGAGATAAATTGGGTAAGTTAGATTAATTCCATCGAGGCTCCAAGGCTCCGCTCAAAATCCAGTGACAGTGAAATATCATAGTCCGTGTAAGATCTTTGGAAGCCCCTATTTGTAACTTTAAAACGGACCAGTAGCGTGGCGTCCTTGGGCGTGCCCTCTTCAGGACGATTGAGCACAATTCTCTATAGAAACTCTAGAAAAAGTAAGCAAAATCTACCCCGGCTTGCCCTGAGGTTTTTATTTGACGCCGCGCTGCTGAAATGTATGTCTATTTACGAACTTATTTAAGCAATATCTTTAAAAGGATATCGATTTTGAGATTGACTTTATACGTCGAAAAATTAAACCCTGAAGAAATTATATTGTTTAGCTCAATTTGTTAACTTTAGGTTTACAAATTCTATATCGGTTGGTGACACTATTGTTCTGCGGTTGTGCGTTGTTCTATTGTGAAAATCTACCTTTATTGTGAGTTATTCCGTCTTAGGCAAAATTGATTCGACTGATATTGGGATTAGATATTTTCTTCAAATATTATTTATGTAATATTAATCAAAAGTATTTAAGAAAAACGTAGTTATCTTATTAGAACCGCGATCGAAAGTGAAGGAAACGGAAAGGAATAACAATTAACCTACCTACAACAAAATTTGTAACAATTTTAAATTCTTTTAACTTCATTGTACTCGCTGTTCTGTGGTAAATAATTATCTTAATTACTAGAACATATAGTAAGTAGGTACATTAATGTGGGTAAATAAGGTAAGTAACTGATGAATGAAATCGATGTATATTTAATTAGATTGGCGTTGAAATAGCTCCGGGCGTAAAATGCAATTGCATACCTATTTTGTTTTTAGATGCCATACATATTTATAGGTTTCCATAAATTCATGCTAATAAATAATATGCCGGTATGTTTTATGACGAATAGTTATAAGTTATGCTAGATGTAATTGTATATAAATTTTATTCTAATTAATGTAATGTGCGAGTGTTCGATAGATGTAGTTTCGTAGTGAAAATTAACAGTCTAAATATTTATTGATCCCTCAAGTACCACAGAGATTGGCTACCAGTATTTTAAGTTGTATTTATTTGATAATCTTTAAGGTATAGATTGATGTATACCTGAAGACGGAGCGAGTCGAGAGACTGGTGTTCGTATTGTTTGTGGTAGAACATAATGTATTCAGTGTTCATCCAAGTTGCCAAATTCGTTATAAAGTGGTAATGTGCGGTAATATAATTTGTTAATCAATTATTAATGTGCTATTCACATACATACGTGTAGCGTGTTTATCAATAATGTAGGATAATGCTCAAGGTATTTACGAGGGGTACATATTCTTTCCTTTTGTAGAAAATTGAGTAATTTATCTATTACTTAGATGAAGTTTTATCTATATTCCATTTTGTAAATTTGCATTCCAATGAAGCATTTGATGGGCTTTTAACATTTTTTCTGAAAATATACAATCCGTACAAAGACTGCATTCATAAGTAGGTCCTCTTGTATTATATTACAGGATTTGCGATCGTTTTTTGCTTGAATAAAGACGTATTTACACATTTTAAATATTCCAGTTTTTGTGGATCCCTTTGAAATATTGGGGCCAAGTTTTGATATTGTTATAGAATCCGCATTTGTACAGCTGCGACACATTTTGTTACGCACCCTTTTAATACTAAAATTGTTACAACAGAATAGATTTTCAAGTTTTTCTTTTCTCTAGAACGCACCAAGAGAATTAATACAGTACCTGCTTATTAATGTAAAATTAGAATTATAATAGTTTTCCAGTTTTCACATAAGTTGCGTAGTCTCTATAGATTACTTTAAATATTAAATTGTGTTACTATTGAGTAATTGGTAACGTTTATTTCGCTTAGTTGCGTTGACAAGTTATATTGGTTACTATGAATTTTATCACTGTTTTACATTTTGAAATATTTATACGGCAATCGTATGGTACATTAAATACTTGTATTAACTTGTTGGTTTTATTATTCTACCTTAGTCCTGTACGTCTATAACTTTGACACGCGATTTTGTCGCGCGAGAAATACTACCTACCTGTCACTTTCTTTTCAATACCGTGCGAGCATGACAGGAGATCCTTACTCGCGCGACAAGCGCAGTCGCGGCTAGATGTGCTAGCCCTGCTACATTTCCCCATTTTATATCTTGGATGCCGATGACGTCACGTAAGGAGCTATACCTAACGGAATATTCAACTACTGTCAACATTAACCTTTTTAACGCACGCGGCCAAGCAATTCACCGTGCCAAGAAGTGCTAAACCAACACGTCATGCTCCCTGGAAACCCCTGTCTGTTTTATGATTTATTAAGAGGTAATGCTGATGTACACAATATGTACTGAATTAGTACATACTTTGAACAATTGTACCTCAATCGTTCGAGAGTACAATAAACTGAATTCGGAGTTGCTGTAGAGCATCTCCCCAGCAACCCGAAATATTATTTAAGAAAATTCACGTAAATACTTAGTTACTTTTTCTGTAAAAAACAGGCCCGTTGAATGAGTTAGCTATGGCTAGTTTTTAGGGTTCCGTACCCAAAGGGTAAAAACGGGACCCTATTACTGAGACTTCGCTGTCCGTCCGTCCGTCCGTCCATCCGTCCGTCCGTCCGTGCGTCCGTCCGTCCGTCTGTCACCAGGCTGTATCTCAACAACGGTGATAGCTAGACAGTTGAAATTTTCACAGATGATGTATTTCTATTGCCGCTATAACAACAAATACTAAAAATAAAATAAAATAAATATTTAAGGGGGGCTCCCATACAACAAACTTGTTATAAATTATATATATGTATAGGTACGGAACCCTTCATGCGCGAGTCAGGCTCGCACTTGCCCAATTTTATTATTTTTAAATTACTTTGTAGGGCCGTTACGTTAGGTGGTAGAAGTAATGTAAACAACTACTTTGACTTCACTACGTATATTGTCTAAATAAATGGCACAACACAGATGGTATATCCAAAGTTCGAAGATAGGCACACAGAAGAAATATCACGGAAGGAAGAAATTATATATTATATAATTTCTTCCTTCCGTGGACGCGAGCGCCTCCAGGCAACAATATTTATTAAATATTGTTGCCTGGAGGCGCTCGCGTCCTGACGACAATTAGGACCTTATCACACTTGCGAGTTTTCTATACAATATTAGTCGCGGCGAGCTCGCTGCGTCCTTGCCTTCATACAAAATTCGCTCACAACACAACTCACAAGTGTGAATGGCCCTTTGGTAAGTTTACTTAAATTGGTTTCTCTACTAAAGACAACAAGCAGAGGTGTGAATAAAAAACAAACAGACGATCAAACGTAGTCTTTATTTCATAATTTTACTAGATACGAAAATTAGACCATTTCAATCTAAGATTAGATAAGAGTGTAATTTTAAATTTGCGCAAGAAAAACTAACAATAGATTTATATGAATATATAGTAAATACATTTGATGTTTTCGATAGAATTTGTTGAAACAGAACAAGTTCAAGCTCAGAGATGATTGGTCGTTAACTTTTAAGAATACCTATAGTCCAGTCCACACAACTATGGTTAAAATTAACTGGAAAATAGCTCGTTAATTTATGACAATTATCACGGATAACTCTAAGATGACCCACTAAATTCAACGAATTTCAATAAAAACGTATAAAATTACCAATACAATGTAGAGATTGAGAGAAGTGAATGAGTTTTGTTTTGGACTATAGGTGACTGGACTATAGTTGGCTAGTTTTACGGTACCATTGGTAATTTTCGCAAACTCGTACGTACATTTTATTCCGTTTAGTGCCCCTTTGCTGGATGACATGATTTCCAAGACTTCTTGTTTCACAATTACAATGATTTTTCACATTTGTACTTCAGATATCTCCACTGGATAGAACTGGATATTACTCTTATTTCTATTCAGAAGTTGCGATTTTCATGGCTTACAGCAATAAATTAACATGCCTTTTTCCATAAGACAATCGTCATTAAATAACAAAAATACTTTTAGAATGACTAAATATACGTAAAACTATTCTTGGGCGAATCACAGCGGAATTTATTAGTTTTTCTTCATAAGGAGCAAGTACAGGTATTGAAAATCCTTACAATAGAGAAACCGGTGTGCATTGGTGCATTTTCCACGCCACGCTGCTCATAGAAACTTAAGGTACGAGCTTACAAAAACTACCACACGCTTCAAAATATTTAACATTTATGCCGACATTAAAATAACAAGTCGGCATAAGAAACAGTACATTCGTTCTTCTTTTTTACTGACAATGGCTACAGTATACTAAATAAGAATGTGTGACGGATGTGTAAATTACCACTCTGTCACACTAATTTTGAGGTGACGATTAAAAATACAAATTCAAAGCAAAGTCGTCATGATGCTCTCAATTGGTTTGATAACTTTAAATTTAATATAAAATTTAATTGCGGTAAAGACAGAGGATGACACAGTAACATTTCTAGCAGCCACGATGTAAATCAACCTTAAATTCTATCAAAGATAGAAGCTACTAAAATTTGGCTTCACATTTGAGCACTAGAAATCAAACAATAATTCATAATCACCTCAGTGCACACTAAATTATACAACTTTCTGCATTTGATGCGATGCACGATGACAGATATATTTCATATTAAGTATTAGAGTATCTTAAGTGTTCGCCATTTGAAAAAGATTTTTAGATTATAATTCTTCTACATAATGAAGAAAAACTTGATATAATAAGGGAGTAAAATGACAAAGATATTTTTAATACCTATAATATCGCTATAATAAACAATACTTAACCGATTATCAATCCGTAACATGTGTAAGATACATTTTTAAAGAAATAAAATGTGCTTTAATTAAATAAATCTTAGTGCTTTATTCGTTTTATTACTTTTCCCTCTTTTTTGTTTAAAAAAAACAATTACATAGAGTCTATAGAATAATGTGTATGTATATCGAATATTTTCTTTAGTCTTCTTATCATTACAAGTGCAAATCGTAACTATATGTCAAGTTCATAAAGAAATAATTTTAATATTGGAGAGCTACAGTATTTTGCAGTGTATTCTATAATAATTCAAATAGTAAGTAAATATTTCATGAGTGGTATAAGTACCTAAAATGAAGTGACTAGCAAAAATATTGCTTCTGTTTTACACTAAGTACATAAAATAAATGTGTTCAGTATATGGCACCCATACGAAAAAATAACTTCATATTTCTGAAGACTTCCATTAAATTCATATTCAATTTAAAAACATTATTAATCACGTTCCGCAAGACTACTCAACTATAATGCAATAAAAAAAACAGGTAAACTAGTAGACTCGTTAATATTTAACGATTTTTAGGGATTATATTTAATATGAACAAATTAATTAAACAAATGTAAAGTGATCCTGTGAGCAGTACACCTCGCGATCACGAAAATAGATCTAATGGCTAAAAAATTTCTTTTTTTACGTTCTCAACCGTCCGCCATTTTGAAAAATTACGGACAACTGACTCGACAAAGAAATTCTATATAGTTATGGAGCCTGCTCGCAAAATTTCACTTCGGTGGAGAAATGCGGCCTGAAGGCGAGAACTGCCGAAAATCCGGACAAACGGACATACTCAAGATTTTTTGGCCAATGTGAAACGTCAAAAAAATTTATGAAATCACTGATAGCATATGGAACTTGATAGTAACTAATGCGTTTCGTTTCGGACCATAATTGGGTGACTGGACTATAATTGGGTAGTTTTACGGTTCCAAGTTTTCTGTTTGACGTTAGTCCAAATTGAAATCCCATGACCCATTTTAGAAATAGGACCAACACAAATTCGGAATAATCTGATCATTTGGGAAATCTCGGAGCCTTTATATTCATCACCATTATTTTTATCCGACTTCAAAAAGGAGGAGGTTCTCAATTCGAACTTATTTTTTTTTTTCTTCTACATAAAGCAGCAATGTCTGCTAGCGCAAACTAAATGTTTGCAATGAAGCAAAAAAATTGATTAATTTTTTGGTTCAGTGGTCCAATAGGTAGAACGCCTGAATTGGATTGGAAAGTTAGTGAAGGGGGTCCGTACCCAGCCTAAACCATTGAAATTTAAAAAAATCGCTTTATTGTAAACATTCATCCATCATCATATTCTGGACATAGAAGTCTTTTATTTATCGAATGCGATATAAATAAATCGAATGCGACCAAAGTAAGTCTCCAGATCCTTGTAGAGGGTTTTTGGTCGTCATAGATGAAGCAATCATCTCCTTTGTTCCCAGTCAATGTTAAAAAAAGGAGGCTATTTTATCTATGACGATATCCCTACGCTCGACGCTCGGGATTTATGTGAACTAAGCGGAGGGTTAAAAAGAAAAACTGGCCAAGTATTTGTTTTTTAGTCTACTGCTACATAATACCCTGGTCATATAAAACTGTCTGGGATATTATTTAGTTTTTACATAAAATTTTACGTCTATACAGCGATAAGGTGATTTCACAACTTCAAATTGTCTGTAAAATTTACAAATGCGACTTGGCCAGTTCTTCCCCTTGCCTGAGCTCTTCAAGTATTAGGTGAAAGTTACAGATTCGTTTTAAACATACATTTTTAACCCTTACTAAAGTTAAGCTTAAAATTAAAATGTTAATCGTACTTAGGCCATTAGTGAAGTGTTTCTGGATGTTGCTACCTATGTATGCAACTATTTGTGTGCAGACAGTATTAAAGCATTTCATAATTGACTCACCAATATCAAGAAAATTAAACTCAAGTCTTTGGTACTATCATGGCATGAGAGGAGAAATTAACGATATACTTTATGAGAGCAAACTTAGAAAAGCATAACGCTGCCAGTTAACGTTTCATCGATTGATATCAGGGCAAGGCTCAGGAGAGGTTTGAACACTCCTAGACTTATGTTTTCACGAATAATTAAGATGATTTTTGCAAAAAAAGCGTTAATTGGTGATTGGTGGAATTGTGATGGACTTGTTGAAGATGATATTCGTCTAAATTTCGAGACACAAGGGAACGAGCAGTTGGAACGCTCCTGAGCCTTACCCATCACACCTGTGGTGAGGAGATATTCCCGTTAGTGGGTTTGTCCTCACACACAAAGTCCGACTTACTAGCAGTGAGGGCTAACCAAGCCTGATACAATTCACACCATATTTAAAAAGAAGTTTCATCAATAGTTTAATTTCATCATATTTTCATTACTTTTTTTTCAATTCTTGAAAATGTAATTGAGGTTAAGGTTTGTTTTATAACAATCCCATTTCAGAGAAAAATGCCTTCGATGAACAATCGATGCAACGTTAGACGACGAAATAACGGTAAGCTTGTTCAAAATAATAATTGGAAATAAAATTTAATATCTAACATAAAGTAAGCTTGTTCAAAATAATAATTGGAAATAAAATTTAATATCTAACATAAAATGGGAGTTTCTAATGTGTTTCCTACTAAAATAAAATCAGTATTAGTAATAATCTTGTGCAATATCCCATCAAGACTATCACAAAAAAATACAGATTGATTTATTAACGACATACCACAGTAATATCATAATTACGTATCTATTAAATTTTGTTCACATCACTTGAGACACCAGCGAATCACACATACACACACTATAACATTATTAGACATAAAATCTTTTGAATTATAACGAGGTAAAACGAGCGTTATCTTATAGGCAATATTCATTTATGCCAATAAATAAGGTTACCGATTCTTGTTTTCTCATTAAGTTCAATTTAGCTGCGTAGTTTTTAAAACGTTACAGTTATTTTGTGAGTATAAGGAACAATTATTTTTAACTACTATCTACTTACTTCAACTAGCATAGTATAATAAGAAAAGTAAGATTCTGAAAGGCGGAAAAATATGATGCTCAACCCTTAAGCCTTTTGATAATCATTACTGTTCTCTTATTATTTTCATTCAGTTAGTTGGTCACGGGATCGCACTTCAAATCATTTAGCTTTAAAGGTTTAGGTGAATAACATTAATTTGTATTTCATGTCACTTAAAATTCAAATAAAATATCTTAGACTTACCTACTGAGATAGTTTGATAACAATGTGTGCTCGACTTTGGATTATATTATTGTGTTGTATTATATCTCTCATTGGAGGTCAATGCAGTTAAAAGTTCTTGCAAAATATTGACCAACATTCTTGTCAACCATGTTAAATGTCTACAGAAATCAATCATCTGAGTGTACTTACTTTTCCCATTTTACATCGGCTAAAGTTACTCATGCCATTACTTTCTATCTAGCTCTAGCGTCTTCTTACTATGATCCTAAACGCCAAATGCATCAGGAATGTATTGGCTATTCTAGAAGAGAAGCAAAAACCAATGAAATCGCCCGACGTTCCTTAAAGCGTATTCGCTTAGGCCTCGCCGACCCTGCTAACCATCCAAGGTTTCCATTCGATACCAGTGATACCAGTGGTATGACACTCACCCTTAGGCTTTGAAGAACTGCGGGAACTCGTTGGAGATGGCTCTGACGAGGGCCTGGTCGTCCCGGCTGGATTCGCCTTCTTCGCAGAAGATGCGGGCGAAGCAGCGGAGAAGGTCGTCCCGACGGTGAAGATGAGAGCCGTAGTCTGTATTGCGGATGATGCCTTGTAGGATCCTCAGGTATTCTTGCCGCCGCTGGAATAACATTGAAATGCCTTTAGAATCCATTTGCCTACCACATGCGTACAACATCGACGGAAAGCTGCAGTGGCGGGCGAGAGATATACTTAGGTATCCGCAAAACCGCAATTACGGGTACACACTTATCGAAATTCGACCGCTTTATCAAGTACTAGCGACCCGCCCCGGCTTCGCACGGGTGCAATGCTGATAAATTATGCATGCATTATACATATAAACCTTCCTCTTGAATCACACTATTTATTGAAAAAACGCATCAAAATCCGTTGCGTAGTGTTAAAGATCTAAGCATACATAGGGACAGACAGACAGATAGGAAGCGACTTTGTTTTATACTATGTAGTGATTTTTCGTGCAACTAATGTGATCAATTGATCATGATCATCTTGGTCCCGTTGGGTATCTTAACACTCTCACGACCATGTAAAAAAATTATAACTACCCCAGAAACCGACAGTCCGCTAGGTAGGCGCAACCCCACCCCAGACGCCGACAGAGCTCACCAAAAAAACATTAAAAATTTTAATTTTTCAAATATAAAATATGAGTTTGAGGTGAAATGACAAAACACGTGTCCATTCTTTTTTCATGTTCTCCAACATATAGTGAAACCAGTAATTAATTATCGATTTGCTTGAACACATCTCTCTACAGAAGTTAGAGCGTTTGACCAATTTTCAGTACTTTGAACGACAATTTGTCTTAACAGGTTGAATTTGGGCAGCTAAAAAAAATACGTGTCTGCTATTTTAGACTACTCTATAACATGTAACAAAATGAATCAAATCGGAGTCGGACAGTTGGGTACCTTTCCTTGTTAGTAGAAGTTACGAGCGCCCACCAGGCGGGTTGTTGGTTGTGAAAGTAAGATTAGGATGATATCTATCTGTCATTAGGATCATAGTGTATATTATTCTGTTGACATCGACATTCACGTCCTAGCAATAAAAATGTCCAACAAGTCTGAATGCATGCATCTCCGAGTGCAATGGCGGCTGTAATGTCCATTTTCTTTCGATCCCTAACAAGTAAAGGCAGCACTTCCATGTCTCTCCCGCTCTCGGCGAGAGTGTATAGCCGAAATCAATGATATCACGCCAGGCTTCCATGACTGAATTCTCGCGTAACTCTCTCAAACCAAGAAACGATACCACAAGCTCATTTCAACGAGTAAATTACAATGAAAGATAAATTTCTTGTACTACATAATTAGGTTATGTTTTGGTAGAAACTTACCGTTTCTCCAGGCGAGAGATCAGCGAGTTGCCTCACTATGATGTCGATGGCCACTTTCACGTCGTTGGTGTAGAAATGCTCAGCGGTCTTCTTGCGGGAGAACAGGTCAATCACGAGCTTGAGAACAGAGTGCGCTGGCGCTGGCTCGTGGTCGAAAATGTGTACCGGGTCGTCTGGAATAAACATACCATTATCATTTCAATTTTCAACACAAATATGTCTTTGATTGACTTGCTGCTGAACATATATCTTCCCAAATTTGACGGATTTGCCATCAGCTTGCTTTGTAGGCGAATGGGTGGGCTGTAGCAACATAGGCTTCACTTCTGCTCAAAAAGTAGGTTACTTTAGCTTCGCGAAGGGAGAAGGGACAGGGATGGAATAGAGGTCTCCAACTATAGATTGCTAGCCAACAGCAACATCAGAAACAGGTCGGGGATCTGCTCGTTCAGTCTTTTAGCGTACATAAGAGTAATTAACGAATAGTTATTAAAAGAGCTCGTCTCAATATACCGGAAACGAGCCCTGAGCTTCTTCGGACAGATTATACAGACTATTGTAAGGGCACTAGATTGTTTGACATACTGTAGTAAGCTGTGTCATCGAGCATCGTGCGGCCCACGCAGCATGAATATAACCGCACTGTCGAAACTAATATGTAGTCGCGATCATCAAAGACGAGACGATAAAGACAAAAACGAGATAATGTATCTTTAAGACCTACTACGGATGCAATAACTTACCTTCCCGATTCAGCAACAGTAGCACCTTCTCACAGAAGGTCTTCGCATTGTCCCTGTTTTCCAGCGCATTGAGCAGTAGATTATCAACAGTGGTCTCAAATTGCAGATTGTAGGCCAACAGCAACGTTAAGAACAGGTCTGGGATTTGCTCGTCCACGTCTGTCTCAGGAGGATTCTCAATGAGGTCTAGGAGGAACTCGGCGAATTCTGAGCCGAGTATTTCTGAAAAAGTTATTATAAGTATGAGTGATAAGGTATCGCTGGGGAGACATGATCGTAGCATCTGTGTAAGCTTCAAGCCGAAAACTAGCGAGATAGTCCGAAGGATCGGAACAGTTGGCTAAATAGTTACTTAGTATGCGTGAGACATTGAAATAGAAATGACAAATATAAATCTATAGAGAGCGGATTTGAAGTAGCGATCATAATATTAATATGGATATGATTGGTATAATTTATTATTTTCTATTCACACAAAAATAACGTAACTTATCGGAACAAAAAAGTAAAAACGTTTTTGGAAGCTTTTGTAAATATTGGGCAAAAATTATGATTATCTTAAATAAAAACATCGTTAAACAGTGAGTCATTCAAGTGAGTAATCACGTTTTATTATATTAAAGTGACATTGTTGACATGAACTATCATGTAGGTACGTAATAAATAGGAACTACTATCTTTGAGTTGTATAAGAACTCCTTTATTTAGAATAAAATACTTTTCTTTAAATGTAGTTAGTTGCAAAAATAACATTCCTTTAATCTAGTTACTTATTTAGCTAAGTTTGCGGTGTGCGTTGTAATAAAAATTGGGCAAGTGCGAGTCCGACTCGCGCATGAAGGGTTCCGTACCTATATATATGTATATATAGGTATAACAAGTTTGTTGTATGGGAGCCCCCCTTAAATATTTATTTTATTTCAATTTTAGTATTTGTTGTTATAGCGGCAATAGAAATACATCATCTGTGAAAATTTCAAGTGTCTAGCTATCACCGTTCTTGAGATACAGCCTGGTGACAGACGGACGGACGGACGGACGGACAGCGAAGTCTCAGTAATAGGGTCCCGTTTTTACCCTTTGGGTACGGAACCCTAATAAAAGACTGTAAGACCTTATATAAACATGACATGTATTTAACAAATTGCACTAAGTAGTCATATCCATATTAATATTGAGATCGTTACTTCAAATCCGCTCTCTATAAATCTATCTCGGGAGGCAGCGCTAGGGTTGCTACAACAGTACTCACCGAAGTGTGTGACGGGCAGTTTGTCGCCCATAGACAACACCATGGAGAGAAGAAGCGCGGAGTGCGAGAGGCGGCTGACGGCGCGAGGGTTGTCACGCATGTCTCGCGCTATTTCGGGCGGCAGCTGCGATAGTGCTAGGGTTGCCAACGCAGTGCGCTCTAGGCCACACATAACGCCAAAAGCCTGGGAAATACAAATAATTATCGATAGGTATGCTAATCTATACTACCTTAGTCCGAGTCTGTCTATCACGAGGCTCAAACTAGGTTAAGGAAGCCACGTCATTTTGGTTCACTGAAAGAAAAGCAAAACATTTTGTTTAACCAACTTCAGCAACAGTAAGGGATCCTTTTATAGATTTTATCCACGGAGTATATGGAGACGGCATTCAGCGCAGTTTGTTCTAGCACCGCTGTAGCCGACTTTTACACGCACACAATTGACAACATTTCATATTTTTAAGACTATCATTTTATTACTTTTCTGAATTCTGCTTAAAAAGATGAAGTAATCTCTGTTTTTATTTATTTTCTGAGATGATTATTTATTTTATTATTAATTTATAAAAACATACTCATTTTAAAATGTGGCAACACCAAAACCAGAACTTAATGGAACGGTTACTTTAGTCGGTTTTCTTATTAAAAAAAAACTTGGTAAAACTCGGTATGCATCTGTCATCTGTCAACGTCAAATAAAAATATATATATATATATTCGCTCTTTGGTTTAGACAACAACCCTATTCAGCCCGCGTTAGATTGCAGTTATTTGATGTATTTTCTTATATTTCTTTAAATACAGAAGAATAAATTCAAAGATTTTTTTTTAAGGTACACGACATAAAGCCCTGTCGATCTCTATATTAATTTCCACCTGTTATAAATATGAAATGTTGTCAATTATATTCGTATAAGAATAAGGTTTTACAACAAACAGAAGTGAGTTGACATTGGCTGAGCTAATGTGTGCGTATTACGTGGTCATACACTACTACGATCAATGTATCGAGAATTTTAGTCCATATATGCATATCAGACAATGTCTTTATTTTTATTATAACTTAAATAGAATTAAAATAAAAGGCAAATGAGACTTTATGATTCAGTACGACAAAGCCTCGAATTGACAAGAAATTGATTTCTACTTCCGTCAATTCAGTAGTGTCACTTTTGATATTAACGCTGGCTAAATATCGCAAGGTTTTATGTTACAATTTTAAAACATTTAAAATTGAACCCTATCCTTGTAACACGGGGTCTAATTTTAACGACCCAGAAAATGTAATGTAAGCTCTGCCAGCGGTATGCGTCTAATGATTCTAAAGGTTAAGGGCGTGATCAAATCAAAATAGTCGATATCGATAAAATAATAATATGTATAGGCTTATAATATGTATAACGCATGTTGAAAATATTTATTTTGTATGGTCGTAAACGTCGTAAATTAAATTATCAGACCTTTTAATTTCTGGCGACGAAATCAAATGGAAGCGTCCATCTCAATCTTCCTATCGTTCAGAATGTTTACTTTACATGTAGTGATATATGAATAATAAAAACATCACCTTACAACATTTGGAACAGGTAGTAGGTAAATTATAAACGGAGTAGATTTATTTATTTCATCATATAAAATGTAAACAAAATAATTAAGGGACAATCGTACACAACTCGACAACAATATATATAGATAACATCCATGACCCAGGAACAAATATTCGAGTTCATCACACAAATATTTGCCCTTGCCGAGATTCGAACCCAGGACCGCCGGCTCAGTAGGCAGGTGCATTAAAACTGCGCCAACCTCGTCGTCAACTGACTAGCACGTATGTATTACATTGTGGATTAGCGAAACAATAATACTATTTTAATCTAATGATTTTGTCACCCACTGCTATTGATTTCGCTGTAGTAAAATTACTTGTCTGAATTAAAAAAAACCGGCCAGGTGCGATTCTGACTCGCGCACCGAGGGTTCCGTACAAACTTTCACTTATCCCATCTTAATTGGCCTGGTTGAGTAAAGTTTGTATCAGAAATGTATGGCGCCGCATACAAACGAGGTGCAAATACTTATAAAAATAATGTAATAATTAATGTAATTTAATCTGCAAATTCTGAGTTTTAGTAATTATTTTTGACATAAGTAACAAATTGAAATATGTAACAATTAAGTATTTGAATATTGTTTTATTTTTTTAGAACATAAGCAACATTGTATATACCTGTATCACCTAATTTATTACTATGTTCTTGCAATAAACGAATTTGAATTTGAATCAAACTTAACGCAACCAAGTTCTCCAAATATGATTTACCTATTTATTTATTTAATTAATCTTTATTGCACAAAAGAAAACGTATCGTACAAAAGGTGGACTTGATGTTTGAAAAGGACTATATATTTTAAGATTTTTATTAGTATTTGTTGTAAGTATGTGGCGATTTCAGATTTTTATAAGTATTTGTAGTACTTGCCAAATTTCATAGTTCTAGGTCATCGGGAAGTACTCTATCACTTTGATTCCCTTGAGTGACGAAATGTGCGTTTTTGGCGACATAAACGGCTGTACCTTTTTTTCACGTTAACGTAGAAGCTTGATTTTTTTTTCACAGCTTTAAGGGACCCTAGACCTGAGTATATATACATATAGTGTTAATTTCAACTCGATACCTCCACGCGTTCTCGAGATAAAGGGTCTTGACAGACAGACAGACAAACGGACGGACGGAAAACAAAGTGATCCCATAAGATTTCCGTTTTTTCCGATAGAGGTATGGAACCCTAAAAAACAAGGTGATAAAGTGTAAATTATATAATTAAAATGGACAAGTTAGTATGAAACACGAGCGGCTCACATTAAAACCTCCATACAGAATATCGACAATTTATGGTTTAGACTTGTTCCCCGCACTAAATTGTCAGACGGACGTATACATTGCGTGCTCCTAAAGATGTTGCGTGAATAGTTGCCATGTCAAGCTAGTAATGTATAATTGTCATAATGCATTGCAATATTTTACGAAATATTACAAAATACTGAATTTTATTACTTTCCAGTGAAATTAAACGGTATCAGGTATCTTTTTGAGTATGCAGATCTCGCCTGTGACGATTATAATGCCACAATTCGGCATATTTCTAATTTTTTTGCACATAATTACTCAAGCACGTTCGTACGGTAACTAAGTGACTGTTGACATCACGTTGACATATCTTTGGGTATTTGGGCCTAAGCTCGGTTACGCGTGCCCCGCCCAATACCCAGTCTATAGTATTCTTATGGTCTGTGATTTTATCTATGTTATGATAAAGCTTGTTGAAAGAGTTTATTAGGAAATCAGTTGGCCCTTTGCCCTTCCAAGCAGGGGCATATAATAGAGACAATCCGTATGCAATCTTACACCTTAAAGAATTTGAAATAAGTGGCGAATTTCGAATTGTTAATTAGATATTTTCAAAACTTACCTGCAGAAGAAGTTGTCTGAGCGGCCATCTTGTCTCCATCTGGTAGTACTGCACCAAAGTCGAGACATATGCGTATCGGTGGCTGCTAAGCACGTGTTGCGATATATTCACGTCCGCATTGGACTGTAACAAACAATTCACTTTCCAATAAAATATGTTCATTGTATTGCATACGACTTTGGGCATTGTTCATAGAATTCTATAATTGTACTTAAAACCTCAGTGAAGTACATAGTAACCACCTATGGTCCCAACGGAACATCAGCACTGTGGTTCTCGAGCTTGCATCATGCTAAGGTGGTACCTTTTCATGACACAGCCATAATATTATAGCCTTTTTCTCCAACTTGCTTGGAAATGTTCCCATGAATGTAGTAAAACTGGACCACGAAATCGTTCGTTATTATTACAAGGCGTTAATACAAATTAAAAAGAAAAAATATTATTGGCCTTAGCCGGGAAATCAATATTATTTAAATAAGACGATTAAGTAAAAAACACACCTTCCGTTTATGACGTCTCATACAAATGAAGGTACTCTTAATTTGGCCGGTTACTGCATTTTTACTTTAAATTTTTTCAGAGACTGATAATTCACCATACAGCCAATTGTCCACTAAATTTAAAAAATAAAAACTAGTATAAACTTTTTAATTGTTCTCTGCGTTTAGTTCTTGCACTGAACATTTTTCTGCTCTGCTACTGTCAATGTATTTTAAATGTCGACAAACTTCGAATAACGGACAAACAATTTAAATAATAATCTTATAATGCGGTTAATTTTTTTTCTTGATTCTTAGTTATTTATTAGAGATATCTCACGAAAGTTTTAATTTTAATAATATGATGGTATTTAATGAGTGAGTTGAAAATTAATAAGTGTATAAAAAAAAAACAAACGTAAACAAATAAAAAATAAAACAGAAATGATTGTGTCCAAATCAATATAAAAGTTATTTTGAACTTATGATCTTCTCCGAATGATAAATATGGTATGGTTTATAAAAAAAAACAGTGCGTTTAGAAGTTGTTGATTTAACTAAAATTAATAATTATGTGCATATTTTTTATTAGTGTTTTCATATAATTTTAATTCTTATTAATATATTTTATTTTAAATCAAACATATGATTCGGACCCGAATTTTTATTACTATTCCTAAAAAAATAAGTACCAAACGAACTACATGGCACTGATATATTAAATTAAAATGTAGATTGGTGATTATTTCCAAGCATATTTGGAGAAAAGCACTATACAAGCCTCGGCGGGAATGTCAGTTCGCAGATTCGTATTATTGAAGGACTCGGCTACGCCTCGTCCTTCAAAATCATACTCATCCACGAACTGACTTTTCCCTGCCTCGGCAGTAATATACTATTGTTTTATATTTTTTTATCATTTTCGACACATCCTTTATGAAATTATGTTTCGTCATTAATAAATGTATTTCTTTCTTTCTTTCTTTCTCTTAACCGTTTAATCCAACTGGGAACAGGGCTGAATGAACGCGATCTAGCGCAATCGATAGCTTACGATTAAGTACGAGAGATTACCGATTTAAGTACAAGACCGAAACATACCATAACAGAAATCAGCTCGAGCAACTGCGTCTGTATATCATGTGCATCGTCATGCAGCGCCCACCCCCTCTGCTGCGCATCGTTGGCTGCCTTTGAGAGCGAGTTGAGCGCCGTCAGCATACGCATAGCATCGGGCGCCGCGTCCATTGCGTTCTTAGGGCAAGTGATGTTGCTGTTGGCCTCCCGGAGAAGAGCATCGATGATGGAGCGTGCGGCGCCGCCTGGGAGGAACTCCTGAAAACATTTTTTTTTATCTGGAATTATTCATTTTTTAGACTATATGTGTCAGTGCATCTGGAAAGGTACCTAGTCACGACATCTAGTTACCGAGTTACATGAGTTTTTGTGGAAGCTGGTGAAAAAGTGCCAAAATGGGTTTGTGTTATAATTGGGTTATTTACATCCTAAGGAACACGTGTGTACAAGAATATCAGTAAAATTATGTTTTTTTAGTATATTTCTCCGACTATAAAGTTTAGTAGTCAGGGTACCTTGTCACGCCATGTCTTAAAAGCCTGTAAATTTTGAATAATTTTGTCAATATTTCCATCGCGGGTAGTCAACTACCTCTTTCTAAGATAAGGTATAGGATCGGTCTATAGCAAAATAATTTTTTGAACAAAAAAAAATACTTAATGTTTTTTATAAGAAAACATTCAACTTGCATGACTCTTGTATGAAATAACTATTTGTTTAATTTAATTCGTTTGCCATTACTTAGATCAGAGTATTGAGTTATTTTTTCTAGTTACTCCATTTATGTAAGATAATGACTTAGCGTGACAAGGTACCCAGTTTATTAAAATGCTAAACTTGATGTCTTACACGACTAAAACAGAAGTTTTTATACATAAGAATACATTGATTTCCGCTATAATTATCCTAAATAACATTTTGTTACAGATATTTCTTGCATTATAGGTACTAAAATAGTGATCTTCGAGTTTAAGTTACTAAAGTTTAGTAAATGTCGTGACAAGGTACCCTAGTTACGTTTCCATACAAAAGTTTCGACTGAGTCACTAAACTTTATTGTAAAAAAAAACTGCTTTAACACCATTTCTATTATACCATTGTGGTACACCACGCTAAATACCATTTGATCTTGTGATATAGCATGAATACACAAATTATTTTGTCGGTTTTTAATATTATAAGTGATCTTTTTTGTAACTGTTAAAAATGCGGTAATTATTAAATTTCTTTATGATTATGGAGTTTTCTTTCATTCAATTGTCCCAAAATGCCATAGAATATGTAAGTATGATGAGAAACTAACAGTTTTAGTCTCGTTATTTTATGAATTGGGTATAATTAACACTTTCGTGTTTCTTCCACCCTGGCATGTTCAACCTAAGAAATCAGAATAATAGACATGTATTTTTAGACAATTCACCTTTATTATAATTCTTTAACATTCAAAGATTATGATTATACCCTTCACTATGTAACTTCGAAGTAGAAGTGTGTTTTTTGCCACTATAAACTTTAAATGCAATTTTCTCAACTTGTGCATTTCGGAAGTCGAAAATTCAAAAATTTATATAAAAATAGTTGTTCCACCTACAGTCATTATTCTTTTTTGTATTGATAGCAAATTTAATCTACTTTTTGGAACTATGCATAACTCAATACCTGAAACAAGGTACCTTTCCAGATGCACTGACACATATGACTTTGTATACAATTTAAAATCACGCATTGAAAGACGATACCTGCCTGTATATATATATAAATCATGAGTGTTGCACACATACAAAAGGTCTTAACACAACAAATGACAATCAGAGTGAAAATGGCTCAAGCTCCATATTTCAATGTTTCAAATGGTTGTTTACCATTCCAATTTCAGATCTTTTGTAATTTTTTTCCACTATTTTGCTCTAATTTAAGAAATCATTGCTCTACTTAACAGAGTGTTAAGCATGATTATTACTGGGCTTTAGGCTTCTGATATCATGGTACGACTTTGAGAGCTATGGAGCCCAAATTAACATTACAAGACAATTCATACGCACAAACCAACTAATGAGAATGTCTCGATGTCTCCGGAATGATTAAGTGGGAGGGAGAGTGACTTACTCTTAAAGAGATGAGGACAGTCTCAACTGCCACTTTAGACATCTCATGGCTAAGTTGAGTCTCCTTGCGCACTGATTGCACTATATCATAGATGACGTTGGGTTTGATGCTCTCGCTGCTATCCTGGCTGTCATCCTGGTTGTCGGTGTCCGAGGACAGCTGGTTTGAGGAGGTCTTACTGATGCCTCCTCGCTTGCTATTATCCTCATTTTCTAATAACAAAAATACATGTGCTTTATTTTAAATCACGATTATGCTTTTATTTGTTGGTAAATTTACACCTATTGAGATATTGTATTTAATCTATATAGCAATCAAAAATTCTATGTTTTAAAACAAAAACATAATAAAGACTAGTAACAAGGCAAGTGAATTGGATTTGTAAAGAATATAACAAGAGGAAACCAAGAAATTTGATGTCAATGTAATTGCAATTACATAAGTTATCTGGGTTGCATTTTATTAATTTAAACACAAGCAAGTGAAAAAGGCAAAGGCTTCAATGCAAAGTTGGGCAAGAACAGCGGTGATGAGTTGAGAGTGGGGTAATTTGGATACGGGCAACGGAACCCTAGGGGACAGAGGCTGGCCGACTTTCTAGAGAAAGAGGAACTCTTCATGATTAACTCTTTCTTCCAGAAGCCGCCTCACAGGAAATGGACCTGGATAAGTCCCGATGGTTCCACGAGAAACGAGATTGACTTCATCATGACCGACAAGAAACGGATTTTCAGTGATGTGTCTGTGATCAATAGGGTCAAGACCGGCAGTGATCATCGAATCGTAAGAGGCACACTGAATATCAATGTTAAATTGGAAAGGTCCAGTCTGATGAAGTCTACGCTCCGACCTACTCAGGCCCATATTCAAAACCCCGAGAGCTTTCAACTCGAGATCTCCAACCGCTTCGCTTGTCTGGAGAACTTTGTCTCAGTGGACGAGATCAACGACGGGCTAGTGGAAACTGTCCACACGGTAGGGTCTAAGTTTTTCAGACCCCGCCGTAAAGATAGACCTCAGAAATTGTCTGATCGAACCTTAAACCTCATGGCTGAACGACGCTCGCTACAGTTGCAGTCTCCCGATGACGCGAGGTCATATAGGCAGCTTAATAGACGTATATCGAAGTCCTTGCGACATGATCTGCGGCTCTTTAATACGAACCGTGTTAAAGAGACCATTGAGCAGAACAAAGGCTCCAAAGTGTTCGCAAAGGACAAGTCTATTGGACAAAGCCAGCTGACCAAGCTGAAACGGGAAGATGGCAGCATAGCGTCGACCAAAGCAGAGGTTCTAGGCCAGATCGAGAGGTTCTATGGTCAGTTATACACTTCAGTCGCAAAGCCCGTTGACAGCTTGGTAGGCGATCCAAGAGCCAAGCTGTCCCGACATTATACCGAAGACATCCCGGACATCAGTCTGTACGAGATTAGGATGGCCCTGAAGCAGCTTAAGAACAACAAGGCACCGGGCGAAGACGGAATCACCTCAGAGCTTCTGAGAGCGGGTGGAACACCGGTACTTAAGGTCCTCCAGAAGCTCTTTAATTCCGTCTTGTCCGAGGGCAAAACGCCTGAAGCATGGAATAGAGGCGAGGTGGTACTGTTCTTCAAAAAAGGTGATAATAGCCTATTGAAGAACTACAGGCCCATCACGCTTCTAAGCCATGTTTATAAGCTGTTTTCAAGGGTCATCACGAACCGTCTCGAACATAGACTTGATGACTTCCAGCCTCCCGAACAAGCCGGTTTCCGAAGAAGCTATAGTACCATAGACCACATACATACGCTGCGGCAAGTTATACAGAAGACTGAAGAGTATAACTTGCCATTATGCTTAGCGTTTGTGGACTATGAGAAAGCCTTCGATTCGGTGGAAACATGGGCGGTGCTCGAGTCACTTCAGCGATGCCATATTTACTATCGGTACATTGAAGTGTTGAAGTGTTTGTATAGTAACGCCACCATGTCGGTCCGAGTTCAGGAGCAGAGCACAAAGGCCATTCCATTGAGAAGAGGCGTAAGACAGGGGGATGTTATATCCCCGAAACTGTTTACGGCCGTTATGGAAGACGCCTTCAAGCTCCTGGAATGGCAAGGACTTGGCATCAACATCAATGGCGAATACATCACTCACCTTCGGTTTGCCGACGACATCGTAGTCATGGCAAAGTCGATGGAGGAACTCAGCGTGATGCTCGATGACCTCAATCGAGTTTCTCAACGGGTGGGCTTAAAAATGAACATGGACAAGACGAAACTCATGTCAAATGCCAAGGTTGTGCCCATCCCAGTCTCTGTTGAAAACTCGGTACTCGAAGTTGTTGACTCATACATCTACCTAGGACAAGTGGTCCAATTAGGTAGGTCCAACTTCGAGAAAGAGGTCAACCGCCGAATCCAACTCGGCTGGGCAGCGTTCGGGAAACTACGCAATGTCTTTTCGTCCGACATACCTCAGTGCCTCAAGACGAAAGTCTTCAACCAATGTGTGTTACCAGTGATGACTTACGGCACCGAAACGTGGTCTTTCACTATCGGCCTCATCTCAAAGCTCAAAGTCGCTCAACGTGCAATGGAGAGGGCTATGCTCGGGGTGTCTCTACGTGATCGAATCAGAAATGAGGAAATCCGTAGACGAACTAAAGTGACCGATATAGCTCACCGGATTAGCAAGTTGAAGTGGCAATGGGCAGGCCACATAGCACGCAGAGCAGATGGCCGATGGGGCCGAAAAGTGCTCGAGTGGAGACCTCGGACCAGCAAGCGCAGCGTAGGACGTCCACCTACAAGATGGATAGATGACCTTATAAAGGTCGCCGGAAGGCGCTGGATGCAGGTCGCTTCCAACCGGTATATATGGAAGTCCTAAGGGGAGGCCTATGTTCAGCAGTGGACGTCCTATGGCTGAGATGATGATGATGATGATGAAGTGAAAAAGGTGCAAGTATCCACACAGACAACAAGCCCAATAAGGATTGACTTTCTGTCAGAAAGCAACTGTCTTAATATACTTACTAAATACTTGCTTGAGATATTACAAAAAAGATTAAATCGTTGTTGCACTTACCAAATCCGATATGTATATCAATAATTGTTTTCAAGTCAACAATTCCTTCAGAATTATACATAAGGTGTTATTTCTTTTAATTGACATCATACACATATCAGTTTTGGAAAGCACAATGACAAAATAAATTACTTACCAATCACAGATTTAGGCGAAGAACTATCCCTTTCCTCACTAATATACTGCTGCGACACAACAGGCCTCAAGTCAAAAGACGGTGACACACCGTTAGGCGGAGTAGCATCGTCAAGCCGTGGTGGTGGTTTGGGAGCTTGCGGTTTCTTGTTCTGATGCTTTACTGACACTTGAAGCTGCTTCTTCTTTTCACTCAATCTAGCTAATAATTCTTGCTTCTGGCCCGACATGGCATTCTCCTCATGTAAAGATTTAATGCAATTATTCAAGAATGCAAGAAAGAATTCCGGCTCCACCTAAAAGATTAACCGAACTAAAATACTGGTCTAATTGAGTTCTAATTGTAAAATGAAATAGGAACGAGCCTGACCTTGACTGTAGCCACATAATTGGAGGGCACGAATCCTACTTGACCTTTTCTATTAACAACATGCCACCAATTCCGCTGTTTAACGTTCTGTTGTTGCAGGTAAAAAAATTCGCCCTCTGTAAAGCTCAACGTTTTCGCCAACGTTGCTTCGAAGTCGTACAAAGCCTGAAGCATCTCTTTGTCCTCTGTAAACCATTATTAACAGCGCATTCATAACAATAACGTTATCCACACCCAGAAGTTAGTCGATGCGTAAAATAAGCTGTTTACAATGCTTACCAAGGCCGTTTTGACTGTCACCCATGGCTGATAATGTAATAAACCTGGTAAAATAAAACTGTACTGATATTCAGTATTTCGTTGCGGTTTTCAGCATTATTTATATTTGCAATTTTAAATAATTCGTCTATCAAGAACCATCAACAAATCAATTTCATTTTCCGTTTGACAGTTTCTGCCTGTGTTGTCATATTGAATAAATAATTATTATAAAACAACCAAACGGCGCCACTGTCAAATATTTAACAAATAGAATAATAAACGAAGGCAATTAAAAATATTACCATTTATAAATAAAAGAACAAATAAAAACATTTGTACGTTTAATTCAAGAATATAAGATAATAATCAGTGTTGCTGTAGCTGTAGTAATAAATGACTAGTTTCGCGTTTATAGGGTAAGCTTTAGCTTCATACTAATTAATCAATACTAAAGAAATATTAAATTTCTTTTAAGTAAATATAGGGTACCATTTTCGGGCCTTAAAAATGACAATAAATCAAATTATTAATGGTTTAGTCAGCAGATACTTAAATTAAATTATATTGTCGGCGAAAGGGTCATAAAACCTCACCATCACTTTTTGCTGACACCAAACTAATAATATTTTGCACTGTTAATAGTGTTTAAAACGCGGATTAACTAGACTAAGTAGGTAGTCCGTGCTGTTCTGTCTGAGCTGGTATAATCTTCTATCCATGGAGTTAAGCTAAGTAGGTACTTACTAGGTTCGTTGGTACGAGGGTTGTTTGATAAATACACGTTTTAAAAAGTTATTCTTGTTACTGGCTGAAATTATGTATACGAACTTTTTAGGCATCCTTTATGGACTAGAAAAAAAAAAAAAAATACAGCGTTCTTTTGTTTTTTTTCCTTTAACGGCTTTTTACGACGGAGTTCGCGTTGTTATTGCAATAATGGAGAAAGAGCAGTATCGTTCTGTAATTCATTTTCTGTTTTTGGAAGGAAATTCTTGTGATCAAATAAAAGTACGCATGCAAGCTGTTTACAATGATCATACTCCTTCTATGACAACCATTAGATATGGTACAATGAATTTAAACGAGGCAGAACGTCCATCTTTGATGAAGATCGCCCAGGACGTCCTGTTGAGGTGACCACAGGTGATATGGTAAAAAAAATTGAGAATATTGTATTAAGCGATCGCCGAATAAAACTTAGAGAAATTGTCGACATTGTAAATGTTTCGATTGAACGCGTGCAGCACATTTTAGAACACAAATTAGGCATGAAGAAGGTTTCGGCGAGGTGGGTGCCGCGTTTGCTCACCGAGGAACAAAAGCTCACCCGGAAGCAAATTTCAAGGCACTGTTTAGATAAGTACGAAAGTAGTCCGGGTGAGTTCCTTCGGCGTTTTGTGACTGTTGATGAAACGTGGATACACCACTATACCCCAGAAAGTAAAGAACAGTCTGTGGCGTCTAAATACCTGTCTCAAACGCCATCTTATTTTATTGTAGCAATACTACTGTACCAAAACTATGTAAGAGTGGCAACACTCAATATACTTCCATCTTGATCTGATAACTAGCGCACACGCACTCTGTACGGATATAAATATTCCTTGTGACACAGTTATTAAACTACTTCAACTTCACTCTGCCTTCTTCATTTTGACGACCTGGAGGAGAGGACCCCCGCAACGCAACAATTAAAACATCGGGGACGCATCATCACATTACCGTTCCCGATATTGGTGACCCACAACGACTCCGCGAGGGCAGCGGAGGTTTGAACGGCGGCGGCCTCATCGTTTTCTCCGGTCATCGGCTACAACAGCGCATCGCTTCAAGCCGGTTACTTCAATAAGTGCAGTGATTAAGTGTAGTGATTGTTCAAAAAGTGCATTCGTCATAACCTCACATCGAATCGGTTCATTCCGGTTCCGACAGGACTCTTAAGGACGATCACATTTGTGCAATTCTCCCGCCTGTCAGATCGTTCCTGAGCATCGTGCCGATCGTATCGTTCCTGTGCATCCTGCCGATCGAATCGTCCACGTCACTCCTGCTGATCGGATCGTCCGACGTGTCATTCATCACTTACCCGACCCCGTGAATCGGATCGTCTGGCCGTCTGGATCCTATTTAACGCTGACTTTGACGTTTGTTTGTGTTTCGGAATTTTGGAAATAACCTCTAACCTTTTGACATTTGCTATAATTAACTTGTTTATGATTTTCATTTATTTCTTTGCATATTTTAACTAACACATTGCTCGCATTATTGTTTTAAATTACGGTTTGTTTGTTTACCACGTAACTCTGTGTTATATGTTCTTTACTGTTTTTTTTTGTACAATTTAATAACTTTTATTCCATTTACTCACGGTGAAGGTTTTAACAACAATTTGTTTGGTTTGGTTGCTTGTTTTGGGTGTGGTATCTGCAACTAACAAATTTTAACTGGTATGTGTGCATGTTTTTCTTAATTTTTGGGAGTGGTATTTAAACAACAGAATGTCTGTCGAGGAACTCCGTGTCCAACTCCAAGCTCTTCAGAATGAAAATGCGGCCCTTCAAGCTAGGCTACAGCCGCCACAACAGGAGGAGCAGGCAGAGCCGAGGGAGGTGTGCAGGGTGGCAGTAAAACTGCCACCATTTTGGATGGACAGGCCCGCTGTCTGGTTCACTCAGGCCGAGGCCCAATTCCATTTGGCAGGCATCACCAACGACATGACCATGTTCAGTCATGTCATCAGTATAATAGACCAAAGATTAATTGGCGAAATTGAAGACATTATCATGAATCCTCCCGATGAAAATAAATATGCTACGCTAAAGCAAGAATTAATACGGAGACTGTCTACATCCGAGCAAGATCGTCTAGAGCGCCTTCTCAGCGACGAGGAATTGGGCGATAGAAAACCTTCTGCTTTCCTGCGTCGCCTGCAGTCCCTAGCTGGAAGCTCCAAAGATGACAGCATCATAAGGCGACTTTGGATGAGGCGGCTTCCAAGCCAAGTCCAAGCGATCTTAACAGCCCAGTCAGACTTAAAACTAGAAAAATTGGCTGAGCTTGCAGATAAAATCATTGAAGTTACTCCTGGCCCGCCTCGAGTCTGCAAAATTGACAACGGCGAACCAGATTTCAAAACTCTCATGGAACGCATTGAGAAACTTAGTCTGCAAGTGGCAGCTTTGACAGACAAGCAGCAGCGCGGCAGATCCTGTGCAAGGTCTGCATCAAGACGCTCGAGCCGCAGCAGCACACCTGCAAACACAGCAAAATTATGCTGGTACCATAAGAAGTTCAAGACAAATGCAACGAAGTGCATCCCACCGTGCAGCTGGACAGCGGGAAACCTGAACAGCGGTCAGTAGAGGCTGGTTCTGACTGCTGCTCTATTCAACCTCACAGCCGTCGTCTCTTCGTCACTGACAGGTCCACGAAGCATCAGTTTCTGATCGACACAGGCTCGGACCTGTGTTGTTACCCATATTCTTGGCTCCGGGAGCAAAGGCTATCCACGGAGTGGGAACTCAGTGCAGCCAATGGCAGCACTATCAAGACCTTCGGAACTGTCAACCTTAAACTTGACTTTGGACTGCGGCGTGTTTTTACTTGGCAGTTTGTGGTGGCCGACGTTAATACTGCTATCATTGGTTCGGACTTTCTGTCCCACTACCAACTGTTGCCTGATTGTCACCACAAGAAGCTTGTAGATGGCAGCACCGGTCTTAAAGCCATTGCTGCTACCGCTGCCACCACACAGTCTAGTGTCAAATCTATTGGTTCACAGAACTCTTCGTTTGCACAAGTGCTCGCTGAGTTCCCTGAAATCACAAAACCACCTGGATTACCACGGTCTATCAAACACAGCACTGTTCATCATATTCGGACTACCGCTGGCCCACCTATTTCCTGCCGTCCTCGTCGCCTGGCACCTCAGAAGTTGTCTGCTGCCAAGCGAGAATTTGAAGACATGGTACGATGTGGCACAGCACGTCCGTCCGAAAGTGCTTGGTCGTCCCCTTTACACATGACCACCAAAAAAGACCAGTCCTGGCGTCCTTGTGGCGACTACCGCGCTTTGAACGCCAGAACTGTTCCCGACCGGTATCCCGTGCGTCATATTAATGATTTTGCAACCAACCTTGCAGGTGCCAACATCTTCAGCACCCTCGATCTTGTGAAGGCCTACCACCAGATTCCAGTAGCTGAGGAGGACATCCCCAAGACCGCCATCGTTACACCGTTCGGGTTATTTGAATTCCCTTTTATGACCTTTGGCTTGCGCAATGCAGGTCAAACCTTTCAACGGTTTATCGATGAGGTCACGCGCGGTCTGGATTTCGTGTTTCCCTACGTCGACGACATACTCGTCTACTCAGCTGACGAAGATCAGCACCGGGAACACCTCCGAATACTCTTCAAGCGCCTTCAGGATTATGGAGTAGTCATCAATCCTTCAAAGTGCGTATTTGGCGCTCCTGAAGTAGTGTTCTTGGGCTTCCAGGTCAGCTCAAAAGGTACTCGGCCTCCACAAGATCGAATTCAAGCTCTAATTGACTTTCCGCCTCCGAAAACTGTCCAAGGTGTGCGCCGTTTCATCGGCATGATGAACTACTATCGCCGTTTCGTGCCTCACGCCTCACAGTTTCAGGCGCCTCTTATAGACGCAGTAGTAGCATCCAATGGTAAGGGTCTCAAGCCATTTGTATGGACACCTGAACTTCTGGAACATTTCGAAGCTTGCAAATCGAGCCTTTCGAATGCGACCCTACTGCAACATCCGGTCAACGACGCACCCCTTGGGCTATTTACGGACGCTTCTAGTATTCACATAGGTTCCTGCATGCAGCAACTTGTAAACAATCAATGGTGTCCCCTTGCCTTTTTCAGCAAAAAGTTGACCCCTGATCAGGCTGAGTGGCCAGCTTACTACCGAGAGCTACTGGCGGTGTACGAAAGCGTGCAGCACTTCCGTCACATTCTCGAGGTACAGCATGTTACTATTTTCACTGACCACAAGCCGTTGCTGTACGCTTTCGTACAGCGTCGTGAAAAGCTTCCACCATCGCAGTTGAACCAGTTATCGTTCATCGGCCAATTTACGACAGACATCCGTTACATCAAAGGAGAGGATAACGTCGTCGCCGATGCGATGTCACGGATCGAAGCAATCTCGTTAGAAGAGGACTACGAAGCTCTCTCTAAATCTCAGCACGAGGACCCAGAACTCGCCGACCTACGTCAAGGAGGTTCCAGCCTTCAGCTTTCTTCTGTTGCTGTCCCTGGCACGGACGTCTCCATACTTTGCGACGTTTCCACCGGCAAGCCTCGTCCTTATCTGACCCCTTCGTTTCGTCGCGCGATGTTCGACAAGTTACACAACTTGAGTCACCCTGGTGTTCGAGCCACCACTCGACTTCTGGTAGGACGCTATGTCTGGCCGTCCATTCGGAAAGACTGTCGCAGGTGGGCTCAATCTTGCCTTGCGTGTCAGCGCAGCAAGGTCACCAGACATACCTCGGCTCCTCTAGGCAGCATCGAACAACCATCTGGTCGCTTTACACATGTCCATATTGACATCATTGGCCCCCTTCCTGTCTGTGACGACTTTCGTTATTGTCTCACGGCCATTGACAGGGTTTCCAGGTGGCCAGAAGTGTGGCCTATGCGCTCCATTACTGCCGACGAGGTGGCCGATACCTTTGTTCAAGGATGGGTTTCTCGTTTTGGTGTTCCTTCTATCATAACAACGGATCAGGGCACCCAGTTCGAATCGGATCTTTTCCGGCGCCTGATGCAAACATTTGCAACTAAGCGCATTCGGACAACCGCATACCATCCTTGTGCGAACGGAATGATCGAGCGTCTCCATCGCCAGTTAAAAGCAGCCCTTATGTGTCACTCAGGCTCCTGGACACGCGCTCTTCCTCTTGTCCTTCTCGGCATGCGTACGTCCTTCAAGGAAGACCTGAAGGCTACGGCTGCCGAGATGACATATGGCGAACCTCTCCGTTTGCCCGGAGAGATGTTGGTGTCCGAACCGGGCGACGAACGGCTCGACGACGCTGCAGACTTCGTTATTCAGCTACGAAGCAAGATGTCGTCCCTTCGCCCGGCTCCAGCCTCACGACACTCGACACCAACAGTCTTTGTGTCAAAGGACCTACCTACTGCGTCGCATGTTTTCCTCCGGGACGACACGGTGCGACGTCCGTTACAACCTCCCTATACAGGTCCTTTCGCTGTACTACAGCGTTCCACGGACGGTAAGACCCTTACCTTGGACATCAAGAACAGGAAGGTTGTAGTGAGCGTCGACCGCGTGAAACCCGCGTACGTTGATTCTGACAGCTATCCTGGTACAGTTGAACCAACCCCGGTCACTGAACCGCCTAAGAACTTACCTGCAGCACAGCCAGAACCCATTTCTACTGCTGCAGATACCACAACCCCGAAACGACATCTAACCACACGGTCTGGTCGTACAGTGAGATTTCAAAACAACAACGATTTTAGTTACTTTTAGATTTATTTTTATCTTCCTTTATCCTTCTCCGTGGGGGGGTGGTGTGGCGTCTAAATACCTGTCTCAAACGCCATCTTATTTTATTGTAGCAATACTACTGTACCAAAACTATGTAAGAGTGGCAACACTCAATATACTTCCATCTTGATCTGATAACTAGCGCACACGCACTCTGTACGGATATAAATATTCCTTGTGACACAGTTATTAAACTACTTCAACTTCACTCTGCCTTCTTCATTTTGACGACCTGGAGGAGAGGACCCCCGCAACGCAACAATTAAAACATCGGGGACGCATCATCACATTACCGTTCCCGATAAGTCTAAACAGTGGATTTTGCCGGGGGAATCAGCTCCAAAGAAGGCGAAGACCGTTCCATCGGCCGGAAAGGTCATGGCGACTGTTTTTTGGGACTCGTAGGGAATCATCCATACTGATTATTTACAAAAAGGAAGAACGATAACCGGGCAATATTACGCTACGCTAAATTATTAATTTATTGCAAGAATTGGATACCATTTTGAAAAAAAAGAGACCACATCTAAATAAGAAAAAAGTTCTCTTTCATCATGATAATGCACCAGCTCACTCCTCAAGAATCGCAGACTCCAAATTAAAGCAATTACATTATGAATTGCTGCCTCATCCGCCCTATTCCCCAGACCTGGCTCCCTGTGACTTCTTCCTATTCCCAAATTTAAAAAAATGGCTCGGTGGAAAGAAATTTTCGTTCAATGAAGAGGTCATTGCCGCCACGGAGGCCTATTTTCATGACTTTCCGAAATCTTATTTTTTAGACGGCTTATTAAGGCGACTCCGTACGTGGAATGGTGATTTTTAAAGTTCTAAGGCTCGTAATCTAGCCAACGGAAAAATCTGAAAAAAATATATGTTATTTTTGACTATTTCTTGTAAAAAATTATAGTTGGATTTTTTTTAAAGCAATAATTACTATGGAAAAAATTATGTTGAAATAGGGTCGTTTTCAATTTTCAATTCCCTAAGGCTTCTAAACTACAAGTGATATTTACACGGCTCTTTCGCAAGAACATTGACAATTCATTGATCTTTAATCGTATTGTTTAAAAGTTAGTAAAATGGAAATTCGGTCTAATAAAGCATCAAAAAAACTGAATTTCCGCGAGCGCGGCCGTGCCCGGGCTGCGAGCTCAGTGTAAATCTAACCGTCGAAGGGGAAGGCTGTGTCAATTGCTCTCGCGATCCATCTAGTTACGGAAAATTGTTATAGTACCGGATCCCGCGGAGGTTCGATCTGTCTTCGTGCGTTTGAAGTGTATTTTAAGAGAGTGTAGTTCGTTTTTTCACACGACTACGCTATGAGACATAACAAAAAGCACTCATTTTCATATAGAATTAAATTCAACTGTTTTTTTCGTATTTAGGTATCTATTAATTTTAAGTACTTATAAAAAAAATTGTCATTGCTTAGCATTCCCGAACACATTTGGATACTTAGATATTCTCAGTCATGGGCCCACACCAGACAGGATGCCCAGAAAATAACACTTTTGGTGTGGGTTTTAGGGCCCTTCTCTGTGTAATATAAGAGTACCTTAGGTATTTCGGTTAGTAAAAAAAATCTGATAATACAGATATTTAAGTATGATAACGTCTAATGATCTTTATGAATTCAACCCTAAGAGATATGAATATCGTAATGCAGAACAAGTATTGTTCGTTTGAATACCATTGTAATATTCGGTAAAACGCTAATTTACGAATACGAATATTTACCACTAGTACACTAGTTTTGTCACTAGTACAGTACATGGCATATGATATAAAAATACATTATCAAAAATTACAATAATTTTCTAGTCCAAGAAGGCAAGTGACAATTTTGGCATGAGGGCTTATTTATGTAAATACTAGCTGTGCCCCGCAGTGTTACCCGATCATCCTACGGGAACACTAAATTTATTCGGGATGAAAAGTATCCTATGTCCTTTCCCGGGTCTCAAACTATCTTCTTACCAAATTTCATCTAAGTCGGTTCAGCGGTTTAAGCGTGAAGAGGTAACAGACAGACAGACAGACACACTTTCGCATTTATAATATTAGTATGGATATTCAGAATACATATTTGCATCAATAAATTTCCCACTTCATATTTAAATCTAAATGAGCGTTAGTAATTATTGATATATCCGCCGGGCCTAGCTAGATATACCTAGCCTGGCCATAAGTTCTGTTCCAATTGTTTACCGTTTATAAAATAAAAACCTGATTTTTATTACATATCGTTTAAAAGCCATATATTAATGATCATTTTTATCGGCTGAATTTCATATATACTGATTAAAAGTGATAAACCTCATTATTTATAGATTTAGGTATTTTTACCGGAAAAATCGGAATCGGAACCCATAGGATCATTTTGCTGACCGTCCGTCTTTCTGTCACGACCCTTTATCTCGGTAACGCGTGTAGGTGTCGAGTTGAAATTAAAACCGTCTACACGTCGTACTTTGGTCTACAGTCCCTTGAAGCTGTAAAAAATCTAACTTCTAAGTTAACGTAAAAAAAAGATACGGCTCTTTATGCCGCAAAAAAACGTATCTACGCTGGAAAGGAAAATTATCCAAGAGACACGGAGCTAACTTTACAGGAGATCTAAAAAACTACAAACTTTTTCAAAAAAATAAAAAGTTATAAAATATTCTGTGGACCTACTTTTTAAATGAAGCATTTTATAATTATAAACAACATCATGTTCTCTACATGTCGCTTTTGTTATTTTGTCTATTAATGGAAAAATTTAAAATTTAGCATCGCTTACGCAAAATGGCTGTCAAAATAGAATTAGGTAAAATTATCTAAACGACACGTTTCCCGAGATATTAGTCAGGTAAAATAGTATAATCTACATTTTACACAACAATCAACACAGTTAACAATATATATGTGCATGCTCATTTTATAGTCAGGTAAATATATAAATGTGCATAAATCAGCATGAAATAAATCAAGAAAGATTATCTAATCGCCTTTGTAGGAAATATTTCAGACATGAAAAGCTATTTATCGTACAATAAAACCTCACAATTAATGTATTAATTAGAGGAAAATATTTATTTTCAAACATTAAAATTAATGAAGTGACATTTAAAGTTCTCTAAGACAAAAACTTATGGTCCAACTACGCAAATACAAAAAAAAACTGCTTTAGAAATGTTAAAGATTTATTCATCAGATATCACGTGAAATTTGAATTTTATCAACTTTTATGTGTGATCCTGATCTGCTGAAAGATTTCCAGTAGTTCTAGACCAATGTATGGTAGCAAACGATAGCTATGACTAATGAGAACAGCACAAGAGTTCTCAAGACTGCAGTCACTCGGTACTCATTAAGGAATTTTAAATCACGAACTACGTGAAATTTCAAGTTTTACAATTGCAATGAGATAATATCCTATCCTAACAAGAATAACAAAACTATCTACAACTCTGTGTGGTATAAGTGACGTCTCGTAAGACACTGTTTGAGTGAGATGGCGTTTGGGTCCATCAAGCGAGTCCAAAGTAATGCCTTAGCGCCACAGACACAGATTTACACCGCAGGTGGGCCTAACGGCCTTTATAAATATATTGAATTACTACTAAATGTGTGATATTTTATAAAACAGAACCGGTAAAAAACATGTCGGGCCGTTCCTGACAATTTTTACGTGAGTTTATACCGTTTTTATAATTAGTAAAGATGTCTCACGATAGTTTTAATAACATTATTAGAACCGGTAAAGTTGTCTAACTACCAATTTGACGAAAATATTTGTTTTTTTAGTACATTCTATGCGACAAATACGACTCAATTGTCATTCAAGCAATTCAAGATAAGCGACAGTAGTCGATCAAAGTCATATCAGGTAAAAAATGATAAGCGACAGTGGTTTCATAGTATCAAAGCAGGTAAATTTGGATAAACGCCAATAGTTAAGATACGACAATCAGATAATTTAATCTAACTATGTTATTTTTTTTATAGAATCTTATATCGATTCTGTTTAATAATGTGGAAATAGGTACCACATTTTTACTTTTGGCTAATGCGCAAAAGCATTTTAAACACACATGACACAGAGGGCGCTCCAGTAGCGAAGAATTATGGAATCAAAGATTTAGTGTGATTGACGTAACGATATGATAGCTCAGTTGGTAGAGCACTACGCCGGAAACTTAGGGTCGCAGGTTCGAGTCGTGCTTACATTGCAGTGTATCACATTCAATGTTTCTTTCATAATTTACCTTTATGTTAATTTTATCATAAAGACATAGGTAAAATGCCTCAAACGACATTAAAATATATTTTAAGATCAGGTAAAAACAGTTAACCAAAAAGTGCAAGGTTAGTTGCAATAAAGAAAAATTATCCAAGTTGTTTGATCTGTTTTGACACATAAGTAAAAAAGCTCTAAGGTTCATTATTATGCAAAAAACAAAAAACCTCAAAAATCAAGTCGTTTAGTAGAAAAAAAAGTAGAGATTCTCTAAATCACCGACGGGATAAGCGACACAAAAGTCGTCAGACAAATGTATACGAGACCCAACCCATTCGATGCAGAAAAGTCTGCCAATCCCAACAGTGTGTATAACTCAATATCCCCAAAAATGTCGCTTAGATAAGTTCTCCTTTCCAGCATCGGCATATTTTGACACTCAAGTAAATTAACATTTATAGGGTATCCATTGACCTTGAACATTGAAATTTGCCAAAAAATTCGTCTAGTAAAATATCGTCAATATCAACAAGTATAGGGGAAAATCTGAGAACATTACTAATGTAGTCATAAAAAACTATCACTGTTTATAAGTAGGTAAAGGACGTAAATCCGTTTTCCAACGGTAAAGTTGAGTTTGTCGCTCTATTATTTATAGTTTATCTTTTCATTAGAGCAGCATGACCCGGGGGATAAAGCTGTGCCTCCACTACCTACTATGTTAAAATATCGGTTCATCCGCTGGGTCACGATATGATTTATTTATTAAAAAACGATATTTTTTATTTCTGCATGATTTTACACGTATAATCAAGAAGCTTGTCGGCATTATAACTATTTTTGGTAGGTATACACATACAAAAGAAACTAAAAAGTATTTTTCGATTCGAGACTTCCAAATGGCAAATTTCACTTATTTTTTTGGAAAATAGCTTTAACGCATTTTATTTTTAATATTCTACTGTAGTAGGTAAATAGATATTTAGTAATCCGAAATAATTATATCATTGTTTAAATGACTTATTTTACTTCGAGATTTTTCAATGCCTTTAAATAAGGTATAAGGTTTGTTGATCTTCAACTCACGCTCGGACTATGCGAGTGTATGAAGCTGCTTGGACGCCACTCAACGAGATTATGAACGAAGTAATGTTCCGGGGGCGCACGGTCGGCGGGGGGAATAACGTTAGGCTCCGCCCAGATCCTCAAGGACGTTGGGATTAGGAGTCGCCTTAAAGCTAGAACACCGTTGGAACAAGTGTATAGAGTTGGAAGGTGACTATGTAGAAAAATAAATATACACGTATACAAACCTTTGTTGTTTTTTTCTAAACACGGGTATTTATCAAACAACCCTCTTATTAAATTTATACTTCTATGTTTCTATCAAAATTGTCTAACGGCAAGTGTTTATGTTGAAATTTACCGCTGGGGCGCCTACGCGAATCGTCTACGCGATGTCATCGCAAGTGCATTGTGCTGTCGAATGTAGGTAGTAGTTTTAAGTTCAAATGTTTTAATAATAATAATAAGGATTTATTTTCAGGCAAAAAACCCATTATTACATATTTACATACAATTTAAAATAAAATAAAATGTAAAAGACTAAGAGATAAAAATAAAAATAAAACGTAGAAATAAAACAGTTACAATTTAATGCATGTCACTGCCTTCCTACTGATGTTGTAACGAGTACACGTCTCTATAAAGTTTATTCTGGACTTTTACTATCCAGGACCTTCAGCCCGGAACAGCAAGGTTAAGTTTGTCTTCTTGTCTCTTACTTAGTACAGTACAGTCACGTAAAAACGTTTTTAGTTACAGTATAATTTTCTCGTAGGAGCAATATACAGTTTTCACAGTTAGTACAGATCCCTCGGTGCGCGAGTTCAACTCGCACTTGACCGGCTTTTCTAAGGAGGTGATCTCTATATACGTGCCAAAAACCAATTAGTTTAGTTCATACTTGTTTTTTTTTTTTTTTTTTCCTTCTGTGGCTTTCACTTCTTGCTGGGTTAGCAAGATGTATTTCGCCAATGTCGACGTGAAGGCATATCACACGATTGGAGAATGGTCGCTATTTATAATTTCGTGTTTTTGTGGGAGGATAGGTGTGGAACCTAAAACAAACAACATTTTATTTATGTTATGGACGGCACAGACAACACAAGACGTTTGTACCTACAGTTATTAAGAAAAAGAGCGACACAGATCGCGGGTGCTTCCCATTTATCGTACGAACCGTGGCGTCATACTTAGACCTGCCCGTCTAGCACAAAGTATCTCTTAGTAGTCTGTGTAGCACAACTTGTGACAATTATGCTTCATGCATGACTCCTGTCGCGCGAGATAGCGCTACCCGTCACTCTCTCACATTACTACACAGAAAGAGACGGATAATTATCTCGCGCGAGAAATTGTTGCGTATGACAGTTATGCGAGAGGTGCAGTTATTGTAATGTAGGTACTTAATAGTTCTACATGGTTCAACCACGTGGTATGGGTTAAATAGGACTAAATATTGGGGCAGGCACTAGCGTAGGAGCAATTAGTCGTAACTTAGTTAGGTAAGAGTAAATTCGGACATTTGTCACTAGAAAAAAAACCATACATCATTTGAGGCATTCCAATGCCTATATACTTTCACCAGTTAAGTAGGTACCTTAAAACCAATTGCCTTTTAATGTACCACATTGTACAAAATTCAGTCTGCGTTTTAAATACATACCTAGGTTATTTACCTAATAATAACACATCGTTAGAATAATAAAATATACCTAGGTAAGTATGTAGGTACAGTAGGTACCTAATGATAAGTAATGTCGTAAAACACTAACAAGCAAAGCTATACAAATTGTTACTTATTTCATGTTTTTCCTGTTACATGTAAGAACGCGTCTTTTATTATTATTACTTGTGATATTTGGGGCACGTACCGTAATATTTGTAGCTTTAATACCGTCTTACAACATAACATCGAAACTACTGCAAATGAAACAGAGAAGTCAAGTTTCCTAGGAGCAAGCAAAAACAATATTTGTCTAAGTAGGGGAAACCGAGGAAGATTGTGACAAAGCATTGTCGATAAAGTGGATTGCTCGGAACTAATACATAGTTCTTAATCAGTTAGGAAGCTTGTAATATGGTACTGCTAGGTATTCAATTATCCGGACAGTTTTCTCTTTAACGTCTACTCAGAAGTCAATACTTTAATTTGTTTTACTAGTAGCCAGTTCTAATTATTTTTATTTTAATAACATTTTATTCCTTAAAATACGTATAGATCTGCGTGAGGCGATGTAATGTTTGATGCAACTCATTTTAGCCCCTTCTTTATTATCGTAGCATATAATATTAATAGCAAGCCTCAAAACTCCTCGGTCTCCCCTGCCAATTAATATTTTAGCGAAACATGTTTAAGTATTTATAATGCTTAGGCAAAACATATAGGTAGGCAACAAATGTTCCATATTTTTATTCCGTAATAGATTACTGATTAGTAAACAATTACTAACTGAAATTTTCACCAACTGAGTGGGTAGATATTAGGCATATTGCTATAAATTATAGTCACCGTAAAACACGAATAAATAAAATAAAAATAAAAAGAACTCGAGGCTACGGACTCCTTGCCCTTCAATTTATTAGGACACCAGATCATTTGAGAAACGTGAAAAATCTTAATTAAATTTTGCTTATCAGATGGTTTTGAACCTCTAATGCGCAAGCTGGCGGGCTCTTGACCGGTTTGTTTTATTCTTTACAGCTGACCGTACATCCGGTAATTTTATAAAGATATTAAGGTAAAAATTAGGTACAATCTGACAAAAAAGAGTAGAAATTAAAAAGTGGCAATACTGTATAGTGTCGTCCCTTTCTAATCAATCTAAGAAAACGGAGACGTCACTACGGTATTGCCACTTTTTAATTTCTACTCTTTTTTGTCAGACTGCAGTTCTCTCGAATTTGGGATCCGCAAGCAGTTTTATAATTACAAGCAATATACTACTCGTATAGTATCAGATTCTCTAACTAAAAGTCCCGAGAGACTCGAGATGCGTCATACGAGTAATCTCGCTACGTACCTACCTATAGATAACAATGTAAACATCTCGGTCACGCAGGTCATACGATATTGCTTTATGCTAATAAACTAACCAAACAAAGAGACCGCAGGCCTTCCCCTTTCCCTTGGCTTTGTTTTAAGAATGCCTGCGGGAAAGTACCTGTATTTCCTCAAACCGCTGTATAAATAGCCAACACAGGATCACAACAATTAATACAAGTTTAGCAGTTGAGCTCGCAAGATGTTGAAAGCAACTCTTGCGCTGGGGCTCGTCCTCACGGTGTGTGTAGCTGAGTCGGCATCTCAGAGGTTTATTCGGCCGACGTTCAGGCCGCCGAGACGGTTTCCTAAACCAAGACCAATCCGAATAGCCAGAGAAGCGGGCGTACTGCCACCATCATTATCTGAAGATACTCATTCGTCAATAGAAGTGGAGTCATTATATAGAACTGTCAGAAGCCTAGATTCGCCTAGTGCAAAGCGTGGAGGTGGCAGTCATTCAACATCATCAAGAAACCGTGACACAGGAGCAACACATCCTGGATATAATCGTCGAAACGCTCGCAGCGTCGATTCACCCAGCGCCAGGCGAGGCAGTGGAGGTTCTAGAACTTCCAGTGGCAGCAGGGACACTGGCCCGACTCATCCAGGTTATAACAGACGAAACGCACGAGAGATTAGACTGCCTGGCCATCTTAATCCACTCAGACCGAAGCCTCTTTACCCACGTCCAACTTTTCCAGCCCCAGTACCTCGTATTCCTATTTATGCTAGGACGGCCCGCGATATTCAATTCCCTGGAGTAAGGAAGCCTACTCACCGTGATGTGATAATTCCGAACTGGAATCCTCATGTTAAAACAAATCCTTGGAATAATCTTGGAGGAGGGGGTCGTCATGGACGAAGTATAGACTTTATCGAGGAAGTAAATGATGCCGAATTTGATGAACTTCCACATAAAAGAGTGGCAAGAGACGTCCAAATAAGTGGGTAGGGGCCAGAAAACCAACTCATCGTGATGTGATAATTCCGAATTGGAATCCTCATGCTAAAACAAATCCTTGGAACAGAATTGGAGGAAGAGGACGACATGGGAGAAGTATAGATGTATCCGAAGATATTTTGGACGATGAAGAATTTGGTGATCTTCGAATTCCTAATTAATGATCTTTAGGTAGTGTGAAGGTTGGATTTCACTTTCAGTGGAGTTGGCCACTGATATAAAAATAAATACGTTTTATAAATTTGAATGAACGAGTGACATCCGTCATAAATAAAATATGTATAGTTAGTCTTTAACTGGCCTCCGGGCAATAAACATATTAACGTACCTCTGCTCTTTTATTATAGCACCTCTGAGTTGCATTCCCCACAAAGCACAAGCTTTTTAACCCCCGACAAAAAAAAGAGGGGTGTTATAAGTTTAACATGTGTATCTGTGTATCTGTGTATCTGTGTATCTGTGTATCTGTGTGTCTGTCTGTGGCATCGTAGCGCCCAAGCGGATGGACCAATTTAAGTGCGGTTTTTTTTAATCGAAAGACTTTTCCGTCGAGATGGTTCTTAGCTATGTTTGGTGGAAATAGGACCAGTAGTTTCCAAGATATTCAGCTTTAATTGGAACAAGTGACCAGATCTCAGCCAATAAGGAAGTCAATAATTCGAAATATTGGCTAAATGTTAAGTTTTATTAGCATTTTCTATATGACTCATTAATTGAGGGTCTCATGATGACCAGGTAGTAGTTAATGGATCTCAGCCAATATTGAAGCTAAGGATTCCAAATTTTGGTTAAATGTTAAGTTGTATTAGCATTTTCTATATCACTCAATAAATGAAGGTCTCATGATGACCAGCTAGTTGTTAATGGATCTCAGCCAATATTGAAGCCAAGAATTCCAAATTTTGGATAAATGATAAGTTTTATTAGCATTTTCTATATCACTCAATAAATGAAGGTCTCATGATGACCAGCTAGTTGTTAATGGATCTCAGCCAATATTGAAGCCAAGAATTCCAAATTTTGGATAAATGATAAGTTTTATTAGCATTTTCTATATCACTCAATAAATGAAGGTCTCATGATGACCAGGTAGTTGTTAAAGGATCTCAGCCCATATTGAAACTAAGGATTCCAAATTTTGGTTAAATGCTAAGTATTATTAGCATTTTCTATATCACTCAATTAATGAAGGTCTCATGATTACCAGCTAGTTGTGAAAGGATCTAAGCCAAGATTTTCTAATGTTGGTTAAATGTTAAGTTTTATTAGCGTAATCAACAGATTAATACATTTTTGACAGTACAATAATTTGGTACCTTGGAGCTGAAGATGGCCGTAGGAACTCCTAAATAGCACAAGATAAACCCATGGTGTTTGGGCTCGTCTGATTGTTCTTGATGAGCAATTAAAATTTGTGTAAGAAAGTACAGTCAATAATAAAACCGAGTCTCAAAAAAACTTTTTTGACAAAAAAACTCATTATATTTTCTGTCACAGTACTGGGTCACTATTTTTAAGTTTCGGAATGCTGAGCTAAAGCTGAATTGTTATTAGGACTATTGAACAGGTTCCTTTGATTGAGGTCACAAATAGCAACACCCTGCAAGATTTTAACGCGACTAAATGACACGTAAGCTTTAGCAAAAGTACTCTTGCCTAAGTGAATAACAGCTTTTTAGGATTTTGTAGTTTGTGTCAGTCTGTCCCCAGCTTAGCTCAGAGACATAGTGGTTGAATACATTTTTAAAAACATTTTTTTGTGTACCTTCCCTACACGTAACAAAAGTGGGGATGTTTATCCCATGGTGTGGGGTATCGATGATTAGGCCTCTCAAAACTAAGTCAAGTTACCTAGCACAAACTGCAATTTTTATGGAGCTAAGTAAGCCACCCGTACCTACTGGTTCTGTTTTAGGCCAGAAGTAGCAGGTTCTTGCGACTCATGCAGTGCATTTTAAGTATATATTTTGATTGTCTTGGCTAATAACTTCGCCATTTTGCCATTATAAGCATTAACTAGTCTGATTTTAACGATTTATTCCCAGAATGTTGCTTAAGGCTATTGAAATCAAAAAATAATATCTTAGCTTCAATCTTAGAGAAGACGGCATTCATTACCACTGGCTTGGGATCCTGTTGTACCTACATATACCTAGTCAAGGATCAAGCTCGACGAAAGATTGGAAACCCTGGACCTTAAACGGTGTAAAACAAAAATAGTGTCAAAAGAAGAAAATTCCGGGACGAAACTTCTGTTTGTTTAAAAAATATGAAATAAAAATAAAATTTAAAATTTAAAAACCCCCGACATGACAACCAGTAAAAAGAAGAAAATAAAATCTACGAAATGTGCCTATACAATGAACAGTAGAAAAAGAATCCAAGCTTCGTTGCGTCGGGGGACCGCTAAGTAAATCAAATGCAATGTACTGAAAATCGTAAAGTGGGAAGCCCAAATGCATACCTACCTGCGATTTTGCGTTGAAAAATATATTTCATTTCATTTAGGTACTTAGCGGTCCCCCGAACGCAACGAAGCTTGGATTCTTTTTCTACTGTTCATTGTATAGGCACATTTCGTAGATTTTATTTTCTTCTTTTTACTGGTTGTCATGTCGGGGGTTTTTAAATTTTAAATTTTAACTAGATTAAATTCGCGTGATTGGAAAAAGTTACCCCGCACCTCCACCACATGTGGACTATATATATACAAATCTTCTAGAAAAAAAACCAAACTGATGATTAAAACCGCATGGATGGTTAAATTCTAATTAACGCGGTCATTTTTACCTACCAATTTAAATAATTTAAAATAAGCAATTTTATTAGTACCTATAATATATAGTCACAACTTCCTGGGGTCATTTTAAAACCTCATCAGGTAGCAAGCTGTATTTCTCAAGGCTGGAAAATTCGAGCCGAAGCGGTTTTGCCATATATGTATTAGCACCATCAGGCATGAACAATTTCGTACTTGGATATAACCCTGTGTCTGATAGAATAATAACAATGAAGCTGAACACCAATTTATGTCTTCCCAACATCATGCAAGTTTACAACACAGTCCACGGAAGAAGATATCAACTAGAGGAAACTCTAGACAGCATACCAAGCCAGCAAATCGTAATGGTATTGGGTGACTGGAATGCTAAAACAGGAAGCTCAGAAATAGTCCATGAAATCCGAGACACCATTGGAAAATATGGTCTAGACTCTAGGAACGAACGAGGTCAGAGGCTTGCAGAGTTCTGTGTTCTGTGTCTGACCATTACTTTAACACTCACTTTCACCATCACAAAAGATGACTCTACACTTGGAAGTCTCCTGGAACCTGGGTCGTTTTAGGAATCAGATAGACTAAATACTGGTAGAAAAGCGCTGGAATTCATCTGTCAAAAAATGAAGTGAAAACCTTCCCTTGAGCTGAATGCGGTTACTGATTGCCTCGTTCTCCATTCGTCTCAAAGCCGTTTACCGTAACGTGCGACCTAAACACAGAACTTAGAATTCATTAGAGCGATCCCATTTCCAGAATCTGACGGAAGCGACGCTCATGAATTTAGATCACCGCAGGTGATGCTGAGTCCAGGTAATAAATGAAGATTTTGAGGATATCTTATCTAACTTGGATTGTAGAAGGTTCACATGGATCACTGAGGAAACGTGGAACCTAATTCAGCGCTGGAAAGAAATTAAAATTAATGCCCTTCAACACTCCAAGGTGAAAAGGGAATACTCGAAACTATGTAAAGCAATTCAAAGGGAATGCCGCAGAGACAAGAACGAGCATATGCCAAGAAGTCGAGTCGCATCCACTTAAATTACAAACCTCAGATCTGTTCAAGAAAGTTGGCCTGCTGAGTCGAAAGTTCAAACCCAAATTCTGGGTCATTGAAGATCACGATGAGCAACCGCTGCATGAGTTTGCCAAAATTGCAGAACGCTGGCGTGGCCACTATGAGCAGCTGTACAGAAGACCCTGTACATCCACCGACACTCGGTTGCACTGGGGACTTCTGAACCTGAAGCTCAACATCTTCAAATCAAGATAATAGCTGTAATCGATCGCCTTAAAATTAAAACAGCTCCAGGACCAGACGACATTACTTCCGAGGTTTTCAAAGCTCTAGGTGATAAAAGAATCCATATCTTGCACAAGATCTGCCACCACTTATGGCAAAACGGCAGATGGCCAAAAGTCTGGACCCAATTCGTCATCATCCGTTACACAAAAAAAAATCAACGAAAAAATGCGACAACTACCGTGCACTTGCTCTGACTCAGTTTTGCTCTACGTGATAAACAACAGACTTCATCACTATCTAGACTGGCAGATCGCGCAAAAACAAGCGGGTTTTGTGAAGGGAAAATGCACGAGCGAGGAAATACTGAACGTGAGGCAAATTGTACAGAAGTGCTACGAGTTCAATATACCTTTCATCATGTGCTTTGTCGACTATTGCAAGGGTTTTGACTGTGTCGACTGGGACTGTCTATGGGATATTTTGACCGATTTGGGTGTTTCTCGCCTCCTCACTGCTACTACACTATAGTCACTTTTCTACAACAGCCAAGCAACAGTGAGAATAGATAAGACGTCATACAATCCCTTCAGTTTCCAAAAGGGTGTCCGACAAAGTTGCATTATTTCACCTATACTGTTCAATATATACGGCGAATACATCATAAGGAGGACGGCTGGGATGGTAGCATTACTGTTCGTGGACGTAAAGTCTTGCGATACACCGATGACACCACCCTCCTAGCAGCTAGTGAAAGCAAGATGGGCAGTTTATTGAACAGGATGGCGCGCTTTAGTGAGGACATCTTGAGGAAACCACCTAAGCCCAATAAGGCCTAGTTTCCCCTCTGGGTTGAAAGGTCAGATGGCAGTCGCTTTCGTAAAAACTAGTGCCTACGCCACATCTTGGGATTTAGGTAGCCGACCCCGATTGAGAATTCATTCTCAAAAAATGGGACAAAGGCTAGGAGGATGATGATGGCGCGCTTTAGTGAAGAATTTGGACTTTCAATCAACAGATCCAAGACCAACCTCATGATTATTGATCGTACAGGCAAGGTAGAACTCAGTGGAAGACTTAACTTCGAAATCACAGAGAACCTGGGTTGTAACGTTAGCAATAATGGTTCATGTAAGACGGAAGTTCGCAGAATTCGCGCTAGGATGGCCAAGGACGCAATGTCGCAGCTTAATAATGTACGGAATGATAGGAACTTCTCCGCCAACACTAAGACTACCTTAGTCCGAACTATGGTGTTATATTTATTATAACTTATCATAATAATTCAGTTTACATACATACTTACATACCGAATGTACCTAATAACTCTAACGGCCGGTGTGCTTGTTTCTTGAGTACTTAGGTACTTTCATATTATTTAAAACATAGCTCATATCATATAACTGTCACCATATCAGTCATATATTGTTATACAAAATGTTTTTATTTAATTTAAAAAATATAAATGAATTTGTATAATTAACGCGTCGCTTTTCTAATTCACACGTCATACAAAAGTCAAATATTCTAATTAACACGTCGTTTTTCTAATTCACGCGTCATATAAATTTTAATTTGCTTCTAATTAATGAACCTTTCATAATTATAAAGTGCCCTATCCACATTTAAGTTTCAATGACCTATATGTTACTATATTTGAGATAAAAATGATTGAAAAGTAAGTAGGAAAAAAGCGACGCGTTAATTAGAATTAGAACACAAATCTGGAGAATGACCGATTTAAGGAACTTGGAATACTAACGCTATATTCCATGTACATTTACGAAGCCTGTGTTTTTGTAAAACAGTATATGGACCGATTTACCGTTCGCGTTAATGCCCATCCACGTCCAGCAAGTAACATACTGAAAGTACAGCTGCTGGAGAGATCAAATACCAGTTTCTACAAAAAATCCATTTACGCAATGGCCCCAAAATTGTTTAACGGACTACCGGATCAACTTAAAACAGAGGAACTGTCTATATTTAAGATAAAGTTGTGTAAAATATTAAAAGAGAAATGCTATTATAATGTTAATGATTTTTTGACTGATGAAAGCATTATTTAATTTAGGTACATATATTTTATTTTATTGGTTTGACATCCGGAATTATTTTTATTAATATTATTTTTTAGAAATATAGTTTGACCGTGGAAGATTGGCACCATTCGTACACTTTTTACCTTACGATTTTTAGAATTTTTATTTTTAAAGATAGATTCGTCCATCGGCCGCTATAATATAACAGATACATTTAGCTTCCTAGTTAAAAAGTTAGAAGTCGCCTACTTTTACAACAAACGAGTAGATTGAATTTTAGTAGAAGCTGTCAAATGTCCGAATCTACCCCACTGAAGGGGCACATTCGTATATGGGTCGGGGAACATTCAGACAGTATGAGATAACTTCGTACATGTTAAATGAAACAGCAATAATAATATCAAAAATAGTTTTAATGGTCTTTAAAAACCAGTCATAACCCGCCAATCCCATTGGCGGATATTTCCGTTTAAATTCTTTGGCATAATCATATGACAGCTTTCTGACTTGTGAGCCCGCAATGCATTTTCGAAAATTTTCAATATATTCGATCAATTGTGACTGTATTTCGTTAGAAAATTCTTTTTTCGTATAATTCCGCACTATTTTTGCTAATTTTCTGAAATAAAAAGAAACATGTTCACAGTGTACATGCATGACGCATATATGAATGTGCCCCAGGTGTATGCGTACGAACCTGCCCCGAAGGTCAAAAATAAAATATTGATAACTAGGCAAAATACATGAAGAGCAATACACAAAATATGTACTTTATTATGGAAATAATAGTATTTACTTACCGTTGATCAACAAAGTTTTAAGATTTAACGCTCCACTTAAGCACGATACATCCCAGAACATCGACGAAAAATTTACTCAAAGGGTGCGATAACAAATAACGCCCTCTCGTGTCGCTCTTGGTAACCGCACTGACAGCTAACTTCGTGGTCCACCGGTCGCCGTCAGCGCCTACCCACACACACAAACCCGTAATAAATATATTGTCCTGATAAGCTGTAATAGTGACTGTATGAAGCTGCCCCGTGTACGAATGGTGCCAATCTTCCCCTATATTGTTACCAATTTAAATTGGATGTTAATAATAATAAATAATAAATTTGATAATCAGTAAGAATGCTACCTAGAGAATAAGTTTTGTAAATTTTCACATGCCATAACGGCCGAATATATAAGGATCAAATGTTTTATATTATACCATCTTATGTACCATATATTCTGTGAATAAATGATGATTATGATTATGATTATACTTTAGGCAAAAAACTGTCGGATAATGTTAGTTACATATATGTGGTCTAGTACCCATTTTCTTATTAAGAAGGGATCCTTGCGGATACATTTCGACCCAATGGGATCTTTCGTGTAGTTAGGTACCCCTTGTCGCACCTACTCAAAGGATTGTTCCACCACCTTCATATATCGGATGATGGAACCAGTTGGTAGTGCCTGGAATTCCTTCGGTTCTGGGTAACCAAAACCGAATTCCTTCATTCTAAGTCTGGCGAGGGCATGACAATCATCCACACAGTATGTGCTTCATCGTCTCTGCCTCCTCGCCACACATTCTACAATCTGTATTGTCAGACAGTCCCAGTTTGGCCCATAGTCCTTTGACCCCAAAGTGTCCACTAAACACACCCGTTATGATTCGGAGCTGTCCTTTACTGTACTTCCAAAGTTTCTTGGTCCAGCCTGATTCTATACTTTCCATGAATAGCTAGCTTTGTGTGCCTCAAGCCTGCCATTTTCGTCCACTCTTGTTGGGGCTGGTTTTTGGCATAATCCTTGATGGCTGTTGTAATGGTTCCCTGCGAGAGGCCCACACATGGTCCTATGAAACTTGTCGCAGACCCTTTTCTAGCATCTATATAAGTACGTATATCGTCGTCTAGTACCCATAACACAAGCCTTCATGAGCTTAATTTGGGACTAGATCGATTATTGTGAGGTTGCTTAAAAACTTTTTAAGGTTCCTGACCTACGATTGAATAAAACGGAACTCTTATAGGATCACTCGGTTGCCGGTCTGTCTGTTTTATGGGGTGACATTTGTGAAAAAACTATTGGGTCTGAAATTACTTTTATCAAAAAGTAACTCCTACCTGGTTTGTCTACCATTTACATTTGTTTAGCACTCATTTGCTCAAAGGTTAACTGGAAGAGATCCCTTAAAGGGATAAGTTCGCCTTTGTACATGCTTATTCTTTTGTAATGTGTTTTTCTTGTTTTTATGTACAATAAAGTGTTTACATACATACAACTCCTTTGGATTTATTTTTGTATTTTTTAGGGTTCCGTACCCAAAGGGTAAAAACGGGACCCTATTACTGAGACTTCGCTGTCCGTCCGTCCGTCCGTCCGTCCGTCTGTCACCAGGCTGTATCTCAACAACGGTGATAGCTAGACAGTTGAAATTTTCACAGATGATGTATTTCTATTGCCGCTATAACAACAAATACTAAAAATAAAATAAAATAAATATTTAAGGGGGGCTCCCATACAACAAACTTGTTATAGATTATATATATGTATAGGTACGGAACCCTTCATGCGCGAGTCGGGCTCGCACTTACCCAATTTTTTTTTGACACCCCAGTAAAACACCCCAGATTACAATAATTATTGTACTCATTTGAAAAAAGGTCGACCTTTAAAGTTACTTTTACGGGTTACCGTCCTCGCAAAGTTCACTCAGCTAGCCATGTTTACTGTTTAGCTGACAACTTTATTACAACATCTTTATGAGAACAGATGACCGCATTTAGACGTCACAATTATATTTATACCTTGTTGAGAGTATCCTAAAAGTTGCTTTGTTTATTTAAAATGTTGCCCTTGGGTCTTCTCCAAAAATTTAAGTAACTTAATGTTGTAAATGTAAGTAAGCAGAAAAACACTTAATAGCGAATGGAAAAACTCGATACGCCTAAGAAACTTCCTTCTCAATAGATCAACACTGGTCGATTGGGCACAAAAGGCCCAAAGCAAACAACCGGAATCTTGAGAGGAATTCACAACATCAGACTTATAATTAAACAATAAAATAGTGATCCATGTTCTAAACCATAGTCAATGTGACATGAGAATACAAAGCCAGAGGAGAGGTAATTATAAATTGACGATGAACTCGTTAGGGCGGCGCGCAGTACCTACTTACACACATTTTGTGAATAACTACTACTTGGAAAAATAAATGATCTAGGTACATAATTATATAGCTCTCATGTTGCATCAAAAGCTGAAAAGTTGCCGATTTTGTCACTAGAAGCAAGGCTTTCAAAACAATTTATTCACTACAAGATCAACGAAAATACTCGTACATATATACAAACGGCCGGTTAACAAAGTAATTTGGCGAGTTACTGGTCTGTAAAAACTTCCCGATATTTCTATTGTGTCTCGATCAAATGGATTACATTTCCTAGAATAAAATATTAAAGCAGGAAAACGTTACAAAATTGCGTCATTCTCCGAGTAGTTGTGCTCGAACAAAATATTGCGTCTGCCATCGACGAAATAACGATACGCGACGTATTACAAAAATATCGATGCTCTGTGTCGAAATAAATGTTGTATCTGGATGTACCTACCTGAAGTAAGTGGGAGTGCCTTTGATCAGATTTTTATTAGATGAGTAAATAGCTACCTGAGAGAATCTTACTGAAATCGACCTAGGCTCTAACTAAACAAAACTTGTACTATTGGTACTACAGAGGACGACATTATGTACAATGAGCTGCAAATTCATTCATAGACGGGTCATGCTGCGATTGGAACGCACACTTCACAGGTAATTGTGTATTTATTTAATATACATTAAAGAAAAAAATTAAATATCTTTATTTTGATTAAAAACTAACCCATATTTATTTCCAAGTAAAATTATAATTATTTCTCGGTAATTAAATAAATGAACAACCTCACACAAATCGGCCTATAGTCGTCGCAGCACCAGTAGGCGCGTGTTTTGAGCAATAGACGACGATATACATACTTATATAGGTAAATACATAGAAAACATCCAGGACCCAGGAACAAATATTCGAGTTCATCACACAAATATTTGCCCTTGCTGGGATTCGAAACCAGGACCGATACAATAACGCATATAACTTAAAAGAAGATTTATTTTCATCGTGAAAGCACCTAGTTTCCACTTGCTAGGTTCATAGAAACGAGCATTTCCACTAATTAGAAAGCTTTTTCAATCTAGAGATAGGTATAATATTTAAGACAACTTAATACACGCTACAGTTACGAAATTATATGAATACATCTCAGAATACCTTTCAAATTAATTGGGAAATGAGTTTCTATAGCAACGCCGTCCTTTCAGGTAAAATATAACATCTGAGACCCGTAAAGGCGAAATAAAAACTTTCTAGGGTTCCTTATTCATTAGATTAGGATAACAACGTGAACCTATTACTATGCCTCCACTGCATATCTGTCCTTCAGTTACAGGGTTAGTATCTATTGTACGGTTATTGTAAGGATATTGTCGCTATACCAACAAAACCCAAATATAAAATAAAGAACTAGGTATACAAAATGTCATACAAAGGTATTTGTTTGGGCAGAACCCTTTGTGCGCGGGATCGACTCGCATTTTGATCGGTTTTTACGAAATATTCTAACAATCTGATCTCCCTTTCTATACTTGTCATCATTATTTCGTTCAGAACTTGCATTCACGATCCCAGTTTTACTGTAACAAATTTAAATGATCCTGGTCTGCAGTCTTGTTGAATTATTCATAGGTATAAACTGGCAAGAACCGTTTTAGACCGGGCAAAATAAAATACCACGATATTGTTAACATTTCTAGACACTTTTCTTATTACGCTTTTATATCTTGAAGTCTAGTTTTCTTGCTTCCGAGCGATGAGAATAAAGCTGTATTTGCTGCTTTTACTCTAATAATAATGATAACCTTTCAAGGTTCTACGTTCTATGAAACACTAGATTATCTACTCATGGGATCATGACAAAAGAAATCTGAACGATCCATACATTTGAACTGTAAAACATCATTTACGCGCTAATTCTGGCGCCAGTTCAATTCATTAGTGACGACGACGCGTCAAACTGCGCCAAGTTTGTAGATCACCTGCCTACTGAGCCGGCGGTCCCGGGTTCGAATCTCGGCCAGGGCAAATATTTGTGTGATGAACTCGAATATTTGTGCTTAGGTCAAGGTTGTTCTATTTCTTAATCTATATAACACAAGCCTTCTTGAGCTTAATTTGGGACTAGATCGATTTATGTGAGGTTGTCCGATATTTATTTATTATTTATTATTATTCTTGACTGTCACTTTACTGTAATTCATTCATTTTCACCAGGCCAGACCGTGAATCCGTGATTCCGAAGGACTAGGTACTGTCATTCATGACAGCGGTTACACGCTCAGTCTGGCGTCAGTTCGGTTCATCAATATGGTCAGAATGATGTAAGAAATGATCGTGTACCCCTCTCAGACTGACAGACTAACGGTCCGGACTAGCCAAAGTTAATGAATGACAATGAACTGACAGTCCAGAATGAAGGACTGAACTATCGCCAGAATAAGCTACCTACAAGATCTATGTTCATCAATCTGAAAAATGCATGTTCATCAATATGGTCAGAATGACGCAAGAATGATCGTGTACCCCTCTCAGACTGACGCACTGACGGCCCGGACTAGTCAAAATTAATGAATGACAGTAAACTGACACCAGACCAGAATAAGCGTGTAATGATGTCGAACGTCAGAATCGTTACAGCCTCATTATCTTTGGACAGCTATAGAGAATGTTTGAGGCAAGGGCAGTAGGACATCAAAGGATTATAGGAAACTTTTTATCCGGAATCCGAGCACGCTAACGTAGCAAAAAAGTTTAACGCATTTTCCTCCTCGGCGAACGAAGACATTTACTTCCCAATAAATATCAGACTGAAAATTTAATCCAAGAAAATATAGCACATCTTTCCTTTATAATCGACTCAACTAAATTATGTATTATACTTAGGAATTATGAAGCATGGCTTCTTACTTTTTGTCGACGCGGTTGGCGCAGTTTGTAGACACCTGCCTACTGAGCCAGCGGTCCGGGGTTCGAATCCCGGCCAGGGTAAATATTTGTGTGATGAACACAATTATTTGTGCTTGGATCATGGTTGTTCTATGTATTTAAGTATATACACTCGGCGTCAAAAAAATCGCACATCTCGAAAATTTCGTTTTGAGCGAATATAGCTCATACATCATTTATTGTACCCTAATAATATTAATATCATCAGAAATGTCGATCAGATATTAAATCAATTACGTTACAGGAGGTTGAAGCTGGGATAAAGCGTCTAAAGGGTAATAGCTCCGTTGGACCTGATAACTTGCCGGCGTACATTGTAAAGGGTTGTATGGAATTCCTAAAGTTCCCGATACATTATATTTTGAACCTGGCGATCTCCTCAGGGTCATATCCTCGAAGTTGGAAGGTGTCTAGAGTGCGGCCGATCCCGAAGGCGAGTGACACTTCCGTCGCTGAGAATTACAGACCCATAGCCGTTCTTCCTACCCTTGGCAAGTTGTTTGAGGTCATACTTCACCGGGCTCTGTCTTCACAGGTTCGGCCCTTTTTGTGTGACGCGCAGCATGGCTTTCGTCCTGGTCGCTCGGTTAATACGAATCTGTTGATACTAACTGACAACATTGCAGTGCACCTTGACAGAGGTATTCAGGTTGATGTGCTCTATTTCGATTTCGCGAAGGCTTTCGATCGCGTGGATAACGACGTGCTCCTTAAGAAACTTGATCAAATTGGTTTCTCTCCCAAGTTGTTAACATTTTTTGCCAACTATCTGCGCGATCGCCAGCAGTTCGTTCGACATGGTTGTTTTATCTCGTCTCCTTATCACACCCGATCTGGCGTTAGTCAAGGTTCTATCCTTGGGCCCTTATTTTTTGGTATCATGATCAATGATCTCCAATCGGTTGTCCGTGCAGCTCAGTGTCTCTTGTATGCCGATGATCTGAAGTTGGTATACGGGGTAGAACTGGAGGCTGATTGCAAGTCGTTGCAGGGGGACATCGATTTGGTATTTCAGTGGAGTATGGAGAACAAAATTCACTTTAACCCAGCCAAGTGTTTTGTGTGCACATTTACCCGCTCACGTACTGCTATATATAATCAATATATGTTAGGGTCAGAGCCTATAAATCGTGTCTTCTCCGTTAAGGATCTGGGAGTAGTGTTCGATACGCGGCTCACCTTTCACGAGCATATTTCTTCTCTTGCCACAAGCTGCTTTCAAAGATTGGGCTTTGTAATCCGAAACCTCCGCCATTTTCATGACCCGGTGGCCATAAAGATGGTTTACAATGCCTTAGTAAGGAGTAAGCTAGAGACATCGTCGATTGTATGGAATCCCTACGAAATGACGTACGCCTTACTTCTCGAGAAGGTTCAGAAAGCGTTCTTAAGGTTCCTTTATAAAAAAATATTCGGAGTCTATCCGTATCTGTACCCAACAAGGTACCTACTCGGCTCCCTTGGGTACAACTCCTTAGAAGTCAGGCGGAATTGTCAGCTGATGATCACGGCATGTCAAGCCTTGCGTGGTGAGTCGGACTGTCCCGAACTTGTAGAGCGTCTGGTGCGGCTGTCTGTCCCGGACGTCCCAAGGATAGCCCTCAGACCTCGCCAGCGCGACCTGTTGGCTGTGCCGCCGTCGTCCACCGTGTCGCTCAGGAACTCGCCGCTGCCCCGTGCCCTCTCACTTCTCAATGCGCTCCTAGCATCGACACCTGAGTGCGACTTGTTTGCGTGGCGATGGGTGGCTGTGCGCAGTGAATGCTTGAGATTATGTGAGGCGATGGATGCTAGGTGCTCAACTGTTCCTATATAATTTTGAATGTTCCTTTAATTTTAATCTAAGTTTCATGACGCATTGGTTGTACTGTAATGTCATGTAAATATTTTTATAAATAAAAAAAAAAACATTTAAAAGCGCAATTAATGACCTTTTAAATGAGTTATTGTTTGTTTTCGTAAAAACAATCATCAGCAAAAAAATCAAGTTTTGAATCAAAAGTCCCGAAACACGCTTTTGGCGGGTCACTAATTGCGCCCCCATGGACGGGTATAACAGAGGGGGTAAAAGTCAATTAAGGGTCATTCGCTATCCAGACGTCACTGAGGTCACACCTGAACAGCTACAGCAAGGGAAAACCTTTGAAAATGGATACCACAGCAGAAGAAGCAGCTCAAGTGATTGCACTACTGCAATCTGGACTACGACAGGCTGAAGTTGCTCGGCGTCTGAATATCAGCCGTTTTCGAGTACGAAGAGTATTCCAGCGGTTCGAGGAGACTGGCGGCTACATCAGGAGGCATGGATCCGGGAGACGACGCTGTACTTCCGGTATAGACGAAGGGTTAATTGTAACGACTTCTTTGCGGAATCGTTTCTCCAACGCTGTTGAGCTCCAGCAGCAGCTTCGAGCAGCCCGCAGAACTTCGGTGAGCGTATCAACGATCAGAAGAAGACTGCGAGAGAGGAATTTATTGCCCCGTAGAGCCGCTACGGGCCCCCGATTGACTGCACAGCACCGGAATGCCAGAAGAGGATTTCGCACTCGTCACGAGAATTAGACGTTCACCCAATGGAGGAATGTCCTCTTTTCTGACGAAGCCAGGGTGTGCCTTTACACCAACGATAGGCGCAGGAGGGTGTACAGGAGACAGGGGCAGCGGTACACAGAAGCCTGTACCGTAGAAACCGTCGGCTATGGGGGTGGATCCTGCATGTTCTGGGGCGGCATTTCCGTCGACTGGAAGACGGATCTTGTATGCGTCTCCCGGGCTGGAGGTGGCCGTGGCCAGGGGTCCCTGACTGCTCAACGGTACATAGCGGAGATCCTGGATCCACATGTGGTCCCTCATGCTGATTATGTTGGACCTGGCTTCCAGTTTATGCACGACAAAGCCCGCTGCCATACAGCGCATATTGTTCGGGACTACCTGCATGCTGCTGGTATCACCGTTATGGAGTGGCCAGCAAGGAGTCCTGACATGAATTCAATCGAACACCTTTGGGATCAGCTGAAAAGGCGGGTACGGTCGCGTGATCCTGCTCCTGCCACTCTCGATGAGCTTCATGATGCCGTCATCGAGGAGTGGAACAACATCCCTCAAGAGAGTATCGTGACGCTCATCAGGTCCATGGCTGATCGCATGGCAGATCTTCGGAGGGCCAGAGGAGGCAACACTAGGTTTTAAGGTTAATTTTAAGCTTTATTTTCTGTTATTGTTGCGTTTTTCATTTTTGTATTTTTTGTGTAAATAAACTTTTTTTCTTTTTTCTTGACAAATTTTCTTTTTTCCTTGAAAGGTTGATTGAAAAATGACATTTTCTGAAAGAGGGTTTTATCACCTTTCAAATGAGACCCCATAGTCATACCTTTGTCACACATAATATACGTTTTACGATTGCTCGAAGGAAGGAATTGAAGATGTGCGATTTTTTTGACGCCGAGTGTATTTATCTATATAAGTATGTATATCGTCGTACTACCCATAACACAAGCCTACCTGAGCTTAATTTGGGACTAGATCGATTTGTGTGAGGTTGTCTGATATTTATTTGTTTATTACACATACACATATGAGACTTGTGTTTTAATTGCGTTCCGGGGAACCGAAAAAGCAACCTTTTACGACTCTAAAACACCGCAAGGCAATCAACAAGCAGGCAAAAAGCCAACATACATTTTCAATGAGAGCTCTCCTTAAATTTCAGCACGTAATTGCAAGTGCGAATCACTTCTATTAATTAATATTCCGTTATTAGTTATTCTGTTTTAAAAGACGCTCAGCAACCTTTCCTTGTGAATATTAATTGTCCTAATTTGCATTTTCATGCATAAGGAGGCTTGTTTCCGCGTGACGATGCCGATTTTTCCATAATTGCACGCCATTATAATATGAATATACTCGTATTTCAATACGGGCATTAAATATTGCTTTTTGTTGTAGCGTTATATATCTATAATAGTATACTCCAGGCCCTCACGTAGCTAATATGTATACAGGTTGTAATAAATTAAAATAACTAACCCTGAACGAAATTTACAATTGTATATACCTTAAGGATTGCAGATAGATTTAGCAAATATAGGTATAGGTAGAAGTAGCAAAAAAAAAAAAAGTATTTTAAAATAGTGTATTTTTTTTAGGTTTTGATTTATTATTTATTTATCTATATTTACAAGGTTGTTTTAGATCTACACAGTACATTACATTGCTGCTCGTAATTAGAAAAGATGTTTGTTGTCTTGTCCTGCTTTGATGCAGATTTATAGATTAGTAATTAGCTTATGTAACGCAATGGAGAAATCTGTAATATTACTCATAATAATTATTTCTAATAAATAATGATGCACCAATGATTGTACGAGATTTTTCAAAAAGACAAAATACGGGCCTTCGAATTACTTAAGCAGGTTACATCGTATCCCGGAAATATGCACTATCCGGACGAGACCAGCTTTAATATTAAAGGCTCTTTCCCCTCAGGTACAGTATTTATCCCAACCTGTATAACGAGTTATAATATAATATATAACGCCCGGCTACGCCGCACTAGCTTGGCCAGAGTTTTCTTTTATGCGACACTATACCGCAAATCCCCGGGGTATATAATTTTTAGGTCACTACTGTAAGCCTTGGTTTTACGTTCGCTTGCTGCGCTGAGCATCTTAAAAAGCTTTTTAATATTACATAGATGTGTGAGACATCTTTGTACAGTCGAGCTCATAAATATATGAGCCGTCCCAAGGCTTCAAAAATAAATGTAGGTATATAAAAAGGCACATATATTTAGATCTTATCAAATTGATCAACCACAAATATACAGGTACACGTTTAACTTGTTATATTAATCTGAGCTCTCAATAATATGTAAGCAACTCAAATCTTTTTGACGCGCGACACAGACTACCTGTCGCTTTTCTTTCAATATCGTGCGAGCAACACAGGACATATTTTTATTCTGATTCCATGCAGTTATATAAATGGAAAAAGAAATTATCGATTTTTACTAGAAATGTTTAATTTATAATGTTTAGCTTCATTTAATTAGATAATTTGATGGCAAACGTAGTCTGGGTAGAACTAAGAAAGCATTTTTCTCACAAAATAGTCGATAACTCAAATAAAAGTAGCTATCGACTATATCATCATCATCTGAGGCGTTACAGCCGCGGGTGGGCCGAAGCCTGGGAGCCTTTCACGTGATATATAAATGACAAAGCATCTGTCACTCACACTCGTATTTTGTCAAAAAATAACAGATGCTTTGTCACTTATTTATTGCGTGATAAAAGCAACCATCATAGGCCGGCTGGTCTAGCTAATCTTTCGACTATATACTATACTATATTCTATGTACAATCCAACACACTTTTGCATTCATAATATTCTTTAAAAATGAAATAATAATAATAAAATAATTTTACACAAATCAACCTAGTCCCAAACTAAGCAATGCAAATACAAATCGGATTCATTCCAACGTTTCAAGCCAAAACTTGTATTTGGCTGTCTCGTTAAGAACACCATAGACAAACAATGACTATAGCGTTCTGGTTCTGCATTTAGTGTACTCCAACAGCCGGAAGTGCTAGCTGCACCGGAAATGGCGGTCCCTGTTAAAGGAGCGAGCAAATTTTCCGCACACTTAGTGGTTTTAGCTGCTACGACAAAATACTTAACGGGTACGGTTGCCAACGAACTACCGGCTTTCAAAGTGCTGTGGTTGCATTTACCGATGAGATTTATGTTACCTGTCCCTTTTAAACGAGGGGCGTTGGAAGAGGATAGATGATTTAGTCTTTGCTATAATCTCAGCATGCAAGGCGTCGGTCGTAGGTAATAGATTAAGAGCCGGCGTTAAATTGCACCCTGTATGCCGCAGCGATCAATTTTGCAATTTAATGCCGTGTCCTTTCTCTAATATAAGAGGTATTTTCTAATCTTCATTCAGTTTAATAATAATTAGTTACTACTACTACTATATTATGTACTAGGAGGTGCCCCTTCGTCTGCGTATTTTGTTTTCTTTACTAAGTCGGGTAAAAAGTATCGTATTAACCATCTTTGGATGTCAAGCTGCCGCTGTATTAAAATTGGTTAACCACTTTAACCAGGCGTTTCGGCGTGATGAGAACACAAAAAAATTATGACTAACAGACGGCGCCAGACTAACATGGCATCGCGCACCCATACAAAACAAAAGGCGACCCTGCATCACGCTATTAAGATTTTTCCTGAAATCATGACTCATCTGAGTCCTGAGGGCCTATGATGGTTTCGCTTATCACGCGATAAATAAGTAACGAAGCATCCGTCACGTTTTGACAAAATGCGAGTGTGAGTGACAGCTGCTTTGTCATTTATTTATCACGTGATAAACGCAACCATCATAGACCCCATGATTTCAAAACTGATTTTCGATACCTACAAATCTAGAATTTTATAATAGTTAGTAATAGCACAGAATAAAGACACTAGTAGTAGGTGAGCTAATTATTTTATGTTTTATTTCGATTATTGGTATTTTCTGGCGTATTCTATTCTATATACATAATTTATTCAGTAAACATTCTGTAATAACTTCCATTAAGTATTTCCTCTAATAAATCGCCAACACAGTGAACACCCACGCCAAAGCCCAGATAACTCAATACATCACTCGACGACTGAAACTAATTTGGTTTTTGTACATGTACGTCGGCAAAATTAAGGCTTAATTACGTGTACATACATATACGACCGATACCGAAAGTCTCCTTGATCCAATCCGAAATATTAAGATACGCAAACTTACGTGATAGTGGGCGGGGCACATTGCTAATAGAACTGATGAGTGATGGCCGTTGGGGCAGAAAGGTCTTGAGTGGCCGCGTACCGGAAGGCGCAGAGTGGGAAGGCCCCAACAAGTTGGACCGATGAGAGTTAGAGGAGTGGATGGTAGGTGGAGGAGGCCTTTGTCCAGTATCTACGAGGCTACGACCACAAACCACAGTTGGCATGCTTTCAACTTTGCTCTGATTTGAGGTTCCTGGGCTGCACATACCTAGGTATCTATCTTGGTAAAAAGAAAATTAATATTATTTATTGCCAAATGGACTGGTAGAGCTACCAGTCAACCAAACGGTCCAACAGAGACAATTCAAGTGGGTGCAGCTGCAAAGTAGAAATATAATAGCTATTTCAGAAAACATTTTTTTACATTATTTTAAATTAAATGTAATATTGCATTGATTAGAAAAAAACCAGCAAGTGCGTGTCAGACTCGCCCACAGAGGGTTCCGTACAATCGTATACCGTTGGTTAACCTCGAGGATTGATTACGTACTTAAAATAAAGACTATATTTTTTATGGTTGAATTACAAATGTACAGTTTTCAGATTTTGCCCAATACTCGTAATGTAAGATGGTGTTAACGGACGTCAACGGAAAATATCCCGTAAATTTTGATTCCCTTGAAAATGACAAAATACACGTTTTTTGCGGCATAAACGGCCATATCTTCTTTTTACGGTTACTTAGAAGTTTTTCACAATTTTTTCACACCTTCAAGGGACTGTAGTATATTATGGGTTTTAATTTCAACTTGATGCATCTACGCGTTCCCGAGATAAAGGGTTTGACAGACATACGGACAACAAAGTGATAATCTTTAGTAATGCAACCTATTTTTTTAAGACCTTAAACATTTGATGGAGTCGCGTTCCTTTTTAATTGTATTTATCTCTAAAAAACAACTCTTTTGCGAGTTAAATACGAATAACGGTTACAACGTATAATGTAGGTATCCGGTGATAAAATAAGTATCACTAAATTACCACATGAAACGTTCTCAATAGGCTTTGACATCAAACTCGCACAGAATCTCTTGTCCCCAATCTTAATTCGGTACTCGACTTCAAAGCCGATCGGGTGTCCTTAGCGACCGAACGCAACACATGTTATTTATTATGAATGTTCAGTGGATCAGAAGGATATAATAAAAAGAAGCCACCCTTTAGAAATTAGAACTTTGGCGCTGTATGATCATGACATACTCGTATGTTAGGAAATTACTTATAACGGAATAATTTGGCTAAGGAAAAATAGACGATCTGTTACTTTTTTGCACTTTTTTAAAATAAGAAGAAGTGCAAGTAGCTAGATTATAATATTTTTAGCATCGAACATCAGACTTCGTTTTATCATCTGCAGCTTTAGTGTAAGTTTGCTTATAAATCTTATAACGAAAAAACGTCTCAAACACGTGGTCATGCTATTTATGTATACGGAAAAAGTAAACGCGCTACTTTGTTGCGTTTAGACCTTGCACTTGGGGCTTTTTGTGCTTTTCTGAAGGTAAACATTATCATTGTTTCTATCTTTTAAAACCCCTTTTTGCAGTCTGACTCCATTACGTGCATCTGACTTTGAAAAGTCTGGTGTGCGCACAAATGCTTTTTTACCGATTTAAAAAAAGAGGAAGTTCTTCCGTTCACTGTATGTATATTTTTCGTGACGGGACGATATCGATCTTCCATACAGATATACTAGCTTTGCTTTGCTCAAAAAATAAAAGGAATTAGTTTGCTGAGACATTGTCAAGGAAATCTATTTCTTCGGCGGAAAGGGGATATTTATAAATTAATAATAATTACCTTATCTTTGGCTTACTTTAACGGTTAAGAATCTCTTTTGGCGGTTTAGAAAAAGTACTACTTACCTAAATACTTACTTGCACTCGCACTGCATTGCATCTCTTTCAATTTACTTGGAAACCTAATACTAAGTTCAATACAATATATTCAGAAAAATAAGACTTGTTGAATAAAATTCAATTCAGTTCTCGATTCTTTATAAAGGAAATGAGTTTAATTTCCGGTTTAAAATCCCGTTACATTTCTCACGATTCCAATCAATGGAGTTCAGTTATTGAGTGCAGACAGATGGTAAAACCCTCATAACTAGGTTTGCTTCTTTGTCCGTCTGTCTATCAAGACCTTTTCCTGAGGGACGCCTGACATTTGATAATAGGTATGTCTGCTAACCCCAGGAGCCGTGAAAAACTTCTTAACGTCCCGTCCTCCTGTTGACCTAGTGTCTCGACATTTTGACAAGAAGCAACATCATGTAGCAAAGTAAATAAAAAGATCCAAAAAGTCAATATATCTTTTTGGGGTACACTACAAAACTCCGACATTTCATTTGTCCGAATGCTTCACTATTCCAAATTTTCATAATTCCGAAAACCATGTTCTGATGAAATATTTTGGGTGCCGTTCAATTTTTATACAAACTTTTAGCATAATTTCATTTAACTAGTATAAAAATTCATAATAAACATGATGTATTAAAACAAAATGCATAATGTTGTTGGCCATAATAATTAAATAACAGAATACTGTATAATCATAAAAACATTCTTTATAACGATCATTAGGAATAATTTTACTTGTTATAACATACATTCCGTATAATGATTAAAATTTAGAACTAATTTTTAACGAAAGATCAAGTGACATAATATTATATGATATCATCATCATCATCATCATCATCATCATCATCATCATCAGCCTATTCTTGTCCACTGCTGGACATAGGCCTCTCCAACTGCACGCCATTGTAAGCGATCCTCGGCTACTCTCATCCAGCTTTTGCCAGCCACCCTGCACAGATCATAATACTCGGTGTCAATCATAGTATTATTAAAGTATAAAACCAACTACCGATTCTACCTAATGCTCGGTTTGTACTCATAAACTTTAGTATCATGTATTTTTTAAGCAGGTTTATTTATACCTATAAACTTCTTTGGGTCAACAACCGAAACCTGTAGGTTAGGTTAGGTTTGTATTATGATATGGGTCAAAACCGAAAATTGTAGGTTAGGTTAGGTCTGTATTATGACCATGTATAGCGGAGCGTCAAAATGGGTCAAAAACCTAATACTGTAGGTTAGGTTAGGTTTGTATTATGACTATGTGAAATGTATTTTGCGCATGCATTTTTAGTAGGCGTTTATATATTAGGAACATTATGATCGTGGTTTTTATAAAAAAAGAACGTTATGAGCAATAAATACTATATAAAGTGACCATTATAATGATTGCCCGTTATGCAAGTACATTACTATGCATCTAAACAATTATTACTTTCAAAATTATGCAATTCGTTTATATTCATTTTGTTTTTAAACTGTATAATCATTTCTGCAGGTCAAAATTATGCAATTCGTATTATGCAAAATGAAAATTCAATAATAGTTGTTATTAAAAACATTCATCATCATCATCATCTCAGCCATAGGACGTCCACTGCTGAACATAGGCCTCCCCTTTGGACTTCCATATATACCGGTTGGAAGCGACCTGCATCCAGCGCCTTCCGGCGACCTTTATAAGGTCATCTGTCCACCTTGTAGGTTAAAAACAAAAATATAAAGTAGTAGTGTTAGGTATTAAAAACATTACACACCCAAATATTTTAATATTTTTTGGGATATCATATAACCCAAACCTAAGCTAATTAAATTGTATAACATACCATCTACGGTAAATGTCATCATTTGGCGTGATAGCGCTTTCGGTGTTATGAAAATTCGGAATTATGATGGATTCGGATAAATGAAACTGGAATTTTTGGGTGTTAGCTTTTTGTAATTACAAACTTATTTGAAGCTGATATACAAACCGCTAGTGGTTATCATGTATTTGTGATGTACGGAGACAACAATTTTCACGGCGACCAGTTTTACTTTTCGCCCGAGCAATATTTATGTGTGCGAGTCCGACGCGCACTTGACCAAGTTTTTAGTTTCATGCTCACAGAAGTATTATAATTTATAATTGTGTAGTAGCAGGAACTGAAAGAAAAGTGCCAATATCACATGCATATCAGATAAGCCACATTCAACTTGTAGACGACGCACGACCATTGAGAGGTCATTCTTCTATACTTACATTTCGTAGGGCGCTTAGGCATCCTAGATAGATTAACGGATCTATGGAATTCTTGGCTCTCTTTCCCTCTTAAATAATAGGTCCTTGGACAGTGGTAGTAGGTTTTTTTCATAGTTAGGAACTCTGGTTTTCTCCTACTCGGTTCCTAACCTCTTTTGATCCTAATAGAAAGAAAATAACTGTCTTAATGATAATAATATCACGTCATTTCAATTTTTATCGTTCATTATGCTGCAGTGAAAATTAAATAAATAGATATATTTTTTTCACTTGTAACTTGAAGTAAGTTCGTTTAATATGAAGGTAACAAATTAATCAAATACATATAAGAAGACAAATTTTATTAACCTACTTCTAATTTTGATGGTTATTAAAAGTAGGTTGATAAAATTTGTCATCATTTGCACAATCGAGTACGATTGTACCTACTACTGTACGTGAACTGCTTAGGTACTCAAAAATGAAAGAACTTACATGTTCTTCCAGTCTCTCGAAGTTTAAATCCCGATTTCAATTCTACAACCGTACTTAGTGACATGAGAACTGCTTTCCGTATATAAAAGGGCGTAACTAACAAGAGGTTTTACTAAAAATCGTCGTTTTGTATTTCATATAGATTTCAGGAGATCATTTAGATTTCAGGTCACGTGTCCAGCGCAGGTGTCGGGAATGCAGCCTATTGGCCCACAAACTTATTTGTGTATCTAAAATAAGCAATAGTAATCCTTTTCTCATTCTCATAGGAGCTAATGTGCAAGAGATAGGTTGGTAGGCCAGTACTGCAGTAGGCTTCTCAGATATTACTCCTAATATCCACTCCGATGTTCCGGGTTTAATGGGTATCTGAAATGTAATGTTATTTATAGGGTGTTTCCGTTGGCCTAGGTTCTAGGCCATAGAATTATGGGCAAGTATACTACATGTATTGGTGAAAAACCTGAAAACCATTACATCTGTGATTAAATCATAAAAAATATAGTCTTTATCTTATATAGTACCTACGTAAAACAGTTATCCAACGGTAAAGTTAAGTTTGTAACATCGTACCTACAGAGTGCTTTCATTAGTTCGTACGCAACTATCTATACCTATAATAAAGCTGAAGGGGGCCGAAAATCTGTACATGGAAGGTATTCGAAAAAAAGTTCCAACAGTTTTTAGAATTTTTGTCTGTTTATCTGTTTGTCTGTTTATTTGACCGCGCATCACGTGAAAACGGCTAATCGGATTTTGATGAAAACTTCATAAATCTGTCGAGAAAACCCCCGGCCTCTATTACAGGCTATAAAATTTACCAATAAAAGGGGTAGCCATTACACTCGATTGAGTTAAGTTTGCACCTGAATCTTATGGCGCTACTTAGGAAGGAGGACTTTTTTCAAACATGTGCTAACACTATCGAGTATACCCTGATACACTAACAGATGGCGCTGAAATTAATATGTTGTCACATGAGTAAGCTGTAAGTAGGGATTTCTATTCTCATCATCATCATCATCATCATCTCAGCCATAGGACGTCCACTGCTGAACATAGGTCTCCCCTTTGGACTTCCATATATACCGGTTGGAAGCGACCTGCATCCAGCACCTTCCGGCGACCTTTATAAGGTCATCTGTCCATCTTGTAGGTGGACGTCCTGCGCTGCGCTTGCTGGTCCGAGGTCTCCACTCGAGCACTTTTCGGCCCCATCGGCCATCTGCTCTGCGTGCTATGTGGCCTGCCCATTGCCACTTCAACTTGCTAATCCGGTGAGCTATATCGGTCACTTTAGTTCGTCTACGGATTTCCTCATTTCTGATTCGATCATCACGTAGAGACACCCCGAGCATAGCCCTCTCCAAGTCTTCATTGCTCGTTGAGCGACTTTGAGCTTTGAGATGAGGCCGATAGTGAAAAACCACGTTTCGGTGCCGTAAGTCATCACTGGTAACACACATTGGTTGAAGACTTTCGTCTTGAGGCACTGAGGCATGTCGGACGAAAAGACATTGCGTAGTTTCCCGAACGCTGCCCAGCCGAGTTGGATTCGGCGGTTGACCTCTTTCTCGAAGTTGGACCTACCTAATTGGACCACTTGTCCTAGGTAGATGTATGAGTCAACAACTTCGAGTACCGAGTTTTCAACAGAGACTGGGATGGGCACAACCTTGGCACTACTCTACTTTATGTCGGTTTCTACTCTATGTCGTTTAAATCACGCCAAAAAATTTAATAATGGTGAATGTAGTTTTATTTAGTGGTAATTGTAAACTATTTAATCTGGACAACAGTCATCGATCGTATTCACTTTACTTTACTTCAAGTTCCGCCTCCGGGAGAGAGGGAGATAAATTAGGGGTGACTTAGTCGTTTACTGACACCGACCGATTACCACGCGTGCGGAGCCGCGGGCACAGCCAGTTTTTGATATGTTCCAAGTTACAATGACGTTACATAAAATTTTTGATGAAGGAGTCTTGAATAAATCAGAGGTATTCTTATCTAAAGAAAAGATAGAAAATGTACAGTCAATAAACTAGAGAACTGATTTCATTGCAAGTTTCAATTTTGTCAATGAATTATTCATGTCAGTGCAGCTCATAGTCTGGAAGCTTCCTTTGGTTTTTAAAAATGAAAGTTTGGTCACGGAAATGCAACGAAGTATTCGTGATCCATTTATATTCTGTTGATTTAAAATCATATCTTTGATTAATGGAAAATACACAAAATATTACAGTACTCCTTAGACATAACTCCTTACATCTGACACTAAAGCGATATAGAAAAGTGTCATAAATAAATAAATCAAAAATAAATATCGGGCAACCTCACACAAAGCAGTAAGCTATAGTACCTATATAGGCTTGTGTTATGGACACTAGACGACGATAAACATACTTATATAGATAAATATATACTTAAATACAAATAACATCCATGACCCAGGCACAAATATTCGAGTTCATCACACAAATATTTGGCCTTGTCGGGATTCAAACCCAGGACCTTTGGCTTAGTAGGCAGTTGCTTAACCACTGCGCCAACCGCGTAGTCTTCATAATAAAATTCCAAAATGGTATTGAAAATCTGTTTTTAGGGTTCCGTAGTCAACTAGGAACCCTTATAGTTTCGCCATGTCCGTCTGTCCGTCTGTCCGTCTGTCCGTCTGTCCGTCTGTCCGTCTGTCCGTCTGTCCGTCCGTCCGCGGCTTAGCTCCGTGATCATTAGTACTAGAAAGCTGAAATTCGGTATGAGTATGTGTATGTATCACGCCGACAAAACGGTAAAATAAAAACTAAAAAAAAATGTTTTTTTCGGGTACCTCTCGTACACTTAAAGTGGGGGTGATTTTTTTTTTTCGTTCCAACCCTAGTGTGTGGGGTGTCGTTAAATAGGTCTGTTAAAAATAATAGGAGTCTTCAAACATTACTTTTTGATAAAGTCAGTGCTTTTGTAAATATTCGCTCCGAAAATAAAAATAAATAACCCCTCTAACTTTTCAACCACGGGTCAAAAAAATATGAAAATATTCATGAAAATGAGGCCTTATAAGTAATTTCAATGAAAACTATATTGAACAAAATCGGTCCATCCGTTTTTGAGTTATCGCAAAATTTCATAATTTTCTTTAAAAGGACGTAAGTTGACTTCCAGAAGGTAATAAGTAATTACAGTTACTTTGGCTTTTACGACCATTTTCCGTCTTTCCGTCTTTGACCGTCTCTTGTGAAGGATGAGCAACTACGGAACCCTACACTGAGCTTGGCCCGACATGTTCTTGGCCGGTTTTTTATGAACTGGTCATTATTTCAGGAAAAATCTTAACAGCGCGATGCAGGATTTGCACGGACGCACGGCTCCAACTGTATAGCGCCATCTGTTGGTAAAAGAATATTTGTCCGCTCATCACTCCAAAACGGCTGGACGGATTTTAACCAATTTTGGTGCATGGATAGCTGGACATCCAAATATGTCGTAGGGTGCTTTTTCCCTAAACAACGCGGATAAAGTACCTACATTTTAGTACCATCCATACTAATATTATAAATGCGAAAGTGTGTCTGTCTGTCTGTCTGTCTGTTACCTCTTCACGCTTAAACCGCTGAACCGATTTAGATGAAATTTGGTATATAGATAGTTTCAGTCCCGGGGAAGGACATAGGATACTTTTCATCCCGAATAAATTTAGTGTTCCCGTGGGATGAGCGGGTAACACCGCGGGGCACAGCTAGTATAGAATAAGAAATAAAACAATTCAATAAACTCCATGTTTTTTAGTTTTATTTTGTAAAATATTTTAGATGTACCATTTTTACAATTTTATAATAGGTACCAACTAACAGTTTTCCAGCCTGTATATTTTGGGAACAGTTTTTTCTATATATCGATATAATGTCGGATAATGTTTATATTTTCATCTAGACGGCAATCTTTTATACCGACGAATATGGAAAAATTATTGATTGTATACTACTGAAAACTATTTAAAATAGACGAATAGACGTTCTATTGTTTTTTTTTATTTTAACATGAAGAGAAAAAAATATGTTGATAACATTTAGACCTTGACAATAGACATCGATATATTTTTAGTCGATAAAATGTTTTGCTACATCATTTTAGTATCGGTGCCCCGAGTTAGCACAGGTATGACCTTATCGAACATTGTGGAAGCCTCCACTAATCGCAGACTAAAGTACAGTCGACCAATTTGATTCCTAGGCCATTTCGTACCTTGTCACAGTCAACGTCAATATGAAAGCCGCTTGAAATCTCATATCATTGTCACTGTTAGAACGTTCTATAGTGGCCTAGCCACTCAATTGCTTCGAATTTTGAGTTGGACTCTATTTATATAATAAAATAAGAGCGGTGACAGGTAGCCGTAGTTACCAAAAGCAATCTAGTGGATAAAAATCAAATTGCTTGACTGTACATATCTGAATATAAACCTCTATTTCTACGTTGTATGAACGTTTAGCTCTAGATGTAAGCTTAAGTGAGCTTGAATAACTTATAGCTTAAGAGCTTGCATCTGGCTTTGGTTACTTTAATTTATGCTTCGTTTCACTTCTAAAATTGTTCAAAGCACACGACAAGTTTAGTCTATGCATTAAAAATGAAACTTTAATGGTCGTTCGCAGCATTTTATCACGTAAAAGCTTGTTCTTAGGTAGAATTAAACGGTGTCTGTAATTTTCTTTATTCTGATTAAATTTTGCAAGAATTCTCTTGCGGAGAAACTTGGTATGATTATAGCGATTATATTACTACTACTAACGCCTGCAGCTTTTATCACGTTAGGAGGAAAAAAGGCATTACCTTCTTTTTAGTTTCACTGTAGTTGGGCTATAAGTAAGTACCTATCGTAAAATGATTGCTGCATGCTGTAACTCGTGTACCAAAAATATTTAAAATCCACCCAGCCATATTGGTGCTATGAAGCCGCAAACCTCAAAACCGCTAACCATGTACAGATGGGTATAGGGTATAGGATATTTTTTTCGCAACTATGTACACATGACACATCTGTAGGCTAGGGAAATAAAACTATGTAAAAGAAATGAACATTATTTTTTCTTCCACACGGACAAGGTTGCGGCTTCTTATTACTTATCTATTACAAAATAAAATAAAAACTATCATGAGACATATTTAATGATTATAAAAACGGTTTAAACTCACGTAAAAATTGTCAGGAAGGTCCGTCCCTGATTAAGAGCTCCATATGAGTTTGAAACAAGTCGGGCCGTTCCTTACAATTTTTAGGTGAGCTTAAACCGTTTTTATAATAATCTATTTTTCTCTGCATGCTGAAATTTTTCGGCTTTGTTATAAAATACTAACCTAACCTAACCTAATGATGGCTATACCGGGTGGGCCCTGTAACAGGAGCAATAAATTAAAACATAGATTCGTCCCTTGAAACTAAACAACATTTGTTAAGCAACTTGTGAAAATAACGTGTATTAAATGTCATTTTGTAGAATAAAGTTTAGACAACGAAGCAATGTATTGCGAAATGTCCGATATTAGTAGAGTGACAGCTATGTCAATGCTCAGGGAATGTCAAAGTTGGACGACATTCATCGAAAATACTATTTAATTTGTTTGAAATAATAAAATTTTGAAAACGGACTTTTTTTAAAGTTGCTGAACAAATGTTGTTCAGTTTAACGAGTAAAATCTATGTTTTAATTTTTTGCTTATGTTACAGGACCCACATTGTATGAATAGTATTTGAAAAAACCCAAAGAGTTTTGGGTTTACAAAATAAAAAGTTTATGTTTATTGTGTGGCTTTCTTGTAGTTTCTATGTTATTCTTACACTTTTCCTCATTTATATCTTAAAATACATGTTTAATATGTTTTCTTAGAGAACTACGTATAGGTAAGTTCATATTATTGTAATAGTTAAGTAGGTACTTATGCTTTCTAAAAAAAAATACTTACTGTTGAGTTTCTTTCTGCGTTTCTTCTCAACAGTGGTCTCCTCTTGTGAAATGCCGGTAGACTCAGACATGTAAAAGTGCCCATGTGGCCTACTTGCAGAATAAAGTTCATTATTTCATTATGACATAAGAAAATTATAGCGTGATACATTTATGGCAAATGAAATTCGGGCAGGTGAAGGTATCCGGTACTAAATATATCACTAACGAAGTCGCAGACAAAACCGGTATTAAATAAAAACATGTCCAAATTATAAACAAAACATCTGACAAAACGTCTTCTACGTCATCAACACTTCAAAGCTATCCAATTAACTAAATTAAAATCGCGCGCTCTCGGAATGTTAAACGTAAAACAGACGCATGCAAAGCGAATTACCGTTGTACGTACTAAACGTCATATCTCTCTGCTTCGGTCTTGTGAAATATGGTTTCTATTTGAGGAATAATAAGTTTGTATTTAGATTTATAGTGCCAAGTAACGCAGGAGGGTGTATAGTCCAGTAAAGTTAAGATTGTAATTTTAAATATTCCTAACATCCTAATTTTTTGCTAAGATCATTAATAATTTCAATTGAGAGTTGTTTCAAAAATTAGAAAATCCAGTTGAATGCTTTTTTATTTTCCTTTAAGATGAATCCTTTTATTGACCTCATGTGCAATTCTTTTGTAAATAAGGTAGTATCTTAATGCCATATTTTTTTTCGTATTTTGACGTATTAATTTATTATACTCGTACTTAAATCAAATTAAATCGCGTTTTCTCAGTCAACCTTTAACAACAGTAACTGGAAAGTTGCCGTAACGTCAGAGAGGCTCAAATAATTACTATACACCATATAATCCGTATAAATTCCAGAAAAGATGCGCGAGATTCGACTGAGATGGTATGGTCATGTAATGCGTAGGGACGACGACCACATGACTAAAAGGGCGCTATACACTTAGACTTAGACAAGTAGAATTATATAGGACATGAAGACGACAGGCGTAAACCCTGATATGACGCAAAATAGAGAAGAATGGCGCAAAACGATACAGAAAGCCGATCCCAAATGACATGGGAAAAATGCTAGGATGATAATGATGATGATGAGATATAAATACCGTGTGCATAGATTAAAAAAAAAAAAAAAAAAACTATAAAATGGCATCATTTATCTACTCGTCAAAATTTACAAACTTTAAAATTGTCAAGGGTTGACACTAGATATCATTCTGATTTGACGGGGCTAGTACAGGAGTAATTTAGTACTTCCCGCCCAAGCCCTTTTGTCACGTGCTCACATTGCTTTATGAAGAAAGCATTTCGTTATGCAGAATTTAATTACACGACACAATGCTTTGAGACCAACGTGAGTGCATTTTATGAACGTTTGTTTTGACTAAAATAATGTTGTGATTTTTGATTTTGAAATCGCCATTGCTACCTAGGGCGTTTTTTAATCAAACTGTGCTTTCAGATGGTACCTATTGGCGATTGTAATATTAAAATAAAATATTAAAGGGTTAAAGGGGACGATACATTATTATACTCACACTCTATTAATATTGGAATTAATACGGCCGCTTTATGAGTAGGTATCTATTGATTTAATTATTTGCTTACATGCGGTTGGGTTTCCATCTTTTAGCATTGGAAATAAGAACTTCTTACAGGGAAATTAACAAAATTTGGACTTAATCAAATCCCTTAAGGTAATAGAAATAGTTACTGAATTACTGGGTTCCTACCTCCTAACATTCGAACAATCCTTCGGAATTTTACATTGTTCGTCCATTTGCTAGTTTAGCATATAGCAGAGAACAGCCGACCAGATGAAATTTTTCGTACGGTAAAGAGCATCTCACAGACATGTAAGTACTGGCAAGTTTTACCTAGATTACCAATAAAGGTGTCTTACGACTTATGTTATAATCTATCAGACCCATCGATTATCTAAGTCTTAACTAACGCCTTACCCAAATATTTACACCCCGAAAACTGAAATTTTAATGTAGTCCAAGATCGGGGCACCAATTCAGAATCATCTACTAAAAATATATACGATATTTTACACCTCTTTTTAACTCCTTTGCACACGATTCCCACTCTATAATTAAGCGAGATACTGAAACAAATAATTACACAAACTTTTTAGGTCCCGAAACATATTGAGAAGTTCTGTGTTTGTCTCAATTAAAGTACCCGAAACAACCTGCTAATTTAAACACGCCGAAGAACTCCCACGCCGTAACACAATAAAGTGTCAGCAGTAAGCAACAGAAACTCAAGCACCTAAGTAATTTGACGGGCACGTTAAATATATTTTTAAACGACGGCTTACCCGGCCGGGTGTTGTCGGAAACTTTCATTTTATCGGGAATTTCCCGAGCTCTGTGCTGTAACACTGTATAAAAACCTTGGCCAATTGAAGCCGTCGTGCAAAAAGAGTACAGAACTCGAAAGGCCCAGGAAATTTAACTTTAATAAGAGCAAAGCACGACGGCGGGCGTATATAATTGGTTTTTAAATATACAAAAGGCGATCGCATTTTTGAAACCAATTAGGTACAAAATACACTGCCTCCATGCATAATTTGGGTTGGTTGGGCTTGGGCCGGATCATTTCGAATTCAATTGAATGTGGCTGCTACAGTACGCTCTGCTTGGTTAATGACGCAGACTCTAACAATAACAAGTCCAATAGACTGGTACATACATAAATAATCATGTTGATATCTAACCCGATAATCTTAGCTGAAACTTATTTATATATTTGATGTCTTGTCGGTATATTTGTGTATCGGAATGTTACAAACAGTCTTATCGATTTATTTATCTACCGGCACATTCCCCTTGGGATTTTAAAACACACTTATACTGTTCCCTATTATTTCGATAACAATATGGATACAATGCTTAATGTAACCCTTATGTGGTTGTACTCCAACACAAATTCCGACTCAGTGGCAGTGAGGGCTAAAAAGTCCTGATACTGTTCTAGTTAGGTATGTCTATGAAAAATCCTTGTGCACGGTGTAAAGCGTTATTTATTAGACTCGATATGGACTGTAATTTATAAAGTCACTGCACTTTGAATGAAACAAAGATAAAGCTTTGGTGTTACTTTCAAAGTAAGGCCAGCGACGGAGCATGTTGCAGCTCATTACGGAAATGTCCAGTGCGCCATTTTTATTTGGTACAAAAACCATAGTGCACGCCATTTGTGTCGTTTAGATAATTCTCACCTCGTTCGCTTACTTGATAGCCTGGCTTGTGTAATGAACCAGATAGGACAGCCTTATGTCCTGATTTTTATAGCAGAAAAATAAATATAATGACGAAATGATAGCCTTAGAAGCAGTATTGGAGAAGCGTATCATCAAAGCCTTTTATATTAGATAGATTTATTTATTTCATGAGAAATAACAGAAAGTATATTGCCTTGGTGTCAAAGATACCTCATAAATAATACCTACTTACGTTATGATTGCGAAATAGAAATAAGTAACTAGGTATGGGGTATTCCTTTTATGACCCCTTTTTTATTATTATTGTATTTTAGGTTATTTAGAGTAAGGTTTTATAATTATTTATATTTGTTTTAACTTTTAATTATGTAGATTGAGTTATGATTTTAAATATCCGAATAAAAACCATACACTAACTAGGTAGCTAGTATAGTCAAATAAATATAATAGTAATTGTTACATTATAATGCATACGAAGATGATTGTTACAATAAATAACGACTACAATTATCAATTTCAATTCCCAATAAGATTCGTTAACATTTTTAAATTATAACTTACAGTACAAACACGGTAAAAGACCTACATAGATATTTAGACAAAATAAGTACAAAAACAATAAAAAATACTCTTTAATGCACACCTCGATCATCATGGAAAAATTACAACATGACTTACATTTCCAAGAATATATAATGAGAAGTAATAAAAATACAAAATAGCGTTATATTATTTGGAACATTGCAATCGCCATTGGTTATCGTGACGTCGAAACGTAACGTGGATTTGTGTTTTAGGCGTATAGCAATTTGTTCATTACCTTTATTTCCATCGGGACGGTGCAGTTGCATGTGTCACGGACGCGGATGACTGATATGATGTCGCACATACCAACGTAGTACACAGGTTATATAAGAGCTTATATAACACTTATACGACTTATTTCAGCTGTGTAAGGGCTGTGTAAGCTCTTATACCAGATGGGCCCTGTAACAGGAGCAATAAATTAAAACATAAATTCTACCCCTCAAACTGAACAACATTATTAAACAACTTTTGAACATAACTCATGTATAATGTAAACCTTTAAAATAAAGTTTATTTAAAGAAGCAATGTATTGCGAAACATTTGATATTTAGTAAAGTGACAGCTATGTCAATGTTGGACGGCTTACATTGAAAATGCTATTTACTTTGTTTGAAATAATGAACATATGTAAACAGTATTTTAAAAGATCTTAACAGAGATGTTGTTCAGTTTGACGAGTAGAATGGTTAAGTTTTTTGCTCCTGTTACAGGACCTATACTCGACAGGGTCCGCTCCCTCCACGCCCAGACACCCTCTACCACGGTGTAGCAATAAAAGTAAAAATTGGGCAAGTGCGAGCCCGACTCGCGCATGAAGGGTTCCGTACCTATACATACATATATATAATCTTTAACAAGTTTGTTGTATGGGAGCCCCCCTTAAATATTTATTTAATTTAATTTTTAGTATTTGTTGTTATAGCGGCAATAAAAATACATCATCTGTGAAAATTTCAACTGTCTAGCTATCACCGTTGTTGAGATACAGCCTGGTGACAGACGGACGGACGGACGGACGGACGGACGGACGGACAGCGAAGTCTCAGTAATAGGGTCCCGTTTTTACCCTTTGGGTACGGAACCCTAAAAATTGTCGTTACGGGGAACAAAAAAAAGTGTCGTTATTAGAAATAGAGTTTCATGGTAGGAGGAGTCATTGGTCGCTATTGCCAAGCTACGTGGCGTCGAGTATACCTGGTATAGCATGTGTGCTACTTGGGTAAGGGCTGGCCAATAATTGTCATTGGTTATCGTGACGTCGAAACGTAGAGCGTGGATTTGTGTTTTAGGCGTATAGCAATATTTATTCATTACCTTGATTTCCATCGGGACGGTGCAGTTGCATGTGGCTTGGACGCGGATGACTGATATGATGTTACACATAAGGCTGCCTGTACACAGAAATAAAGCGGACACAATTAGCCAATCTGGCTCCGTCCTTGTGAAGCCCAAAAGAAGAGCATTCAATCTGAGAAGTGTGGTTGATCCATTTTACACGGCTCCGCTCCGCTCTGCTCCAGTAGATATGCGAAACATAATCTTCTACAAAGAACAATACGAAGGTCACGTAGTTTACCAAACAAGGCAATATGGGTGATTATTTTCTGGGCAGCTAAAATAATAACTTGGCATCTAAGGTAAGTTGGGATGAGACTCACCGCGGGAAGACTATAGCACAGTCCAATAACTACCTAACTGTTAGCCTTACCTCATTAGACAATAAACTATGTTAGTCTTACCCCAGCATACCTTATTTATTTCGCATCACAATTAATAAATTGGCAGCTAAAATAATGACTTAGCATTGGTCGCCCTGGATAGGATGCCAAGTTATTATTTTTGTAGGTTAGGTTAGACTTTTATTATTTTTCTGGTAAATTTTAAGCCTATTATTATATCGATAGCGTATTCGCCATCACTTTCAACGGCATTTGTGCTAAAAGGCAAAAAAATATTACATTCTCATACATTATACTCCAGTCGACCCACGCCAGTCGACTAACGTAACATCTGTGTGGTCGATAATTGACAATCTAAGCATTCATAGTCACACTTGCACCGAACAGCCATATGCATTGACCCTGCTGACCTTTCACGAGATAAACGGGAAGCTGAAATGAAGATATTTAGAGTACATCCACGACGACGACATTTAAGACCACGAGGTTGTATTTATTGACCGAGCAGGCGAAGCATGTCCGTTTCAGTTTGGCCCAAAATTATTTCGTATATCTGGATGTCCGATTTCCGATATAATAGAACTTTTTTGGTAATTCAGTATTTCCATTTTTTTTTTTCAAAATAAACATCCACACTAACACACACATACACTCACTCACACACATATAAAGATAAACTATCGATTTTATAATATTAGTGGGATAAGTAGGTACCAAAATACATAGTGAGATTGGTGGTAGTGAGGTGAGGTCTGGTTTAACCCCAAGAGTCCTTTTCCTGTAGTGCACAACATAAATTTTATATGTATGACTAAAAAAATATGGAGAATATAATTACACAATTAATACGAGTAGTAATAGTGTAACCGAATATCAGGAAGAAAAATAGAGATAAATTAAACATCAGATAATACCCAAAGAGCAACGGAGCAAGAATTTTCAAAATAACCGCGGAGTGCCCATTTTCTAGCACTGGGCCCTAATTCCATATATACCTCTCTGATATCTCGGAGAGATCTCCGAAGTGGCGATGTACCTAGAATATCGTCACTTCGCTAATCCGGTCGCATTAGGTTTGCGCCTCGTTTATTTGCGACGCCATAGTTTCAGGCGCGGACTCAACTTCACTGGGTAGTATCGAAACGCATCAAACATCGTATTTTAATGTCAGTTAAAAGCGATATACTTGAGATATACCTGAGAAATAACTTATTTGGTGATATCTTAAAGTAAACTCGAATTAGCACCCTGGTCCTTTTGACTCGTATAATGAATCTGTGGGCCTTTGCAAAGGTGACTTTGTCTGGTATGATGAATCTGCTTAATTTTAAGTGATCAAGCTCTTTCTCCTGACCCAGTGAAGTTTTTATGAAGCGTCCGCTGGCGGCAACTCATTGCGCCCGCTTCCATCTTGAATCTCTAAAATATGAGTTTAATTTCGTCTCTTGTGACTACAATTTCACGTGTACTGCGCTCAGAAAATCTGATTTATTAAATTGAGTACACATTTTTGCACATTTATTTCAGCATTTTATATGTAAATAAGGTATTTTGCTGGAGGGCGCTTTCCTTATAACGATATAGGTAGTAAAATCAGCTGGTTTTTAGGGTTCCGTAGTCAACTAGGAACCCTTATAGTTTCGCCATGTCCGTCTGTCCGTCTGTCCGTCCGCGGCTTAGCTCCGTGATCATCAGTACTAGAAAGCTGAAATTTGGTATGAGTATGTGTATGTATTACGCAGACAAAACGGTAAAATAAAAACTAGTAAGTAAAAAAATTTTTTCGGGTGCCTTTCGACACCTAAAGTGGGGGTGAATTTTTTTTTTCGTTTCAACACTAGTGTCTGGGGTGTTGTTGAATAGGTCTTTTAAAAATAATAGGGGAGTCCAAACATAATTTTTTGATAAAGTCAGCTGTTTTGTAAATACCTACATCGCCTCCTGCCTGCTATACGGCCACATCTCAAAAAAAAAAATTTCGGTTTATTGTAGATTCGTAGTCAGAATAGGTTAATTTACGACCTTATTTTGAGAGCCATAAGAAAAAGTGTCCTTAAGAGCCTTTTTTCCACAAGTGGCCTTATGGATCTGACCAAAAATTGTAAGTTGACTCCCTGCAAGACAGCCTTTTTTCAGTTGTGGCTGTTTAGCATAAATTTGTAATATTTTTTTTGAGTTGCGTCTCATAGAAATAACGTATATTCTAGTATTATTACTATGAACCCCTTTAAATATAAGCGAAGTAAACGTCATTGCGCTGTTGAGCCAAACTGGCGCGCAATACTCTGTTGTGGAGTAAACTAGGCTAAGACTGGTAGTGCGTAGCACATCAGTTGTTGCTCCCCAAGTAGTTCCCCTTAGTCTGTGGAGTATGTAATTCGGCGTCTGTAGCTTCTTCGCATATAGGTAAGACTGCGGTCTAGAGTGACACAAGTACTTTTGAGTAGGATTTAATTTAAGCGCAGTCTCTCTGAAGCATATATTTGGCTCATAATTTGCTTATTTGTTGCAAGGATGGAATGTCGTAACTTCTGTTTTACTAGCATTGGGGCAGCCTAATCAGAAATGTCACTCCAGATTGCGAGTAAAAGCTTCCTTCGAGGATTTAAATTTGCCATGCTGGTTTGGGATGGCGATGTCATCACCATACATAAATTTCCTACTCTCTGTTTTCGGAATCGGTCCTGACCCACTCCTGTTCAACCTATACACCCGCGATATGGGTTAAACAGTAGCAGGGCCAGGACCGATCCTTGAGGTAGTCCATTGTTCAGCTTTCTGACTTTGCTCGGAGTGCTTCCGAGGTAGACGATAAATTCCCTATTGCTGAGCATAGAGTTGATTAGTCCCACCATCTGCACCACGGTCAGGAGCTTATAGATAAGCTCCAGTCTACATACGCTATCGAATGCAGCTGAGAGGTCGAAAATACTGCCACGGTTTTCTCTCTCCTTTGAAAATCAGCCTATATGTGTGTTGTGCGCGACATTTACCTGATCCACGTAGTTCAGACCACCACGGAATCCAGCACAGGAATTATTTTGTCGACAAAAGGTTTGATTTGATTGTAGATTAGCCTCTCAAAAAATTTGTAGATGCAACTAAGTAGTAGAGGTCGGTAACCCTTTGGTTCGTTGCCTGGCTTACCCGGATTGAGTGTGGCTATTATATTTGAGCAGTTGAACTAAGGTGGAATTATATTATCCGAGACTATGTCTAAATAGAACTGTGAGAGCCACGTCCTACATCTTGGGCCAAGGTGTTCTAAAAATTCGTTGTAAATATCGACTCACATAAATTGGGACTTTGATTCGAACCAGTCTTCATCCAGTATTGCTAAACCTAAAAGCAGAAAACGAAAAGCTTATCCTGCACTATGAAAAGGTAATATTGTAAAGAAGTTGAAGAATTCGGAAAACAGTACACTAATATCAATGGGAACCTAGTCCACGCTAAAACCTAAAACTATGGGGCCTCCTTGTACATGGTACATGTTATATATGGTATTATACCATATATGGTACATGTTAACACGATAATTAAAGATACAAGTGCCAGAGAAGGTACCAGATAATCATTAATTATATGCAAAATGATGATGATAATTATCTGCATCTAGAAAGTTGGTATTAAAGCTGCATGCACTGATTATCGCTTACAGTGATGTTGTTACTGTAACAAAAGTTGATTAATAAAGGTATTTTAATTATTTTAGTGTTTGTATAATAATTTTCATGTTACCATTTTCCAATAATTCTTGTTCGGTTTTGGACGCACCTCAAAATTTCAACAAAATGTTTCTGCAATACGGCCACAACTCTAAGTACCTATCTTAAAGGCCTCGTATCTTAAAAAATATACACGTTTTATAAAAAAATCGTATTCATGAGAAGCGTTATATCATGTTGAGTAAAAAAAGTTAAATTTAAAATGAATTGACCCAAAACTCAAGGAGTAAGCCCCGTTTTACTACCACGCACTACGCTGCTAAAACTTTAACAAGCGATTTCTCGAAAAAATGGTTTTTTGAGATGTGGCCGTATAGCAGGCAGGGGGCGACATATTCGCTCCGAAAAAAAAAAATAGTGTCCCCCCCCCTCTAACTTTTCAACCACGGGTCAAAAAATTATGGAAAAAATCATGAAAATGAGGCCTTATTACAGATGTGCCGTTTCCGAAAATTTCTGGAAACTTTCCTCATTTCCCATACAAAATTTTGAAAGTTTTCGGAAATTTTCGGAAAAGGCACATCTCTAGGCCTTATAAGTACTTTCAATGAAAACTATATTGAACAAAATCGGTTGAGCCGTTTTTGAGTTATCGCAAAATTTCATAATTTTCTTTAAAATGGCGTAAGTGCCGCGCGGTGTCCATGTACTTCGAACGTTACACATATTAGTTAAGTGCCATACTGCATTAAAATATTCCGCTTAATCTGGCGCGTATAATCGATAACTTTCAGAAGGTAACAAGACTAACAAGTAATTACAGTTACTCTGGCGTTTACGACCTTTTTATAGAGCTTGAAATCTTTCTCGTAATTTAAACCTCTCATCCTTCACAATAGATGCTGGGCAACTACGGAACCCTACACTGAGCGTGGCCCGACATGCTCTTGGCCGGTTTTTCTACCAGAAACGACTTTATGTGTGGCATATCTAAAACAAACTTTTTACCTTTCTCTTACAGAAATACATAATATTATTACGATTCGTAATGTCAAATGTGCCCATCCTCATGGATTTATAGCGGTTTTCACCATAACTCCATGTCACCATAATCCACTCATAACGCCATAGCGGTTATAAGTAGTTGAGTATTTATGATACAAGTGTGGAAGGTAGGTAATATCAGATGAGTGAAACGAGTCTGAAATTAACTCCGCATGTGTATCATACAATACAACGTTTTCCTATGAAGTATTTTTGTATTGATTTAGCCGGCATGAGGCTGTTGTTGTTATTTAATGCTTCTTGGATTAACTTACTAACTGGGTTAAATCGATTGATTTGTTAGTTAACATTCATTGCAGATGTCGAATCGACGCCGAATCAAACAAAGAAATTGATAAAATTACGTGTTTATTTGAAAATTCGCGCTCAAGATATCTACTACTGCGCATGTGCAATTGCATTTTTTTGTAATGATCATCGTATCGCAGACGCAATAATTTTACAATTTCTGCTTTTTCCTAAGGTTAATTGTTTGAAACACTTCCCCGCGTTAAACTCCTTTTTTTCGATGTGTTGTATTTTTTAAAGAAAACGTAACTAATATATAAATAAAATTAACTAACCTATAAAGTATTTTAACGAGTATAAAATGCATTAGGTACGTGAGCAACCCCGACATTATTATTGGCAGCGGCGTTATTTAATTCTTTAGAGAATTTCAAAAATCATTATCAATACTGTCTCAAATATTGTCGTAGTAGTCATAATGAAAACACAACGTTGTAAAACTCGATTAACAACTCAACTTGAAATTTTATTAAAACAACAACGTTCAAAAAGCCCCTCACCTGAAACTGAGTTAGTACGTAGCTTCAATTAGTAACGGTAATCAGGTTACAGAGACAAATAACTGCCTATTAGGGCATCAAGTCGTGCACTAGAAAGGAATTCACTTATAAATTATTTCCCGAGTCTTTGTAAATTGAGTTGGGTTTGCGTAATCAATTTAAGCTTGCAGCACCGCGGAGAAGGTTTTGACCAAAGAGTATGTAATCACTCCGTTTTAAGAGACGGGAGTGCCATACAAAAATCGTGAACTCGTATTAGTATGAAACGAGGGTGAATTATTTATACTGCCAATATGAGGCCATAAACAATGGACATGTGACATAATGCCAACATCGAGAACAAAATAGGGATGTCACAATGTCACACAAATTATCGAATTATCGATATCGGTATTAAAAAAAATGGTTCAGGCGGGGTTCGAACCCGCGTCTCCAACGGCTTCCTCCAAATATTTCGCTTCAATGTTAACATTTGGTTTACTTTAGGTTACTGACTTAATAAAAAAAAAAAAAAGTGTTTGCAAATAATTTTATTTCGTTCAAACTTTGCTTGGCTTGCTTAAACATAGACGAAAAAAGCCGTTTCTTCACTCCAGGCTGTGCTCCAGGTTCGAAGTTCTGCAACACAAATAATACAGGCTAAACAGAAAACTACATAGTAAAAATGTATCTGTTTGTCAAGATTAGGGCCTGCAATTCGAATATTCGAATATTCGAATAGTACGAATATTCGACTCGTTTTGATATTCGAATACTAATGTGTGCGGTATTCGAATATTCGAATATTTTTTTATTAATGAAAAATGTAACAAATTTAATGTAATCCTTTCACTTCTGCAAAATAGAGTATGTATACCTATGTATAAAATTGTAGACTAACGTAAATAATGAATATATCCATAAAAATAACTTTCGAACTATGTATGTATAAGTGAATATTATGAATGATAAGTCTTCTTCTCCTGATCCGCAGGATTTTATAGGGATTGAGAAACTTATTTCAGGGCTCTGTGGTTCTGCCTGGCCCTGGGCCTACTCTTCTGAAGGTTTCAGGATTGGAATGCCGGTTTCGAAGAGGGCGCAAAAGGTTATTGCTCATTTTCTGTACATTGACAACCCTAAACTGAGTGCCCCAGAAGGCTTAAACGTGGTGGAGCTACAGAAAGTCACAGAAAGAATTAGTGGCGATAGCACCTCAGATCTCTTTCCGAAATTAAATCTATGTACTACTATTTGGTATTGCGGGGACATGAAGCAGGCTTCAAAGAGGCGCTTCTTTTATCGTTTGACAAAATTACTTAATTCTTGTCGGGTGGCTACAAGGTGTGTTTGGGAGATGCCTCTGATCACTTACTCCTTTGGCGTACTGAGGTGGACTGTGGACTCAGACTAAGCTAGGCGCTTTAGACAAGAAGGTGTTACTCACTACATATGGTATGGTATGTTAAAGCCAACATTTATGGGACTGTTCATTCTGCATAAGAGTTGAGGCCGTGACTTTAAACGCCAAGAATCTCCACAACCCCGAGATGTACAGTCTCAGGCAATATTTCCTAAACAACAAGTATGGAATTAATCGCAGTGTAGTAGCTAGTAGAAAGTACGTGGCAGTAGACAAAGCCTTCACTTTTACCAGAGCTACGTAGCACCGATGACCGCAAAACGTATGAAACAGCAAGGAGCAGTACGGGTTGTACTACAGGGTCCTTACAGGGTTTCGCTAAAACACCTTAAAAGATCTCGTTCTCGAGCCATCTGACTGGGTCAAGGGACAAATACAGAAGATTTCACTTTTGAACACAGGGTATCGCCGATTTTGCTTTGCATTGTCGTCGGCACCGTATGCTTAGGTATTCACGAATTGCTGTTCGTTTAATTTTACCACAGGATTTAAAAAAAAAGCTACTTTTAATACTTTTTAAAAATAATTTCAACTATTCGAATACTATTCGAATAATTCGAATATCTGCGAAAAAAAAAAACGAATATTCGAATACCTAAAATGGTCGAATATTTGCAGGCCCTAGTCAAGATGAAACCGTACCATTCATAGTACATTGGAGATTTTTCGTAAAATATTTCTGTGACCATAATCTAACTCAAACTGGCATAAAAATTAGTGATAATAATGTATTATCCTCTCATCTGAGGCGGCTATAACTTATACACATACCTAATAGCCTTTTGCTTGAAGAAATATATATTTCGTATTTAGGGGAACCTGGGGTAATGGGGACCGGCGGGTAATAGGAGCGGTGCGACTAGAGACAAAACTATAGCTCATATTCACTCATTTACCACTCGGGCGTTTTCATCACAGTGCGGTCGTGTTCCCCTGGCTCGCTCAGCTCGCCAGTGCCACGCATTATGTTACCACGGACGCTTATCGGTTTTTTGCTCCGCGCTTATAAAAAATACGATATTTCAACGGCCAGCTTAAGTTGAAGTAATATGTTTGTTATAATGAAACCTGTTTTATTTAATAGCTAATGTTATCAATTTTGAGTATCTATTCATATCATTTCATTACAAGCTAGATTCGGAATATTATTTTATGAAATTTCAAGATGGTGATATTCGGGTAATCAGAGCTTATTACATTATTAGGCTATTATTGTTTGGATCCTTAAAGTTAATTAATTTACGCATACCTACGTTTATGTTAATATTTATATGAATATGAGATTTTAGGCTGACAGTTAATGTTTTGAGGCTGACTCAATAATTAAGTAGCTCCCATTACACATATGGGTATCTATAGGCTCTCATTTCCCGCAAAGTCGGGTAATGGGAGCGATTCTGTTTTTTTGAAAAAAGTTTATCTGTCGCCAAATGCCTGATAATGTAACGGCGATGCTGTAATTAAATGATAGTCAAATAACTAAGGATTTAGTTTCTATTAAAAAGATCCAAAAATACCCATACATTTGCCTTATATTGAACTTTTGCCTTAGTAGGCTCTACAGATGTGCCGTTTCCGAAAATTTCTGGAAACTTTCCTCATTTCCCATACAAAATTTTGAAAGTTTTCGGAAATTTTCGGAAAAGGCACATCTCTAGTAGGCTCCAATTCCCCCACGCTCCCCTACCCAGGTATTTAAAAATAAAAATTATCGATAAAACTTACATACAGCACTATTGTTTACATACAAATAAGGGTATGTATTATTTTACCCGAAAAACCAAGTTTTCATTGAAACTTATGATTAACATAGTTGTAGGATCTGCCTGTAGAAGGCATATGTTCGTAACACTGGCTCACCTGTGTTACTCTGTTCTAGAGACCTGTGTGCTATTAAGGCGCACGGGGCGCAAGACTCCAGCCTGCAGGAGGTAGTCATAGCCTCGGTTTACATGCCAGAGGCGGATGACCCGCCACCACACGATATGACAAGGCTGGTCAACTACTGCGAAGACGCGGGGCTCGAACTCATCGTGGCCACCGACTCGAACGCACATCACGCCCTCTGGGGCATGCAGACAGGTAACGAGAGAGGTAAGAAACTTGTCGAGTACCTATTTACAACAGATCTTAATATACTTAACAAAGGATCGGAACCAACATTCGTAACTAGGCGGAGCAAAACAATCATTGACTTGACATTAGCAACTGATATAGCATCGGAAAACATCTCAAACTGGCAGGTCTCTAAGGAGCTATCCTGCTCGGACCACAGATGGATTCGGTTCGATATTCAGGTAAAAACACTTGTAGCCATCCCTAGGCGGAACCCACGCAGAACGCATCGCACCGAGTATGCGACCCGACTAGGCTCAGCCTTGTCGATGATAGAGGTTCCCAACAAACTAGAGGGGGCTGAACAGATAGAAAAGCAGGTAGGAGTCCTTACAGATACCATCATGGATTGCTACCACCATGCATGTCCCCTATCCACCCCCTCAGGCAGCGGCGGGAACGAAGCTAACTGGTGGGGGCCTGAGATGGAGAGGCTCAGGAAAAAGATGAGGAAACAACTAAACAGAGCAATGAATACGGGTACAGACCGAGACTGGGACAACTACAAGAACACCAAGTCCAGGTACAAACAACGGCTCCGGTACAGAAAGTCGTGCTCATGGCGGAACTTTTGTACCAGCATTGAGACATGTACGCAGGCAAACAGGGTAAGAAAGGTACTCTCCAACCAGGCAACTGCAACCTTAGGATCCCTACGTAAGCCAGACAACACACTCACCAGCTCACCGGAGGAGGCGGAACGTACCTTAGTACAGACGCATTTTCCGGGCTGCGAAATAACGCCGCTAGTGAACTGGACGAATGAGGAGACTACTCCGACGGAGGAGGAGTCGCAACAAGCATGTGAGGTAATCAGCCCACAAAAAGTACAGTGGGCTATAAACAGCTTTGACTTATACAAATCACCAGGATTGGATGGAGTCTTCCCAGCCCTGCTGAGATGGGGAGGAGAGGAACTCACCCAGATACTGACCATCGTTCTGGCCGCCTGTCTGGCTCACAGGTACGTACCGAGACGATGGAGAGAAGTGAAAGTCATCTTTATACCCAAACCAGGTAAAAGTGACTACTCGGATCCCAAGTCATTCAGACCAATCAGCTTAACCTCTTTTCTGCTTAAAACACTAGAGAGGTTATGTGACAGGGAGCTAAGGGAGAAGGCATTAACTAGTGTACCCCTACACCCTAACCAACATGCCTACAGCCAGGGCAAATCTACAGAATCAGCTCTTCATGCCGTAGTTTTCAAAATAGAAGAGGCCTTTATGAACAAGTCTATGTGCCTAGGCACCTTCATAGATATTGAGGGAGCCTTCGACAAGACCAATTTCACCAGCATAACAGCAGCATTGGTAAGGCACGGTGTTAATGATGTTATAGTACAATGGATAAACAACATGCTGAGCAAGAGGGTCATCCGACTCGGAACCGGCGAGACACAACAGGCACTGGTGGCAAAGGGGTGCCCCCAGGGAGGCGTACTCTCACCACTCCTTTGGAACATGGTGGTGAACGACCTCATCGCTACACTAAATGACAATCACTATTACACAGTAGGTTATGCTGACGACATAGTGATACTGACGAGCGGCAATCACACAGGTATGGTATGTGACGTCACCCGCTCTGCACTGGCCATCGTGGAACGCTGGTGCAACCACAACGAATTGACAGTCAATCCAAAAAAGACTGAACTGGTAATGTTCACCAACAAACGTAATCTGGGCACCTACCGACTGCCTAGACTGTTCAATACAGAGCTCCAATTGTCGACTGAGGTAAAGTATCTAGGGGTAATACTTGATAGCAAGTTGAATTGGAGCAACCATCTCAACAACAAAATTGACAAAGCTACAGTCGCGTTCTGGCAGTGCCGTAGAATGGTAGGTAGAACTTGGGGTCTTAATCCTAAGATCACACTATGGCTATACCAGGCAGTCATCAGACCAATATTAAGCTACGGTGCAGTAGTATGGTGGCCACGAACCAAGCTAACTACCGTCGAAGCTAAACTACAACGACTTCAGAGGTTAGTTTGTATGGCGGCCACGGGATGCATGAGGACTACACCCACTGCAGCCCTGGAAGCTATACTGGGGCTGCCGCCGCTGCATCTCTTCGTTAAACAAGAGGCGGCAGCTACGGCGATACGTCTTAGGAAACTGAACCTCTGGAGATCAGCTAGGGTGCCGCACACCGAAATCCTCTACGAGGCAGTAGGTATGGAACCGCTGATAGAAGCGGTCACTGACAGGATACCCAAGCAATTCGTCTTCGACAAAAAGTATAAGATACAACTGCATGAGGAACCTGGCGAAGGTCTTAACCCAAGGGAGTTAAGAATCTTCACCGACGGGTCCAAAACAAGGTCAGGCACTGGCTCTGGGGTATTTTCAGAGGACCTAAACATACACATTTCTACACCACTAGGAACCCATAACACAGTCTCCCAGGCAGAATGTATGGGTATCATAATGGCAGCCCATGCAATCATCGCGAGGAAGGTAAAGGACTACCCCATCCGCATACTCTCCGATAGCAGATCAGTTTTACAAGCCCTGCAGAGCTACACAGTAACCTCAGGACTCATACATGAATGTCACCGAGCATTGTCAGAGGTATGTAATAATAATAGCATAACTCTACAGTGGATCAAAGGACACAGCAACTCGCGTGGGAACGACGCAGCTGACGAACTGGCGAGAGGAGGTTCGGAGATGGAAGCAGAGGGACCCGAACCAATCATACCTCTGCCATTCGCCTGGCTGCGCAACACAGTGCGTAAAAACACGAAGATAGAACAGCAACTATACTGGTCTAACTTAGGTACCTGCAGGCAGAGCAGAGAGGCCCTTCCGACAATCCACCCCGGGTTGTCACGCAAGCTGAGGCAGCTGAAGAGGCCGCAGCTCCGGCTCATAACTGGAGCGATAACTGGACATGCCCTACTAAACAAGCACTTATTCACTCTAGGTGTTACCGACAGTCCTCTTTGCAGAGCCTGCATGGAGGCCGAAGAGACAGCCGCCCACGTCATTCTCGAATGTCCTGGTGTGGCCAAATACCGGGCACAACACCTCGGGTCTCCGAGGTCACTCCCAGAAGTCATCGGCAACATCAAGGGACTGCTAGGCTTTCTGGTAGAGTTGGGTTGGCAAGAGTAGTGCCAGCAACCCTTCACGCAAAATAGGCGCATTGTAAGACGTCGAGTTGCGGAAAACTAGCCCGCTATAACCTATAACCTATATATATAACACTGGCTCACTCGCCGCCGCACACATAGCAATGTCATACGTCCACTCTTGCCCTCGGCTCGCGTGTTACTAACGCAGCATCCCATGTGACGTGCGCCCGAGACAGCGTATATCTATTTATGTATAGATACTACCACAAACACTACATCCCTTCCATGTTAAAAAGCTTTTAATTATTTGAACTCAAATTCACAGAATTCACTTTATGCCTAAACTGCATATCAATAATGTGTTTGAATTACAGGGAATCTATAGAATCCCAGTTATGTGCGAGTAGGTAAGTATTGTAATTATGTTTAAGTTAGTCTACAATTCCTCTGCCTTGCCCTAAAGTTGACAGACAGTGTACCCGTAATACAAGCTTTGTTGTAATACAACCTTGGTGCAACAAATAAGGAATATATACATATAAATGTGTCCTCAGTCTCATTTTCTACGATTGCTTTCTATTCTTCTACCTTCTTCAGATGTAGCCTTAGTGTTTGCCCTAACTGTTCATTCCTAACCGTGACATCCCCATCAGTGCGTGTCACTAGACCCTGTGGAGTATACAATTTAAACTTACGTTTGTTTGTCTCTATTTCCTTAATATAAGATACATCTCGGTTTAAAGATCTTTATTTCTCAAAAAGAATAACAGATATTCACTTACTTGAGAAAGAAATATTATATGTATAAGTAACGTAAGCTAGTGAGCGTAAATACATTTCTATTTAATTTGGCATACGCAAAACTAAACCTCTACTTCTCTAAATCATCCTCCTTTGTTTGCTATCTCTAATAAGTATATTCCTTTCCCTTCTCCTTTTTCACCTTGTTACTGCTTTAACTCTAAGTCTAAGATAGATATTCTGATAGAGATCCTGTTGTTCTTGAAATGATAGTTTCCTAGCTTTTTCATATTCTATAGTCTTTCAATTTCGGAAATATGTTATATCACCAATAAATCAACTCGCAAAATAGTCATGACACGTAGTTTTACGACTATATGACCGAGAAATAGTCGTAAGTACGAGTATAAATAAATGGAATGGAATGCATACAAATCAGTATTCTCGAAGTTTGAACTTCTGCACTTTTTTTTTTACCATGCTCCTTTAAAATCACTGATGGTCTATAAACATCACTCATGTAAGTAGCATCTTTAAAACACGGAATATAGTATAAAATATATGTTGATATGTTGGAGTTTACATTTCCCAAAGCTCTCGATTCAGCAGTTACAGAACTTATACCATTAAAAATGCTCTTTTAAAACCACAGAAAGTTAAATAATCGATCATTGAACTCCGTCATAAGGTCATAACGCCACAACGTAACATTTAAATATTTTATACCAGACAAATACAATTCGAACTCACGTATCGACAATTTCGTCACATGAAATCAATTGAGATCTCTATTTCTATGACTACCACAGAATATGTATATTTACCAAATTTTACATAAAAAAGAAATCGCACCTCATCTAAATGGCGTAGACCTAGTGTCACTGACTGAGAAATATCTACACTAAATATATTATATACTAATTAATTATCAGATGTAATAAACAAAATTAACACTCTTCGCGTAATATTATTATTTCCTTTCCTTTGTTTCTACTATTATAACATGGGGGTATATGGTAGATACTTTTTTTTATAAGGTAACAATAAGAATTGGTTGTAAGATATGTTTTATTTAGATTTTCTCTTACCAGCTCTATAAAAACCTGTATCTCGCCAAATTCGACAATATCCGGCTACGGGAGTCCTATTTAAGTATCAGAATTTGAGTAACATATAAGTACGTAAATGTATCTGATTCCTTTGGAATGTATTATTATTATTTGTAACATTATTATCCAATATAGATATCAACTCGATTTTCTCTTGTTGTTTACAAAATAAAAGGTAGACATATGAATATGACTCAAACTTATGAAATACAAGAAACCGCAATTTAGATTCAGTATCCATTTTTCAAGAAGAATATGTGTTATCAAATCACTTAAAATTGATAGCATACTGTAAAAATGCAACCATAATTTTAGAATTAGGTAAGTAAAAGTATCAAAATATGCTTATGTAGCTTTCGTCATCACATTCGTTGAAGCAAGGAAACAGTATGTTTAGTTTTCTTGACTCCCATCACACGCATAATATTAAGGTACCTATGGTTACTTCGTTGCCACTAGTATGACTAGACAGCCGAATAAATGCTGTTGGTTAGCAAAGTGGAATATAAGCGATTTCGACCACTTTAAAACGACTAATCTGTTGAGATATTACATCGAAACTGACCTGATGCGGAGGCTTAGGAGTGATGCCAAATCACTGATAAAACAGTAAATCTATTTCTAACAATTCAATTATCTACCTAGGTACTTTGTCTATTACACGTTTTATATTATTTGTCAGCGTCATTATAGGCCAGCAGCCCATCAGTTTTTTATTATTATTGCCGATCTGGTCAGGTCAGGTGTCATTTCTTTACCATAGTCGACCGCCGATCAAATCAGAGGTTCTTCGGGCGGCCACATCATTGATAAAGTGGTTGATATTTAAGACTAAATTTTATCGACTGAGGGAATTATTAATGCGAGTGTAGGATTGTACGAATATCATCTATCACTTTCAAAATTTACTTGAAATGTAAGCAGTGCTTACTCATATCAGATTTGTATCTTATTAAGGTATGGTTTACCTTCCTAACTCTATTTCATGAAGTTACTTACATAACTATGATTAAGATTGATAATGAAGTAAAGTAAGATTTATGGGTATCGAGTAGATGAGTAGATGAGTGAAAGGCGGAACTGTAGATAGTAGAATGACCATTTAATTTGGTAAAACATTAGCTTATATACATTTTATAATAAGGTTAACGCTTATCCAAGCAATATGCATTAGGTTACAGTTATACTGCATGCTATACTAAATGTAGACATTAGCTACATACTGCAGCTTCCCCGTAAGATACCTTCACCCCCGGGGTGCTGGAGAAAAAGAAAAAAAAATAATGCATGTTACTTGTTTACAATTCGATGGGGACCACTGTGTAAACTACTTATTACTAAGTTTAAACACTTTAAAAGGATTTATCAAAAATTAGTTGGTCACCCCATAAAAAAAATTGTCGTCATATCCCAGTGTCACTGTTTCAAATGAAATATTTTTTAGTTAAAGTTTAAATTATTTTTATAAAAATTCCTGTCTGTTCCAACAAAATTATTAGTATTATTATCAATTACCTAATCTCTCTCAAAATAATAAAAAAAAATTATTAAATTCACCATTAAATCTCATGTATATATCACATGTATTGTACTGGTATTACGGTATCGGTACATTTACCCTATAAAATATCTAATGCCTTATAAGTGTTGGAGTCTCTGCTCTTCAACACGAAATAAATGGGAATGGTTACCCAAGGGCATGGTCACCCTTTAAACAACAATGTGGGCTACGCCTCTGTGCGTACCCTATCCTCAAAAATAGTGGGTATGGTCACCCAAATGTATATCAGGCTACATGCACTATGTGCCTGTAAGTCGGTGTCGCAAATACATTAAGACTTAATAAGTCTCCAACTGTTTTCACGGAGGGCACGATAGTCCAGAACACCATGAGCAAACAAGAAGGACTAGCGCCCAAACTTTATACCTAATCAATATGGCATATCAGGTCCGTCGCCTGTACTTAGAAACACAATATATATATTAAGACTAAAAGTCCCCAAATTACTCTCACGGAGGACGGTGGGTCACACTATGATCGAGTAAAAGGATCGTGAATCTAACCGATGCAAGTACACACTATACAAATGTGCCTTCATCTCCTAACATAAATCTGTACCGTACCTTACCAAGTACTGAGAGAGTAAAAAAAATATTTGAAATTAAAATTTCATCAATAAAATTTCCTATAATGAAAGTAATAAATTCAATCTTCAATTCACTAGACTAAACTATTAAATGATCAGTTCAATAACTAGTCAAAGTGTAATTGTTAATACAAAATATTCAAAGTCAATCTCGAACGCACTAAGTGTGGGTATCGGATTTCATTCAATAAAATTTAAAGTTAATTATAAATTGGCGAAGACGCTCGACCTACTTAAAAAATTTGCTGACGCGCGCGGGTGTTGCGTTTCCGAGCGCGCGGCCGGTATTGCGAAAGGCGGCAATACCCGGACATATTGCGAAACTTGTTTACGATAATTGTGACTTTGTTAATCTATAATTAGAACAAATTGTAACGATTTATGATTTTAAGTGACACGGGCTGACTACGATCGAAAAAAATATTTATGAAAATATGAATGATTTTATGAAATTTTGGATGAGTTGAGCGTTAACCTGTACAGCTGATTAATTATTAAATGTATAAAAAAAAAAATATCATAAAAAGAAATCGAACAAAATATAATAACAAAATATCGTGAAAACCTTACAGCTCCGTAACTTGGTGTGGTCTGGTCTGGTTCCATGGCCGTCGCAATGGTGCGATGGTGACTGACCTGCGCCATCCTCTCCCTCTGCTTTGCGGCTGTTGGGGACTGCTGGAGTCCTGGTGTCGTCTTCCTCGTCCTCTGGGTGAACTGTCGTCTTCCCAGGGCTGGCTGGGCCGAAGTTGTTGTGGCTCGACTCGTGCCTGCGTGCGTGCTCTGGCATTCCGGAGTTGATTCCGATGTGCTGTCACGAGCGGCGTCTCCTGTCCGGTCGTAAATCTGATGGCTCCTGTTTCCTGGGCTGGCTGCGCTCGATGCGTTGTCGGCTGCTGCAGTGGCTGTGTCTCTGTCGGCTGGGATGCTTCCTGATCCCGGGGCTGGCGAGGTGTCGGTCGAGGTACGGAAGCCGTTATCCGTATGTTTGCTGTTTCCTGGACGGTGCGGTGTCCCGTCGGTGACACTGTCACTCGGATGCTCCGTATAATTTCGGGCGGTCCTAATATCGTGACGTCGATTCCTTCGATAGAGATTTTCACTTGGGTCGCCATTTCAAGGTTGGTTTCTTGGTCTTCTTGTCTTCTTGGTCGCTTGGTGGTTTTTTGGTCGAAGTTGTTCTGAGGTTCTGGTTGTGGCTGCGTTTCTGGCTGCGCTTTAGGTTCAGAAGATTCTCTTTGGTCCGCTAAGGCAGGGTCGCCATGAAGTAAAGTAAGATTTATGGGTATCGAGTAGATGAGTAGATGAGTGAAAGGCGGAACTGTAGATAGTAGAATGACCATTTAATTTGGTAAAACATTAGCTTATATACATTTTATAATAAGGTTAACGCTTATCCAAGCAATATGCATTAGGTTACAGTTATACTGCATGCTATACTAAATGTAGACATTAGCTACATACTGCAATAATTAGGAGTATATTTTTTCCCCAAATACAGCTTTTTTTCCTACTACTCCTTTTATATCTCTTTCTTCTCGCAATACGGGTTAGGTACATCAACAATTGCTACCAGGCTTTACTATCTTAACAAATGTATCTATTTATTAAATGGTATTTGAAGAAACATGAAGCTAAAACCACAGATTTCATAACTGAAGGGAGATCTTGAAACTATTTGCCAAACAATCGTTTCAATGTAATGGAAGTTAAGTATCCAATATAATGGAGTCTTTTGTTATCTAATTTAATGAAGTCCAGTGTTCCAATTTAATGCAGTCGGGTGTTCTAATGTAATGTAGTTTGTCATTCCAATTGAATGGAGTCCGTCATGCCAACTTAATGGCGTCTGTTATTCCAATTGAATGGAGTCTGTTATTCCAATTGAATGGAGCCTGTCATTCCAATTTAATGGAGCCTTGCATTTCCAATTTAATGGAGCCTGTCATTCCAATTTAATGGAGCCTGTCATTCCAATTTAATGGAGCCTTGCATTTCCAATTTAATGGAGCCTTGCATTTCCAATTTAATGGAGCCTGTCATTCCAATTTAATGGAGCCTGTCATTCCAATTTAATGGAGCTTTGCATTTCCAATTTAATGGAGCCTGTCATTCCAATTTAATGGAGCCTTGCATTTCCAATTTAATGGAGCCTTGCATTTCCAATTTAATGGAGCCTTGCATTTCCAATTTAATGGAGCCTGTCATTCCAATTTAATGGAGCCTTGCATTTCCAATTTAATGGAGCCTTGCATTTCCAATTTAATGGAGCCATGCATTTCCAATTTAATGGAGCCTGATATTCCAATTTAATGTAGCCTTGCATTTCCAATTTAATGGAGCCGTGCGTTTCCAATTTAATGGATTCCTCATTCCAATTTAATGGAGCCTGTAATTCCAATTTAATGGAGCCTGTGATTCCAATTTAATGGATTCCTCATTCCAATTTAATGGAGCCTGTAATTCCAATTTAATGGAGCCGTCTATTCCAATTTAATGGAGTCTCGAAAACCAATTGAATGGTGGCCTTTATTCCAATTTAATGGGACACGATAATCTTATAAAAATGTCCTCAACGCCTACTTGCCACAAAAAGGAAAACAAATTTGACTATATATTTGTTATATTACATTTACTTTTATCTAATCAATATTCTTGTAAGGAGATCTCTTCACGCACTTAACTTCGGACTCTATTTACTATAAACGTATCTATTATTTACGTCGGCTAATAAGTCTCACGTTACTATAGGCTATTCGTCTCTCACGTAGCAAAATATCATCAATCATCAATAGTAAGATTAACATATTTATTATAAAGCCTGCATGCAATGCATAACATGCAAGATGTATTATATATTATGTAATATTAAATGAAAACTGTAATATGATTACAGTATCCTATCCTAGGCATATCATCTATAAATCGGTAAGATGGATAGCATTATAATGAAAAATTATTAAATTTTTGTACTTACCATGACAATTATCATTAGAATCTTGTAGTTTTAAATGTATTATAGTAGGGTAGGCCACGATGCTAACTCGGGATTCACTCGAGCGTCATAGAGACCTATTGGGTTGCGAAGCTTAGATGATAAAAAGAAAAAAATGTCATATAAGATATACCTTTTCATCGGTGGGGGGAGCGGCTACAGAGTTTCAAAAATGTAAAAAAAAACTGTTGCATGGACATACTCGAGCGCGTCAGATATTGATAGCATCCATGTCCTACACATTTTTAAAGGTGTACGCATGTTAAACTGATTGTTTCCATGATGGGGATGGTAGTACTTGAGGGTTGAAAATGAAAAAAAAAATTTTTTCATCGGGCGCGTCAGATTTTCTAAGGGGATGTTAAGTGAACCTAAAAAAAAGCTCTTACATAATAATCTGACGATTTAGATGTGACGCAAACTCGCAGTTATTATTAGAATGTGCAAAAAAAATTCGCTATTTTGAAATACTCAAGCGCGTCAGATTAAGATATATATGGTTCATCTTGATGCCCTAGACGTGCTGTCTCATAATCTGACGATTATCTGGCGGGGTTCGCCTAATCTGACAATAGAAAAAAATTACAGGAACTTGTGACTCAGAGCACTCTCCAGAAACAGGAAAATGTGACTCGGAACACTCCCCAGAAGCAGGGGCATGTGATTCGGAGCTATTCCCAGAAACTTCCGATGCACTGTCATATTCCATAATACTTTGCCGCTGTTGTAAATACTTAAAGACTCGCGGTATTTTTATTGCTATAAATAATTTATAGCACTGTGCGTGATTTACTTCATTTAATGAAGATTCTCTCTAAAGTTCAAGATTATCGTATGTTGTTCGGGATTTTCGGAGAACCGGTTCGCTCTGACTATATTCTAAAATATTTACACATTTTTGTTCTGTTTCTAATGTAAATTTAATTGTTTTTTGTAAAGTAGTTTTACCACAAAATACACACTTTATATTAATATCACTCATAGTACAGCTTGCGGGAATCTTTTAGAGCATAATCTTGACTGTGCAGTAGCCGATTTACGTACAAATGTACATGCGCAAATCCGCCATTTTTGTTCTAAAAGTTGCCGGCAACTATAAATATTTAATAACTTTAGTCTTCTAAACAACATGATCAGCTGTCATGGCGTCATGGCAACAGAAACCAGAGTGGAATACAGGCATCACGTAACTGAACGCATTGAACTTTACGATGAATTTTTGTTACTTCGGCTAGTGGAAATCGTCAGATTATATATTTTCCGTTATCATAGATTCATTCCCTTTTAAATAAATAAAAAATTAGCCACGCTCGAGAATGTCGAGATGAAGTTTTTTTTTTACAACTTTGTAGCCCTCCGCCTTCTTTACGTCACCTTTAAATTGTCAGATTAGAAGAATATACACGTTTTAGCATGTAACTAACTCACCCTACCTTAATCTGACGCGCTCGAGAATTTCAGATGAACAATTTTTTTTTACTAATCTGATCTTTTATTCTTGACGCGCGGCCATACATATGAGGCTCATATTTGGTGGAAGTACTTAACTGGGTACAAGGTATCCCCCTATATATTAATCTGCCGCGCTTTAGGTACTCCCGAAATCCCCTCTTCGGCTCTCCTACTATTATAAGTACTAAACAATCTTGCTGCAAGTAATTATATAGTCAGACATTCTACTTTATAATACTAATCAGGCTGTAATTGCTACATTGGATTATTTATTCTTTAATGATCTTGACTTAAATAGATTCCAATTGTGCATTACAAATTGGAATAAAAATCCATTCGTTTATTTTATTAAAAAATAAATTAAATTATACAATGGCATCGTGATACTACAATTTACACTTTTAAAACTTATTTGCTACAATTTCCGACACATGTTTTTGTTTTGTCAAAATTGTACAAACTACAAACACAACCTCAAAATTAGCCGTATTAAAACATGTATATGTAAAATATCAAACTAATTTCAACTTGCAAACACAAAGCAGCATTGATTATATTATTACATTAATTTATAATGGGATCGTGATTATAAAATGTATAATATCAACAATTTCCGACGCCTTTTTGCTCTGTCGAAATTGTACGAACATAACCTCAAAATTTGTCATACAACTTGCAAACACAAATCAGAATCTTTATTCTTCTTAAAGTAATTTCATGATACTCAAATAATACTAAGCCAAATACTAACATAATGACATACTTAGTTTTAGTAATTTATCACTTTTCGTTTTGCACAAAAGTGGTTTGATCCGTAAATAACTTTATTTCACTATTTTTTACAGGTTTCCTCTCTCTTTTTATTTGTTTTCCTTTCTTGTAGCTAAATAAACGTTGATTACCTTTTCACTCGTCGCCAAATGTAGGATCTGCCTGTAGAAGGCATATGTTCGTAACACTGGCTCACTCGCCGCCGCACACATAGCAATGTCATACGTCCACTCTCGCTCTCGGCTCGCGTATGGCTCGCGTGTTACTAACGCAGCATCCCATGTGACGTGCGCCCGAGACAGCGTATATCTATTTATGTATAGATACTACCACAAACACTACAATAGTTATCATCATCATCATCTGAGGCGTTACAGCCGCGGGTGGGCCTTAGCCTGGTCTAGCAAATCTCTCCAGTCCGATCTATTCATGGCTTTCCTTCTACAACTTATCACTCCTATTAACATAGTTATATATAACACGCGGTAATAAATTATATTTTTTACTTACCGATCTTCGTCTGGTGGAAATCTTGCCATGAATAGTCTTTTTGACCGTCCATTCGACACGTTTACATTCTGCATATTTCGCACTTTTTCCTTTTCAATCCACTCATTTTTAAATTGTGATTGTCTTGTGTACCTTTTAGACGACCACTACACCCAAAAAATTGCAAGTAATTAGATTATTTGTGAAATTTGAAAAGAGCACAGAACCTTGGCAGTACCAGACTACACAACAAAAGAGAAACGTCAACTAACATGGCATGGCGGATAAATATGGCGGGTGAAGTACAACCCGCCTAAATTTCAAACTTAGATAGGTAAAAAATTCGCCTCCGTTTCATATCGCCGTCGTTGATCGTTTTTTAGGTACCTTGAGAGTTGCGCGAGGCTGGTTATGACTTTTAAAACGAATACAATTATTTTAATACTTCACGGATAGTAGACAATAAATCATAAGTAAACTTACCTTACGGGGCCTTATGTCTTTTAAAATGTTTTTTTTTTTTTCATTTTATGACAATTATATTGATACTTTCAACCAACTTTTTAAAATGAATAATACTTTCCCATGAGTTCTAGGTAGTAGATAACATAGCTAGTTCATGCTTTATCGCGTGAAAATATGTTGAAAAAAACTAATTCCCCGCGTGAATTTTGTCATTTCGAACAGTTTTTGAAACAAAAATTATCAATGAAAAATTCATACTGTAGGCGTCAAATATACATACCAATAAATCCCAATAGCCTTGTTCTAGGTAGCAACAGCAATAATATATTAAGAAACATGTTTGATCATAGAGAAAAATTACTGAAACAATCAGCATTTTAAAAGGAATAAGGCCTCTTACACAGACACAACAGAAAAATATGTTTGAGAAAATGCTATCCTCATTTACGTCTAGGAAATGTAGCTCGAGTGAATTAAAAAAACAACTGTTAATAAACTAACTTTATAAAAATACAGAATTTAGATAGGAAAGATCTCAAGACGTAGTATATCTTTGTAAATTACAAAGCCTTTGTGAATTAAGTGAAGTTTGCGTTATCAATTCAAACAGAGCACAGAATGTTGCAGCACGGTTTCCCTGTATCAAAACCTGGTATCGATTTGGTTAGTAATACTGTATCCCGGATTTCTAAGATATACACGGTACCGACCGATTTTAAATATGTATCTCAAATGTCACAGATATTATTTGTAACATGTCCATTATGAGGTAATTTAAAAATCAGATTATTGTATCACTGTCCGCTCCGCCTGGCTCTGCATCTGTGGAACCGCAGCTTAATGATCACTAGAGATTTAATGGCTTGAAAACTACCACAACTGGTATTCTGGTATAATTTGCTTGAGTTGGAACCTAGCAGTGGTTGCCTGGTCAAAGGCGCGGTGTTGAGGTTTGTGACCACCAAATATCTATACACATATACATATACAGATATAGTGCATAATGTTTTCCATTGTATTTTGTCAGCAAAGCTAATTTTTATATTCCTATCTCAACTTTTTCACTGATAGAGAAAGCACGCTTGAACGAACTAATACGACAAATACGGTGGAAAACATGCAATTTAACGGTGCACATATCTTAGTACCAGAGTTTTTACCAAAATATAATAATTGACGCACTTGATGTTTTTACAATATCCTATCAAAATTCGGCTGAAGCCCATACCAGTACCAGGTGTTGAAATAGGGCAGAATCGCACCGCAGATGCGCTCAGAGAATTACGGGAATTTACTGCAGGGTGGTCGATAATCGCATTATATTGAGCGCTGGGAATTTTTACTGCGAAATAATAATTTTACCGTGACAGAGGTTTTTATAAGTCTATTTAACTTCATATTTGTATATGTATGTAGTATACAATTACACTAAGCCTTTGAACCACTCCCCCCTTTGTACCGTCTAAAATTGAGCTAAAACTTGGTATGAGACCTTACGTAATTTCGATTAACATACGTTAATATGGTACCATGGAACATAGAGCTGCTTTGATAATTAACCCGGATGGAGGTCAAAGGAACTTTGTAATAAAACTACTGAATCCTAATGAGTTTGATATAATAAAGAACTGCTAGCCGGCAGTAACTCCTCTCTCTGGGGTGGAATACTTCCACAGACTTTAACAAGATGATCCCTTTAGAGCTTAATATTTCGAAGTTTGCGCATATTTATTCTATTCAAAGACAACCCACACCATGGGGTTGAAGAGAAAAAAACACATAGGTATCTCCACGACTAGGTACATATTTATTTTCAGGATTTTGTTCTATCATTTTCTCAGCGTGACTTATATGACCCGACCATGAGAAACTGCAACTTTCTAGTACTAAGAGTCTTTGAGCTAAGCTGTGGATAGACGGATAGACGGATGGCTAAGAGCAAGAGGGTCTACGACTACTTGCGGCTCCACCACTCCTCGCGAAGTTGACTGATGTCGGGCGAATACACAGACAACCCCCACTAGACGGAGCATGTAAGGCGACCCGCGCGCACCAACGATATAGTACGGCAAAACATTAAAGTATCAACACGGCGGCCACCGTTTAGTCGCGTCCATGTTTATGAGGTCTCTCTACACCACTTAACACTACAATTTACCATGTTATTTATTTAATTTCTTTTTTCGTTGACGTACGCATGGATCATAAACAAGGACGCAACTAAACGGTGGCCGCCGTGTTGATACTTTAATGTTCTGCCGTACCATATCGATGGTGCGCGCGGGTCGCCTTACATGCTCCGTCTAGTGGGGGTTGTCTGTAGGCGAATATGATAGTGTGGCCAGCACTTCGCTCCGGAAACTTATACTTTGGCAAACTTCGCGAGTAGTGTAAAGCTAGGGTATAAGCTGAGAAATGCACTAGTAGCCTACACCCAGGGTATACCTAGGAGCTCCTTGTTGCAATACATTAAAAAAGTCGGTTTATGTTAGGTTTACCATAACTATTAGAAGCTTTTTTATTTTAATCAAAAACCGCATTTATAATTTATATTCTGAAATTTCATGTATGAACGAAATTGTTATTTCATGGCGTAAAATTCAAAACGCCGGCAACTCTAAAAGCAATTTAAAATGGTTCCCACAGGGGCAATATCTGTTTTTTACCACGTTCAAATTACGTTTGAATCAGGAGAATCAGGACAAAATGGTTGAAATAATTAAGCTTTGAAATAAACAAGCTATTAAATATTGTTGTCAGTAACAGGAGCCTAATTTTATTAACATTGGTATAATACCATCGGGCATATCGCGTAAAATGGCCGATGTATATTTAAATTTAAAATAATATATCTGAGGTATGGGGATTGAAATCGAAAAACAAAAACATATTACAAGCATATATATAACTAGCGACCCGCCGCTGCTTCACACGGGTAGAATGCTGATAAATTATGAATGTATTATACATATAAATCTTCCTCTTGAATCACTCTATCTATTAAAAAAACCGCTTCAAAATCCGTTGCGTAGTTTTAAAGATCTAAGCGTACATAGGGACAGACAGACAGGAAGCGGCTTTGTTTTATACTATGTAATGTTAGTTAGGTTAGTCTAAACTCCCATCTTAACATCTAGTTTAATATAATAACATTGTCATTTTAACTATCCAATCCCCTCGTACGCCGAATATAATTTAGCGTAGCATTTGCCTATCCGTTTACTGCGACATGAGTATGTTTGCCTTCGTAATGACTGCCATGCCATCACAGTAAAAGCTATCATAAAGGATACATAATTTATACGGACCAAGTGCAAAACACTAAGCGTCGAGTAATTAGCCTCGTACTGATAATTTTACGGGATTATTTCGACGTCGTTAATGACATCCATCCGTTGTATTAGCACTTTAGCAATGTGCTCCATTTAAGTGAGTATCTTTTCATAATGCGATTCGAATAGCAAAAACCGAAATATTTCTAACAGTATCCTTAACATGAGTTACTCGTAACGGGACCACACTCGCTAGTGTCAGCGTAAACTATTTGTATGTAGAATAATACAGCGCCTCTAGCGGTTATCTTGTAGAACTACAATTCTCCATACAAATCCTTTACGCAGTCGCTAGCGAGTTCGGTCACTTTAAACGCATGGTAAGGGTGCAGAGCACTAATAGTATTAACTGGTCTCTCAGTATGCTTTCACGGCAGGCCGGTGATAACACAAAAACGCTACATCTATAATATTATAGTACTAGAGAAGTATTGCAATTTTCCACATAATGTATACAAAAATGTTTGATATTTATCCGAGCTTTGCGTTTCGCGTTCCTTAACCCTAAAACTTTCCGTGCCTGGTTTATGCGCCAAGAAAATAAACCGCTAAATACCAACGACATCGACGGATCTAATTTATTATCTAGCTTTGAGTCACGATTCCTGAGCAGTCTGAAATGCCAGGCGCTCGGTGGGCAAATATTTTACAGTGCTTGAACTTCATACGCCCGCTCTGCTAACAAGATATAGGTATCATTTTTAGGGTTCCGTACCCAAAGGTTAAAAACGGGACCCTATTACTAAGCCTCCACTGTCCGTCGTCACCAGTTGAAGTTTTCACAGATTATGTATTTATGTTGCCGCTATAACACAAATACTAAAAAACAGAATCAAATAAATATTTAAGGGGGCTCCCATATAACTTTGCACTTTGCGGCGCCATACATACCAGGTGCGAACTTAACGTAGCCCGGATAGTTAAGATGGGATAAGTATTTGTACGGAACCTTCGGTGCGCGAGTCAGACTCGCACTTGGCCGGTCTTTTTGGGTTCCTTAGCGTAACAGTCATATTGTTCGTTTTTACAGGCTTCTAGTTTCACCTGTCTTTGTATTTGTGTCTGGTGGTCTGGGTATTTTTTTATTTCTGTATTAAACTTTTTTGCAGAATTCAAAATAGTATGAATGGCGAACTTCATGACATAAAGGCATTTTCTATTAAGTAGTTAACATAGGGTAAAATAGAAACTAGCAGTAGGTGCAGGATCATTAAAGCAGGATCGTTTTTTAAGACTTTACTTTGAACTGTATCGTGGTCAGTTAGCTCCCACTACCAGTGGGTAGTCGGATTTTGTGTGAGGGTATATAACCCGCTAATGAGAGAATTTCCACGTCACAGGAATAATTTAAAAGCCGTGATAATAAACATAAAACAAGACAAAGATAAATATAATTTAGGGATACACACATATTCAATCATAAGGCCTCATACATCTTGACATAATGATTTGAGCAGCGCCTGTATGCGAGAGACAACGCGTCTCGTGACTTATACAAAATTATATTTATCCCTGTAAAACATCATACAGACAGTCAATCTTGAGATGAGTTAGAGAGAGGCTTGCGCAACATGCGCTTTAAGGAGAATTTGCACTGAGCTTGCCTAATGGGAAGGAATTGGACATAAAACCAGGGCGGCGAGGAGGAAGAGGAAGAGTTAGCAGAATGAGCGTAGCTCGCACCCGGGACGCGCAGTTATAAATATGAATTTAGATTTAAGGTAGTTCGGGTTAGCTGGATCTCTGGTGCAAATAATTTTCTCGAGTAATGACCTGCGGTGGCTGCGTTCACGAATAGGGAGCCAGTTCAATCTGTTCAATTGGCGACAAAAAACGGATACGATGTCATATTTCCGGAAACTGAAAACACATACGTAAATCAGAGGACAATGCAGTGTTATTATGTTTTTCACTGATCAAACGATGGAGCTGGAAGGTGGCATGGGAATTCTACAACAAAACGGCATGACCCCAACGAATTTGGCCTCGTTTATTTCGGCTTAACAAGTCCAAAATTGTAGGAATATGCTATCAACAGGTTCAGCAGTTCTAAGGAAGTAGCATACCTACTGCGATTTTTTGCAGCGATACAATGGAATGCTGATACCCTTACACACGTAAACACGATTCTGCAACACTACTATCGCGATACAGCTGCGATTCAGCACCGATAAAGTCACAACGCTTCTTGCTATAGTTAGCAATGTCAAAAATTCAAAATCTATTCACAGAACGATTGCAGATTACGCGTATAGTTCGTCCGAAACTCTAACGGCCTTATCACACTTGCGATTTGCGAGCGACTTTTGTATGAAGGCGATCACGCAGCGAGCTCGCCGCGTCGCTTATTTGTATAGAAAACTCGCTCGCAAATCGCAAGTGTGATAAGGCTCTTAGAGGAAATTATTTCAAACTATCACAAGTAGAAAAACACCTTATAAAATATTAATGTTATTTGTCACTTGTTTTAGATTGACATAATTTGTTCTCAAGTTCCGAGCGAACTGTACCTACTCGTATGGGTATAGCCCAACAAGTTGGTGTTTAGCCCACGCTATGTCCCGGATTTTTAGTGTACTAATTTATTTTACTGGGCTTAATGTAAACAAAGAGGCAACAGGACTAAATATTCCGCAAATTTCTAGTAATTTTCGCATAATAAAGCCAAAACTATCCACTGTGATGAAAGTCAAGGTTTTATACGACTCAGTAGGTATATATATAGATATATAGGAAGCGGTGGTAGCCTAGTGGTTAGGGCATGCGACTTTCAATCCGGAGGTCGCGGGTTCGAACCCGGCCCGTACCAATGAGTTTTTCGGAACTTATGTACGGAATGTCATCTGATATTTACCACTCGCTTTTCGGTGAAGGAAAACATCGTGAGGAAACCACCTAAGCCCAATAAGGCCTAGTTTCCCCTCTGGGTTGGAAGGTCAGATGGCAGTCGCTTGCGTAAAAACTAGTGCCTACGCCACATCTTGGGATTTAGGCAGCCGACCCCGATTGAGAATTCATTCTCAAAAAATGGGACAAAGGCTAGGAGGATGATGACGACTCAGTAGGTAGGTATTTATTTCAGAAGAAGAAAAGAAGGATTGAGCAGAATTCCGGTAAACAACGTTTTTAATTTGGTTGATGAATGATGACCTATAACTTACTCACATTTTTATAATGCATTATATGACGTTTGCATATTATTATCCTATGAAAGTTGTTTGTAGCGCCACTGTCCCACGACCCAACCGCAATTTGTTAGGCTACTCGTATAACATTTAAAACAGATTTTAATATTTCATTTATAAATAATTAAAAACCCTTATTTCATTAAAATTATTCATACAATCTACCCTTCATAACGAAAGAACTTTCCCACGACCCTTCATGTCAGCTAAATATCTACCTAAATTGCTATATTACAAGATCAATGCCTTTATACCCTACTCAAAAGCACCTGACCGGCATTTAAAAATAATGCCTTCAAACGGAACTCTCTGCGGAGTAAAAAGTAACGCTTTAGAGAGTTATATCTCAGTATATATACACAGTATTACACAGTTCTCCGGTGTGGAACTGGAACAAAGTTAGCGGGAATACTTGGCTGTAACGAGCAGAATGTGCTTTAAAATGTTTGTTTCCACGAATGTGGTAAAATCGCGATTTAGCAGTCTTAAAAGGGTGGAAGATAGGTAACTTTTGTGCTAAGATTGCATTTTGGTTGACAGGATTTTTGTGCTCTACGTGGTAATCGGTGTGACTCTGAAATATGGTAAATTAAATTATAATACTTAACAATGAATAGCTAGATAGCTAACTAAAAATCATGAAAAAAAAACATCTTGTTATTTATATACATTTTTACACCTATTTAAATTTTTCTTGATGACCTGCACTCGCCTCTACTTAACTAGCTGCGACGCGCGATATTACCCGCTCATCCCACGGGTACACTAAATTTTTCGGGATAAAAAGTAGCCTATGTGTTAATCTAGGGTGTCAGCTACCTTCATATCAAAATGTATCATAATTGGTCCAGCCGTTTGAGCGTGAAGTAACAAACATACACATACCTAAACACATATTTAAACACACTCACAATTTTTTTTTTAATATTAGTGTGATTCATATACACGCACGTATATTATTTATGTACAAATCCAACCTTAATAAATCATTATAGAGAGATTTAACCTCTGACACAACATAATCATTTTAGTATTAGAAATATGTTGCAAGAGCGGTCTGACATGTTAATTTTCTTGTTAAGTTATTCAAAACCGGTTCATAAACAAGCTTTTGGTATTTTCTGCTTTTTTTTCATATTTTTAGCTTTAAAGATGGTTTTGTAATTTGTGACACTATACACAAGTACTAAAGGTCACTCATATAAGCCCACAGATTAATATAATAGTATATTGGATGTGCTAATATTGAGTCAAAATAGTTCAGAGAGTCGAAAGACTTGACGAAGTCGATGTCGACTTAAGGGACAGTGGGCACATTGCTCGTAGAACCAACAGCCGTTGGGAGTTTTTGAGTGGCGATCGTGTACTGAAAGAGGTAGCGTGCGTGAGAAAGCTCCAACAAAGTGGACCGATGACGAGTGAAAATTGCTTAGTCCGCTGCCCTTTCGGAGCGCCGATGTCCAACAGAGGACTGTTAGCAAATCGCGATATTATAAAGTATTTTATTCTTCTATTATGTGTTAGTTCGTCAGTCTCATTTGTTCCTATATAAATAGTTAAAGCTTGTATAACTCGGTCATAAAGATAAGTCGATAATTGTACTGGATACTAACGAAGCCGTGATCCGTTGATTACACAGTGGCCGCGTCAGCGTCTGCTAATACTGGCCTGTCTGTTTGTGTAGGTGGCTGCAGCTTACTTCAACTAAATCACTTTAGAAATAAACGCCAATTAATTATGTTACCAAAAAGGGGGGCAAAATTGGCTAACATGGATGGACAACCTGAGGAGTTGGACGGGAGTTGACGGTGCCATACTGGGTAGAAAAACCATGAATAGAGAAAAGGTCCGGACTGTGGTCGCCGACATCCGTGGAGGATATGGCACTTAAAGAAGAAGACCCAAAGGTTAACCGCAAGCTGCTAGCTGCGTGGGAAGGCACCCAACAAGGTGGTTTGGACCTGTGGTTAGGATAGCAAAAAAACATTAAATGAGGAAGCCATACAACCGATCGTAAACTTTGAGAAGGAATTTTTCCGGCAGTGGAAGGTTTCGGCTGTTATGGTGATAAATTAAGGGGAATCGCTACGTGGGATGTTGATTCGATGACCATTCTCCGAGAATAGTCGTCAGTGGCGGTTAATCCAGGCGGCCGTCCGGGGCGCTGGCTCCTAAAAAGCGTTTTTTTATCGGGCTTAGGGCGCATAGGGCGCCAAATAAATGATTTGGCTCGAATTTATGTAAGTATGGCTAAGGCCCAGCCCTCAACATCTTAAGAGACCCTCTCGCTAACTGGATGGATCAAGGGTCAGATATAAAAGGCGGTACTCCTGCACACGGCACGGCACGAATCGTCAGGATGTTCCTCTCTCTGCTCCCCAATCACACAACACTTTTAAATAAATAAAAAATAAAAATCATTTATTTCAGATGCGAGATCCATATCGTGTTAGTAACAAGTGAAATCAAAAAAGAAAGGAAAAGTTAGGACTTAAAAACTACTCATTTGTTACCAATTTTTTCATTGCCAAATAACGTAACGTTTTTAAATAACGTACATACAAAAACAGGCCGGTTATTCTACCCAGTAGTCTCGCTGTTGTTAATTCTTTCATTTTCAAACAACCCAACTACAAACTGCAGACGCGCGTGTTCTGAATGATAAGTTTGTTTACTTATTTCTACCCCCCGCTACACGGTACGTATCCTTTTCTAATTGGATTAAATAAGTTTTCAATTTAATTTGCTTGCTTCTAAATCTTTTCAAGATAATCTTAGATACGATGCTGGTGCTTCGCCGCATTATTTTATGGAATGATTCGATTTTCTCTTGAAATTGAAAGATGCTTTGTGATCTCGCGCCGCGGCGGGCGGAGGATATGGTACCTACCTACTGTTATGAAATTATATCTCTGATTTTGTTCGCTGGCAAGTAATGTTGGTCTTTACCTATAGTATCTGAAATCATTATAGTAATTTAACAATATGAGTGTTGATAAACGGTACTTATTAGACACGTGGACATAACCTCAAAGGTACAAAGGCAACATTCGATCCAGTTCCACACACCGGATTATTAATTGTTTAGTCTCGCCGACGCCTCTCACGTACGAGAAGTAGTTAGTTCTCGATAAACTCCACCGAACTTCTATTGGACTAAGTTCGTTGCTTTGTTAACCTTTATTTAACCACTGCTGTCTTTAGCAGAAATAATTTATTGTTGGTGCTTTGGTTCTCTGTGAGATTTCATTAGGGACTAAATTCGTTGACGATTGACATCTCTAATGACACACCTGCCCTGAATACTACGACTTTAAATACGTAGACATGTACACGATATGTTTTTTTTATTACAAGTTTTTTTTTAATAACAACATCAATCCTTATAAATGTGGCAATGACTGCGGTCCGCAGCCTTGAGTAGTAAATTTCCGCCAAAATACATTCAACTGGTCTTAAGAGTTATATAATTATGTGTGCTACGTTTTGTTGTAGTGTATGCTTGTCGCAACAGCGGACTTTGCGTCTATAGATGAGTGTGTGTATATTCATACTATCACTGAGTGAATAGGCTGTTACTGAAGCTTGACATATCTACACTACATCTCCGGTTCTCTTACGAATACGTACAGCTACTAATAGTTATGAATAGTCTTATTCTATTTACTTTTGTGATACATCGCTAATAACTTGAAAATTACGGATTTACTTGCGGTTATGAGTCAAGGCCGGCCTGGCATATTTTCAGTTCGTATGCAGTTCTTCTTAAGGGAATGTGATTACCTCCCTCCGCATTGCTCAACCCACTGCACACTGTTTTAATATAGTATAGTTGATTAACAAAATATGTGTTCGACCTAGACAGATAGATAGCTAGATAATTTGCGTGCAAGCAACTTAATCAAGTTACTGGCTTGGGCAGTGTTGTTAGATGGGTGGGCCGGGTGATTATTTGGCAAATGTAGGCAATAAGTCTGTGGAAGGGCTCACTTATCTCAGACGTGATGCCCGGCGCGGCCCAGGCGCGTGGGATCAAAGTTTATGACTTAAGCTCACTCGTGAGGAGCGTTAGCAAAGAAAGAAGAAGAAAGAGACAAATAAAACATACATTAGTAAAATTAGGAAAAAAAACAACGGGTGACGTTGAAACTGATTTTGCCACGATACGCTAATTTTCAGTAATGCTCTGTTACCAAAATATAACTTATTATACCTAACACGTAACGTTATTTATATATGATTAGAGGGTGTCCGCAACTTCCACGTAATCATTGCACACGTGTTACTGACTCTTTAAGGCTGCGTTTCGACCAGAGATGTGCGAGGATGCGTAGCGAGTGATGTGTTTTTGTTAACCAATGGAATAACTTCATTTACATGTCCTCAGCGCTAAGCGCAGCTAATTCTATTGGTTAAGGGTGAAGACGAGCGTAATTTGAGTCGCGTTATTTCTGTCGCGCCATACCTACATCATGTCACGTGATCACGTCGCACCAACAATAAGTAGGTATGGCGCGGCTTCACCCTCACTCTCGCTACGCATCCTTGCACTGGTAGAAACATAGCCTAAGAATCTGTTTACTCCCTCCTTGCCCCTTCTTGGAAAACTCCATTCTGTAGCCCCCTGGGAAAGATACTGACTGAAACATTTCAATGGTTCCAACATAAGAGGTCACATGTGATATTTTGTAAGATTTGCTCATCAATTAAGGTTTTCTAGTAAAAATGCATATTTTCGTTAGGATCACAACATTGACGTTTTACCCACTTAATAAAAAATCGTAAGAGTCACGGCCAAAATAATTTATACGAAGAAATGTGTTTGCAGACTGTACTTAACTCAGTGTTCGGAAGACAAATGAAACACTTTGTTGCAGAAAAAGCGCCATGGGGTTTTTTCTTCGCGCATGAATTATTTGCAAATAAATCCGCGCCATTCTAGATTATGACGTCTGATTTTCTGATCTCCGGATAAACTCCCACTAGAGGTTCGCGTAACAGAGTATTAAGGTATTTTGTGATTATTTTATCTTGGAGTTTTGAGGTTAGAAGAACGTCTTGTAATTTCGAAAGGGGATGTCATTACAATTGTGGAGTAGAATATTAATTATTATACAATATGACAAGGCACTAAATATCCGCAATTTAGCAATATGTGTCTTATAACGACATTATATAGAGATATACTATATCAATTTTTACTATTCAAGCTGCATCAATCGTAATCTAAAAAGTACTCGGTTGGCCGCCGCCGCGACTGGTCGGCTCTCCTGATGATGAATCGCGTACCGATTCGAAACATGTCGAGCGATACTCGACTTCTATGACGTGAGTAAACCCGTTTTATAGGTATTTTAATATGTCTGAGACTCGAGGTAGTTTTCAGTGTAAAAATAAAGAAGTTGATATAATATGGGATAAAGCAATATTTGTTATTAAAGAGGCCAATAATACCACAACTAAAATGGTGTCTTTTTCAGAGAGAAATCTCTGAAACAGAATTTACTTCACTGCAGATATCCTGCGACTGTCATTACCATAATTGTATAATTATGCAGGTAATCATTGAAAGTGTCTCTGGTGGATTCGCTTGACGTCGGTATTACAAGCACAGCATTTACAAATTAATATCCATAGTTATACCTACTATTACTTGGATCTGTTGGCTGGACACCTCGCGAATCTGTTTGAAAATGGCTGAAATATGATGTTTTTTACGACCGCTATATCTGCGGCATTTTGAAAAATTTCGATAATATAACAAAAAAAAAAGTATACAAGTAATTATCGAATCTGCTCACGTAAAACGAGAAGAATTTGTTGCCAAAGCTGAAACGGGAACGCATCGCTCGCTCGGGCAGTTAAATTGTAAATATTAAATGTGTATTGAAGTTATTTCCCTAAAAATAAATGATATACGACGCTGTTTGGAGGTTACTGAATCGAAGATTTTTTTAAATAGTTTGAGTATGTATGTATGTCTCTTTATGCGTTTATAACGCCTAAACGGCTGAACTGAAGCATCTCTCGGGCCAGCATGGCAGTGTCAACTGACATGGCACCGTTGGTTTCTCGTCAGTTGCCATTGTGACTTGGGCTCCCCTTTTTGCTTACCATCAGGCAAAGTGGAGCCACTATGTTGTGCAGTTATAAAAAAAAAATATTTCGACTGTCAGGTACACAGGTAGCTAGGCATGCACAGATGGTTATGATATACTTATATCCGGCTATCTAGAAACAAAAAGAGAATTATGACTGTTTATTTATTTTTACGCGTACCTTCTAATTTATAAATATATCTGTAATTGATTTCTTTGAAACGGTATGTAGCTCCAAAATTGGGGTACTCGTTATTAGTCAATATTCCAGTTGTCACGTTAACGTGTTGGGAATTGACAATTACAAGATAATTTCTCTTCTGCTGTGGAATATGATATTCGTCACTCACATTTTACTGTGTCTTTAATCGGCTCATTTCAAGCCATATACGTATTCTATAAGAACGCCTTTTGGGGTCGTAATTGATTACCGCTTGAAAATTTCGAAGAGATTATGTGAGTCATTTTCAAAAAACATTGAAGGCTTAATAAAAACAAAATTACGATCGCTTCTTTTGTGTTACGAAATTTACTCATACAAAATAATTATATGGGTAACTATCGTAACACAAAGGAATCAATTAAGTTTTCTTTTAATTAAATCCCTCAACTATGTACTTGTATTTTGAAAATGACTCATGTATGAAGCTCGCATGATCTTGTATCTGTGCACAAACGAAGCGAGGATCAAACTGTGACGAGAATCCTGTTCAAACCTCAGTTTTAGAAAGTTTTGCCTGAAACCATGATTTTTTACCAGATTTTTCTTGAGAATTTTGCTTGAGAATGTGGTAGTTATAGAAATACTGAAAATACCACGATTCTTGTTATGAAACCGGTAATTTTGATAGCATTTATTTTACAACAACCCTGTAAAAATAGATGTAATATTCATCAGGATATCATCCAAAATGCTAAATATCAAAAGATGATGGCGCACTGGAAACCATACTAAGGAAGAGGATTTAGAATATGCATAGCGTAGCCCAAGAGTTCCTAAACTTTTTCATTTCGCGGCATACTTACTTACACGTTTAGTATTTTGTATCGTGTTCTTTAAGCTAGCGTAAAATAGTAAGTATAGGTAGTTTAGTATATTGACGAAGACCTGGTTCAGTCTATTGACGATGCAGTCCATATGGGGTAAGTAATAGAGTATTTGAGTGTTATATAAAAAATCATTCTACAACATGAGTATTATGGTAATTGACCGTTATTCCTAATAAAAATATTGATTTTGATGTTATAGCAAAAGTTCATTATATCTTTCTTGTGAACGTTATTAATATGAAATTATACATTATGTAGTTATGTCTCGTGGGACGCACCCGTCCATATGCCTAGCGCACCAGCGTTAAAACCCCACTAACTCCTGCGGTCCGGAAACATTCCCGTTCGTGGATTGCACCACAAAGTCCGTCACACAAGATCAAGTCCTGCTTCTAAAAGGAGTGTCTCACGGTGCAGCCCTAGAATCGGTGCAAAAAGTGTTGCCTCCTCTCCTGAATATTTTTTACCAGGGCAAAAACTTGACGTGGCACCCCGTTTGCTGCTGCTATACATCTTGTGTAGTTTTTTTCAAATGTATTAATTTGGTGCCACCCGAAAATGCGACCCACGGGCAACTGCTGTGAAGACTAGACATCTTGTGAAGTCTTTTCCGTCTTTAAATGTATGAATTGATATTTCATATTTTTAAGACTACAATTACTTTCCTATATTCCACTTAGAACGAGGGTGTAATCACTGTTTTTATATTTTTCCTAAGATTATTAATTATTTTATTATATACAAAGCTATGACACAAAGAAAGGTTAGGTACTTTAGTCTGGTGTCTAATTAAAAAAAAAACGAATAACGTTGAGCTTGACGTTACTGACAGCTTATTTTCGCGGATAGTTCAAAGACTACAACTCTATACAGGCAATAGTTGTCGAAAATTTCGGTTTCTTTAATGTATTTTCTTATATTTCTTTACACACAGAAAAATAAATTCAAAAAATTATAGGGTGTACACGACACAAAGCTCTCTCGATCTCTATATCCATTTCCACCGGTTAGAAATATGAAATGTTGTCAATTTGGAGCCCCCTGAAAATTCTAGTGCCCCTATAGATCCGAGGCTGGAAGCCATCTTTGTTCATAACTACAGTGCTCCGTGGCGCACAGTTTAGGAATCCCTGGCGTAGCCTGATTAATGTGGACGGGGTTTAGGTAATGCTGGTATATACGCTTCCGCGGGATATGCGTCTTGCTATGCAAATATCGCTAATTGCATTATACTGCCAGCTTGTCTATGTTTAGTAATATGCTGTTGAAAATACAGTGAAAATGGTGGTTTACAGGGAAGAAACAACATAAGCCTTAATCTTATGAGCAACAGGTTAGTGAAAGTTCTTCTAAAATATATAATGAAAAATAACTAGAACACTTTTTTCCTACATAAAATTTTAATTTATTTAAATGATAATATCCTAGTATTATAATTGTGGGAGTAAAGGATTTTTTCTCAGAATTATTACTGTATATAATCTGGGGCAACTTTAGACCAAACTACTTACTTTGATACATTTTTAACGGTTATTAACAGCCAGTTTTGATTAAGTCAACATAGTTAATTTTGATGTTCAACTGTTAACATTACACCGTGATGATATACGACAACAAGTACTTACTACGCGATAAAAGCGATTGCGTAAAACTGTGTATTCATTGTCGCTTCAGCTATTTGAAATCAATCAGTAAATAACGTTATCACTAATTTGAATGCAAAACTAACATGTGTTGTTAATAGCCTATAAAATGAAGTAATAAATATAACACCTAAATCCAGAACCCAGAATTTTCAACTAATGAAACCATTCCCAACAATAGTCCTTAAAATGCTAGTTCAACACTATTAAGTGAATTCAGTAAATTAGTATTCAGCACGCGATGTCATAATTTTTAATGGGAAAATAGAAGTGTATGTTCAAACGTGACCAGACTCCCACTACTAACGCCCTTGCCCCTGACGCCATTTGCAATGCTAAGGAGATTTTAGCAGTGTAACTACAATATTTATAGCCCTTTGAACAATGTCATTTTAGGTTCCCTTTTGGACGCCTACGGTACACCCACGCTAATAATTTCGTTTGAACAAACAATTGACTATAGGTACGGACTATAGGTATAGGGATGCAGAACTAACCTACCAAGAAAGCAAACAAGATACCCTATATTCTGTTTCCTTAAAGTCTAATAAAAAGAACTTATAATTAATGTTGTAATAACGACTACGAAATCTTTTGACGGTATTATCCTCGTGTAAGGGTTATCCTATCCCGCGAGCATTCGCCTGAAAAGTAACAAAAAATATATGAAAATCTAATATGTAACTCTAACCTCGATGTCTGCGTAACCATCAAAGGACAAAATAGCAACAAAGTCACCAAAGAGTGCAAATGTTTATGAAGCATTTATCCAAGCACGGCAGTCTGTGATGCAAGCAGAAAGTAAGTTTTATAATAGTAGTTTTTGATACAAGTGTGGAAAGTATGTCATTTTGAACGAGTCCCGAGGAGTCTTGGCCTGAGCCGCAAGGCGAGGGTCAAGACTCGGGACGAGTTAAAATGACACTTCCACACGTGTACCAAACAACGTTTTTTAATACATTTGCGAAAAATTGCAATAATTAAAATTAAAAAAACAGTAATTGAATGGGGCAATTATATTTATTTCTGTCTGATAAAAATTAAGAGTACCTACCAACAATTTTTAGAGCAATTGTCAAGGGTCGCATTTAAGGCCTTTGCTGGTAAGTTTAAAGTTTCATTCAAGTTGTTAATAATTCTCTTTTTCTCGTTTCCAGCCAATAAAATGTTCATAGACGGCTATGTAATTTTTCTTTCGATTTTGCGGGTAAAATACACTCTCTTGCAATTTTTGCCTTGGCTCGTATATAGGGCGGTGTTAAATCTATTCTGGTAACATCAGAATCCATCATTTTCTATCAAAAACTCTTATTTTATAAATCTTACGTGTAATTTACACATAATTAAAACAATCTTGAATGAAAAAGAAAGTTTTACTTTTAATTGTAATATTTTTTTCACGATGGCGTCGGCTGTCATCATTCAGCCAAATCAAAAGAAATAGTTTTAATATTTTAGAAGAGATATGATAATGTTACACAGTAATTTAATTGATTCCAAACAAGAAACATTGTGAATCTGTTTTTAGTTCTTTACACTTCATATAATTGTAAATAAATATATTATTTAAGACACAAAAATAGCGATTATTCTAAGAATTTATAAAGCAGCGCGTGGGTCACGCTTAATACTGTATTTTCTAATCTGTGACAATACTTTTCTTTTTAATTTTTTTAGGTCACGCATAATACTCATTTGCTCATTAAATAATAGTCAAACAAACAAATTATTAACACCGTTTTTGAGTTTTTTAATAGATAGCCCTTTGATTGATCCAATATGCAATTTAAATATTTAAAGCATAATTATGAGATATACACCTGCAATGCTGCATGACGTAATAAATAAAGTCAGAAAGTGATTGACCTTTGTTTGGATGTATGAGGTATGACGTGTTAGTACAACAGAAAATTAAAAAAATTTGAAAAGTAAAAAGCACTAGTTCGAAATAACCAACTTTTCGCACGATTTGCAGCTACGAAAAGTACCACTTTTTGAGCAACTGTATTAAAAAGATCCTTCCGTAACCAAGCGTTAGTTGTTATAGCTAAGGCCACAGAAAAATAACTACAGACGCTTGACTCCCAAATTTACTTAGGTACATAAACCGTCAAATAAACAGTTTTACCGGAGCAACATTTGGTATACCCATAGTCTGCATGGGTTTTAAGAAACCACAACTACGACTGTTTATGTACTTTGAATTTTGAATAATGGAGTTCTATAAATTTTAAGGAATCAGCAGTCGTGAATAATAACTGATGAGTCAACAGATGTTTTGAGAACCTCACAAAGAAGAGCTCTATTCATTTTGAAAACACGAATTATTTACACTGCTTGGCTTAATGGCCTACGTGGCAGTGTGGTTGTCAGCAAAGGGATCCCTTTTCTGCACTCAGTCTATAAAAAATCTGACCATTGTGCGCGTGTTATATTAGGATGTTTCGTTACTATTGCAGTACCGAAGAAATCCCAGGAGTTTTGAGACTCTACAAACACGAAATTCCTGGTCCTGTCCTGCACGCCCCTAATTATTGCTACTTTGGTGGCAGTCATACTACTGTATTATTATGTTTTCTGTATTACGGGCGATCTATACAGAAACCACTAACTTGCTAATGATACTGTTTGCATACACTTACACCTCCTCACGTGTTGAATGGGTAAGGTATCCAGGATTTATGAATACTGGTACAGTCAGCCGCATAGATGAGCAGAAACAGTTTATCACGAATATGTATGTTTCTATAGACTTGTTTAGATTTTGGTCCGTGTAAAATCCATGTAAAAGAATGCCAAATTTGTTAACGGCTTCGGTAATAAAAATAAAGTGAGATCTAGATGGAAACAAAGTTCTTTCAAATCTCCTATCACGCATCATCATGATCATCATGTTCTTTAATTGCTTAATATTATTTCTTATTTTATTAGCTACTCTATACTGTGACTTGACACATTTTCTTTTATTTAAGTTCAGGATTTGGTAACAGGAAGATGGTCTTACAATATTCGTGAAATTGCAAGTGTGTACATTAAATGGATTTTACGTAATTGATATACATCGAAGAATTCTCCAAATTGACCATATAATACCTAGTATGTCACCACTTCACCCCAAACCGATCGTGTTAAATTTACGCCTAATTTATATGCGACGGCATAAATATTAGGCGCGAACTTAACTTGACCGTATACTAACGTGAAATGTCACTTTATGCAACTCGAATGGCAAACGTCGCGTTTTAATGATAGGTAAATTGCTATATACCTACAAGGATCCCACTCCCGGCATTCTTTGTAATATCGGGAAGTATTGGGAGCCCTAGATATACGTGAGATATGCCCGAGACATCACTTATTTGGCGATGTCACAAAGCGCACTAGAATTAGCGCCCTGACAACTAACAAGTTCCCATCCATTCATAAATCTTTTATTTACAACAGCAATGAGACGTTATCACCGTGTACAGGCGTGGCGTGACAGATAAGGCGGCAACAGGTTCCAGATACTTCGCTTGTTATTCACATCGGGTTTCACACCATTCCGTCAGTAGTTGTCGCTGCCGTCAGCTGACGTGGGTTGCTAACACAAACGCTAACTTGGGTACCGTGGATAGGGGTTACTTTGATCCGCGGGCTAACATTGGTCGTTCGTTTTTAAACTATTACTTACCAAGCTTGTTTTTGAACGCGCTTATAAGATTTGATATTGTTAATGTAGGCAACCTCGACAGAAATACATAACATATTTGTCGCATTTATGCTTAAAAGTCGGTGATCAATATTACCCCGCAGATCAATCCGTTGAACTTGACAAAGACTTGACGGGCCCTTTGGTAAAGGGCAAAATATTTGCTAGGCCATCGCTCCCCGTTCCAATGGACTGTGAAAGGAACAAGGGCCTATATTCGACTTACCATTTTTCTATGTTGGCACAACATATTGGCTCCACTTTGGTAAGCAGATAGGAGAGTCCAAGGCGCAATGGCAACTGACAAGAAACCAACGGTGCCTTGTCAGTTGACACTGCCGTGCTGGCTCGAAAAACCTTACCTAATGATTAATGACACATTTTTTGGTTTGAACTGCATTAACAATTAAAGATAAGACAAACACCAAAAATGGGATTAGATAGACGCCCATAATTATTACGTATTTAGAATTGTTATTATGGCGTTTCTGTCCTGAGCTGAAAGTAGAGATTCCATGATGACGAGCAGAGATCCAATAAGTTTTAAAAGTGTGTGTTTTAATAACCTCCCCGGAGCACGGCCCTTTTCTCGTACAACTGCTACAAAATTGCAATGATCAGTCTTCGTTATTTTCCAATCCAACCCTGTTATTACACATACGACAGCTATAGCATAGCGTATTGAACACCGGACAGATGGCGGTGGATTTCCGGCCGGTGTGAAATTGTTCCGGATGAGTGGCGCCGTCTACCGTCTATACCTACCGACACCTCGCTGAAACCGGGCCTTTTAATCAAACTACTGTTCCATGTGGCACAGTAAATGTAAGAGTGAACAGTACGAAAGCTCGTATAAGTATATCAACTGAGCGTTTGACTTGTAATTAATATTTATTAATGCATTATTACATTATATAATTACATTATTAAATTGGCATATTATTTAATGAATATTGTTGTAAAAATCATTCATGTCATTTTAATTATATAACAATATAAATGTCTTTGTTCCTTTAACATCCAGTTATTGACCCTGTCTAAACTTACCGACCCCTCGCTGAGACCAGACCATAACACTGAACAAATGAACGAGTAATCATTACGAACGCTCGATTGATGTAACACATCTTTTGTTCCATTTACAACAAGTGATTGGAACCATCGATACATACATATTGATACCTCGCTGAGCCCGGCTTTTTAATCAAACTACATTTCCATACAGTGCCATAACAAACCTACAAGTAGAAAATACGAACGTTCAATCCATGTAAGATGTCTTTTATACTGGTCGATACCTCGCTGAAATCGAGCCTTCTAATCAAACTATAGAGACATGCAGTGACACAACAATATGTCCGAGTAAACAGTACGAACGCTCAATTTATATAAAGTGTCTTTGTACCTTGTATGTACAACCAGTAAGTGGCATCTATACTTATGGACACCTCGCTGAGACCAGGCCTTTTAATCAAACAACAGCTCGCTGCGGTGGCACTGCAAATGTGATAGCAAACAGTACGACTACTTAATTGAAATATATTTTTTACATCCTGCAAAAGCGTGATATTATGTCCATTATATTTCAGTGAAAAAACCAGGATATACGTGTACTGTGAAGGTTGTGCTTCACGGATGGTGGTTGGCCGTCAACTTAAGAATAAAGTAGTTTTTAGATTTAGAATAAGACGTATGACATTAGTCTTAAAAATAAAATGTATAGTTAGTTATCGTCTGGCCTCTGGGCAATAAACAGTTTTAACGAAGTACCTCTAGTGCTCTATTATTTATCATCTGAAGCTATCCCCCAGCAGTCGTCACACTTGGTGGAGGCGCGGGGTAGTCAGATTGGTGCCTTGCCTTTTTAGCAGGGTTTTTGTCAAGGCGAAGCCAGTGTCAGACAACATGACAGATTACGTAACATGCCATAGGCTAGTGTCTGCTCATGTCCTGATCCTGGTTATCTCTTAGCAAGAGACCATCTGGGTATGAATGTATGGGTATCCCTGCATAGGTAGGGACTTATTATGTGTTAGGCAGGAGTAGTCTGTCTAGTGTCTCTGTATTAAGATGAATTTCCCTCGTCCACCCCGAGACGGCGGGAAATGTGAAGGTTGTGCTTCACGGATGGTGGTTGGCCGTCAACTTAAGAATAAAGTAGTTTTTAGATTTAGAATAAGACGTATGACATTAGTCTTAAAAATAAAATGTATAGTGAGTTATCGTCTGGCCTCTGGGCAATAAACAGTTTTAACGAAGTACCTCTAGTGCTCTATTATTTATCATCTGAAGCTATCCCCCAGCAGTCGTCACAGTACATAGAAAATATTGCGACATAACTCATTCGAATGAGCCTTTTAGTGCCAGACCCTGTAGTATGATTGTTCCTACTGCGCTAAGCAGTGTGCTGTGCGTTACTTGAATGCGAGCGCTCGGGACGGATACGGCAATTAAGGGAAAATCACTGACCACCCGAATTACGGCTCGGAAATTTACGAGTGCAGTCCTATCTAGACGCCGAGATTTTTGATACGGCTATTTGGAACAAATGGACTTGTACTTACAAAGGTAACGTAAAATGAGATGATTTGGAAAAAATTGGGCTACTTTGATACAGTTAAAGCGTTATATAAATACTCAGTGTTTCTTTGGGACCGTATAAGAAATAAGACGATCTGCCATAGAACCATAACGATTGACATGGCCCTAATAATACCTACTAGGCCCTAATTATATATATCAGATATCTCTATTTGAGTAATTAATTTTTTGTGTCAAGCTTTTATATTTTCGTGAACTACTCGCCAAGACGATTCCAGAGGGCCAAAACTCGTCTCCATCATCAGACCACCTCTATTATAGTATATTATTATATTTACTCATTTTTTTCAATACATTGACTTTGGTTACATGAATAATTAAAAACAATCTGGTAAGTACATGGGTACATGAGTACCCAAGTCTTTCTAAGACTTTATCGATAAAACTACATTGTCTTCAAAGAAACTCCGTTAAGTTTAAATTTTTATGGGCAGGATATCAAAAGCGTTCGCGGAACCCCGCCTCATCGACAATGCATAAGTTCTGTGAATGCAATCACATAGGCATCTCCATCGATTGATTTCTATTCTTGACTAGCCTTGAGTCGTCGGTAGCCTGTTGTTCTTACATATTTAATCTACACGTCTGATTGATAGAGCTCTAATAAGGTTTTGGGTCAATATTTTTACAGACAGATATACTTTCTAATAATACGTATGTATATATCTTTTGGTATGTTCCCATCCCATTAACGTGTATTTTGGGGGATCCTATAGTCTCAATTCTAGTAATTCCTGAATTCATACTCAGCATATCATCATTGGATTAAACAATTTTTTTATGTATTTTTTTCTCAATGTTTATTACTGTAATTAAACTAGTCCAAACTCATCATGTGTAATGTCATGTGTATTATACGTCATTCGATATCATATTCATTTCTGTTTCTTAAGTTAGTATCTGCGCTTTTTTGCAGTATTTCTCTTGCTTTTTTTATTCCGGCATTTTAGTGTTAGCATATCCTTAAACAGACTACAGTACACATTTATAACACTAATTTCTTGTAGCATTATATAACCCTTTAAAATAGCTCTAAACTAGAACGACACGAGTACAAGGTCAGACAAACAACTTTAGTATTTACAAGAACCCTAAATGCATTTAGAGCATCAGTCTAGACCTAGTTAATCGCTCGGGCGTACTTCGCCTAAGTTGCTTAGTTAGTTATATCATAATCATAACTAGCTATTTCCGCGACGTCGCCCACTTGATGTTCATATTATTATGGGAATACAAGCTTTTATCACTCGAATTCCACCTTCGAATTGAAATTTTTAGACAAACTACCTAACCCTTTTTGGACAAACTAAAATAGCTGACGTCAATTTCTAAAAGTCTAAGTGCTTCCTACAAGCACAATTTCATTAAAATTGGACTAGTTATTTAAAGGTATGCGGGTAATACACCACATCTTACACATTTACTTTTTTTCTTTAGAATGTTTGGGCTTAGGTATCTTAGCCAAAATCGTTTATAATTTCGAACCTCTCAGTAAAAACATCGTATATTTCCTATTTCAGGCTAAAACCACCCAAAAAATAAATGAATGTAATGAAAATAAACTGTTACGCCACCCTATAGGCCTTATGTGACATTTTCTGCTTGCTACGTGGGAAGCAAGAGGTAAAACCATAGACAAACCACGGGTGGTAATTCGTAAAGCCACAGATCGCATATAATAATAATAAATAATAATAAAAAATAAATACCAGACAACCTCACACAAATCGATCTAGTCCCAAATTAAGGCCGTTCCCTGAGCCAGATTTGCAAAAATACCCCAAAAATTATCCTATTTTTCTACGAAACGTTGATATTAGTAAACGAGGGAAAAATATATATCATTCTTGATTATATTATCTTTAATAACACAGCATTCGATACACGATTCATAACACTTCGCTCGATACAATTAATTCCCAAAGTAACCTCCAATTCGAATTTTTACTCCAACTTTACTTGTTTTTTTTCTACGTGACACTATGAAAAAAAAAAAGGAGAAAAATCAATCATAACTAAAATAGTAATTTTACAGCTTCCGAATTTCAATAATTGAAGCCAATATTTTTAAAATAAATAATCATCGACAAATTCTTACGAAAAAAGATATCGCCTTACGACCCGCAAGCTCTGTCTCCGTCACTCTTTTGAAATGTGACTGTGATGTGACAGGGACGGGTGGCCTGAGGAGGGGCTCGGGGTTCTGGCTCAGGGAACGGCCTTAAGCTCAAGCAGGCTTGTGTTATGGGTATATATACTTAAATACATAGAGCTACCATGACCCAAGCACAAATATTCGAGTTCATCACACAAATATTTGCCTTGGCCGCGATTCGAACCCGGGACCGCCGGCTCAGTAGGCGGGTCTCTACAAACCGAGCCAACCGCGTCGTCACAAACACATGTGACCTGGGACATTAACGATTTCACCGCTCTAGGTAAGTAATGTACTATCAACATACAGGCAGCCAGAGTTCATTTCTCATTATACTAGTTATTCCTATGGCAGTACATGCGCCTATTTGTAAACTGACCTACAAGGCCGCTGCGGGGTTATGAATTAACTATGGTTACTGAAACTGGATAAGGGTTAGGTGGGATTATTTGACGAGGTTTGAACGTTGTTGAAATTACTCTCATTAACCATTAGAGGGCTTACCTTTTTGAACTATGACGGGAAACGGTTACAAAAAGATACGGTAGAATAGAAATATGGGAACATTACTGGACGATTTAATGGAAACGTTACCTTTTAGTACACGTAAAGTATAAGTACACTATTTTGCCTGAAGATTGGCAATATTGATTTGTGTTCACTATTTTAACAACTAATTAGTGTTTTGGTATCAAATTTCATTAATCATTAGGAAAGAAATATAAAAAAAGATGAAAAATAAAACCTTTTTTAGGGTTCCGTTCCCAAAGGGTAAAAATGGGACCCTATTACTGAGACTTCACCGTCCGTCCGTCCGTCCGTCTGTCACCAGGCTGTATCTCAAGAGCGGTGATAGCTAGACAGTTGAAATCTTCATAGATGATGTATTTCTGTTGCCGCTATAGCAACAAATACTATTCACTATAAAACAATAATAATTAAGGGGGGCTCCCATACAAAAATAGGGCTTTTTGCATGATATTTCGTTCAACGGGCATGAACCGTTATAGGTAGACGGTTGAAACTTTCACAGAATGTATATTTTTGTTACCGCTATAACAACAAATAATAAAAATAAAAAATAAAGTAAAAATTAAAGGAGGACCCCCATATAAAGAACGTGTTTTTTGTTCAATATTGGTACGGAACCCTTCGTGTGCGAGTCCGACTCGCACTTGGCCGGTTTTTTTTATATAAAACTCGCAACAAAATTTGGAATCCTACCTCACTAACCGCTAGGGACAGATCACTAAAAGAATATGATCAAGCGCATATAAAAATTCGAAATTCAATTTATTCGAAAAAAACTTGTATTAGTGGCTAGTGCTAAATTGAAGCTGCAAGAGGCGGACTGTCAAACTGTCGAAGGAAAACGTAATTTAATTCGAATTTCAAATTTCGAATAACAAATTCATTCAGTACCGTATAAAATAGAATTTTAAACAAGATACTGATAAAATGTCAAGACTACTGTAGGCGACGGACATTTTATTAGTTCTCATCGAAGTATCGCAAATCAGTCGCCGTGTTAGGCATTTAAACATTTATAACGCCCTTCCAACGGACTTAAAAAATTCACCGAGTGATGCAATCTTCCTTAATAAAGTGAGGAAATATTTATTAGACAATGCTTTTTATAGCACTGATGAATTCTTCCACAAAATATCATCTCATCACTAACCCAAACAAAACATTAACAAAAATGTTTGAACAATCAAATACCTAAATGTATTCTAATGTAACACAATCTTTAGATAAAATTATTAAAATGACATATCCTACTTATGTATAATGTACCTACTTATTGTTGACATTGACTCGTAAAATGTTTATTTTTACCAATAAAGAATCTGAATCTGAATCTGAATCATGTTTATTAGAACCGTACCCCGGTATTTTCGGTGCACAAATGATTTGACACTAGCGCGACAGTAGGCGTCAAATCAGTCATGCACTGAAAAGTCGAGTTTATGATTAGAACGATTATAAAGCTATACTCAGTTTCGCAATGTATATTATATCCTTATTGTAGTGGCTGTAGCGGCGTCTTCGTTCGTGTAAAATATATGTATTCTATACATAATTGAGCGTATTCAAAACCTCTGCATCAGATTCATATTTGGATTGCGCAAATATGATCATGTTTCTTAGTTTCCGATCTCAACTTAAGTGGCTCCCTATTCGTCTTCGGCGGAATTCACATATTCTGTCTCTTCTTTTTGGCATTCTCTTCAACCCTGCAACTCCCCAGTACCTCAAAGAGCGCTTTAATTATTTTTCTTCTGCTAGATGCGCAAAAAACTTTCTTTTAACTGTCCCTTCCACCCGTTCTAAATTTTATTCGAATTCTTTCACTTTTCATTCCGTTGTGCTGTGGAACTCGCTGCCTGCGGAGCTGCGAAGTGCTAAATCCTTAGCTATATTTAAAACTAGAATTAAAGAACACTTCCTTTCTGTCCAATAAACTGTGTGAAACTGTTTTTCATCAAGTTTTCTGCTGACTGTATTGTTGTGCATAGTATTTATTTTTGTTTATGTATGTATATGTTTGTATGTATATTTATATATATATTTATTTATTTATTAAAATTTTTGTGTATATATGTATATTCAAGTTTTTATATCTATTTATGTTTTTAGATATCTGTACCTTACGATGTGTCCCATTCGCCTTTTGCATCACCTACTCATTAAACGTTTTTTAGGATAAACTCCACTACCCAAAGGTTGTCTGGAAGAGATCGCTCTTTAGCGATAAGACCGCCTGTTGTCTACCGTTTTTAATTTGTTTATTTGTAATTTCTTGTGTAAATGTTTTTTGGTGTGCAATAAAGCGTACTTGTATTGTATTGTATTGTATAATTATATTAGAAAACACAGGTATACAAAACATACATCATACATTGTCTTACTCACAGATCTGTGGTCTTACTACATCACGCATCGTACTGTCAGGATCAAAAGTCGCTGACAATTTAAGACGGAACACTGGACATCCCGACATACGAAAGATTTTTTCTCAAACATGCAATGAAATGCCGTCATAACGTGCATTATAATTATAACAGGTTTCGAAGTATCACGTTTTGGGCGGAACAACTCGAGAGAACTGTAAAGTAATTTCATACAAGATTTAAGGCCTAGGCCGGAAAGTAATTTTCTTTAAACATGGCGCCTGTGTTCATGTACAGGCTAAACAGCTGTTTTTTTTTCAGTGGTGTATTTTTTATTTTATTGCATATGTTTGAGAAAAGCACTATACATGCCTTAGTCGTGAAAAGGGCTTGCCGGCTTCGTATCACTATCCAGCCTCCCAACGGTCGGCCGTCTATACCCACTCACCCGGCAAGCCCTTCTTTCCCGGCGTCTGAAGTAATGTACTATTACCCAAGCTGAAACGGAGAAGCTTCGCTCGCTAGTTCCCATTAATTCCGTGTTATTTCGTATATGAGTATATTATAGGTACCTACATAACACAGAGGGTAAGAAAATAATGTTAGCGCCCCATCAACAAAGTTCTTCGCCCGCGGAAGCAATTTTCCGCTACACGTAGTGCTATTATGTGGTAGTAATTTGAATAGTGTTACAAAGTATACGAATTTCATCCGTCATGCTATGATACTTTCAATAAAATAAAATGTAGCGACGTGAAACGTAAATCTTTAACAGCAATAAAAGTTTCAATATTTTATTTTGCACTAGATAGATATTTTATAACATTTTATTATTTACTAGCTAGAAACACTTAGAAACAAGCTTCGTCCGCGTTTTACCTTCGTCAGGCAAAAAGTATTCTATAACTTTTCTAGTAATTAAAATCCTTGGTGGGCAACATCAAGATCAGCCGTGTTACACACTACATATACCTAGGCCAGGTTCTGAGTCTGAACAGGAACAGCTTGAGCATGAAAATAAATAGGCGCATACAACTAGGTCGGGCTGCCTTTGGAAAACTGTCCGAAGTGCTAAAAAACGATATCCCCATGAGCCTGAGAAGGAAGGTCTACGATCAGTGCGTACTCCCTACTATGACCTATGGAGCAGAAACATGGACCCTCACCCGCCAAACCGTACATCAACTCCAAGTTGCTCAGAGAGCGATGCTGGTGATAACACTCAGAGACCACATTCCAAACGACAGAGAACCCAAGTAACCGACATCGCTAGGAAAGCCGCTACTCTAAAATGGAGATGGGCGGGGCATGTACCTACGAGTATGTAGGCGAGAAGATCGACGCTGCTCTCCAAAGCTACTGGAGTGGCAATCACGAAAGGGAAAAAGAAGCGTGGGCAGACCCCCCGCTAGATGGAGAGACGACATAGTTAAGGTCGCGGGAAGGAAGTGGATGCTCGTGACCCGGAGTCGCAGCGAATGGAAAATGCGCGAGGAGGCCCTAATCCAGCACTGGATAGATACGGGCTGATGATGATGAGTTATCATCAGAGGTCTGACTAATCATCGCAAAACAAGAGTTGAGAAAAAAATTAACGAAAATACTCACAAATCTTTGGCCAATTTTGGGTTTCATTTATAAATATAAATATGAGTTATATTTTAAAACCAATTTTGGCCAAAAGTTTGTGAGGTTTTTCGTGAATAATTTTCTTAACTCTTGTTTTGCGATGATTAGTCCGACCTCTGGTTATCATCCGTCCACCCGTTATGGCGTGGTGGGCGCACAAAGAAATGTTCACCAGCAGATGGCGGTTTACGGCTAGCACCGCGTGCCCATACGAAGCCTGCATCGTGCTAAAGAGAGAGAAAACTGATTTTCAATACAAAAGAATTTTATAATAGTTGATGAAGTGGTCATATACTAGGTATATTGCCCTAAATCCCTAAATAGGGGCTGTTAAATTCGACGTTTCTAATGGCATCTAATATCGATCAGAGTTATCACCACTTCTTAAATTTAGCGATGAGCTCTAATTACGCTGGATATTGCGGTGGGATATGGTCAATACATTGGTCAAATCTCAATTGTAGTATCCGATCTGTAGTAATAACATAATGGAATTAACGTTTTTTCAGATATTTCTGAATCTTTATTAATTTTCCTTTTTTTTGTATTATTTCCAAAGGTTGAGACATAAAACACGCTGAAAATCCATTACTGGTTAAGTTAGATAACTCTCTAGACATTCAATAAAATAACGTTTTTTAATATTAATCAACTGAAACAAAGAAAGAAGAGGAACGGAAAACTGTTATGTATGTGTGTATGTGTGTATGTATGTATGTATGTAAACACTTTATTGTACACAAAAACTAGAAATAGATTTCTAAAGAATAAGCATGCAAAAAGGCGAATTTATCCCTTTAATTAAGGGATCTCTTCCAGTTAACCTTTGCGCAAATGTTTGAGTATTGTTTTAAGCACACATTGTTTAACATAAAACTGGGTTAAAGTTGTCTTCAATTAGTCCAGTTATGTGTGCGTTAAAGGAAATGCAGCATGGTGAACTCAGCATGGAGTTGCAATTCCCAACTAAAGCAAATTGAACGCTGTTGCCAATGCCTATAAAGGAGTCCAATTTAAACAACAATTGGTTTTTATATTTGAAAAAAAAAAAAGGTTTAATAACAAAACGTAAGTAATGTCGACACGATGCTTTCTTGTTAACATCCTAGAGCACGAAATTCGCAAAATATAAATAAATAGGCAGAAGGAGACCAAGCTTTTAACTTATTTTAATCAAGTGGAGGAGAAAGAAGGCACTGCGTCGTATCCGGAGACCAAGAAACTAACAAGACAAAACTGGCGATTACTAGACTAAAACGAGCGATGCTATGACATTATCAATGAATGTAGTCGTGTGTATCTATGGTAAAAACGTGCATTGTCACACCGAAAAATCATATTGCACTTCACCTATGGTCATATTTTTGTTTTAAATCGACGTAAATTCGAATCGCACCGCATGTCCGACACGACTGCTCTCAGCGTTTTATTTCTTTGTTGGGGCGATACGCGCTCTTGAATAATTCATAGTTGCGATCCACACTTAAAATGGCAATCTGTCGCCGGACGAAGTTCATAAAATACGATGCGGCTTTGAGGAAACGAATAGCGTTACCCGAAACTATAATATCGTTTACGGAAACACTGTTACGATGGTTTTACGTGCGCTGTGTGGAATCGACATAAGGAGAAATATTTAAGTGCTGGCATTGGCCTTGGATTACCTTCCAAGTGAAATACTTTACGTGGAAAAATATGAAGGCTAGGTGACCAAATTTTTCAGCGGCGCATTTACAGGTTTAATAGGCTTAGTAGACCCAGTTTTGAAATATATTTGAAATGGTTAATAATGATGATCATACTAGCTCTAAAAAAAATGTCTTGTATTTTTGTGAAAGCTAGAAAGCTAAATTTTATCAATTGAAAATTAGCAAATTTTTTGAACAGTCAAAAACGCCGTCCGCCATTTTTCCCTTTTGCTAATCTGTTGGCGTGATGTAGAATTACCTGTAAATATTCGAAATTCGGCTGTCGTGTAGTGCCATTCCGCTCACTCCAATATACTTTGACAGGAGATCGAGAGGGACGGCACTATTCGAAGTCGTCAAAGTAGACTTTCAGTTTTGTTTACATGGCCGATTACGTCACTATCTTAGCGAAAATGGCGGACAGCGTTTTAAGCATTTCAAAATACAGATTGAAAACCATATTTTCAAATTCAATTTTTTCAGCCATCTTTCACTTTTATGAATTAAAAAATATATATTTAGGTTTCCTTTGCTAAATACTATACGGAATAAACATTAGTTTATTACAATTTGACATGACTCAACTAGCCTAGGTATGGCACTCCGGCTAGTGAGACTTTCTACGTCACTGATTAGTTGCCGATTTATGTCAACAAAATAATTGTTAGGAGAAAATTGTTTGCCGCCAGTCGTAAAATAGTACATTGTTGTAGAGGCTGTAAAGCAAGCAATAGATTAACGAGTAAATTTCGAAGGCCGAGCCGCAGGGGAGGCCTTCGATAGTACGAGTTAATCTATTGCACTTTCAGCCGAGACTTAACATAGTGCTTTTCACGACACTAGGAAATATATTATAATACGAGTTTTTCATATTGGTAATTAAACTCGGCGCCTTGTTGCAGCCTCGTTGTTGTAAAAATCAGGGCTATTATAAACATAAAGCTGATCGTGCCCCCAGATTCAATTCAAACGACATAAAGACGATTTTCAACCCAGTTATGATTAATAACTGGGTTGAAAATTGAAAATCGTCTCTTATGAAGAAAAACAAAAATATTCAAACTTACCTCACTTTCAACTTAATTTAGACATTTAAATATTTAGTCTAGGTTTCACTCAGGTAAACAACCCTACGATACATTATACACTGAAGGGTCATTGTAGCGGTACGCAATATTAACATACGTTCCTAATAATTATGTAATATTTCGTGAGTCAATGTGAACATTATTCAATTAATATTTACTAAACAATAAATTTTGTTTTATTTTTTAAATATGGCCGGCTGCCCCGGAGCGCATGCGCGCTTCGCATCTCATCGCAATGGAGTCATAGCCTTTCAGCCGAATAAAAAAAAAAGAACTCAATATTTATATAGGTAATTAAAAGTATTTATTTGTTGAGAAATTTGTAATTGTAGAAATTAGGAAATTGTTTTACGCCCCATAACTAATTTTAAAATATAAATGTTCATGATTTTCAGAGTAAAACCTTTTTTAACAAAAACTTATTAAAAAGTAAACCTGAGGAGTATTATCTTACTTAAGAAAATAAACTCGTTTGTGGTTATTTATAAGTTTAAGAAAAAAATACACTCATAAATGACGCATTCTCATTGGTCAATTTAATTTGACATGCAGCAGACGATTAAGCTTTGATTGGTTAAATTGTCCTTTAAGCCGGCCGAGAAAATTAGTCTGAAATATTTTTTACAAAGTCGTATCTTACTATGAAATTCAAGTGTAGATTCTACACTTGAATTTCATAGTAAGATACGACTTTGTAAAAAATATTACTATGAAATTCAAGTGTAGATTCTACACTTGAATTTCATAGTAAGATACGACTTTGTAAAAAATATTTCAGACTAATTTTCTCGGCCGGCTTAAAGGACAATTTAACCAATCAAAGCTTAATCGTCTGCTGCATGTCAAATTAAATTGACCAATGAGAATGCGTCATTTATGAGTAGGGATGTCACGAATATTCGCATTCGCATTCGCATATGCGAATGATTCGTATCATTTTAAACATTCGCATCAACATTCGCATTCGCATCAAAGGATGCGAATGTTTTGCGAATGCGAATGTATGCAAGTCGTGAGTCACGATTCGAAGTTCGAAATCGCCTTATGGGTGAAAAGGCGGCGAAACTACTATTTTTGAAATATAATTTGCCTCTTTTAAAATTCGATTACGAATTTTATGTACCTACTTGAAATTTGAAGAACAATTTGTAATTTTGTAATTACTGTTCGGGTTCTCGATTTTACTTTTAATTGCAAGATTGTAAAGAAAAAAATTAAAATGATGACTTAAACTGAGTGTTTTAATGAATTTCCTTAAACATTCGCATTCGCATTCGCACATTCGCATCCGAAATATTCGCATTCGCATTCGCATTCGCGAATGTGAACAAATTGACATTCGTGACATCCCTAGTGTAGATACGAACTGTTACCGTAAGGTCCAACATTGTTGTCGTGTTGGGAGCTAACATAGATATACAGTTTACAAATGAACATATATAAGCAGTTTTGTGTACTGGATTCAGGTAATCTATAACCACATTTTCGAGCAGTTTCGTGAAAAAATAATTATTATGCATTTATGCATTACGACTGTCATGTTCTTTGACTAAGTTTCATTTTGTCGTAATAGTTGATTTAAAACATTCACGATTTTAAGAGATACATGTAACAAGAGAATCGGGGAGTATAATGATACACCACTGGCAACACAGAAACGGATTGACAGAACCAACCAACCAATCATAGCGCGATGACATCAAAAGTCTCGCCTATCATTCCGGACAGCCATACCTTGGGCCCAATTCGAGAATGCCGTTTGAGATATCGCCAAACGTCAAATCTCCATTAGATAACAGTTATATCGCCATTGAACTGTCATTTAAATGCGATGAGCTTAAAAGTGACATATCTCATCTCAATTTTGGAAATACGAAGGCGATAATGATTGTCAAAAATGTTATTCATGTATATAAATTTCTGTTTTGAACGAAACGTAACGGACTAATTTCACGTACTACGCGGTCAATTTAGAGTATGCGCCTGTTATTTATGCCGTCACATACAAAGGAAATGAAAATTTTGCGCGTCCGAATTGACGATGTTGCGATGTTCTGGGGATATCGCCACTTGTCAAGTAGGCACACGTCAAAAGTGACGGATGGCGATGAAAAGGAGAGATCTCCATTATATCTCTAAAATTGGTCGAATACCCCCCCTTATTTTCTTATGCCATGGTTTAATTAGTATTTCAGCGCCCTAGCTTATCGAAATGGCGTACTTTATTTACTCGTAGTTTCCGGAGAAGAGCATCACAGCGCCCTTCTTTATTATCTACAGTATACCAAAGGCACTGGGGTGTACAGTTTACAAAACCCTTACCAATGTTGTAACAGACCATTAAATAATCATCCACTTTTAATTCTACGTTTTTACATTATATTCAGCTTGGTTGCAACTTTAGCTACATTGGTGTTAAAATTAAGACGCTGGCGTCTATTTGACAACTAAAGAGACCGCTTTTTAGCGATAAGACCGCCTGTTGTCTACCGTTTTTAAATTTGTTTTGTTTGCATTTGCATTTCTTGCGTAAATGATTTTGGTATGCAATAAAGCGTACTTGTATTGTAAAGTTTTACTGCAACCGTGTTTTTCCCTTTTATATGTATAACAAACTTAACCTAACTTACTGTGTGGTGTACCAGTAAGGTTAAGGTTTCTCAGAGAAGATAGTTGAGAAAAAATATAAAAAGCTAAATAAACCGTGTGAAAGAAATAATGAGATTTGAGAGTACCTACACCCACCTACAACATTCCGTCATAAACAAACAATTAGATTATTAAAGCTACGGTGTGGCCGATGCTTGAATAAGGGAATTTTATCCTTATAAATAATATATCGCAGCGGTTAATTAATCCAATCAACCGTAATCTTCCTTAAACCAGCTCCGCCAGTTCCATAATTGAATTCTTCCGTGCACGCGAATACTTCAAAAACACGTCTCAGCCGATTCCCTAAAAATAAACATCAAACGAAATAGGAATGTGGCTAAGCCAATGTAAGTTTCGCCAATGTCTTGTCCCATGTCGTATACAATCCTTTGTACTACAACTAGAGGGTCTTTGTTCAGTGGGCGCGACCGCGAGCGAAGCGATCTCGTTCAAAAATGGAGAGCACTCCGAGTGACCTCAATACTGTGTAAGACTTTCTTTTATCCTTCTGACAGGTATCTTTGCCTTGAAATGGATATCCTCGTATTTTATAAGTCGTGATCGATACAAAATAACAAACGCAGGGGTGATTGGACGGAGCGGAGGATTTCAAAACAAGGGATTCGTGGAGTTCAATTATTAGTATGATTGCGAAAAAATGATTTGGACATTTAAAAAAATCAGACAATCTTGCATAATTCCACATTGTTACAAATCTTAAGGGTTCTAATATCTAGGTACATGATGTGATACATGGAGACAATACTCCAATTGTAAAAAAAAAAAACATTTAAGGCAAATACTCGTGTTCATCTAATTTGGAACGAGTTAAACCTTAAAGGACACGCAATTTAAAAAATCAATGAATTCGCGTCGCAACAGAATAAAATAAATTGGCGAGAGCGATGGGACAGTGCAAAATGACGACATTCAGTGTGGGTCCATTTAGCGTGATGGTTTTATTATGAAAATCGGCCCGCCAGGGACCAGCTGGGCGGTCTCGACCGACGGGACTGCCTCGCAGATAGTGATGGGCCGCGGTAATATTCCCGTTACCGTGTTTCAGAATATTACCAGTAAGTTTCCAATTTAGACAATGTGAACGCTGTTATGTGTAAGAAGGAAGTAAATGATGACGAGTGAATGGATGATATATAACAATGGAAGGAAAAATATGCTGCGCCGATCCCAAATAGATGGGATAAGGGCAAGGGAATGATGATGACCAGTACATTGCCAAAAGGTAACATATGAAATTGGTGAATATTTATGTAAAACCTTAAAGGACACGCTATTTAAAAAAACAATGAATAGTCGCGTTGCAACAGAATAAAATAAATTGGAAAGGGCGATGTGCGGACGGCGACGTTACATGACAATTTCATAATTATATAATCTGTTTTTTGGACTATGTTCGATTATACGGGGATAGAAAATTATATAATTTATGTGACGGGTGGAGATTGTAACAGTTCCATTGATAAGACGCTTGATAATATATAAAAAAAAAAAATATTTATTTAGGAGAACCAACAGCTTTAACAATTTTGAGTAAACTTAAATATAATAGAAAGCAGGGAAGCCAATTACAGGATCTCACGGATAGAATGGAAATATTATGAATTTACTTTCTAAAGGAAACTATCTAGGTATTTAATTTTGTTGTAATGGTTGCCAATAGTGACCATTTTAAGTAATAAACACAAGATAACTTTTAGTTACAACAAAACATTTTAATCATTCCGCAAATCTATAATTCGTAGGTAAGTAATCTATAAATCGTACTAATAGCATTACTTGGAAAATACCCGCTTTGGTAATATGACTGGTAAATACTCATCACTAATTCGCAGATATCGCAAAAATAAAGCTTATTACAAAGGACCTCGGCAACAATTCATAAATTTTTAAGATCAGACGAATTCTATTGGAACTCGTGTATTCATTCACCTTCAACGTTCGCATTACTTATTTACATCGGTACGCTCTTTGTATTAATGATGTTTTAAAACTTATCTATAAGGTAGGAATAATGATAATTTTTGATCCAATATTTTTGTTTCCAATTTGTTTCTTTTTTAATGCAGCATAAAACTGTGATATTCATTATTTTGCGCTGTTTATCTAAACAATTTCTTATTCCGATACCTCTGAACCAAACAGCTTCTGTCTTATTGTAGCAATTATTTCACCTTCAGCTACAAAGTTTCCTTCAAATGCCAAGCAACTAACGCATGCATTTATAATGGCGGTATACGCTAAGACAAATTTCCAGGGGCTTGTTTAACGTTGATATTTGACATTTCGACTAGAATAAATTATTCAGATGGAGGTTCGAGCAAATGGCTGTGATAGAGAGCTACTATCAATGTAAATTACCTGATTTGAAATGTCTCTGTCTGTCTATGTCTCTGTCTGTGTTACGGGGAGAGATGATGCTGATGCTGGGATTTTTTTTTACAATGCGATGTATTTCTTTTGTTTCATACGGTCTGAAGACGCAGTTAGCGTAGTCATAGTGCAACTGCCTACTGAGCCGGCGGTCCTGGGTTCGAATCCTGGCTAGGGCAAATATTTGTGTGTTGAACTCGAATTTGTTCCTAGGTCAGAAACGTTCTATCAGTTCTATGTACAGTCGCCATCAGATATATCGCAGAATATAAGGCGTCCATAAATATCTATGTATGTATACGTAAAATATAGATTATCATAACACAAGTTTACAAGAGGTTCATTTAGGTATTTGAGTGTTCAAAAGTGAAAATTTTTAATTGTCTACGTAAAGGCGGGTAGGAGCCGGAGTATTGGTACAGTAACTGTACCATCATCACTATACATAGTATAAAACAAAGTCGCTTCCTGTGATGGTTGCTTTTAACGGTTCACTAATATGTTGCATAAAATTGATACTCATATTTTCATTTTGCATAACAACCTTTGACAGAATCATCATTTCTCCGAATTTTATTTTGCATAATTTTTTTCTCATATTGTGATCTCATAATTTTTTTTATCAGAACATTCATATGGCAGAATATGAATAAGCATAATATTTACATGTCCGAATAGTTATTTCGAAGAGATTTATATGTCATAATAAATGAAATACGATAACCACTCCTTTCTTATTTCTACTTACCACATGACTTAGCGGTTCGATTCTGTTTTGGTCGCAGTTCTAACCTAACCTAACCCATTAAGTTCGGTTCTAACCACCTACTTTACTGGCAGCAGTGCGATTCTGTTGTGGTCGCCGTTCTAATGCCATAATAAATTCGGTGATATTAATGTTCTGCCATATAAAATTATGAGAAATGGATAGTATGCCAACTGACAATTATGATACTAAATGATTATGCTAAAGAATTATTCGGCTAAAAAAGTTTCGGTGATAGCTGTTATGCGAAATGAAATTCGGAGAATCGATATTATGCAAGATAAAAGGAACCCGCTTTTAACACACGATAAATATAAAGTGACAAAGCATCCGTCACGTTTTGACAAAATGCGAGTGTGAGTGACAGATGCTTTGTCATTTATTTATCACGTGATAAACGCAACCATCATAGGCCCCCTGTCTGTCTGTCCCTATGTATGCTTAGATCTTTAACACTACGCAACTGATTGCTTGATGCGGTTTTTTTATAGATAGAGTGATTCAAGAGGAAGGTTTATAGGTATGTATAATACATGCATAATTTATCAGCATTGCACCCGTGCGAAGCTGGGACTGGTCGCTTGCATTCATGTCTTAAGCAAAACTTTGAGAAGAAATTCAGAAGTTCCGATGTTTGCTCAATAAACTATGAGTCTAGCGGGTTTCGATGAAACTTGACACGGTGAAGCGTAGCCCCCCTCCTTTTAACCTCACTGTACGGCAAAAACTGAACTCTAATGGGATCACTTTGTTGCCATGTCCTTCTGTCTGTCCGTCTGTCAAGTACTTTAGAAAATGTAAATAGAAGCAATCTCATAGTTTGTACAGAACCCTCGGTGCACGACTCCAACTCGCACTTGATTAGTTTTTTTTATCGACAGTTTTTCCTGTCGCGATGTCTCTTAAGCTATTGGTGGAAATAAAGTCAGTTTTCTCCAAGATATTCAGCTTCCATTGGAGCAAGTGACAGGATTTCAGCCAATATCCACCACTAAAGAAGAACTTCTTACGAGTTCGAACATGTCGCACCGCTCGTGATCCATAACTGTAAGTTAAACCGTAAGTATATCTCCATCCATATTATTAGCATACCCTGGGTTTTCGATGCACGAATCACTAGGCCGACAGTAGGCGTCAAATGATTCGTGCTCCGAAAACCACTGGGTATGATAATTAGTGATGTCATATCTGATAGATCAGAATCAGAATCAGAATGTTATTTATTGCCTTAAAAAACTTATCCTAAGAATTACATTGCTAGTAACTAAAAAAAAACAATACAAAACAGAATAAAGTGAGGCAATGGGTCTCAGTATCAGCATGTGCTAGGTCAGTAAAGCCCAGCGCTGGTTTTCAGACTAAACCCGGAGATTAAGTCGGTTGCTGACATGTCGACAGTTCAACAAAAAAAATTAAATGTATAATATGACAAAAAAACAATAATAATAACAACGTGATGCAAACAACTATAATAATAAAAATTAAACTACTAAAATAATGTAAATTAAAATACAATAACACCAGCATAGTGCTATTCATGTAGGTTTAGGTCAAGGAAAGAAAATGACAAATAAAAAATTGAAAAATGAAAAAGAGGGAGAATATTGGTGATAGCTGCGAATCAATGTAGGTGTATTCGCTTTGGATGTAACACGATAGTTATTTGAAATAAATATTTAATGACCAACCTAAGTACGATAGAGGACGTCGTTACTTCCATGCTTACCCTTGGTATTTAAACCAAATCAATAGCTAGGATCATAAAATGAAATGTGTATTTAGTAAAGCTTTGGTCACGCGACAAGCTTTTCCTTTCATGACAAACCTAGGACCGATTAAGTTAAACGAATTTTACGGCTAATCAAGAACTATAAATTAAGGTCAGCCGCAAACTAGACTGGTAAATTGAAATTTAATCGGGGGTGACTTTGAAAGTAATTATTTATATGTACGTGGGTCTTTTATTAAAGACGTGTCAGAGATAGGACTAAGGTTATGTGGGGCGATAATTATCTTGGTTACGAATTGGTATAATTTATACTTTAGGTGCCTCGAGACGGGCTGACGTTCGGGGTACAATAGTATTTTTATTAATAGTACATTACTGCAGAGGCCGCGAAATAGGGAATTATTGGCCGAGTAGTAATAGATGGCCGAGTGATAACGAGGCCATCTAGAGATACGAGGCCGATAATCCCTGTTCGCGCCGAGGCTTGTATAGTGCTTTTCTCAAATAAATCCAAGGAAATAATACAAATGTTCAACTTATATATTCATATAAAAACAAATTTATTTCAAATTTAATAAAAAAAAAACTAATTTATTTTTTTAAGCTGTTCGGGTCAATGTTTTTGCCACCAAATGTTAAGATGATTCTATTTATTAAAAAATGACAACACCTTATTAATTAGATATTGTTATATTTTTTAACAATAAACGTGATTCCTTGTTTATTTTATTGAATATCTGATTTAATCGAATTGAATAATCTAGTTAAATATAAGAAATAAAACGTAAATTATATACATGCACAAACTAAGTTTTTTTTATTGGCAGTATGCCATAGATTATCAATAAAAGAAATAAACCCCACTGAAACAAAAGACAATCTCTTTGTTGGCTACGGCCAATAATGTTGTATGAAATTCCTTTATATCGTTCTAATTTGAAATTAGAACGAATCTTCAACAATTGCTATACAAAGACGTATTTCGCGTTCTATTACCACGATCATAAGAACGACATTTCCTTGGATGTTTGAGAAAATAAATATTATTGCTACGATTTACCGTACTTTCAAACACCTGTGCTTTTGGAATTGACTATTAGGTACTCGTATACATTTAAATGTTATAATGTATATAATAAGTAATAAATAAATAAATATTGGACAACCTCATACAAAATGTTTAGTTCCAAAGTTTTTGCATGATATCTATGGCGTCACATAATAAATCGGACGCAAACGTGATACGTTTTAATCGAATTAAGATTACATAACTTAAATCAAAAATTTAAAACACCCCCGATACAAGTAGCTGGTCATCACTAAAACTGAACGTAACTCCAAAATTTTGAAATCTAAGCTTAAATATTAGCTGAGATCTCGTCACTTGTTCCAATTAAAGCTGAATATCTTGTAAACTACTGGTCCTATTTCCACAAAATAAACTGCACTCAAATTGTCCATCCGTTGAGCTATGATGCCACAGACAGATACACAAATACAGAGATACACAGATACACATTTACACATGTTAAACTTATAACACCCCTCTTTTTTATAGATAAGGATAACAGATGCCACATGCACAATAGTATATCTATATATATAAAACTCAAAGGTGACTGACTGACTGACTGACTGACTGACATAGTGATCTATCAACGCACAGCCCAAACCACTGGACGGATCGGGCTGAAATTTGGCATGCAGGTAGATGTTATGACGTAGGCATCCGCTAAGAAAGGATTTTTCAAAACTCACCCCCTAAAGGGGTGAAATGGGGTTCCAAAGTTTGTATGGGGAAACAAGATTAGTTAGACTATTTTATACGAAACTTCACAGGAGTATTCCTAACGATAAATGAGTAAACACGTCTTTCAGGTTTTTTGAAAATTCAACCCCTAAAAGGGAGAAATGTGGTGACGAAGTCTGAAAATCAGCATGGGTGTTGTTTTTATGGTTTATCGGGTCGCTGATTACGAAAACCGCAACGATTTTAAAATCCAACGTGGCGGACGTGAATTACCATCTCCCCTGTTGGGGTGAAATGGGGTTGAAATGTCTAAATACTAAACGGCTGGTTCTAGAGAGTTCAAATTTGGCACGTAGGTTCCTTATAAGGTGTAGGGGTGCACTAAGAAAGGATTTTTCAAAACTCACCCCCTAAAGGGGTGAAATGGGGGTCCAAAGTTTGTATGGGGAAATAAGATTAGTTAGACTATTTTATTTGAAACTTCACAGGAGTATTTCTAACAATAAATGAGTAAACACGTGTTTCAGAATTTTTGAAAATTCAACCCCATAAAGGGAGAAATGTGGTGACAAAGTCTGAAAATCAACATGGGTATTGTTTTTATGGTTTATCGGGTCGCTCCAAAACCGCAACGATTTTAAAATCCAACGAGGCGGACGTGAATTACCATCTCCCCCGTTGGGGTGAAATGGGGTTGAAATGTCTAAACACTAAACCGCTGGTTCTAGAGAGTCCAAATTTGGCACGTAGGTTGCTTATAAGATGTAGGGGTGCACTAAGAATGGTTTTTTTTTTAATTCACCCCCTATGGGGGTGAAATGGGGATTCAAAGTTTGTATGGGGAAACAAGATTAGATAACTTGGTACCCTGTATCCCGGAAGGGGAAGAGGGAAGAGTTGGTTTCTATGGATTATCGGGTCGCTGATTACTAAAAAAAGAACGATTTTAAAATTCAACATAGCGGACGTGTAATACCATCTCTCATGTTAGGGTGCGATGGGGTAGAAATGTCTAAATATGTCTAAACATTATGGGTGTCGTTTTTAAACGCACAGCCCAAACCGCTGATTCTAAAGAGTCTAAATTTAGAACGTAGGTTCCTTATAGGGTATAGGGGCGCACTAATAAACGATTTTTCTAAAGGGGGTGAAATAGAGATCCAAAGTTTGTATGGGGACACAAGATTAGACTATTTTATTCGAAACTTCACAGGAGTATTTCTAAGAATATGAGTAAACACGCTTTTCAGGCCTTTCAAGAATTGAACCACTTAAAGGGGGAAATGTGTTGACAAAGTCTGAAAATCAACATGGGTATTATTTTTATTATTTATCAGGTTGCTGATTACGGGTACAACAATTATTTTAAAACTCAACGTAGCGGACGTGAAATACCATTTCCCTGTGGCGGTGCGATGACGTTATGATTGTGGGTGATATGAATATGGGTGTCATTTTCATGTTTTTTTGGGACATTTGTGGACATGAAAATTCTCGAAAGCACGTGTGCCTAATTGCAATTCAATCGGTGCAGTACTTTTGCAGCAAATCGGTTGTAACAGACGGACTCACAGACAGCTACAAGTGATCCTATAAGGGATTTATTTTTGCTTTTGAGGTATGGAATGAGTCCCGTTATCCTAATAGATGTTTAAATTTGTATTTGGTGCCATTTCGATTGTCGTCAAGGCCAGTGCGGGTGGCGCGGCGAGACTGGAGTAGTCATCGGGAAACCTCCTGCAGCCGTAATAAATGCATTCAAACTTTTCAACAATAAAACGGCTAGACGGATATGCATGAGGGATAAGCAGATTATACCCTAACTTTAACAAATAGCCCACTTTTTTTCCTGAAAAAAGAGCATCGTTCCCGTAGGATCATGTTTATTGTATAGGAACGCGGGCGAAGCCGCGGGTTAATGCTAGTTGTATATATATTACTAACGAAAGTCTATTAGTTTTAATTAGTTTGTAATACCCTTACTACCTGTCATACACACAATATTTTTCATCACATTTGGGACGAAATAAAAAATACATAAGACAAAAATAAACACCAGGAACTATATAGGCCTTTGTCCTTCAGTACACCTGCATGTAATAACATATTTTACGAGCAAATGTGATGAAAAGTTATATGTCATAGACCATAACAATACTTGAATGCATCTATTTGACTTTTAGGACTATCAGTCATTATGAAAGAGGCTTAATTGCGTGTCACTGAGTAATAGCGACGGTTGTTTTGGCACACCGACCTTGGCCCACTGCCTGTCATGTTATCTTCATATCATAGCGCTATTAAAAGGCTAGCACTGTGTGTCACGCACAGTTTCTGAACTTTACAGTTGTTTTCGGAGGTTTTGATAACTATAAAAGACATATATATCAAAGTGACTATACATTGTTTTTATTAGATTCCCGTTCTCCATTTTCTTTTTTAAAAACTTTAAATTTAATGAACAGAACACACACGATATATGACTGTTATTTTGTTAAATGTCATAATTGAGATATATACCAATTTTTAACCAACTTCAAATAGGAGGAGGTTTGTCTCACTCATAACTTTCGACCGGGTGAATCGATTTCGATGATTGTTTTTTTATTTGAAAGCTGGTGCTTCCCTTGTGGTCCCATTTTTGGTCTAAAGCGTTCTGACAAAAGCATTCATGAGAAAACTATGTAAGTCTTAAATTTTCTTATAGCGAATTATGTGTTATCATTATTGTCGGAAGTCTATTTAATAATTAGTTGGCGTCCAAATCTGATAAAGGTAGGTATGCCGTCCAAACTTTAAAGTCTGTTTTTGTTAATTTTTTTGATTATATAAGACCAAAAGTGAATTCAGAAACCATTTCTGGAAATAGGATTCATATACATAACTCAATAAACAATAAGATTTTTTCAATATTACACCTTTTAAAAGTTATTCATATTAAATTTTTGGACATTCATTTGTCCTTGCCGTTTGCCATTCAATTAAATCGTGTAGTGACGTCGCCGCCCGTAATTAGGAAACAGATGAAATTAAATTAAATTGACCTAATACGTTACGATTATGACAAAAAGAAGTGCTAGATTAAACCGTCTTGATTAAATAGCTACACTGTGCTTAGGCCCTAAGAATAAGAATTTGTATGCCCTATAAAAATAGTTGATCATTATGGAACCTACTGATAAAACACTTCTACACGTACCCTCGTAACACGGACCTCGGCTTACGCTTTAGTACTCAAAACGGTCCTCCCGATCACTTTCGGAGCCAAGTTTTAAGGCCCATTCAAATCAATACGTTTATATGAACTTTTCAAGAATTTTAGTTCGTACCCCGGCACGTGAACAAGTCTTGCTATTTTCAACCGATTTCAGAAAATAAATCCTACTGTATGTTTTTTCGTTGTTGTCTAAAAGCGCGTTGTTTAAGCTTACGTTTGTAAACTTTAAACTAGAACATGGCAACACTTTAAAGATTCCCTAATAAGACTACTTACTCTAAAAATTGGGGCAAAAAGCTAGTTGACGATAATTTCTCTCTCAATCAATCCCAGAAAGAACTCTCGTTTGAAAGGCCGTCAATTCTGGCAAAACACATGTGACTTCTCTTTCATTGTTGGTATCCAAGAGTGACCGCAAACGCTTATTATATACCAACAAGCAATCCATCTGCTCATACTTATACCGTATCCTTAAAATGTTTCATAAAAAAAAGTCAACTACCAGTACCTCAAATAAAGTCATAATCATCATCATCATTTCAGCCATAGGACGTCCACTGCTGGACACAGGCCTCCTCAATTGACTTCCACATGGGCCGGATAGAAGCGACCCGCATCCAGCGAGTCCCCGCCACCCTGACCAGGTCGTCCGACCACCTTGCGGGTGGCTGTCCTACGCTGCGCTTGCCGGTACGTGGTCTCCACTGGAGAACCTCTCTGCCCCAAGGGCCATCGGTTCTTCGGGCTATGTGCCCTGCCCATTGCCACTTCAGTTTGCTAACCCTGTTTGCTATGTCGGTGACATTAGTTCGTCAAATAAAGTAATATTTGTCAAATAAAGCAGCGGTTCCAAAGTAATTGTAAGCATATTAACGTTGATTTCTTATAACACAGGATGCTACAATTACGATATAGGAACTTTAGGAGTTGGTACAACCCTATATGTCTTAGTCCAATCTGTGTATTTTTGAGGACTAAGACTTACTAGAAGGGGTTTCAAGTTCTTCCTAAGAATAGTCTTCTGTGTTTTGAATACTTAAAATATAATCAGGATATCCTTGTGCGAGGACATAGTTAGAAAAAAGTGAATTAAAAAAAGTGCAAAATAGTTGACTAAAATCTATATATAGGTATCTATATCTATAAAAATGTATGTATGAAACACTAGGCCCCAAAGTCTTATACCAGTCCCATGGCATTCATTATAAGCACATTAACGTCAACACACGAAACGACAGGAATCAACCGCCAAATGTTTTGCCATAATATTTTAACGAGCTTACAAAAACGGAGGTTTCAAACAAAAATAGAACAAAACGCGTAACTGTGTTATGTCATGACAAGTTTATCACGCTATAACAAGCTTTGATACAGCCTTTCTATTTAGAATACATTTTAATATTTAGTGCATTAGAGAAGTCATATTTCAGCCAAATAGAAAAAAAAGCGCGAGGTAGATAATTCATAGAGCGAACCCAAACTTCAATGTTGTTGTTGTCCTAAGGCACCCCGGAGGTGCAGAGTCTTCGTAAGTTCGTGCCACGCCTTTCTATCTTCAGCTACTTTAGCCTCGTTCTAGCTCAGTCCGATAGCTCGCAGTTCGCTTTCAATGGTGCGCAGCCAAGAGTGTACTGGGCGTCCACGGCTACGTCTTCTGTCCGGCGGCTTCCACTCGAAAGCGATGCTTGCATTGTTCGTTTCTCCTCTACGGATACTCTGACGTTGCGACGAGAATACCTAGACTGTTTCCAAGTTTGTGTAGCTAGGTAGTATAATAACTTGCCAAGGTTGAATAGACGATGATGAGGGCAACAGAGTCAAAAAAGCCAAGGCTGCGTTTGCCCAACTAAAGCCCGTTTGAGAGTCCAATGAGCTTACATGGCGCGTTAAAGTTTCCCTCTTCAAGTCCATCGTCCAAGTCTCTATTGCTGTTTGGCTACAAGACGTGGAGTGTGACAAAAGGCCTGAGGAACAAGAACCCTGAGGTCTATTCTCCGCGTATTTTGGCCAAAGACAATGCGAAACAATGACCTGTCGAGGATATATCACCAGTCCCCAATCAATGTGGAGATCGAGATACGGAAATGGAGATGGATAGACCACACCACCAAACAAGAATATTGCCATTAAATAAAATTATGAATATCAACTAGGTATAAAACTAAAAGTGTTCTATCTATAAAGCGTTCAAGTAGCCCATTTCTAATATATCCGCCAAGTCGAGCAAAAAGCGCGCGCCGGTTTTACCATATAAATCTCAAAGCGATTCAGAACATAAATATAATATGTAGGTATATATCAATTTCGCAGAAGGGTTTATTGCATAATTTACCACTATAAACTTATCTCCCACCCAAAGGTATTCTATTGTATTGTAATCCATGTGAAGCCCAAGTTGACGAGGTGCTAGAACATAATGTTCGAGAATATACCTATAGCTATGGATGGACAGCCATATAGGTCATACAAATCAGTTAAGGTACACAAGCATCACCGGCATATCTCGATATTCTAACCTTGTTGCAATGCCTCGTTGAATTATACTTATATGTAGTTTTGTCGTCATTTGCCACTGTATACATGTAAATATAATGTCTTCCGAGCAAATAGTAATTTTATCCATAATGAAGGCCGGGTCAGCGAACTGGTGGTAACATAATATTCGGTGATACCAGTCCGTACCGTTTATACACATCAGTTAGGGCAACAATTGATGCGAATCTAACCAGATAAATTTTCAGTCATTGAAATAGGCACTTGGAAAACACCTTTCATTTTGTAGATAGTTGTCGCCAAAAACTTTCCTAAAACTAGAGTGACTGCTTTGACATTTTAACAAGTTTCGTGGGGTCAAACTTTAATACAGTGATTTAATATAATAATTAAAGGTGTGACCAGGTTAAGTTAAGTTTGCACCTGCGGACCTATGATCGTTGATTTTATCAAGCGATAAATAAGGGACAAAGCATCCGTCTCCTTTTGACAAGATGCGAGTGTAAGTGACAAATGCTTTGTCACTTATTTATCACGAGATAAACGCAACCATGATATGGTATGTATGGTGCCGCATACAAATGAGGTGCAAATTTAACGCAACCGATCACGTTTGTTGTATGGGAACCCCACTTAAATATTTATTTTATTCTGTTTTTAGTATTTGTTGTTATAGCGGCAACAGAAACACATGATCTGTGAAATCCAAAAAATATTTCATCTGTCTAGATATCACGATTCATGAGATACAGCCTAGTGACAGACGGCCAGACAGACGGGCAGCGGAGTCTTAGTAATAGGGTCCCGTTTTTTACCCTTTGGGTACGGAACCCTAAAAAGATCCTCCATTGAAATAGAGAATTACACAACGCTTTTAATATCACTCGATACTCTCTTCTTTCTCCGTGCCTCTTCCCAGTTCATTTGGGGTCGGCGGCGCTCTGAATATGTTTACGCCATTTGGCTCTGTCATTTAAGTCAACTGTAATTAAATTTGATATTTTTTCAAGGTTTCTCCACCAAGTATCTTTCGGGCGTCCTCGGGGTTGTTTTCCTATGTCAATGTTTAGGGCGGTTTTTTTTTTTTTTTTTTTTTTATGTCATAGGGGGCAAACGAGCAAACGTATCGCCTGATGGAAAGCGATTACCGTCGCCCATAAACACCTGCAACACCAGAGGAGTCACAAGTGCTTGCCTACCCGGAGGACGAAGATAGAATGCCTCTATGCTAGTAATTTCACCGGCTATCTTACCCCCACACCGGAACAACAATGCGAACATTGCTGTTTGGCGGTGGGTTAGCAGGCAAGACGGTAGTAACAATCCGGACGGACCCTGCACGAGGCCCTACTACTCCATTCTGACTTTTTAAGGCTTGCCATACTAGTCGACGTGGTACCCTGTCGAAAGCCTTTTCTAGGTCAAGGAACTCGATTCGTCTACAAAAATATTAAATCAATAGTATTTTTTTGGTGTAAAAGCGACGCAATTAGTTATAGTTATGGACACTAGCGGGCGATAGTTGCACGAACGCGCGCTGTTTTAGTTTTAGCCCCAGCGAAAGACGGTGGCGCCAGGTGTCAGAAATATTTTCATAGAATATTTGAAACTTATTCCACAATTTAAACAGGTTAATAAACGCTTGGCTGCAGACGTCTGTAATGCGACTTACCAATTTTGGTTGACCGACTCCAAAGTCCTGTTCAGCAGCAGCCATTGTTAAGGAGAATTACACAACGCTTTGCAAAGTTGCTTTTGTACCAATTAATAACAGCGTATTCGTCTTTAAAATGATTAAGGTGTATAAATAAATAATAAATAAATAAAATCTTTATTCATGAAATCATAGTAATAACAAATGGCATAAAAGGTCTTAGATCTATACAGAGCATTCTTAATACTGGTGCCTGAACTAGGAGAATCCTGTATCTCAGGCTTTGAGAGTTCAAAAAAGTACAAAAATAATAATCATTTACAATTAATACAATACTACTTATTGAATTCATAATATAATAATACTATAAAACTATATAATATTTTTTTTTGATATTGCTTAATTAAGATATGTTCAACTATGTAGGACATTGCATTGTCACCGTTAGCACAAATTGAAACTAGGACAGTCGGAATTGCATGAATCGTCAGCTTGTTTAATTTGTTTAGGTATATTACAAATCAGAACAATATTTAATAATAAAAAGTTACGCGGCGCGGTTATGAAATATAGGAAATAATGAGTCGAGAATGTTTTGAGTAATACTAAAACTGAAAATGGACTTCTTATAATCTAAAAAGGCGCTCTTAGGCGCCTTCGTAGTCTATATAGTTTTGGAACCTTTTTTCGGCTAGTTTTCTTGCTGGGCATTCGGCAGTGCCAGTTTCGTGATTACACGGTTTCTTATAGTGCATGCATGTCGCGCACTTTGGTGGTTCGGTCTTCTTGGTGCAGTCCTTTATTGCGTGCCCTACCTCTCCGCAATGCCCACAGATGTTAACTTCCATCTTACATGTCTTCGCCGCATGCCCGTACTGCTGGCATTTATAGCACCTTGTGACCAGAGTAAAATCTCTTACAGGGCACGACGACCAGTTCACGAAAACTCTGTCATTTGTGACTAGTACCTTGCGAATTAGAGCTGGAACTTCAATAATATAATTGCAGGTCTCGGCTTCCTTCCTTCCCGATTTATGGCTCAATCTTGACGAGGACAAAAACTTTTCTAGGGTCAGGTCTTGTAGTTTGTCGGCTAGGTTTTGTTGAAAGATACACTTGAAGACTTCCGCTTCTTGCATATCCGCGGGCACTCCGACAATTACTACTCTGGGCTTTCGTTTTTGTGTTTCATCCACAGTGAGGCCTGACGTCGTTAGCTGCTGCAACTGCTTCAGTTTCGCGATGTCCTCCTTGGAGTCGGTGCTGATAACAACGTATATATTGAATATCTGTCTATTTATGAATATAAGTATAAAAGACTAGTGAATAAGATTGAAACTTTACATCGTTTCAGTATGGTTTATTTTTCAGTAGATACAATTTTACACTGGTTTGTATAATTATATGGTATACACTGGTTTTCACTGGTTCTTTTGGATTGATACATTCGAGCGGTGTTATAAAAACAGGAAAAGTCTTAATAGCGTGTTTTAGCAGATCCCTTGGTTGGATCAGTGACTAGTATTACATTGACTAACCATAATTATTATACTGAAATATGACACAAATGTGGTACTACTAGCGCCATCTTATAACAGGTAAATAAACAATAATTTGGACAAAACAGAGATAACTCGAGCCATCTATCATAGCCAGCACGTCTAGCATAACTTTGACACGCGACTTTTTCTCGCGCGAGATAATTACCCGTCTCTTTCTGTGCAGTAATGCGAGGGAGTGACAGGTGGTGTAACTGTAATTTGAGAAACAAAACATGTAAAGTCGGTTATACACTATGTTATAGCTGCCAACTTTTTGAGCATAACCTTGACTGCGCAGTAGCCGATTTACGTACAAATGTAGGTACATGCGCAGATCCGCTATTTTTGTTCGAAAAGTTTGCCGGCAACTATACTCAATGAAACCATAAAGGTGCACCGACCGTTAGTGCGGCGCATGGCTTGTAGTGAAGTGAGCCGATAGTGCGTAATCAAGATGCTTAGAGAATCATTTTTTTTTCTTTATTTAAAGAGCTTTGTCACTCAAGTGACGATATCTAGGTGCTACAAACGTAAGTCTTAGATCTAAACTAATATGTACATTAACGCCTATTTATGCCTATACTTACTAAGTACTTTATAAACTAGTTTGGTGCTTAGAGAATCATATACTTAAATCACAATTTAAACAACTTAATAATCGCTTGACTGGAGACATCTGTAATATGCGATTTGCCAATGTTGGTCGATTGAACCCAAAGCCCTGTTCAGAGCAGACCATTGTTGTTGTTGAAGGAGAATCACACAATGCTTTGTGAAGTTGCTTTTGTACAATGTAATGTTGCAAAAATTATTAGGTATTTTATGCATCGCCTATACAAATACGCATTTGACTCTGTAGACGAAATTATCTCATTATGTGTGATAGGATTCAGGAAATATTAACGGAACTCCTACATTTTTGCAAACTAACGTATTTTTTTTTTTTTTTTATGTCATAGGGGGTAAACGAGCAAACGTATCGCCTGATGGAAAGCGATTACCGTCGCCCATAAACACCTGCAACACCAGAGGAGTCACAAGTGCTTGCCTACCCGGAGGACGAAGATAGAATGCCTCTATGCTAGTAATTTCACCGGCTATCTTACCCCCACACCGGAACACAACAATGCGAACATTGCTGTTTGGCGGTGGGTTAGCAAACGTATAGACGTATTTTGACGTTTTTAGGGTTCCGTAGTCAACTAGGAACCCTTATTGTTTCGCCATATCCGTCTGTCCGTCTGTCCGTCCGTCCGCGGCTTAGCTCCGTGATCAATTAGAACTAGAAAGCTGACATTTGCTAAGAGTATGTGTATGTAGCACGCCTACAAAACGGTAAAATAAAACCAAAAAAAAAATCGCTCCGTAAATAAAAAAATAGCGCCCCCCCCCCCCCCCCCCCCCCTTGAAATCTTTCTCGTAATTTACACATCGGGCTTAAAACCGCTGTTTTAAGCCCGTTCATATTGGGCAACTACGGAACCCTACACTGAGCGTGGCCCGACATGCTCTTGGCCGGTTTTTAATATTATGTCACGATTTCGTTCCCAGAATGTGAAAGAAAACTATTTCTTTTTCTTGCAGTCGGTTACTTTATTAAGACAATATTATTATTGTTCATTTAGATCCAAGTATAAACATGCAAATGTAAGCCCTAGCTTTCAGCGGCGTTACCATTTTAATTACTCAAAGTACATTGGAGTTGCGTTTTGTTTTAAAATATCGGCGCTTATCGCTTTGGTGGCATTGCGGAGACGAGCCCCCAGGGGTGTTCCATACAATATTCATATTCATGAAGCAGATTGAGGGTTTGATAAGTAAATACAGCGACACACGTACAGGGCACTATTCGGCGAGGCATTGCGATTTATTGATTTTCAGATTATATGATTATTTAATACTGATAACCCTAAGAACATGGTTATATTTATATATGTAGAATGCAGGAGAAGCATGTATATATGCGTTACGCTACACATACACACCACACGTTGGGAGACGTAAAATAGGACCCTCATAATACGGCACAAAGTTTGTCACACTTTTATATTCACAATACTTTTTTTATTCGTAAACTAACCGGCGATTGACTTCAGTAACACCTGATGGTGACTGCGGAGTCTAAGATTTAGCTCGCTGGCTCAGCAACAGTCTATTGACTCCTGTCTTGAAGAGAGCTAATTTTCAGTAAATACATACGATGGGAGCGAGTTCCATTCCTTCGGTTCGCATTAGAAGTGATGAAGCAAATCGCTTTGTGCAAATAAATTGTAAATTGACAACATAAGGATAAGGTTTGTAACCTAGACTAGTTGTCCGATAGTGAAACGGGGAATTGCCGCTTCGTCAATTCAACCGATTTTCTCAAAATTTGTATAAGGCCTTGTGCCGTTTTGACTAGAACAGAACTGTGTTATATTTATAAAACGATTTAAACTCACGCAAAAATTGTCAAAAACGGCCCGACATATTCGAACTCGTATGGAGCTCTTCATCAGGGGCAGCTATCCGTGCGGCTACGCGATTCGCGTCTCACGATAGTTTTAATAATAATTGTTATAGAACTATTTTGTATGAGTTGTTTGAACCGCAACATGCAATTTTCAAATTCGTGTTAATACAGACTAAGAATTGTCAGTAAACTTGTCTTACGAATTACCGCGCTTTATTCCTTCGCCAAAATGTACGATGATATATGTGAACCGTACTTACATAAATCTTGACGAACAATAACGATGCCACAAAAGTCAAAAAGAAACCGCCGTACCCGAAAACTCTTCAACTTACTCTAGGTACTTTTGCTCCGATGTTTGTATTGTATTGATATAAAACTCTGCTCAAACTTGGAATCAACTTTATCATACCTACAATAAATAAAGTTCTATCGTCGTAATGCATAAAGATAACTCGATACGGTATAAAGATAGTTCGATGACGAAATTGCAGGATGATCCTTTCTGACTACATATCGTTTTATTATGGAAATTGTTCTGTCTCAAACGTACAGATAAGCGAAGGTTACACGTAAATTATACGTACTGCCCGAAGCACAGGACTCATAACTACTTGCATATCGCGATCGGGTGAAATTCAGAACCGATAACAGTATGTACCTACAAGGTTGTTAGACAAACAAATGCAAGGGATAATTTTCATAACGACTGCTATTTGTGAGCGTCGCGTAGGGGCTTGCTCTTGAGATACAAACCGCGCAAACATGGGTAACACTGAAGCTAGGGGGGAGCGCGGGAGGCTGGCAACATCGGAGTACGGTACGGTGTTTATTCTGCCGCATATATCGACCGCACCCGTGGCGCGCGCCGCCCGGTTCAGTCGTCTCCGTCGCTCGCCGGGACCGAGCGCTCGCACTCCCCGCGCTGTGACAGCTGCCGACAACCTAACACGCGACTTATTTAACAATATCAACAAACATATCTAATACTACAAACTACTAGTAACAATTGTAACTTACAAACGTCAGTTAAAGCGAAGTGTTACGAACGAAACAAGTGTCATGTGAATTGGTTGGTTGCACTTCTTCAGGCAGCTGTTCATACGGTAAGATTATGAAATAGTCCCCAATTCTCCTTTGTAACGCTTATAGCATATGCTTCAAGGTTATGACGCTCAAGGCCTTTAAAACTCGACATTTTACCACGCGTGTGGTTAACTATGTAGTAAACACGTCACTATGTTTCTTAATGAGAAATTAACGGGACTGTGGCCCATTAGAAAAGCATTATCATCAACGAATCTGACTGGAGCCTTGAATTATGAGACTTCGTGGTTGAAGTATGAATTTTACCTCCAAATATGTATTACTAAGTTAATTTAGCGCGGATGTGAATGATGTTCCGGGCTCGTAGCAGGTGCTACGAGAGTCTACGGTGTAGCAAAGTTGTAGCGCGTAGCAATAAGTGTCATACCTCGGGTTATTTACCTCCTTACGGCTGAACAACTTTGGCTCGTAGCCTAATACGCGGGGATCGTAAACCGTTTTATAGAATAAACGGGTAAAATTAATTATTTCCTGTAAGAAACCTTCACAGAACCTTGTTTCATTCATTTATTTATGAGATTCTTTGATAAAGTAGATATATGTATGTCATATTTATCAATGCAATATTCCGGTTATGATAGCCACTCAATTGCTTCGAATTTTGAGTTGGACTCTATTTATATAATAAAATAAGAGCGGTCATAGGTAGCCGTAGTTACCAAAAGCAATCTAGTGGATAGGAGAGATTCGAGTTAAATTAAACTGAAAGAAACTATGAACGAAATTGAAAAACAAATGATGTCCATTTTTAGGACTTCCTTTTGTCAATTTATTATTAATTTTACGTACAGTTTATTAAAATTATAATAAATTTTTACGTCAGCAGCTCAAACATGGCGATGTTGCTGCGAGATAAAAGTGAACAAAATGCTATTTAACGCGATGCGAGTACAAAGTAACTTTTTGATCTTTTCAATTTGTGGTCACGAATCTTTCAGCCACAGGTTAATTATAAAATTCGAATCATTCAAACTTCGCTGCGCTCTGTCTCTATCATATCTATATGAAAAAGAGAGTGATAAAAGCGTATCAATTAGAAATTCGATTTTTGAATCCAACCTCGTTTAAAAAACACGTTCCGATACTCGTTATACCATAAAATTAAAACAAAACACCCGAAAATGATTGATTTGCCACATATCGTTTTTAACGATAATTGTGTCTCTCTTTAATATAAAACAAATAGAATATTGTTCAAATACGGTAAAGTTTTTCAACTTTATACAGAAAATATAATAATAATTTATAATTTCATCAATTTATCATAGATGCAGTTCAAGTTATTATTATTTATTATTTCCGTTATTTTCTTTTGTATTTATTTTGATTGGTGATATACAAGTAAAAATATGAATCAAACCGTAAACAAAATCTCGTGATAATATATAAACACGTAATGTATCTGCTAAATCTTCCAATTTGATCAAATAATGACAACTGTGGTGGTTGTGAGGGACTGGTACGGTGTTGAAACATATAATTTTAATTAAATGATACTATTATTCCTTTTTAAGTAGCAGTTATCTATTTTCTAATTAATTATATCATTGAAATCAGCAACAAAGACTATAAACATACCTGCACTTGAATGGTTGTAAGAATAAGTACAAAAAATCAATCGGTTTTACTAAAAATGTGATATTATTTATTTTGTTTACTGGATCGTGTACTTTATAGTTAAAAATGTTTATAACATTTAGCAAACTGACATACAAAATACAAATCACTTGGTAGTAGTTATATAAACACCTGGGGGCCTATGATGGACACTCGTATCTTGTCAAAACGTGACGGATGCTTTGTCACTTATTTATCGCGTGATAAAAGCAACTCAGTGGTGGTGAGGTTAACACGCTGGACCGGTATTCCACAGGTACCGGGTTCGACTCCCGGTCTCTTCCGGCAGGTTACGCATTTCAATTTTTCTTTGTGCTTTGATCTTTGTATCAATGGTTTAAAATAATGGAACATTACGTGTTTCATAAAATTAAAAAATTGGGCAATTTGCGCATTGTAGTGTTCACTAGGGTTTGGATAATTCAATAAACACATTAATCGGGCTTTCAGTAAACTTGCAGTGCGTCCGCCACCGGTGACGTCTGTCAATGTAATGACCGATAGCTGGCGGATCGAGGGTACATTTAATATCTATAAATGTCTATATACTACGCGCATAAAGGGTTCCGTACCATAATCTATAACAAGTTTGTTGTATGGGAGCCCCCCTTAATATTTATTTTATTTTAAAATTTAGTATTTGTTGTTATAGCGGCAATAGAAATACATCATCTGTGAAAATTTCAAATGTCTAGCTATCACCGTTCTTGAGATATAGCCTGGTGACAGACGGATGGACGGACGGACGGACGGACAGCGAAGTCTCAGTAATAGGGTCCCGTTTTTACCCTTTGGGTACGGAACTCTAAAAACCAATAATTTATAACCCCATTGTTGCATTGTTATTCACCCGTTATACCCCTAGACATGTTCGAATATTACACACGAAAACGTTTCATGAAATATGTCCCAAAACGTGGCATCAAAAGGCTCCACGTGCCAAACTTATCTGTACAAACGTATATTTGAAATTCGGATGAGTGCATTTGGAACGAATTTATGATGCACTTGTAGATGCGGCACCTGATATTTAAATTATGTGCTGCAATTTTGCATTAAAAAAATGTAAAAATGTAAAATGTGTTTAAATTAAAAAAAAAATCCTCATTCTTGGGGATTTTAATGGACATCACACTAACTGGTCTCATAAAGTAGACACAAGAGGGTCACAAATATATAACGCGGTATCGGATAATATGTTGGTGACAATCAATAATGGAAAACCGACTCGATTTCGATATGTAAATAATAAATTGCAACAGTCATCGCCCGACATATCAATTATTTCTTCGGATATGGCCTTACAGTATAATTGGAAAATATTAAACGAGACACTAGGCAGCGATCATTACATGATCCAAATTACAACTAGTTTCAACTCGAATCTGATGTTTCAGTTACGACGAAATTTAAAAAAAGCGGATTGGTGTGCCTATAGAACCCTTCTTGAAGACTTATTTTGTAATTTTCAACCCACAGACAATTTACAAGATACTTACAATAAGTTCATAGGATGCATAAATAAATCAGCAGAGACACATATACCCGACATTAAACAATGCCTAAATCCTAATAGTAAATTTTCGCCTAAACCTTATTGGAACCCATCCTTATCGAAATCAGTAGCCGAGCGTCGATTAGCACTTTCCGCGTTTAGACGCAATCCCACGCCCAATAATCTAGATATACTCCAGTCTAAAATACGTGAAACACAAAAACTAATGAGGCAGGCGCGGAATGAGTCGTGGCAATTGTTTTGTACATCATTAGATCAGACAACTACGCAATCCGAATTATGGCGCAAAATGAAATGGTTTAAGGGATCCAGAACTGCCTCAAATCATGTCGATAAGGAAAAGGCAAACAAATTATTAACCAACTTAACCCCAGACTACGTATCGCCTAAAAACCCCACAATAGTTAATCACAACCCCAAGCTGGAAGTACCTATAACGAAGCAAGAATTCGAAAAATGTATGCGTAGTACCGACACGACACCTGGCTGTGATAATATATCGTACTCGATGATTAGCAACCTCCCGGAAAACGGTAAACTCATTTTACTATGGTTATATAATCAGTTTTTTGCGTCGGGGTTCGTTCCGTCACAATGGCGAGAAATTAGCATCGTGCCGATCCCTAAACCGGGCCGTGACCCGCAATCCCCAGACTCATTAAGACCAATATCAATGTTATCTTGCCTTTGCAAAGTCTATCACAATATTTTAATTAAACGTGTCGAATGGTTTGTGGAAAAAAATAATATCTTATCACCTCAAACGACAGGTTTTCGAAAGTGTAGGTCTACGTTGGACAGTTTGGCCACATTAGTGTCGGATATTCAGATAGGTCTGTCAAACAATTATTCGACTATTGCGTGTTTTATAGACATTGATAACGCGTACAATAACGTAGATTTAAACAGTTTAATAAGTTCTATGGACCAAATAGGCATAGGAACTAAAATTTGTCAATACCTTTGGAATTTCCTAAAAGAAAGAACTCTCGTCATAAAAGTTAATAATACCTATACTATATCTAGAACAACAGGCATTGGCTTAGCCCAAGGGGATCCATTCTCACCCTTGTTATTTAACATTGCGACCCTTAATATATGTAAATGCATTAATTCGAACATCAACACTAAAACCATTAACATTTTACAATACGCGGACGATTACGTGTTATATATTGCATGCGAAAAAATAAACAATTCGGTATATATGCTGCAAGCGGCCTTAGACATTTTTACCAACTTATTATGGAAAATAGGCTTAGATATATCTGTGAGTAAAAGTAAGGTTTGCATTTTTAAAAGAGGTATTTTACGAGAACCCGTTATTCTAAAAATTCATAATAGACCCTTAGAAGTTGTAGACACAGTTAAGTATTTAGGCTTATGGCTAGAGAAAACCTTAAAATGGAACAAGCATGTTAATGAAGTTACCGAAAAATGCTTAAAATTATTGAATATATTCAAGATTTTAGTAGGGCCAGGTTGGGGCATTCACCCCGATCACTTGAGAAGGCTGTATATCGCTACAATACGCAGTAGGTTAGACTACGCTTGTTTTTTATACGGCAGTAGCTCCAAAATTAATTTAGATAAATTAGACCGGGTACAAAATCAGTGTATGAGAACTATTGGAGGTTTCATTAGAAGTTCAACCATTCATGTTATGGAATCGGAACTGAACCTACCACCGTTATATATTCGGAGATACTATTTAGCTAGTAAATTCTGGTTGAAAGCGAAATCTTATACTAACAATATGTTAACAGAAAAGTTAAATCAATTAGCCTCTTTAATGAGAAATCAATATTGGAGATATAAAAAGAAGCCCTTGTTAATTGTAGTTCGCGAGCTTTTAGAAAATATACCTATACACATTTCCGATCAACTCGAACCTTTTACAATGGACACCTGGAGCAGCAACGTGGACCTTTCTAACATTATGTGCCTTTATGTTGAGGGTATAGAGAAAGCTAAAAAACAATATGATATGCATATGTTAAGAGAGACGTGCGAACAGTTTTTAACGTCAAAATACCCTGAATATTACTATATATATACTGATGGTTCGAAACTCAAAAACGGTGCAGGGTTGGCAATTTATGATCCACAGACAGATAGTTGTATAAAGCTGCAAATAAATAATAATATTTCTGTTATGCACATAGAATTAGTCGCGCTTGCAGAGGCGGTTGCTTATATAGAATCTTTTCAGTCTGGTAACTTTGTTATATGCACAGATTCTCGAAGTGCCTTACAGTATTTGGCTCGATGCACCTCGAACTTTCGAGGAGCACCGATAGCCTATAGTATTTTACAGTCTGTCATCAAATTAAAAACGTTAAATTTAAAAATAAGCTTTCAGTGGGTTCCATCACACATTGGTCTGAGGGGCAATGAGTCAGTTGATCGTCTTGCTAAAGAAGCAGCAACAGATGGAATAATATATAAATGTTTGCCTTTCCATACCGATTGTCTAACCGTGGCAAGATCCAAATGCAAGGACTTATGGAAACAACATTTCGATGAGCGGTCCCTAAGTAAAGGAATATGGTACAGAACTATTCAGCCTAATCTGAGTCAGGTGCCATGGTTTAGAGGATCTGGTTTGGATAGAAAAGATATTGTGACAGCCCTTAGACTTCGATCCGGACACATCCCACTAAATAGTTTTGCATTTTTGATGGGCAAGAGTGATACACCTAATTGTACCGAGTGTGGAGCTAAAGAAGATGCCTTGCACATCATGGTGGAATGTGTACGGAACGAAGTAGAAAGACAAGACTTTTTATTGAGAAATAATGTGAACACTTTTGATATTGGTATATGTAACACTATTTTAGCCCACCCATTGTCTAAGATTGCAAAGGAACTATATAAACTTGTTAACATAGGTATTAATAGAAGGTGAACTTGAGTGTTTTGTAACGATGGGGGTGGCATCATCATTTCTGATGAAACTCCTTTTTCATTAATAAAGATATAAAAAAAAAAAAAAAAATTTTGCATTTCATAGGGCCATACAACTCGTACGAATTGGACGTATGAATATTGTAATTTTACTGCAAAATGACGAGTTCAAGTATACAGCGTGTATATTTGATATAATCGCAAACTTTACCGGGTCTTAGTATAGGCACTTATTAATATACTAGCTTTAACCCGCGGCTTCGCTCGCGTGCCTATATAATATACATCATCCTACGGGAACGATGCTCTTTTTTTCAGGATTAAAAGTAGGCTATTTGTTAAGATAGGGTATAATCTGCAATCTGCATTTCCCTCATGCATATCCGTCCAGCCGTTTTAGCGTGAAGAAGTAACAAAACATACACAGACATTCGCTTTTCTAATATTACTGGGAAATACTTTTTATTTTATCATAACTCCACTTTATCAAATCAAACCGAAAACTCAAGCACTCAAATCAAGCGATCTCAGCTATTACTGTACACCAAATAAAGTTCACTTCAAAATTCATAACTCGAAGTGAAGCTAAGACACCGGGATATGTGTGCATTTTATTTGTATAAAGCTTTTATAATGCCCCGAGCCTCCGCTTATCGACTTGGGATATTCGAGATATTGGTTTAATGATTCTAAGCCATGTTCTAAGTTACGTCATGTTCTATTGTAAGATATTGAGGTTCTCTTCGTTGATGAATGAAAAATTATTGAAATTATTCTGAGCCAGATAAACGTAATTCAGAATTCTGAAATGACTTAACATAAATTGAAAAGCTTGAATGTATTTATTACGGATGCAGGAAGTTTCCCGATCATTACTCCTCCCGTCCCAACGCGCCGCCCGCCTTGACGACCGTACCGATTGACGACGATCGAGATGCCACCAAATACAATTTTTTTAATCTATTAGGATAACGCGGGTCTAGACCCATACCTCAAAAGCAAAAACAGAACCCCCTTATAGGATCACGTGTAGCTGTCTGTCAGTCCGTCAGTTACAACCAATTTGCTGCAAAACTACTGGACCGATTAAATTGCAATTTGGCGCAAATGCTTTCAAGAATTTTCATGACCACAAATAAAATTTCAAAATCGGTGGCATTTTCGTAATTAACGTCCCAACAAACCATAAAAATTACACCCATACTCATATTTAGTCATTTCAACCCCATCGCACCCCAACAGGCGAGACGGTATTTCACGTCCACCACGTTTGTTTTTTTAAATCGTTGTTGTTTTCGTAATCAGCGACCTGATAAACCTTAGTAACATTACCCTTGTTGATTTTCAGACTTTGTCACCATATTCTCGACTCCTTTAGGGGTTGAATTCTCAAAAAACATGAAACACGTGCTTACTCATTTATCGTTAGAAATACTCCTTGGAATTTTCAATAAAATAGTTTAACTAATCTTTTCTCCCCATACAAACTTGGGGGGGGGGGGGACTTTTGACAAAATGCTTCTTTTATTGCACCCCTAGACTTTATAAGGACACGTAGGTTCCAAATATGGACTCTCTAGAACCAGCGGTTTAGTATTTAGACATTTCAACCCCTATTTCACCCCAACAGGGAAGATGTTAATTCACACCGCCACGTTGGATTTAAAAATCGTTGCGGTTTTCGTAATCAGCGACCCGATTAACCATAAAAGCATTACCAATGGATTTCAGACTTTGTCACCACATTTTTCCCTTATAGGGGTTGAATTTTCAAAAAACCTGAAATATGTGTTTACTCATTTAGCGTCAAAAATACTCCTGTAAAGTTTCGAATAAAATAATCTAACTCCCCCATTTCACCCTTTTAGGGGGTGAGTTTTGAAAAATTATTTCTTTTTGCACCCCTACAGCTTATAAGGAACCTACGTGCCAAATTTGAACTCTCTAGAACCAGCGGTTTAGTATTTAGACATTCCAATCCTATTTCACCCCAACAGGGGAGATGGTAACTCACGTCCGCCACGTTGGATTTTAAAATCGTTGCGGTTTTCGTAATCAGCGACCCGATAAACCATAAAAACAATACCCATGCTGATTTTCAGACTTTGTCACCACATTTCTCCCTTATAGGGGTTGAATTTAAAAAAAATCTGAGACACGTGTTTACTCATTTATCGTTAGGAATACTCCTGTAAAGTTTCGAATAAAATAGTCTACAAACTTTGGACCCCATTTTAACCCCTTTAGGGGGTAAATTTTGAAAAATACTTTCTTAGTGCACCCCTACACCTTATAAGGAACCTACGTGCCAAATTTGAACTTTCTAGAACCAGTGGTTTAGTATTTAGACATTTCAACCCCATTTCACCCCAACAGGGGAGATGGTAACTCACGTCCGCCACGTTGGATTTTAAAATCGTTGCGGTTTTCGTAATCAGCGATCCGATAAACCATAAAAACAATACCCATGTTGATTTTCAGACTTTGTCACCACATTTCTCCCTTTTAGGGGTTGGATTCCCAAAAAACCTGAAACACGTGTTTACTCATTTATTGTTAGAAATACTCCTGTTAAGTTTCGAATGAAATAGTTTAACTAATCTTGTTTCCCCATACAAACTTTGGACCCCCATTTCACCCCTTTAGGGGGTGAATTTTGAAAAACCCTTTCTTAGCGGATGCTTACGTCATAACATCTACCTGCATGCCAAATTTCAGCCCGATCCGTCCAGTAGTTTGGGCTGTGCGTTGATAGATCACTATGTCAGTCAGTCAGTCACCTTTGAGTTTTATATATATAGATTGATCAGTAAATTATTAAAAAATCTAACTTTTTTTTCATATAAAATAATTCAGCACGCATTGTATTTGTTTGTTGTTGGTTGTTGACACTTAACATAGTGATGTCACAACTGTCACTTAGTAATAACTACGCCATACATTGCTGCTCAGAAAATTTTCAAAAATTTATTACGCTATGACAGTTAACGCTAAATTAATAATTGTTATAAATATCAGATTAAAGCACTAAAATCTCCATCTGGCTTCAATTTGCGGTTATATCAAATATACACGCTGTATAAAACTAGGTGTATATTTAACGAAAGAGATTACATTGAATTGAAGCACCGACCATCAATTTAACGTTTGACACTATCATCTAGAGATCCCACAAGCAAACCAGCCACTGGTTTTGTAGGTTGTTTAAGCTGTAAGAAAAATGTAAAAGTTGGTTCCTAATAAAAAATTAAAAAATCTACCCGGGAACTCGTCACTATTATTTGTATTATTTAAGAGGAGTTCGCTCAATTGGCTATTATACTGTAATACAGCGGTCTCCTCTTGCGAAATGCCAGTAGATTCACAATTGTAAAAGTGCCCCTGTGCCTACCTACTGAATAAATTATTTCATTTCATTTCATAATGCCATTTCCTTTCTATACTTACCGTAAAATTGAAGAAAAAATGTTATGAATACGGTAATAACCGAACAGCACCTATCGCTAGAAATGCATATATGGCCAGGGCGCTAATTCTAGTGAACTTTGAGATATCGCCAAATAAGCGATGTCTCAGATATATCTTCGGTATATTGCCTTTACGTGTAATTGAAATACGATGTTTACGATTCGAGCTGCTTAAAGCAACATTTAACGTTACTACATGTTCAAGTTAATTTTGCGCCTAATATCTATGGCGTCACATATAAATAGAATAGAATAGAATAGAATAGAATAGAATATAATAGAATAGAATAGAATAGAATAGAATAGAATAGAATAGAATAGAATAGAATAGAATAGAATAGAATATAATAGAATAGAATAGAAAAGCTTTATTCAAGATAACACATCATTACAATTCACAAGTATTAGATAAGTATTAAAGACAGTGTACTTAAGAGATGTGCATCCGAAATGGTCTCCACTCAGCAATGCTGTTGGCTTTGCTAGGAATGAAATGGAATGAGACGTAAACTTAACGCGATTGGGTTGTTGAAGTGGCGATATACTATATAAGATCACTCCTAGATATCAGAGTGATATAAAGGGAATTAGGGCCTAGATCTTGGGTATAAATCAGTGTCAAAACGTTAAATTTTGGCTCTATTCGAACATTTCATTCACAGAACACCGAAACCGGCCCGCGAAATAAACGAACCTATTCTTACACGTTATTTATAACCGGCCGCCAACGGTAGACGTTTACCACCCGCTTAGTCAATGCTAAAAAAGGCTTGACAATCTCCAAGACAGCGGACATGCAATTCCAACATTACCCTGAGTTATGCGCTTAAATAGATTAAGGCGCTTAGTTCCGCCAACGACCTTGGTCCATTTTACGTTTACTCTGGTACCTATTTTGCAAATGAGATAGATATAATTATAATTACTAGGCTCTGTGTTTCGAAATGGCTGAAGTTTGTAATTTTTTACGTTGTCAACGTTGTGAGATGTGGAATCACTTTTAACGACTGACTATTTTTAAATTTCGAAAAACTGAATTGACAAATATATATATATATATATACTTATCGAACCTACTCACAAAATTTCACGAGAACCGCTAGAGAAATGTGGCCTGTAGGCGAGAACAGGCGGTAATCCGAACATTTAAAGATCCAGACATTCGAAAGAAACTTGGCGAAGCTGAAACAGAGACACTACGTTCTCTCGTTCAAAAAATCATCTATAAATCTGTAGATAATAACTAGCATCGGAAACTGTTCTGTCGTCATAAGGAAAAAATATGCCTGATATTTTTCCGGACGCCTACTGCGCCTACATTCTTCCTTTTTAGTGTTGTGGATATAAATATTATGTAATTCACCTGAATTATGTAATGAACCTAAACGATTTACGGAAAACTATGGAAATGCAATTTCGACCCCGCTGGATATTGACTATATTGAAATACGTGGTAGAACTAGTTATTGTCCATTGCACACCAAAACTGCTCTTATTTCGACAACATCTTCGAAAAGTTTCATAGTGTTTAATGTTATTCTCAAAAAATATTGTAAAGTCTCCTATCAAGGACTTCGCGACTGTACCCCCTTAAGGGCGGAAAGAAGCACTAAATCGTCTCCCGTGACAAATGTCCTGGCTGCAAGGTTGCCCAACGTCCTTGTGCATTTATCATGCGAATAAGGGTTGCTCCCTTTAATTAATAACATCGTGACTAGACACTTCCGGGCCTAGGGATCAAAACAAGGCGTAACTGTAAAACCGCCCCTTTTAATAGTATTTGTAGACGGAAATGTTTTGTGGTTTTTACCCTCTAGTGAAAAGTTTTTAGTTGTTGAACAACTGTGAATAGTTTGCTGGAATTATTTTGGAAGGTAGGTAATTAAAATTAATTGATGTATGCCAAGTACATTTATTGATAGTTTATACGTGTAATACTTTTTCACTAGTATAGGTACTTATAGTTTTATTATTTTTAATACATTTTGTACATGGTGTTAGTTTGTCTATCTTCTTCTCGTACTCACTTAATTACTCAAAGATTAACTGGAAGAGATACCTTATAGGGATAATTTCGCCTTTGTACCTATGTTATTTGTAATAGATATATTTTTAACTGTTTTTATGTACAATAAAGTGTTTACTTACTTACATTTATGCAGTAACAAACGATAGCAATTTGTTTTATCATAATAAATACTTCAAACTTAATCTGGAAATTATGAACAATAGTTTTGAGGTAACTTATATTCGTATTAAAATTGTGATGATAAATCTGACTTCAACTTAAACGACAAAGAATGCTTGAGAAATTTGTAATTTTTGTCTGGGTGGGGCCTGTAAACAGGAGCAATACATTAAGTGGAACTACCACTGCACTGCCCATACCTCCTTACCGTCTATTTACGTTAAGTTTGCACCTGGTAACTATCGCGTCGCATATAAATTAGGTTCAAACTTTACGTAACAGGGTTGAAAAAATCGAGGTGTCGTCCTCGACGGTCATTTCTTTTTCATCAGCATACCTGTGCTAACTTGGGGCTCAGATACTTAAGTTTTGTAGCAAAATATTTTATCGACAAAACAATATATCGATGTTACTGTCAATATCTAAATGTTATTCATCAACATAAATGTTTTTATTCCCTACATTTAAAATAAAATCAATAAACAAATCAAAATGTGTATTTATACGTTCATTTTAAAATAGCTTTCATAGTACACAATCAATATTTTTTCCATAATCGTCGGTATTAAAGATTGCCGTCTAGATGAAAATATCCACTTTAGCAGACATGACATAGAACTTTTTTATATTAATCGAGAATTTTCAATGAGCATATTAATATACATTTATGTCGACATGTTTTTTATCGATATCAAATCCCTAGAACGTGCCCCGAGTTAGCACATGTACAGTCTGACCAAAAAGAGTAGAAATTAAAGTGGCAATACTGTAGTGTCGTCCCTTTCTAATCAATCTAATAAAACGGGGACGGCACTACTGTATTGCCACTTTTTAATTCCTACTCTTTTTGGTCAGACTGTGTGTTCATCAGTTGCCAAAATTTCATAACGATTGGTTACGGTTTGGAGGAGGAAACAGAACGAAACCTCGATTTATGTTGAAAAATGAGCAGTGGTATATCCACTTAAGACATAGAAAAAATTTCAAGACATCATAAAAATACAGTTTTTAGATGTTCAATATTTCAAACATTTCATTGCTCCTATTACACCCGGTATACTTTAGTAACCTGTATTTTGAGATAAACGTTATTATAATATTTGTATAGAATCTTTTTATCGATTCATATTTTTTATGTGGTATTACACCACATTTTTATTTTTATTAATTATTATTATTATAATATTACCCAAAGACGTTCAGTGTTGAAAAATGCCTCCACAAGGATCGCGCACTGCACTCGGATGTTTTCCTGTAATCTTGGCGCTTTGAGGCTCTTGTGTAAGTTTTTTAACACAAACGCACAAACCGCTCTAACGCGTTTGTTACAATGTTATTTTTACGGGAAACGTGAAAACGATTGAGACGTTTTATTGCGTTTGTAATTTTGTATATGTATGTACAACACCCTTTACAGACTGTGTTTTTTTCAGAGATATTGTACAAATATTGAGCAAACATTGGCGCTAAAACAATGAAATACATTAAAAAAATTGCGGCTTTGTGAGCTGTAGACCTCGAGAGTTTGTTTCGATATTACTGAAATTTGCAATTTTTTACATAAATTTCGAATAACTGACTAGTCAAGGAATTTCTATATAGTTATTGCACGTGGTCACAAAGTTTTATAAGAATAGTTTGAAAAATGCAATCTGTAGGCGAGAACGGAAAATCCGAACATATACGAAAGGTTTTTGGCCAAGTTAAAACGGAGACACTTTGCTCGCTTCGTTCGTTCAGTCAATTAAAGGGGGTTTTACGTGCGTTTGTTCGGACCCTTCATGGACAACTAAGAGCACTCCCGCGAGTTTATGATCAGGTGCTACTTAGTTTCCTACTATTAACTAACTAACTAAATACTTTGGCGCAGCAACCCAAAATGAGTTTTGGCCTCCAACACAAGTGCACGCCATCTTGCCCGATCCTGCGCCACTTCGTGCCAGCTGTCGCTAACTCCCAGCTCACGCAGATCCGCCTCCACCATGTCTTTCCAGCGATACTTGGGGCGACCAATAGGACGTCGTCCAATTGGTCGGCCCAAGTATGCTCTCTTGACATTTCGATCGTCCCCCATTCTCTCGACGTGGCCAATCCAGCGAAGACGATGTGCCTTGGTTTCACAAATGATGTTAGGTTCGGCCACTAGTTCGGCGATCTCTGTGTTTTTGCGGATCCTCCAGCTTCCATCTTCTCTTTGAGTAGGTCCCAGAATCTTTCTGAACACCCTTCTTTCTGCAACTAACAAACTTTTCTCCTCCCTAAGGGTCAGCGTCCAAGCCTCACAGCCATACATTTATATGGGTCTGATGACGGTTTTGTATATCCGCAGTTTTGTAGATCTGCTGAGGAGCTTGGACACCAACACCCTATGAAGTGCCGCGCTGCAGCGTAAAGTGTTCTGGATGAGGATGTTGATCACGTCCTCTCTTGTATGCGAGTCGGCAACCGTGCAACCGAGATATTTAAATTTGGCCACACCCTTGTAGGAGGATTCTCCTACAAGTAGGTCATCTCTTTTGGCACGGTTATTCCTGAAACGCTTCATATGGAGGTATTCCGACTTAGCGTGATTGATCCTGAGACCTACTTTTGTTGCGTCCTGCTCCAAAACTCTTGTCGATATTTTTACCTCTTCACGGTTTTCCCCTAATAAAGCCAAGTCCACACCCTATCAGTCTATGCCTTCCATTTAGGTCCACTCCAGAATCAAGTGCAACCACACTTTTAAGGACGTGTTCCAGAACCAAATTAAAAAGCATAGGTGAAAGGGCGTCACCTTGCTTCAGGCTGGTACTCACCGTGAAGGGTTCCGTAAACTACCCACCTTCACCTGCATTCGGCTTTCGCCGGTGGCTACTCGGATCATATCGACAAGTTTTTAGGTATGTTGAAATTTCTTAATATGGAATACAGGGCAGCTCGGTCAATGCTGTCATATCATCATCATCATCATCATCTCAGCCATAGGACGTCCACTGCTGAACATAGGCCTCCCCTTTGGACTTCCATATATACCGGTTGGAAGCGACCTGCATCCAGCGCCTTCCGGCGACCTTTATAAGGTCATCTGTCCATCTTGTAGGTGGACGTCCTACGCTGCGCTTGCTGGTCCGAGGTCTCCACTCGAGCACTTTTCGGCCCCATCGGCCATCTGCTCTGCGTGCTATGTGGCCTGCCCATTGCCACTTCAACTTGCTAATCCGGTGAGCTATATCGGTCACTTTAGTTCGTCTACGGATTTCCTCATTTCTGATTCGATCACGTAGAGACACCCCGAGCATAGCCCTCTCCATTGCACGTTGAGCGACTTTGAGCTTTGAGATGAGGCCGATAGTGAAAGACCACGTTTCGGTGCCGTAAGTCATCACTGGTAACACACATTGGTTGAAGACTTTCGTCTTGAGGCACTGAGGTATGTCGGACGAAAAGACGTTGCGTAGTTTCCCGAACGCTGCCCAGCCGAGATGGATTCGGCGGTTGACCTCTTTCTCAAAGTTGGACCTACCTAATTGGATCACTTGTCCTAGGTAGATGTATGAGTCAACAACTTCGAGTACCGAGTTTTCAACAGAGACTGGGATGGGCACAACCTTGGCATTTGACATGAGTTTCGTCTTGTCCATGTTTATTTTTAAGTTGAGAAACTCGATTGAGGTCATCGAGCATCACGCTGAGTTCCTCCATCGACTTTGCCATGACTACGATGTCGTCGGCAAACCGAAGGTGAGTGATGTATTCGCCATTGATGTTGATGCCAAGTCCTTGCCATTCCAGGAGCTTGAAGGCGTCTTCCATAACGGCCGTAAACAGTTTCGGGGATATAACATCCCCCTGTCTTACGCCTCTTCTCAATATACATACACTTCAACACTTCAATGTACCGATAGTCAATATGGCATCGCTGAAGTGACTCGAGCACCGCCCATGTTTCCACCGAATCGAAGGCTTTCTCATAGTCCACAAACGCTAAGCATAATGGCAAGTTATACTCTTCAGTCTTCTGTATAACTTGCCGCAGCGTATGTATGTGGTCTATGGTACTATAGCTTCTTCGGAAACCGGCTTGTTCGGGAGGCTGGAAGTCATCAAGTCTATGTTCGAGACGGTTCGTGATGACCCTTGAAAACAACTTATAAACATGGCTTAGAAGCGTGATGGGCCTGTAGTTCTTCAATAGGCTGTTATCACCTTTTTTGAAGAACAGTACCACCTCGCCTCTATTCCATGCTTCAGGCGTTTTGCCCTCGGACAAGACGGAATTAAAGAGCTTCTGGAGGACCTTAAGTACCGGTGTTCCACCCGCTCTCAGAAGCTCTGAGGTGATTCCGTCTTCGCCCGGCGCCTTGTTGTTCTTAAGCTGCTTCAGGGCCATCCTAATCTCGTACAGACTGATGTCCGGGATGTCTTCGGTATAATGTCGGGACAGCTTGGCTCTTGGATCGCCTACCAAGCTGTCAACGGGCTTTGCGACTGAAGTGTATAACTGACCATAGAACCTCTCGATCTCGCCTAGAACCTCTGCTTTGGTCGACGCTATGCTGCCATCTTCCCGTTTCAGCTTGGTCAGCTGGCTTTGTCCAATAGACTTGTCCTTTGCGAACACTTTGGAGCCTTTGTTCTGCTCAATGGTCTCTTTAACACGATTCGTATTAAAGAGCCGCAGATCATGTCGCAAGGACTTCGATATACGTCTATTAAGCTGCCTATATGACCTCGCGTCATCGGGAGACTGCAACTGTAGCGAGCGTCGTTCAGCCATGAGGTTTAAGGTTCGATCAGACAATTTCTGAGGTCTATCTTTACGGCGGGGTCTGAAAAACTTAGACCCTACCGTGTGGACAGTTTCCACTAGCCCGTCGTTGATCTCGTCCACTGAGACAAAGTTCTCCAGACAAGCGAAGCGGTTGGAGATCTCGAGTTGAAAGCTCTCGGGGTTTTGAATATGGGCCTGAGTAGGTCGGAGCGTAGACTTCATCAGACTGGACCTTTCCAATTTAACATTGATATTCAGTGTGCCTCTTACAATTCGATGATCACTGCCGGTCTTGACCCTATTGATCACAGACACATCACTGAAAATCCGTTTCTTGTCGGTCATGATGAAGTCAATCTCGTTTCTCGTGGAACCATCGGGACTTATCCAGGTCCATTTCCTGTGAGGCGGCTTCTGGAAGAAAGAGTTCATCATGAAGAGTTCCTCTTTCTCTAGAAAGTCGGCCAGCCTCTGTCCCCTAGGGTTCCGTTGCCCGTATCCAAATTGCCCCACTCTCAACTCATCACCGCTGTTCTTGCCCAACTTTGCATTGAAGTCCCCCATAACAACAGTGAAGTAGGTTTTGGAAGTATGTATGGCCCTACTTACGTCCTCATACATAGCCTCTACTTCCTCATCAGAATGTGACGAGGTCGGTGCGTATACCTGAATGACCTTCAACGAATATCTTTTGGATATTCTGAGTATTAGGTATACCACCCTGCTCGACACACTGTCGATGGTAGTGATGTTGTTAACGAGGGACTTGTGAACGAGAAACCCGACACCACCTTGGGACTGTTGGGCGCCCTCCCGGTAGTAGAGCAGGCTACCAGACTTCAGGGTTACGGTGTCCTCCCCCTCTCTACGGACTTCGCATAATCCTACAATGTCCCAGTGTAACCTGCTCAGTTCCTCTTCCAACTCGCAAATCTTTTCATCAGTCCTCATTGTGCGTATGTTGTGTGTTACCAGGGCCAGTCGTCGTGGGGATGGGTAGCCGGATTTCGTCCGGGGATTCTTAGCACCCCCTGCTCTGCTATTACCTTGGCCGCTACCCGCGCCAGGGATAGCAGAGCTGCCGGAGACTGGGGGCCTGGTATTTGTGTGACTCATCATAAAGGGGGGATTTGCCGTACGCGCCACGCTTGGCAGGCGGGTTGGCACGCGCAGTTTTTTTTTCTTTAAGGTCTCTGGAAGACGCTGCTGCCCATCTCCCGGTATATTATTATTATTATTCCCTTAGCAGGCTTCTACTGCAACCACGGGACGATATGGTGGGGGACAATTCTAAGGCCGGTCACCCCACGGCAGTATGCTGTCATATGCTTTTGTGAAATCTACAAACAACACTTGGATGCTCTGAGCGTATTCCCATCTTTTCTCCATAAGTTGCTTGAGAAGGAAGATCCGGTCAATTGTACTACGATTTTTGCGGAATCCACACTGATAATCACTAAGGATTTTTTCCGCATACGGTTCCAGTCTATGAAGGAGTACATATGACAAGACCTTATACGCCGTTGGGAGCAGAGCAATCCCTCGGTAATTTGAGCACACCTTTTTGCAGCCTTTCTTGTGGACCGGACAGATGACACCTGTATTCCAGTCCTGAGGTTGCTGTTCAATATCCCAAATATTGCACAGCAATTCAAATAGCTTGGACTGGACTGCCCCTCCGCCATACTTCCACAAGTTCCACACCTCCGATGGTAACCCGTCAACGCCTGCGGCCTTGTTGTTTTTAAGCCTCAAGATAGCTCAACGAGATCATTATTATCCTGTATAGCGAAGGTGGACTGTTCATCAATCGGGGGACAGTTAAGCAAATGCTCGAAGTAATTTTGCCACATGGTTTCCTACTATTAGCCTATATTTATGTCTGGGAGTGTAAGAAAATAACACTGTGTGCTTTCCGCTACTGGCAGTCTCGTATTAAATAATTTTTCACAAAAATAAAACCGACTTCAACGAGAAGAAACTGTATTTCCGAGAACAACTGAACGAGTTACTATAATAATACAACTAACGGTCTTAATTTAGGTACCTATAATGTTTAAAGAATTATCCCTAACTCCTAACATTAAGGAGTTGTACCTTCCGTCATCAGCTCAGCATAATAAAATGATGTTGATGACTACCAGACACAAATATCTGAATAACTTTACTAATTTACGTATACATTAAAACCATTATTAGTGTTGAGAATCGGTCCACAATTGAAGGCGAAATCGCGTAACATACAAAAAAAAAACAAGATATACAGATGAATTGAGAACCTCTTTCTTTTCTGAAATCGGTTGAAAATAAATCCCTAGTCCGTAGGTCCTATTGACAATAGGACCGCTCGCTGTTTACCTCTGCTCTGCTCTGCTCTGCCTCTGCTTGTTATTTTATTGCAACTCTAACGTGTATTCCTGTAAATGTGGTGTGCAATACAAACACAAATACTCGTTGTATTTGTATTGTATTACTAGAAGGTGCCAACTTTGTGGGCGTGAAACTTTTTTCTTTATAGTATGCCGTATAGCTATCTTTGAATATTCCAGTGACAAAGCTCTCAAATACAGAGAAAATAAAACCTTGAATGTTTAAGTTCCTGTACCAAAATTAGTTAAAATCCATCCAGCTGCTTCGGTCTTCAGTTTTTTTACCAACAGGTGGCGCTGGGTGACTGCCGCCACGCACCCATTGAAATCCTGCATCGGGCTATTACAATGTTTCCTGTAGTAATGACTTCTCTTCATAGAAAACTGATATTCAATACAATTTTGGAATTTAATAATATAATAGATATTGTTTTCACACTTTTGATACTACCATACGAGTTAATTGAAAACAAAAATAGGAAGGATTCCCTTCCGGAGTCGCTGAAAGCGAAACATGTAAACCTGGTATTTAAAAAAGTATCCTACTATGTTTCAAGTTTACAAACCCTTTACCTGACGTGTCATAATATTTTGCATGTATGTAGAATGACACTCATATACAGTTTTTAGCAATGAACATTATAGAGATAAGAAGGAAGATACCTACGTAGGCTTGTATTTTTTTTTTCACATTCCACTTTACGTGCCGCCGTAAAAAGGTCGTTATTAATGTCCTTTGAATAAATTTATTCAATAATAAAACGATTAATATTTTTTTCCGACGAGGTCGTCGCCCCTCTAAACAAGTTTTATTTAGCGTCAGCCTATTAACTTCCCGAGGGCGGCCCGTTTAGTTTTAATTGATGTAGTTTCAAGCTGGCTTCAAACGTTTGTTTACGACGGCTTACTTCTAATTAGCTAATAAAAGGCTTAATACAAAGACCGTGATGCTTGAAATTGCGTAGGATTTAAATGCCTTTTTAGCCTTCCGTATCCAAAGAGTGGTCGCGGGACCCTATACTAAGCATCCGCTGTCTGTCTGTATGTCCGTCGGCAACAGCTGGGCTTACCTTTCCAACCGTAAATGGTAGACAATTGAAATTTATGCATTAATGTTTATTATGAAACTAAAAAAAAAGATAAAAATGAAAGGGGACAACTACAGACGTATTTTTCAAAATTTTTACCTATCGGTTTTGAAAAGGCATACTATATAAAGTTAGATCAGGTTAGGTTTGGTTTATAACAATCTCTAGGAAACTCAAAGAGAAATGCCTTCGTTAAACAGCTCACAACTACAGTCAATAACAAGGTTTAATAATACCTAGGCCCTAATTCCATACAATTCGCATATTCCATACATACATTCTCTCTGATATCTCCCAAGTTGCGTTATAAATACCCGGGTTGATGGGTCGCAAAAAGCTTCCACCTCATTTGCAAGCGACCACAATACCACATATATATTTATATAAATTAAAAAACGTGAAATGTCACTTTATGCAGCTTGAATTGCAAACATCGCGTTTTAATGACAGTTAAAGGCAATATACCTGAGATACAGTGCCTTAAATATTGGGCGATACGTCAAAGTACTCTTGAATTAGCGCTCTGCGTGAATGCCGTGAATGATGATGACGATGCAGACTTGAATTGAAGCTTAAGTAAAAAGAAACAGAAGGCGAGCTATGTCACGTTTCCTATATTTTCTTAATCGGACAACCATTCACAAAGTAAATAAAACACTCAAATCCCAGATATTAAACCGAACTTGACACACTTCGAATTATTTTTTAATATTCCCTAAGTGTTTCTTGAACTTTGTTCCAGTAAATAGTAGAACGTAATGAGGAATCAAAAACTGACTTACGGCATTACTTACCTACGATCTGTAATCGGGATTGTACATGAATTTAATTTCGTTTTTCCTGATTATTTTACTTGAAGGACTGATTTGGAAAATTCTTTTTTGTTTGAAAACGTATACTTTCTAGTTGGTCCTATTGTCATGAGGTTAGGATCTGATGACGGGATCCTAGAGAAATCCAGGTAGCACTTAAAATAATATAGGTTAACGTTGGGTATTTATTTTTAAAAAATGAACACACCGAAACCTGACGTAATAAAACACACGCCAATAAACGTTTCCAATGCGTTTTCAGTATCAGAAAGTGTGTTCAAACTCTAAAGCTGATTATGGTCTTGGCCACCGTGGGTCAATATTTTGTGTCAAGCTACAAATTACGGGGATCATCAGATGACAACGTGGCCTTATCAGCACCCGACTTCAAGAGGTAGATGATAACTTCATTCGTGTGATTATGTATACTTTTTTATGGAAATTGTCTATTTACATTTTTCTCAGCCTCTACTTTCTTACAAAGCATTTCGCTTCAATATTCATCTTGCGAATCGACATGTGAAATTCAATGCCTGTGTCAAATACTGTAATTTTTAACCACAAATGAAAAAGAGGGTGGTTTGACGTAAGTATCTGAGGCATCGTAGCGCCCAAACGGATGCGACTTGAAAGTTTTTTTTTTATCGAATATCATATCCTTGAGCCATGTTTGGTAGAAGTAAAAGCACTAATTTCCAAGATATTTAGGACTGGAGTTCATATGCCTTCTGAGAACGTATGTTTCATCAGCCATGTTTGTTGCCAAAGCAGCTCCATTCAAAAAGAAGTGCCCATTCGTCCACGTTCTGCCTTTGTGTATTTTCTTTAAGAGTTTAATAATATTGAACATGGCATACATTAGGAGCTTCTATCAATTAGCTTACATTGTCAGGACAAGGTTCCCTATTGATTGGTCTAAAGCGTCATTTGTCATTGTCATTGTTGTAGCACTATGTCTAATTAATGACGTGTGGTTGTTTTCAGGAAAGTGATAGTTTGGTGGTAAATAACGTTTACTGTGTTTCTTTCCAAAGTTTATCAATTTTATGAAGTGCATCTTTCATTATTTAAAATTTAACGTTAATAATTTACGTATAAAATGTTCACTGACTAAAATAACTATAAGTAACAAGCACATAGTGCGACTACGTAAAGTAAAAATCACGCGTGTGTAATATATGTACATAATAAAATTACGATACTAAACGGTGTCATAATGGTAATTTTATGAGCAAGTGAGTACAACAATTATTACAATTCACCAGGACCAGAACACGAGGTAATGTGTTAAACCTAATCTAGTCACTGATATAAAGACAAAACAGGTACTTTAATATTTACCCTAGGCCGTAAGTGGGATTTACTGCCCGCTACGGGGAAAAAACTAATTTCCTGGCCAAGACAAGACGTAAAACTTTAGACAAACCACCACGGACGGTAATTAGTAAAGCCCCAGCAACACCTGCGATCTGGGACATTCACTAATTCAGCGCCCTAGGTAGGTAAATGTTATGTGCTATAACCATTAGTGTCGGCGTAGTGTCAAATGATTCGTGCACCGAAAACCCCTATTTCTATAACACACTGACGAGAACGGCGTTTCTGATTTTATTTTACGTGTCAGTTAAATTCATCATGTATTGTAGTAAGGTACACACACTCGGCTAATTCCGAAAATCGGGATATTCCGAAAATGACTAATATCTGCTAAATGAAAAATGAAAAAATATTTATGAAAAATTCTGTAATTGATTGTTAGGCTATACCATCTAGTAAGTTATTCACTATTTCCGTCTTAAAACCTTGCTATACTGACTGGTTCATGGAGACATATACTTACACCTTATCAGCTAGTGCAAAAATCATTCGGAATTACCGGAGTGCACCTTATCTGTATCCGAAAGACAAAACCCCAGTTTCGTTAACTTTTGTTAACTTCAGTTATTTGCATAAAAATCATGTAAGAACCCTGTCGGAGTGTAAATGTATACGGACCGAGTTCGAGAAGTGTGTATTATAGCGATATCGCTTCACTAACGCCTCCAGAATCCGCTCAAACTTTTTAATCTGGATCTGAATTTTCCATAGCGCCGGCAAAGTTTAGTTTCTCGGGCGCTCTTAGCAATAATCTATTCATAATTTTATTGCCTTCTTTCTTGTGCACGTACACGTTTTAACTTGGAAGAGTCTGGACTTCTCCACTTTCCAGTTATACCTATCTTTTCTAAATTCTAGAAGTAGTTCTAAGAGGTTCATACTTTTAATTAGATAAAGTACAAACGGCATTAAATGACGTAGTCCTACGGATGATGGTTGTTTATCGCGTGATAGACAAATGACAAAACACCCGCCACTTTTTGACAAGTAGGTATGTGCGTGCAAGAGTGATAGATGCTTTATTATTTATTTTTTCGTGATGGATAAAGAAACATGAATCATAAAGTCGCCTTAAGAAGTTAAAAACTCAACATTTTCTTGAACTCGATTCTAAAGCAACTCAGCTGGAGTACCTAAATCTTTATAAGTAACATTTCCTTTAATGTCAGATGCGACTAAGTAAATAAGAGAATGCTAGATGAAGGGGAAATCATCAATAATAAAGCTTCCTGGTTCCGCCTGCTTTAATGCAATAAAATGAATATGAGTATGAAGTCATATTCATTCTTATCTCTTGTTTTAGAGTATTAAAGGCAGGTTGCACGTTATACTTAAATATTGATATCTATAAAATTTGCTTGCCACCAACATGCGAAATGATGACCATGACAGTCTGTCAAGAGTAAAATCGGCGAAAAATTATGCTTTTCAGTTACCTTACGAGAACATTTCAAAAAGGAAGATTCATGACATGAAAATGCGTTTTAAATATAATTCTAATTAGATACCCATTTCAGTGTAATGATTTCCAGTTACATGGCTGATATTTCAACCTACTCAGCTTGTTAAATATAGACAGATTAAAGCACACCGCCCACATTTGTTCAACAAAGTTAAACGACCACCTACACCTCTTTAGTCCAAGTAAACGTACAAACTTTGTACCGTTCTGAAAACCGCATTAACCGCAGATGAAGTTTTCTCGACTATGTAGTATTGCGACCTTAGGAGCTGAATTTGACGAGGCATTCATATATCCATATTATATCAATATCTCGGACTTTGTCATGGCTATATGGCGGTTATATATAGATTTATTCAACTGTCGTGTAAATGACAATGACAAGTCGACATTTTAAAGGAGATATTGCTCAATATATCCAAAAATCATCACAAATCATATCCGTCGCTATCCTGATTTTTACTCCAAATAACACCTGATGCATTCCTTTCATTGAACCATTGATACAAAGATTAAAGATACGAAAGCTTAAAGAAAAATTATAAATGAGATACCTGGTGGAAAAGGCCAAAATAAAAAAAATGGTGTGTAGGTACCTACATTAAAAAAATGAGACTTTACATGTTTCATAAATTTATTCCTTTCATTGGTTAATTCGTACCTAGATACCTACCAAAATGTAATAAGTCGTTCTAAAGCCGCGTGCTAAATAATCATTAAAATATGTCACAGTTCGTCGAGATGACGAGTAATAATAAAATTAGGTATAGATTGTATAGTAGTTTTCAGATAGCTTTGAGTGTCTGATATCTGCTTTCTCAGTACATTTTAGTCGATTTTAGGTCTTAAAATGTACTGTGATGATAGGAGTCACACGCACTAAGATATCTGAAGGCTATTATACTGACTATATATAATTATGTTATGTAAAATACGTAAACTAGTGGTTCTTTGAGCTGTAAAGCTCGCGAGTTTATTTCGAAATTGCCAGAATTTTAATTTTTTACTTTTCGGTACCCCGTATCTCCATCATTTAGAAAATTTTCAAATAACTGAATCGATATAAAATATCTATATTCTTATCAAACCTGCTAAAAAAAAACATCAGAATTGGTTAAAAAAATTGTCCTGCGTGTAAAGCGTCTGCACATCTGAACATCCTAACATACAAAAGAATTTTGGGCCAAGCTGAAACGGTGACGCCTCGCTCGTTCGGTCAATAATTAGAAATATCTGTCAATGAGAAACTGACAACGACGTATGGTGGCGAGATCTCAGACACATGTCATTAGAAACGTCGAATTTGGCCCCTGAGATATTCATCTGATAGTAAAATATAAATAAACCGGATAAAGCCGGTAAGGCTTTGAATACAACGGCGCAATTACGTAAGAGGCGGGCGGTCAAGGTCGGTCCTGGAGCTCCGAATACTATACACCAGATATAACTACAGACGGATATCATCATCCTCCTAGCCTTTGTCCCATTTTTTGAGAATGAATTCTCAATCGGAGTCGGCTACCTAAATCCCAAGATGTGGCGTAGGCACTAGTTTTTACGCAACTACTACAGATACAACTACAGACGGATATCACTGCAGAAATTACTACATTATGCCTATTAGGTCGTATGCCTGGTGGTGAGATCTCTGACATATATCATTAGAAACGTCGAATTTGGCCCCTGAGATATTCATCTGATAGTAAAATATAAATGAACCGGATAAAGCCGGTAAGGCTTTGAATACAACGGCTCTATTACGTAAGAGGCGGGCGGTCAAGGTCGGTCCTGGAGCTCCGAATACTATACACCAGATATAACTACAGACGGATATAACTGCAGAAATAACTACACATGCCTAGGTCGTATTTGCATATTTGGAATCATTTATAACGATAATATTCAACTGGGTCTATATTGCCTCCTAGAATTATTTCTCGTCGAATTTTTCATTTCGCCGAAGAATTATTTCGTAGTAATAATTTTTCTTTGCAACTGTAAACTATTTGCAATTGTTATGAAACAAACCTAACCTAACTAATATTTGCAAGAATAATGAAAAAAAAATATGACTAAAGAGGAATAAAAATTCTGCAAAATGTTTTGTCGGCTAAATTAAACATTCGACGAAATACATCTATAGGTCTAAAAGGGCCTTATTTAACTATATTACTAGTAGTTTAATATCATTAGGCAACGTTATCGACAGTGGCCCAACTTTCCAATGTCGTGATCAACGACTGAGGCTATCAAAAGGTTAAAAAAAATCACTCAGGTGACGATGTTGCTTTGGCATGTTGGAACTGCAAAGACACAAACATAATACAAGGACATAGTATAGAATAAGCGGTCAAGGTCAGGCTCGGAGCTCCAAATACTATAACACTAGACATAACTGCACTACTATGTAGTGTAGTGTATGTAGTGTAGTTATGTCCGGTGTTATAGTGCTACACGTGTCTGAAATGTATTCGGACTCGGGGATTATAATATTTATGTGACAAGTAAATTCCACGACGAATAAGGCATAGGATGATTAATAGCATACATTTTACCCGACTAAGACGAAATAGAAAACAGGGTTGTCATTTCGTTTTCTACATGTTTTAAAAAAGTTGCGAAGGCACCTTCCAGTATAAAATAAGTAGGTACCACCAGGCCTTAGCAGATCAGATGGTAAAAGGCCTGATGGTCTGACCTTAGTACCCTGGCAGCAAGGTCGCTGCCTGCTCTGGGACGCTACATGCGTTAGTACTTTCGCGGCTTCGCACGTTACCCGTACCATGCGGGCAGCAGGTGCAGCGGCTGAGCTGGCGGCGCTGCGCAAGCACCAAAAGTACTCGGGACTCTCAAACTACATATTCGTTCCGCTTGCGGTGAAGACGTCCGGAGTTTGGTGTGCGGAGGGTAAAACCTTTTTAGTAGAGCTGGGGCGGCGCTTGGCACAAGCAGGTCTCGATCCCCGTTCCGTGTCCTTCTTGATGCAAAGGTTGTCTATCGCTATTCAACGTGGTAACGCGGCGAGCGTGATGGGCACCTTTGCTTCAGGAGGAGCGCGGGACGGCTTTTAGCCTAGCTCTCTTTTTTGTTATTAGGTTATATATATTTTTATTTTTTAGGAATGTTAAGTTTTAGTTTTAGTATATTATGTAGATTGTATTATAAAAAATATTTTAAAATAAACACATACTAGACAATATAAATACCTTTTACAGTAACAGGTACATAAATACGTTAAGTATTGATATTTCTCTTTTGATGGAACAACAAAATAAAAAGTTGTTACCTATGCACGTAAACATTTTTAATATTGTAAGGTTTTGTTTACTTCATTAAAACTTGCTGGTAAATCTTGATATTGCAATGATCATATACTTACGTGAGATATAGTAATGCACATAAAACCGAAGTATGCAGTTAGCGTGGGTTTATTATTATGAAAACAAAAACGATAAACGTAATCATGCCATTTATTGGATGTGCGAATTCAAGAACGGCTGCAATGATTTTAAATTATATAGTTAAATAGGAGTAAAAATAAATAAAAACCTCAACTTTTAATAAGTATAGTCATATAAATTTGAAATTGTTACAGTACCTAGTAATAAAACAGAGAATAATATTGGTTTACACAATCGACATACTAAATTTTTATTAAAGCAGTAACAGTAGGTTATTTAGAGAAGCGAAAAATTTAAAAATTAACTAATAGTTTGGGTGTAGCACATTGTTACTATCGATTTCTCAACATAATTTGAGGCGATAGTGCCGAACATAATCTTTACGGTAGATGGCGCTACGATGCTCTATTTAATAGAGCAACTGGTTAAAATAATCGATTCTCTGGCTTGGATACCATAATTGGTAATGCACCCGTCTGGCCCGGAAAGCCATAGGACATGGGTTCAAATCCCGCTCAAAACATTTTTTTTTATGTTTCGCTTTAAATTATACTCGTATACAGATTTAATCGATAGTCTCAAATTATAATATTTTTCATTTGTCATCTCAGTACATTTCAAAACCTAAAATCGTCTGGAATGTACACTGCTATCTGAAGACTAATTGTGTTATGTGTACTAGGACCATATAGAATATCGATAAATATCAAAACGCTGTACCAATTTCCAAAGGCCTCTTAAACTCCTAAAGGACGCCGTTCGGGTCATCTCTCTACATCATAGTGAACTACAAAGCCTACAAAGGATTACCTGTACCTATGTGTTTTCACACGCTTTACTCGTACAAGCTAGTCGATGTGGAGTGCACTAGCCGGTTAAGATTTCATCGAATTTAGCCTGTATTAAGTAATGTGCCATTTCCAAGAAAAATATCTCGTTTCGTAAGGAAGACATTCTTGAGGACGTACTCTCCATACGAATCGGGAAACGTTTTCGACAATGGAACATCTCGACCTGTATTTTTACACAGCACTGTCTACTCGTAGGAATATTAAATTGAGCCGTACTTCGTTACGTTGCTAATATGTAGCTATTGGAAATTTGAACATTAGTAAATAATTAATTTAAAAAATACGCAATCAGAAATTGTTCTCCAATCAATTGTTTTAGCGAAATAAATCTTTATTAGGTAATGCTTTGTGAAAAACTATTTATCTGCCAAACCCGTAGATTCACTATATTATATAATCAAGAACAAGTCCCCTATCTACTCGTATATGTCATCACTTCCACCTTTACTACAGTTGAGTTATTTTTTTTGCAATAATGGGAATGGGAAAATAACCTAATATAGCAAAATACAAAATTAGTTCCTCACACCTAGTCGAGTAGGTAGGTACCTACTATAGTTTATTTCACATAGCTTTCTGCGGGCGAAATCTGTCATCTCAGTAAATTTTAATCAAATTTAGATTATAAAATGCATTGAGATGACAGATATCACACGCATAAAGCTATATGAAATAGATTATACTCGACATATTGTCTTATTCTATACCAAGGACCTTAAAAATAAGAGCTTTGGGCGCTTTGCATCGAAATAAGCAGCCATAAAAGCACCTACTTCAATAATTTGAGTAAAATTGATATTAATTCCTGGAACGTAAAAAATATGTTTAAACTTGGTTGCCACAATTTCTGTAATCTAAGTAATTATATTATAACAACCTATTCATTAATTTAATTACATTTGTTCCGTTTCCGTGTTAAATTCGTTGCTTATAAAGGTGTGGACTGTAAATAAAAGTTTCAGGCCCTATGTAACTACCAAGATAGAATTATTAATGTACAAGGAAAACAGTCTCGGTATTTGATTGTGTACGGGACACATGTACCCACGTTTCCAACTTTTACTTCCGCATAAGGAAAACAATGTTAAATTCAAACGGGACTAAATTTCCATTTATATGTTTTTCTTTTTTCTCGAGCCAAACATTTCTCTAAAAACATATTACAAAGTGTGCGGTCGCAGTACTCGTGAGAGAACAGCACCTGATGCTACATGCTTCTATGAGCAGTGAAATAGGGTTTGCAAATTACCTAACTACTCTAGGTTAGATTAGTTAATGAAATTTGTATATTTTACATATTCATTTATGAATAGTTTTATGTAAGTACACTATTGACGTGTTATATTGAAAATGTATTTAGTACAATTATTTATTGATATTTCATGTCAATAATAAATAAATATTAAATAAATAATAAATATGGACATTAAAATATAATATGGTTTTAATCGACTTTAAAAAAGGAAGTTTATCGATCAAGATTTTATAATCAAAACTCTGACTACAAAGAAGTCTGAGGTAATTAAAAGATAACAACAAGATTATATACGACGAAAGAAAATTAAAAACGGTCTAGACATCAACGTCCGTTTTTTCTTGTTTATTCTTGTTAATATCTCTTTATTTATAAAAAAAATATGTAATTTATACAGACACCAACCGCACACAAGCTCGAGGCGACAGAAGCTTTTATGAAAGGAATGGGATGGGATAAGAAATATGATATATCATTTTTGTAACGAGCTAAAACTGAACATAGACGACGTCGCTTATTTAACGTGTATATATTTTTATTGTTTTTTGTTAGTTTTAAGGTATCATCACGTATCTATGAGCTACAGTTGCAAAATAAAAGTCAGTGACTGTCACCGAGTGTTCTTACTGTTCGCCCTATGTTCTCTGCGGATCGATGGAGTTTCCAAGGCACACAAGAAAAGCCGATTATCTAGATGTCTTTCACGCCTCAACAATGTAGGCACATAATCGCAAGTGTCGGCAGCAATATACTTTGTATGTGACAATGTACGCAGTTATGTCGTGTGCTTAGCTGAGGTGTAAAATTTCGACACCAATATGAATAGTCTTTGAGTTAAATTAAATTTGGTTTGTTTCATGCTTTTTAGCGGTGTACACTGCAAACTGGTATACCTAGGTTTTATTTACCCTGGAATAGAGATGATTTTTTTACGATACATGAATAGCGATGTGTAGAGTACTCTAGTTAATGGCAAAGAAATACAGTCTGACCAAAAATAGTAGAAATTAAAAAGTGGCAATACTGTAGTGTCGTCTCTGTTTTCTTAGATTGATTAGAAAGGGATGACACTACAGTATTGCCACTTTTTAATTTCTACTCTTTTTAGTCAGACTATAGTAAATAAATGAATTATTTTATACACGTGGGAGCTTCTATGAATTTAAGTTTCGCAAAAACTACGTAACAGATATCTATATAACTGGTCAGTCATCTGTCGATGGTCATCACGGATATCAGAATAGGACATAGGCTACAATTTGTAAGGAAATAAATTCATTAGAGGAGTTTAATACTTTACACAGAACATTATCCTGGGCGAGAGAAGCCGCGGGGAAAATCAAGGAATTACATGTAATATCCAATAATATACCTGATACAAATATTATGTACTAGCTGTGCCCCGCGGTGTAACCCGCTCATCCCACGGGAACACTAAATTTATTCGGGATGAAAAGTATCCTATGTCCTTTCCCGGGTCTCAAACTATCTCCATACCAAATTTCATCTAAGTCGGTTCAGCGGTTTAAGCGTGAAGCGGTAACAGACAGACAGACAGACAGACACACTTTCGCATTTATAATATTAGTATGGAAATGGATAGTATGTATTTGTGGCGCACCCGCTTCTGAGACAATGGCGTTTCGTACATGTAGGAGGCATGCTGGGAACCGAAACCAACACGTAGAGCCCTTTTGACAATCATATTAAATGTAAAGCGTACATCGAACTTACACTGTCATATCATGCGGCGCACACAGAGACCACTATAGTTGCCGGCAAACATTTTGAACAAAAATGGCGGATCTGCGCATGTACATTTGTACGTAAATCGGCTACTGCGCAGTCAAGGTTATGCTCGAAAAGTTTGCCGGCAGCTGTACTTTTGGCTTTACGAGTGGAAGCAGTATTAAGGTTTATTTAGAGCAACACGAAAGCTTAATGCCCGCTTGTATAAGAATAACGGTTATACAAGCCATTACGCGGAATCGTTGTGATATGATCATGTAGCAGAGGCTGCTATCTTTCAGTAATGTGTCGATTAGGGCGCGGGATACAGCGCAAGTAAACTTAATAACGCCGAGCGAGGCATTACCATAAAGTGTGGAAGCCGTAACGAGGGTTCCGCGGAATTTAGTTCCCAATATGATGTAATAACAGTAAATATTAAATTGTGAATCCCGCAATTTAACTAGGTAGGTACGTGGTTTAGGATTTTTTAAGGGCGTGCGTACTTCGGGTTGGTTTTTGGAGGTCACAATCAAGTCGATGGGAGTCTTGCAGAGTAAATGTTTCACTCCTTAGATAAGCAGATGTAATATATCAGACTTTTTGCATAATTATGAGATCATAGGCACCGTACCATACTGGTTACCACTTGCGTCGTAATAGTAAGGGAACTCGTACGTCGAAATCCCTCCGCTATGAATGAACGTAAAATGGGAGTGACGTCCGACCAATCTGAAGAGACGGTTAAATGAAAACATTCAATATACTCTATGGTTAAATGTTTAGACGAGTAAAGTTGAGCGTTCCAGATTCGAAAATTTGCGACCACACGCACTACAGCTATGTTCGAAATTTGAAACATAATGCTAAAACAATTGTGTTCCATATTTGAAAAGTAGCGCCCGAACATACTTGAAATTCAAAACCTCGGCTATGTTCGAAATATGAAACAAAACGACATAAAACAAAAGCGTTCCAGATTCAAAAATTGGCGGCTTAACACACATGAAACAGGCAATGTGTCGGTATGTTTTACATGTACTTACTCTATGAATTCCGTAATATATTCTCTGCTACGACGTCTTGGCAGTTGCTGCCACGCAACTGACGTAACTCCGTTACCCCGAGGCTGACATTGAACCTCCTCGGAGTTCAAGTCCAATAATAATTGGTTACCAGGCAAGCCAGCCAACCGACTAATTAGCGAATCCCTTTGCGGACTAAATGTAACGTTCTAACTAAAAAATAAATAACATGCGTCCGATTACAGTTGGTACTCACGCAATTCAGAATAAAAGTGTAGGTATTTTTGATTTAGTAGTTAAAGACGACTACAATACTACTTGCAGCTAGTAAGCTGTGCACATGACTTTACCCATGAGAATACTTTATGTACTTAAAAGTAATAGAGCATACACGACCCTGGTTTCTGCGTTCTTTCGTATAAAGTATCTACCTACCCTAAGTGTAGATTAAAGTCCTAATTTACTGCACACAGACTACCATGTAATTTCATGATTCAGTAGCCTATACTTGATGCGCGAAGAAACAGACAGTATATTATAGATGTAGACAAGACGACGGATCGATCCGGTTCGCAGGACCAAAATGTTAACGATATCAGACTTGGTTCAAAACAATTTATACTAACTTGCTTGCTACTCGACTCAGGGACCAAAAGAGAAATCAGAGACAAAAGAACACCAATCTTCTCTCTTTTGCGCTACTTCCCGCCAATTTAAGTGTATGAAGGGCGTACAGACGTTTCTCCCCCTGGTCTTTCCAACGGTATCTGGACCCCATGGTACTTGTAGCAGGGCACAAAGTACTGTGCACTGATGCAACTCCCTTAAGACCTATTTATATATATGTTTCATTATTTAGACCTTAAGGCACTCACTGCCAGCATCCGTCTGTACTATAACAAAAAAAACTATAGGGGTGTTATAGAATACGCTTACATTATAATCAAAGCGATATCATATGAGACCTATGTATGTGAAATTTAGTGACTTTTAATCGTAAATTCCAAGGTAAAGTGAAATGATTATCTAAAGAAGGGTGCTTCAGCAAGCAAGTGAAAAAGGCAACACTATGTTATTGTACAAAGGTGGCTCGAGGTTGAATAGAGATACAACACGGGGGAGGCGACCTTTCCGCCCTCCTCTGTCATTCACTGAATAACTTGCCCTTTTCCTAACAATGGCGCTGGATCTCCAAGCGAGTTAGTTTCCGAAGGGTTACGAAGAATACTTAATTTTATTATTTTCAAATACCGCTCAGAACAATGAGGAGCGTGGATTTTTATCGGAAGGAAAATGACACCTGTATACAATAATATAAAACTAAAAACAGAGGACAAAAAGAAGGTTGAAGATGTCTTAGTTACTGTTAATAAGTAATTTATTTCCAATATTTTGGGAATTGATCGCGTTCAAAAAGGTTTAATTACCTCGACGTTAATTGACGTATTGTTATAATAATGTGTGAAAATTGTGTGAATTTAAATCAGTATTTCAAACAATACTCTATAAACAAACAAAACTCTTAAAATTCGATTGAAAACAAATTTTCCACATGAATGCGTAATTGCGGAAAAATCTTAACGCGGCTAACCGATTTTTTAATAGACTCCCTCTATCGTATGTTAAATTCTTTGAGAAGGGTGCCCTCTCTCGCGGTTCTTGCACTTGCTGTGAGGCGGTGGGAACTGGAAATCGTGCGTGTGAACGCATATCCTAGGGTATGCCTAATGCGCATAAGCATTTTAGTTTAGACACATGACGCAGAGGGCGCCAGTAGCGTAGAGTTACGGAATCTAAGATTTGGTGTGATTGACATCATTGACGTAACGATGTCATAGCTCTGTTGGGAGAACACTACGCCGGAAACGTAGGTTGGCAGGTTCGAGTCCTTCTTCCATTGCAGTGGATCACATTAAAATTTTGTCTCATAATTTACCTTCGGTCAATTTGTTACTCGTGTTGATTACAATGGCAACTATCGGTCTAAATATCGTTGCAACCTCATCGTGTTAAAATGATTCGACGGATTTTAACCGATTTCACACAGTAATACTTCAACCGACATCAAAAGTTATAGGATACTTTTTATTTGATTATAGTAAAGAAAAAACGAAGGTAGTAGAAGGCAGAAATAGCGGGGCAATAAAACTAAACCATAGAATACATACAGTAGGTACATTTACACCAAATAGAGGAAAATTGTTTTCTAATATAAATCTTACTTATTTGATAGTATTACATCGCGTACCAGACAAAAAAGTGGGACGCCCAAAAATATTTCAACAAAATACCTCAAGCGCCTAAATAAATGGATCCGTACCATGCAAAAATGTTATCCTTGGCCCTCCGAAGGTATGCATAAATTCCAAGTCTTATTCCTAAACCCAAACGTGTCAGTCTTGTATTAGCAGTAAATAACACATAATGTCGGCCCAAGGTCCGGCCTTCAAAGAAAATGGCTAGCACCGCGAATTGCATGTTTTTGCATAAGCCCGCTGCAAGCCGGTAAACGCTGGCTTAATGAAACGGCGCCTTAAAATTACCGTGGAAATATGGCCAAGGAAGTTCGTGACAAACTGCCTGTGTAGGCATGCTACTGCAATTTTACACTCATAATAGAATTCCGGAGATCGATAACGGTATAAAATTACTTAGTTCATTTTGCACCTACACGATGTGCTAGTGCTGAATTTTTGACTGAGCGAACGAATCGTCTGAATTTCCGCTTGGCCCAGTATTGTGTCGTATATCCGGATTTTTGGATGATAGGTTAGGTTAGGATATTTATTTAATCTTTATTGCACAAAAGAAAAAACTTATCGCACAAAAGGCGGACTAAATGCCATAGGGCATTCTCTACCAGTCAACAATTGGGCTAAGCAGATAAATTGTGAATATCCAGCCGCTTTCCGGCAATTTTCTCAACCGATTTTCATTAAATTTTGTGAGTTGGTCCGATATTTTTTTTTCCTACATTTTTCAAAATGGCGGAGTTGTGAGAGTTGAAAACGTGCAAAATTTTAATTTTCGAAACACCTTACTGTTAGTTAATAAAGGTTTTTGTATTATGTTGTTATCAAAAATGTCGACAGTGCTGAAAAGGCAAAAAAATAAAGTCAGAACCTAGCGCATAGTACAATCTAAATCAAAAGTAGCTGATCATGCTTACTTACTATCTTTTCACTTTAACTGCTGGTCACAATGTTTCAATATGTCAACATAATGGTGACTATAGTAGTATACTGCGACAAGTACTTGAACTATGACTTTGACCTTTGACTTTTTATCAGAAGCCTAAATAGCATGCAATCATTTAGAAAGTTAGAGCAAACACAAACTGAAATTTCGATTAACTGATCAATCACAGTCAATGTATGATAAACATCAGAATACTGCCGTTAAATTGGCTTTTCTACCCTCAAATCAAATTACTGTTAATTGTTTGATTAGCCCAGACACAACAAAGCAATTTTCGCGCGCCAACCCAAAAGGACACATGGGACTGCGACAGATCAGCGCACATACGCCGTTTCTTAATCGATTGTCAGACGACGCGGTAGCTCGGTTCATAAGCCAGCTTAATACCTGAGACCGCATTTAGACTCTCATCAAACGCCGACGTCTCACTTGCTTCATGGGGATTTAAGGCAGACGGAAACAGACAATCCGTTTTAGTAATATCAAACTCATCCAACAGCAAACTTCATCTTAACCTTGTCCTTGGTTAAGTGTACGCATAATTAAGAGTTATTTAGATAATATAATATAGTAAAACCACGTAAAACTAATACAAGTATTAGATTTACTATAAATTCACATACAATTCTGTTTTCTGTAAATCAAACTATGTGATAAATATTCGCAAAACAAGTGTCGCGATCGACTCAGGACGACTGCGTCTATTTCCCATTTCGTTACCTTCTTAGATTGCCCATAATGCGATGGGGTCAGCATAGAATTTCTTAATCGTCACCCTACTAACTCGCCCACATTAATATATCGTCAATATCCCAGTTTGTCTACATATATTTTTATATGGTCCATAGCGCTAATGCGGTCACATTTTTATATAAACCACAGTGCTATTTAGTCCACAGTTCCAATGGTCCGCATTTATCAAACGTATCTTACGGATTCTTGATTTATCAAATAAATCAGTTTCAAAAGGGGAATGTGGTAGAGTTGGCACTGTGGTCGGAATAGACGAGTTAACATTGTGGTCGACATAGGAATGTTAACGAGTCAGCACTGCGACTCTTTAGGAATGTAAACAAGATATGGAAATGGCTATACAGGAATGTAGACGAATCAGACTATTTTTTTAAGACTTGACTTGATATGTATCAGGACTTGTTAGTCCTACCACTAGTTGGACTTTGTGTGGGAGTATAACCCGCTAATGGGATTATCTCCGCACCACAGGAGTAATTTGGATAGTTTGACGCGGGCGCACTAGGAGCATGGACTGCATCGTGAGTAGACTGAACCGAACCAGTCTGCTTTAGGGTGAGAGAGGGGAAGGAGAATCGGGCTATGACAGAGAAAAAATCAGACCAGTGGACCATCTAACAATGAGCTAGGACAGGCCATGTTCAGACGTTCAAGAAATAGGATTGTGGAAAAAGTCGTCCTGATCTATATCTATACAATGTGGGTCCTGTAACATAAGCAAAAAATTTAAACAAAGATTTTACTCGTTAAACTGAACAACATTTGTTCAGCAACTTTAAGAAAAAGTCAGTTTTAATTTTTTTATTATTTCAAACAAATTAAATAGTATTTTCAATGTATGTCGTCCAACGTTGACATTCCCTGAGCATTGACATAGCTGTCACTCTACTAATATCGGACATTTCGCAATACATTGCTTCTTTGTCTAAACTTTATTCTACAAAATATCAGTTAATACACGTTATTTTCAGAAGTTGCTCAACAAATGTTGTTTCGTTTCAAGGGACGAATCTATGTTTTAATTTATTGCTCCTGTTACAGGGCCCACCCTTTATATAGATCGCGTTAAATGTTAGCCAATTAAAATCCTGTTATTGATCTGAAACCGTAAAATATTTTATGGATAGAGGCGTGTAATCCGCGACCTGAAAGAATTTAATTTCAGAATAAAACGTCTGGCTCACGTAAAAATTACTGCGTAACTTTATGTTGTGCTCTAAAGGCCTGTTTTATGATTGGTCGTAAAGAGAGTGCCTCCAGGGACCAATTTCATTCTTTAATTAACATTCCGCCGAAGATCGTTTTAAAAATTGGGACTTCTCTAAAATTTTACAGCATTTGCGGAATTAAATCTATCTTTAACCCAATTTACATACTTTATATTGTTTTGGAATGTATCCTTGCCTACATATATTCTGTTAATTGTACCTAGTTTCATAGGATAATATCATTATTAATCGAGCGAGCGAAGTGACATGTCCAGTTGTTGGGATGTCCGGATGTCCGTTTGCGTTCAAGCAACGAAATTTTATCGTTAAAAGTATAATCACTTTAATATTTTGTTCGGTTTCCGCGACTGTCACACATTTAAATAAAACAAATTAAACGGATTATATCGCGTATATTAATTATTTGAACCTCCCTAACGTTTCAGTACCTTTACAGATACCGTTGTCAAAGGTTGACTGAGAAAAACACAATTTTTCTCTGTCAAAGTTACATTTGTGCAAACTACCCATTTTATAAATATTAATTTAAAAAAAAGGTGTTCATACATGCCAGATGCGCCTAATGTGGAAAGACATTAAGTAATCACTTTCTTACAAAAAATAACATCATTAAGGAGAAAATCGCATTTCCGAGAACTGAACGAGTTACTATAAAAAACATGGAAATCCTCATAGATATGCTTAAAATATTAGAGGAGTGCCTGCGGTTCCTCATCGTCATCAGATCTTTACCAAATTTGCATGAAACCAATCGCCTCCCGACTAACTTAATAAAAAAACAACCGCATAGATAATCTCCTTCTTTTTTGAAGTCCAACCTGAATATCGAAAATAAAACATGCATTTAAAACGAATTTTAGAATTCCTTTGTCAGAATTTCTCTATTGAAATGTTTTGGGCTCCTGCTTAATACGAAATTCCGCCGCATTTGTGAGTTTTAAGTTAAAAGAAACAGAAACAAAAGCACTAAATAGTTTTCTGTTCAAATAAACAGGTAACGGCCAAATATTTAACCAGGCTGCCACAATTTATTCACGTTCGTGCTCTAAAAGCTTGAGTTGGTAGTTCTCTTCACACGTCTGAATAAGAAGAGATTGGTTGCAGCTGAATACCGCACCGACGAATTGAAAATGTCGACCTCCTACATAATACGCCCAGAGTTCCCAGTTACAATATAAAAGTTGCGACACTTTTCAATTTTTCATCGAATTTTACTAGCTCGAGAACTGTCAATTTAAACAAGTTCAATCCAATTGGAACACGGCTGAAAATAGAAGCCAATTTGTCATAAAAATGCACAGATAAGATCTAGGGGCAATTTTCCTTTATTAAGGCCGCGGATGTTACACGATCCAATAAGCTAAGTTGCCTTGGCGTGGAAATAGCAGACGTGTCGCGATTGGCTGTGTATTAATACAGTGCACAAGCCTTGACCTGTCCTTCACCCGTCCCTGCACTCGGGAAATGCATTGCCCCACACCCGTGACATTATTTTACTGTGGGTACGGGTACTCCACGCGTTTTAATGAAAATAAATTATCTGCAGTAGCCACTCAGACTGGTGTGATTCATTCCAATCATGCATGTCAGTTAGTGAATTTGAATTTCTCATTGTAACGGCTTTATGGTTTCAATGCCGTCACGTGTGAAAATTGAGTGTTTGGTGATAATTTCATCGATGCTGTTTACTGTAGAATTATTCATATATTCGTTTCTTTTAGTGAGATTAAATATAGCCGATGGCCTTTGTAATCGAACGAATCGATTACTTTTCAATTGTTTAAAGTAGGTAGGTATTCAAAAAAATATATTTTTTCTACGTTACTACTTTCCTCGTTTTTACTGTTTTTTTTAGTAGATGAATTAATACGTCACACCTAAAAAAATTACATTTATTATAATTATAACTCTTGACGAAAACTTGTAGTTTTATAAGTGAACTTTTTAGTGCTTTAATATATTCATAGCATTTTTAGCCAGTCTTGATTGAAGCGACAAAATGATGTTATCAAACTTTTACATCTTAATTTACGTTTTCTTAAGACGTGTTTACTTCGGAGCTAGCAAAGTGCATATACATACATACATAATACATGACCTAAACGCGCGAGTTTTCGCCGAACGGACAAAGGATCGTACCTTTTCTCTTTAAAACTTTCTGTTCGAGTAATCCAAGTATCTAAAATCGGTAGTTTTATATCTTCTTTTATGTTTTATCGTTACTGCTCTTTCTCTAAAGTTATGTCGTTATAAAAAGCTATAACATCAAAGGACGATATTCGCGCAGTCTCAGTGAGTTTTTATTTATTGAAACTTATGATGTAATGCTGTGCTATTGAAGAATTAAAACCATCTGTTAAAAGCAAATAATTGACCGAGCGAGATAAGCGAGCAGACTCTCCGTTTCATAGTGGGCAAAAATAATTTCCTATATATATCCTTACTAGCTGTGCCCCGCGGTGTTACCCGCTCATCCCAAGGGAACACTAAATTATTCGGGATGAAAAGTATCCTATGTCCTTTCCCGGGTGTCAAACTATCTCCATACCAAATTTCATCTAAGTCAGTTCAGCGGTTTAAGCGTGAAGAGGTAACAGACAGACAGACAGACAGACAGACAGACACACTTTCGCATTTATAATATTAGTATGGATATCCAGATTTCCGGCTGTTCTCGCCTACAGGTCGGAATTGTTAACCGGTTTTCGTTTTTGTGAGAAAATTCTAAATTATTCGTTTATTTTTTCTGAATGGTGGAGATAGGTTGAAAACTCAAAATATCATATTTCTGTCATTTTGTCTTTTTGACACGCGGGATCTGCAAACAGCTCATAGAGTTACTTCGCTAGTAGGTACTTTTTATTTAAATTTCATAATCAGTAAGTTAGAATTAGTATGAATTGATTATACTTCAGTAGTCATGATCGGAATGCATTTAGCAGCCCAGCACGTCTAGCACAATTTCTCTCGCGAGATATTTATCTATCTCTTTCTGTGCAGTACTGTGAGAGAGTGACAGGTGACGTTATGCCGCGCGACAAAAGTCGCGAAGCATAGTTGTGCTAGATGGGCAAATTATTCATGATCATGACCTAAACACAATGCAATCTTAGTGTGACAGCTATTTTCTCAGTAAAGCGGTGTTCAATATGATACCACAACGCCAAGTATCCTGACGGGCAATAAAGAAACGAAATAGGACTTATATTTAACATGGAAATAGTGCTTTTATCGCAATAAAGACATGTTTATTGTTCTCATAAATGTTTACATTCAGTTACTTAATAGACTTGGAAATAAAAAGACAATCTGATTGCAAAAAATAGGAATACGTTATTCAAGGTTCCTTACTTCATTTTAATTAGGTATTGTACCTATTACAGAATCAAATTGCATGATCCGTTTCTTTCATTTGTATTGAATTCGCGTCTAATCCTGACCGGGACCAACTAGAAATCAACCCATCCATCTTTAAATAAGAACGTTGAAGATATTTTGTAAAAAGTAAGTGAAAAAGGTTACTGAATTGGACCATACTTTTTTTGTATATGTTCACGTTCTTGTGTTCTCATCACTCCCAAATATCTGGACATATTTCAGCTGTTTTTGGTACACGGGTACTTAACTCTGCTGGGCAAATGTTTAACATTATTATACTTTTCTTCCATATACCGAAAATCAAAAACTCCTTTTCTATTATCCTTGAACCTTCATCCTAACGCCTGACGACCTGAGAACCTCCTCCTTTTTTGAAGTCAGTTAAACATTGAGTTCAATTCTATTTGCTACTCGCTTTCTAAACGACCCGAGTTTTACAGAACGGGTTAACTACAAATTTAAAACAGGTTTGGAACCTCTTATATATTTCTTACAATGTAAAAAGTAATGGACTTCAATTTTCCACGCAGCAGAGTTTTTATGTGGCAGTAAAAGTAAGTGCCGTCAGTAGTGGAACTCGAGAGACGGTGCAACTTATAGAAATCCTTTGACTTTGTTCTTTCGCCAGTAATCTTCTTTATTAAAACCGTTTGCTTTGGCACCGCATTGGTTGCTTAGTGTTTGTGAAAATTAAAAAAAGATACGGAACTGGTTATGAACGCGGGAAACATTTGGATAGGGTGGCGCCCGACCGATCGGTTTGGAGAACTTTGGGAGAGGCCTTTGTCAAGCAGTGGACCGTCTATCGGCTGATATGATCATGATGATGACCCATTCTTTAACATTTTTAAAATAACGTAACCAACAAAGGCACTTTTCCAAAAACTACGTATCAACGAACTTAAAAAAACCGGCCAAGATCATGTCGGGCCACGCTCAGTGTAGGGTTCCGTATTTGCCCATCCTTCACAATAGACGGGCTTCGAGGCTTAAATTACGGGAAAGATTTCAAGCTCTATAAAAAAGGTCGTAAACGCCAAAGTAACTGTAATTACTTATCACCTTCTGGAACTTATCGATTATACGCGCCAGATCGAGCGAAATGTTTTAATACAGTATGGCACTTAACTAATATGTGTAACGTTCGAAGTATATAGGACACCGCGAGGCACTTACGTCATTTTAAAGAAAATTATGAAATGTTCAATATAGTTTTCATTGAAAGTACTTATAAGGCCTCATTTTCATGATTTTTTCCATAATTTTTTGACTAGCGGTTGAAAAGTTAGAGGGGGGGGACACAATTTTATTTATTTTCGGAGCGAATATTTACAAAACTGCTGACTTTATCAAAAAATAATGTTTTAAGACCCCTATTATTTTTGAAAGACCTATTCAACGACACCCCACACACTAGTGTTGAAACGAAAAAAAAAACCTCCACTTTAGGTGTTCGAGAGGTACCCGAAAAAAATTTTTTTTTTTTATTTTTTTATTTTACCGTTTTGTCGGCGTGATACATACACATACTCATACCAAATGTCAGCTTTCTAGTACTAATGATCACGGAGCTAAGCCGCGGACGGACGGACGGACGGACAGACGGACAGACGGACATGGTGAAGCTATAAGGGTTCCTAGTGGACTACGGAACCCTAAAAAGGCGCCCTTACAAATTATTTTGTCTATATACGTAGAGAATTATCTTTGCGTGATTCTTCGGAATTACAAGTTATACTTCGCAAGGCACGTTGCAATGCAACATTAAATAAGTTCACAGTACGATATAGAGCCCATACCTAAGAATTCGTACACAAAGGTGTAAACGTGTAAACTGAACTTATTTCACCACGGTCGTAAACCGCGCGTTCGTGTCGCCCCAACCTAACCGTGATTTCCTACCTTCGTGCCTCAACTTTACAACCAAATACTAACTTTAATTCATCCAGCACAATACTCCATGCTCCAACTTTGAAATGTAATTTTCACTTTGAAAATAGATAATTGTGTCTACTCAGAGAAAGTTATGAGTTGGGAATAATTTAGTTTGGGGAAGAATTTTGACAGGCAATCCTGCTAAGCGGTTGATGCGTCGGAATTTGAATAATATTGTTACTTATAACATTTTATACCTACTCTCATGATTCGTAAAGATATTAGTAGTTTATGCAACTGTTGCATAATGATAAGTCTTAAAACACGAGTGTGGTTTTATGAAACGAGCCGAAGGTGAGTTTCATGAAAGGGTCACACGAGTGTTTTAAGGCCTAAAACTCTAGTAAAAGAGTGATACCCATGAGCGTTTTAACCGCCGTTACAACCATGGTCTCTTTATTGACGCCTTCATTAAAGACTCGAATGCCATTTGCGGATATTTTGGAAACTAGTTTACAATGTTGTAATCTGTACGGTTTTTTCTTATGATACTGCAATAAAGAGAACGTGGTTGTAACGGCGCCGGCGGTTCAAATGCTCATGAAAATAACCCAAATAGATGATGATATAAAACGAAAACTAACAATAATTTTCTTTTACAGGTGCGGGAGAGGCTCATTCAGACATTATGAAATACATTTGGTAAGTTAATCGTTATAACATAGTCTATTTCTTATACATCCTAATGCTAAATAGCGTCGATGAGCCACTTTCTCTACTATAATGGAACCTGTTACCTAAATTCAACAAAACATTCAAAGTAGGCAATAATTAAGTTGAGAAAAGCCGAGAGGTTACTATGAAATTCATAATCAGTGATCGGGGATTTCTCTGCCACAACGCGGTATTTTGTGTATATTATTTTATATGGACATGCTAATTATATTGTAATCCGGCTATCTTGGCCGAAAAAATTATTGTATCGAGATTTGATGAGATAATCATGACTATATTGATATTAAAAAATATATTTCTTTGAAATACCGCGTTGTGGCAGAGAAATCCCCGATCACTGTTCATAATTCATAGCATACGCCTTCCTCTTCGCCCTCGTTTAAAATAGTATAAGAATAAACAAGACAATGCGACATGAACTTGAAATTTCGAACTTCAGAATAATATTATTATTTGAGAATAATTCCAGATTGTTAGAATAGATTACATACTTATAATTTTAAGTGCCGGTGGACTGGGATTGTCCCGATCAACGTGATAACGTCGATCATTGATTTTTAAACTGAAATACCTCAGTTTTAGAACGCGTTCATTTTTATTTTTTGTTTGCCATTCTTACAAATAAAATGTGACAGTGTTAGTAAAAGTTGGTAAAAGGTCCCCTTCATCTCCCATGTTTCCATAGAGACGATATTTGTTTGCATCTTTATATCAATAATCTGTCAACGCGTCCTCCGAACAATGGTACAGAATACTTAATATTACTACAATGGGACCTAAACACTGTCCTTCACAGTCACAAATCTTTAGAACGCGTTCATAAACTATAAACTTTAAGAATAATAACTGATCATGTTCTTTGGTTAACGTGAATCAAAATAGCCCCGCCCCAGTCGAATTTATTTACTCTAATTATAAGTAGGTAGTTTAAATAAGATGGATATATGTTATTAACCTACTCCCATCCATTCATAGTAAAAGCCAGTAAGGAACTGCGGTAGCCTTAATGAAGAAAGTGCGTGATTCGAAAGTCCTTTATAGGTACCAGTTCTGCCATGTTACGGCTAAAAGCCCTATCTTACTATGAAATCCATATACAGATACGACCTCTTAGCATAGCACGGTAGCCTTGCCTTGCCGACCACTTAAACCGAACACGCATCCACCTGCAAGTTCTGAGTATTTCTTGAAAGCCTTAAATTAGGCTGTGAAAACTGTGAAATGCTGGTAAGCATGGCAGTTTTCAATCGACTTAAAAAAGGAAGAGATTGTTAAAAATGTGAGGTCAAATGATATCGGCACATCGACGTTTTCGGTGTTTTCTATAGTTACTTCAGTTGTTGACGGAAATACAATTTCTTCTCGTCGAAGTCGGTTTTTTTTTGTGAAAAAGTGATTATTTGTTCTGCTAATGCGATTGCTACAAGACAACAGCTCCTCCCCAAGACATCTGTCTCCAAATACGACGGTTAAAATGCTGAATACGACTAAAACACCCAGTCTCAATAACAGATGAGGGTGCATATTTCTGCTACCTTATCATTTACTTACACATACTTTGTTATACTTTCACATACTTTGTTAGAAAATGACAGATGATTTATCATCTACCAATCGTGTGATAAACCCAAGCAACATAAACTCGCAGAGTTGTCCGATTTGTAGATGAATTCGTAGCAAAGTAGGCCGATGAAAAAGTTGAGTTTTACAAGAAGCTTCTTGCTCGATTAAAATTAAATTATCCCTGTCCCATGAAAATATTGAGATTAATCAGAAAAGAACTTTGTAAGTTGAAGGCGAATTAACTTTTCTGAATAGACTTCGTTTATAGTTTAAGTGATCGCCATTTCGTAACTTATTGACAAGAAGTTAAATCAATCAGTAGTTACTGTTTGTTTCACCTCAGCCAGTGATAGAATGTTTCGCTTTCTCGGGATTCGAACGCAGTCCGAGTAAAAAACAGGCTTTTTGTTGCACGAATATTTCGTCTGGCTTTCATGGTTTCAAAACTTAGTTACGTAGTATTTTTTTTACTGAAACTGAAATGGAACAGATTCTCAATTACACTCGTTCCATCATTTAGGTATTGCAATTTAAGATTTCCTTACAGATTCCGGTCACAAAATAAAACGATGGCGGCATATTTACAAATATCGACGTGTAACAGATAGAAGCAAGACTGTGATGCAAGAAAAAGTATGGCGTAGGCCATACACGATGTACGAGAGTTAAGAGCAGATGGGACCGCATGGAGTCGCGAGCGCAGATGAGTCACACGCTCCCGACTAAACGCACAGAAGCTACCTATAGGAGCTGCTCGCAGGCTCTGCCGCTAGATATTCTGTAAGTATTACATTTCTTGGTAGGAGGCGTCAATAACCGCTATTGATATGTTAACTGACACAGAGTATAGTGACACTTTACAGTAGAAGTATGGCATAGGTCAAATAAAAAACGAGGGTACATATTTCAGGTATATATATCCTACTAACTATCACATAATGATTCAAATCCCTCACTGCGCTCACGATTCTAACTTATAATTACTCGCTAATGAATTCAAACATAGAATCCTTCGCTTGCTTGGGACTCAAAATTCACACTCGAAACCAAAAAACAACTTTGCTCTCTTGTTTATATTCCCGTTGGTATTTCCCGTCAGATACGAAATTCATGCAGAAGCTTGAATATACCCAATACCTGGTCGAATATTTAACATTTTAATTGCGGAACAAATGTTAGATCAGATGATGAATAAAGTTATGTTAGTTTCGATTTTCTTATTTATAGGAAACCCACTTTGGAGTCTTAACTATTCTAGTTTGCTTACAGTTGTGAGCATAGCAGTTCTTTCATTATGGTAATAATCATAAGATCAAAATAACGAAAATATTGTGAGGGTTAAGCGCTCGGAGGTTCACCCACCTGGTCTAATTTGGAAATCTTTGTTATTTTTAGGATATAACTTAGTGGACTCGTACTAGTAAACAATTCGTGAATCTCGCTAAACTTACCTGCCTAAGTAATTGAAGAAACTAAAAAATAGGCTGTGTTCTTGGAACAAGAGTCATTATCATTAGGCAACCTTTGCTAAAGAAAAGTTTAGCTTGTCAACATGTCGACAAAAGCTACCTAATGACGTGAGTTAATAATAACCTATACATAATGAGCTTCACCTTCATGTGAGCAAGGACTTAGTGCCGCAACCAAGGAGGGATATAAATAGTAAGTAGAACTGCAATCTACAAATATAGATTAGACGGTATACCTAGGTATTGCTATAGTGAATTTGGAAGACTATGACTCAAGGACGAAGGCCGAATTACATTCCAATTATTTTTTCATTGACTATTTTATATAATGCTAGACTAGCGAGATTTTTTTAACAGTAGTACTGAACCCAACGAAAGAGCGTGAAAGAACAAGACATGAATGCCACCCGCGGCCACTTAGGAAAGCGCAGTATTACTGATTGACCGTATATAGACTATGTAGTGAAGTATAAATGAAGGGGTTCTCCGTTCAATCTATGGATGGGCTGATGTTCAGCTAATCGTCATCTGCGGAGAGTGATGGAGCAGAAGTGGAGTACCACTTTCCTGCAAACCCCGAAAGTTGAAAGTGTAATTCGTAATGAAGAGTCTGGGGTCTAGTTGCAATACAACTACTTACGTAGGTAGTAGTGGTTATCTTAGAAACTGGCTACGATCGTCCGACTCTATCCTCACAGGTAATGTTCCTCTTGTGACTAATGTGTGTTAATGTAGATGGTTGCCGCGGTCGTCGTTCCGGCCGGCGGAGGGCGAGCTGGCGGACTGCGTGCTCGTGGTGGGCGTGTCGCGGCCCAAGCTCGCGGCGGCGCTGCTCAGCGTGACCCTTCTGTCATTGTTCCTCACATTCCACGTGCTGTACGACAGCGCGCTCTACAGTATACAGGTACAAAAACAATTATCCCTTCCGCAAAACCTCGTAGGTCGACCAACGCTAACAGTCACGTAGTCACAGGCTCGTGACCGCGAAGCTGAGCTTCTTCTTGACGACGCGTTTGGCGCAGTTTGTAGACACCTGCCTACTGAGCCGGCGGTCCTGAGTTCGAATCCCGGCCAGGGCAAATATTTTATCGTCGTCTAGTACCCATAACATAAGCCTTCTTGAGCTTAATTTGCGACTAGATCGATTTGTATGAGGTTGTCCGATATTTATTTATTTATTCTTCTTCTCTGTCGTTTTTCTCTTGGCAGAGCGGTCGTGGTAATATTAAGGCGGACACAGCTCGCCGCACGATCTCCCGCCATCTCTCTCTGTTGGCAGACTGTCTAGCGTAGTCAGATACGCAGTTTTCTATTGTTGATTTTGTTTGGTCAGTTAAACGCATAGGTGACTTCCCGCGCGATCAAGTTCGTTCCACTTTTCCCTACACGACCAGCCACACAATGGATTTGATATCCCGCCTAGCGATATGGCCAATGTATTGCAGTATGCGTGTTTTTACTACGGCCAATAAACGCTGCATGATGCCGATTTCCTGGGGCACGGAATCTGCGCTGCAGGCCATCTATTAAAAAATGGCAGGAATATCCTCCATATCTAGCTACTGCGTATAAGCGGGACTGAAGCGCCAACGCGTTACTGGGGCCGGCCAACAACTTGACATTACCTGTCCGTGGCGGTGTCCACTGTCAGCTGAACCCTGTTCTTACTGGCTTACCAAAAATAATGCATTTTAGCATCTCATACATTGCACATAAAATAACTCAAACTCAAATTGCCTCCAACCTGCCTAAGTATACGTTTACGTCACGCCTTTGCTACTCATGGCCCCTGTAAATATAGGATAAACATTACGATAGCAGACATGTTGGAATTAGTGAGGGAACCAGAGCTGGGTGGCAATTGGTATTGAAGGCAAATAGTATTATGATCACTGCGATAATTCAGGGGGGAAATCTACGTTTAGTAGTAGACTAAAAGTTCCTTACTAAATTCAATTCATAGAGCAAGCAAAATGTATCGATATACATTTTATGGATTTTTTCCCATGTCTTCCCAAAGGTCTTTGCTGTTTTTATCCCAACTTAACCGTGACTAAAATTTAGAAAAGCTACTTCCGCTTTATAATATTCCTCGTAATTTTGAAATCATGCGCTACGGAACCCATTAATTCAGGTGAATTGGCCATAATTCTGTCGAAACCCCGCGCCTCTGTCCATCGGCCTCCACACACGAACATCTTGTTTTATTTATTATTATGTCCAACGAGGGTGACGAGCCAGATTGTTAATGTCATAGGGGGACTTACTACATAGCTGACTCATAACTAAGGGTCGGGCAGTAAAATTGGACATTTTCTTGGAAAACGCTTTCCGGTACAACATTGTATACCTATGTTTATAAATTTGTAACCTTGACCCTTATTTAATATTTTCTTCGGTTTCCGCGACTGTCACACATTTAAGTGAAACAATTTAAACGGTATTAATTATTTGAACCTCCCTCACAAATGTAACTTTGACAGAGAAAAATTGTGTTTTTCTCAGTCAACCTTTGAAAATGGTAACTGGAAAGCTACCGAAACGTCAGGGAGTCTCAAATAATTAATATACGCGATATTATTTGTTTAAGTTGTTTTATTTAAATCTTGACCCTTATCATTTTTATCCTCATGAATGTTATATTGGCGCCTTATAGACTATCCTTCCAATAGGGATGATGACTGATATTTAATTCTACAGCATACTGTAGTAACGTGAAAAAATCTCAATATGTGTCATAAAATAAAAAAAATATCTTTAAAATGTAATGTAAAATGTATGCCAATTCGATGTATTTTTTTTATGATAATGTAAATTCCATGTTTTGAGAATCCTCATAATCCAACAAAACAATAATTATAGAACGACACTTTTTCACGGTCAAAATGGCAAATGATTATTTTTCCATACAGTTATTGGTAACACATTATACTTGTATTGTAAGAAATATATTATTATACGCGTGGAACCTCCTTCTTTTTTTAACTAGACTAAAAATTATTAAATATTATGGGACAATCTCACTCCTGCCTGAAGATAATGGCAATAGTAATAACGTCGAGGTCAAACATGTAGATAATATACCCATTTAATATATACAGCTTATGTAGAATGTAAAATCTTTATGTGCCGTCTGAAACATATATTTCTACCGTAAGTTAACTTTTACGTCAGTTCGTCTGTTTAAAATAAAAATCTTAGTATCAAGCTGGCAATTCAAGGACCGTAAAAATGTCCCACGGAAGTTAAACCCTTTGTGGAACAACAGGCGTCATAAAGGAAGGGCGTGTTATCTGTGAGCGCTGCTCTAGAACATTCATTACGATTACGACCGGCGCGATAGGCAAAGGCTAGTACACTGCGAGGCACACAAAGATGCGCAGAGTAATTATTATTAAAAAAATACCGATACAGTGGGCCGCGAGTCGTGTAGCAGCACGGATACCTGCCCCTGATGAAGAGCTCCATATATGAGTACGAAACATGTGGGGCCGTTCCTGCCAATTTATGTGGGAGTTTAAATCGTTTTTATAATTATTAAAGATAGTTTTAATAATATTACCGGTACAAGTAGTTGAATATCTTGGACACATGTTTTTCAAACGGCTGGACAGATTTATGTCAAACATTGCTAAGAGTCGCCGTTCAAAAAAAACGTATCAAAATCAGTCCACTCATTTAAGAGTGACGACGCCTCAAACACAAATACAGGGGTCAAACTAAGACGTCAACCATTTGCGTCGAAGGTTAAAAAGATAAAGCAATTTGAAAATGAACGTGTCCCTTATTTAGAAATACAACTATTGTAGATAAAAAAGATAAATCAATTTAAAAATAGAATTAGCATGAATGAAGATTTAGCTGCAAGCTTCTCAAGTAGATGTGTCAAACTTAGCTCACTAGAGCCAAATACTCCGATGTGCCCGACTCAACCCCGTATGTGAACACGGCAGTGTAACACATCGCGCTAGAGGGCTCGGCTACCACGCCCCGCGAGCCGGAAGCCCGGCAGGCTTGCAAATAATTAGCAACCGATTGGAAACCGGATTGAAAAAGTTTCCAACTCAAGGTTAAAGACCTTTGGCATCTGTGCTACGTTTTAATTATATTGTAGTCGTCGTGCTGACGTTGGCAGGCCACTGGTTGCTGATAGCTCTATTCCAAAATGTTTATAAGTAAGTTTCAGTGGACCGCCGGGCGTAACCATCATTAGCATGTTAAGCACAATAGATAAATGATTAAGCACCCATCAGAGTCTGGCAAATATTTTATCATATACCAATCATTTTGCCAACGTGCTATCGGCAACCAAAGAAACGTTTGGTTATATCAGGCGCCCACTTTGGGGCTAAGGCTTCCCCCAAGAACCTCCACAATGACTGGTCGTGCACTAGGACCAGGTCAGGATCCTGTGAAACCATGGGAACGTTTTAAACATTTGTATTTATGTATTTGGTCGCATAATTTGTATGATAAACATAATTATGGTATAATTACCTCGCGAGGTCACTCCCAGAAGCCGTCGGCAAGATAAAGGGACTGATAGGTTTTCTGGTAGAGTTGGGTTGGCAAGAGTAGTGCCCCCTTCACGCAAAAATGGGCGCATGGTAAGACGTCGAGTTGCGTTCCTATGCCTACTCGTACCTATGATATAATTACGTAACTATGACCTATCTGTTACAGTTTTAATGGACACAATCTAAATATTCATATTTCACTATTTAATATAATTAATCTTATTTATTAATTTTATGTAACGATCTAACGAAAAATTTAATTACCTATTAGATTTTTACATGACCCAAAAAAATATATCGCTTTTCATTTTAAACGAATTGTATGCAGGTCTGCAAATGAATATCTTTGTTTTATATCAAAACAGTTACCTATTTTGATACAAACACAAAGTTGTTCAAAAAAGGGAAACGAGTGCCTACAATTAACCGGGTAATATATTAAGGTCGTTTCATCGTTCAACCCTTGTTTAGTTAATTTAGTCGTGCCCCTGTCTCGACTGATTTGTTGGATTGCTGTTGCTGTGTTCAGGAGTTCAGGATAAACACAACAAATAGCACGGTTGAATGTATTAAACCGTCTTTGATATTAAACGCGAGTAATTGTTTAGTGTCAGCTTCGTAGTAGTCCAGCTGGTGACACAGAAATGGTGCTGAGTTCGAATCCTCGAGAATCGAATATTTTAATATATTTATTTATATTAAGGTAAACGTCCCTGTGCTCGACACTGTCCCAATAGTTGCCATCTTGAATGTTATGTCATTACCAATAGAAGTGACAGCTGACAGCATGGTGTCAACTATTAGGCATTAGCGTGTCGAGCACAGGGTCGTTTACCTTACGTACTAGCTAGAAGGTGCCCGCAGCAACGTCCTCCGCGTAAAACATATAGCCTTTCACGGCACTGCTCGAAAATGTGGTCATAGATTACCTGAATCCAGTACACAAAACTGCTTATATTTGTACATTTTTAAACTGTATATCTATGTTAGCTCGCAACACAACAAGAATGTAGCTCGTTACGGTAACAGTTCGCATATGGTAAGATACAACTTTTCAGAAAATATTTCTGAGTAATTTTCTCGGCGCTGCATGCTTAAACGACAACTTAACCAATCAAAGCTAATCGTCTGCTGCATGTCAAATTAAATTGACCAATAAGAATGCGTCATTTATGAGAGATATATATATATATAAAAAAATTTCAACGTATAATATCCGCAGAAAATATTTTCATAACTACAACTACAATAAAGTCATACCAGTCATACGTTGTGGAGTGTTTACTTTACAAAAATGTCTTATTCAAATTCAAATTCAAACTCTTTATTTCGGACTTGAATCCATATATTTGTTAGTAACAATTTCTTATACCTATTGTTAGTAAGCAAAATGTATGAACATGTCAACAATTTTCTTTTTAATAACATTATAGTGACCTGTATTAAATAAAAGTAATTGGTAAATAAATAAAGTATATCTAATTACATTTTGCAATTGTAATTGTTTATTGATAGTGCTAGTACTTTTCCTTGTAATAGTAATTGATAATCTCAGTTATACATACTTTCTAATTGTTAATTTAAAAATTCAATTACTTTTTTTCCAGCACTACACAATGACTAATAAAATAACGCTTTGAAATAAACAACAATGTACGGTCAAATCAATGCAATTGCGTATGACAATCAAATCGAACAGTTATTTATTTGAGCAGAGGTAATCAAATAAGTGGAACAGCGGAACATCATTAAGGCCTCCAATCCCCGAATTATTCATTAATCCGCACATCCCTCTAATATTGGGAGTTTGTATTGCATAATCCGTATAGTTATTACCAATTAGAAGCGATAGGTATTCTCCAGTGATACTGGTATTGCTAATACGACGTGCAACTGTAATTATGACTGTTTTAGATCATTGAAACCATTGTTTATATATACACACCCAGGTATCAAACAGTCGGTATAAGAGATTCTACAGCTATTATAACTCTAAGTTGTATAAAGGCTGTATAAGTGCTTCGCAGTCTGTGTGCTACTTGGATGTACTTTTGTACATACCTACTTTGTCTATTTAAATGTAGGTATACAGTATGCGCTTAGGAATGTATAGTTACCTGCACAGAAACCTGCACCCCCTATCTATCGTACTTGAATCTGAACAACGATGGCAACTTGATAAGTATAACACGGACTTTTTTTCAAATAATTTATACTCGCATGATATTGAAAGTAAAAAAGACGAGTCATACCTACCAATAATGTCGTGTAACGAAAATTAACATGTCACAGTTGTACTAAAGGTAACAGCCGTAAAATATTAACATCTATTCTAAAATTGTATAGCAAATGAGCATCGCAACGGCAGCCGGGGAAACCTAACCGAGGTTGTGGTGCTCCTCATAGTCCTCATCCATTCCCCATTGTTGAAAATACCAACGCGAATTATACCGAACTAACGAAAAATGGCGATCCCACCCTCAACTTAAGCTTCTCAATACGTAAACCTAATCATTACTGAGGACAGTTTAAAAAGTTAAACAAATCATAATCACGAAAAAAAGGAAACAACATGCTAAATTCAAAATATATTAATTCCTTACTCAGGGCTAAATTCTACGAGTACAAATAGGTACGACATCGACAGCTAGAGCTTGTGGTTACGGAATTAATTAGTAGATATAAACCAGTATCGGAAATTCCGGTATTTCTGATACTGGTCAGACTTACCTCTTCCCGAATCGAAAATTCTGAACATAACCTGCATATGTAACTAGATAAAAAGTTTACAAAAAGTAGGAATTGCTTTAAATCCGCTCAATCGTTTGGTAACTACAGGTACCTGTCAACGCTCTTATTTTATTATATAAGTAGAGTTCAACTCGAATTTCGAAGCAAAAGAGTGGTTATTGACCGAGCGAGCGAAGCGTGTTTCAGATTTGCCAAAACTTCTTTCGTATGTCCGGGTGTTTGGATGTTAGGATCTTCGGATGTTCGGATTTCTCAACCACGGCCACATTTCTCAACTGGTTCTCATGAAATTTTGTGAGTAGGTTCAATAAGTAATATATAGATTTTTTTGTCGATACAGTACCTATTTAGATTTTTTTGAAACTGGCGGAAATGGGCGTTGAAACCGTAAAAGACGAAAACTTTCAATAATTTCGAAGCAAACTTGCGAGGTCTGCAGCTCATAGAGCCAATAAAGATATGAAATTATATGCGCCACACAATAAAGCGTCCCGCCGAGTATTGTGTATGAACCGATGCCATCTTTATGGCACTTGATGTTGTAGCATCTCGAGCTCGACGTGCTAGCATTCTCCGACAAGTTCCCATAGCTGCCGCGCTAAGGTAAAAGGCGACCGCTTGCTATGGAGCTCCTAACAAAAAGGTCGCCTTTTACCTTAGCAAGGTCGCCTTTTCCTTTACCTTAGCTCGGCAGAATTAGTCGAATAGACTAGTTAATCTAGTACTTGAGCTCCATGACACTGATGTATTTACTATCGGATTTTGGCTCATAACATAATTACGCCACATGGCGTAGTTGTAGTAAGACGACGCGACGTCATGAGATGGAAATATGTATTTTTTTATAGCGCTCAGCGCATCATTTGAAATCAATGGTATCCGAATTAAACATGCTGTAACTGCACTCCTAATCCTAAATAGTTATAGATCTGTAAAACTTTTCACACGTAATAAGCTTTATGATAACAACGTATTTACGATACACAATTACACAACAAAGAGTCTCTCCGTGTATCGTGTACATGGAATCGATGCAAGCGAATACAAATGAGTAAAGTAAATTCAACTTGCTGGAAATTTCCCGAGTAGTGCTAACCTAGTATCTGAACAATACGAGTAAGATACTAAAGTGTTTACCGGCTTTAGGACGTCAACACATTACCTCAATATGACGTTGTGATTGCATCAGTAACTAACGCTGTATATATCTGAACAAAATGTTAGGTATCTAGGTACAGGTGGAACCTCGATACAGACATAATTCATATGCATAATAAATATGCGTCATGCGTTTGGAGCATAAACGTAATTCTTGATTTGGTGTAGAAAACTTATACTGGTTTTTTTTTAAACTCCCCAATGCTTGGTCCCTTTCTTCATTTCTCAGAATAATGAATAAATGTGATGATAAAATCCATGAATAATCGACGGTTCCCCTTGATTTCTGTAAGCATATTAATATCAATTGTGACGTTTTTCATACATGTCAACATTTTGCATTTGCTGCAAAAATAGGATTATCTTTTTATTAAAGAATGTGTCTTATCTAGATAATATATCGCACTATCACATGTATTAGCTTTGCTCACACGTCTAACCGATAATTGTACGAATGAGGAATAAGTAACAAATGGACGCAAGATGCTCAGGACTACGTATATAATATAGGAAATTGTACTCTTAATCCCCGGAAGGTATCGGATGCTCCTGATCGCGAACATAGGATAATCTAAATGAGATCCGATTATGCCGAATAGGATTTCGCCTGGGAGATTACCCAAAAACGTTTTAAACTACAATAAGTGCTCATTGAAAAATAACATCATACGAGTAGGTAAACCGAGCCAAAAGCGGTCTCAAGTTTGAAAAATATTTCAGTTTATTCTCTTAAAAACCTGCTCGTAACATTTTCGATGCAGTCTTGATTTATTTTCGAACATTGCGTCTCAGATTTACGAGTATTTTTGAAACGACCAGAATTCTAAAATCTCTATTTGGAATTTCATATTTGAAAGTTATGATAAAGTTTTGTATTTTGTAGCTTTTTATGACATATGACAAGACCGAAAATGTACATTAATTTAAAAGGTTTCCATGGTTTTTAATAACTAATATAACTTCAGGGCAATTCCACGTAAGTGTAATGAAAGTGACAACTCAAATCAAGATCGTGTAATTAAAAAACGTGAATTATGCAGGACTCCTTTTTAAAAACGTCTTTCAGTTCCGTTCTGCGGTTCATGCTTTCATAGTGTATATAAAGTCATAATGCCAATCGACAGATCCTACTGGATTTAATGATGAATTTTTCCTAGTTAACGAAACATACCTAATTTTTTTTCTTTGACAACATATTAATTTACCAGGCTGCAAGCTTGGCGTCAGCTGCCAGCGAGAGCCGGAAGATCCTGCACAGCCAGGAGATGGGTGGACGGAGCATCAACCACCCCATGGCACTAAGGAAGAGGCCGCGGCAATCACGGCCTCCGAGGCCGATGAAGAGGCTTCCACAGGTAATAGAGCAACTGATTATTTCGGGTGCATAACGGTCGCTATAACAACTTATAATAAATAATAACACAAAGGTAAATTAAGAAAGAAAAATTGAATGCGATCTACTACAATCGAAGCGGGGTTTGAACCCGCAACCTCTGCGTTTCGGCCGGAAACCTTTGTGTCATTATTTATAAAAGAAAAATGTGGTAGTACCTACCACATAAAAAATATGAATCTATAAAAAGATTCTATACAAATATTTAGAACAGCGCCATCTCTCTCGCAGTCTTCACACTTGCTGTAAAGCAATCGGGATTGGGGATCTTGCGTGTAAAACGCAAATCCTAGGGTATGGCTAATGCGCATAAGCATTTCAAAAACATATATGACGCAGAGGGCGCTCCAGTAGCGTAAGGGATTAAGGGATGAAAGATTTGGTGTGATTGACGTAGCGATCGGATAGCTCAGTTGGAAGAGCAATGCGCCGGAAAAGCAGACGTCGCGGGTTCAAACCCCGCTTCGATTGTAGTATAGATCGCATTCAATTTTTCTTTCTTAATTTACCTTTGTGTCATTATTTATAAAAATAAAAATGTGGTATTACAACATAAAAAATATGAATCGATAAAAAGATTCTATACAAAAACTTATAATAAGTCGACCAAGGGATAGAATAAACTAATATATTTTAGTTTAATGTTCATTTGATATAATACGCTCAAAGGCTCACAATACACTCAACATTCTCAAGCAAAAATGTAAAACGGCTATATAGAGGCATGGTTTAGTTAGGTACAACGACGAGCGAAGCGGGGAGAAGTTGTTGGGTTATCTTGCGAATATAAACGTTATATCAAACGTTTACTTATACTAATTGAAATGGCATGTATTTAACGCGGCGACAAATTAATCTGATTTAGGGATTTATAAAAAATTCAAGGGGGTAGCAAAAATAATAAGTTGGCGACTAATTGCGGAGACTAGTATAAAGTAAAAAGTAGCAGCTAAGTAATCAATTTTCGGCTTTGTTTCAATATAAACTAGCATCGAGTTATTGTTTTGGCGACTGAATTAACTAATTAAGCGGAAACATGACAGCGGATAAAAAGTTGAAAATGGCCTACTCTAATTGTTCAATGGAGATTGCATATAAAATAAATCAAGGTCATAAAAAAAATACTTTGTGCGACACTTTAAGAGCTTTAATCAAAGTTGAAAATTGTATGTATAAATAATAATTTTGGTCTATAGTTTTATTTAGTGGCTCTGATTTTGGTCAATGTGTACGAAAAACGTCAGACTCTGTCTCAGCTCCGGCGCTGCGGGAAGTGCAGCCCTTCCGCCCTTGCGTGGCAAAGCACGGTCGCCCGTACTCCGCTCCGCAGCTTCGGCTGCTCCCGAGCTTTGTCACGGCGGGCGAGGGCTGCTCTCCCTCCGCGCCTCCGGCTTTTTATATACACTCTAGGGGTAGGGCAGACAAGACCACGTGGAATCGGGGTTGACAGCTTCGGTTCTGACGCAAGTCTTATGATAATGCAATGCTTATTTTAGCGTAGCGTGTTTTAGCTAGATTCGGACTAAAATAGGCGTGTTATCGCCGTTTTCATTAAATTATGGTTTCGAAAACTAAAAAAATAACTCCCCATTACTTTTATATAGTACCCATTTTAATATTTAAGCTGCCAGCTAATCAAAGCCCAAAATGCTTTTTTAGATGGAGACCTGTAGTTGCCACTAATATAAAGTTTGTTATCCTTCTGCTAATATTAGTCGCCAAGTCATTATTTATAGTACCTCGCCTATGATTTCAGTAATCTTGTTTATTATTTCTGCTACCTTAAAGTAGCTGCCATTATTTGAATTTTAAAATATCCTTAGTTTAAAGCTCTTTTAATATAAATGATTGCCAAAATATTTAATCGCTGACAAGTTATTATTTTAGTTGCAAATAGTTTGCTGCTCTTTAATTTTTCTGTCGCCGTGAAAATAATAAGCCAGAAATTATAATTTATACCCACCCATATTGTTAAATGAGCATAACAAATTCAGATACTATAGGTAAAACCTTCTTACTTGGCAACGACGGCCGTGGGTCATGGATGACTAATCTAATATCAGTGATATTTCATAACATTACGATAGCTCGGGCGGGTACGTCTTAAGAACATCAATTATATGATCGCCTCATTCATTCCTCCGCTTCGCGAGACTTAGGTACTAGTAATACTGAGTAGGTCCTTAAAATAAAATCTATGATACGATGCTGAATATGTTTGTAGGTGAAGTAGTTAATGCAACTGTACACTAGGCCTTAAAACACTCATGTGACAAATTTAATTAGGTTGTGCACCGAACCATGTATAAAAGGTACAAAGAATAGCGACTGTTCTGAAATAAATTAATCCGCTTTGCTAAGTGTATCAAAAAATATAGTATTTAATATACTGTGTCTACAACAAAGCGGTTACGCACATAAACAATGTTTGAAAAGGTAAAACGCAGTGCATTAAGTGTTCATTGTTTTTGCACTCCTAACAAACTTCGCTTTAATGGAATCGCAAACAGCTGGATGGTACAGAAATTAGCTCCCACCGCGCCTTAGTTCACTTGACTAAGTTTACAGAGCATTGTACTGTTAAGAGTTGTGTACTTTTTATCTTTCTAACCGCCCCGTCTGACATAACTAGTTGCGACTTCACACCGCTATTCGTTATCACACCGGTCCCTAGAATTTAAAAGGGTACCTAACATTTGTCGTAGTCGCGTGGTGTAGTTGCGCTAAAAATACTGCGCTGATTTTATCGATAGGTATGTAAATGAGAGAGTGACGAAGATTTCAACTACGAGTTGGTACAGCCAACTTCAAAAGTAGGGTACAATTTTAGTATACAATTTGACATATTAAACCAGTAGTAAAATTTCAGTGCCAGCTATTAGATGCTAACCGTACTACTACTACTTAAGGCCTACTAGTTTTCACTACATGTTCCGATCTTGTACCGTATCTCGACAGTTAACGTTTAAGTTTACGCGGGGCGACGGCATTATCGTCAATTATTTACCTGGCGATAAACGCTACCATCATTGACCCGATTTTGATGATAATAATAATAACAATAATACTCTTTATTGTACCACCAAATATAAATAAAGATTACACAAAGAAATGATGATGTTGATTTTGTTACTTTTTCACCAGGCGTTGATAATCGGTGTCCGCAAATGTGGTACAAGAGCTCTCCTAGAGATGTTGTACCTCCATCCAATGGTGCAGAAGGCGTCAGGAGAAGTCCACTTCTTCGATCGCGATGAGAACTACGCGCTGGGCCTGGATTGGTACAGGAGTAAAATGCCGCTGTCATTCAAAGGGCAGATTACGATAGAAAAGAGCCCTAGTTACTTTGTCACTCCTGAGGTAAGGACACTTCTAATATGGACACTTTGATTTGCTCAGTTTTAGTTCCCTAAAAATATAAAGTAAGCTATTCTACATTACGTCTTTCAGCTGTAAACTTCTACCACTGTGGGATCGAGACATTGCCAAAATGAAGTACTTAATCATTGACAGTGGAGCTCGTCTCTAATAAAATTTGAACATTTGAATCAATGACAATTATTTGCTATGAGAAACTGAACTGCGGTTACTGTTAGTGGCCCAATGCAGCGGACTGCTTCTCTCTTTCATATTTCAGAATTAGTTCAGGTTCCAAAATATTACAAAACCCAGAAGTGTTCCATGTTTAGGATGTAGATTTTTTATCTGTAACCCTTTTTTTCTCAAGGTACCAGAACGCGTCCGTGCCATGAACTCCTCAGTCCGGCTCCTCCTTATCGTTAGGGAACCGGTGACGCGCGCGATCTCCGACTACACGCAATTACGTAGCCGCGCCACGCCGTCCGCGCCCGCGCATGCCATGACTCCGTCGCACCCTGCGCCTGACGCCGCCAAGCCATTCGAGCATCTCGCCATATCGCCTGACGGCTCCATCAACATCGCATATAGGTATAGTACCATCGCCATGAGTTGTCATCTTCTTCGCCTACATTGCGCATATCACTGCGTACCCTCGAAGTCTTCACCATTAATTTTTATTGCCACTAATGCCGTCATAAGCGTGTCATGTAAACTGATATGCAATAATTTGTGTAATAAGCAAAGTCCCATTTCACTGCTAGCAATAGTCCGGTTTGGGTGAAAACCGAGAGGTTCTTATCGGGATCACGTAAGAGCGAGCGAGACAGCTATAAAACACGAAACGCATTTTGACACCTCGCGCACTGTACATCACGACATAGATCGTTTCTCCTTTACCACCTAAAATGCATGACATTAACCTCATAACTTTTATTGTAGGCCTATTGCCATATCGCTGTACCACGCATACCTGCATCGGTGGCTAGAAGTGTTCCCGCGAGAGCAGATCCTAGTGGTGAATGGAGACCTGCTCATCGAGGATCCGGTGCCTCAGCTGCGGCGCATCGAGAAGTTCCTTGGCCTAGAGCATAAAATAGGTTAGTGAAAAACAAGGATAGTCCTCCTAATGGAAAGAAAAAACTTCAGAAGTACTTTTTACGAAACATATGGCTCTCATACGGGTAATAAGCATCTTTAAACAAATGTTGGGGTAGTCTGCTACAATAAATAAAAATACCGTTATCATTATGGTCAGACTACCGAAGACAACTTTCATGTATTTATTTTTGGTGCATCTCCCGTCGTTAGAGATAATCTTTAGTTACTAACTCCACGGTCGCTCTAATTATCTCTATCGCTGTTTATCCTGAATTATTCCCAGTTTGAATTAATCATCCTGATTCCCGAAAAACGTCTTGTGATTCTGAACTGCCCCTTTTTTAAATTAAATATTTTTTAACAGGAAGAAGAAACTTCTACTTCAACGAAACCAAAGGTTTCTATTGCTTACGGAATGACACTACAGACAAATGTCTGCGCGAAACGAAAGGACGTAAGCATCCCAGAGTCGACCCCGCCGTCGTCACCAAGCTAAGAAAGTTTTTTATACAGCACAATCAGAGATTCTACGATCTCGTCGGAGAGGACCTCGGCTGGCCCGAGGATTAAGGAGACTGGTCGTCAGCAGGAACATGACACGAGATAAAGAATGTAAACAATATTTCAGGGGGTTATTATCATGCCCCTTTACCACGAAACATTTTACTGACAGCCAAACTGTCGCAAATTTATAGAGAAAAATAACGCAGATATTATAGCTTTCGCTAGTGGTACTGGTACCGAATGTAATACAGTGGACAGTGTGTTTATATTGTTTATCTTGTCTCTGGTTATATTTAGGCATGGACCGTGATGGACGCACCATATCGTTGTGATCGAATGTAATTCTTACATATCAAAACAAAACATATCATTAGTTTGTAAGGTTTTTAAAATATATGTATATGTATACATCTAGCGTAATTAACATAGGACACCTGGAAATTAATAAATTTTATTTATATTTATCAGTAGAAAATGTTTTTCTATACAAAATTTTGCTGCACTTTAGTTAGACTATGTAGATATACGCATTTTGGTTTATACGTACCAATCGAAGTGATTTATACTGGACATATTTATATTATATATTAATTCGTTTTGACAGTGTCTACGAAACGGGAACAAAAATTGAAAGTATGAAAGACGCAGTCATCGATTCTGATTGGGTTAGATCAGCTGAGAATCCTTTACAATTATTACGCACTGATTTGATAGACCGACCCACTGGAACCCTGAGCAATATATTTTTAATATTAATAGTTAATAATTAAGTATTACGTGCAAACCTTTACACAGCGTTTTTTATACATTTAGGTATGGATTTTAAAGCTGTTTGTGATCAGTTCGTTCTTAGTACCCATAGGCGAGGCATATATAAATAAGCTAAATGTATTCTAGATAATTCCACGAGGATGCATGTTGTGTACATTTTTCGCTTTCTCTTTTTAGATGTCGTAAGTTTTGATCGTGATGTGTGACTCGTAAATGTCATTATGTTATTAGTGAACGTGATTTTTCAAATTCTTAACAATATTTCCCATGTTTTCCAAATTCATAATTGCAATGTTTAAAATTAGTAGCTAATTGTCTTCATTAGATCGAGACTTGGAAATCTTAGTCCGAATCATTCTGTGTGTGTCTATAATAATTACATATACATTTCTTTGATCTTAATGTTGTTCTCGAGTCATTGTTGAGTGTGGCGGTCACAATGTAGAATATACACACAACTTAAATTTAGTAAACGTGGAGAGATATCGATATACATTCAACGCGGGTTTAGAAGTATTCTATTTAAGCGAAACGTCCAAGACTGAAGAGTTAGTTGAGTAAGTTTAAGTAATATTTAGCATAAAGTGTCCATAGGTGGCGCCTCGGCTCACCGAGACCGGCAGACTGCGAGTGGTTTTCGACGCCACTGTCAATATTTCATTTCCAAATCACAAAACAGAGTCAACGAATATTTCAATGTTTTTTCTAAAATGTAAGCCTTGCTTATACGAACGCAGATCTATATGTTAAAACATTTGACGAAAATCGCAAGAACTATATTTTGGCTAATTCTAAAACTCGTGAATAATGATAAATCAAAGACGCATAAACTGACTGACTGAGTCACACTATAAGGGCTGTTTTGTTACCTATTTGCTATGAAACCCTAATCAACGAAGAACAAAGTATCATAAGGGATACAAATATCAAAGGAATATGTCTGTGAGTACTTGTGTGAATATTTCTGAAGCAAGTTTTATATCACTATATTATATTACTCGTAGGGTTTGCGTTCGTGAAGCAATATTTTAATAACTAATAAATCGTTTTACGTGGATATACGATATACCAGTATTGTGATGTATTGAGGATACTATTGCTAGGGAGAGGCAACTTTCGAACAAGATACTTGCTGCTAACAAATATTTCACCACAAGTTGCTCAAGTAACTTTCAGTGATATAAACGAGGTTAATAGAAACACATAAAAGAACAGAAGTCATTTCAGCCACTTGTGTGATATCAAGAATATCAAGCATATCAAAATTATTCAATAATATTGTTAGATTTTTAGTATAATTATATTGTAAGGTTTAATTGTCTCGGTTGAAGGCTGGTTTTATAAAAGTCCAAGTATTCCACTATCAAGGTAATAAATACTGTTTATAAAACTGGCTTGGATAGGTATTATATATTTAATTAATTGAGAGTATAATTTATTATGTTTGTTTAGAACTGATTCACTAGTTGATAGATAATTTTAATCACTGTTAAATGTTGTGCACGTTCTTAAGGTGTAGTTTAAATTTGATTAGGGTAATAATGTTAAATGTAGTTATTTTTTATTTTTTAGAAAAATTTAGATATATTATTTACACACCTGCAGACTTACGGATTATATTTTCATACAATCCACCATAAACGTTTATTAACTTATCTCATTATTTGACCTTTAATCCCTTCTCCGTTGTAAACATTAAATGTGTTCCTATATTTTCGTGTATTTTATAAACAATGCATTTCTATGGCAAAGTAACTACTAACATATCATTAGGTTAAACGAAAATGTTATATACCAACTAAAATCTATTTTACCCATGTCTTAAATATTACATTTCCTTGTAAATATCTTTTAACTTCTGTTAATAAGTTAATGTACATCTTCAATAAATATGAAGCAAGACCAGGTGTATTCATTCCGTGTCCTTCACACATGCCTTCACATTCGCGCTTGGGAAATTAAATTCCACGAAGAAGTTCAGCCCTTTATTAATTCAAGACACAAACGGACGTACACTGAACATTAATTTGTCATAGAGCGCCTCCACCAAAAATAGACTAACACCGTTCGATCGATTATTCATATTCTACTTACTTTTGGTAAGTTTGGCTAGCTTTAGCTCCTTTGGGAATAAGTATATGCAGGGAAAATTACCGGATCCAAATACTTAGTTCCTTAACTATTCCGTGAAATTGTGTTATGTTATGTCGTGGCCAATTGTGTTATGATATGGCAATTTGTACTCATCGTACATAATATCATCATGCAGTTTTCTTGATTTTCTTCACCACAAATAGGCATGCAAGTAAAGAAAAACAAACGAACCAGCACCAATTAGTACTCTTCAACACGTACCTATTTTGGCTATTAAAATACATAAACGCATTTAGTCACGTCGTAGAACCCAAATATCGCTCGATATGTTTCGAATCGGCACGCGATTCATCATCAGCAGAGCCTTATGAACGCGACTGTCAACGTATTCTTTTCTATCATATTATGACGCAAATAAACGCAACCATCATAGGCCCCCTAGCATCTGTTGCTCACACTCGCATTTTATCAAAACGTGACGGATGCTTTGTCACTTATTTATCGCGTGATAAAAGCAACCATCATGGGCCCTAGTATTGCAAAGTGGGGGAAAGAAAGGAGGAAAGCGGACCCACGCAAGAGCCGGGATAGTGCTAGTTAGAAGAAGATTTTGGAGAAAAGGCAGGTAGTGCCTCGCCTTCTTTTTTGTTTGTCTTGGCTGTCTGGATCACTACTCCGTACTTACTCAAAGCAACGCCTGAATTTATCAATTACTAAAGGCAGGTAGTGCCTCGCCTTCTTTTTTGTTCGTCTTGGCTGTGTGGATCACTACCCCCAACACGCTATCAACACGCTTGTTACCAACAAACCTTAGCAGTGAAAGAAAACCTCATCTCATTTCTTATTCCACCGAGTGGTGTTCGATACTTCTACTAATGACACGTTCGGAACTAATGTGGGTTCAATATTTATCACCAAGGCTCGGTAAACAGAGTAATTTGTGAAAGAGGGTGAAATTATAGCATTTTTTACAAATTGCTCGCTATGTTTGCCTCCACGCTCTAAACGTGCCTCTAGTCGTGTTTGAAGTGTCTTTTGAATAATGAAATTAGATGTAGGTCAGACTATGGTCAGACTCTTGTCTACGTTATATTACTAAGAAACTCGACCCCTACGTGCCACGACTTGGTTTAAATGGATGTTTCCTTAGAAAGACCCAACTCAAAAAAAACAGAAAAATTTCATCTTTTAGCATGATCATCAGTTATATAGGTGATAAACCTTTATGTTTATTGTATTTGTAATAAGAACACTGTCATTTTGTATTCGTATATTTTATATAGACTTATGTCACTCGCCTTTTGTCTGTCAATACAGATTGTGCTCCTACTAACTCTTTTCTTCTTTTCCCTCTGATAATACTCAATTATTAAGTATAAATAGGTACATTAGCATTGTTTGGATTGGATCTTTCTCATAAATTTTTGTAATTACTAAAAATTATCAGCTCAGACCAAAACGTAAATTAAGAATGTTAGATTAAGTAGGTGACCTTTTCTGAATTAAAAAAAAAAATGTAGTATAAAGTATCAATATATGTAGTACACTTGATAAATTCAGGCCATGTCAGTATCAGAATGGCACTAGAACCGGCCCTGTAACCATCGAGTATCTCTCACAATTCCGCATATGCATACAAATATTTATTTAAGATGCTAATCCTGCAGGAAAAATCTAAACTTTTCTAATCTTTTTTCTCAGGTCATGTAAAACAATCCAGAAATGTTGGCCTTTGCCGCTTAATTAAAGTGCACGGTTGCATACGTGATGCTCACCTTTGACATTAATTCCGCACCCGCTCCAAAATATTTTAAACTTTTAACCCAATTTCCGTGCACGAATTTTTTACATCCACGATAACATCTTAATGGGAAAACTTGGTATCTCCCCTCTGTCTAACAGAAACTAATTTGATAATTTGTAACTTAATAAAAACCAGACTCTCGCGAAGAAATTGCTAACATAAACAATGAGATAAAATAAAAACTGAGCGGTTTCGTTAGTTATGAGAATAGTTTTAATTGGCTCAGTGAAATAGGAATGAAGTAGTTTTACTTTAGACATTTAGTTTATCCGCTCAGGACCGGTTGATTAAAATTGTCCATTAACCCGTTCACAGAAATATGACTATTTTGAAAATTGCATGTTGTGGCACAGACAAAAGTCATACAAACAATTCAAAAACGGCACAAGGCATACACACAAAGACGATAAGTTCGACAGAAGATAAGTTCGGCTGTAATGGCAGATTTGCGAAGATAAAAGTCATGAAACTTATGAAACTATTAAGTGCAATAAGTTGCTACGTACATACAATGAATGAGTAACGTTTAGTTATTATGCCGTAGTAATGAACATACATATTGTCAACCAGGTTCATAATCATAATCATAATGCAACGACATTGAAAACCTAGTCTAGGCTATTAGCCTATTAGTTGATAAATCGACCTACGGCTAGGGAATTGCGCAATAAGTTAAGATAATTGGTTTTCACAATATGTGTATTCAATATCCATATAACCAGGTTTAAACTGTAGGGTATAACTGTAATATAATGGGTGGTAACGGCAGGGATATAATTATCATCATTATAGACAAATCACGTCCACCTCCCACTTATCAGTAGGTAGGTTCTTACAAACTGCGCCAACCGCGTCGTCAAAATTATTTTTTATCCTCCACCCACTGCCACTTCAATTTAGCAATTGTCATTAGCAACGTGTCAGCTACATTGGTTCTCCTGGGGCAGAAGAAATACATGAAAGCATTTTCTTCAAATTTGGTTTAAAAGGTTAAAACGAAAACAAAGTAAAAAGTATTTTATAAATCGGACCCCAAATAGTAGAGTTGTTAGTCCGCTGTTTTCTAACATAATTGTGCGCATCGGGTTACAAGTATGAAATTTCTACCAAAGATAGAGTGTTCCACGGTGATTATTTTCAGATGTGGAGGGAAGTCAGATTCGTCTCCTGTGAGGTGGGAGAGCGGAGTGAATAGGACCAAGTGTACCTCTTTTCTTTCTTTAGTGCTGGTCAGTTAAGTCTACTAGGACTTGTCTGGTATCGTTTCCGTTTCAAACAAATATCAGCAATTCATTTTTTACGTTATTTTTGTATAGTTTTATATAAAAAATATGGGAGTATGGCTTAAAAGGTTTCTATACATAATGCACGTTGGGCACTTCTCATACAAACAGTAGCTTATAATATATGTTTACGTCGGCATAACCAACGTAAATCTCCGAACGCATCCTATTTCGCTTCATGAAGTACATTAAATTATGATTATTAACATGTTTTTACATGTAATATTTACCATATACGTCCTAGAAAAACAAATTAACGTAATTAAAACAAAATGTTTTTATGCTAATGTATCACGAGCACACGGGCTAATCTCAACATCAACAATTTATTTAAGCTACTGTTTGTATCAAGAGTGCCCAACATGTATATATCTTTAGAAACTAGATTAAATTTTCTATTTTGTCATATTTTTGACAGTTGTAAATATTCAGGAAATATAAATAATTTATCTCCCTGAATAAAAAACACTTCCTGTGATTTTTACCATTTCGAAAATTCACCCATATTTTTATATGGTACTATGAATAAATAACATAAAAAATGAATTGTTGATATCTTATTTACACGAGAACGATACCACACAAGCCCTAGTAGCGTTAACTGATCAGTAATGAAAAAAGAATAAAAATAAAATTTAAAATTTAAAAACCCCCGACATGACAACCAGTAAAAAGAAGAAAATAAAATCTACGAAATGTGCCTATACAATGAACAGTAGAAAAAGAATCCAAGCTTCGTTGCGTTCGGGGGACCGCTAAGTACCTAAATGAAATGAAATATATTTTTCAACGCAAAATCGCAGGTAGGTATGCATTTGGGCTTCCCACTTTACGATTTTCAGTACATTGCATTTGATTTACTTAGCGGTCCCCCGACGCAACGAAGCTTGGATTCTTTTTCTACTGTTCATTGTATAGGCACATTTCGTAGATTTTATTTTCTTCTTTTTACTGGTTGTCATGTCGGGGGTTTTTAAATTTTAAATTTTATTTTTATTTCATATTTTTTAAACAAACAGAAGTTTCGTCCCGGAATTTTCTTCTTTTGACACTATTTTTGTTTTACACCGTTTAAGGTCCAGGGTTTCCAATCTTTCGTCGAGCTTGATCCTTGACTAGGTATATGTAGGTACAACAGGATCCCAAGCCAGTGGTAATGAATGCCGTCTTCTCTAAGATTGAAGCTAAGATATTATTTTTTGATTTCAATAGCCTTAAGCAACATTCTGGGAATAAATCGTTAAAATCAGACTAGTTAATGCTTATAATGGCAAAATGGCGAAGTTATTAGCCAAGACAATCAAAATATATACTTAAAATGCACTGCATGAGTCGCAAGAACCTGCTACTTCTGGCCTAAAACAGAACCAGTAGGTACGGGTGGCTTACTTAGCTCCATAAAAATTGCAGTTTGTGCTAGGTAACTTGACTTAGTTTTGAGAGGCCTAATCATCGATACCCCACACCATGGGATAAACATCCCCACTTTTGTTACGTGTAGGGAAGGTACACAAAAAAATGTTTTTAAAAATGTATTCAACCACTATGTCTCTGAGCTAAGCTGGGGACAGACTGACACAAACTACAAAATCCTAAAAAGCTGTTATTCACTTAGGCAAGAGTACTTTTGCTAAAGCTTACGTGTCATTTAGTCGCGTTAAAATCTTGCAGTGTAATGATTATCAAGACCATCTGCTAAATAAATACATCCTGGGAACGAGCACCAACTTGTAATATATCAACGACGAGCTACCTATTAAATACTATGAAAATGCACCTACTGAAATGTACCTACGCCTAAACTAAAGATACAGGTTCTACACCTGCTTCACCCTCGCCACTAAACTCTACTCCTACAACGACTACCTAGCCTTCCAGAACCTACAACTAACCAAACCTAGATATGAAAAGATCTTCATAACAATTGAGCTTGAACATTTCTTATTAACTAATGGCCAAATGTGATCAGTAAAACCGTGTGAAAGTCTAGATGGTAGGAACCTACGTTGAAGTAGTAACTCAGTTTCTTTAAAGGGAAATTTAACCGTGATGTGTCGCTAAGTGCTTCCGTACCTATATACTGTGCTATGCTACTATGTATTTCCAAATAAATGTGTATTCTCTTAATTATTTAATGCAAGCTTCTCGTATCCTACTGCTACCTAGGTTCCTTATACTAATTAAATTTCTAACTTAATTTAATGTTATCTATCCTCATAATATAAACTTATTACTTCCCAAGAAGTCCAGCCAACAAGAATATCCATAGTTCCTATAGCAAGATTCAATATGAAATATTATAAATACTCTTATAAAAATATTATTAATTCTATAAAATTCATCCAATCCATAGTTAGGTATAGTTTTACTAGATTACTCTATGTAACAATAAAGATCAGTATGTGAATCAAATCAATTATTATTAGGATTCCGAAATGAGGGGTAACTTAGTTTTTAAGATTGCATGTTCTTACTCCAGGATGATTAGAAATCATTCGTCTATGTACAATATGAAACTACACTTCATTACCAATCTATAATTAGATGGAAGTTACAGGATCTTTGAAATTTCATTATGAATTTAATTAATCTTAAGTTTTCATATTTGACAAAAATTTGGTAATTTTGTTATTATAATCTAATCTGGGAAGATGGTATACATCCCTTAAATAAGTTATAGTAGGACAATCAGAGGTGGATTAGACCTATGCAATAAGTAGTAAGCTGCTATAATCACCACAACTAAAAAAAAAACTAGTAAGGACTAGATTATAGTATAATAGAGAAGGTATCTCTATTGTGTAGAAAAAATAAATATAAATTTTTGTTAATGGTCCCCTACCACCCTAAATGCGCGGAGAGTGTCACTGAACGCTCTACCTATCTATTCCTGAGAAGCAAATCGAATTAAAGCGTTCAGCTAGAGGATGGGGAACTCCGCACCTATTCTAAACTGAACAAACCACTGTGGGATCTCATCACATCTATGCATGACGTCCTAGCCTACGGCATAGTGTCAAGGATCCATCTTTTTGGGGAAGCCTTTTGGCGCAGGCTTCTCTACGTTAACTACACAAGGCCTATTTTAAGGATTTTACCTACCTATTTAACTAGATAAATATATGTGATGGTTGTAAAACTATTATAATTCAGAAAAATAAAGTTATAATTGTATTTGTAAGAAGTCTAATACACTACTCTTTCCTAGTAGGTTTGAACCCTTCTAATGAGTTCTAGAACTGGGTTTTCGTTTGACCATATTCATAAATGTAGTATATCCTTGAAATCATGAAGACTATTGTGCCTGTTCGTAGTATCTTTCAACTTTCGACTGACTTATTCTGATAAGGGAATTCTTTTACGCCCTGTGATATAAATTAATTCAATTCTGGGATCTGTGATGTAAATACGGGAACGAATAACTTTCATTATTGCTATCCATAAGTCCCCGGCTTTTCTTAGCAATTTACACTTCAGATTCTCCACATCCAGTCTTAGGAATGCTTTGTATTTCCACACTATACAACGATCCACAATTTCCTTATCAAAATTATAATAAAGTTTAAAATTACTTCTGTTCATTGAAAAAGCGATTATCTACTGCCAACTGACTCAACTTTACCTCAGTGATGCCATTCTATCGCTTAAGCTATACCAAAGGTTCATTACTTTAAATCATAATCGGTAAGTTCTAATTAATTATTCCTTTAATTTAGGTGTTAAATATCTGGTTGGCCTAAATAACTGGTTCCCTATCCCCAATCTTTACAAACCGCCACTAGACTCTGTTCTTCCCCTACTAACTTCCCGGGTCATAACCACTTAAGAAATTAATAGTTCAACCTCTTAACCACTATACCTAACAAGGTTAAAATAATTTGAATAAATGTTATGCTAGTTAATGACGATTGACCGATTGCTCAGTAGGTAAAGATCCCCGTCCTAATGTTCCTATTAAGGTGTACCTATCGCTAAACCCTGTTCCCTAGCTAATACAAAGAACACTAGAGACCTAGGTCTCATATTTATATTTAAACGTGTATGGGGCCTAGCTAAGCTAAACTGTAAGTTCGGGAGATTAACCCGAGGATGTGACTATCATCAGTGTAATTAAGCCCCCCCCATGTGGCTAATGAGACGCCGGAAACATGGAGTAGCTTGCCCTAATATGTGTATATAAGCAGATATATAAATATATAGTTTATGAGACCGAGCCTGGAGGTCCGTTTGGCTTCAGCGAGCGCGGAAAGGCCCGCATGTCCATCACGTGTGGTCCTCGCTTTCACCAAACAAAACTATCCACACTCGTAGGCTATTCACTGCACTTATATATGGCTAGTGTCCGAATCGCCTAATTCGGATAAAACTAGAAGAGTCCGAAAGATATTCGTTTAACAGCCGCAAGGTTAAATATCTTTCACCTGGTAACCATGTACCAAAACACTATTTCTGGCATGTGACTAAGCTTAATATCCTTTAAAACAACAGAAACCCCACTAAATTTCAATAGGCAAATATAGTTTCAAAGACAATCAAAACCCCAATAGAAATTCCCCTTAGAATTAATTTTAATACCTTAACTGCCAGAAAACAATGTTACTCGGACGAAGTCCCAAACAAAAAGAATCCCCGTCCATTAAGCCGTTGCCTATTTATAACCAATATCTCCCGACATTCCAGATATTCTAGACTTTTCAGACTATCCAGACTTTCCAGACTTCAACGACTTTCGCGTCATTCGCGACATTCCCGACACGTCACGTGACCTAGCCCCCGCCCTCCAAGCGTTGTATATGGGATTTTGATTCTTATTTGGTCTAAATAAAGCTCAACTCCTCTGTTGTCAATTTGTGAATATCAACTTGCTATTTTTAAAGTGGTAGCATGTTTTAGTTATAGGAATGGTTTTATTTGCTTCCGCAAACATTCACACTATTACTCATATTTTGCATTTGTATTGCCTATATCTAGTAAATGATAATTTTAGTATGAGCTTGATGACGTATGATGCTAATATGTCTTAAATTCGATGATGATAATGATGATGTGAGTATCACGATGATGATATATGTTTATATGATGGCGGGCACATGACGAGATCATGTGAATCGCCACAATCGCCCCCCTGCGAAAGTTTGAAGTGGATTGACATCGTCAAATAACGTAGAACTTCGCATTCCCCTTATTAAATTGTAAAATAATTAAAAAAAAACAATATGTATATTTATATATGACAATTATTCTTAAAGCAAATAACATTTTGTGATAATCTTGGATATTCTAAATCCGTTAGTATTCGTACCCTTAAGTGTGTGTGTGTTTAAACCGATACTTGGGAAGTCACTTGTGTATTAAATCAGAATTCAAACCATAGAATAATATCATTGAATCGTGAATATATTTCTCCAAATCTCGACCACATCGTAAGAAGTGTTTGGTTGTGAGTCAAACAAGCCCTATTAGCTCGGTTTTGCCTAAACACCTCAAACTTGACCTGCCCATTGCTCAGCCTTATTTGCGAATTCACCTTGTACGAATTCTTCGATGAATTGACAAAACTCTCTTCAGACAACATAGCAAAGATCTTTGGTATAGATACTGAATATTCATCCTTACTTCAATTCAATAACTGATTCCGATTTCAAATTCTTCTCCAAAATCACATGCGACTCTCGTTTCTCGGTGCGTGTTATCACATCAAGAATAAACAAGCCAATTTCAGCTCTATAATCATACAATTGTGTTTTTTTTTTTTTTTTTCTCGTAAGACTATAGACTTACTAGTCGAATTGTGAAATAATGTTTCATTTCAAAATTATGCTAAATAATACTATTATACCAGAGGTTCATACAAATATATCAATTCAGTTTTATCCTGCCTTTACGGATAAACCAATCCACAATTCCTTTTATTTAAAAATATACAGTTGGCCAATCTATTTGTTGACATGGGTGTGTGTGAAACCTGCACGTTCCTGCCCGTGCTCGTAGAAGGTTAGCCCGTAGGCCATGTAAAGTATTGTTTTGCACAAACTACCGCACAATCGGTCTCAAATCGAAACTTCGATTTACTAAGCCTAACTTCTAAGTATGTGCAAACCAATTGATGTCTTTAGAAAATACTCCCGTTCGTACCTCTAAAGATAGTAGACCCCCCCGTTTTGGACCCGAATACTTTCGAACTTAGCTTGAATACATATAGACAACATCCAACTCAAAAGGTCCACTCACTCCTGTTCATTCTTATCATATCTTTCATCCATCACACAAGCATACATCGCGCACTAAAACATTTCCATACGTCACACTAACAGGCTCCTACATTCATTTTTTCGCATTGACTTAGTCAGAAGAACATCACCCACTATGTATTCAAAATCCATACTACTTTACTTTCCTATAATATCCCAAATTCCCCTTTACTTCTTTCATCAAAATCAAAATAAAGATTTTCTCTAATATAAATAATAAAATTGACCATCCACTTCACACATTTCGTATTTTTGTTATACTCTAATAAAACTCGTAATTTTTCAATTCACCCCTAACTACCCTTTTGAACTTATCGAATATCAATTCATTAAAGAACCCCAAAATACGTATTAACCCTTCGTCTGTGAGATTAAAAAAAATCTTGCGTTCAAACCTCATTTGTGCTGCAATGAGTAAAAAAATATGTCCGTAAAAAAATGCAAAAAGAAGGTTTAATATGTGGTCAGGATCCTATACCAACACAGACGAAGGGTTAATGGAAACGATCCATCCCACAAAACATTCAATTAAATATACTACTAACGACCCCTAGTGGAATTTACTTAAAACCATATTCAAACCTCAACTTACAAATACCTATACTGCAGTACAACTTATATATGATGATATCACGATCGTCTTTAAAATTTTCGTCGGCAATCGATTCCTTAATTGATCTTAACTTAATACTCCTATTGAATATTAGCTTTAGACTGATAAATCACCGAATTATTTGTACGTTGTTTAATTAAATAATATATAAATAAATATTTAACTATTCTTTATAAATACAACGTAAATTTTACGAACTAGGTAGGTGAATCTATACTTTAACAGTAGTTACCATTTATGACAACTTATTTCTTTAACATGTTAACACTGTTGTCTTTCCTAGTTTCAGTGGGTTTTACCAATCCCCTTCCTATCCTCTGTTCTCTGACTACCTTCCTCCTAGAATCCTCTTCTGAAGATTCCTTAGTTGTCCTATCGGTTGACTCAATCCTTAATGGTTCACTAGCAGTCCTGCTACCCCGCATTGAATCTTCTCGGAGCCTCGAAGGAACCAATCTTTTCCTAGAAGGTCGTTCCATCTTACTTATAGACTGCCCAAATCGTCCAATAGTTGTTACTCCCCTTTTGTTTTCCCCTTTTATTTTCTTTTTGTTATTATTTGTTTTTATTATTTATTATTGTATAAAACTGTACTATATTTTACTTCAATCAATAAACGCAAAGTAGATTCCCTACTTTTGTTTTGTAATTAGTAATCGTTAACCTAACTTGATTCAACAGATTTTTTATTTTATGTTCCAGATTTTTGACTATCAAGGCGAGCCTGGAACAATCCCTTAACCTGCTGATTCTGTGATTATATTGATAAATATACTTAAAAAAATTACTTTCATTTCATTTGTTACATTATGTGTAAAAAAAAAAACTCAAAAATGGATCGCCCCCCCCCCCACTTATGAAATCACTAACACTCCTACTTTCCTTATAATTACTATATTTAATGATTCTAACAGGTCTTATAATAAGCTAAAAGATTAATACTCAATATTGTGGCTAGGAGCCTTATACACAGTTTAACATTGTAGTTAGTCATGTTTATCGGATCTTATTCTGAAACCTTTCCTAGATTGAGCTAAAGCCTATAAATAAACCCGCGCCCCCCGAAATAATAAGTCCTTAGTATCCTCATAGTCTATCCTTAATTTCATAACAAATTTACAACACAGCTTGAACTAATAACTGATGTAAAAATAAGTCTTCACAAACTCATATTTCCTGTAGTCAAGAACAATGACATCTCTATTCTACCTCACTTAACTAATTTCCTACAAAATTCCGACTTTATATCTATATTAAAATTAAATTTATTTAAATAATCATTCCATCTCGATATCATAATCATTTACTGATAAGATAAGCGATGACACCTGTCACTTGTCAAATCAACCAACTCGAGGACGTTTCTTTTCACTCTGCCTTGCTTACGTATTTAATTTAAAAGTGAATTACCTTTTTTTTTTTTTCAATTATGCTTAAATAATATTAAATATAATATCCCTAAATATCTGAATATTATGTTATATTAATAATACGAACATATTGAGTAAAATTGCCTACGTATCTGATTGAAACTAAAGTAAGTATATTATTACTTGATATTATTATTCTATGTAACGTAAATTATTATCTAAAACTTAAATAAACCACTTATTTAATTATTAATCAGTATTAAAAATAACTTTTTGAACCATAAAACCAATCGCAACGAATTTAATCATATCTCAAATAATCCAGTATAGATACAGATAAAATAATAAAATGACTCAATGAATGAACTGTCAATTGATTACTGTTTGCAAAATATTGATTGATAAAATAATCACGTTGTTCTAATAAAAGTCTTTTGTTTCAGGTACTATTACTATGTGAAATAAGAAAAATATCGTGTGTTATATCAAGAAGCTACTCTATTCACTATAGTTTGTGTATAAATATGCAACAAAATGTGTTTCTTGACGATGTGCACAACACAACCCATCACGGCTAAATTCTCCTTTCCATTCTCACGTCAACAATTGTACCCTTGAGGGTCTCATAGTTCAAAGCTCAAGTGTTCAAGATCCCTTCAATAAAACCGCCAGCAGCGACTCCACTAAAATTCCAAAACAAATAACAATTGTCGATATACAAAGCACAAGGAGGCAGCACGGCGATCCGCTACGGCAACGACACGCCGAACTACATCGGCACGACCTCAACAGTCCCGGACTGATCCTATCCATGGTCACGGCGCAAATTGTAATGCTGCATCTGAAGCCTACTAAACTCTAAAGCTATCCTGAGTCACGGGACCACCAATCGTAATGATTATCAAGACCATCTGCTAAATAAATACATCCTGGGAACGAGCACCAACTTGTAATATATCAACGACGAGCTACCTATTAAATACTATGAAAATGCACCTACTGAAATGTACCTACGCCTAAACTAAAGATACAGGTTCTACACCTGCTTCACCCTCGCCACTAAACTCTACTCCTACAACGACTACCTAGCCTTCCAGAACCTACAACTAACCAAACCTAGATATGAAAAGATCTTCATAACAATTGAGCTTGAACATTTCTTATTAACTAATGGCCAAATGTGATCAGTAAAACCGTGTGAAAGTCTAGATGGTAGGAACCTACGTTGAAGTAGTAACTCAGTTTCTTTAAAGGGAAATTTAACCGTGATGTGTCGCTAAGTGCTTCCGTACCTATATACTGTGCTATGCTACTATGTATTTCCAAATAAATGTGTATTCTCTTAATTATTTAATGCAAGCTTCTCGTATCCTACTGCTACCTAGGTTCCTTATACTAATTAAATTTCTAACTTAATTTAATGTTATCTATCCTCATAATATAAACTTATTACTTCCCAAGAAGTCCAGCCAACAAGAATATCCATAGTTCCTATAGCAAGATTCAATATGAAATATTATAAATACTCTTATAAAAATATTATTAATTCTATAAAATTCATCCAATCCATAGTTAGGTATAGTTTTACTAGATTACTCTATGTAACAATAAAGATCAGTATGTGAATCAAATCAATTATTATTAGGATTCCGAAATGAGGGGTAACTTAGTTTTTAAGATTGCATGTTCTTACTCCAGGATGATTAGAAATCATTCGTCTATGTACAATATGAAACTACACTTCATTACCAATCTATAATTAGATGGAAGTTACAGGATCTTTGAAATTTCATTATGAATTTAATTAATCTTAAGTTTTCATATTTGACAAAAATTTGGTAATTTTGTTATTATAATCTAATCTGGGAAGATGGTATACATCCCTTAAATAAGTTATAGTAGGACAATCAGAGGTGGATTAGACCTATGCAATAAGTAGTAAGCTGCTATAATCACCACAACTAAAAAAAAAACTAGTAAGGACTAGATTATAGTATAATAGAGAAGGTATCTCTATTGTGTAGAAAAAATAAATATAAATTTTTGTTAATGGTCCCCTACCACCCTAAATGCGCGGAGAGTGTCACTGAACGCTCTACCTATCTATTCCTGAGAAGCAAATCGAATTAAAGCGTTCAGCTAGAGGATGGGGAACTCCGCACCTATTCTAAACTGAACAAACCACTGTGGGATCTCATCACATCTATGCATGACGTCCTAGCCTACGGCATAGTGTCAAGGATCCATCTTTTTGGGGAAGCCTTTTGGCGCAGGCTTCTCTACGTTAACTACACAAGGCCTATTTTAAGGATTTTACCTACCTATTTAACTAGATAAATATATGTGATGGTTGTAAAACTATTATAATTCAGAAAAATAAAGTTATAATTGTATTTGTAAGAAGTCTAATACACTACTCTTTCCTAGTAGGTTTGAACCCTTCTAATGAGTTCTAGAACTGGGTTTTCGTTTGACCATATTCATAAATGTAGTATATCCTTGAAATCATGAAGACTATTGTGCCTGTTCGTAGTATCTTTCAACTTTCGACTGACTTATTCTGATAAGGGAATTCTTTTACGCCCTGTGATATAAATTAATTCAATTCTGGGATCTGTGATGTAAATACGGGAACGAATAACTTTCATTATTGCTATCCATAAGTCCCCGGCTTTTCTTAGCAATTTACACTTCAGATTCTCCACATCCAGTCTTAGGAATGCTTTGTATTTCCACACTATACAACGATCCACAATTTCCTTATCAAAATTATAATAAAGTTTAAAATTACTTCTGTTCATTGAAAAAGCGATTATCTACTGCCAACTGACTCAACTTTACCTCAGTGATGCCATTCTATCGCTTAAGCTATACCAAAGGTTCATTACTTTAAATCATAATCGGTAAGTTCTAATTAATTATTCCTTTAATTTAGGTGTTAAATATCTGGTTGGCCTAAATAACTGGTTCCCTATCCCCAATCTTTACAAACCGCCACTAGACTCTGTTCTTCCCCTACTAACTTCCCGGGTCATAACCACTTAAGAAATTAATAGTTCAACCTCTTAACCACTATACCTAACAAGGTTAAAATAATTTGAATAAATGTTATGCTAGTTAATGACGATTGACCGATTGCTCAGTAGGTAAAGATCCCCGTCCTAATGTTCCTATTAAGGTGTACCTATCGCTAAACCCTGTTCCCTAGCTAATACAAAGAACACTAGAGACCTAGGTCTCATATTTATATTTAAACGTGTATGGGGCCTAGCTAAGCTAAACTGTAAGTTCGGGAGATTAACCCGAGGATGTGACTATCATCAGTGTAATTAAGCCCCCCCCATGTGGCTAATGAGACGCCGGAAACATGGAGTAGCTTGCCCTAATATGTGTATATAAGCAGATATATAAATATATAGTTTATGAGACCGAGCCTGGAGGTCCGTTTGGCTTCAGCGAGCGCGGAAAGGCCCGCATGTCCATCACGTGTGGTCCTCGCTTTCACCAAACAAAACTATCCACACTCGTAGGCTATTCACTGCACTTATATATGGCTAGTGTCCGAATCGCCTAATTCGGATAAAACTAGAAGAGTCCGAAAGATATTCGTTTAACAGCCGCAAGGTTAAATATCTTTCACCTGGTAACCATGTACCAAAACACTATTTCTGGCATGTGACTAAGCTTAATATCCTTTAAAACAACAGAAACCCCACTAAATTTCAATAGGCAAATATAGTTTCAAAGACAATCAAAACCCCAATAGAAATTCCCCTTAGAATTAATTTTAATACCTTAACTGCCAGAAAACAATGTTACTCGGACGAAGTCCCAAACAAAAAGAATCCCCGTCCATTAAGCCGTTGCCTATTTATAACCAATATCTCCCGACATTCCAGATATTCTAGACTTTTCAGACTATCCAGACTTTCCAGACTTCAACGACTTTCGCGTCATTCGCGACATTCCCGACACGTCACGTGACCTAGCCCCCGCCCTCCAAGCGTTGTATATGGGATTTTGATTCTTATTTGGTCTAAATAAAGCTCAACTCCTCTGTTGTCAATTTGTGAATATCAACTTGCTATTTTTAAAGTGGTAGCATGTTTTAGTTATAGGAATGGTTTTATTTGCTTCCGCAAACATTCACACTATTACTCATATTTTGCATTTGTATTGCCTATATCTAGTAAATGATAATTTTAGTATGAGCTTGATGACGTATGATGCTAATATGTCTTAAATTCGATGATGATAATGATGATGTGAGTATCACGATGATGATATATGTTTATATGATGGCGGGCACATGACGAGATCATGTGAATCGCCACAGCAGGGTGTTGCTATTTGTGACCTCAATCAAAGGAACCTGTTCAATAGTCCTAATAACAATTCAGCTTTAGCTCAGCATTCCGAAACTTAAAAATAGTGACCCAGTACTGTGACAGAAAATATAATGAGTTTTTTTGTCAAAAAAGTTTTTTTGAGACTCGGTTTTATTATTGACTGTACTTTCTTACACAAATTTTAATTGCTCATCAAGAACAATCAGACGAGCCCAAACACCATGGGTTTATCTTGTGCTATTTAGGAGTTCCTACGGCCATCTTCAGCTCCAAGGTACCAAATTATTGTACTGTCAAAAATGTATTAATCTGTTGATTACGCTAATAAAACTTAACATTTAACCAACATTAGAAAATCTTGGCTTAGATCCTTTCACAACTAGCTGGTAATCATGAGACCTTCATTAATTGAGTGATATAGAAAATGCTAATAATACTTAGCATTTAACCAAAATTTGGAATCCTTAGTTTCAATATGGGCTGAGATCCTTTAACAACTACCTGGTCATCATGAGACCTTCATTTATTGAGTGATATAGAAAATGCTAATAAAACTTATCATTTATCCAAAATTTGGAATTCTTGGCTTCAATATTGGCTGAGATCCATTAACAACTAGCTGGTCATCATGAGACCTTCATTTATTGAGTGATATAGAAAATGCTAATAAAACTTATCATTTATCCAAAATTTGGAATTCTTGGCTTCAATATTGGCTGAGATCCATTAACAACTAGCTGGTCATCATGAGACCTTCATTTATTGAGTGATATAGAAAATGCTAATACAACTTAACATTTAACCAAAATTTGGAATCCTTAGCTTCAATATTGGCTGAGATCCATTAACTACTACCTGGTCATCATGAGACCCTCAATTAATGAGTCATATAGAAAATGCTAATAAAACTTAACATTTAGCCAATATTTCGAATTATTGACTTCCTTATTGGCTGAGATCTGGTCACTTGTTCCAATTAAAGCTGAATATCTTGGAAACTACTGGTCCTATTTCCACCAAACATAGCTAAGAACCATCTCGACGGAAAAGTCTTTCGATTAAAAAAAACCGCACTTAAATTGGTCCATCCGCTTGGGCGCTACGATGCCACAGACAGACACACAGATACACAGATACACAGATACACAGATACACATGTTAAACTTATAACACCCCTCTTTTTTTTGTCGGGGGTTAAAAAGAGGACTCCTTTGCTCCCGCTTTCCCGCCGCACAGGGGACGAATCTGACTTCCCTGAATCTGGATCTGAAAATAATCACCGCGGAACGCTCTATCTGTGGTAGAGATTTCGTGGTTGTATCCTGATGTACATAATTTCGCGACTTAGCAACTCTACTAAAATATCACGCTATTTCAGACTGTCCTTCTTTTTTGAAATGTATTGACTGCGACAGCAAAGCTTATATATACGTTCACTGTCATACAAGTCCTAGGCCTCGCCCCTAACAATGAATGCAACCAAGTGAAACCAGTGAAAGTATGTAACCAGTACTAACCAGTGAAAAAAAAATCGGTATAATAAAATGTCATCAAGGTTCCTTCACTTAATTCGTTTGTTATTCGTCGATGAAACACATACACATTCTAAAGCCATTTCTCATAGCATGTAAATTAATACTAGCCAGTCTTGGGTATTGAATCCTTGACGAGCATGCAACACACTGCCGGATATCGGGGAATCCCGACAAGTTACGAGGAAAGGCTTTACAAGGAGGAACTGATACGGCGTAGGTCGAAGTTATGTAGGTCGAGGATAATCGAGCGCGATTTTCTGTGAAAGGAATTTGGAGAACTAAGGTAAGGTATTAGGGATAATTTACGAACTATGATGAGAATAAATATGTCATGTATATCCGAGATCATACGCCGGTCGTACGTGTACATCTATTTTAGCGATCTGCCATTCGAAGTAGCCTGAATGAAATTTTCCGATTCGATTATTCCCATGCGCCTGTCACGAATCCTTAAATGTATATTACTATGCTCTTCAATAGACAATAACTAATACACTCCAGTACTAATCACTTTAAAACTGCCATAACTAAGCGCACAATGCAGCCCAAGTTTGTCATTTTGCAAAGTTTATTTGCTAATAGTTCGAATGCTGCAGACACAACGCTGTAATGCACCATGTTTACTCTGCTTAGGTTTCCAATTCCACCCTGTATACTGCGGCTTCTGCTTTTGTTCAACGACCAAAACGATAGGTCATAAGTGCAGTATGGACCCCGAGACTCTAAGCCCCTTCGCAAAATGGTCGGATAGTACCTAATATACCGGGGAATTCAGCCAGTGCATAAAGCATCGGGCATTCCATTGTATTAGCCTGATTGTACTCCAGGCTTTGTCCGTGAATGGTTAACGATATAATTAAGTTTCCTTCCTACGAACGCGGACGGTAATCCGCTATAATTGGGGTTATTATGAAACACAATGACACTTGAAATTTTGCCTTTTTTAAATGTTTCTGCGCCGATAAATAAAGCTTCAAGAAGGTATTTCGAGAACTTATAAATTACTTATTGATGTATGTACAAAATAATATATATGCTTCTTTAAATAGAATTAAGTAAATCACTAAACATCACTTTAGCAAAAAAACTGATATTTGTTCAAAATATGTTATAATTATATAAACTGCAATAGTTTACAGTCTGTGTTTTTCAATAGTTCGCCTCAAAAAAGCGTCAGCAAAACGGTACATGCATATAAATTTTATGTAAACATACAAGCACTCTAAATTATAATAATCAAAACAGCAAAACACAAGAATTTAAAAAAACTTCAAAAACGCTATTATAGGTACCAGTCTTTTATTCTGTGCTGATACGATATGATACCTCTATTAATTAGCACGCTGGCATTTTAGTATCATGTATGGTAAATTCTCAAATGCTAATTAAAACTTGGGCAAGCTTCCCGGGGTAAATAAATAATCAAGCTGCCTAGACTTAAAGCAAGCACTTAAACTTGCTTTCAGATGCAATTTTCAAGTGATTCAAACTTTACATAAAACTTTTTGTCTGAAAAAATCAAGTGAAAGAAGCGTGTACAAAAACCGCACCACTACGACACAATATGCATAATATTTATCTACATTTAACATAGAAAGGAAATCAGCAGTACGGTCAGTATCAAAAATAGCTGTCAATTTTACTACTGGCTTATGTCAAACCGCATACTTAATTTAAGGTCAGTTACTTTTGATGTTGACTGTACTTGTACTATGTATCACTTGTAATTAAAATTAGGTTGCACCCTAGTGCTTGTTGTATGGGAGCCCTTAAATATTTATTTTATTTTATTTTTTAGTATTTGTTGTTATAGCGGCAATAGAAATACATCATCTGTGAAAATTTCAACTGTCTAGCTATCACCGTTGTTGAGATACAGCCTGGTGACAGACGGACGGACGGACAGCGAAGTTTCAGTAATAGGGTCCCGTTTTTACCCTTTCGGTACGGAACCCTAATAAAATAAATAAATATCAGACATCCTCACACAAATCGATCTAGTCCCAAATTAAGCTCAAGAAGGCTTGTGTTATGGGTACTAGACGACGATATACATACTTATATAGATAAATATATACTTAAATACATAGAACAACCATGACCCAAGCACAAATATTCGAGTTCATCACACAAATATTTGCCCCGGCCGGGATTCGAACCCGGGACCGCCGGCTCAGTAGGCAGGTGTCTACAAACCGAGCCAAACGCTTCGTCAAACCGCGCCATACATACAATGCAAAATTAACTTAACCCGGCCACATACTTGCACTATGGCCGAGTTTTTACCCAACTACGGCAAAGCCAAAAGGAAGGTATTATACGCTTAGCACTCTATGTGTTTTCCTTTTGATATACGAAACCGTAAAAGCCGGTTAAAAGTTGCATGGTGTCGGGCAGAATGCCGCGTGCAAACTTGCATTCCTTTGTCTCTGTCGAATACATTGTTTCATTAGGGCAGAGCGATGAATATTGTATGCGGACGCATACTAAGTGGCTCGCGTATGGAGGCAATCTGTGGTTTTGGTGCTCTTGTCTATATCTATATAATTATACTATTATTTCTTTTTATTTTTTCTTTTTTAAATCAATCTAGTCCCACACAGTAAGCTATATGTATTAGGCTTGTGTTATGGACACTTGATGATGATAAACATACATATACGAGTATACAGGGTTATTCCGGGGTCATGGAGCAGGAGTGAACGGGGTACTGGGGAGGGTCACACTGAGCAACTTTCACTATGGGGACAACCACGAAAACTCGAAAAATATCGCCTAATTAAGAGTTAATTGATACTTAATTGATTGTTAAGTATCAATAAAGAGTTAATTGATACTTAATTGATTGTTAAGTATCAATAAAGAGTTAATTGATACTTAATTGATTGTTAAGTATCAATTAATATTTTTTTTTTTAATTTTTTTTTTCGTGGTTGTCCCCATAGTGAAAGTTGCTCAGTGTGACCCTCCCCAGTACCCCGTTCACTCCTAATCCATGACCCCGGAATGACCCTGTATATAAGTAAAATACATACTTAAATATAAAGAACATCCATGACCCAGGCACAAATAATCGAGTTCATCACACAATTATTTGCCCTTGCCGGGATTCGAACCCAGGACCCTAAAATTTTAGAGGACTAGATTTTTATTCAAAATATTTTTTATATGGAGGGGGGTCATGATTTCAGAAAACATCTTTATAGCGTGATGCATGATCGTAATTTGTTTTGTATGGGCGCGTGGCACAGTGTCAACGTGGCGCCATTTGTTTTCATAATTTCCTTCGTCCTCGCATCACGCCGGAATGGCTGGTCAAATTTTAACCAATTTTGATACAGGGATAGCTGGACATCCAAAGATGGTTGTAGGATACTTTTTATCCGTTTCCAGTAAAGAATAAAGATACGCGGACGAAGTTGCGAGCACCTCCTAGTTATTTTATCATATCGTTGATTAGTTCAAATCTTTAGCTGACGCAGTTACTTTCATGCCGATGCCGTTGCTGAGTATAAAATTGACGAAGCGGTTGGCGCAGTGGTAGTGCAGCGGCCTACTGAGCCGAAGGTCCTGGGTTGGGTAATTTTTTTTGTGATTAACTCGAATATTTGTTCCATGGATATTTACTATGTACCTATATAAGTAAGTATTTATACCTAAATATCGTGGTCTAGTGCCCATAATACAAACCTAATAGAGCTTACTGTGGGACTAGATCGATTTGTATGAGGTAGTCCGATATTCATTTATTTAAATTCCTCATAGACGAAAATAAGTTACTGTTTAAAGGACAAGAAGATGGTTATTCTTTTTTTACAAATATTAAAAATCCAATCAAGTTTTATGAAAAACATTATGAAACGTGTAATGTCTCGTTATTTTTAATGTGGGTAACTACCCATTTATAGAAAGTTAGGGTGGTTGAGAGGTTAACACGTTGGCCCAGTAATCCAGGGGTACCGGGTTCGATTCCCGGTCTCTTCCACCAGGTTATACGCATCTGCACCTTTTATAAAACTACATTTTATGACGGATACACGTCGTGTTACGGCACTGTACTCGCAACTGTAGAACGACGCTAATTAATACCTTTATGAACAGGGGTGCTAAAGCTGCTTCCAACGCAGAACCTAATTTAGCTCCAACTGCATGCCCGTAGAGTTTAGGAGACCGATAGAATATTATTATGCATTCATTCGGTTAGGAAGTACATGACTTCAGAGTTAGTGTATTTGTGTCATGTCAAAATTAATAACATTTTTTTTATATACCACGGAGGTGGCAAACAAGCGTACGGCCCGCCTGATGGTAAGCGGTTGCCGCAGCCTATGAACGCATGCAACTCCAGGGGGTTCGCATGCGTGTAGCCGATCCTGTACACTCCTTTTTTACACTCCATACTGTAGTCCCCCGGGAAAGCCTTGGCATTCCATAGCCTGAGCGTTCGCGGTTTATAACTGAATAGAAAAAAATTAAAACTCATTGGTAACGTCATTCATAACGCAAATTTTGACCATATACTGGGCCCTAATTCGACTAGGCAGTTATATCCCCAATTTAGCAGTATCTTGGTTTGTTCGCAAAATTTCACAAAATCGTTGATTCATAGCAGCGAATTTTCACAACGCGTTTTTTCATGATCGCCAATTTAATTGTTCGTCTCTCTTCATGTAGAAATTTTTATGAAGCGTTTTATAATGTTCGCGTTTATTTTGTTCGCTTATTTTACCAGTAGATTATTTTTTGATTCGCAAATATTATCAGTATAATATACAGTATAATATAGTGCGGTTTAACATATATTTTACTCGAAAACATAATTCTAACAAATCATTACCTCCTTTCGTGTCCACATTATTACACATTGATAGGTACTATAGGTAGATTAGGTTCGTTAGGTATCGTCAGATGCCCGAAGGGCAGACCACCCAGAAATAGGAGCCCCACGAAGTACCTAATGCTGAAAAAATATATGTGACTGAAAAAATAATCTATTCGTAAAATAAGCAAAAAAAATAAACGCGACTGTTATAAAACGCTTCATGAAAAATCGTTACATGAAGAAAGACGAATAATAAAATTGGCGATCATGAAAAAACGCGATGTGAAAATTCGCTACTATTAAAAAACGATTTTGTTAAAATTATAAACAAATCTTCTCAATTTACCGACATCATTACCGAATTTTTAAGTTTATCAAAATATAACACAGAATATTCGTTTCTATAAGGAAGAAACGATTACTTCAAATAACTTATCTTATCTTATCTTATCTATCTTATCTAAGAGAACCATGCTTTAACGGGATAATAGCCATATCTGAAGTTAGGGTAAAAACTATTTCCTTCCGTTCATACAAATCCGTCCAATGTAAAGAAGTAATAAACACAGGACACACATTCAGCATTTCGGTTGTATAATATTAGTAGGATACCGGACTCAACGATTTGCTCGCATCTGATCAGCTATCCTCCTGATTCAAGCATTATCGTGAACCACAGATAAGGACACCCGTGCAAATTACACCTAACTCCCACCTTCTACCGATTTCTGCTCATTACTACCACAACCTCTTATCTCAACAGAAAAAAGTATACAAGAACCAGTTCTCCTCCAACCAATTAGAGAATAATTTTCAAGTACAGTTTCAAACGTATTTAGAGTGGATAAATTATGGCCAAGTTAAGTCTATTCAAATTACAGAGCACGGGAGGTGCTTCGCTCTATAAATTTTCTCTTAGTTTTATCTGATTCGGGGCCTGAAACTGCATCGGTAACAGGTACTCGATAGATCTTCGGGTGGTCCGTATAGCTTAAACGTAGTACGACTACTCGTTCTACCTCCTTTTTGTTTAATTTGCTCGGATTACTTTAACAGTCTTTTTCTCTTTATGCGTGTGATTAAAATGTACAAATGTATGACAGATATCGCACGCAGAAAGCTATGTGAAATAGACTAAATTCTATGTAGACCCAAGAAAAAATTTACGCAGTCGTTCAAAGCCTTTTAAAAGGGTTTAGGCAAATGAACAATGCAAAGATTAACACACAAAGCATAAGCAATAGGAGGACCCCTAGAGTTGAGGTGGTGGAGTGGTTGACACATTGGACCCGGTCCGATGGACCGGTGTTCCAGAGGTACCGGGTTCGATTCCCGATCTCTTCTGCCAAGTTACACACTTCATTTTTTTTGTGCTTTGATCTTTGCATCAATGGTTCAAACAATTTTCTACTAATAAATTCTCTATCAATTGTTTCCACACAACGCATAACATAATAATATAAAATGGACACTTATGGAAACTTATCATTCCTATTCTGCCCTCTTACGTTTTACACCACGTAATATTGGTTACCTTTTTATCGTAACTAATAACTTAATCGATTCCTAATAGACCACTAAATGTATATTTCTCGATTATATTTACAAAGTTTCAAACATCGTTACCTTTGAAACATTGCTATATGTATAATTCAATATGAAAAAACATAAAACAACAAGAACAAAATCCAATTCTTCTTTAAATAACAGTTTTGAGGTTACCTTCTTTTACCGTTAGACGGCAAAACTTTAATTTCGGAACAAACAGTACAAGATATTCGAACACCAATTTCAAAACTACGCTGTGTCCCTGTTTCGTGTTTCCTGTAAAAGTTACAAACATTTTCTTGCTCACCATTAAAAACCCGATCACGCAAACTTTCTGAAACCGATAGCGATACGAGACTTCAATTAGAAACAAGGATGTATTCCGTACACGTGACAGCCTGAAACTGACCTATTTCTTCGCTGGATAGCTTTCTAGACGGCTTTCTTTGCAGGAAATAGCTCAGAGAGGTACTTTTCAACGACAAACGTTTCCCAGAAAGTTTTATTTCATAGTACTTTCATTTCGACAAGTTTTGTCCCAGAAACCATAATTTTAGAAAGGAGATATTACAGATAGATAACTTTAATAAAGCACCTTTCAGTATATATACCTACTCGTAGTTGTTGCCTGTTCGAAAAGACAACGACATATTTAAAATTTGTTACAACAAAACAAATGCGTATGCCTTCAAGTTAGGTTTGTTATGCTAAAAAAATTTAAAACATCCCCAACACTAATATCTGGTCATCATGAAACAACCTCATTTAATGAGTGATATAGAAAATGCTACTAAAACTGAACATAACTACACAATTTGGAATTCTTAGCTTCAATGTTGGCTGATCTTGTCACTTGTTACAATTAAAGCTGAATATCTTGGAAACTACTGGTAATAAGGCTTTCGATAAAAAAAACCTCACTCAAATTGGTCCAACCGTTTGGGAGCTACGACGCTACAGACAGACACGCAGATTCACAGATACACAAATAGACAGACACACAAATACACATATTATGCAACGCCAACGTAACAAAGACATACTGAAAGATTTTTCTGTTTTCAATAGGTATATCATATTATCCAAATATTTTAGTTAGGTTAGGACACAAACAAACATAGTCCAATGTTTCCGTCACGAGGCGCATTGCGAGAGCTCTCATCCATGCCCGGGGGTTTCGATGCACTGATGATTTGACGCGTACTGTGTCGGCCATTGGCGTATTTAGGGGGGTGACCGAGTGGGCCGTGCCCACCCCAATTTGGTCTAGTGCCCACCCCAGGATTTTGGGTTACCCATAGAAATTCATGACTTCAACTCATAGGCCATGGCCAGGCCCCACCCAGGCCCCACCTGAAAAATAATCTTAGATACGCCAATGGTGTCGGCCTAGTGTCAAATCATTTGTGCACCGAAAACCCCGAGGTATGCTCATCATGCTACCACGACCACTGTCAAGAGTGAACGATTAAGGATTGTTTGTAATTGCTTTATGGTTATCATTTACTGCGTAATTAACCCCTTTCTAATGAATAAAGATAAAAAAGTAACATTTTTAAAACACGTAGTTTACATATCAGCACCTAGCACAACTGTGACACGCGCAACTCTTTCTCTCTCACGCAACGCGATAAATATTACCTATCTCTTTCTACGCTGCACTGTGAGAGAGTGACGGGCGATGCTATGAGTCACGAAACGTAGTTGTGCTAGACGAGCAGCAAATATAACTGTCGAATGTTTTTGTCGGTCTACTTAATATCCGCGATATTATAACCCATTTGAATTATTTTATTCCAATGAATGATAATCGCGGAAACCGAAGAGAAAATCACGTTACATTTCAATTATTTCTTAATGATTATTTTAATTGATCCGACCGAATCGTTAATCCCGTGATTAATTTTAATTACGTACTCATATTTTATGTTTAATATTTCCGCCGCAATCGAAAAACATAATCGGATTGTTACATTTCCGGGATGTTTGCTGATCAATTAAAACAAATGAACCTGCGGCTGCGTAGCGTCGTGTCGAGCGCAGCTAATGAGATCACGCAATATAATCCTTTAGAGCCTTTGTACATACATTTTTAGGGTTCCGTACCCAAAGGGTAAAAACGGGACCCTATTACTGAGACTTCGCTGTCCGTCCGTCCGTCCGTCCGTCCGTCTGTCACCAGGCTGTATCTCAAGAACAGTGATAGCTAGACAGTTGAAATTTTCACAGATGATGTATTTCTATTGCCCCTATAACAACATGTACTAAAAATAAAATAAAATAAATATTTAAGGGGGGCTCCCATACAACAAACTTGTTTTAGATTATGGTACGGAACCCTCCATGCGCGAGTCGGACTCGCACTTGCTCAATTTTTTTATCTACACCCATCTTGTTAAATTACTATAACAAGTTCAGATATAATAGGTAAGGACCTGTACATTGTACTGGTATCCTATCAAGTGATACCTATTTACTCGTAGTACGCGTAGTAACCATGTAGTAACGCGTATTTTTAAAAGAGACGCACAATGTAAGAGACGTTGATTTATAAATAACCATTTGGATAGCAAAATAGACGTTTTATTTGCTGTTTTAAAAGCGTAACATCTTTCATACAAAATACACAGATACTTATTTAGATTTTTTGCCGCTACTAATGTTTCGCAGCTTATAAACTTCGCTTTATTAGACCTGACGTTCGTAAAACATAGGCTAACTACACCTCTATTTGTACTACGATATTGCAATTAAAGATATTTTTATTAAATACGCCTGTCTACGTCGTATATTGAATATATTATGTTAGGTCGACTCATCTGATTAATATTTGATACTGACGTACTACAGTCCGTAAATGTTCAACATTGGACGTGTTTGGAAATTTTGAATTTCCCGTACGTTCTATCAAATTTCCTAACGTATTTTCCGTTAAAGGTTTGAGCAAACAAAACTGAAAATCCGAAATTAAATTTCGCACGGAGTGACGTTCGGCGCTGCATTTATTTCATACATCAGGGTGTTTCTTTTAATTGGGTCAATACGACTGTGGAACATTTTATATCATAGAAGCTAAAAGGATTTTTTATGTCGTGTTTGGATAAAAAAAAAATTGGGCAAGTGCGAGCCCGACTCGCGCATGAAGGTTTCCGTACCTATACATATATATAATCTATAACAAGTTTGTTGTATGGGAGCCCCCCTTACATATTTATTTTATTTTATTTTTAGTATTTGTTGTTATAGCGGCAATAGAAATACATCATCTGTGAAAATTTCAACTGTCTAGCTATCACCGTTGTTGAGATACAGCCTGGTGACAGACGGACGGACGGACGGACGGACGGACGGACGGACGGACGGACGGACGGACGGACGGACGGACGGACGGACAGCGAAGTCTCAGTAATAGGGTCCCGTTTTTACCCTTTGGGTACGGAACCCTAACAATATATATTAGCTAAGCGTGAACACTTCAAAAACAATGTACCTGTAGAATTTACTTTAATACAAAGTTAAGAATTTGACACCTACGTTTTACATTTTAGGTTTCATTGTGATGCTTATTTTTTTTCTATATTCGTATGTATTCGTGTCTCGAAGCTAAAACACTCAATCTAACGAAAATAATTCAAAAAGTGCCTGTGAAAATGTCTTTTGGTTGACATTATCGTGACATTATGCCAATCAAAATTTTTATACAGTAGGTAGTTGTATTATGTTTGGACACTGGAACCCAACATTCTTCGCATTTACTTTAAGTTTAACAATCCATATTTTGTGAATTGATATAGGAACGAATAATAACGCAGTCGCGCTGCACTAAAATATTCTTTTATACCTCCAAATTCAACATGTGCCGATGAACAACAGCGAGAAGCTAACACAGAACAAATTGGTGTTTGATTTTTTAAGGAATATTTGATATTTGTACGAAACTATACTAAATATAGGTACGAGGCAAAGCCCGCACACACCGGCGTATTATATCAAAGTCCCTCGGGTAACTTAGGAAACTATTCCGTGGCAATTTCCCGTCTTTTTTATTTCCCTGTAACTTGTTTCCGCTCACTACAAGTTGTAAGGCTAATTTACATTGATTTCACCATTTCCGTAAAGTTTTAAAACGCTCCTTTGTGGCTTGCAATTCGTTCATTAAAGTTAACTTTGTCTCTCCGTGTAGCCGGGCTAAAACGGACGTTATTACAATCTCGGCTAGTGTTTGGAACGGTAATCAAATTAGTCTTTTTACGGCTTTGAATCCATCTGTTTTTAGGGTTCTGTACCTCAGTCGACAAGAACGGAATTACTTACGGGATAAAACGAAATTAATCTGTTGTCCGTTTGTCTGTCTGTCAAGATTTTCTTTCTCAGGAATGTATAATGTATGGTGGTATTGGTGGTATCAAGTTGAGATTAATATCAATGTAAGTAGTATCAATGTGTGCGAAATCCCTGGAAGCAGTGAAAAATCAAATATCTAAGTCAATGACATAAAAAAAAATTGGGCAAGTGCGAGTCCGACTCGCGCATGAAGGGTTCCGTACCTATATATATGTATATATAGGTATAACAAGTTTGTTGTATGGGAGCCCCCCTTAAATATTTATTTTATTTCATTTTTAGTATTTGTTGTTATAGCGGCAATAGAAATACATCATCTGTGAAAATTTCAAGTGTCTAGCTATCACCGTTCTTGAGATACAGCCTGGTGACAGACGGACGGACGGACGGACGGACGGACGGACGGATGGACGGACGGACGGACGGACGGACAGCGAAGTCTCAGTAATAGGGTCCCGTTTTTACCCTTTGGGTACGGAACCCTAAAAACGTTTATGTTGCATGTGTTGACACTCACAAGGGTATCAAAATTTTCCCGCTGACCTAGAATCATGAAATTTGACATACATCAAGTACAAAATTAGGAAATAGTCTGAATACTGTAAATTTGTGGTTGTATTAACATTACATATTGTCATATATACGGAATAATGTGGGTAGACTCGTTTACTTTCTATAATAAAAAGTAATTGTAGGTAGGTCACTTGTATTCCTATGTAAGTCGTGACAACATGTGCTCCTTAGCATATTAAAAGTTAATTATATAATAACAGTGTTTTATTGGACATAATAGTGGCGACGTATGTAAAGTGGACATAGTTTTATCAAAATGTCAGTGAAATTCCATGAATTTAACCCCAAAACAGACTGTTGGGAGAATTATTTGGATAGGCTCAAGTTTTGTTTTGAAGCTAATAGTATCGAAACGGACAAGGCAAAAAAGGCTAATTTCTTCACAGTATGTGGTGCACAAGTGTTTGAGACATGTTTAGCTTTGATTACACCCAAAAAATCAAGTGATGTGACATTTAGTGAAATTGAAAATATTCTAACCAAACATTACAGCCCTAAGCCGAATGAAATATCGATGTCATATAAATTCTACAAACGAGATCAAAAACAAGGTGAAAAAGCGTCAGACTATATCACTAGTTTGAGGAAAATTGGTTCGTTTTGTAACTTCAATGACTTGGAACGAATGCTTCGCGACCGTCTCATTTGTGGTATGAACGACCATAAATTGCAATACGAACTGTTGAAAAGAGACGAGCTTAGCTACAAAAATGTCGTGGATGCGATGCTATCGTCCGAGAGTGCGGAGAAAGACGTTCGTATGATTGTGTCAGGGAGCGCCGACGAGTCCTCGTCGAGCGCGGCGTTCGAGCCGGCGCCCGCGCCCGCCGCGCCGGAGCCCATGGACGTCAACGCCGTGCACTCTAAGCGCGCTCCCGGCGGCACAAACACCAGATTATGCTACAGATGTGGAGACCACCATGGAGGAGAATGTCGTTTCGTCAATGCAATCTGTCGTTTCTGTAAGAAGAAGGGACATCTGGAAAAGATTTGTCTCGCCAAGAAAAAAGGTGGCAATAGGACCGTCAACTATACACACACGGAACATGAGCAGGATGAATACATAGGCGGCATCTACAACGTGGGCGCGGACAGCCGCGTACCGCCATACGAGGTGCAGGTGGTGCTGAACGGCGCGCCGCACCGCATGCAGGTCGACACGGGCGCCAGCTTCTCGCTGGTGAACGAGCGCACGTGGCGCGCGCTGGCGCGACCGCCGCTGCGGCCGCCGCCGCTCACGCTGCGCACTTGGACCGACGCCCCCGTCGAGCTGCTCGGACAGACGACCCTTCATGTGCAGTATAAAGACATTGCTCGTGATTTAAGTGTTTTCGTGGCTAAGGGTAAAGGGCCCAACCTTTTAGGTCGTGATTGGTTTGCGCCGCTTAAGTTTACACTGGACATTAATTTTGTATCAATTGTAGATAACGATCACAATACAAATGTTATCATCGCGAGACATAGCGAGGTGTTTAAAGAGGGATTAGGTACATACCGAGGGCAGCCGGTTACTATTCATGTAAAACCGGGCGTTACACCTAAATATATTAAGGCGCGACCGGTGCCGTACGCAATTAAAGATCGGGTCGAAAAAGAGATTGACAGACTGGTTCAGGAGGACGTACTTCGCCCGGTGTCTTTTTCAGAGTGGGCTACTCCGGTCGTACCTATAGTAAAAAAGTCAGGTGATATACGACTATGCGGGGACTACCGCAGCACGGTGAATCAGGCGACAGAGTCGGATACCTACCCGATGCCGACTGCCAATGAAGTATTTGCAACTATCGCGGGAGGCAAGTACTTCACAACCCTGGACTTGGACCGGGCGTATACACAGGTGACGGTGGATGACGCGACGGCTAAGTTGCTCACATTGAATACATGTAAAGGTTTGTATTCCGTGCATCGCTTGGCGTTCGGTGTCAAGGCGAGTCCAGGTATTTTTCAGCGACTGATGACTGCATTGTTAGCTGGAATCCAAGGAGTGGCAGTCCTTATTGATGACATCATCATATCTGGGCGCACTCTACCCGAAATGTGGCAACGTGTAGACGAGGTGCTCACTCGTATTGGCAAAGCGGGTCTTCGGCTCAACAGCAAGAAGTGTAAGTTGGCCAGACAAAGAGTCGAATTCCTGGGGTACGTAATTGATGCTGTAGGTATTCACCCGGCTCCTAGTAAAGTAGAGGCTATTATAAACACACCGGAACCACGTAATGTACGTGAACTGCAAGCTTTTCTCGGCTTATACAATTTCTACGAGAGGTTTATACCACATAAAGCTACAATGCTGGAACCTCTTCATCGACTGCTCGACAAGACGCAAGTGTGGCAATGGACAGAAGCTGAGCAAACGGCGTTCGACACAGCAAAACACCTACTATCTTTTGATCTGACGTTGGTCCATTACGATTTGAACAAATCATTGATACTGACGTGCGACAGCTCGGAATATGGAGTGGGCGCAGTGCTCGCGCACGTGATGGAGGATGGCCAGGAGCGTCCTATAGCCATGAGCTCACGGACACTCCATATTCATGAACGGCGGTACTCACAACTTGACAAAGAGGCGGCATCGATTATGTTTGGCATCCAGAAATTTCACAGTTATTTAATCGGACGCTCTTTCACTATAGTGACCGACCACAAGCCGCTCCTCGGAATTTTCGATCCGAAGAAGCCCATGCCCGCCATGATATCGCCTCGACTTACGAGAATAGCTCTAGCATTGACAGCACACAGCTATGAAATTATATACAAACCAGGATCCCAAATTGGGAACGCCGATGGACTAAGTCGATGGCCACAACCGGTGCCGGATCAACCGGAACAAGATCTCAGCGAAATTCTGCTGATGGCGGAAACACCACAAGATTTCCCTTTTAATGCTGATCAAATCGCAAAAGAGACAAAAAAGGACAAAACTTTGATGTCGGTCATTAATCACATATGTCGTGGTTGGCCTGCAAAAGTAACTGACAATGAGTTACGACCGTACTGGCTTCATCGCACTGAATTGTCACTCCAGGAGGACTGCATACTTTTAGGCTGTCGAGTCGTGATCCCTCCGGCACTACGTAAAGAAACTCTAAGAGTACTTCATAGTACCCATAACGGCATTGTACAAACAAAGGCGTTGGCACGGAGCTATGTGTGGTGGCCACAACTCAACGAAGAAATTGAACGGCTTGTTGGGGACTGCCAAATATGCCTGGAAAATCGACATATGCCACCTAAAACCAGTCATGAATGGATTACACCGACTAGGCCGTGGTCAAGAATACACATGGACTTTGCAGGTCCTTTTCAAGGAAAGAACTTTCTTATAGTAGTAGACTCGTACTCCAGATGGCCTGAAGTATTCATGGTCCCTAACACAAACTCGGCTACAGTCATAAAGCATCTACGATCATTATTTGCAACTCATGGTTTATGTGAAACTATCGTGTCCGATAACGGCACAGCGTTTACATCAATAGAAATGGAGCGATTTATACAGGCTAACAACATAAAACATGCAAGGACAGCACCATACCATCCAGCCACTAATGGCTTAGCAGAAAGAATGGTCCAGACAGTGAAGAATAAGTTGCGAAAGATGAACAATTTGCCATGGGATGTTTTAATTCCTAACATGCTCTTAGGGCTCAGAGCCACTCCTTGCGCGGCAACAAACAAAAGCCCTGCAGAACTTTTGATGAACAGGAAGCTGCGTACTTTGCTAGATGTTATTCACCCAGACAACATAGCACATAGAAAAGTGGAACAGCAGATAGATCGGAACGCACAACAAAAAAGAAGAGAAACCTCCATTGGGCAAAGAGTGATGTACAGGAACTATGGAAAAGGTGCCAGATGGCTACCTGGAACGGTAGTTAACAAAGGCGGTCCATCTAGTTATCAAGTGGAAGGTGCAGACGGTTTAGTGGTCAACAGACACATTGATCAACTGATCAAAACTTCAACTGAAAGCTCGAATGTAACTGATAGACTTTTGCCTGAAGCTGAAACAATAGGTGGAGAAGGTGTATCACAGGAAATTAGTAATGAAGAAATGCGAGATATTAATGATACTGATTCCCAGGACGAGCAAATCATAGAAATACCGAGCTCAGATCAGTGGGCTTCAATGCTGGGAATACCTCCACCTGAACCGAGTCAGTCTGTAGGGAGAGTCAGTAAGAAATTCAGACAACATTCTAAAGCTCCTTACGATAGACCAGGGAAAAGCTATGATTAATTAAGTAAAATTGTTAATTTAGGTTTACTGCAGTCAGCAGTTAGTTTTGATTATTATTCATTATTAGTAGATTTAGTAAGTTGTTACTTAGGGGGGAGATATGTCATATATACGGAATAATGTGGGTAGACTCGTTTACTTTCTATAATAAAAAGTAATTGTAGGTAGGTCACTTGTATTCCTATGTAAGTCGTGACAACATGTGCTCCTTAGCATATTAAAAGTTAATTATATAATAACAGTGTTTTATTGGACATAATACATATATTTTTTGTGATGTATCGGAACAGTATTTTACTTACGGCAAAGTTAAGTTCATCCCTCAATCCAGTTTTCTTTTTCGTTATAGCTTTCATAGTTTGTACGGAACTCAGTCCCTACACGCGTCTGACTCGCACTTGGCCGTCTTTTTTTGTGTATTCCCAAAAAAATATTTCGAGGTATATTTTAATACGTCACAAATAGGTACCGAAACGGCCATGTCAAAAGAAACTGGTAATATCGGTTCTATTTTTGGACTTAAGCTGTATTCGGCCAAACTTTTATTCCAAAAATAACGATCTCGGATACTAATTTAAAAACCCCATAATAGTTTAACATTACTATCTGAAGGCGACTTCCACAAGTTAGAATAAGAATACTTGAATTTTTTTAATAATGTAAACCATGAATTAAATTTATAAATACTATCTTCTTCGTAGTCGTGCACTCTTGGCAGAGTGGTCGTGGTCATGGTTAGGTCGATTCTTTCGCCACCGCTTCTCTCGTGATGCGCCGCCATGTAGACCTATGTTTGGCGGAGTGAGAAATACATATAATAATCGAATTAATGTAAAAAAAAAAAAATTATACTTAATCAAATGCATGTATTATATTGTGGTAGAATAAAGGCATTTTTTTTTATCTGAAGGTAAGCAGTATACTCCGAAAAGTTTAGTCAAGTACAGCTGTAGTAGATACTCGTAGTAGATTGATTCCAGGAATAACGCTCGTTCTCGGATTATGAAGTGAAAACCCCATATTAGTTTGACATTACTATTGGAGAGTAAGCGTTATTAATTAAATAAATATTTAGTTGAGTCCCGCCTTAGCACCAAGGATAAGTTCTAAAGTTATTTATACTATTAAACCGCTTAAATCTCGTAAGACAAAAGGTAAGTTATATGTCCCTCCGTCTAAAAATCTTGAACAACTCAATATGTCTAAGTATTTCGCCGTCGCTCAAATTCGGCAAAGTCACGCTCAGTAAAAGTTCCCTCAGCGGTGCAATAATCTCGAGACCTTGACATAATCAGGACCCACGAAATATTTGATGGACTCGCAAGTCTCGCAACCTACAGGGCTGGCATAACTTTTGGCGACTTAGGTCTATCCAGGAAAAAATACTAGGGAAAAAATTTACGAATTTATAAAATTAAATTATCGAAGGCTAGAAATGCCGCGATTTCGTCTGTCGCGCGACTCAGCATGACCTGCCTTGCTCGCACGGTATTGAACGGAAAGTGACAGGTAGTATTTGTCGCGCCACAAGGAGTCGCGTGTCACAGTTATGCTAGACGTGCTAGTGCGGCTCCAAAGTAATGATAATAATCACGAGAAAGTTTTACAGAAAACTGCTTGGGAAAGGTCATATTTTAATATGGGTACTATATGACGGTTCTAACGGTAAATAAATGTTGGAGGCTCATAATCTATTTATAAACATAAATATAAGATTGTAAATAATAGATAAGATATTTCAGCCTCTATCGATTTAAAATTAATAAGGAGTTTTGACATTACTATCCGAGATTAAGCGTTATTCTTGGAATTAAAGTTTAGTCGTGGAATTAAGAAAAGTGTCGTAGTCTAACCTTGACCTTGCTAAAATCCTTATTGATATTTTACCCTCTCCGTGTTTTACCTATTTAATCCGAGTTTATCAATAAACCCTATCGGTTCTTAGTTGCCGTGCAAATAGGCAGACGACAGTTTAATTAGCGAAGCGGGACGTATTACTCCCCCCTCCCCCTCTCCCTCCGCGTCGCCACCCTCCTGCCCTTGCCGCCCTCAGCATTCACTAAGGACGAGCTGAATCAACTTCAATGGGCTTCATTACTTTCAAAATTGCGGTGACAGCTGCCATATCATTGAGAAACGTCAAATTTAATGCCTTAGAACCTCAATTTGACGTTTCATAGGAACCTTCGAAGTTTTGTCGTATTAGCTCTCCGTGCAGAGGCCTTTATATTTTACCGTGAAAAGATTAAATAATTATAATCTACTAGTTTCGCCGCGCGGTGTTACCCACTCGGCGCTCATCCTTCGGGGACACTACATTATTTCGGGATAAAAAGTAGCCTATTTACCAGGATATCAGCTACCTCCATTCCGAATTTTATCAAAATTGGTCTAGCCGTTTGAGTGTGAAGAAGAAACAAACATACACATAAACACATTCACAAACTTCCGCCTTTATAATATTCGTTTGATTTTCTTCGTCCGTTGCTGTTTCTTATTTTAATGATACAGGAGGCATACGAGCATACTGCTCGCCTCCACCCTGCAAGTCCAAATGAGTTACAAGTGCGTTGCCGGCCTTTCAAATGGATACCGAGGAGTTTTGAAAGAGAGGTGAGTTAAAGCAACGTAAAGCGAGCCGGCAACAACGCTGCTTGAGCGCTCTCGACCGCCGACGGGTCCCTCAACGTGCGTGCTTGCTTCGCTAACAGCAGGACTAGCATATCTTGCCGTGACTTCGCTTGTCGTACGACTTCACATCACCTGCCTTCCTCGCACGGTGTTGAAAAGGAAAGAGACAGGGAAAGAGTGCGTATCACAGTTATGCTGAACTTGCCGATGTAGATTCGAGAAATAGACGATGTTTACCTCACCTGTTTCAGAACCCCTCCCCCTACCCTCTTCTTGAAGGTTTGAAAGTCATATTGGTCCAAAAATATCGCCAGTAACAGTTCATTCCACAGTTTAGCTGAGAGACGCAGGAAATTTCTGAATGTCATGCAATGCAAGTCAGTAACTGTTACAAAATATTATCAATCCTTACAATATGTTGTACCTATACCTAATTTTCTTTTGTAATTGCAAGTACTGTCCGAAAATGTAAAAACTAAAATGTTTTACGTTATACGACATCGTCGCCTAGTGCAAATGGGTCATTGTCAGTTCAAAAAGGAAAAGTTGTCTCTTCGGTTGCCACTAGTCAACAGCGTTGCATAGAAGTTATGTTTTTGACACGCAAGCCCATAGAAAGAGAAACGTCGTTTATGCTAATATAATAATAATATAATTTTGATAGGAAAACTAGGCTTAAAGTCCTTAACTTTGTACATGTCCACCGAAAAGACGCGAACCTAATCTGACAATGACCCAATATCATCTTTCTTTAATTGAAAGTTTTATAGAGAACGAACTTCGTGCTCGGCTGACTAGTTTTCAGTAGCAAACCATTAGTGATTAAGGTCAACGCGTTCAACTTATCGTATAGCGATATAAAACGCGTTTAACGGCTGTGAAGTTTTCAAATTAGACTACTTTTATAGGTCATCAGCGAAACACACCATAATTATGTTGTTCCGTGTATCTTGTGATCGAATTAAAAACTATACCGCCTGAACGTATTCACCGGCACATACAATGGGGGTCCTGTAACATAAGCAAAAAATTAAAACATAGATTTTACTCGTTAAACTGAACAACATTTGTTCAGCAACTCTAAAAAAAAGACAATTTTTCATTTTTTTTTATTTCAATTAAATATAAATAGTATTTTCAATGTAGGTATGTCGTCCAACGTTGACATTCCCTGAGCATTGACATAGCTGTCACTCTACTAATTAATATCGGACATTTCGCAATACATTGCTTCTTTGCCTAGTTTATTCTACAAAATTTCATTTAATAGACGTTATTGTCAGAAGTTGCTTAACGAATGTGGTTTAGTTTCAAGGGACGAATCTATTTTTTTTTATTGCTGAACTCGCCGATATTGCGTTTATGTTGTTAGAACATAGACTAGCTAGAAATATTATTCAAGCGTTTTTTTCCTATGATATTTTCTCAAGCGCTGGTAGATTTGACACGCTTTAATTAGGTTCATTTGTAACTATTACTTAGTTTGTAACGAACAATGTCGTCAAATCTTGGAAGTGAATTTTAAAATTTTTAACCTATTTTTAAATTTTCGTATTAAACTTTGTGTGTGCAGTTCACATGACGGTACAATAAGTTGGTATCTTGCAACTGTTCTAATGATGAAGACGGAAGGTAGCCATAGGAACACCTTAACAGTACAAGATAAACACATATTGATTGGTCTTGATGAGCAATCAACTTTTGTTTAGGAAAATACAGTTGGCAATTAAAGTGTGTGTCAAATAAAATATTCACAAAAACTTTTTTACTGCTTTTTAAATGCTGTGTATTTTCTAACTTATTTTCGTTTTAAAGAAATTTAACATCTCTTGCATATATATCGGTATAATTTCTTTTTCCAGTTACAGTCACTAAAAGCACTGAAAGAGCAAAAACGTTCCCCGAAAAAAGCTTTACGGAAATAGGTTCTCAATACTGCTGTATTATTTGATATTAAAATAATAAAGTTATTTATAAGGTTTGACATTCAAACCTACGCACATTACTTCATTAATAATAATTTCACGGTTGAGAATAATTGCTGGGGCTCTTTTGATTGGTCCTTTTAACGAGTGACCTTTGCCCATTCACAAACGATTTAGACCCAAATCCTTCCACGTGCCAATGAAATATTTGTGCATTTCATTACCTCCCGCCCTCCCCCCTTGACCCCTCCGCTTCCCTCTCTGAGGACCCTTTTCGGGGGTTAATGAGCATCTATTTCTGGATATTTTGAACCAATTAATAACAGGAGACTGAGCTCTTTCAGTCCTGTCACGTACCGTATACAGAACATTTTTGACAAAGTGCGAGTAGATGAAATAAATTATGGTTGGCTCGAGCCAGACACATCACTCAGTGTTCTGTAGTATCATTTTGAATTATAAATTTTAATTTTTTATAACACCGAATTAAGATTTTTCATAAATTCGAAAGCGATTCCCCGCTAATCAAACTTTATTGTTATAGATTTGTAATATAACACAATATAATTAGGATGGGCTTGTATGATATCCCAAAGGAAAAAAAAAATGTGACTCGGAACTTATCAAAATTTGATAATTACGAAAATCATAGCACCGTATATTTTAAAAATATTTAAAATTAAATAGGCAGATGACAGTGGATTTGTGGACACTAGTATTGGTATTGGCAATGGTAATGTAATAGTAATGTAAATGCAATGGTAATGGTAAGGTAATGGTAATGGTAATGGTGATGCTGATGGTGATGGTGAGTGTGATGGTAATGGTAATGGTAATGGTAATGGTGATGGTGATGGTGATGGTGATGGTGATGGTGATGGTGATGGTGATGGTGATGGTGATGGTGATGGTGATGGTGATGGTGATGGTGATGGTGATGGTGCTGGTGATGGTGATGGTGATGGTGATGGCGATGGTGATGGTGAGTGTGATGGTGATGGTGATGGCGATGGCGATGGCGATGGCGATGGCGATGGCGATGGCGATGGTGATGGCGATGGCGATAGCGATGGCGATGGCGATGGCGATGGCGATGGATCTATCTAGGCAGATAGATAGGCAGATAGATAGGAAGATAGATCGACAGATAGATCGACAGATAGATCGACAGATAGATCGACAGATAGATCGACAGATAGATCGACAGATAGATCGACAGATAGATCGACAGATAGATCGACAGATAGATCGACAGATAGATCGACAGATAGATCGACAGATAGATCGACAGATAGATCGACAGATAGATCGACAGATAGATCGACAGATAGATCGACAGATAGATCGGCAGATAGATCGGCAGATAGATAGGCAGATAGATAGGCAGATAGATCGACAGATAGATCGACAGATAGATAGGCAGATAGATCGACGGATAGATCGACAGATAGATCGACAGATAGATCGACAGATAGATCGACAGATAGATCGACAGATAGATCGACAGATAGATCGACAGATAGATCGACAGATAGATCGACAGATAGATAGGCAGATAGATAGGCAGATAGATCGACAGATAGATCGACAGATAGATCGACAGATTGATCGACAGATAGATCGACAGATAGGCAGATAGAAAGGCAGATAGATAGGCAGATAAATCGACACATAGATCGGCAGATAGATCGACAGATAGATCGACAGATAGATCGACAGATAGATAGACGGATAGATAAACAGATAGATATGCAGATAGATAGGCAGAAAGATAGGCAGATAGATAGAAAGATACATAGACAGATAGATAGGCAGAGAGCCAGGCAGATAGATAGACAGATAGATAGACAGATAGATCGACAAATAGATAGGCAGATAGATAGGCAGATAGATAGGCAGATAGATCGACAGATAGATCGACAGATAGATCGACAGATAGATCGACAGATAGATCGACAGATAGATCGACAGATAGATCGACAGATAGATCGACAGATAGATCGACAGATAGATCGACAGATAGATCGACAGATAGATCGACAGATAGATCGACAGATAGGCAGATAGAAAGGCAGATAGATAGGCAGATAAATCGACAGATAGATCGACAGATAGATCGACAGATAGAAAGACAGATGATAGATTGACAGATAGATAGACAGATAGATAGACAGATAGATAGACAGATAGATAGGCAGATAGATCGACAGATAGATCGACAAATAGATAGGCAGATAGATAGGCAGATAGATAGGCAGATAGATAGGCAGATAAATCGACAGATAGATCGACAGATAGATCGACAGATAGACAGATGGCGATGGCGATGGCGATGACGATGGCGATGGCGAGTGCGATGGCGATGGCGATGGCGATGGCGATGGTGATGGTGCTGGTGATGGTGATGGTGATGGTGATGGTGATGGTGATGGTAATGTTAATGGTATTGGAACTCAATAAATTGTTCAACTCCACGGCGCGGGCTATAGTTACCTTAGAACACGAGTTGAGCGAGGTTTCTTGGATACAAGAATAAACATAGGTCATTCATTGTTGAAGGCTAATTAGTTTGTTTCTAAACGCGCTCATAAAAATGAAATGTTACAGTTGGGTTATTATTTAACACACGGACAGCGGACAGTACGTCGATAGGCATCAATTAGGACACTTGTGATACGGCACCACGTCTGTGGACGGCGACTTTTATTTTCGAAATATTGCCACTTCGTCTACAACCGAACATTTTTTATACTTTTTATGTACTTATTTAGATTTGTGCGGTTTTTGGATAGAACTTTTTTGTATGAGTTTTGTCTGTACCGCAAGTACAAAAAAACAGGCTGTGAACATGTTAAGTAAATAAAGACAGATTATAAAGTGGAATGACTCGAAACAAACGATTTGGGCAAGGCGATCGAACGTCTCATAATTTCGTATTAATCGTTATTCATAAATTATGTAAATTATAGATTCACTAGCGACCCGCTCCGGCTTCGCACGGATGCAATTCTGATAAATTGTGCATGTATTATACATATAAACCTTCATCCTGAATCACTCTATCTATTTAAAAAACCGTATCAAAATCCGTTGCGGAGTTTTAAAGATCTAAGCATACATAGGGACAGACAGACAGCAGGAAGCGACTTTGTTTTATACTATGTAGTGATTTTATTGCTTTTAATAAGTATTGTTCACATGCTATAACTTTCGAGACACAAGTTATTACGAAGTAGGTAAGGTAATAATTCGTCAGTAAATAATATTTTCACTATGAAATATTTCCCAAAAAAATAAAAAACCGTCTATTAAAGTCATAGATTCGAAAGATTCTCTCAAATGGATCTAAATCTAGAATTAGGTCCATTAGAACTCTAGATTAAACTATTAAGCGTGCCTAATGATTCCCTCATATTTCGTAGCACTCGGGTTGTAGCCTCATAGCGAGATGAATGGCCGCCCACACGCTACGCCTACGCGCTACGCGGCTACGATCAAGTGCTACGACCCGCGGCCTCCCTCCCCACTCCCCATACCCTTCCCAAGTACATGATTCATTCGATTACAGTTTGAAATTCATAAGAAAACCAATCAATTGGAAAAGGTTATTATAACAGGGATTGTTAAAACTTAATCGAAACTTAATGAACGAAGAAAATTTTGTGGAAACTTTTTATTCGCACATAGCGTGATGATAATAGTATTCCAAGTTACACCAAACCTCGCTAATTAAGTTTAAATTAACCTCCAACAACACTTTTCGTAAAATTTGAAATTATGTAGTTGTTGCAAAGTTTCATAATTACCATTATAACACGCAACACGCACGTATTTCTCCACAGTAGTTATTAAACTGATTATGTTTTTAGTAGACTATATAACTGCATGTGTTGTAATCTCGTTGAGTCTAAAAAATAATGTATTTATTTGTAACCCCTTAAAAATTGGGATTATTAAGGAATAGAGGATATGTGCAGAGACTATGCTCGTTCCGAATCAATGATAAATTGATAAGTAAACCAAAACCACAACTGCTATGAGACTAAATTAATATTAATGTAGGTAAACCTACTATAACGTCTAATATGCCCAAATATATCATGGGCTAAAATTTCACATATCTAACGGTTTATTTTTCAAGCCAGCCAGTATATTTAGCTTGAGAAAGTCCGATTAAATGGTATTTTTTTGAGCTTAGCTCGAAAAACAAAAATCAATAATCATCCCTTGTGATTAACGTGCTGTTTGAAGTTGTTTAACATAATTTAAAAAAAAAACTATAAATATCGAACTTATTAAGAAAATTTCGCAAGAACCGCTTGAGCTTATTTATAATGGTCATTAGTCATAATTTTCGTAGTCATAATATACATACGCGATTATCACAGCGCCTTTTACTGGCCACATACTCGTACAGCAAGATCCCGCCCCCCCCGCTCCATTGACGTCACAGATTTACATACGCACATAATTTACATTAATAACTTGGGTCCAAGCGACGCATAAATTATTCTCATTACCCTCATTCCATGGCAAATGGGACGGCCTCTCATCTGGGACGCTACTTGCGTAGATACCCTGGCTCCGTCCCATTTGTCCAGTACGTCGCTGAGAGCTGGCGGGGCAGCGGTTTGCGCTGAGGCTGCAAAGCGCCGCAAATATGTAGGTCTCTCTAATAACTTCATATTTGCGGCGTTCGCAGTGGAGACACTCGGACCGTGGAGTCCGGACGCCCACAAACTTTACTCTTTAATAAAAAAAAAACTTTGCGAATGTTCTTCGGACCACAGAGCCGGCTCATTCCTCGGCCAAAGGATTAGCTTGGCTATTCAACGGGGGAATGTAGCCGGCATCATGGGTACCCTGCCGCAGGGCCATGATCTGGGGGACATCGGTTTTGTTAGTTAATTTTATTTAGGTTAAGTTGTGTAGTGTTAATTTTTACTTGTGTTTCGTTTACTAATAAAATATTACATTCTCTAATTGTGTAGATGACAAATTACGGTCAAAACACAATTCCGCGTTCAATCAAAGTACAAGTACTTTGTTTAAAACAGAATTCAATATGCCGAATCATATTGCTCACATGAATACTACGAATTTTGAGTTGAACTCTATTTATAAATTAAAAATAAGGTTGACAAGTGGCAGGTTACAGTGTGAAAAGTTACCTAGTTGCTTGGTTATTTTTGCATTACATTTGTTAGTCGGTTTGCCATTGTCCATGGGCCACGTGTCTGAAATAAAGAATTCTAATTTCATAACGATTTTTCTCTGCGTTTATATCCTAGTGAAAATTTTCCGGTCACTGTTATATTCATATTAATTTTTTCATAGCGTCTTAAAGTAGTCAATATGAGTCAGCTACATATAAAAAAATCCGAGTGAAAATGCCGCTCCATAATTCCGTCTACTGGATGAAAACTATTTCATATGTACCTACCTACTGCTTCGTCAAAAAAAAACTTCTTAAAAAATACCAACGTCATTGCAATGATCCATGACAACGAACCTAACATGGAATTGAGCATTTTTCAAAAAGTTTTTACACAATTAAGACGTCAATTAATTTTCAATTATATTTTTCTTAGGTATTTTGTTACCAATTTTCTTTGTGATTTCCAATAGATTGATTTCAGATTCTATGTAGGTAATATTTAAAAAAGTATAAGCATAACATAAATTGATTATTTAAAACATATAAAATTACTGAAATAATTGGTAACGAACTAGGAAAATTATATTGAACTTTAATTGAAGTCTTAATTTTGTGCAAACTTTTTGAGAAATGCACAATTATGTCATAGCCCTTATTCACCAACATTCCATTAACCTCCGTTACTCGTGATTCTGTTTCACACAATGTGTCTTATAATTAAAGTTTATAGTGATTAAAGACCCGAAACTTTGTAATGAAACGTCTTAATCAACGTGTTAATCCAAATTAATTTACAACCCAAATGAGATCAATGTCAAAAGAACTGCAGTTCATTGTCATTTGTATGTTGAACAGGATTGCTAATCATAACCTAAATTTAAACACAGAATATAACAAACACTACAGAAGGTTCTCTCTTACGGAGTTTGCAAAAAATTACTAGGTTTTAATGGTTGTTTATATAAATTATGACGTAAAATCGTCAGCCGTGCGCTCGTTTACGACTGACTGGCAATGCACGCCGAACAAAAGTGGAAATTGGAGCTGGTGCACTGGTCTCTCTCTTGCACCAGCTGATCTAAGCTATTACCACGTTTTGCAGCTCGTGTTGAGCACATTTTATGTTGGAATATGTATATCTATAAATCGCGACAGTTTGCCGCGCGTACTTTCAATGATGCTGGTAGTCTGGAGTTACTTTGATCTAGGGCTGAGATTAATAATTTTTTTAAAGTTTTAAAGTAAAAGTTATTTAGTTATTCTTATATTATAGTGATTTGTAAGGTATTAAATTTCAATTGAAACCTCAGTGGTATACAGATAAAAAATAGTCACGCTGCGTCGCTCGAGGCAAAGAACGTTGCATGATTTATTATCCAAACGATCTCCGAATTTAAACGAAGAAAGGCGAATGGCAGAGCCGAGCACCCAAATGTACACTTGACCGTAGGCTGCTAGCGTGGCTCGCATTGCGTAGTGAGCTTATTTTACTCTAAGCACGCAGTCAGCGGATTTAACTTAGCTCAACGGTGCAATATCTCGCGTCCGCGGCAAGAAGGTACGTGAAAAGATGCATAATTAGGCTGTCTTGCTCTAAGCACGGCTTTAAGCAAGGATACAGCGATCCAACTTAGCTCAACGGTGCAATATCTCGCGTCCGCGTTAAGAAGGTGCGTGCAGAGGTGCACAATTAGGCTGTCTTGCTCTAAGCACAATTTTCACCAAGCAGCCAGCGGTCCAACTTCGTTCAACGGTGCAATATCTCGCGTCCGCAGCAAGAAGGCGCGTGCAAAGGTCAGGCGGATCATCAATCTTGTCAGATTTACGGCTCCGACGTCTAGTTTATCTTGCGACCCTGCCCGGATTACTCCCGCCTACGCCTACCTAAACACATAATATGTAAATTACAAAAAACCGCCGGTTGGGGCTACTTCAACGTTTTTACAAGCTCTTATATAGAATATAAGATGGTTACTTCTGATAATATTCCGTTTTTGGAGCTGACACCGTTTTATAAATGATATAATCGCATTTGTAGTAAATATGATAAGATGTTGCCGCAAGTAAATGGAAACGTCTTATTTTTACTATTGTAGACCATATTTCATGCTTAACAAAGGCTATAATTTTATTTCGGTCACTAAGCTACTTACTAAAAAAAGGAGGAGGTTCCCAATTCGTCGGGAATCAGTTTTTTGACGTAGGTACTAGTGTATATTTAGTTACTTAAGTACTTGTTAATTAATACAATGATTCTATACTTTCTTACTCCAGTAGAATAATAAAAAACACGAACCAAACAAACGTCTTTCTTTAAAATCGTTTACGTTCGTATCCAATATACGCAAAAACCTTTTACACCAACTTCATATAAGCATGCAATCTTTTAAAAGCAATCAGAAAACCACGACACGGGCCGGAACTAAATAAAAAGATTGTAAAAGACTTCCACAACTCACGAGTCATGCGTACGACGTGACATTGCAAAACAAGATAAGTAACTGGAGATATATTTTCCCCGCGAATCTTTTGCCCGAAAGCGGTGAAAAATATTTACCTTCCATTTCTGGGATACCGAGACTGTCACAAATACTGGCGAAGTTCAAAGGTCAACATTAACGCGATCGGAGCGGGGATTTCTATAGCTTACGTTGTCCCCGAAATTTAACGGTTAACAGATATTTGAATTTGAAATTCGAACGATAATGCTGGCATAAAACGGTTTGAATGTAGAACTAGTACTGGTTTAATACGGAATGATTTTAGTCGATAAATTATTTCATATAACTGCTAAAGCTGAAACACTCAGATATTGGAACAAGAAACTAGGTATCATTAGTTTTTGCACTTAACTCGAAGGAGGTAATTAATTGAATGAAAACTACTTTGGAACAAAGAGAATTTTGCTACTTAATTTTATGATTTTAATGCAAAAGTATTTTTACTGGTAGTTTCGGCTTATATTCGCTTCATTTCCCTCGCTTTGATTTTTGCAAATAGTTAGGTATTTGAGTTAGGTAATCTACTAATTGAAACTTAGACTATTATTATACATTATGAAATTAAAATCTGGAATCATCGCGTACAAATATATGGTATTGCACAAATGAAAAATAAATCATACAAAAGGCGGGCTTAACTTAATGGGCATTCACTACCAGTCAACCAAAGACAAAGCAGATAAGTTGTAGTGCAACTAACTTAAACAGATCTTAATAGATTCCCATAGGTACTTACGTTTATAATAGAAAACAAGAAAAGCTAATCAGACGTGCTAAGATTTCTCCATTCCGCTTGTGAATCGAATAAATATGATGTAATTCCAGCCCCGTCGCGGCCATGGTAATACTATTTAAGAACACATATGTATTTATGTAATAACTCATGTTCAGCACCAAATAAATTTCATTTCATTTCATTTCATTTCATTTCATTTCATGGTGTCGGAACGACGGACGAACGACGAGTCGGAAAATAACAGGTAATTTAAATAGATAATATTTATACGCGATGTTCTGTTTTTGTTATGACAATCTATCAGTTAATATTTCTATTATGTAATACGATTAGCCTAATTAAAGTACGTGTTTTGTGTGTGTTAATTAACTGTTATTTCAAACATTCAGATATACGAATCCTAATTAATTGGGTTACATTTGTATTTGGTAAACACTTTTGTCCCAAAATAAACATTCCATAATATAATATGACCTAACACTCTTAACTCCTAATCTATGTCCTAATATCGAATATCCTAAAATATAAAAGAAGTAATTTTTATTATAACACATTCTTTTCTCACAATTCACTTACATAACTAAAACTAAATATAACGGGGTTTGATTGTAATTTATTTTGGAATTACCTAATAGATTTTATGGCATACTAGCTGTGTTGCCCGCGACTTCGTCCGCGTGGAATCTTATCTTCAACATTTTACATCTTTATTATTTTCAGATCTAAACAATGTTGAAATTACGGTTCTTTTTTGAAAGTTGTATGATATTTAATTCAATTGATGTTGGATGCTGTAATTCAACAAATAAAAAATATTGAAGTGCGGCTCCCATACAACAAATGTGATTTTTTTGCCGTTTTTTACGTAATGGTACCGAATTGCCTTCGTACGCGAGTCTGACTCGCCCTTGGCCGCTTTTTAGTTTTTTTTTCGGCTAAATTGCTCTAACTACGCGGAATGATTATGAAATCAGACACAGCTAGTGTTGGTTATGGGATATTAACATAAACAATAGATTCAATTAAAATAATATTTATTTTAATATACTGTTAGGAGAGACGTGTACTTCTAACTAAACAGCGTGATCAATAATAAACTAAACCAATGCATACCTCTTCGGGATAGAGGTACTTATAAAAACAACGAACACTTGACAGTGTAAACTAGTCTCCATGTGAGTAACAGAGAAAGTCATATAGCACACACGTTGGAGTAGGACGGATTTGTTTTTGAGAATTCCAACACGCCCCTTCAAAAATAAATCTACTTTCTCTAAAATAATTAATACTTATAATCTATTTACAACAATCAACAAGATCACACGCTCTCCTTTATCTGGGGTACAATTTTATCATGGTCCAACATTTGTTGCATAGGATTAGGGAAAACCCAGTAAAACCTAACCAGACCATTTATATATTTAACTATATATATTTACATTATCCAACTTTAATATAAGCTATCTATATGATTCCAAGTTTCTCTCTCATCAGAGAGAAACGCACTGTGGGCAATGGTTTTGTAAGGATGTCAGCCAGCTGATTACCTGTGGAAATATAATTCACTTTAATAACATTGTTCTCCACCTGTTCTCTAGAAAAATGATATTTTATATCAATATGTTTCGATCTTTTGTGACTCGTTGGATTGTTTGCAATGCTTATACAACCATTATTATCCTCATAGATCGGTATGGGACTAGTTGTTTTAATGTTTATACTGGTCATAAAAGACTTTAGCCAAAGAGCTTCCCTAACAGCTTCAAACAAAGCCATGTATTCAGCTTCAGTAGATGAAGCAGCCACTGTTTGTTGTCTTTTTGTTTGCCAGCATAATGTGCATTGTTCAAATAATTGAAATAAATAACCGGTTGTACTTTTTCTGTCCAATTCATTACCACCCCAGTCAGAGTCAACAAACCCACACAAAAAGTTTTGACTGTTATTTCGGACATATGTTAACTTCAGGTCCATAGATCCTTTCAAGTACCGTAATAACCTTTTTAAGTATGACCATAGTTTATGGTTGTTTTTGTTCGTAAATCTGCTCAATAAGTTGACAGAAAAAGTTAAGTCAGGTCGAGTGCAGACCATTAGATATACATTAAACAACCGATAAGGTTTTTACATGGGGCTTCAGTTATTTCACACGAATTTAACTCGTTGTAATCAATTTTACTTTCTAAGGGTGTGCTGACAGGTTTACAGTCACTCATGTTAAACTTTTCTAAAATAGTTTTTATGTACAGTTCCTGATCTAAAGTGATTTTACTATCGGTTCTTTCGATTCGAATTCCCAAGAAACACTTAATTTCGTTTAAGTCTACCATTTTAAACTGGTTCAATAAATAACTTTTGAAACTATTCATGGTATTTAAATCTGCAGTTAAGATAATGAGATCATCGACATATAGTACTACGTAAATGTTTTTCATTATATCCCCCGCATCTAAAATGTAAATGCATCTATCAGCTGATGAGTACCGAAAACCCTTATTTATCAAAGCTTGTTCGAACATTTGAAACCAACAACGTGCGTATAACGACTTATTTAATTTGCAGACCTGATTATCTGCACATGGGATTCCTTCAGGAACTTTCATGTATATTTCTTCCTGTAACTTCCCATTTAAAAATGCCGTTTTAACATCCATATGATGAAGAAGCAAATTAAATTGATTCGCAAAGGCTAACATAAATCTGAAACTTGTAATTCTTGCGACTGGTGCAAATGTTTCACTATAGTCAACTAAATATTCTTGACTAAAACCGCGAGCCACTAAACGTGCTTTATATTTCAAAGGTTTTCCAAACTCATCATTTTTAATCGTAAATATCCATTTACAATCGACAATATTTCTATTTACGGGTTTTTCTACAAGTGTCCAGGTCTCATTTTCAGTGAGAGAATTTATTTCCTCTTTAATTGCATTTTCCCATGAATACCTATCATCTCTAGATGCAATTTCTTTATAACACGTTGGTATTTTACAAAGCAAAGACTTTGCACACAATAAATAATTAAAGGTACTGTCTTCATTTTCATTATACGACACAGTAGGTAGATTTTTAATCCTTTCACTCCTTCTTAAACTATTTTCATTTACCGATTCATTTTGAGATTTTGTCAAGTCATTATCAAATGTGCTACGGCTTGGATATACATCTGTTTCACTTACAGATTTATTATTATTAGTAGGTCGATGATCAAATGAACTACAGGTTGGGTACGCATCTGTTTCACTTACAGATTTATTAGGTTGTTGACCTAATGGTGCAGAAGAACTGCCAGTTTGTTTAATTTCATCTGATTTTGTCTTATCAGATTTTATGCACAACCTCTTATACGAGTGCTTGTCAGATTTACCATAATTATCTGAAATAATTTGGTCAGGCAACAACGGCCTACTAGATAAGAAATTAATCTCATCAACTATAACATCTCTGACTTTTACAAACTTTTGATCTACCATATCCCACACCTTATAGCCATTCGGTTCATAACCAACTAATATACCTTTTTGCGACTTTTCATCAAACTTGGTTTTCCTTGTTTTATTCAGAAAATAAACAGGTGAACCGAATACCTTCAAATATTTCAGTACAGGCATTTTACTATGCCACATTTCAAAAGGTGTTTTATCTGTTTTCAGTGCTTTTGTTGGGCTTATATTAATTAAATAAGTGGCTGTTAATACGGATTCGCCCCAGAACCTTTTATCAAGCTTAGCACCTGAGATCATAGCTCGACTTCGTTCTGTTATTGTACGGATCATACGCTCAGCAACACCGTTTAATGCTGGCGTATGCGGCACTGTTAAATGGTAGCTAATACCTTTTTGCACACAATACTGTTTCATTTCATTTGATAAATACTCACCGCCATTATCAGAATACAAATTGACTATTCTCAAATTAAAATGCACTTCAGACTTAGCGACGAAATCTTGAAACGCAGCAAAAACGTCTGATTTATGAGCTATTAAGTACGTCACAGTGTAGTGCGTAAATTCGTCTACAAAAACAACAAAATAGTTTTTACCGTCTACGGTTGAAGGAGTGATGGGACCACATACGTCTGTATGAACATTGAATAGAGGTCTTTTTATGACTTTAGATTTTGATTTATTAAATGGCAAACATGCTTGTTTCCCATTTATACAAGCTTCACATAATTTATTACTTACTGTAATATTATTCAATTGCTCGATATCAGAAAACATTCGCTTGCTTTTTATCTGTGTAAACTTGGATTTACCGATATGTCCAAGTCTTTGATGCCATAATTCGTAATTATTATTAACGACTCTATTCGATGTGTTAGCGCATTTGTCAAGCACAAAATTAATACCAATTAAATTGTTCAAACACTCACCCTTTGTTACCACCTTACCCTTATTCAAAACTTGTACCGTACAATTGTTGTCAAAAATAACGGTCATTCCGGCTTGTTGCATTTTCTTGACCGAAAGCAAGTTATACGGAATCTCGGGACAGTAGAGTACATCTTGTAGATCACCTTTTACGCCCAAATTGCTGACTACGGCCAGATTGCCTTTCTTTGTCGCTTGAATATATGTTCCGTTTTTTGCAACTGAAATGTTTATTTGGTGTTTCCAATGACTCAAAATCTTGCGCTAAATCTTGCCTATTAATTAAATGATCAGAGGCTCCAGAATCCAAAATAAACGAGATGCAGTTTTGGCTTTCTTGGTTATTACTGTATTCTCCAATCATAAAAGCAAATCCCGAAGTCTTAGCACCTTCCTGATCTGTGATATTAACAGTCTGAACAGTTCTATTGTTTCTATTCCCTTTTTGTTGATGGTTTTTGCCCTTCTGTTTGTTGTAAAAACAGTTGTTTTGTAAATGGCCCTTTCTACCACAACAATGACACTTAATGTGTTTATATTGATGGTCTTTTTTTATGTAGGAGTTTTTATACGGTCTATTAGCGTTAGCATTCCGATTTATGTAAGTATGTCTAGGTTTAATGTATTCTTGACGAATAGTATCAGCTTGAAGTACTTTCATACTCGTGTCTCGCCGTCCATTAATCACTTTTATTTCGTGATCCAACAGCCTAGTTTTCACAAACGCGAGTGTTAAATTGTCCTCGGTCAATGTTTCAATTGCTGTTACGACACCGTCATAATCGTTGGGTAGTGTCATAAAAAGATGGGTCACTTTGTCTGCCTCTTCAAGTTTTGCTCCAGCAGCCAAATTAATTCGACGATTAATTCATCAAATGACTGAAAATGTCTTCGTAAGGTTGTATCACTTTCCAGTTTTAAGTTTAGTAATCGCTTACGCAAAGCAAGCTGGGTTGCAATACTTTTCCTTTCATAAATATTGTTCAACTTTTCGAATATTTGTTTTGCACTATCGTCTTCACCCACAAGTCCTAATAAAGAGTCTGACAAATATTCTATCAGAGTATTCTTTGCAATACGTTCATTTTGAACCCATTCATTGTCCTGTATCACCGGAGTTTCACTGTCGATCACATCCAAAACATCAAGTTCATTTAATAAATTTCTTATTCTTAGTTTCCACACACTATATTTGTCCCCATTAAATGGCTTAATGTTCCTTTTTGACTTTGCAGTGTCCATTTTGAATTATTATTCGAAATCACTCAGAAAACACACTTAGTCACAAGTCTTTAAAATGAGGCACTAAAAAGTTCTTTTATTTTATTTTAAATTCACTCCACTACTAATTTACTTTAACTGCACTGGGCCCATAACCTGTTGGTTATGGGATATTAACATAAACAATAGATTCAATTAAAATAATATTTATTTTAATATACTGTTAGGAGAGACGTGTACTTCTAACTAAACAGCGTGATCAATAATAAACTAAACCAATGCATACCTCTTCGGGATAGAGGTACTTATAAAAACAACGAACACTTGACAGTGTAAACTAGTCTCCATGTGAGTAACAGAGAAAGTCATATAGCACACACGTTGGAGTAGGACGGATTTGTTTTTGAGAATTCCAACAGCTAGTGCCATCTAAAACCGAATAGCTTTACTAAATTCGATGAGTTTGACAACATTACGCATAATATAACCGTATATGTACTTATTCAAATTGTTACATCCATTTATATAGCATACAATTTGTTTTTTTAACTAATTTAATAACCGCTAGCGCTATCAGTCTATGAATTAAATGCGTTACTAAAATTAGTAAACGCCTAAGCGATGGTAAAGTATAGTAGAAACATTTCAAATTATTTCACTTTGATGTTCTTTGCCTTCAAATTTCAAATCAAGTGTCATCATCAACCGGTATACAATACTATTTTACAATTTCTAAGATATTTTACAACATTTAGGTACAGATAGACATGACAAAAAGATAAGAAGTCCGTTTTTCGTTTTTTTCTTCGGCTAAATTGCCCTAAAAACGTGTAATTTATATTAAAATCCGGCACGAACCAATAGCATTACTAAATTCGAGGAGCTTAATAATAATACGTTTATAAATTCTTGGATCCAATTATATGCCTTTATACAAAGTTTCAAGTCCCGCACTCAAAAAATGTTGATCTTCATACAAATTTTCAACCCCTTTTTCACCCCTTCAGGGCTGAATTTTCAAAAACGCTGAAATAACTTTTCTTGTATTCTAATAATATGCTTATACAAAGTTTCAAGTCCCGCACTCAAAGAAATTTTTGATCTTCATACAAACTTTCAACCCCTTTTTAACCCTTTTACGGGATGAATTTTCAAAAACGCTGAAATCAGTTTTCCTCCATTTTATTTTGATACATTTTGAACAAAGTTTCTAGTCCCTAGCTTAAAATGAAATTTGAACCCCAAGACGAACTTTCATCCCCCTTTTGACCCCCTTAGAGGTTGAATTTTTAATAATGTTAAATTAATGTTATTTTTTTATTATTATATATGCCTTAATAAGAAGTTTCAAGGAATTTGGAATGGATTCAAACTTTCAACCCCTTTTTAACCCTTTTAAGGGACGAATTTTTCAAAACGCTGAAATTATTTTTCTTGTATTCTAATAATATGCCTTTACACAAAGATTCAAGTCCCGCGCTCAAAAAAATATAATACCCAAATATATATAACACCCAAATAAATAGATTTATCTACCCTTTAAGGAAGTTTCGGGAAACTGTATCGCTGGAACCTGCTCTTGTAGCATATCATGGCTATGTATTGTCAATTCTCCGGTATGGCCTCGTTATATGGGGGAATTCCATAGATATGCCAAAAGCTTTCATTTTACAAAAAAAATGCATTAGAGTCATATTTTCCTTGGGACCGCGCGAATCATGTAAACCTATTTTTAAAAATCGTAAACTACTGACACTACCTTCCCTGTATATTTATGAAATAGCCATATTTGTATTAAATAATCAAAGGTATTTCAAGACAAATTGTGACGTAAAAACATTTAATAATCACGTATCTAGACAAGGGAACTTATTACATGTACCTAAAACTCGTCTTACGCACACAACTCGCAGCCCTTACTTTATGTGCATTAAGATATTTAATAAGCTACCGAGAGACATAAAGGATCTTCCCATTCAATTGTAAAAAAAAAAACTATTTGCTTGGCTAAGTGAACTAAGTGTTTTTAAATATTAAAACTTATAATAAGTAATTTGAATTTTAGGAAGGATTACACTTTATTTTGTTGTACATTTTGAATGTAAACAAAATTTAGTTATAATTATTGTTTGCATGCTTAATTAAGCCGAATTTGGAGATGTACCTATATTATGTTATACCATCTAATTTGTACCCATTTCTGCAAATAAACATTATCATTCATCATTTATCATACAAAATTTCAACCCCTTTTTTACCACCTTAGGGGATGAATTTTCAAAAACGCTGAGAAAAGTTTTCTTCCATTATATTTTAATACCTTTTTACAAAGTCTCAAGTTCCTAGCTTTAAAAAAACTTGTATCCCATACTACCTTTCATCCCCTTTTTAACCCTCTTAGGAGTTGAATTTTGCAAAATCGCTTCTTATCCTTCTTAGCCCACGTTATAAAAGTAACCTACTGTGCAAAAATCAACTCTCTAACCTTAGTAGTTTCGGCTGTGCGTTGATGAGTCAGTCAGGACTCTTTTATATACATAGAAGATAATAGAATAGGTACTCTTTTTTCAAACATGCAGTGAAATTTTGTCATAACGTGCGTCATAAAGTTTCGGGCGGAACAACCGAAGAACTTTCAAGAGAACTGTAAAGGTATTTTCTTTTTAAAACATGGTGTCTGTGTTCATGAACAGGCTAAACAGCTGAATTAAAAATTTTTAAGTGGTGGATTTTTTGAAGTGGTGTATTTTTTATTTCATTGCATATGTTTGAGAAAAGCTCTATACATGCCTAGCCAGTAGCCGTAAAAAAGGGCTTGCCTGCTTCGAATCACTATCCATCTATACCTACTCACCCGGCAAGCCCTTTTTTTCCGGCGTCTGCAGTAATGTACTATTATTGCACACCTCAAGAAGAAAGAAATACAAATACAGATAACACTTAGCATTACAATAGAGTGTTATAGGCGATAATGTCGTGTTCTAAGTCTGAGATAGAACCGAATCTGGCAACCCCGAGCCCACGTGGTCTTGTCTGTCCTACGTAGGTATTGTAGCATTACGCTACGGATTAAGTGTCTTATTTTACTTATCCGTTGTTTATTTAAATTCATCACGGCACAGCGCCATCTGTTACAGACGAGTTGTACTTTTTTTTCTAATGTCTTAGCTTGCATGAATTTTGGTTTCACTTGGTAGATTGCATGCTTTCGGAAATTGTTCGCTCCGTTTCCGTTAGGTGTCGCTATTCTCAATTGTACGAGTTTCGTTCGTTAGTTCGTAGCCTTATTTACTTATAGATTTAGGTCTGGCAAACTGTCATTTTGGTATTTTTAAATTTAGATTTGAATTTCAAAAATTGGATTTCGTTCGTTCTTTGGTTTTCTGTCAAGGAAGGGATTGGTTGAAGGATTGTCATTAAGATTTTGAGATCGAGACAAGAAGCATTATATATACTCATATGATCACTCTTCTAGCATTTGATGCTGTTATTTTTAGATTTCTCGCAAATTTTTTGAGAATTAATAAGTTGAAATTATAGTTCTTTTTTAAACTTAACTTTATCCTTATCTATCTGCTCACTAACTGTATTGTTGTACGTTTTTTTTTTTTTTTGTATTATTTGTAAACTGTATAATTATTGTGTTTTTTTTTAATTATTATTGTGTAATTGCTCTGATCTGTTTTACACTTATTCCCGTGAACTCGTAAACTGTTATAATGCTCTATATTGACGTGACGCTGGCAAAAATGTCAATAGACAATTGCCATAAAAAAAAAAAAAAAAAAAGGCATTATATTTATAAAATTGCTCGAGTTTTCGATTATTTGACCGAAGTACTACAGTTTGTGTCCACGTTTGGTGATCCCATAAGGAGCCCCCTTATTTTTCTGAGGGCCTGTGCGGTGCAGTTCATGTAACGGCTGCAAGCGGTGCGCCGAGTGCTTGGTTGTCTTGCCGGCCGGCGTCTGTTCCTGTATGTGCGTCTAGCACGATCTGATTACGGCTGGGTGCCACAGTGCTCCATCCAATACCCGTCGGACCTATACGGGTTTGTTTTTAACCTACCATCTGATGTACGAGTCCTACCCTTGAATCTGCTGAAGCTGAGAGTCTGCTGAAGGTTGGTGTCATCGAAGCGCGACTGGTACGCGCACATCTTCGTGCAGTTCGGTGCATTTAAAATAGTTTAATTTTATCATAACATTCGGCCAAAACTGATTCAAAATTATTTGAGATTTAATTGTTAGATTTAATTGACTGTATTGAGTTGTGTTCTTAATGCTTGATTAATTTTAATGCGAACAAAGTTTTTTATGTTCGAAGTGTTCCTCTAAATTCAGAAAGCCTCATTCGTCGGGCATTTATCTCCTTTCACTGCAGTTTCGACCATAATCATTACACCCATCACCCATTCCTCACTCCTCATCTGCCTTCAACAATTCACGCATCCGTTTTAATCGCCAGCCCAGTCAGAATCCTTTCGCAAGAGAGGATTTTGACTGGTTTTCGTCAAATTGCAGTTTAATTCTTTTTAAATTTATCGCGAGTAATTTAATCATTTTGACTCAACCCTAGGAAAACCCAAAGTATAAATTTTATATTGTTTGTTAATTTTACCCGTTAATATCTGTGTGTTTTAATTTCTGTGTTAAACCTGTGCTAAGTGATCTCCGGTGTAATTTATCGTCAAATTATTAATTTTTGTACTAATATTCGACCAATAAACAATAAATTATACGTGTGTCAGTGAAAGTGTTGTTTTTCTCATTTACTTATTTTTCTATCAACTAAATTCACTGCAGTATATAATAAGTCGAGGCGCGGAGGAAGGTCCCCGCCCGGTGATGTAAGAAAGTGCTCGCGCTTGACCCGACTTACGAGATAGGTAATAAAATGAGTATCTCTGAAAGCTTGTAAATGTAACGCATTATGCTGATTTACTTATCCATGGAAATTTTCGCAAATTTATCTAGGGCCTCTCCGACGTGACAGTTGGTCCTCGGAGAGCGTCTAACGCAAACTTCTTCGACGAGGGAGCCTTCAAATCGCTTTACTTTGCCCGATTCGTCAGCCAATAGGAACATTTTTGGCATTCTCACAAAAACTTTCGAACTGAATCATTAAGACTCTTTTTATAAAGATTTTGTTGGAATCGGAATTCAATTTGTTTCAACTAGCGAGGCAGCAGGCTCTCTAGTCTGCCACTTAAAATTAGACGCTTTCATGTGAAATTCCTAATGATCTCGCTCGTATAATATCAAATCAAATCAAATCAAAATATATTTATTTTGCTAAAAATGTGGTGTACAAAGATCGCATTACATTAGGTATTTTAAGTTTCACACACTTTACCAGCATCTGGCATACAAAATATCAAGTACTTAGTAACTATGAATCTACACAATTGTCAAACTAATCATATTAATTATTGATAATAATTTCTACAAATAATGAATAAATGAATGTGCAAGGTACAAATGGATATCTTATAATTGTGTTCGAATTAAGAGCAATAATTTAATTAGTAGTAATAATTTAATGACATAACAATTTTGACTTATTTCAAATAGTCAAAGTATTCTTGAACAGAGTAGAAACAGTTTTGCACTAACCAGTTTTTGAGGTCACGCTTGAATTTGCCCAAGGGTAAGTTTTTTATATCTTCCCGTAGGGCATTGTAAATGGAAATAGCCATGCAATAAGTGTTACTACTATACAATTTTGTCTTCTTAGCTGGTATTACCAAACGGTTTGGGTATCTCGTATAGAAATGGCAAGTGTCCTTACATTTTTTGAAAAGTAAAGGGTGGGTTTTAACAAATAAGCAGATCTCATAAATATAAATGCATGGTACTGTTAATAATTGTAGATCTCTGAACAGTGGTCTGCATGACGTTAAAATATCTACGTTGCATAATGACCTTATACATCGTTTCTGAACCAGCAGTGCACGATTCACATGACACGAGTTTCCCCACAGTAAGATACCGTAACGGAGTAAGGAACATACATACCCATGATACGCCTGTATTGCCACATTCTTGCTGCAAATTTTTGTGAGCCGCCAAAGAGCATACGAAAAAGAATTTATTTTGTTGCATAATTTGTCAATGTGTTCATTCCAGGAGCATTTGTGATCTAAAGTTATTCCCAAAAAAGTTGTTTCTGAAGACTCTTTTATCACTTCATTTCCGTAGGTTACACTCAAAGATCGTTTACTGCCGTTTCTATTTATAAACTGCACAAAATGTCGTTTTGCTTATATTAACCGTTAAGTTATTTTTGTGCAACCACGAAATGATTTTAGAAACGACATCATTTATATCATCATTATATGTATGAACATTACATATCTATGTATACTACTATGAAATTCAAAAATTGCGTTGATATTTCAGGGCGGTCATAATTTCAAGCAAGAACTAACAGTGCGATGCAGGATTCACATGGGCGCGGGCGCGCGACACCAGCCGTAAATCCCCAATATCCCCATCTGTTGGTTAGATTTTCTTTCCCATCACGCCGAAACGACTAAACGCATTATAACCATTTTTGGTACAGGGATAGCTGGACCTCCAAAGATGGTTAGAAGATGGATCCATATAGCGGTCCTATAGCTCAGTGGTGAGAGCACTGCACACTGCTCCGGTCAAGCAGAGGTCGTGGGTTCGATTCCCAGTACTTCAGTAGATTGCGTATAATGTTTTCTTCTTATTTATCCTTTGTATTCATATATAAAAAAGAGTATAAATCTAATGAATTCTGCAAACCTAGTAAAATTACATGGTTAATAAACTACCCCGTGACAGCTCGGCGCAATAACGTTGTTTGTGAAGGGTCCCGGTTAGTTTACTGTCATAATAGCTGGCTACTTTCGACGCTTTTAGTGATAGCTGTCCGATATATCACTGCTATATGTCTGCCTACTTTATCTTTAGACCATTTTTTAGGGTTTTGTCTGCCTGACTGCCTGTCTGTCTATCAAGGCCTTTTTATCGGGGACGCATGGAGGTATGAAGTTGAAATTACTATCAAATAGCTTTGCTACCCGTTGGAGCCGTGAAAAAATCAAAGTACTAAGTCAACGCAATCAAAGGATAAGAGCGTTTATGCTGCATTTTTTGAAGCTGGCAAAGGAATCAAAACCTATAGGGCACTTCCCGTTGACCTAGAATCATTAAACGTAAGAAGAAACATCATCACGAGTGAAAAAACCGCTGTTGGTAAAGTAACCCCGTAATATGTCGATGTTCCAACAACAGTAGTATTCGAACAGCAAAGTTAAGTTTGTCGCTCAGTACAGTTTACCTTTTCGTAAATGCAATATGCAATGTTTTCATAAATTAGTACGGAATCCTCAGTGCACGAGTACTACTCGCACTTGACTGGAGCCCAAATTTTAAAACCAACGGTAACCACTTGTCACATAATGGCCCAAATAGCGAGAATCTAAATATAATATGAGCATCACGGCAATACCTATATGTCTACTTTAGCGATGTGCTCTATTTCAGGTAACGGTTATAACATGTTCTTTGCCACTTTATTTTTGATAGGATTAAAGTTCAAAATAGCGGGTCCTCTTACAAAAACGATAATATTAAACCATAGCCTTCTTTAAAATGTCAGCTCATCAAAGTCACTTACTTAATGCAGCTTGTACATTAAACATCGGCGTATGGCTGTGATAAAGTCGAGTGTAGTGTTAGAATGGCAACACTAAACAAAATTCCTTTCAATAAACCGAAATGAAATACTTCACGGACGATCATGCATTGAGATCACCCTGACCTGCGCTTAATATGATTTATTATCTCCCATGTATTAACAGTTATTTAAAATAAACTATTTTAGAAACTACATAAGTCTAGCTATATTATCATATTTTTTGTTTTGATATTTCTGTTATACTTGTTAAATTAATGGTAATTATATAAAAAAAAACACAAATTACGTTTTTCAGTTTTTTCTACGTTTTAATTTTTTTGTTAGAAAGTGCATTATTTTAGTTCAAAAAATAGATTCCGAACTCTTAATTTATCCGAAAATGTTATGTGTAGTTTTAGAGAAATGTTGCTTTAATTAATAAGCGGCAGCGTCGAACTCATGCGCAGAGGAGCTCGTCAAAAAACTCTGAGCCTACTCCATAAACCACCAGCCACCAAATCTATGTATCGCAAAAATGTATTTAATATGTGTATTCTGTGTTTAATAGCCTCCCTGAAGAAATAAAGGTACTGCAAGGAAATAGTTTTAAAAACAAATTAACTGCCTGGCTCCTTGACCATTGTTTTTATAGTGTAAATAGTTATTTAGACCGTACCTGACATTTCTAGCTTAATTTTATTGTTAATTTTGTTGTTATTATTATTTTGTATTTTTGACCGTTCCAGTACTTGACATTTAAATTTTCAGTTATTTTCTATGCTAGTTTTATTATGATTTTTGTCTGACATTGTTTTTGTATTTATTTCGGTTTAAAGAAGAACTTTATTCTCATTAAGACAATTGTCACTTACATGAGAACTTACAGGCTAATGCAATGTTAGTATATAACAGTATGAATTTAGATAGTGATGTTAGTAATATACAATGGTATGGTTTTAGATTATGATATAATATAAGTGTTGTAGTGGAGGAAGTTAAGAAAATAAAAATTAAAAATAAAGAATATAACTAAAAAGTAGTGTCCGACCGAAGTTTCGGTTTCGGTTTCGGTTTCGGCTAGTTTGGGCCTAAAAATCATGTTTCGGCCAAAGGTTCGGTTTCGGCCAAAAAACAGCCGAACCTTTCGGCCGCGCCGAAACTTACTACATTGAACTTTCGAGTCACGTCGTTGACGGCGGGTGCGCACGGCGCGGTTAGCAATATGGCGTCCATCTACAATTTACCGTTGCCAAGGGGGTTTCACTCCGCTGAAGTGTCAAAAACTATACCTAATAATTTCGGGTCACAATTGTGACCCGGCCCGCCCATCGTCCCGCCTTTATTCGGCTAGGGTCGGCACGTTCGAAGCGAAGACAACGCATCGATTACATTTTTATTATTTACATATTATTGTGATTTTTTATTATTTTTAACCGACTTTAAAAAGGAAGAGATTCAGTGTTCGCTACATTGAATCGTTTTGAACGTAAGTTCACCGATTATCTCCGTAAAGTGTAAATACGTATATATTTTTTTTATTAGTAAGAGAATACGGTTACTGCTACGGTTTTCCCATAGACATTAAATCATGATCTGATGATGTAACTTATTTACTAGATTTCGGGACTAGTTCAACGTAGACAAGTGTGGTTTTTCTGCTCACTTTACTGAAAATTTACAGCCAGTATGTGGCAGTATCATAAAATTGACCTGATGATGGACCCTGGAAATAGGCACTGGATCTCAAGATTGTTTCAACGCACACATGTGCGGTTTTTACATTTTGATTCACCACAATGAACATTTGGACTCACTATCATAAAATTGACCTGATGATGGATCATGGAAGTACCTACTGGATCTCAGGACTGGTTCCACATGAGTTAAGAAACGGAATAGAGACTAAGCTTCATACAACCGTGCTGCAATAGGTACACTACTACAAGCTCAATGCGCGTGTGGACGTGTCCACAAACTCCACATCACGTACACGAACAAACAGATTTAGACCGCATTGCTGCGTTTAGCGCACAAGGAGGTGCGCGCCGTGTCTTGTTCGACTTCGCTTATGAATGTGAAAATTAGCGAACCAAATTAAATTCAAAATGGCGAATGGCTTTTTTTTTCAAAATTTCTAATTGGTGCTAGGGGGCTGAAACTCGGTATCGGGGGGCATTTGGGGCTCACAAATATGAATCTGAAATCGGTGTCCTAAAAAATTCAGTCAGTCGGAAAATATCAAAACAACAAGATTTGTATGGAGTTTTTTTTTAAGGGTCCCGTATCTCGTAAACGGCTGGAAATGGGTAGGGGGTGCTCGAACGAATGTCAAAGGAGACCCCCACCCGAGTACAGTCGTAAGAAAAAAAAACAAAATGGTGACTTTTTTTTTTGAAAATTTCAAAATAGTCCTAGGGGGTTAAAACTCGGTATCGGGAGGCTTTTGGGTCATCCGAGTCAGAATATGAAATTGGATTTTCAAAATTCGCTCAACTTCGGAAAATATCGAACAAAAAAAATTTAATAATCCCAGAACATAAAGGGCCGCTAGAAACGGGCTTATTTCTATGTACATACAAATATAAACCATATTGTCATTGATCGTCGTCGATTGAATCAATCATTGATGTCAAGTGTGCATAAAAATGAAATGTTATGTAAACGGGTGTAAAACCGATAATAAAATAAATAAAAATGTTTCATTCTACAAACTTCCAAAGGCTAAAATAAAAATTAAAAAAATGCATTTACATACTATAAACACATTCTCTACTTGCTCATCAAAGTGAATCAGAATACGAAAACTGCACGTGACTGCGTTGAACCAGTCCTGAGATCTAGTAAGCACTTCCAGGATACAAAATCCGGTCAATTTTATAATACTGGATCTTAATGCTAATCAAAATGGTTCGAAAAGCAAAAAACCGCACATGTTTACGTTAAACCAATCCAAAGATCCAGTAGGCACTCTTAGAGCCCATCATTATAAAGATCGCGCTAGGTCCCTCTTATTTTGAACGTATTTTGTTAAAAGTAGCTTTAAAATAATTACAAACACAGAGAAGTAGTTTCCCTTTTGCTAATGTAGGCAACCCTAGGAGTATGACACGCCCCAAAGAAGCTAGAACCAACAGCGTCCTACGTCATTAAAAATGGCCAATCAGATACGAGTAGGCTAATGCTTTTGCAAAAGCGGCAAATAACAAAAGAGTGCGGCTTCTGTAGTGTCTTTATTCTGTGCCGTTGCCTCAATATTACAGTTAACGTAACATGTTTACTATTTAGAGTAGGTAGTTTAGTTTAGACCCAGTGTCACTATTAATTAGGCTTAATAGAGTCTGGCTACTGAAATATTACTCAAATGTTTGGCGGGAAATTCAAAAATCTTGGGCTGGTTAGTCTTAGTTTGACATATTTAACTTATTTCCTTAGGTAAACTACGTCTGGACAGAAAGTTTAAAATATTTTCTAGTATCAAAACTATACTTCCCACTACACAAAGCGTGATCGGCCAAGATTTTTTAAATCTCCCGTTAAAAAATCGGGTAATATTTCAGTAGCCAGATTCTAATGTCACTATTTGGGAAAAAAATTCTTATAGACACAAAAGTCTACACGCAAAAAAATTATTGCGCTCATACGTGATCCACATCATATTATTTCGATTGCCGGTCCAAAGTCTTAAGACGATCAACGATCTTTGAATCTATATAGCAATTTAATAAAGTTAAGTTATAACTTATAATTTTACCCCATTAAAATAAAAACGCTACGTTTACTTTTTCTTTCAACTGAAATCAATGCTTGCCAAACTGAATTAACTTATTGTTATTTCTATAATTAATATATACCTAGATTTTAAAGTTCTCATCCAAGCGAAACCGTGTTTCTAAATGAACGTATAAATAAATGTATTGAAACCGAGAAATATATATTAAAAAATAAATTTAAGATTTTACAATGCGCTTGCGGTCAAGTCACTATTATAATAAGTTTTTACTCCAAATTTAAAGAAAATTTGAGAACGTTCAGAAGTTACGCAACTTAACCACTTTTACAAAATATTTTAATTTACTATTATATTATTTTAAATTAATTGAGCGCGCTCTCATTTTTGCATGCCTGCATGCAGGCCGAGTACACGGCACGTTGTATGAAACATAAGACCTGTTACTGTATATTTACTGTACTTCTGCAAATAAATAATTAAAAAAAAAAAAAAAAACTTCCCCCTCCCACCCACTAAACGCGCGGTGGCTCTCGATGTCTACCGGTCTGAATTCACTCAAGACCACCTAAGGATCAACTGTGCCAAGTTTCAGCGCATAGTCAAAAAGTGCAAGGTGTCGTGCACTATCACCCCAGCTAATATCACATTGTCTCTTCGAATTACGGCGTAGGAGTCGAAGTATTAAATTAGAGGGGTTTGCGCGCCTATTCGTCACATTATGTCATACGAGCCTCGAGGGCCCCATTCCCTTGTTTTCGAGCTGTGATTGCGTCCTTATTTCACTCATCTAAAATCGCCGTACCATAACAGCGGGGTTATTCTCAGGTTTGAGATTCGAAGTCCGTATCGTGCCATTCTTTTCGCTCTCGCGTTAAGCTATATTTGAATGATAAGGATGATGCATAACGAATTTCTAATTTCAGATCTTTGTACACTTGTGACTTTTGCCCCGTAATCTCCGGCACTCTCCGTTTAAAACTGTACTCGACAAGGTTGTATTTTAATTTAATTTCGTTGGTTATTACGTTTTCTAATATTATTCGAATTTATTTTGTTTGAACATTGTTCAGAAACATGTGGCTTAATTCATCTTCTTTGATATTTAATGGATTCTTTGTATAACGAATGTTTTTATGTTTTTATGGTATTGTTTTTATAATTGCTTATAATATTTTATTATGCTGAGTATATTAAAAACTAGACTCTGCATCGCGGCTATTGAAATTAAGTATTTATGTATTGTAGCTTTTAAATATAGGTACCTTGCTTCAGCTTAAAAGGTGAATATTGTTGTAGTGGATGTCTTTAACCTACATTCAACCTCTAAATAGGCTACATATGAGACGGCTGTCACCCAAAACGTCAGCCCGAATAGCATAAGGGTCGATTGCAAAAAAAATGTACATAGTTAAAAGCTTAGTTAACAAAAAATCACGATCGCTTCCTTTGTGTGACGAAAGTTAGTCATACAAAATGTATGGGTAACTTTCGTCACACAAAGGAATCAATTAAGTTTTGTTTTAATTAAAGACCTTAACTATGTACAATTTTTTTGCAATCGACCCATAAGTATGGTGAGATCGAAAAGATTCCAGGCGTATGCAAAATATTGACGAGGACCCTGCGGATTACAATTACCTATTTCAAATTTCATTATATTGCACTTGGTAGACGTTGAAACCCGTTAATAAATGACAGATCATAGTGAAATTTGTTCTTATGCTTACAATACGATGATAATGCCTTATTGCACACCAACAGTTAACAGAAAAAACAGACATGTAATGACCGATAGTCAACCGGCAGGCAGGCTTATCTGTCAATCGTTATGAAAATGAGACAGAACCGTCTCAAATTACCTATTTAAATATATCGGGGTGATTCTTGAAAGTCTAAATTTACAGCGTCCAGAAGGATAAAGTACCCGCACAATTGAAATAATCGACCATAGTATTTTTTATATATTACATTAGGACCTAATCTAACTGGAGCACGATTTATTTTTTGTTTAAGTTAAGTATAATTAACTGTAAAAAAATATTAAACACATAAAACTTTATTCCCTTGGTGCGTCCATTCACCATTTTTTGAACAAACTACCCCAAAAAGTACGTGTTGTGAATTGAAATAAAGTATAGAATTGAGTTAAATTATTAGAATATAAGTTATTTATTTAGAAGAAAAAATATAGTTGCTGTGTGTATCGTAATTAAAAAAAAAATCTATGTTAAAGGTTTGTCCAGGGCTAAGCTATGATTCCTCTGGTGCCTCATTCAACACGGCGCACATCCCTACTTAAACGTCATCTGACCAGATGCAATGGCTGGGCTTGGCAAACGTCAGTAACGCTTCCAGATATGCGGGGAATGGTCGCGACTAGTTGCTAGAATTCTTAGCTATGAAGGCTAATATATGATTCACTTGGCTTTGGTTCACTATGATTTTGATTCCCTTGAATTTTTATATAAAATTTTATATCTGCAATAGGTACATAGTGTTTAGTAAAAAGAAAACTACATGAATGCCTGCATGTGTTGACTTAATAGTTGTTCTTATAATAATTTTAGTTTCGGCAGAATCGACAAGAAACATACTTTTTTCTTATTCCTCTGGTTCTAATTTCGAACAAGGGAATCACAGTTTTCTTGCGTTTTCATGAAAAGAAAATAAATTTCCCTTTAATTCGCGTTGCAGATGACTGAATCATTGATTTAGAATTTTATTCCATTTAGGTACAGCAGGTCTCAAATAATTTTGAGCTGAATTCAAGAGAAGATGCTTATTCCCAACAATTTTTATACTACGACGGTGGTTCGATTATTAAGAAAATTGCCAATTAATGCGAATTAAACACTGTGAATTTTTGTATCCTTACACTTTGTAAAACTTTTTATTTATTTAAGAAAAACTGATCTGAATATTATTCCCCTGTACTTCTTTTTATGATTCCTCTGGCGTTTTTCTTATTCCCATGTCATATTTTCTTATTCCCCTGGCGGCGAAAACATAAAGTGGTATATTTCTGTATCAAATTGACCAAAAGTGGTGCCTATTTGATAAATCTGCGTAAAATTAAATACAATATCATATTTTCTAGCAAATAGGTAAAAAAATATAAAAATAAAAATCGCCAAGGGAATCACATGAAGAATTAGATTCTCAAGAATGACCCCGGAATATGTATACTTTCGTTTTATTTTAGAAATAGCAAAAGATTCAAACGAAATTCCGGCATGGAAATACACTATACAGTATCGTTATATAAAAACATTATTTCGTTTCTGGCAATTCTGTCGTGGTGGGCGGACGATATGAAACGATATTTCGTTTTTTTCTTTCACTTACAAACGTTTTGTTTCTTAATAAAAGGAAAACACCAAATGGACATCGACGTAACTAGGGTTGGCAAATGGAATAGAACATGTGCTCCTTTTTAGGGTTTTGTTCCAAAAAGCTAACCTAAAAACTATTGTGCATTGTTACACAGTAAAACACTATCGAAGTTTCTCTTTTTGATTATCGTAAAAGCCAACTGAAAACTGTAATTTATTGGTTGTTAAAAAAAAAACATGTAACGACAATAAAGGCAAATAGGCAACCAATGCTTGTTTGTGTAAAACAGGCGACGTGATCGGTAGGCGCATGCGTAGCGCTACGATTGGCTACGAGCCGTTTTAACCGAATAAAAGTGGAAGATGGAGTGAAACACCTTCGTGGTCCGGTGGTGTGTCCGCTATTAGCGCGGCTTACGAGCCGCCACGGCGCGTAAATAAATAAATAGAATATAAAATAAATAAGTATCGGCCAACCTCACACAAATCGACCTAGTCTTGAGTAACTCTTATGAATAATTTAACATAATATAATATGACTAGATGCTTCATATGGTGAACGAGGACAGGAGTATTTTAAAAACAATGAAAAACCTAAGAGGAAACATGATTAAACACCTGCTGCGACACGACGAACATCGCCAGGTGACAAGCAACACTAAAATTTCTGTCACTGTTCTTCAAAACCTCGTATCTAGTTTGTAGGTTGATACTGAGATACGAGTTTTGTTAAGTAGGTATTTGTTACTGAGTGAGTTTTGGTTGTAAACAGACGATATATAGACTGTAATAGAAGGAAAAATTGAAGGGAAGAGAAAGAGAGGAAGACCAAGGAGAGTTTACATGCACCAAATAAAGGAAAGGGTGAACGTCGTGTCGTACCAGCCTGTCAGTCATGGAAATTCCTCCATCGACAAGGGCGTAGCTCTTAAATTTATGATTATTTATGATGATTAGATAACAAGTATGCCAGATTTCTTGAGGAGATAATAATATGCTTACTCTGTTGTAAATTTGTATATCTTTATATTTTAATCCCATCTTTTATAAAATTGTCATTTGGCAACCCTAAACGTAACTTGTTATTTGTACGCCCACACACAGTCAATAAAGACCTATGATAAAGTTAACAGGAAATTGGAAATTATTAGGCTTGTGGACACAAACGACATAGTTGTAAGAATTGTTGTTGGCAATCCGAATACATAAATGACAGACGAGAGGTTGAAATAAATAAATATAAATATAGAACAACCTCACACAGATCAGTACCTAAGGTCAAGTAGGTGTAATAAATACTTAAATGTAAATATAACATCCATGACCCAGGAACAAATATTCTAGTTCATCACATCACACACGAATTTGCCCTTGCTGGGATTCGACCCAGCGGGCTCATCCTCATCAGGCAGCTGGACAACCGCTGCGCCATTTGCTACTGACTGTACTAGAAGGTGCTTCTTCTGCGGTACTTCGTACGCGCGGGATAGAATGTCATAACTCTCATTTTTTCTTCTCTGTAATCGGGTTAAAAGTATGCTATTGCCGCTTCCTGACAAATCAGCGTGCAGCGTTCCACAAAAACCACATCGGTATTGCCATTTAGGCGTGATGAGGCCGCAAAAATACACACATAATTTAAAGAAACCTTTAAATACTTGATTATTTTTGTTTTTTATGTAGTCTTGATTTTTTTATATACAGTCCAGATGTAACAGTAGACAAACATAAGTCTAGAAATGGCTTTCAAACTCGTTCCATCCCATCGTGGCTTTTTATTTAAATCATAGACCACAGCGGGCTCCAGGCTGGCTGACCTACTTCGTAGTCAAACTCTGTTAGCCGGGCCCGGGACCTCACTGCGAAACTTTAAACCTAGCCACGTGCGATAGTGCATATTTTAGGACGTGCCACATAGTTGTTCCATTATTTGAACGAACTTTCAAGAATTTACAAAAATGTGCTGTCGTAAACTTTCCGATACTGTACCGAATTTGCACCCGATAACTATCGCGTCGGATACAAATGAGGTCCAAACTTAACGAGTTAAGCAAATGGAGGTTTTGTTCTCAACTGTTTCCTCCTCCAAAACTTAACCATTCATTCATTCATAATTTAAGAGCTTCGCTCTTGTCGGTGGAGTAATCGCCACTCTTCCCTATTTCTTGATAGTGTTTTGGTCTCCTGATACGACATAGTGCCCACTTTCTCTTTCACTTGACTAAAAAACGTAATTCTTGGTCTTCCTCTGCCTCTTTTCCCGTCCACTTTGCTTTCCAGGATGTTCACAAACTTAACCAAACGTCGAAAAATAAGCATTGGTATTTTCTTTTAAGGGTGATTATTTGAGCGTAAAACGCGACATACTTTGACTAAGGTGTAGAGTTTGTTAAGTTAAATGTTAAATAAATAAATAAATATCAGACAACTTCACACAAATCGATCTAGCCCCAAATGAAGCTCAAGAAGGCTTGTGTTATGGGTACGAGACGACGATATACATACTTATATAGATAAACATATACTTAAATACATAGAACAACCCCAAGCACAAATATTCGAGTTCATCACACAAATATTTGCCCTGGCCGGGATTCGAACCCGGGACCGCCGGTTCAATAGGCAGGTCTCTACAAACCGAGCCAACCGCGTCGTCTAAGTAAGTTAGGGCGTGTAGAGTTAGAAACTTGGCTCTAAATGAGATCTGACAACTTTTTGACAGTGCGAGCCATATGGTTTCGTCCTGACAACATTTAACATGAAAATATTTTTGGTGGGATTACACTTTCAGTTTGAGAAAGCGTGTTGGATCTCTCACGTGATGGTCACGACGTCATGATAGTTATAATTTGTACTTGTAGACTACACAAGTTTGCTTAAATATTGAGTTGAATCGCTTTTTTTTTCAACACCGTATCTCCGCCATTTAGAAAAAACTTCCAAAAACTGAATCGACAAAAAATAATATTATACTTATCGAACCTGCTCACAAAATTTCACGAGAACCGGTTGAGAAATGCGACCTGTAGGCGAGAACAGCCGGACAACCGAACATCTGTAATTCGGACATTCGTAAGAAATTTTGGGAAAGCTTCATCCCAGACACTTCGCTCGTTCGGTCGATAAGAGCGATGACACGTAACTGTAGTTACCAAAAGCAATTGAGTGGCTATGGTGAAGTTTCTAATCAAGTTTGCTGTGTCAAGTTCCTACAAGCTGTCGAAGTTATAGTACAGCCAACAGCAGAAGTAGCTAAGCAGAATAACATTGCTCGTAATGATTGTACAACCCTTATTTTATTGGCAATAGAGTTCTTGTGTATATAATCTTGTGCACATGGCATGCATAGCAACTTCTGCTACCGACTGTACGTGTAGGCAACGTGAAATGCAGCGTTCGACATGCAGCGTTTCATCGTTGACGTGGATGTCTGTGTCGTAAATCGTAACAATTTACAGCACGTTGCATGGCATAATCAAGGAATATAAATCCATTTTTAACCACCAACGAAAACTAGGTGTGATATGAGTATAAGTTTCTGTCAAAAATGACATTTTAGTGGCAAGCTTTTATAGCCGACTGTACTTTTATTTGGATATCCATCAAATGCTCACTGGGACGATTCCAAAGAGCCCAAGCTCGGTAAGATTGCTTTTTCTATTATAGAGTTCCTATGGCCACCTTCCGGCTCCATCATCAGATCAGCCCCATGGTACCATATTATTGTATTATCATCAAAGTTAAGTCAGTATGCAAAATTTCAGCTCAATCGGTTGACGATATCTGCTTCAAAATTGAGTTGCAAGATTTCACCCGAACAAACATACATTAAACATACAATGCAAGTTAAATAAAAGCTTGTAATAAATGTAACGTAATTCATTTAATTCATTATAAACAATGTTATAAAAACATTAAACTAGTTACTATAACTATGCGATAATATTCGAGACCCCGTCGTGGTAGGGTTACCAAAACGCAGGCAGAATTCACACGCTGGATAGCAATGGCTAAGCTTTGCACGAGAAAGCTGCGCGTGGATCGCCTGTCGCCTCCCGCAATCACTCGCCGAGACATATTTGACCACGGCGCGCCCCCTGGCCCGAGCCGAGTTTTTTTTTTTTTTTTCCTCCCTTGAGTAGGCAGTAGACAGTTTTGTCTCCAACTGCATTAGTCCTAACGCCCGAGCCGAGTGTCTTGACTTGACGACAAACGCCACAAACTCGTACTGGGTCCTAATTCGAGAATGCCGTTTGAGAGATCGCAAAACGTCAAAACTCTATTAGATAACAGTGATATCGCCTTTGAACTGTCATCAAAATGCGATGAGCTTCAAGTGACATATCTCATCTCAATTTTGGAAATACGAAGGCGATAATGATATTTTTTTTTCATGCATATGAATTTCTGTTTTGAACGGAACTTATAACTAACTAATTTCACGAACTACACGGTCAAATTAAAATATGCGCCTGTTATTTATGCCGTCACATACAAAGGAAACGCAAATAAAGCGCTACCGGATTGACGAAGTTGCGTGGTTCTAGGGATATCGCCACTTGTCAAGTAAGGACACGTCAAAAGTGACGCATGGCGATGAAATGGAGAGATCTCCATCATCTCTCTAAAATTGGTCGAATTACCCCCCTGGGCGCCGCGACAACTATATTTGGCCACCTTTGAGTGCTCACGGGCGTCCGCTGCCGCCCAATGGAGCATCGGATCGTCCAAAGGAAGATCTAATTTGAGTGCGGTTTTTTTTCGAACGTCGTATCTGTCAAGATGATTCTTAGCTATTGTTTTGTGGATATATCAAAGCAATTGTCTCAAGATATTCAGCTACTTATGAGGGGATTTTGTATGTTTTCAATTTCTAATTTAATATTTCAATCTAATAAGATTCGAAATAAACCTATTTTTTAACCTCGTGTCAATGAAACGGAGCACGTTATCGCAACGTTCAACGTCATATCGACGTAACAATAGTATATTGAATGTAACGACAATAATAGTAAAAATTGGGCAATTGCGAGCCCGACTCGCGCATGAAGGGTTCCGTACCTATACATATATATAATCTATAACAAGTTTGTTGTATGGGAGCCCCCTTTAAATATATTTTTTTTTATGTTTAGCATTTGTTGTTATAGCGGCAATAGAAATACATCATCTGTGAAAATTTCAACTGTCTATTAGCTATCACCGTTGTTGAGATACAGCCTCGTGACAGACGGACGGACGGACGGACAGCGAAGTCTCAGTAATAGGGTCCCGTTTTTACCCTTTGGGTACGGAACCCTAAAAACAAAGGCACAGTAAAAATATATTAGTTCTTTAGAGGTCAATACGTTCTAAATAAAAGGCACGTCTGCAGTTCAACTCGGAACAAATAAATAAAAGTACTCTGTATATAAAATAAACGCTGCTGTGCTTTTATTTATTAAACAAGCTCAGTTTAGAGCTCTTCACTCGGACTTAACGGTCGCCGTCCCTAGCTTCACATAGGCATATCCAATAAACCTTATCTCACGTTTTCCTCACAGTCAACTATAAACCTAATCTTCTACAAAACAAGGTTGGTTGTTCTTTGGTGTATTGAATTATGATAGCAGTTTGTGAAAATAAGGATTTATGCCACTTCGTTTAATGTCAGTGCATACTGCAGCACACTTCAGCTCGAATGGACGTTTTACAGAGTGGAAGTAATTTGGAATGTAATTCAATTACTTTGTCTAGTTTGTTTGATTGGCTAGCGGTTGAATTTTATTTTCAACCGACATAAAAAAAGAGGACGTTCTCCAATCGACTGTACCTAAGTGATATTTTTTTGTATGTACGTTACGCGCTCATTCCAACAATTTTGAATTAATGTTTTTTTTTTCAGGCCAGATCAGGTAAATTAAATGGCAGGTAACGTAAATATTTTTATTAGAGGTCGCAGGTTTGAGTACTGCTTAGATTGTAGTGGATCGCATTCATTTTTTCTTTCTTAATTTACCTTTGTGTCATTATTTATAGATAACGTAAACTTTATCGAAATTGATTTAGCGCTTTTTGAGAAACCAACAAATTGTACTAAATATGGTATGTATTTACGATCATTGAAGTCTGTTATTTTTTGTTAAAAGATTTTAGTTTTTGTTTAGCAATCAATATACATTGTATAAAACAAAGTCGCTTCTTGTCTGTCTGTCTGTCCCTATGTATGCTTAGGTCTTTAAAACTACGCAATGGATTTTGACGCTTTTAATAGGTAGAGTGATTCAAGAGGAAGGTTTATATGTACATATAATACATGCATAGTTTATTAGCATTGCACCCGGGCGAAGCCGGGGCAGGTCGCAAGTTCAACATAAAATGGGATAAGGATTTGTAATAAATACCTATGTTTGATAAAGTAACGATATGGGAAGACAGTTCCCGATTACGATCAGGTGGGCAGCAGGGTATAATATTCTCATAAAGTATGTTGAGAGAATGTCGAGTCATTTTGCTCATATGGTATGGTATGGTTTAATAATCTGGGGTAATAGCACTAGCAGCCATCGAGCGTTTGTAGCACAAAAAAAGTGCATTAGAGCTATTTATGGAATGAGGCCCACCGAATCCTGCAGGCCACTGTTTAAAAAGCTTGGTTTACTACCACTTCCTGCATTATATACTTATGAAGTGTGCAAATTTGTCCATCAACATACCTATCTATTTAAAAAGGCATGTGATAGTCATTCTCGCTCCTGTCGAAACCCGGAGAGACTAGTTCCTGATAACTATTCTAGATTAGCGAAACACAAAAAAAGTTGTCTTATTATGTGCATAACTATATATAATAAAATGCCTACTGAATTCAAATCCATGGATATTAGAACATTTAAAAGACAATTGTATCAATTTATTAGTAATCAAAGTTTCTATAGTGTAAATGAATTTCTTGACATGAAGTGAATTATGAAATAGCATTTTTATTTTTATACTATTTTACTGGTAGTGATATTAATTATAATTAAAAATGTAAATAAATTGAAACAAGACGATTTAATCTGTATAGTTTCTGCAATACTTATGTACTTTTGTAATTACTTTTGCACACCAGTTATGGTTAAACATGGAAACTTACCCATTATTTATAAATAAGACCTGAATGTATTGGACATGTTTACTGCAAAAAATAAATCTATTCTATTCTATTCTATTCATAATCAAGCCAGTTTCTAAGTAAGTAAATAAAAGGATTCGCTCTCTAGGTTTGTTGCTAGCTACCAAATTTACCAACTTTAATTCCTCAGTGATACCATCTAATATAGTGCTCTGCCTTCGGGTAGGGCTAGATCGGGCTAGTCCCATTCAACAGCACCTAAATAGTTTTAGTGTGTCGTACTTATTCTCTTTTTGGACTTGCAATATTTGAATTTCTGGTGAAATACTGAATTTAGGAATACGCGTAGGTACAGTGTACACACTTGTTCGGCATAGTTTTGAATTTGCCGCGTTTATCAAGGGACACGACTCACTTGGGAGAGAAAAATATCGTACAGTGTTTAATTAAACGCTATTTTAAATATATAGCTATAGCTAACATTGTTATATGTCAATGTCGAAAGAATAAAGCCCCTGCTGTCTAATTTCGCGTACTACCCGGTCAAGTTAAGTATGCGCCTGTTATCTATGCCGTCACATACAAAGGAGACGCAAATGAAGCGCGACCGGATTGGCGACGTTGCGATGTTCTAGAGATATCGCCACTTGTCGAGTAGGGACACGTCAAAAGTGGCGGATGGCTGTGAACTGGAGAGATCTCCAACACCTCTCCAAAATTGGTCGAATTACCCCCCTGGTTGCAGTACATTACCTACGCATATAACTTCGACGACTAAGAAAGAGCATTTATTACTGCACACAGTGTGCCACCCATCTAGCAAACAGGCTGTATAATAAGACCTTATACAGCTATTATACCTCTAATTTAAGCTGTATTAAAGCTGTATAGGTGCTTCTGTAGCCTGTGTGCTACTTGGTCAGATATTTTAAACCAAAATGTAAGAGTCGTCGTCGTTGTTATTAAATTCAAATTTCAATTTAAATTCAAAAAAATCAATTAATGACATCCCAATCGCCTGCACGTGTTAAAAAGTCGCGAAAAAAGCGCTGTAAATTTAACGAATGCCGGTAGGCAAGGAATCAGCGTAATGAATCCAATTAAAAGCAACATCGCCGATGAATCTCTCTGATTAATGACGGGTCAATGGCTTGCGTCACGAAATTGATTGATATGGACACTCGACGATTACGCTCTTCTGGATTCTAGGGCCATTGTTTTTTTTTTTTATTACGATCGGTCAATCGAGACAAGTGCCCCAGCGGGGAAACTTTAAGTATAACTACTATATTGAAATATTGAAAAGTATATGTAGATGTTATACTAGTAACGCCCTCTGACGACCACGCAACTATAGTTAGTTAGCAAAAGCACAGGCAAAAGTAAGATGGCGTTCGAAATATGATACTTAGATTTAGTAGGTGCGATGGCGATTGGAGTGAAGGTGGCTGACACTCTGGATTAATACAAGCTTTTTAGCCCGAAAAATTGTATTGTTCCCGTTTGATAAGCGGGCAACATCGCAGAGCGCAGCTAGTTTCGCTGTGAAAATCCTGCTTATACGTTGCCTGTTTGAGTACGTGCTTCACCAACGTACTAAGAACTATTAAATATGTATGATATAAATAATAATATTCGTTCATCACATCACAAAACCTGTTTCCCGCTGAATTAATACATATAAATCATGAAATATGAATCATGAAATAAATAAAGGTAAAGCGGCAAAGAAAGTTGTACGCATATTTTCACGTTACTTTAGAACTCCTGTTCGTCAAGTTGGTAAGCAAAGTTTTCTGGAGCCTTACGCTGGAGCCCAGTGATCGGATTTGCATATACTTTATTTTAGCTACATGTGTAGGTATATCAAATGTTACAATTTTCATTTGTACTTCGTGAAACACATAATTATGTTAAAATACATAAACGGGTTTACTCACGTCGTAGAAGTCGAATATCGCTCCTCGCTATCGCTAAACCCGCATCCATACTATAATATTATAAATGCGAAAGTGTGTCTGTCTGTCTGTCTGTTACCTCTTCACGCTTAAACCGCTGAACCGACTTAGATGAAATTTGGTATGGAGATAGTTAGAGACCCGGGAAAGGACATAGGATACTTTTCATCCCGAAAAATATTAGTGTTCCCGTGGGATGAGCGGATAACACCGCGGGGCACAGCTAGTATTTTAATATGTCTGAAACTCACGGTAGTTTTCTATGTAAACCATAATTATGTTTCTACTAGAGGCAAGTGCAACTTCGTCCTCGTATTTTAATTGTTTGCTATAGTCGGGTAAATTAGTATCCTATATCCATTTTTGGATGTCCCTATGCTCCCCCTGTACTAAAATTGGTTATAATCCGTCTAGCCGTTTCGGCGTGATGGAGCACAAAGACAATTTTGTCAGCAGATGGCGCCGTACGGCTGGCGCCAATAAACTCGAGATATAGAAAACTGATTTTCGATACGATTTTTCAATTTTATAATGAGTATAGAAGTGAATTGAATCTGGGGGGAAAACACTCGGTTCCGTACAAAGGGTAAAAACGGGACCCTATTACTGAGACTTCGCTGCCCGTCCTTCTGTCACCAGGCTCTACTCGTATCTCAAGAACGGTGATAGCTTGACAGTTGAAATTTTCACAGATGATGTATTTCTTTTGCCGATATAACAACAAAAACTAAACGTAAAATAAAATAAATATTTAAGCGGGCTCCCATACAACAAACTTGTTATAGATTATGGTACGGAACCCTTCATGCGCGAGTCGGACTCGCACTTGCCCAATTTTTCTATTATTCTACCTACTCTTAAGCTTAGGTTGCTTCCTAATAGCTTTAGCTACTACACATAGCTAAAACACAGATCTAACGATTCACACTAAATTTCAATCCAATTCAATCAATCTTCCATTTAGTGCGATCAACTTATACTCCCAAAACGGTTTATAACGTTTATGTTTTCCTTTCAGACTATTCAGAATTTATCATTTAGTGTGATCAACTTAGGTATACATTCAAAACGGATTATAACAAATGTTTTAGTTTCATTCAGACCATTTAGAATTTTGACAGATTTACACATGAAACTTTTTTTTTTCTTTTAATTAAAGAGCTTAACTATAACATTATGATTACAACAACACGTCAGCCCCATCAGGCCTTAAAAATAGCATGAAAAAAAAAATCTACAATAAAACACACGTCTTAATTTAATCCCATCAAATCAAAAGTTGCTTGCATTTTCGATATAGGGAGGAAAACGAAATAAGTCGTAACCCTCTTTAATGCTTCCCGTATTCCCAGATCAGATATAAAATAAAGTGCCAAAACTGGTTAACTCCATAAAGCCACTTTGGCCTGATATGCCATCCAACATTGACTTAAACATACACATGTTACATTATACATCCATACATACTTAATATTATAAATGCGAAAGTGTGTCTGTCTGTCTATTACCTCTTCACGCTTAAACCACTAAATCGATTTTGATGAAATTTGGCATAGAGATAGTTTAAGATACGAGGAAGGACATAGGATAGTTTTCATCCTGGAAATTATACCTAAAAAGATTGAAAAGTGAGTGAACATTTCTGTTGGGGTGCGGTGACCCTGTAGAAAATGTAATTTTTTAGACCAAAAGCACAATTGCTCTTACATTTGCTTAGGCGCAATAATCCCTTTTATCAAGTTCCACGCGTACGTAGTCGCGGGCAAAAGCTAGTACATACCTAACTATTAAATATGTTTACGCTTGACCGCGTGACCGCTCTCTGTCTGATAAGTCCCTGTCACCACGTCCGAAACGGGAGGAAATTAAATAAACACCTTCTTGAACACGATTAACCGATTCCGTTTCACCATTTCCTTTTTGTTATAATAATGTGTGAAAATCGTCTAAGTTTAAATCTTATTTACATACTTAATGCTTTATCGACGTTGACGACGTTGTTTTATCCTGTTGAATTAGATAAATGGCAACGCGAAATAATAACACAATAGAAGAAGCAACACGTATAGCCAGTGAAGAGAAAGTCCAACCCTAATCGAACGCGTCCTGAAAACAGTAAATGATGGACGCAGAAGAGAAGGTTTAATTTTAATTAGCACGAAAAAGTTCAAAGCAAATTTATATATCAATTTCAAAGGAAGATTGAAACTACCACCAATTAAATGGACGGTGCCACTTCGGTGATTTACTAAAAATGTGTTCGAAAAATCGAAATTTAATCTGTTAAAATCTCCCATCGGGTAAAGATTTCTTCCAAAGAAGCCCTATTTGCACAAATTAAATGCACATTTTCCAACCAGCCCTAGCGTGACACGCTGAGCAGAATAGATTTGCGCGACTCTTGACACCACACCACTGCACACTTGACTTGGATATGTGCACTTGAACCGATAATTCGAAAGGGACAGTTCGACAGAATAGAAAGAAAAAAAAACAATTGCGAGGATGTGGTTCAGCTCATTTGTGGTGCGCTTGCCGCGGCCGCTGAAGGACACTATCGCTAGTGCAGACTTCTGGCCGAAGGGTGTCGTGTTTCGACAGTGCCCGGAAAATCTGCCGAATCCTGCACCAGATCAGGCGACGCAACGCAACAAATCTAACTAGTTTTAAGTCTTGTTTATATGTATTTTTGTAGTTCACAGTGACTTAGTTTTATTACTGTAATAAATAAATAACACATATCCGGTGATAATGAATACTGTGTAGAAACTATACTGCGATAAAAATCCCGTCTGCCGCTTGTTACCGGCGGCCGTTGTAGCGATCCTAAGCGTCTACGCTCGCATTCGCATCACCCACTTACTCATTCTCTGTCCTTCGCATGATTACTCTTTTGTCTCCTCTGACGATTGTCACTACAAACGAAAACGTACCTACTCAAACGTGCTCAAACGATTAAACATGGATTAAACCGCTCTCGGCTTGTCCTGTCATTGTACTTTGAACGAAAACTTAAAATTTATTGTATCACATTTATTGCACACCACATTATCTGTGTAGCCTAATAAACGTCCTTTGTAATTGCGCACGCCATTAATACTTCGTTATACCATGTATTGAAAAGTAAAAATAATTGGACAAAAATGTAGAAACTCTTTACAAACTCAAATACATGGCTCTCGTTATTTCAGTACATTACTCCAAGCGTTCGTTGGCAAAAATAGAAACGTTCGCAAACGATACTAAATTTGTCTAGACTAGACGAAGTTAGCGTGCCTTGTTCTGTCGTGTCCGTCCCTATTATTATCACGCTAGTGCAAAAACGACGGCAAAATAAACAGATGCAAGCAAATGTCTAGATAATTAAGAAGTGAAAAGAAGTTTTACAAACCTTCAAGAAAAGAGCGTCATTATCATTTTAGACGATTGTCATCCACTGCTGGACGAAGGTCTCTCGTCTCTCCTAAAGATCTCCACAACGATTGGATGGTTAAAAGGACACTTTTTACCCCTCTACGGTAAAGAAAAAATTTTTACGCAGACAATGCTAAAGGACAAACGGGAAAACATAATTGATTTGATTTAAATCCGACTCCGATAGTATCAACAGCCAGAGGAAATCACGTTTCCATGTAAATAAATTGCCCTGGTGAATTTTAAACAGATCAACGGATCACCGGAAACAATGTTGGACGGGCTCAATTAGTGTGCATGCATGTGCTCGAATTTACAGTTAGGACTTTTGGTTTTTATTCCATGAAGAAGGTATATTAACCCCCGAGGGAAAAAGAGGGGTGCTAATATAAGTTTAACATGTGTATCTGTGTCTATTGTGTATCTGAGTCTGTGTGTGGCGTCGTAGCTCCCAAACGGATGGACCAATTTCAGTGCGGTTTTTTTATCGAAAGCGAGATAGTTCTTGACCTATGTTTGGTGGAAATCAGACCAGTAGTTTCCAAGATATTCAGCCTTCATTGGAACATGTGACAAGAGCTCAGCCAAGTTACAAGAAAAGTTGTAGTTAAGTATGTTCAGTTTTCGCAGCATTTTCTATATCACATTGAATGAGGGTCTCATGATGAATGATGATTCATGATATTTTTTTTATTTAGGTTGTTATTACCTTACATCAGATAACAAGTTTGGACAGAGATTGTTAACATTATCCGGTCTGTACCTACAGAAGTAACTCAATAAGTATAGTATTTGTTGTCGCCACTAGTTAGTACAGTAGCACTCACCTCACTCACCACGTGTCGGTGATGTCGGTGCATCGATCGTTTTAGGATGCACCGTGATGCACTGCTCCGTCTTCTACTTTTTTCGGGAATTTCAATGCGCGTTTCCCAGGTAGCAAACAGGCTGTATTAGAGCTTATACAGCTATTATCCAGACATCGTTATCGCGGGGACAAAATCAATTGACATAAAGAATAAACGCAACAGAATGTCTATTCAGTAAAACCGAACTAAATGCCTACCCGTTCGCAACCTCTGAGAAGATCTTGATATCTGACATGAAGTTTGTTCTTAAAATGTATAGTTGGTAATTATTAATAATTGAATTATTGTTCCATTTCACATTATTATTTTTATGGATAAGAAAATGTTGAATTTTATTATAAAGTTGGTTGAAGTGTGCATATTTAACAATATAGGTCCCGAGTTGAGTTATTCAACCCTATTGCGATTTGTTAATAAATATTTATCTAACATAATATAATATTTGTCATTATACACATAACAGGTTAGTGTAACTAATACAAGTAGTCAATACAGTAGTTTAGACCATTCATATGCGGTGCCTTCGAGCAGGAAATATTCACTTCGGCTAACTAAATGATCGCTCGTCGTCGATAGGTATAAACGAAATATCTTGCGTTTGGATAGTGTCTCTTCTGTTATTTACAGTCTTTGGGAGCTGTCAAATCGTTATTGCTCTCGCGATAACGATGTATGAATTTATAACTGTAATTTAAGCTGTATAAAGGCTGTGTGCTACCTGGGAAACGCGCAATTGGGGTTGGGTTGCATTGGGTTGTAGCCAATCGCATGCGTCATAATTAGCCGCGTCACCACGCCTCAAGTCTAATAGCGTTGTTTTTTACACAAACAACCAATAAAATACAATGTGGACTAATATTGCGAAGTTTACAAAGACCCTCTGTAGTGTTTTATTTTGCGGTGTCAGGCAGAAACAAAACAATCGAATATCTACAAGTTCCCCAACGAAGTCATTAGGGCACGCATTTTCTCAAGTTCTTGGACAGTCTCGATTTGGCCGGGGTCCGAGGCACGTGCCCCGAGGGCACTCCAGTTAAACTGAGCTACGATAACAGCTGAACTTGTGCTAACTGCTCTCCCGTCGAGTGCCCGACGTCTTGCGATGGCCCTACAGATTTGGCTTTTGTGCCATGTTCAAGATGTAGGTACATTATTATTGTGTGTCCGATGGGTTTCATATAACACGTCTTCTGAGACGATTATAGTTTTTTATCCTACCTAAACCAAACGTAACTCCTGACAAATATTAGTAAATACGAGTAGGTATTTCAAAAAAGTTAATACCTACTATGTGTGTAAGACGTTCTATGTATTTAAAAAATAAAATGTATATCATTGTGACACAGTGTAGTTTTAAACTCCAAGTTTATAGACATAAATTGAATTATAAATATTAATCTTTTGAGAAAAAAAACCTACTCTCGAGAAAAGGTTTTATGAGGTACCTACCTACTGCATAGTTAAACAAGTGTGCTACACTTTTATAGCAACCTTTTCTTTAAATTGTAAAAACACAATTTAAAGAAAAGGTTGTTTAAATTAATGTTAATAATGTTCTCATCATAGGGCCACAGATAATGTACATTAAGTATCCCAAATTGAGTCGTACCGTACCTATACCTACATTATTTGAAAGTACTTTATAAGACCTGTTAATTTCGTCAGCTCTCAACAACCCTTAGAACATTCTAGATCCTCAACATTGACAAATTATTAACAGCGTACTCTCACAAAACACGAGGATTAATTCACCCAATTAGGCGCTTCAAAACAATCTGAGATTTATGCTAAACAGACAAAACGCCGACTGCTGAAAGGAGCGAATGATGCTTCAAATTTACCTTGGTCTTTGTAACACTCTTTGCTAATGACGGGTGGATACTGCTTTGTCATTTGTGCTCTTTGAAATGGGGAACATGCATAAAGCTGGAATTACTAGTTTTTTTTAGTTATACCAGTAAGTACACGAGCGCTAAATTAACTCAAAAAATATATCCTCACAATAGGTAAAGTATCTGCTCTTGAAGCCAAGAATTCATATAGCAATATCTTTATAATATTTTTTTTAGACTAATGGAATTTGAAAATTCTCAATATAGGTTAACAGTTTACTGCCAGATGAGGCAGAAAATTGTTTGACGGACTTAATGTTTCGCATTATGATCATTTCGAAAAAAAAATCTTCAGCGGAAACGGGTAATACATTTCTAAATGTTTAGATGTATCCTGGTGAATAGGTTAAATTTTTTAGAATAACAATTATGTTAAATATTACGTTCGGTTGTTTCTGCGAAACATTAGTAAACCCACATATAAAGTTAAACGAAGTTCGTTGTAAACTGAATATTTTCCATACACTTAGTAGCTCATGCGCGTGATAGTGACGTCACAAGGCTGGGACTTTTTCTATGCAGCATTTTTTACGTTTAAAAGACACGTCCCACTTTGACCCCAATTTCTGAAGTTTTTAGTGTCCTAATCACATTGGTCAGTATGGGACATATGTTCCGTATGAACATTTAATTTGATTGGTACAATGTATTTTTCTGTTGCAAGTTCCCAATTACTCTGTCCTGTAACAAAGTGTGGGCCACGCATTAAATTACACGTTGCCATCCGTCAACTGTCACAGTGGTGTCATCAACCGCGCCGTAGAAATTGAACCCTACCTATCCATTACCTCGGTATACGCGTGTGCGTATAAGTACATGTAGGTATTTGGTAGGGCCTTTGCAAACAGATCGCTCCAAATCTTATTAGTAGGTGTGTGGTAACCGGAGATTTGCAACTTGCTCATAAACAGACTGAAATGCCCTTCCTGCTCCTAAGTTCAGTCATTGGATATACATTTGCTTTGATGTAGGTAGGTACATATGTACACATACTAATCGTAACCTGTAAAATGTAATGTGATCTACTACAATTAGGGCAGGAGTGGAATCTGCGATATACCTATATTAAATTTATCTTTCATAATTTACCTTTGGGTCAATGTCTATAGAAAATAAAAATGGCATGTATTTAAATCGATATCTGTATATTCCCTTTTTTCGATCAAAATATTTGAAAGTTTCACCAAAAATACTGACTTGCACACTAATTATGCACACTAAATAATGCGAATTCAATATACTTACTTACTTACTCCGCTGGCGCAGCGACCCGAAGTGGATCTTGGCCTCCGATACGAAATGACGCCAGCGCGCTCTGTCTTGAGCAACCTCCTCCCAGTTTCCTGCTTGTAGAGCGCGTAGGTCCTTCATGACTTCGTCCTTCCATCGGTACCTCGGTCGGCCGACCGGTCGACGACCTACAGGCTGTCCAACATACGCCCTTTTTACCGCCCTATCGTCCGGCATTCTCTCTAGATGCCCGAGCCACCGGAGTCTTGCTGCTTTTATCTCCCCAATAATATTTGGCTCAGACACTAGGTCTTCCAGTTCTTGGTTTTTACGGACCCTCCAGCTACCATCTTCCCTCCGTGTCGGTCCCAGGATCTTGCGGAATATCTTTCTCTCTGTGACAAGAAGCTTATTTTCCTCTTTTAGGGTGAGTGTCCATGCCTCACATCCGTACATTAAGATAGGTCTTATGACTGTTTTATAGACTCTGATCTTAGTCTTCCGACGCATCAGCTTGGACACCAAGACCTTATGCAAAGCCGCCGTACACCGTAGAGCATTCTGAATGCGAAAGTCAATTTCCTGTTCCCTACTGTTGTTATCATTTATCAGGCATCCTAGGTATTTGATTTTTTCCACTCCTTTGTAGGTAACTCCTTCTACATCCAGACTTTCTCTCGGCTCCAAAACGTCTCTATATCTGCGCATGTGTAGAAATTCGGTCTTTTCTTTGCTGATCCTGAGACCAACCCTAGAGCCTTCTTCATCCAACACCTTCGCTTTCTCACAAAGAGTTACGCTATTTTCTCCCAGTACGGCTAGGTCGTCTGCGTATCCAATTATTTTATGCTGCCCGTTCAACCTCACTCCACCGTCCAATATTTGCACTTTCCTGATGACGTATTCTAGAGCTAAATTGAACAGCACAGGAGACAGCGCATCTCCCTGCTTGAGACCAGTAATGACGTCAAATTCATCGGTCAACCCTCCTCCAACCTTCACCCGCATTTTGCTTACACCCGTGGCAACCACAATTAGCCGTACAAGTTTATCAGGGATCTGGAAGTTTCTAAGGATGGAGAAGAGTGACTGTCTGTCAATACTGTCGTAAGCTTTTGCGAAGTCAACAAAAAGGCAATGTATACCTTGTGCAAATTCCCATTTCTTCTCCATCAGCTGTTTCAGGAGGAAGATCTGGTCCACTGTGCTCCGGTTACGCCGAAATCCACGTTGGTAATCCCCAAGAATCTCTTCGGCATGCGTCTCCAACCGGCCCAGTAGGACATATGAGAAAACTTTGTAAGCTGTCGAGAGGAGTGCTATTCCCCTGTAGTTTGAGCACTTCTTCTTACACCCCTTCTTGTGTACCGGACAGATGACTCCCACGTTCCACTCAGCTGGTTGTTGTTCTTGCCGCCATATCAACAGCAGTAGCTCATATAAACGGGACTGTGTTTCTCCTCCACCATGCTTCCATAGTTCCCCTGCCAGGCCGTCAATACCAGGAGCTTTGTTGTTTTTCAGGCGCATAATGGCGTTTCTGACTTCCTCAAATCCGGGTTCATCGTCGTCACCACCACGAACCTCGCCTTCCTGCACGTGATTTTCAATTATCGGACAATTCAAAAGACCTTGAAAGTAACTCCGCCACTTATTCCTAATTTCTACTGGGTCCGAAATAATGTTTCCATCGGCATCTTCAAGTAATTGTATACTAGGTTGATAACCCTTTCGAATCACCTGCATCTCCTTGTAAAATTTGCGGGTTTCACCAGTTCCAATCAAAGTCTCCATACTCCTGACGGTGTCCTCTAGATATTTCCGTTTAGCCTGTCTAAGCATACTGCGGCACTTATACTTTGCCTCCTGGTACTTTTCCTTCCACGCATCGTCTTGCTCCGCCAAGATCCTATATTTCCGCCTTTCGTCTACGGCCAGGCCACACTCAATCGTCCACCATTTTTTCCGCTTCCGGCGCTTTCGCTTGCCCAATATTTTTAAACCCACCCCTTTCACAATGTCCCTGGTTTTTTCCCACATAACATTGACATCATCGACAGGCTCCAACACTTCGAATTTATTCCTGAGCTCCAATCTGAACTGCTGCTGCAAGTTCTTATCCTTCAGTGACTCTATACAAATTTCAGGCTCAGCTGTTGTACATATATTTCTCTTGGCATTATGAATTCTAAACTTGACCCTGATCACCAAAAGATAATGGTCACTATCGCAATCCGCTCCCCGAAACGTTCTGACATCCTCTATTGTGCTTCTATGCCTGTTGTCTACAAGAACGTGATCAATTTGGTTTACCGTTCGCCCGTCTGGTGACTTCCACGTCCCTTTATGTATATCCTTATGTGGATACATGGTACTAGCAACCACCATTGACTTCGATGCAGCAAAACTTATCACTCTGAGGCCATTATCGTTTGTTTCTACGTGTTTGCTATATCTTCCAATGGTCGGCATAAAGATTTCCTCGCGGCCTAGTTTTGCGTTGTAATCCCCCAATACTATCTTAATATCATAACCTGGGATTTGATCACACACATTCTCGAGGTCTTCGTAAAAACTATCTTTAGCATCATCGTCACTAGTCTCCGTCGGTGCATAAACGTTCACAATAGTGGCGTTTGCGAAACGGCCTCGTAGGCGCAAAATGCAAATTCTGTCAGACACTGCTTCAAAGCGCAAAACATTGCCAACTAAATTTTTACTCACAATGAACCCTGTACCATTAGTGTGCTGACTATTATCCGCCCCGCTATAAAACAGTATTGCTCCATCATCTAGCTGGCACTCTCCTTTTCCAGGCCAGCGGACTTCCTGTAATGCAGCAAGGTCCATTCTGTAACGTTTCAGCTCTCTTTGCACTTGGTACAGGACTCCCGGTCTAAACAAACTACGAACATTCCATGATGCTAATCGGAGGTCCATTTTGCCACGCATTTGGTCGTCGGTATAAGGGAATCGTATATTTCTTCGTATCGTGTTCGTAACAATGGTTTTTTATGTGGACGGGCCGTTAACCCATCGCACAACCCCCGAAATGCTGGAGGGCCACATCCTACTTTGGTCAGCGAGTCCATCGGACTTAGCCGGATAGCGTAGCTAGGCTGTACTACCGACCGTTCCCCAATCCGCCAGCCAGGGGACGCCCCTCTACGCCGTGAGACCCAGCGCGAGGCCTATGTCAATATACTATTTAAAGGTATTTGCAAAACTGTTTATACTGGATATAAAAAAAAACTAACCTAACCCGGCCGAGTCGGATCTTAGTGTGCAGTGCGAGGATAATTAGTGCGCAAGTCAGTATTTTTGGTGAAACTTTCAAATATAGGTATCCGATGTACGAACCATATTTTTGGTATGAATTCGGTTAATGGTCATCTTCGTTTTGTATGATGTTTAAGTTTTTTTTGTAGGACATGTTCAGTTAATCAATTGTTTTTTTTGCACAGCATTAGTTTTTCTGGTATGCATTCAGTTAATTAGTGGAGTTACCTAGTGTACTGAAAAATTATACAGATGTGCATTTAAATATATCCCAATAAAAATGTGGTATTTCCACATTAAAAATATTAGAATCGATAAAAAGATTCTATAAAAACATTTGAAATAAGTAGTTTAAAATTGTAAAAGCAAAGCTTCGAGAAATGCCACGCCATGACAAAATGTGTTAAATTGGATTTATATTATTTTAGTTATTTAATAGACTAACTAGAGCGTAATATGTTTACTCCAGCATAAATTGAATTAGCATCTCGCTGACGCTCCTCCCGTCACTATTTTACGTTGACTTTTACTTTATTATGTTTCAAAACAGTTTGGTCAAACATGCTACATTACAATACACAATACACACCTGCATTTTAAAAGTTAGTGTAAAACCAATAATAATCAGCAAACTAATTTCGTTTTTTTTATTCCAAGAATAACGCTTAACGTCGAAACCCCATATATTTGTTTGATATTACTAGCCGAGTCTTAGAGAGATTGATAATGAACTTGAATATCAAAACGTAGATAGCATCCAAAGTAACTGACAATTTGAGTAGTGAAATTGATGCTGACCGTACATAACATGTTCGTATGTTAGTTATGCCGTAGAACATGATTCCTACCGGTCGGACTATTTTATTAAAATTAACTGTAGGTGCCCACAACTTCATCCTGTTCCGTATTATCCTTCTTTTTTCTTTACCTTAGTCAGGTAAAACGTATTCTATAATTATATCCGGATATTTATCTATTCTTGCACAAAAATTTAAAATGATATAAAATTTATTAAAATCCACGCCCACTGGTGGCATGACAAGCCGTTACGATATCATCATGCACCAGCCGTTAAGATATTTTTCTAAAATCCTGAGTTCATGTCCCGTTCCCGTCCATAGAAAAATCCCTTCTAATGTTATTTTTAGGCTTTAATGGATGACTCTCCTTCTTAAAATGTTCTTAGGGTTCAGAAGATTCATCCTACCAAAAGAAACCTTCTGATCATCAAATTCCGTATATTACGCTTGTATGTCGTGAACACCGCACCTATTCACAAAATTTCGTGTTATAAGACACGTCAAACAGAAACTCGACCAGCAATATCCCACTATACATTGCGTCAAATAGAGCTCAAGTCACAAGCAGGTACTTGAAATCTAAAGCAATTACGGGCAGCTGGGGCGGGAACAAATAAGGTGATAAACGAGGGGGCATCTATCAGGCACCGTCGACGTGCGGTGCAAGTAATTGATACCCCGCTCTCCTCTTTAGAGCGCTTTCAGACTAACGTTTTCACCACGTGTGAAGAGCCCTTTTATATGAGGACGGTACTTAGTGTAGTAGAATAAATATGTAAATATACTTTCTTTTTAAATATGCTATGAAATATTGACATTGTGTTCCATATAATAAATAGGCTCAGAAGTCTCACGTTTCGGGTGCGGCGGGGGGTCGACATCATGAAGCGAGCATATCAAAGAACTGGCGATTAAGTATAGAGAGACTGCAGTTCTCTAACCGATAAGAGTGAAACTCTTACTGGATCCTAGGCCGCGACAGTACATCTCTCCTTTTCTCAAAAGTTTTGTGCAAAAGAGACATATGTACTGTCGCGGCCACAAGAAGCCGTAGTGTGCGCTGGCTCTTAAATACTCGTAATAATGATCAGTTGGCTGAATACAAAAAGTGTTTCCAAATTGGATAAATCCTTTGTCTGGTTCCCAGTTCGTGTGAGCGCGGGCTTTCCCCAAACTACTTGAAATTCAGAATAATTATATAAGGGTGAAATTAAATTAACCCTTCCTCAAAAGAATAAATTACCTCACTCCCGATCCGGATCACCGTTGTTTTTATATTCCGGCAAAAAACCTGTTTTTGCTACCTATCGGGCTTTGTCTTTGGATATTTATAATGTTTATCGAATCCCGCCGGTAATTTCGTAAATATGTTTTAAATATAGAGGTGGGTTAAATTTTCCATTACAGGGGATTCTTGTTTACGGTCCAATAAGAGTAATATAACCTTATTTTGAATTTCATCACAATATCGATAAATGCGCTCTGTATAGCTTACCAATTAACACGTTTTTACTTAAAAAAATATGTTACTTATCCATGAAGAAAGTAACTTAAGATACTTTTTTCATGGATAATAAGTAACATAATAAAATTCGTCAACGACGACAATTGTCAAGCAGCGGTTAAATCACTCCTGAGCCTTACCCATATTATGTGACAAATATAAAAACCGGCCAAGTGCGAGTCGGACTCGCGCACCGAGGGTTCCGTATAAACACTTCCCATCTTATAAGCTTGTACCTGGTATGTATGGCGCCGCATACAAATAAGGTGCAAAGTAAACGCAACCGGTCGCGTTTGTTGTTTGGAAGCCCCGCTTTAATATTTATTTCATTCTGTTTTTAGTATTAGTTGTTACAGCGGCAATAGAAAGACATCATCTGTGAGAATTATAACTGTCTAGCTATCACGGTTCATAACGGATCTTGGTCACAGACGGACAAACAGACAGATAGACATACGGACAGCGGTGATTTAGTAATAGGGTTCCTTTTTTCACCTTTTGAGTACGGAACCCTAAAAAACAACAACACAAAAGAATAAATATAAATACTAGTATAGACACTATGAACATGACCCTAACTTACCCTTTAGAATAGGATATAAAATAAATATAAAAATTTGTTCTTCCAGTTAAAGCAAAGTTTATGACAAATGTGTGCACTAGTTAGAAAGTTGAACTATAGTTTGTGGTGCCCCGGGACAAACTAATTTGGTGAAATATTCGTTGGAAAGCCTTTTGTTGACGAGTGTATTATTTATGCTAAGTAAGCATTTGTCTGTGTTTAATTTATCCTTTGTTTGCCTTTTTAAGAGGCCACATCCTTTTATAGTTGAAATTGTTTAAGCTGTCCGGATTCAACTTAAGAGCTTACTTGTAAACATTGCTAGACAATACCATTATTTAAATTGTGTAGAGAAGCTCACTTTAAAACTACAGGAAGCAAGTAACAAAAAAAACACAAACAATTTATATCATCTTTTCTAAGTCACAAGTCAGTCACAAGGTTGAAATTGCAATATCCTAACTTAATCAGAAGGAGTAAATTCTCTATACAATATAAACAATGATATTAGGTATCTATGTTGACAGTCAAGCTTTCAAGTAAGAAACCGGACAGATTTAAAAAAATCAACTATATTTTTTCTATAAGGACTTTGAATGGAGAATTTGAACAAGAACTGTACACTTTCTCAGTCAAATCTACGATTACTATACGATACTTACAAGTAGGTCCAGTTCAGATATTCCAATATCAAGAATAACGTTAGTCGACTCCAGTCAAAATATTAGTATCCAGGGTGACTGGAAGATTATTCAATCGTTTGAGAGCTCACTTATTTTATTTTTTTCCTCGTCCCAGCCGATTCATAGCGTGTTAATCTGCCGTCGTCGCAAACACACTGGCGATTTCCTCAAGAAATTACAAATGTTATTTGCGCTGTACATACGTGTATAATGGATACGCTGTCAGTGTGATTTAGACGCGGAACGGGCGTTCGAGACATGAATTCAAATCGACGCGGACTCAATACAAACAGCGGGCGGGAATTGAACAATATCCTCATATTTCAGATCCTTTGCCTTGAATATTTCACAGCGATGCTCTTATGTGTTTAGGGTCCTAACTAGAATAAGAATGTGGGAGCTAGCGAAACTTCTGGCAGTCATATAAACAGCATACGATTGAGATGGAACGGTTACCTACGGTTCGATATTTGAAGTCCGATCCGCATGACGCATACCTAGGATAACTCGGGGCACCTATACGAAAGTGACGTAGCAAAATATTTTATCGACAAAAAATATATCGATGTTACTGTCAACATCTAAATGTCATCTAGAAGCTCACTTTAAAACTACAGGAAGCAAGTAACAAAAAAAACACAAACAATTTATATCATCTTTTCTAAGTCACAAGTCAGTCACAAGGTTGAAATTGCAATATCCTAACTTAATCAGAAGGAGTAAATTCTCTATACAATATAAACAATGATATTAGGTATCTATGTTGACAGTCAAGCTTTCAAGTAAGAAACCGGACAGATTTAAAAAAATCAACTATATTTTTTCTATAAGGACTTTGAATGGAGAATTTGAACAAGAACTGTACACTTTCTCAGTCAAATCTACGATTACTATACGATACTTACAAGTAGGTCCAGTTCAGATATTCCAATATCAAGAATAACGTTAGTCGACTCCAGTCAAAATATTAGTATCCAGGGTGACTGGAAGATTATTCAATCGTTTGAGAGCTCACTTATTTTATTTTTTTCCTCGTCCCAGCCGATTCATAGCGTGTTAATCTGCCGTCGTCGCAAACACACTGGCGATTTCCTCAAGAAATTACAAATGTTATTTGCGCTGTACATACGTGTATAATGGATACGCTGTCAGTGTGATTTAGACGCGGAACGGGCGTTCGAGACATGAATTCAAATCGACGCGGACTCAATACAAACAGCGGGCGGGAATTGAACAATATCCTCATATTTCAGATCCTTTGCCTTGAATATTTCACAGCGATGCTCTTATGTGTTTAGGGTCCTAACTAGAATAAGAATGTGGGAGCTAGCGAAACTTCTGGCAGTCATATAAACAGCATACGATTGAGATGGAACGGTTACCTACGGTTCGATATTTGAAGTCCGATCCGCATGACGCATACCTAGGATAACTCGGGGCACCTATACGAAAGTGACGTAGCAAAATATTTTATCGACAAAAAATATATCGATGTTACTGTCAACATCTAAATGTCATCTACATAAAAAATATTACTTTATTTCTCCACATTTTCAAATGAAAAAATAAACATATTAAAACGTGTACTTATGTACATGTTTATTTTAAAATAATTTTCATAATATACGTAAATTGACATTTTGATTGAAATGACATCCTCATAATTTTATTATCTTAATTTAAGAGGCTCGATATCAGATCAGATATGACATCGAACCTCTTTATAGTAATCCAGAACGTTCATTGAGCACATAATATTAAATTAATTATATCGACATCTTTTTTATCGATATCCTATCCCTAGAACGTGCCCCGAGTTATCCTAGGTATGCGCATGAGTAATAAAGATGAAATAAATACTTAACTTAAACCATGAATACAAATTTGTGGTATACCCACATTAAAAAATGAGACATTACATGTTTCATAAATTTATAAAAAATACTTAACTTCTTACAACTGTACTATGGCATGTAGTAGTGTAGTACCTATGTATATGTACGCTCAAATTGCGCTCATATGTGGTCCACACCGGGACTCGAACCCGGTATCTTTGGATTACCGCTCGAACGCTTTCGTTTTCTCCATCCGTTTTGAGCCTGGTGTTTGATGTCTGTCTGTGTTTTCAAAAATAAAATAGGTACGGAGATCAAAACGGATGGAGAAATTGAAAGCTTACGTACACTGCATCTCTGGTCGAAAGTTTAAGACGTTGGTCCGGCAATCCAAAGATACATAATAATGCATTTTTCGAAAAACGTTTCGAAATAAAATAAAAGTTCTCGAAGTTAATAGAAATCAGATGTATTTTTCACTTTTTTTAGAGTCAATGGGTAAAAAACGGCTCCAATAAGTTATAAGGGGTTAAGTTCAAGTCTAGTGTCTTTCCCATGCTATTTACTTAGGGCAGGAACGCTGGTAATTGTCTTGTACCAAAACCAGTAGCTCTTACTGGCAGAGATGCAATTAAAAATTCGTCTATAATATCAATTTGTGACATGGTTTTTTTCGATTGGTATCACTAACCGCGAAAGTCTTAAAATTTGGAATTCAAAGGTTGACACTTGTCAGTGAGATTAGTGACATTGATTGCTGAAGAAAATTTAATAAGTGTTCCCCGCCGCGTTCAGGATCTATTAACAAATGTAGTATTTTTCATTCCTGTATATAAATTTATAGTTAATACTGTAGAAAAAAAAATATTATTTATGTCACTTTCAATTAATTTGAAATACCGTGTTTAGTTTACTTTGATCCGCGGGCTAACTTTAGTCACTAGTTTTTTAACTATAGCTGGATTTTGAACGCGCTTATAAAATTTCTTGGTTAAAAAGTAAGCTAACCTAACCTAACCTCGACAGAAATATAGGTAGGTATGCTTTTAAAATAAAATTAGACGTATTCATGCTTAAAAACCGCTTATCAATGTTGCCCCGTGGATCAAAGTAACCCCTGTTCACGGTAGTTTCTTTGTTTGTTTATTTCGTATATTATAGTATATATCTGTGTGCTGTATACATACTGGAAAAACTAAGCAAATTATATTTAAGTGATTCTCATTTGTTATATGTCAAAGTAGGTATTAAGTTTTTTGTGTAATTTGCAATTTTTAATTAATGATATTATTTTTTTATGTTTTCGACTGAAGGACCCATAGGATACCATGGTCATGAAAAAAAAGGACTTAAAATACCCATAGACCACAGCTACAATGTCAATATGGTCAATACCACCCTTAGCCTCGTAAGTCTCGCTTATTTGTGAATTTCGAACCTTCTTTAAAATATTTAATTTAAGAGTTATAAACTCGATTTGAATTCGCACTATGTGAAGTACGCGGGGACTTACGGCGAGGCTAGTGAAGGGTTTGTAATATAAAAGTTACACTTGCCTTTTTCCATGATGTGATTATTACCTATTATCGATCACGTAGTGACAGCTGCAACTGCGTCTACCACACTTATCTGTCAATGCAACTACTACAATAATAGTTTAACATTAAGTAAGATTTCAATATGGAACTAGAAATGCAAGATCGATGCGTCGACTGTAAAATTCGTTATCTATTACAAGATTTAAACCGATTTAAAAGTGTATAGGTTTATGTATTCCTGTGTGTTTATGTAAAAATCTATGATTATTAAGGATTAATTACGAATAAATAGGTATGAAAATATTTTTTATCCACACCGATCTTGTTAAATGACTAGATAAGAGTCTAATATAGACAAAAAATACTTGACAGCGACGGCGGTGGAGGACGGGTGACCTAAGTCAGTAGTGAGTTTATTTCATAACATTAATATATTTTTATCAGGTTAGTTTATTTTAATTATCCGTATCTGGTATGTAACTGGCCACTAACAAGTTTTGTTTTTATTTTCATAAAATTTATAATACGATTTCCATTAAAAACCTGTGGGCTAAAACGGCCACTTTGGACCCGCTTCGCAAAGCAATTACCTACTTACTTTTTGAGCAGGAGAAATGAAAAAGTAATTTTAGAAACAGGTTTGAAGGTATAGTAAAACTAAACATCACATCAAAACTTAGCTGCTTCGCAAAAGAAATATCCAAAATAGCTCGCCCGACTCACATAACTTTTCAATTCGCACGAGATGATGGAGGTATACTAACATGGCGCATCTTACTTTTTACGCGAACTAAAAGCAGCTTTTACTTTTTTATTGTCGCCGACGAGGCCGGCACACAAAGTGTGATAGATAAAACACTTTTCCGCACGATCGTGCGTAACAGCATATGTCACGTTTCGCGTATATTATATTATTATCGTATTCTATAATAAAGATATTTCCGTGTTTTATTTTTGTTTTGGCGACGCACAGTTATTGTAGAATAGAGAATATCTCGTTACCGCAATTTGATTTTTACTTCACATTATGCTGCAATAAAATATAAATAAATTGCTGCATTAAAAACCAAGTACATTTTTGGATACCGTATCCAGTTGTGATGCAGAATTCATTCAGACGGTCTTTTCCGAGCCTATAGGAATAACTGGACATCCAAAAAGTAAGGCTACCGCGGACGAAATTACGAGCATCTTCTAGTTTTCAATAAAATATAAAAGAAAACTGAAGAGCTCTGCGTAGCCAACATATTGTCTTTGTTTCATTTCGGACACGAGTGTTGGATGATACTTACAAGGCAAATCTTGAAATTTAATTTAACTTCCTTTCGGTTTGAGCTCTTACAATATGAAAGGTTAAATTTGTTGTCCTAAGTATTCTACGAGACAAGAAAACAACGACCCATCCACCCCTTATATATAGAGAGGTTACCTACATCTCATTTATCGAGAAAGTTTTTTTTTGACCTTATTTTTAATTACGCTCTTTAATATAGGATTGTCACAACCATAACGGGCATCGATCTTTGCTATCTACGAGTAAGCTGCATTAAGTAACATTATTCTATTCTATAATGTAAAAGCCATAATTAGATTGCTTGCACCTTTCCTTCCATTTTAACGACACATACAACTAGCTATTTCGAATTTTACTTCAAGGCAGCCTTGCTTATTATTCATCGCAATATTTTCTAATTTCAAACCGTTCCGAAAAACCAATTGCAAACTAAACAGAAATGGCTTCCGCTATTACCATCGCATACGTACATCGAACGCAGTTATAAAAATTCAATATCCTATCCAGCCAGAATTGTGTCGTTTCATTCTGCTTCATATGAGAGTCTAGCTTTTTAAATTTAAATACACTATACACAAATACCTACATGGTCCCGGCGATAGTACTGAATTCCACAGCTCGCTTTTTATTTGACGCTGTTTTGTTGCAGTCATGTATTTATAGGTACCACATTCGATACGTGGGAAAACTGAACCGTGGACCCTTTTATTATACAAAAAAACGAATTCGAGGTGTTTTTAAATATAGTGCTGGCTCGCGGAGCTGAAGGTAGTTTTTTTTCACAAGGATTTTTTCACGGCTTCGTCCGATTGAAAAGTGAGTTTTTCGAAAGAAAACACAGCATTGGGTAACTACGTGGTAACTACGTATATTTTAAAACTAATAAAATATTTGACGTATCAGGCTAAATATTACACAGCCAGGTTAGGTAGTTGGCTACAAGTCCACGTAACTAAAACACAATTTTACCAAGTTTAGGCTAATCCGTGCTGTACTGAGTAAACAAGGAGAAATTGGCTTGCTAAGTTCCAGCGAACCGTTTTCGATTTTGGTTCAACATTAAACTGCCGCCGGTATCGCTAAAGACTAGAGTAAAAGCACAGACGGGTCACTAATTCATCTTGGCACAAACAAGAGGGTACATCAATATTCTGTATTGATGATAATAAATCCCGAACGATTATGTATAAACTGTCTGTATTACTTTACTACGTAATATAATTATTTACTCATCTTGTTCTTGAAATACGAGTAAATTAACTAACTACAAAGTACTAAAAATAAAATGTCTGTACCTACCTACATAAAAGACATCTTAATAAACGTTTTCTCACTGAATCTGAAATATTTCTTAAGGTTTTTTACATGTTTAATGTGAATGTGTCTTTCCGGTCTTACCGTGACTATCTTCATTAAAATCCTGAGTCAAGAAGCCGTTGAAAAATAGATAAAAAGAGAAATGTTTGGGATAGCTATTATCCCAGTTTATTTCAAAAATACTAGTTATAATCAAAAATAAAATAAAGATAATAACAATTTTACAGATCCCGCGCATAAATATTAAAACCAAAAGTAGCTCTTCAAAATAGCCTGAAAACTTTAACAAAACCATCCGTCATGCGAACAAAACATGATTATGGTAATTGGATTAATTAAGCCAACATAAGTTAATTATGCTTTTATACGGCAGCATCAACATCATAACAATGTAATGCCAGCGTCAGGGCTTCGTCAACATTAATTCCAATTTCCAAACTAGTCAAAAAACCAGACAAGTGCAAGCGGAATTCAGGAACGAGTGAAAATACCACGTTCCTTGTACAGGGCCGTTTAATTTCTAACTTTATTTGTGGTCTTGGGAGCTCGAGAAGCCCCTTAATAAGATGAACTGAAATTTTAATAATGTGTCCGCAGGAAACCGTTGGCTGAGGTGAGGACCGAGGACAGGCGCACGAGTGGTCAGTTGTGAATATCTTCGGGCCTTTCTGACGAAGCTTTTGATGCTTATGATGCGTGTATGATTATGATTGCGATTGGTTTTTATAGCGGTCGACACACATCTACTCCTAGTGCGATACACTCTTTATTCCTGATTCGATATGGCAGAGAAACTCCGAGCATTGCCTGCTACATCTCCATACATTGACCTCTGGATGAGTGTAGATAATCTATTGTTGTTCAAAAGATATATCATTGGGACAGACGTTAACACTCTCTGGATAAGAAACAGGCACTTGTAAAGAATGTAGAACCGACCTTTGTATGGACATGCTGTAACCAAGTAGGTATATAATTGAAGTCTTCAGGCGTTATTCCAGTTTCAAAAACGTGCTTTTTAGGTGCGATAAAACGTACATCCAAGCGAGAGTCCAATGATATGGAGCTCTAAATATACAAAGTTTTAACGGTTTGCGGGGTAGTTTTAAATTGGTTAACCGGCCGTTTATAGCCAATGTGGGCAGGAGAAGTTTAGACAACTGATAGAGATCTAAGTTTGCCTTTCTGATAGTAGTGTGCTTGTTACAATAAGGGTTGGTTTAGGTAGTTTGGCCGATCTGGTAATCTGTACCTACATCTGGATGGATTCAGGTGTTTTTGTGTAAAAAAACTAAGCCAAAACTCGACTAAAACCGAAATGACTTGGAACTATCTTTGTTTGCAACTAAGTATGATGTACTTCTCCAGTATTTCATCTCGTTATCAAGTACGCTGTCATCATCACTCTTCTACATTCCTATTTATCTTTGAAAATAAATGCCTCGTCTAATCAAAACAAATGAATCGTAAAGTATTCTAAAACGACACTGCAGAATTACGCTTAAATAACATCAAGTTCCTCTGTTGAAGTTGTGGAGCCATTAATTGTAGTACCTATATGCAATTGTATTGCGAGTGTCGCAAATTCTCGCTCTGCACAATTTAACTTTTTAGCCGCGCTCGGGGCGTCTTTGTTCCACCTAATCGGGTTTCGTTGAATCGAGACTACAAATGCGCTGAATTTGCACAAACATAAATCTGAATAAGTGTATTGTGTATTAGATTTGAATGCAAAGTTAATCGTTGGAAACTACATCGAAGTTGTGAAGAGCTCCGTGTCTTAAGACGAAGGTTTTTTAACCAATGTGTGTTGCCAGTAATGACATGCGGCACTGAAACGTGGTCGCTCACAATGGGCCTCATAAGAAGGGTCACAGTTACTGAAAGGGCAAAATGGAGCGAGCTATGCTCGGAGTTTCCTTGTGGGATCGAATCCGAAATGATGAGATATGCAAGAGAATCAAGGTTGTAGATATAGCTTAGAAAGTCGCCAAACTTAAGTGGCAGTGGGCGGGGCACATTGCTCCTCGAACCAATGGCTGTTGAGGCAGAAAGTTTCTTAAGTGGCGACCGTAGACCGGAAGACGCAGCGTGGGAAGGCCCCCAACAAGGTGGACCTATCGCGTAGAAATTGGATGAGGGCGGATCAAGACCGATCATTATGAAGAACTTTGGGAGAGGCCTTTCTCCAGCAGTGGACGAACGGCTGATATGTTGATGACACAGGGTTTCCTTAAGGGGAAAGGGGCTAATTTCCACTATTGCACCGTGATGTGACTATCATTATGTAATATATTATGGAGCAAGTGATAAATTGAGCATTTTTCATAATTCCCGGACATAAATGACTAAGTACCGACATAGAACGGTTTTAAGAGGCCTTATTCCTTTTAAAATGCTGATTGTTTAGACATTTTTCTCTATTATCAAACATGTTTCTTAATATACTATTGATGTTACTTTCTAGAACAGGGCTATTGGGATTTATTGGTATATATTTGAAACCTACAGTTTGTATTTTTCATTGATAATTTTTGTTTCAAAAACTACTCGAAATTGACAAAATTCACGCGGAAAATTAGTTTTTTTAACTTATTTTCGACTGTACGTAATGAAGGCGTGAAATAACTATGTTACTTGCTAGAACTCGGGGAAAAGTATTATTCACTTCAAAAAGTTGGTTGAAATTATCAATATATTTGTCATAATATGAAAAAAATAAATTTTAAAAGGAATAAGGCCTCTTAACGAAAAAATACTATATACATTTTAAGTATTTGAGTTTCATGAAATCGACTTTGACCAGATTATTACATGTGTATTTTACAGGCATTTTATCCCCTAAGTATAGATTGATGTTTCATAACTGATATCATAATGCACGGGCGTTAATGACAAGGTACCTACTTAGGTCGGATTTTCTTACAAAAATATCCTAACCATTATCAAACTTTATCCATAGCATAATTGATAATACTATACAGATTTTTGGTATACGAATTTCATTAAATCGACATTGATAAGTTTTTTTAAGTCCTCTCATGAATCTTTGAAGGCAAATAGATCATGTCGCTAAAGTATCCATAACACGGATATTTATCCGTAATACATATTTGATTTCAATGAACTGCCTCATTTCACATTCATCATCAAAGGTCTTTCAGACTTTTAGAGTCAAACAGTGGCATGTAGGAAAACAACACATTTTACATTAGGAGAGTTAGAAACGTGTCATGTTTAATTTTTCTCCCTTTACAAGTGTCAAGTCCTATTGCAGGACAATGTTGCCAGGGGCGGAAATGTCAACATTACTCATTAAAGGAGAGCGCTCTAATTGCACGGTGTCATAACCCTAATTAAGTTCTTGGCTCTATGACAATTAACATTGCTTTGTTTAGTCTAACTACCCTGTCGTGAAATTAGCTGGGACTTAGCGTTAATCCTGGCGGTAAATCCACAATTGACATAGGATTTGAGAATACTATAGATGTAAACATACGTAAGTCCTTTGAGTTTGACAGAGTTTATTGTTTTTCCCATTAGATGGCGTTTTTATGTTCATGGTAATTTCTAATTCACGTAAACGAAGATTCCCCATCGTTTAATTAATGAAAGAAGTATCTATTCATTGAATATTGATGCAAAGGTTAATAATTGTAGTTAACTTTTTTGCGATCGGGTGGTTATCAAACCCTAGCTCATACTTTTTCCGATGTATGCTACATAATGATTATTGTCTAATCCAACTTTCATGCCGGCTCCACATGTTTGGCAAACAACGGCAAACATACAGGACGGAGTTATACGTTAGAGTGAGCACGACATAGTTCCGTTTCACGTGCCGTTGTTTGCCAAACATGTCATAAGAGACAAACCTTCCAACTTCTTATTACCCAGCAGGCTGAAAATAGCAGAATACGGGACGAAGTTTTAAAACTGCTGCTAGACGCCGTTTAATAATTAAACAAGCCTACAATCTTAAAATATCTCAGCACGTCGTTCGCAATACAAAGCTACATCCATCTTCATTTGTGCTCCTGAGATATTACGGGCAATTAATACGAATTCCTATTTTCATTTATTCGCGTTAAAGCAACGTTCATAACTGAAGGTGGGGCTTAATCAATTTAAAGGGAGGAAAGTGGCGAAGTTTCGGGACTCTTCGAAGCAAAGTCGTGAAACTGGAAGTTAGCGCCATCTACCGGGACGTTAGTGCTTACAGCAAACACTATTAATTTAATTAGCGTTCTTGCACACTTGAGAATTACATTCTTGATGCAGTTTGCATAAGTAGTAACTATTTTAGAGCTAGCTTTAAATCTCTAATGTGAAATCTTAAGAGAGAAGTTAATATCTATGTCGCAGTCATCTGGTTGAATCTGCTATTTGATTGAATGACTAGCGCGTTCATTGAATGACAACATTCAATTGAATGACTAGGCCGAACGTTGATTGAACAAGCGTCACTCAACGTCCAACTAGGTAGCGGATTGTAACATAGCCCTTTGAACAGAGCAGACGTAAAATCAGTCAGGTGATTGAAATACTAAATGACGTTGAGTCAAGACGTTGAACTTTATATTAAACAACTTGACGAGTTGTCCTTTAGTCATTCAATTGAATGTTGTCATTCAATGAACGCGCTAGTCATTCAATCAAATAGCAGATTCAACCAGATGACTGCGACATCTACATAAATAGTCCGTATTTTTAGTCCCGACGTAGATCAGCCAAAGTAAAGTCTTTTAATTTATAGTACATTTTAGTGGAATGTCACCACAGTCATTGTGTATATCGCCTGGCGACAACCAAAACTCACTAGAATTTCTGTCCTCGTATCTAGTTTGTAGATTTTTGATACTCAGGTACAACCTTGTTTTAAGTAGGTATTTATTACTTAATGAGTTTTGATTGTCAACAGATCTACAGGAGCAGGAAAAGCTCTTAAATTACGTTAACACTTTATCAAAACCTTTAACAAAATGTTCGTACTAAAATGCTATAATTTAACACGTCGCAAAACTAACTCTAAAAACCTATTTAAAGTGCTCGTAGAGCCGTAAAGAGCGTTTAAATTCTGATACACTGGAAAATAAAAAGGGGACATATGGCATTTCATTTAGACAGGCGCCATCCAATTCCAGTACTCAGAAATTCTATCCTTTAAAATAAAAAACAGGGAGCTGGATTTATCCGTCCATTTCATAAATGAATAGAGTATTTAAAAGTCTGTGTTGATTACATTTAGCTATGTAAAGCCTGACCAGAAATATATGAGGATTGTGAATGTCGCTATTTATAAGATTTATATGGCAACAACTTTGCAACCAATCGCAACCACCATTATAATGTTTTTTTTTAAATACCTGTCAGTTCCACAATATTAACCTCGTAATATCATTTAATGGAATGCACTCCTTTTCCAGGCTGTTTTTCGTGTAGTAAACACGTGTACACTTTATTTATAATATTACGTTCACGACTGTGAATGGTTTTGGGCATTTTCTTTTGATATTTTTAAATATTTGTCTTTTAAAGAGGTGCTTACGAATGACATTGACATTGTTGACAAACCATCATAAAATCATTGCCAGTGTAAGATATTAGTTTCAGTGAAATTCCGCAATACGGCGTATCCTCATATATTTCTGGTCAGGCTTTAAATACCCCTTTGAGTAATGACAATAGGCTTATTAAGCCTAAGTTTAATCACCAGTTAGTAGATACTATCGCATAAATCTTACTTAAAGTAAATGTATAAATAAGCAATTCTCGAAAATGTATCCCTTTTCTCAAGGGCGTTTAAATCCATCCAACACAATAACACTAAACTAGAAAACGTGAGTACTGCCACTCTATTAGGTGTAGACCTTGACTCAAATATGAGCCGGAAAGGCCATATTCAAAAACTAACAAAACGGCTATCATCTTTTATCTACGCACTCCAACACCTAAAGCGCGTAACTGACTTACAGACAGCTCTCACAGCGTATTACTCGTATGCTTATTCGATAATGTCCTACGGCTTGGTTCTATGGGGCAATAGTAGTGATATTGATAAAATATTTATTTTACAAAAGAAATGTATCAGAATTATAGTTAATATAGACCAAATGGTATCATGCAAACCTCACTTCATAAAACATCAAATACTAACAGTCATTTCAATGTATATATACGAATCATGCAAATTCGTCAGAAAGCATTTAAATCTATACTCACCGAATATAATAACTAAAATTAAAAGAAATGAACGTGGCCAAAATCAGCTGAAAATGCCCTTCTCAAAACTAAAACTCGTCTCGTGTAGCCCCCACCACATGGCTATTAAAATTTATAACCGGCTCCCGAACTCAATAAAAAATCTGGAAAACCCACGACTGTTTAACAAACAGTTAAGGTTGTTTTTAGTAAATAAATGTTTTTACAGTTTAAATGAATATTTTAACGATGTTTTATAGCAAATGATTAGTTAAAGTTTGCGTGCAATTAATTTTTATTTTAAATAATGTTAATGTGTAAAATAGTAATAATTTGTGCCCTCTGACATTGCTATGCCCTTGCAGGGCGTCACATGTATACCTATTGTCTTATCTTTAACACCTTCTATGTTTGAAATGTGATATGCAATAAATGATTCTATTCTATTCTATTCTATTCTATTCTATATGCTAATTTAATTAATTATATTAAGTAATCGCTGAAACAGTAACGTAAGGCTAAAAGTGGTATTAAGGGTTCTCTGCCTTTTCACCGAATAAGTTTCGTAGAATGTTTTATTTCGCAGAAGTATAATTTAGAAGAAAGCATTTTTCTCTGAAACCGTAAATTATTTGGGGTTGTTATAAAAAAAACCTAACCTAATCTAACCTAATCTATAGATTAGGATGATATTTGCAAAATCGATATAATATGACTACAGAGGAATAAAAATTCTGCGAAGTGAAAATTCAACGAAATGAAATATTCGAAGAAAAATAATTCTACGAAAAGGTAGAACACATCTCAATCACCAACCAATTTCGAAGAACAACGGTCTTAACTGTCAATGAAAATGATACCAAATCGAAGTCTGATCCGTTTCCTAGAATGCCATTTCCATTATCTAGACTAATTAATTACGCACCAAACACATCCTACTTTATCTTCGGTTAGTGGAAAACGGTTTATTTATTACTTGAATTTCCATTCCGCGGTTATTAAATTGAAACAAAATATTACGATTTTATCTATTGTTACCGCAGATCAGTAAGATTTTGCGGCAAAAATGTTTTCCCATTTTCCATGAAATACACCCGTAGGTAATAACATAAAAAATGGTTTGTATATAGACGGGATACTTTGTTTTTGCTTTTCTCATCGTTAGTCTTCATCGTTAAAAAGGGAACGTAATTAGAAAGCTGGAGTCGCGATATCTTAATCTATAAGATGGAATATTTAAAATCAATTAGTTTCGGAACGTTCTGTAAGGGATGTCGAGGAATCCCGGGGGTAATTTGCCTTCAAATTAATTAATATTACTTAAAAAGGGTTATAAAATAAATAACAGAACACTCCAGTGATTTGAAGTAGAAATATCTTGGGCGCCAATTCAAGAAATACTCTTTATGAAATGTCAAAAACGAACAAAAAATGTAAAACACCTCTCCTTTCCGTGTATTTTTGAATGAGTTTTTAGTGGTTTTAATGATGAATTATATATTTCAATGTGGAAATAGGCGATGAAAGGTGTCATTTTTTTAATCCGAAAGGCTCTCCCGTATCTCATCCTAGTTCGATAACAGAGGAACTTGTTCTTCCGTTGTAGAAATAATCGTGAGACAATAACGTCAAAATCACGCGGTAAAAACACTTGAGAGATCCACCCAAATTTAGTTTTCAAGCCAGCGAAACCACGAGACATCAGCCAGCAGCAGACGTCAGTCTCTGTACTCTTTTATTTCTAGTCTGTGGAATTCACGTTTTAGCTGAATGTCTAAAAAATGCGTAGATGTAACGCGCAAAAATCTATTAAATAGTTACTAAAACTAGTGGCTTTCTGAGCTGTTTATTTCGAAATGGTTGGAATTTGAATTTTTTTACGTTATAAATCGCCATATTTACACCTTTTTGAAAAATCTCTAAATACTGAATCGGAAAAAAAATATGAGAATCGGTTGATAAATCCGACCTGCTGGTCTATGATGGTTGCTTTTATCACGCGATAAATAAGTGACAAAGCATCCGTCACGTTTTGACAAAATGCGAGTGTGAGTGACAGATGCTTTGCCATTTATTTATTAATCATAAACGCAACCATCATGGGCCCTAGTAGCGGAAAACAGGCGGAAATCTGACTGAACATCCCAACAACCAAACATATGAAAGATTTTTGGCCAAATTGAAACGGAGACGCTTCGTTCGATTCGCTCGCTCGGTTCAATAAAATATCTTCCCATTCACACACACGTAAATACGTAATTAGCGGACAAATGTTAAGCACGTAACATAAAACAGACTTAACCAAATCACATCGAACTCCCCTTGAAATACGAGTGGCCTGCAACGCTAATTGGGGCTCGGATATTTGCAATTAGATTACGGCCACTGTGAACAGATTACTTATTACTGTGACAATGTGTGGACAATGGCGGGGTGCGGGAATTGACTTCATTACGATCGATTTGTTGTCTGTTATACATAAAATACTGTTACTCCACTTTTGGGGGTCTCCTAGACTTCTGTGGACCAATGATGATGACGTCACTGACTAGCAAGCATGTGATTGCGAGTGACGAGCACTATAACATGTATTTATCGCGTGATAAACGCAACCATCAGAAATGTTTTAAGCGGTTTACACTCACGTACTCATGTGAAATTGTCGTATTGTTCGTTTAAAAAAGCCACACTCAAATCGGTTCATCCGTTGGAGAGCTATGATACCACAGACAGACATACAACACGCATGTTAAACTTAATAACACTCCTCTTTTTCGGTAAGGGGTCAAAAGTGGACTAAGTTACCTAATGACTAAGTTACCGTAAGACGTATGGGTGTCCCATCATAAGCTCGCTGGTAAAGTTAAATTGGCAAGAGTAGGTGGGTCACGCTAAAAAACCGAAGAATCAGATGTCAGGTTGCGAAAACCAGGGACCTAATTTGAGATTGACATTTGAGTGATCACCAAACGTCAAATCTCTATTAGATAACAGTTATATCGCCATTGAACTGCGATGTGATGAGCTTAAAAGTGACATATCTCATCTCAATTTTGGAAATACGAAGGCGATAATGATTGTCAAAAATGTTATTCATGTATATAAATTTCTGTTTTGAACGAAACGTAACGGACTAATTTCACGTACCTACTACGCGGTCAATTTAACCTTTCGAGCGCCAAGCGGCAAAGCAATTCACCGTGGCACTGACGCCAAACCAAAAAAAAAAAAGTGCTCCAAAATCAACAGAGATTGAAAAACACAGATAGTGGTTTGAATTAGCATGTTTTTGACCATTGAAATTTTAATTCCCGATGACGTGATTTGCCGTCTTTGGCGGTCAAAGGGTTAAAGTATGCGCCTGTTATTTATGTCGTCACATACAAAGGAAGCGAAAATTTTGCGCGTCCGAATTGACGAAGTTGCGATGTTCTAGGGATATCGCCACTTGTCAAGTAGGCACACGTCAAAAAAGACAGATGGCGATGAAAAGGAGAGGTCTCCATTATATCTCTAAAATTGGTGGAATACCCCCTCAGCACGACAAATCTTATAACATGATATACTTACTTTAGTTTTGGTACTTGCCATTCGTCCTTAAAGAAACGGGGAGAGGGTAAATGATGACACGAAAATTGGCAAGGCACACAATTTTAATCGCAGTATTTTTAAGCATGAGAGATTTGTTTTTAATTTATCATGTAAAAATACCCGCATGTAAGGCCCTTACTGATCACAGGTGATATTAGGTAGGTAGATATAGGTATGTATCCATATTACGTAGGTTGATCAGTTAAATCAATTATAAGAAATGTGTGGTTCGTAAATAGCACAATGCGTACGTAATATATCTAATTAATATTTATATATTATTTATTCTCATACCTATTTCATAAATTTCCTTCTATTCTATTTTCGTTTTGGTACGTTTCTTATTTATTTAATAAGCTGGTACCTACACGTATGTCTTAAATTTTGTGTGATCAGGTGCTATAATTTCCAGTGGAATACACTCCCATGCTGTGAATAATTTTCATATTCCGATAACAATGAAATGTACATAGCTCAATAATGAGGGAGAGGCTAATATTGACAGATAGGGTGCAGTTTGATTACCATGTTAAATGGTATTGTAGACATTTCCGATTTCTGATTACTAACATCGCTGTTTTGTTTAACTTGAGAGTGAAATATCGCAGTAGGCGGACGGCATCAAAATTAACTGACAATACAATACCTACAATACAATACAAAATGCTTCATTGCACACCAAAAAAGTTTACAAATTCAATACAGGAACAATAATTTTAATAACGGTAGACAACAGGCGGTCTTATCGCTAAAGAGCGGTCTCTTCCAGACAACCTTTAGGTAGTGGAGTTGATTAGTATAAAACACACAATGAGTAGGTGATGCAGAAGGGGAAGGGAGAACAAAATAATTATCATCAGATAAGCAAGTAAACGTATCGACAATGTTAGATTGCAAAGTGACATATGCCAGTAATAAAGTCTAGTTTGACCATACCTAGGCGTCTGTTAGCGTCTGTATGCATACTATGCATCGCTTTAAGAGGCCTTATTGCTTTTAAAATGCTGTTTCTTAACATTTTATTGATGTTACTACCTAGAACAGGGCTATTGGGTCGGTTTCAAATATATTTGTATATATTTGAAACCTACAATTTGAAATTTTTATTGATAATTTTTGTTTCATAAACTACTCGAAATTGACAAAATTCACGCGGAAAATTAATTTTTTCAACTTATTTTCGACTGCATGCAGGGATGGTAGGTAGCCGCCCCGTATGAGAATTCATTCTCAAAAAAAATGGGACAAAGGCTAGGAGACTGCATGCAATGAAAGCATGAAATAGCTATGTTACTACCTAGAACTCGGGGAAAACTACATATAATTCACTTCAAAAAGTTGGTTGAAATTATCAATATATTTGTCATAATATGAAAAAAATAAATTTTAAAAGGAATAAGGCCTCTACATGCGGCTTAGTGCACAAATTTTATCATAATAAACGCTAAAACGCCGATACAGAACATTTCCTTTCCCAATGGGAATGTGTAGGTAAGACAGGTAAATAGATTTTTTTAGTAGTTACACAATGGTCGATTAATAGCTGATTTTTAATACACCCAAATGGGTGAATTCGTTAACCTAAATAGGTTAACGAATTGTGTTCACTACTCCTCGCGATCTAAAAATATCCGTAAAAAATGAAAAATACGAGCAAAGACAAAAGTAAAAAAATATGGAAAATTCGAGCAGATACACAAAGAAAAGTTAAGTCGATAAATGACGAGCACCAACATATTTTAAAAACAACTTAGTCGAAAAACATTATCGTTAGCCCAAAGAAACCTCTCAAGAAGTTATCTCCACTCACGGTTCCCATTTTAAAAATGCATAGGCGACTGCCTCAAAAATCATGCGGATAGGAATGATTGAAAAAAGTTAGCCTCCAGCGAGTTAGTGGTGCGACGCGGCGCGACGCGCGTTGAATAAATTATAACTCTCTTTAGCTTATATTAGGGTGATGGAGTGAAGAAAGTATCGAGTCGGTACTTGTTTGACCAGTGATTAGGTTGACTGGTAGCTTGCCTACCCTGTTTCTTTTCGTTTTTTCCGTTTCTTTTCGCCATTGACGGATACGTCAAGGAGGACGATATATACTCTGTTTCTACATATTTACTGGGGAGCAAGCAGAGCAAGCTACTTGTATGTATGTAGTTGTCTCCATGAGGGTGAGGGCTAGCGGTAGCAGGGCTAGGTTACTTTGCCGCGACTTCCCTTGTCGCGCGAGTCAGCGTTACGTCTTGCTCACACGGTATGGAAAGGAAAGTGACAGGTAGTATTTGTCACGCGTCAAAGAGTCGCGTGTCACAGTTATCCTAGACGTGCAGAAGACACATCAAGGCCTTCGATTGCGAAGACTGAGCAGGAATTTTATACTAAGCAAGATTTTACCACCAACCTCCCCCTCCGACCCACCTTTTTTTGTTTTTCTCTCCCATTGCCGTCGCGACCCATATTTGTAAATTTTTCTATACTTTATTTCAATAAATATATACTTGTATGTATACTGTTATAAAGTTATAAATAAGAAATCTACTGTTCGAATTCCAAGCCAAGAGTAACTCGCTATGCCCCACCTGTCGCGACAACAACTGATCGTTTTACAGTGGACTATTTATTACACCGCTCCGTAGTATTTTTTTGGAATCTTATAAAAATCGACTATACTTAGCCTCAAACTAACCAATGCTTGTATTACTTATGGGTACTATACGACGATATATTAACGATAATAAAGATTGAAAACAAATTGCCTCCAGTGAGTTAGTGGCGCAACGCGCGCTGAATAAATTATAAGTCTCTTTAGCTTATATGAGGGTAATGGAGTGAAGAAAGTATCGAGTCGGTACTTGTTTGTCCAGTGATTAGGTAGAACATACGATTGAAGACATAGCAAAAGCTTCTTATCTTTCAGTGATTTTTATGCATCGCTTTTCGCGATTACTATACCTATCGTTTCACGTTTTGTGTACTGCTCCTATTATAGGGGCGCCTGATCATAGGGTAGGTCTCAAACTGACATAAAGCCCTATAATTTTCTGTGAAATGAAATGAAATGAAATGAAATGAAATGAAATGAAATGAAATGAAATGAAATGAAATGAAATGAAATGAAATGAAATGAAATGAAATGAAATGAAATGAAATGAAATGAAATGAAATGAAATGAAATGAAATGAAATGAAATGAAATGAAATGAAATGAAATGAAATGAAATGAAATGAAATGAAATGAAATGAAATGAAATGAAATGAAATGAAATGAAATGAAATGAAATGAAATGAAATGAAATGAAATGAAATGAAATGAAATGAAATGAAATGAAATGAAATGAAATAATTTATTCAGTAAGTAGGCCACAGGGGCACTTTTACAAGTCAGATTGTGAATCTACCGGCATTTCGCAAGAGGAGACCGCTGTTGAGAAGAAAGCCGAAAGAAACTCAACAGTAAGTCATTTTTTCGTAAATAATACTTAAAACAATTACATAATACATTTGTGTTATAACTAATTACACTGGTACACGTAAAGGAGATGTATAGATACTCCAAATCAATGTTAATTAGGAACATTAAAATGAAAATTTAACGATAAATTAAAAATATTAAATATATCCAGAGATGTATAAAGTCTCTATGTGTCACAACATGCACTAGAATATAATCACTTAATTAATTAAATTCCTTAGAGATGTATAAGGTCTCTAGGCGTCAACGTGAATAATTTACAATAGAAAATAATTATTAAACCTAAATTTCTTAGAGATGTATATGGTCTCTAGGCGTCATAACATGCAATAAAATATTTTAAAATTATTTAATTTCCTCAGAGATGTATAAAGTCTCCGAGTGTCATACTATACAAAGCTGTTTCTTAGAGATGTATACAGTCTCTAAGAGTTCAAAAAGTTAAAATCAACATTGAATAACTTCAATCGAGTACAGGATGAAGTTTCTCACGTTTGCTTAATTTAACACTAGTATGCGGTTCCTACATATTTAATTTAATTTGGCCCTTGCTAGCATGAACAGACCGGACCCCACAAACGGCACCCGTTCACGAGTATGACGCATATCTCAGCCATCGCCTCCCTCAACCATATTATAGGGAAGGCTGTAATCCCTGGGTTCTTATCACTTTGTACCACTGGCAGTCACATAGTGGTTTTTCTTTTTTACTACGACAAACAAGCATGCGGCCCGCCTGACGTTACGGCGCGGTCATGACTTCGGTCTTACGGCGCAGCCACGAGTTTACAAGACCAGCGGCAGCGGTGAGCGTCCAGCGGCTAAAACAAAATCATACCGATTCTATGAAGCATGCTACGAACCGGGCGCGCGGTACAGCTCTAGCGGTTTTTACTGAGCGAATTGCGACGCCCGCGCGGCGAGCTGTGTGGGAACAAATGTATCGTATCGGCGACTAGGAAAGATGCCACGATTTCAGAACGGCGCGTTAGGGTGCGTCTCCACTGAGCGTAGCGGAGTGGAGACGTCCGGAATCGACCAATCATCTGAGTTGCAATCTGTATCTCAGCTCCGCTTCACTAGTATAAATAAAGTAGGTACTCTGTGGCTTCACTCTTATGATTGGTCGATTCCGCACGACTCCGCTTCAGAAGACGCACCCTTAAGGCGACGGGTACCTACTGCGAAACTAGCGCCACTTTCGTTTTTTTTTTCTTATACCTTCATAATCTGATATTTTTTTAGAAATAGCTGAAGTCTAGGAGCTAGCAAAACACCTTTAATATTTATTAAATTACTTTACACAATTTGTTCACTGTAGTTTATCCTACAAAACTTGTTCACGTCAAAAGCGGCCACAATAGTTTTGGGCAAGTTTTTAGACCACTAAAGAACAAGACATTGTGTATAATTATTTAATAAATACTAAAGGTGTTTTTCCAGCTCCTCATATCTTGTAATTACTGAAAATTGATCTGGTTTAGAAGATATAATAAAAATTCGTAAGTGGCGCTAGTTTCGCATTACCCGTCGCCTTGAGCAGACACCTCCGCCTATGGACGCTTGCGGCGGCGCCAGGAGCATCACATACGCGTTGCCGACCCTTTAAGAGGCCTTAGGACGTGGCCACATGTCCACGACACGGCGTCGTAAACGTAAAACGACACGGTGTCGCGTCGGAGCGCGACACATTATCCACCGTGCGAATATACGTTGCCGCGTCGTGAAAACACACGACACGGCGTCGTAAACGTAAAACGACGCTGTGTCGCGTCGGAGCGCGATACATTATCCACCGTGCGAATATACGTTGCCGCGTCGTGAAAAGACATGCTGCACCGGGCACCGCAGGTCGCGCCGCGCGCCGGGCAGATTAACTTTGCTGTGTTGAGTAGATGCACGGTGCGGTGCCACGTTCGATTACGACGCCGCAGCTTCTCGTACATGTTCAAAATATTTTGCGATCAGTTTTCAATTCGACATGGATCCTATCACACGTATTCTGCTCTTGTTGCTTTTAAGAAGAATCATGAAGAAAAAGCAGAAGAAACGAAAATGTTGGATAAATCCATATCTTTCTACTATGAACCATGATGGCAGTCATTTCAAAAGGAAGTACGAGGCTTTAAAAATAAGTGATCACAAGTTTTATGATTATTATAGAATGTCTGTGTCAAGTTTTGAAGAACTATTATGGAAAATATCGCCTCGTTTAAAAAGGCAAAATGTATTTAGGAAACCAGTTCGACCTCTGGAGATGTTGGGATTAACAATAAGGTAAGAATTACGTATATTCGCACGGTGGATAATGTGTCGCGCTCCGACGCGACACAGCGTCGTTTTACGTTTACGACGCCGTGGCGTGTGTTTTCACGACGCGGCAACGTATATTCGCACGGTGGATAATGTGTCGCGCTCCGACGCGACACAGCGTCGTTTTACGTTTACGACGCCGTGTCGTGTGTTTTCACGACGCGGCAACGTATATTCGCACGGTGGATAATGTGTCGCGCTCCGACGCGACACAGCGTCGTTTTACGTTTACGACGCCGTGTCGTGTGTTTTCACGACGCGGCAACGTATATTTGCACGGTGGATAATGAGTCGCGCTCCGACGCGACACCGTGTCGTTTTACGTTTACGACGCCGTGTCGTGGACATGTGGCCACGCCCTTATTCCTTTAAAAAAAAATTTTTTTCATATTATGACAAATATATTGATAATTTCAACCAACTTTTTGAAGTGAATAATACTTTTCCCCGAGTTCTAGGTAGTAACATAGTTATTTCACGCTTTCATTGCATACAGTCGAAAATAAGTTAAAAAAACTAATTTTCCGCGTGAATTTTGTCAATTTCGAGTAGTTTTTGAAACAAAAATTATCAATGAAAAATTCAAACTGTAGGTTTCAAATATATACCAATAAATCCCAATAGCCCTGTTCTAGAAAGTAACATCAATAGTATGTTAAGAAACATGTTTGATCATAGAGAAAAATGTCTAAACAATCAGCATTTTAAAAGGAATAAGGCCTCTTAAGAACCTATATTTACGCCCCTCTTGAAGAATCCCATTACATTGCTTCATTTTTACATAGTTACATTGCTAATGACGTATTAATTAAAGCATACCATCAAATATGGAAGAGGCTATATAAAGTTATACGTTGACTTAGTCCTCGTCTACTACTTAAACATGAAGGTGCAGAGAAGGACGACAAAGGGGATTTGAAGAGAATCGGACGGCAGGGTTCTAGTGCTTTAGAATAGAATAGAATAGAATAGAATAGTCTTTATTTCGTCATCGCAGGTAACAATCAGGTAACAATGGTGGTAAAATATGCAGCAATTCCATGACGCGCCTTTTGGCATACGAAATACATTATGATTAACTTAAAACTAATACAATCAATAGTAAAAATAATAAAAATAAATATAAATGTTAATGTCAAAATATGGTTACAATTCATTACAGTACAGATTACACTTCTTATTTCTCAATGTCAAGGTCAGAATCATTAAAATAATCATTAATAGAATAATAACACTTATCTACGAGCATTCTTGAAAGCAATTGTTTAAATTTTTTATTGTCAGTATTTTTAAAAATTGTAGGTAATTTATTATACAGTTTTGGGGCCATTACACTAACGTTGCGTGCCATCAATGCGGTATTATATTTCGCTATGCGTACTAACGGTTTCCTGGGTCGCAAGTTATTTCTTGGGTTTGTTTCCATTACTGGGAAAAGAGCGGGATTACTTTTAACGAAGTTGCAGCATTCGTAAATGTACAAACAAGGCAATGTTAGCAGGTTGAGAGACTTAAAATGTGGTTTGCAACTTTCCGTGCTTTCAAGCTTACAGATGGCCCTAACGCAGCGCTTCTGTGCTCTGAACAATCTGTCTTTGTAGGAAGAATTTCCCCAAAATATTATGCCAAATCTTAAAATAGAGCATACGAAACCGTGGTAAGCTGCTAGTACAGTTTCTTTTGCAGATGTCTTTGCTAGCTTGTAGAGGGCGTACGACAATGTGTACAGTTTTTTGCAAACCTGTTCAGAGTGAGACTCCCATTTCATATTTGTATCTATATCAATACCTAGAAATTTAGTAATGCAAGTTTTATTTATAGTTTGACCTTTATATTCAACGTCTAATTTCGGCATAGCTTTCTTTTGAGTAAACTGCATAACGCTAGTCTTCTCTAAATTAATTTTTAAATTATTAAGTTCTAACCATTTGATAATTTCCGAAACAGTTGAGTTAACATCATCCTCGTAATCTATATTTGTATCAAGCTGTATGAATACCGTACAATCATCTGCGAATAAAATCATTGGATGTGGGCTACTTTTTACAATGTCATTAATATATATTAGGAACAATAACGGTCCCATTACGCTCCCTTGAGGCACTCCATATTTTACATATTTACGGTCTGAGATATATTTCTTTTCCTCTTTTGATGTGGTACAAATTTGCGTAAGTTCCGTATATTGTTCCCGTTTTTCTAAATATGATTTTAATAACTGATGAGCGTTTCCACGAATACCGTAACTGTACAGTTTTTTTAACAAGATTTCGTGGTCTACATGGTCAAACGCTTTGCTCATATCCATAAATATTGCACAAGAAGGTTTTCTTAAGTCGAGATTTGTAATAACTTTTTTTACTAAGTCATAAATGGCCCTGTTTATAGTGTTGTTCTTTCGAAAACCTTTCTGCTCCTCAATTAATATGTTATGCTTGTCCAAAAAACTATATATTTTGTTATACATTAATTTCTCGAACACTTTAGTAAAAACTGGTAAAAGAGTGATAGGTCTGTAATTTTGAATCATATCTTTGTTACCTTTCTTATACAGAGGTTTGACAATTCCCAATTTTAAACTACATGGAAAAATGCCGGTAGAAAAACTTAAATTAATGATGTGGCTCAAAGGCTCTGCAATATATCCACTGACATGTTTTATTACTTTGGTGGTTATATCATCAAATCCAACACTCTGAGTATTTTTAAGACTTTTGATTGTATTATGAACGTCGTAGGGTGTGACCGGAGCCAAAAAAATTGTGTTAGGGTTGCTATTGATATTAGTGCTAGCTGATGTGGAATGGGATGCATTGCCTTTTACTTCGCCGATAAAAAAATCATTAAATGCGTTTGCAATGTTTGTTGGACCTGTAATATTAGTATTATTGAATTTTATGTTTTGTATTGGTTCCCTTGGCACGCTTTCTTTACATTTATTTATTACCTTCCACATAGCTTTAGATTTATTTTTAGCCATTTTGATAAAGTGGTCATTTTGGGAACGTTGAGTCAGGTTAATTATTTTTTTTAAACGGTTACTATATATTTTTAACATATCTTTTGCTTTTGCTCTCATATTTTTATTATTGTTGGACCTATACATCCACAGCATTTGTCTTTTTTTGCGACAACATAATTTAATACCTTTTGACATCCATTTATTTTAAAGCTATTAGGTTTAAAGATTGTTTATTGTCAAAAGAGGACCAAGAGGCACCAGAGCGAGAGGCCGCCCGCGCGCCAGGTGGGCTGACGAAATAAAGGCGGTAGCCGGTCAAACATGGCTAGACATCGCGAAGGTCAGAGAAAACTGGTTTTCATTGGAGGAGGCTTTTACCCGTAGGGGGTCCATACAGGACGACCAGTCCTAAAACATAAATTATTTTTAAATTTAATCTGTATGGAATGAAATAAAGCTTTATTATTATGATGTCGCACCCTTTCACGGGACAATGGTGTCCCGGACCTTTGGGAGGCGTGCACGGAGCCGAAGCCAACGAGCAGAGGCCCTTTCGACAATTTAATGAAATGTAAGGGGTACACCATGCGGATGCTCCCCCTGCCTGTGTCATGAAACGCACACAGAGACTGCACCCGCAAGATGTAAGAACTATTGTGGTTGTATGGAGTCTAAACATGGTACTAGGCAGCGAACGAATAAAACATAGAAGCCTAACTAGCGTCGGAAAATGGCCCCACGGATTTTGTGTCAGTTAAGGCGGGGCGTAAATTTTGTGTCAAACGGCTGTCTAGTTTGCAAATGGCGACGCAACCGAACAGTTGCATTACGTGACATATATGAAGTCTCAAAGTAACAAAATATGCCATAATGTTCAGTGAAATGGTGTATTAATCACTCAGGAAAACACAAAAAAAAAAGTTGGTGTCAGTTTTCATACGTAAATAAAGCCGTACACATATTAATTTAATTTATTTTACGTAACAGATTTTGTATAGGGATGGTGTTATGCCATATGACTAATTTATATACGATGTTTGAAAAAAGTAATGCAATCAGTGGCGTGCCTAGGCTTATGGGTAAATCCATTTTATTGCCGCATTACTGTTCAAAGTACAATTTCAATAATACACAGGTTGGGCGTGGGTTTTGGGGAAAATATGAGCTGTTTTTTTCTGAGCGAAAGTTAGAGTGCCTACCTTTCCTTCGCCTATTAAAAGACCTGCACACTTTAACTCATCACAATCGCACGGAACAACTCCTTCCATTGTTTAAAGCCACAGTAATCACAACAACAAACAAAATCAAAACACGATCACTATCTATAATATTACCTACTTCTACTTATTACTACGCTCAAACAAACACTACACTAACTAAATATTTCTAAACAACGTGAAGTTAAATCACTCCTTTTTACGCGAAATTTGCAAGTGGCCGATCCGTAGCTAACTTCACTTCACTTGAAGCAACGTAGAGTAGGCGGTATGAATGAAGCCCGATTGCAAGCCAACGCGTGCGAGGGAGAAGACTAGCGGTGACATAGAACGGCGACGAGCCATAGCGCGGCGCAGTCGGTACGTGGACAAATTTTGAACCACGCGGCGTCGACAACAATTTGAAATTGACAACATTTCATATTTTTAAGACAATCATTTTATTACTTTTCTGAATTCTGCTTAAAAAGTTGAAGTAATCTCTGTTTTTATTTATTTTCTGAGATGATTATTTATTTTATTATTAATTTATAAAAACATACTCATTTTAAAATGTGGCAACACCAAAACCAGAACTTAATGGAACGGTTACTTTAGTCGGTTTTCTGATTAAAAAAAACTTAATAAAACTCGGTATGCATCTGTCATCTGTCAACGTCAAATAAAAAAAAATATATATATTTTCGCTCTTTGGTTTAGACAACAACCCTATTCAGCCCGTATTGTCTTAGATTGCAGTTATTTGATGTATTTTCTTATAATTCTTTAAATACAGAAGAATAAATTCAAAGATTTTTTTTTAAGGTACACGACATAAAGCCCTGTCGATCTCTATATTCATTTCCACCTGTTATAAATATGAAATGTTGTCAATTATGAAACACGTCACGGCGCGCAATTTTATATTGTTCAAGTAAATCATTTTTATCGTTTGTTAATATTAAGAGGGCAAGCCGGGGTTTTGTGCTTGTATAAGACCGTCCCTAAAAGCGTTTTCCGTCAGTCCGGTAGGAAAACGTATAAGTTCCTAATTATGTTAGATATTTTTTCACTACAAAGATTGTATCGACTTTACATGTAAAATATTAGTTATTACAAAGAAGGAGAAATAAAAATATATACAGCAGTTACAGCACGCATTAATAATAATCATTCAAAGTATTAGTAACAACAAGGAACAAACAAGGATTCCTTAAAAGATCTAATTTTTTTTTTAATTCGTATGTAAGCAATAACCTTAACATTTAAGATTTATAATGAAGGAAACAAAAATGGCTCGTTATTGCATTAACGATTCACCAATTATGAGTTTTCACTGTCACCGCCATATTTCCATAGACAAATGTCATGCGTTTTGTCGAATCACAGCTGGCCATTCGGAAATTGACGAATCACATTTATTTGTTATGCGTAATTGAAAACATTTGAGTGGCTGTGATTGGTACACCGGTGAGCATGCGCATTTCGACTGTTGGGCCGGTTTTTGATTGTAATTTTGTATGAAGCTCGTGTTCTATGTTTTATTCGTTCGCTGGTACTAGGCTATTACATGAAATGCGATGGACTAACTACTGGGCTATTGTTCGAGACAGCCGGACGTCTACCAAGAAAGATTATTGTTATTATTATTATTCTCAAAAGATTTTTTACAATTCACTTGTATGAGAACTTAAACTATCACAACAAGTTTTTCAGAAAAACAACAAAACTATTCTCCCCCTCTGTCTTAATGCGGGAGAGTACTTACTGTTAATTGTCAGCCAGTGCCAGTAACATTACGATGACAAGTCATTAGAATCTTAAGAAATCCATAATAATAAAATAAAATAAATGTATTAATAAAAAAAGTATTTATTCACTGGCTCGGGCATACGCTTCAGTTGCCTACAGTTGCCGAGAAACTTCTTGACCCAAAATGGCGGATCTGCGCATGCATATTTGTACGTAAATCGGCTACTGCGCAGTCAAGGTTAGGCTCAAGAAGTTTCTGGGCAACTGTACTAGATATGACGCCAGTGTTGCCCCCGTGAGCCGTCTTCAGCCGTTCGGACCCCGCCCTCAGCATTATTTGTTTATTTCACTATAAGTCTACTACAAACTTCTGCTTAGACTCTAATCTTAGATTTAAAGATTTTATTGAATCTAATTCTATTAAATTTATTAAATACTAGCTGTGCCCCGCGGTATTACCCGCTCATCCCACGGGAACACTAAATTTATTCGGGATGAAAAGTATCCTATGTCCTTTCCCGGGTCTCAAACTATCTCCATACCAAATTTAATCTAAGTCGGTTCAGCGGTTCAAGCGTGAAGAGGTAACAGACAGACAGACACACTTTCGCATTTATAATAGGTATTAGTATGGATTAATTGTGACAATGCGAATGAGAAAAAAACTAGTCGGGAAGGCTGTTAATTAACATTTTTTTATATATGCTCACCACTTGCTTTACAGTTTTGTTATTCATGGAGTCATATGGAAATCTATTCAAAGCTTGCGGCAGTGCAATGCGTTTCTATTATTTGCTTCAATATAAACATAGAAACACTCTCGAATTCCAACGATATGTTATCCCATAGTGTTTCAGTATCAACTGAGTTACCAAGTTAACATAATATTGTTATATCGCGTCCGATTTTTCCTTCCGCCCCCATCGGCCTTTGTTTGATTTACGTCCAAGCCAGACAACCTGTAATTGTACTCGTACTCGTATATACCTCTATCTATTGTTTATGTATCTACATATATTAGCCGGCTACCCGTCTGCTGAAACAGAATCCTTTTTAATCCGTAACGAAAAAGGTGTTATAAGCATCTAACGGATGAAACGATTCTGGTAGGTGTATTTTTTCTATTGAAAGGTGATTTAATTAATTTTATCTTTTTAGGGTTCCGTAGTCAACTAGGAACCCTTATAGTTTCGCCATGTCCGTCTTTCCGTCTGTCTGTCTGTCCGTCCGTCCGCGGCATAGCTCCGTGATCATTAGTACTAGAAAGCTCAACCGGGGTAATGGCGTCACCGTTTTTTTGATATTTTATACTCTCATTTAACCCCAAGTTATGAGATATTAAATTAGTGTATAGAAATATTCTTACGCGCTGTGCTTCCTGTGGCTTTTTTCCAAGAAAATTCGTGTAGTAACGTTTTTGGTTTGCGATAATTAAACGATATACAGATGTTTTAAAAAAAAACGGAAATTTAGACGCATTTGTCCCAGTTGGAATAACTGCGTCTTTTTTAAGCCATTCACGATCAATTACGAAGAGGCTTTCAAAAATTCATGAAACTTGTTTGCAATTCAGTATTCTAGAAGATAAAGCTAAATACAAGGGATCAAAAACAGTTACTAACGACGATAGAAAATAGTATAATCTGGGTAAACGCGTCTACAATATGTGGACGCATTTATCCAAACCTAATTTCCAGATGTTGTAAACCTTTTAGTCGGTCAAAAGTCTAAGATCTAGAAATGTTCCGAGAGCTTTCATTTTTATCTTTGTCACTGACCTATTTAATGAGTGAAATTAAATAGTGGAGATTTTATCCAGATGAGGAGTTTTGTTAAAGATATTTAAGGTCAATACTTTCTTCTATGTAGGTACTGTGAAGACTGCTGGGGGATAGCTTCAGATGATGAATAATAGAGCACTAGAGGTACTTCGTTAAAACTGTTTATTGCCCAGAGGCCAGACGATAACTAACTATACATTTTATTTATAAGACTAATGTCATACGTCTTATTCTAAATCTAAAAACTACTTTATTCTTAAGTTGACGGCCAACCACCATCCGTGAAGCACAACCTTCACATTTCCCGCCGTCTCGGGGTGGACGAGGGAAATTCATCTTAATACAGAGACACTAGACAGACTACTCCTGCCTAACACATAATAAGTCCCTACCTATGCAGGGATACCCATACATTCATACCCAGATGGTCTCTTGCTAAGAGATAACCAGGGTCAGGACATGAGCAGACACTAGCCTATGGCATGTTACGTAATCTGACATGTTGTCTGACACTGGCTTCGCCTTGACAAAAACCCTGCTAAAAAGGCAAGGCACCAACTTAACTAGCCCAATTGTCACTAGACTTATTCTAAAGCATAGACCATTCGATACAATATTAAAAAGATAGGCTTCCACAATTTAATCGCCTGGTGTAAAACCGGCTTAAATAAATTACCCGATTAAATCGCCTCGAATGTTCCCACCTTAACTGCCTGGAGTATGACATATGACACACGTCGCATGCTCCAAACAATTGTACCACGATATGTCACTGCCCTTATATTAGATGCCTGACACATTGTCTATGACACTTGTCTCAGTCATCCAAACAAACAGTGACAATCGTCTACCACTAGCTTTATATTAGAATCCTGGCGCATATATATTAAATATGCCCCAGAAATCTGTACCTTAATTACCTCTTATCCTAAATAAATACCTGGACTAAAGTATTATCTTTAGTCCAGCTATCTGTACCACTCCTAAACAAAAAGAAATTACGACCTCATAATTGATTTTACGACCATCGACCATAGCGGTACACGTCATAATGACATGTCAAAATGCTATGTCACTGTCGAAAAGTCACTTATTAAAACGCGAAACGAAAGTTATTTTTATTAAAGAAATCCTACCTAACATTTAATTAAAATTAATAAAATTTATTATATTACAGACATGAAAATAAAATAAAATCTTCAGTCTGCATTGGCCTGATGCAGGGTGCAGAGTCCTTGGCCCGACAGGCCAAAACCCCACGATCCTGCCGCCGCCTGGTTGAAGAATGCGAGCCGCATTCAGTCACACCAGTAGCTGAAATCCCAGGGAGCTGGGACAGCTATGGCCTCCGCAGTGTGATACATGAAAATAAAAGATTATTATAACATGTGTAAACATTAAAGTTCTGAAAAGAAAATCAGTGTTATAATTAATTATTGGAATTCTGTGAAAGTTATAAGTTATTATTATTACAAGGAAAGGTATTGTAAGTGCAATAAACTTAAAGTGCAATAAATTTATAGTGCGAGAAATTAAAAATTGAACTTCCTATAGTAATATCTTAGAAATGCAGCTAATATATAGTGGAAAGAAATTAAATTATAGTTACAACAGTGACACTTGCAAATGCAACAAACATAACTGCATCCTTGTACAGTCAGCCTGAATTAAAAATTGCTGAAAAATAATAGTTTTATTATTTACACCCTAGAAATATAGAACTGTTTAAATCTATTTTGAATTAACGATTGAAGAATTTCTTCAATCTGTTAACATGAATTATTACATTCTTGGCATGACCATTAGGAGTGAGTCTTTGCACCACATAATTCCATGGAGATAATCGGTGGATTATCTTATAGGGTAATAATTTATGCACAACGATTATTATTTGTAGGACCCTACTAACATCTAGAACTATCATACACCTAGCATAATTATTATGGGACAATTATTTACATCCTAATAAACACATATTCTACAAATTATATATTATGGTTCATTATTGCCTGATAGAAGCGCAGCGTTTCGATCGGCGTCCACGGTGTCCAGCGGCGCTCTTCAGTGCTTGAGCGGCCCTCCTCGCTCAGGCACGCTGTTCCTGATGTTGCACTTTCTTGACAAGCACTCGGTCCGGCACAGCACATATTAATCAAATAAAGTTTTACTAGCAATATATTGTATAATTAGTGATAATGGCTGAACTTGAAGGCTTCCACTCTTTAAGAACATTTGCTACATCGTTTGACAACACTGAAATTGAATGTTTTTCATTGGCAAATTTCCATATTTTCATTGACAGTTGCTTGTCTGATGTCAACAACGTGTGCTTCAAGCGTATAGAAACGAATTATTGGGGATTCTTGCGATTTTCGCCGACGATGATAAAATTCTTGTACATTATTTTCGGCTCGACGGGAATTCGTTGTTTAACACTGAAAGAACATCCTCAACCGATGTCTGAAATTAATCTGTAATACGGTCCCCGAAAATTTATACCGTAATTGCCATTTGTGAATATTTTAATTCGTATTTTCACACGGGCCAATATTTAAACGTCGGAAAAGCCATTAATTGTGCTCGTCTCCATTTTCGTATGGAATCCAAACAAATCAAATGCACAAACAGATTAAAATCGCATAGGATGAAAAATGATAATGGGTGATTCAATAATTCGACAACTTCACCCGTCTGTCGAACTCGCTCCGTTACGGCAGTGCCGTCACGACATACAATACCACACTGATGATGGCAATTCGCAATTGCCAAATGTGCACTTATTCTTCGTTGCGCTTCGTGCGCATATAGACAGTGCGTTCCGCTCCTGTACGGCTTCTATGCAAATCGTATGCTTCCAGTACGTAATTGTAACAGATGCCCAAGAATCTGTGGACAAAATTAATTGGGAGCGGGGAAACTTTCAATACTCGCGTGACTCTAGTTAAAAATTTCGCAGCCTCCACCAAGTGTGAAGACTGCTGGGGGATAGCTTCAGATGATGAATAATAGAGCACTAGAGGTACTTCGTTAAAACTGTTTATTGCCCAGAGGCCAGACGATAACTAACTATACATTTTATTTATAAGACTAATGTCATACGTCTTATTCTAAATCTAAAAACTACTTTATTCTTAAGAGGCCTTATTCCTTTTAAAATTTATTTTTTTCATATTATGACAAATATATTGATAATTTCAACCAACATTTTGAAGTGAATAATACTTTTCCCCGAGTTCTAGCAAGTAACATAGTTATTTCACGCCTTCATTACGTACAGTCGAAAATAAGTTAAAAAAACTAATTTTCCGCGTGAATTTTGTCAATTTCGAGTAGTTTTTGAAACAAAAATTATCAATGAAAAATACAAACTGTAGGTTTCAAATATATACCAATAAATCCCAATAGCCCTGTTCTAGAAAGTAACATCAATAGTATATTAAGAAACATGTTTGATAATAGAGAAAAATGTCTAAACAATCAGCATTTTAAAAGGAATAAGGCCGACCACCATCCGTGAAGCACAACCTTCACAGTACTTACCCATATTTTACATTATTTAAAACAAAATAAAATTTGTTTTGAAGTTTCGTCTAAGTACTTACATGTAAGTAAAACAATTTAAGAATATAAGCGTTTCTTAAATAACTATACAGGGTGTTCGGCACATGGACCGACAAAAATTTTTGGGATATAGTTGGGGTTATTTGCTATCTTTTCACCCTTGGAACTTGGGTCCTAAGGGTCACGGTTTTGGAGATATGATTTTTTAAATGTTGTTTCTCAAATTTCCCGAAATTCTGCGTTAAAAAGTTCGTAACTTTTTTGTTAATGTATGTACAATTGTTTTGTTTTGTATTTAATACTTGGCAACACACACTTGTTCAAATAATAACAGTTTTTAATTGATGGTCTCAGAGGGACGTACGAGGTATTTTATTCCACAAAAATACTGATTGTGTGAAAAAGATCCAACTTCGAAATTCAATTATGATAAAACTAAAGACAATAGGGGACTTCATTTTTTTTTTAAAGTTCTCTAGTTTAAGACCTTTCTAACGATATGCTACACACTGATAACAAATAAATCTGAGTCAAATTACGGGCATATTCCGTCAATAGGTCGGAAATTATTATAAAATTTGCGAGTACAGCAATTTTATTTGTAACGCAACGGAACCTCATTGGAACACTGGCTGGCTGAATGACGGGCTGAAACCTTCTTAACCATGGGCTGGTTTTTTTTCTAATGGCGAATTACTTTTGTTACGGTGCAGTTGTGGCGGGATTCTACATTTGTCATTTATTGTATAATTATTGCATGTTGTAACACCCAGAGACTATACATCTCTGGGTATATTTAATATTATGAATTTATCGTTAAAATTTTATTTTAATGTTCCTACTTAACATTGATTTGGAGTATCTATGTGTTTGTGTGAGGTTGTCTGATATTTATTTATTATTTATTATTTATTTATCTATACATCTCCTTTACGTGTACCAGTGTAATTAGTTATAACACAAATGTAAACATTATAATTGTTTTAAGTATTATTTACGAAAAAATGACGTACTGTTGAGTTTCTTTCGGCTTTCTTCTCAACAGCGGTCTCTTGCGAAATGCCGGTAGATTCACAATCTGACTTGTAAAAGTGCCCCTGTGGCCTACTTACTGAATAAATTATTTCATTTCATTTCATTTTTGCTAAATACTATGGCTAACTACGCTAACGAAGAGTATGTGGATATGATAATGGCGTATGGTATAGCACGAGGTGTTGCTCGTGAAGCCCAAAGGATTTATCAAGAGATGCATCCAAATCGAAGATTACCCCACCGCGAAACATTTTCGACGACGTATAGACGTATGCGGGAGACTGGAAACGTAAACTTTCGAGAGCCACGTATCAATGTGGGGCAGCATAATGCTGTAATCGATGAACGAATACTTCAAGCCTTTGAAGCAGATCCCAATCAAGTATTCGTTGTGTAGCACGCGAACTAAACGCGTGTTGGGATTAATTACGTATTAGCCCGACACGAACAAGTATTTTAAGAAACAAATATATTATAATAAATAATAAAATAATGTTAAATATCGGACAACCTCACACAAATCGATCTAGTCCCAAATTAAGCTCAAGAAGGCTTGTGTTATGGGTACTAGACGACGATATACATATTTATATGTATTGATACATATATTCTTTAAATACATAGAACAACCATGACCCAGCAAGCACAAATATTCGAGTTCATCACACAAATATTTGCCCTGGCCGGGATTCGAACCCAGGACCGCCGGCTCAGTAGGCAGGTCTCTACAAACTGAGCTAACCGCGTCATCAAATATAGATATAACATGAACACTCTTATACAAATATGTAACCTTTGCCCGCAAGTTCGTCTGCATATTAATGATTTCCGTGATAAAAAACTATTCCACTTTTTTCTGTAGGACTTAACTACTATCTCAATAATAAAGTTTTTAAGCGTGAATAAATAACAGACAAGCAGAGATATTTATAATAAATAACAGGATAGACGTTTCGTATTTATATACATACATTAGTGCAAAATTAAATGAATATTTGTGAATTTTGGAGTTTAAGCTATTTTTAAATAAGTAATTTTGTTAGAATCAGAGTGCCTATCGCGGACCACGAAGAAACTCTTGCGTCTTTGTCGAACTTACGTAAGTACATTTGCGGCAGAGAGGCAAAACTTTGTTCACGATTTGCAGCAGGCCCTCTGGCGTTGATAAAAAAAAAAAATGGGAGTTTATCAGTAGACGAAATTCCGACTAGGTTCTTACTTATACTTTGACACTAAAACTACATAAAATGCATTAATTCTGGTAAAAATAAGCTCGAAAATGTTCTATATACTGTTAAAACCAAGTAAAAAGTTGTCGACACCTGATATTGGGGCAAATGCGATACACAGACGCAATTAACTCAAAGTATGAGACTCGCGCACCGAGGGTTCCGTACAAACACTTTCCATCCCTAAGTGGACGCAATAATCCCAAAGTGGCAATTACCCCGGTTGACCTTATGAGTGTGTGTCATGTATCACGCCGACAAAACGGTAAAATAAAAACTAAAAAAAAAACTTTTTTTTGGGTACCTACCTCTCGTCCTACACCTAAAGTTGGGGGTGAATTTTTTTTTTCGTTCCAACACTAGTGTAGTGTGTGGGGACGTGGGGTATCGTTTAATAGCTCTTTTAAAAATAATTGGAGTCTCCAAATATTATTTTTGATAAAGTTTTGTAAATATTCGCTCCGGAAATCCAAAAAAAATTCAACCACGGATCAGAAAATTATGGAAAAAATCATGAAAATGAGGCCTCATAAGTACTTGACAATGAAAACTATATTGAATAAAATCGGTCGAGCCGTTTTTGAGTTATCGCAAAATTTCATAATTTTCTTAAAAATTACGTAAGTGCCACGCGGTGTCCTTATACTTCGAACGTTACACATATTAGTTAAGTGCCATACTGGATTAAAACATTCCGCTCAATCTGGCGCATATAATCGATAACTTCCAGAAGGTAATAAGTAATTACAGTTCCTTTCGTGTTTACGACCTTTTTATAGAGCTTGAAATCTTTCTCCTAATTTAAGCCCCTGACTTAAAACCGCTGTTTTAAGGCCGTCTATTGTGAAGGATGGGCAACTACGGAACCCTACACTGACCGTGGTCCGACATGCTTTTGGCCGGTTTTTACAATGTTTTTAGGGTTCCGTACCCGAAGGGTAAAATACGTGACCCTATTACTGAGACTTCGCTGTCCGTCCATCCGTCCGTCCGTCCGTTCGTTCGTTCGTCTGTCACCAGGCTGTATCTCAAGAACGGTGATTATTAGTATTTCTATTGTCGCTATAACAACAAATACTAAAAATAAAATAAAAATTTAAGAGGGGCTTCCATACAACAAACTTGTTATAGAATATAGTACGGAACCCTTCATGCGCGAGTAGGACTCGCACTTGCCCATTTTTTTACAATCTGTTTTCAATTGCATTGATTGTCAATTCAATTGTTTGTTAAAAAGGGCCCTATTTTTGCTATTTTCATATATGTATGTATCATATGTTTATGTACCTATTAATTTATGAAACATGTAATATCTTATTATTGTTAATGTGGGTACACACCACTTTTTTTATAATAAACCATTGATCAAGATTAAAGCACAAAGAAAAATTAAAAATTCGTAGCCTGGCTGAAAAGACCGGGAATCGAACCCGGTCTGGATAAACGGTCCAGCGTGTTAACCTCTTCACCACCCTAACACCTTTCTATTTTTTCCGTACGCTTTGTTTGTCTATCTTTGCATTGTTTATTTGAAAGGCTTAACACCTTAGCGACCTCTATGTGAATACAACAATATTCACATCTTACCGCACTACTTTACAGCAGTGAACGCGCAAGCGAGCATACGCATTTTAATTTTTTCTTTGTTCTTTGATCTTTGCATCAATGGTTTAATAGGTATATGCCATCATCATCATCATCATCATCTCAGCCATAGGACGTCCACTGCTGAACATAGGCCTCCCCTTTGGACTTCCATATATACCGGTTGGAAGCGACCTGCATCCAGCGCCTTCCGGCGACCTTTACAAGGTCATCTGTCCATCTTGTAGGTGGACGTCCTACGCTGCGCTTGCTGGTCCGAGGTCTCCACTCCAGCACTTTTCGGCCCCATCGGCCATCTGCTCTGCGTGCTATGTGGCCTGCCCATTGCCACTTCAACTTGCTAATCCGGTGAGCTATATCGGTCACTTTAGTTCGTCTACGGATTTCCTCATTTCTGATTCGATCACGTAGAGACACCCCGAGCATAGCCCTCTCCATTGCTCGTTGAGCGACTTTGAGCTTTGAGATGAGGCCGATAGTGAAGGACCACGTTTCGGTGCCGTAAGTCATCACTGGTAACACACATTGGTTGAAGACCTTCGTCTTGAGGCACTGAGGTATGTCGGACGAAAAGACATTGCGTAGTTTCCCGAACGCTGCCCAGCCGAGTTGGATTCGGCGGTTGACCTCTTTCTCGAAGTTGGACCTACCTAATTGGACCACTTGTCCTAGGTAGATGTATGAGTCAACAACTTCGAGTACCGAGTTTTCAACAGAGACTGGGATGGGCACAACCTTGGCATTTGACATGAGTTTCGTCTTGTCCATGTTCATTTTTAAGCCCACCCGTTGAGAAACTCGATTGAGGTCATCGAGCATCATGCTGAGTTCCTCCATCGACTTTGCCATGACTACGATGTCGTCGGCAAACCGAAGGTGAGTGATGTATTCGCCATTGACGTTGATGCCAAGTCCTTGCCATTCCAGGAGCTTAAAGGCGTCTTCCATAACGGCCGTAAACAGTTTCGGGGATATAACGTCCCCCTGTCTTACGCCTCTTCTCAATGGAATGGCCTTTGTTTTGGAAAGCATCTTTTTTTGCTGTCTGGTCTATTTAAATATTGTATTGTTTGACTTGTTTGTTTTACAATAAGATAATATTTTTAGTTTTGAAAAACCTCCGAAATGAAGACGTGCCAAGAATGGAAGATGGCATTCATACGACTAAAACTAATGTGACAACATTCTCAAACATGTTTGAAAAGCACTACCTTCCTTCTAACGCAGTCGGGTAAAAATGAAAACACTCATGCATGTAGGAACTAGGAAGTAACTTGACCTGTGTTGTATATTAATCTCTAAGGACTCACCAGTATTACGTGACACGCACTTTCAGACATTCAATTTTTACTATTTCGTGTAAAAAATAACGGTCCGGAAAACGCCCCACCCCGTTTTCTACTTACAGCCAGTAAAAAAGGTAAAAACAATAGTAGATTATTTCACAAGGGGCTAAAATATAAACATAATATCCACGGGGACGCGATATTACGGGCTTTTTTCCTAAACTCTTCATTTCGTTACATTTTCAACATAGTCCTATTTGTTATGAAAAAAAGCTGCACTCTGTGATGGAAGCAAGCCGTTTTGCACAGTGATAATATAGACCAAAATAAACGATTTCACTCGAGGCGAAATTAGTTTCACCCCTTAGGAACAGAGATGGCGCCACTTATTCAAAAAAAGTTTAAAAAATTCTAAATCCTGAACGGATACTCCGATTTTGACGTAAGAGGTGCCAATCAGCAGATAATTACCCAATTTAACATGAAAAAAATTAAAATCACGTAGAAAATAATTTTGGATACCTAAGAAATAATATTTTCTGAAAAAAATATTTAAAATTTGTGATTTTTGGAATTTTACTCGTAAAAATGTATGTACATGGTACTTTTTTTATTTATTTATATTAATACACAACAAATTTTACATTTACGAAAAAAAACCGCATATCATTAGCTCGTATAATTACAAAGTTATTGAAGAATACAGACATGGCGCCGCTGGGTCCAAAAATCTTACAAAAAATCTAAAACCTCAACGGATATTCCGATTTTGATAATTAAGGTGGTAATCGACAGATATTTACTTAAATTAGTTTAAAAAAAAATTCAAATAGGCAAAAAGTAATAATATTTCCAAAAAAAAAACATACATTTTGAAAAAATAATTTTTTTTTGGGTCTTTTATGTAATTTCATATAAAAAAAATCATGAATATGGCTTTATTTTACTTATGTATATTATAACACTATTAGGTAATTGATCGTTTAATAAAAAACCGCATATCGAGAACTTGTACAGTTCCAACGGTATTGAAGATTTTACTATAGGGTGCCGGTGCGATGTTGCCGCCGCACGTGCAACTTATGTACATGTATATAGAAAAGTATTCTCCCGTTTCGAAGGTACTGATTACCCTGAAAATATAACCACAATTGAAAGTACAAATAATAATCATCCCAAGTAGCACACAACAACTTATATCCCTTGTACAGCTTAAATTAGAGTTTTAACGGGTGAATAGGCTCCTATACAACCAGTTTGCTAATATCACAAGTATATTAGATGCTAAATAGCATTTCTGAATCAATATTTTACTTACTTTACGTTTTATTTTCACTTTAGTCTTTGCAGGCTTTGCATTGTAACGTGCAAGTTAGGCCGTCGCATCATAAAAAAAACAACAACGCATTATGCCACAGCCCAATTTGTATCCATAATGTTCAAGGAGTTTCCAAATTGAACTAACCTTCAACTATTGTGGACCCCACGTACCTTTGATGCCGTTTCATTCCCAAAAAGAAGGACTTGGGACTCGATATTTCCAAATTAAAACGTGAACCCACATTTGGTTTGGATGAAACGGTATTCAATGGCAGCTGAAATAGATGGAAGGTATCTCACAAGCTTGTTTAGTTTAGTGTTTTTTAGTTTAAACAGATCTTTTCGAATCGCATTAACAGTAATAATATATGCTCTGTTGGAGCATCGTATAGCCTGCATGTGAATCTGGGACCAACAACGTTACGATTAATTGAGAACCAATTAATGACATTAATATAGTGATTGAATCTTACACGATTTTCACACATTATATTTAAATAATAAAACGGGACTTAATTGCGGTAAATAAACATTTTTGAACTCGGTTAAATCCCGTTTTGTTATAATAATGAATGACATTATTTATGTAAACACACCCTAAAAAAAAAGAAACAAAAATGGCCCTAAGTAATCGTTTCACATGAGCCGTTACGTATCGAGAGAGAATTTCTATAGATAGCGATGTTACTTGCAAAAGCAGTAGTTATTTCAGGGTATAACATGCAAGTTTTAAAACAGGTCTCTTTTCTTATTGTATTAAAATTAGACGTCTTGTCATACTCTGTGAAAGCCTTGAAGTGCAGTCATCATTTCATTACTTAAAGTAATAACTGTTTTGTAAACTGCTACTAGTAGACCGTTGCACTGATTACTGCAATTTGAATGCTTCGATGCTTTCACAGAGCTGGCGACAAGCCTTTCGCCGACTACTTCAGCTGCCATTGAACAACATGTTCTGCGTGTAGCGTTTTAAGCGAGCCAAATGTGATATAAACGTCTTAATTTGGATATATCCTGTCCCAAGTCCTTTCTTTTTGGGAATGGAATGGCGTTGGAAGCAGGTTGCAGGTGCGATCCACAATAGAACAGTTAGTATGGGTGCAAATCGAGATAAGGAAAAATGCGTTGTTGCAGCCTATGCAACGGCCTAACATGCACGTTACAATGCACAGTTTAGTGAAAATAGGCAGAATATACTTGTGATATTAGCAAACTGGTTGTATAAGAGCCTATTCACCCGTTAAAACTCTAATTTAAGCTGTACAAGGGATATAAGTGTGTTGTGTGCTACTTGGGATGATTATGATTTGTACTTTCAATTGTGGTTATATTTTCAGGGTAATCAGTACCTTCGAAACGGGAGAATACTTTTCTATATACATGTACATAAGTTGCACGTGCGGCGGCAACATCGCACCGGCACCCTATAGTAAAATCTTCAATACCGTTGGAGCTGTACAAGTTCTCGATATGCGGTTTTTTATTAAACGATCAATTACCTAATAGTGTTATAATATACATAAGTAAAATAAAGCCATATTCATAATTTTTTTTATATGATATTATATAAAAGCCCCAAAAAAAATTATTTTTTTTTCAAAATGTATGTTTTTTTTTGGAAATATTATTACTTTTTGCCTATTTGAATTTTTATTTTATTTTTTTAAACTAATTTAAGTAAATATCTGTCGATTACCACCTTAATTATCAAAATCGGAATATCCGTTGAGGTTTTAAATTTTTTGTAAGATTTTTTGACCCAGCGGCGCCATGTCTGTATTCTTCAATAACTTTGGAATTATACGAGCTAATGATATGCGGTTTTTTTTCGTAAATGTAAAATTAGTTGTGTATTAATATAAATAAATAAAAAAAGTACCATGTACATACATTTTTACGAGTAAAATTCCAAAAATCACAAATTTTTAATATTTTTTTCAGAAAATATTATTTCTTAGGTATCCAAAATTATTTTCTACGTGATTTTAATTTTTTTCATGTTAAATTGGGTAATTATCTGCCGATTGGCACCTCTTACGTCAAAATAGGAGTATCCGTTCAGGATTTAGAATTTTTTAAACTTTTTTGGAATAAGTGGCGCCATCTCTGTTCCTAAGGGGTGAAACTAATTTCGCCTCGAGTGAAATCGTTTATTTTGGTCTATATTATCACTGTGCAAAACGGCTTGCTTCCATCACAAAGTGCAGCTTCCAGGCCAAAACCGTCCATAACAAGTAATACTAACATTGGCACGTAATGTAGCTCGACGATGTCACGTTAAAAGCTTCCATACAAATACTCGCAAAAACGAAGCGGTAAAAGAGGGAAAAACAAGCATGATTAGGTCAGGCAAGTAAAGCAGTCATTACACACTCGCCAGCAATCGTGGTTTCCGGTTGATAGCTAAATGATACTTTACTTGGGGCTCGATTCTACGTTCCTAGTGTTATATGTCCAAGACCTGACGACTATATATCTATCCAATTTACCGATATAAACCCCAAATTCTTGTATCTTCTCCGCAGTTGCCAAATTTGGAAGTTTCCGGCTATATTGTCCTCGATCGACAACTCTCTCGAGGTAACACTCTCAAAAATTCTTAATATAAAATTTGATGCAAGATCTTGGTCGCAAGCGGTCCTTCCTATTAGATTGGGTGGCCTGGGGATTCGCACCACGAGTAGCGTGGCATTAATTAAATAAATATTTGTTTAATTTAGTACTTTAGTGTAAATTTTAGTATTTAAGCTACAATAAGATTACTGTAATATAGATGAATATGTACTTAAATTAAATAATGGCTTAAAATAAAGGCTTTCCCATTGCCTGAAACACAGGGGGAACCCTAGTTCAGGTTATGCAAATTGTGAATTTATTTGTTTTTTTAAGTATAGTAATTAACCGTTACCTCTCTGTACATTATGTTTTATCAATAAATGTATTTGTATTTGTATTTGTTATTACCGTCGTTATTATTTCTGTCCTCCTCCTATGGTTCACTATCTCTTGTCAATTTAATTCTAAACCAATCTAGGTTTCTGGACGAGATAGTGGGCCTAAAGGAGGCCAGAGAAGCCTGGTGTCACATGCGCCCTGGTGAGGATACCCCAAAAAGCATGGGACTCTCCATGCCTTAAGGCAACACATTTAAATCTATTTCAAAATAGTTCGGACGATTCAGACCGTGCCCGCCTCCTGGCTGTATCAGCGCCCGAGTCGGGTCATTGGTTACGCGCACTGCCATCTAAACAGGTAGGTACGGTTTTAGACCCAAGTTGCTTAAGAATAGCGATATGCTTGCGACTTGGGTCTGAAATTTGTGTCACCCATACGTGCGCCTTGCGGTAAGAGCGTCGATCGGCTGGGTCGACATGGTCTGTCTTGCACAAGGAGCGCCGGCCGCTTATACCGCCATGGTACCATTAACGATTTGGTTCGCCGGTCGCTTGCCACCGCCTCTGTGCCTACGGTTCTTGAACCCTTAGGTATGGCAAGAGACGATGGCAAGCGCCCCGACGGAGCAACGTTGGTGCCGTGGAACCTGGGTAGGGCACTGGTGTGGGACGCCACGTGTGTCGACACTTTCGTGCAGTCTCACATCCAGGCGACCCGCTCAAAGGCCGGCGCTGCAGCTGACCAGGCCCAAATTATCAAGCGCCGCAAATACTCGTCGTTACTCAACAACTACGAATTTGCGGCGCTTGCAGTCGAGACATTGAGCCCATGGTCAGCTGACATAACAAGATTCATGAAGGCTTTGTCGAAACGGCTGATCGACGCTTCGGGAGACCCCAGAGCTGGCGCCTACCTGTGCCAGAGAATCTCTGGCCATGCAAAGAGGTAACGCCGCCAGCATACTGGGGACCATGCCGCAGGCGGACCTTTTGGATGGGGTATTCCTTTTATGACCCCTTTTTTTTTATTGTATAAATATTTATATTTGTTTTAACTTTTAGATATAATTATGTAGATTGAGTTATGATTTTAAATAAAGTTTTCTGCGTAGTTATTTACCGATATGCATTGTATATGAATTAACCATCATGAGAATTTACTTCTATGTGCTCCTATCGTTGCGCCTAAATACTATTTAGCCTAAATAGTATTTAGGCGAATTAGGCGCAACGATAGGTGCGCAACTAATCTGGGGCCCAATTCGAGAATGCCGTTTGAGACATCGCCAAACGTCAAATCTCCATTAGATAACAGTTATATCGCCATTGAACTGTCATTTAAATGCGATGAGCTTAAAAGTGACATATCTCATCTCAATTTTGGAAATACGAAGGCGATAATGATTGTCAAAAATGTTATTCATGTACATAAATTTCTGTTTTGAACGAAACGTAACGGACTAATTTCACGTACTACGCGGTCAATTTAAAGTATGCGCCTGTTATTTATGCCGTCACATACAAAGGAAACGAACATTTTGCGCGTCCGAATTGACGAAGTTGCGATGTTCTAGGGATATCGCCACTTGTCAAGTAGGCACACGTCAAAAGTGACGGATGGCGATGAAAAGGAGAGATCTCCATTATATCTCTAAAATTGGTCGAATACCCCCCCTGATTTCGATGTACAGTTCGTGAGCTGTCAGAATGTCATTCGCGTTTTATCTGTCTCGCTCACTCTTACGCGATACAGATAAGAACCTCTCAGTCTTCACCCAAACCATCCCAAACCCGAATCGCAATCTGAAAGCTTATACCTCGGCACACCTCGGTATATAATGTATATACCTCCCTTAAAATGGCAACTTATCAATACTACTCAGTGCAGCTTGAATAATATAAATTAATTCAAGTAAAAAGAGCTCATTACGCACTAGTCATTTATAGTGTGATGTGAGTTTGAAACCGCTCTTTACGGGAGATTAGGAATATGGCCATGATAGCCAAGATATTGTGAAATTGCAGATATCGCAATGCTTCATCGAATTAGGGCCCAGTCATTAATGCACGCCCCACAGAAGCACGATTTGCGAAATGAAATGTTTACGTATTGTATTTGCTGTCATGCACAGAGCGGGCACCGGTTCATTTCCTCTCGGACAGGTCGTTAACTGAGCTGGTTTTATATCCTAGCTTCCCGAGAAATTCAGACTTCAAAGCAATCCTATTTTCAAGCGGCTACAAAAAGAAGGCTCTCGTATCTCTCGATTCAGTTGTTTTGTTACCTCAGAACTCCGTCATTTCTGAACCAATTTGTTCAAGAGTAGGCATTTCCAAGTTGGTCTCATAAAATTTTGGTGATGATAACGAGGTCCATGTGAAATCGAGAGAACTCCTTAAATATTTTAGGCTCATCTATGACGATTTCGGTGTTTCTATAGTAATCGTTCAGTTGTCCTCGGAAATACTTTTTTTTCTGATTTAAGTTGGTTCTTTTCTATGAGAAAGTGATTATGTTATACATGCAGTACCTTAAACAACCCACATTCAATTGTACTAAAGCGAACAATGGAAACAGCATTTTACTTAAACGTACCCTACTTAGTACTTTCATAAAAGAAATCTCTGAGCATAAATTAAATCATAATAATAGCGCAGAATAAGGGCCCAAGTGTTAATAGAAATTACCCTATAGCGCAAAAAAGGTTGCGTGCAATGGATAAGTTTCCCGTCGCATAGGGTTGCCAGAACATTCAACACTATGAAATAAATAACGATACAAACTCACACATCAACGTATTGCACACGCACGTATCACGCGAGACTTCCGTCAATAGGGTCACGAAAAAACCCCAAAGGGACCGTTCAGTATGTTTATAACACGGTTTATAATTTATTTTTTCATCGAGTCGCAGCCCTAATATAACGTGTCGTGATTATATGAGCTGTAACGGTGCTAGAGCAAGTTCCTTTAATTAACTTGACGCCAATCGCCGTGCATGTAATTACGTAGCTACGTACTAGAGGTTATAAACTAGGTGATAAATAAGAACGCGGAGAAAATCACAGCTTTATGCCGTCAAAAAGTGTCACAGCCCGTCACATGCCCGTCACTGTGATACTTTCTCTTTCTCTCATGAAGAAAAACCGGCCAAGAGCATGTCGGGCGACGCTCAGTGTAGGGTTCCGTACCCATCCTTCACAATAGACACAGATTAAATTACGAGAAAGATTTCAAGCTCTATAAAAAGGTTGTAAACGCCAAAGTAACTGTAATTACTTATTACCTTCTGGAAGTTATCGATTATACGCACCAGATTGAGCGGAATGCTTTAATGCAGTATGGCACTTAACTAATATGTGTAACGTTCGAAGTATAAGGACACCACGCGGCACTTACGTCATTATAAAGAAAATTATGAAATTTTGCGGTAACTCAAAAACGGCTTGACCGATTTTGTTCAATATAGTTTTCATTGAAAGTACTTATAAAGCCTCATTTTCATGCATTTTTCCATATTTTTTGACCCGTGGTTAAAAAGTTAGAGGGGGGGACACAATTTTTTTTATTTTCGGAGCGCCTATTTACGAAACTGCTATCTTTATCAAAAAATTATGTTTGGAGACCCCTATTATTTTTTAAAGACCAATTCAACGATACCCCACATACTTGTGTTGAAATGAAAAAAAAATTCACCCCCACATTAGGTGTTCGAGGTACCCGAAAAAAAAATTTTTTTAGTTTTTATTTTACCGCTTTGTCAGCGTGATACATACACATACCCTTACCAAATTTCAGCTTTCTAGTACTAATGATCACGGAGCTTAGCCGCGGACGGATGGACAGACGGACATGGCGAAACTATATGGGTTCCTAGTTGACTACGGAACCCTAAAAACGTTACAAAATCGTGAACTATTAAGTTATAATCAGTGGCTGATGACCTCGTGAGTATCACCACAGGGGAAGCCTATGTTCAGCAGTGGACGTCTGTGGCTGATAGATAGGTAGATAGAGATAGTTGCGTAGCTCAAAATGTTCCATAGCAAGAGAGCGAGAGATACGATACAATCAGCACTCATTCAAAGAATGTCTAACTCAAGTGTGACTGACAATATTAATATTATCAATTATAACCTCCTGAGATTTGAATTTGTACAAAATTATGTACGCGGGGTCTTAGGAGGATAAAAGCTTTCTATAATACATTCTGCAGGTTTTACTAGATTTTGTACATAATTTTAGCAAGATTGCCGATTCAAACTCACATGGCCAAGTAAAAAAAAATATTTTAACTGGGACGAAAATTGCGGTGATTGAAATTCTTTTCCCCGTCTGTACTACACACCTGTCCCAGCATAGCATTTAGTGGAGAGTTTGGAGTATCATTCGGACGCACGACGCTAAGGGGACTCGAATCGTTTGTGTTGGTAGTCACACGAGTGAACAAGTCCCCTTGAGCAGTGAAAACTGTAATGCAAATAATTTAATTGACTTATGATGATTGATGACATTATTATTATTAGTATATAAATAAATAGATAAATATTGAACAACTCGACACAATTCGACTTAGTTCTGAAGTAGGCTCTAGTAGGCTTGTGTAATGTGTACTTAGACGACCATTTACATAGATAAATATATAATATACTTATTAAATACATAGAACTAGTTGCACTACCACTTATGCAATTAAAATATATTTAACATCGAAGGAGGTACATTTTAGACACCTCTAGTATACCAATCTACAAGAGTACAACATTAGATATTAGTTACTCAATGCCAAAAGATGACAAAAATAGTTAGTCAATGATACAGTTAGTGTACTTAGTAACTAGCTAAAAAATACCGGCCAAGTGCGAGTGGGACTCGCGCACGAAGGGTTCCGTACCATTATGTGTAAGTTTGTTGTATGGGAGCCCCCCTTAAATATTTATTTTATTTTATTTTTAGTATTTGTTGTTATAGCGGCAATAGAAATAGATCATCTGTGAAAATTTCTAGATATCACTGATCTTGAGATACAGCCTGGTGACAGACGGACGGACGGACGGACGGACGGACAGCGAAGTCTCAGTATTAGGGTCCCGTTTTTACCCTCTGGGTACGGAACCCTAAAAAACAGGTTTAAATACCTCTACTTCAGGGGCTGCTTAATAGTGTCATATTAAAATGAAACCTATAACGTTAAGGTAAATATTTACATATGAACACAAATGTGCATTTGAGAGACATACAATAAGTAAATTGGGCAAGTGTGAGTCTGACTCGCGCATGAAGGGTTCCGTACCATATTCTATAACAAGTTTGTTAAATGGGAGCCCCCCTTAAAAATTTATTTTATTTTATTTTTAGTAGGTATATGTTGTTAAAGCGGCAATAGAAATACATCATCTGTGAAAATTTCAACAGTCTGGCTATCACCGTTCTTGAGATACAGCCTGGTGACAGACGGACGGACGGAAAGCGAAGTCTCAGTAATAGGGTCCCGTTTCTACCCTTTGGGTACGGAACCCTAATTAAAAACGATAGAATTCAGATAGATCATTCTATTACTTGTGATTAATAATTTAAAAATAGTAAAAAGAACGAATTATTTCATTGAAAGATAAAAAGAGTTTGTTACATTATACTACACCGACAGCACCGTAAGTCCCCCGACATTAACGACCTTCTTTTTGAAGTCCGTTGAAAATGTTAATAAATAATCAACATTAAAACAGACTGGAGGATAGGAGTTATGGGAGTCGTTCGGGTAGTGCAGCTATTTTGAATGTAACCTTTGTGGAAATTAAAATTAAATTGTTGATTCCCCTCTAAATAACGTACAAAAACGAATGCAATTCTGAAAATTTGCTGTATTAGCTTACATTGAGTAGCATTTGCGCCGTGGCTTATTGTTATTTATTTATTTGCACAACCTAGCAATGCCTCCATGCAGCCTTGCGCTGACAAAAGACGGCAAGTTGAGGTATTTTTTTTATTCATAGTTTATTTTTAATTCTCGGTTTTAATTTTATTAGTTTTAATTTTTATCTTTACTTTAAGGTTTATTTTAAGGACAAATCTCATTACTCTATAATTGTTTACCCTTGGTACTTACAAAAAGTTTTCCGTAAATCATACACATGGCAATGTAGGTAATGAACATATTTTACAGGATAAATTAATGGTAGTCTGGCTTTATACCTAGACACGTACAAAATCCAGTCTAAATCATTATTTACATAAGAGTTCTAAAATTGAATATGAGAAAGTACCTACTCTTAAGTATGGCTCAATTAATATCCATAACAACGTTCAAAGTTTTAACAATATCAGAATACCTACACAATCAACACTTCAAGTTATTGTCAAAATTATAATAAGAAAAGGACGAGTTCGAAACTTACAAAAAGCTTTTCGTCGTAATTCATCCGATAAAAATAATTCCGTTATGGAAATAAGTCTTTTCGAACTCCGACTTTTAAACTTTCGTTAAATTATTCACAAACTTCAAGCAAGTCAAATAAGTAGCACGAATAGTTTTGTGACCGTTCAGACAGAACAGCCTGACCTCTTTCATTTGCGCAAGTTGCGCAGCGAATCTGATAAAATAGGGAGAAAGTGTTTTTTTTTTTATAATACGAAAAATGTATACCCTATTGCGTCAAAAGAAATGTTGTTTTTGTTCGATGTTCGTAACGTCACGGTAACACAGCATAGGGGTTAAAGCTCTACGTCGCATAAGAACAGTCAATGTTTAAAGCTGGTTGTCATGTGAGAAAAATTCCAATCTCGACTAATACAATAAATGGAAATTAACTCGTAAAACCACTGGTGTATGTTACCTCTTTACGGTTTAATTGCCAAACCGATTGAAATGTAATTGAACTGAAACGTATCGAGATACCTTGAGTGCCGATATATCATATAGTTCTTACCGGGTCCATATTGGCTCACATAAAATTGTTCCTCCGAATTTTTCTTCTAATACCGATTTGTAGTCAGAAACATCATGAATTTTTTACTTCATACATTAGTTCGTCATAAATTTGTACTACTACCAACCGAGTTCATAATAGACAGTTTTCAGAACATCGTAATTCATAATGTCGTCACTAAGATTATGTGTGTACCTTCTCATAATGCTGATTTTCATATTTCTTTCATTCAGAATCATAAATTGCAATAAACTTGTCAATCACAACATTTAAACATCGATACAGTTTTTCATCATATGTTTTTATACAGAATGCTTCTTTTGAGTTATAGTGAGTTAAGTGTACACGCAAGCAAGCATGCAAGCATTTTGACGCTCCGCTCGCTTCGCTCGCTCCGCTATACGTGGTTACAATACAAACCTAACCTAACCTACAGTTTTCGGTTTTAGAACCACGTTCCATTTTCGTGCAGCTCTTCCTAACGGTATATACACTTACTTACTTACTATATCAAGTTTCTTCCCGAATCCAACCTGGCTCTGCATTTGCTTATAAAAATTTGATGTAATAATAGTAGATTATTTACAAGTGTTCATGCAAGCAAGCATGCAAGCATTTTGACGCTCCGCTATACGTGGTTACAATACAAACCTAACCTAACCTACAGTTTTCGGTTTTGGAACCACGTTCCATTTTCGTGCAGCTCTTCCTAACGGTATTATACACTTACTTACTTTACTATATCAAGTTTCTTCCCGAATCCAGTGTTCATGCAAGCAAGCATGCAAGCATTTTGACGCTCCGCTATACGTGGTCATAATACAAACCTAACCTAACCTACAGTTTTTCGGTTTTTGAGCCATGTTCCATCTTGTCACAATCTGCTTATAAAATATAGGATTGTGGAGTTTATGAGTACAAACCAGTCTGCTTAAAAAGTGTATGACAGTGAAAAATAAGATCAAAAACAGTTATGATGAATAAATGTATGAAAATAAAAACTAGTATCAAAGATATTTATGATAATTGACAGTATGATTTTAAATGCTTCGGAGTTATGATCGGTAGTAATAGTTGCTAAGTATAAATAGTGACTATTATGTTGAAAAATTATATGAGTAAGGTGAGTCGGGGCTATTGTAGCTATGGGGTTATTGTATCTTCTTACCATTATAATGGTCTGTGACCATTATAATGGTCTGTGTATATATAGGATACACAGACCAATGGTATATATACACAATCCTATATATACACAGACCATTTTAAGGGTCACAGACCATTATAATGGTAAGAAGATACAATAACCCCATAGCTACAATAGCCCCGACTCACCTTACCTAACATTTTCGGAGTTCTAATAATCGAGGTTGAAAAATTATGTGAACTTTGGCGCACCCGTTTTTAGCACTAAAATCATTCAATGAAAGAAATGGTGAAAAGGAGGGTGGAATTTAGTATGGAAGATGCATCACCTGTGGGTTTACTAATTGAATATTTGCCGCTCAAATTTTATAAGGCGTTTTATTAATCCTTTAAAGTACACTCCAGTTTTTAATTAGGCTAACTAACTTGACAGTTCATTGCACACGAATGCTGCCACAGTTCCGCTAGTGTTGTTAATATCGATAATTGAAAAAACCAGTTCCTACCAAAGGTTTAGTTAAAAGCATTAAAATTTCGTAAATTTTGACATTACGTATTTCATAAATTTTGTAGGTATTATTGTATTTGAAATCTAACTAACAATTTTATTACACGAATCAATAATAAAAAAACTGTTGCTATTAAAATACCTACTTATATCGAACGAACTTTATTTTAGGACATCGCTAAGAACGCTGTCCGTCTTTTTGTTTTCTTGACAGTTCCATAGTACTATCGAATACACTGATAACTGTACATTTGTAAACGAATATAAACCTTATCACAACATAATTAAGTGTCGATGGGTGTATTGTTAAGTTTATATCGACATATTTGTATCTACATAAACCAATCACTTTTTTTTTCTATTTCTGGCAGCACTTTCAGCTGTCAAGTTCATCATCATCATCATCATCATCATCATCAGCCTGTTTCAGTCCACTGCTGGACATAGGCCTCTCCCATGGCACGCCACTGAGCTCGATTTTCAGCTCTCGTCCTCCAGTTACTACCCACTGTCCTACGAATGTCGTCGCTCCACCTTGTTACAGGGCGCCCTACACTACGTTTTTACCGATTCGTGGCCTCCACTCCATGACTCGTTTGCCCCAGTGGTCATCGGCTCTACGGCAGATATGACCAGCCCACTGCCACTTCAGCCAACTTATGCTTGGTGTGTCTCTTAGGGATCAGATCCGAAACGAAGTAGTTCGACAGAGAACCAAAGTTACTGACATAGCACAGCGGATAAGCAAGCTGTCAAGTTAGTTCGCCTAATTAAAAACTGGAGTGTAGTTTAAAGCGATAAACGAATATAGGTACGCAGACGAAATTGTGGGCAGAACAGGACCTAATCCAATTTGATATTGACATTGACATTTGAAATTCTGGCATTGACAAGAAAAACGCAACACCCATTTTTAGGGTTCCGTAGTCAACTAGGAACCCTTATAGTTTCGCCATGTCCGTCTGTCCGTCCGTCCGTCCGTCCGTCCGTCCGCGGCTTAGCTCCGTGAGCATTAGTACTAGAAAGCTGAATTTTGGTATGAGTATGTGTATGTATAATGCCGACAGAACGGTAAAATAAAAATTTAAAAAAAAAAAAATTTTCGGGTACCTCTCGCACACCTAGTGGGGGTGAATTTTTTTTTCTTTTCAATACTGGTGTGTGGGGTGTCGTTGAATAGGTCTTGGAAAAATAATAGGGGTCACTCAACATTATTTTTTGATAAGATCAGCAGTTTTGTAAATATTCGCTCCGAAATAAAAAAAAATTGTGTCCCCCCCCTCTAACTTTTCAACCACTGGTCAAAAAAATTCGGAAAAATTCATGTAAATGAGGCCTTATAAGTACTTTCAATGAAAACTATATTAAACAAAATCGGTCCAGCCGTTTTTGAGTTATCGCCAAATTTCATATTTTTTCTTTAAAAGGACTTAAGTTGACTTCCAGAAGGTAATAAGTGATTACAGTTTCTAGGGCGTTTACGACCTTTTTATAGAGCTTAAAATCTTTCTTAACTTAAACCTCGGGCTTAAAACAGCAGTTTATTGTGAAGGATGAAAAAACTACGGAACCCTACACTGAGCGTGGCCCGACATGCTCTTGGCCGGTTTTTTTTTAATTGGGTTTTAAAGGCAGAAAACCCTTTACCCATATTTAGGAATGGTAATTGGTAAACAGTTATGTCATGTCATGTCGTCGAAAAAAAAATATTTTTGGAAAACAGTAATGAGTAAAAATTCACGGGCTGTAGTTAGTAGATCCTTATAGCAAGGATATCGAGAAAAATACATATAATTAAGTAGTCTTCAAAAAAATTACGTACTTACCTACCCTATTTTTATTTTTAAATTAAATTACGTCCGTTAGATTAACCAGCTCAAAAGCGCGAATTGGAATCCAGAACAGTACAATACCCACTTTCGAAATCCAGAGTGTTGAAGCTTGAAGATATCATAGCTTTCAAATAAGTAGTAGGTACGCTCCTGATTTGGAAGATGTTTTCGTAGCGGCGTCGAAATTAACGCTCAGGAAGCTGAATTGTAAAAATAGGCTAACTTATCTATTGTGTGAGTAAGAGCGACATCTTTCCTTAATAACTGCCCTAAATTAAGCAAGTCTGTAGTTGCAGCACGTTGCTCAACCAACTGTCGCGTTTTTTCGCAAACAAATAACTTTAAACTCCCTGGAACAGTCCCTGTATTTCTTCTAGGTTATAATTAAAATGCTGTCGTGGCCCCCAACGGCGTCAGTTTTGCAAACTTATAGTTGTTCGAAACAGCAACAATGTTTTCAGCGTTTAATTGGATTATATATTTTGTCCACAACCTCTGATTTGTATCACTAACTTTCAATTCAAGAGTTGCGGCTCAAGAGCGGATGTCTAGTGACACCTCTCTGTCTAGAGCTCTGAATCGATGTTATACCCTCCTTTATGTCATCATTTTAAGTTTCAAAGCTTACCAACTTTAATCATTTATCTAGATAAATGGTTACTGCTTGAAACAACCGGTAGGTATATACCTAGGTATATACCTACCGGTTGTTTCAAGCAGTAACCCAGGACTCTATCGCATTTCACCTTCAATAATAATCCATAGCTAATAAATATCTCTTGAATCTATCGGGTGCTAATGCTAACTTGCGTCCCATAATGCAGATATCGTATGCAGTGTGCACCCTCAACGTGTACTCTAGATCCCTTATATTGACCTCCACGCGTTTGTTTCCGCCACAGACAAACCCCACTAGACGGAGCATGTAAGGCGACCCGCGCGCACCAACGATATGGTACGGCAGAACATTAAAGTATCAACACGGCGGCCACCGTTTAGTTGCGTCCATGTTTATGAGGTCTCTGTACACCACTTAACACTACAATTTACCATGTTATTTGTTTAATTTCTTTTTTCGTTGACGTACGCATGGATCATGAACAAGGATGCAACTAAACGGTGGCCGCCGTGTTGATACTTTAATGTTCTGCCGTACCATATCGTTGGTGCGCGCGGGTCGCCTTACATGCTCCGTCTAGTGGGGGTTGTCTGTGGTTTCCGCCTACACACGTTTCTCAAAATCCAGGATAATCAAAATTCAAATTCAAAAATTCAAAATTCTTTATTGCGTAAAAACACGTCTTACATGATCTAAGGGATGGGGCCGCCCTGTAAGCAAACAATTGCCTGTGGTGGGAGACACCGCTCTTCCTTAGGTGACATGAGGTTTCAATACCGTCAAACGGGGGAAAATGAGACGATTTTCAAATTCCCGGGCAAAAAAAACATAGTTATAACAGGGTTAGCAATCTGTTTGCTGGTCTCAGCTTACAGTCTGTACTTAAATTTTCTGTTTTGCATATAATATTAACAGGTATATGAATAGTTTTATTTATATATATTTTTTTATGGCTGTCCCAAGTTAGACTGTAAGGTGGGGTAATTTAAGACAACAACTTACTGTTTCGTGACTTTTATCCAAGTTACACTGCACATTAAGCAACTTAGGACACTTATAACGTTTTAAAAAAATGCACTAGTAAAGGTCTGTTCACAACGAACACGTTTATTTAAAAAAATTGGGCAAGTGCGAGTCCGACTCGCGCATGAAGGGTTCCGTACCTATATATATGTATATATAGCTATAACAAGTATGTTGTATGGGAGCCCCCCTTAAATATTTATTTTATTTAATTTTTAGTATTTGTTGTTATAGCGGCAATAGAAATACATCATCTGTGAAAATTTCAAGTGTCTAGCTATCACTGTTCTTGAGATACAGCCTGGTGACAGACGGACGGACGGACGGACGGACGGACGGACGGATGGACGGACGGACGGACGGACGGACAGCGAAGTCTCAGTAATAGGGTCCCGTTTTTACCCTTTGGGTACGGAACCCTAAAAAATTAACATAATTCAAAAAATCTTCTTTGAAACTTTTAAACTTAATTTTACAATGGAGATCTACTTTTAATCAGTCTTTTATTAGGTTATTGCGTAGGAAATCACAATCTTAACCTAATTATATTAAAATATATATAAAATATTGGGCTGCATGCTGTCCATGTATCATAACAGCCGTTCAGCCTTGTAATTGATATACACAGGCAACATGTTCCCATTACCAGCACAGCTAAACATGACAGAAGTATCTAGTACTTCGAGCTATCTAACACCATCTCTGGGTGTCGACATGATTGCCTGACCACGACTCTTACTCTTTTGGGATCATCGGTCAAATTCGTTTCATCGTAGTTGACGATCAATTCAGGGTCAACGTCTTTCAAGAAGTTTTCCAACTCGTCGAAATATTCGTTGATTGTCTCTTCGTTAACGGCAGCTCTTGCTCTTTTAATGTTTTGACACAAGCGGTCGGTGAGCCTGTGCTCATCTCTTTTCATAAAGCATGTAGTCCATTCGGGCCCTGGGAAATTATTTTTGAATCTCGGTTCTGTAACCCCTCTCGTGTCTAGATGTGCTTTTACCAAACAACGAATATCATATTTGGTTAAAGGAAAACCCCAATCTCCAGCCAAACACACTCTGCGATAGTGCATTCCTCTGCTTCATTTAACACAGGCGGACGCCCATATTTGCCTGTACTTTGATTAAGCTTGTGCCTGCAAAGAGTTGAACGTGTCACGCCATATTTTTGTGCTGCATCTCTTATAGATGTACAGCTTCCAAGGCCAATTTTAGTTGGTTTTTACTATAAAATGCATAGTGCCTTTTTCCTACAGATCGGATGTATTTTCGAGGCATCTGAAATGCATAAAAAAAAATTGCATGAAAAAAAAGTTAAACTTGGGACTTAGGTGTAACTTTAGAGATTCGTCCCAATTTTCCCAAATGTGAACGCACCTTTACTTTTCTGTGTTTTTGTTCGCGATGGTTGGCATTACTGGAGTAATGTCAATTTCAAATAATCGGTGATAAAGTGAGGTTAGACTACTGGGACTTTTATTGTGAAACATTTAATACGGAAGTCGTGGCAGACACTGTTTTACAGACCAAAAAAAACATCAGTTTGGAAGCACGTGCAAGATCGCATTTTTACAGAATTTGTGATAGAAATAACAACTTTTTTGCCTTACCTGTGTGAACGCGATGATGTTGCGGCTGAGTTGACAGCAAACTGACGTGAATATTTCTAACGATGTTGCCATGACAAGTGATCAAAGGTTACCCTACATTTTGTCCTATTTAATACACCAGTCTCATTTTCCCCCATTTGACGGTACTTATGACTAATTCTTAAAAAATAAAAATTCTTTCAATTACACTTATGCAATTTTACGCTCACTGTCAAATTGTGCGCGCGTGTGTGCGCGCGTGTGTGTGTGTGTGTGTGTGTGTGTGTGTGTGTGTGTGTGTGTGTGTGTGTGTGTGTGTGTGTGTGTGTGTGTGCGTGTGTGTCTGTGTGTGTTTGTGTGTGTGTGTGTGTGTGTGTGTGTGTGTGTTTATGCTCTCCGAGTGTGTTAGATTAATCTTATCAAATTCTCTATCTCTTCATAGGTTTTACTTTGAAGCCACTTTATGAGGAGCTTTTTGCATTCATAATAAGGTTTAGAGTGAATGTCAAGTAATTTATTAATTTTGTTGTAAAGTTGAGCAGATTTTGTGTTATACTGTGAGTTAGCAAAGGTGGTACGGGTTTTAAATATATTAACAATATTAATTATAACTCTTTTTTTATTATAGTTAGGATTAAATGGTATATTTTTATGTCTTTTGAGTGTAGTTTGTAAAAGATACAATTTTCTAACCGATAGTAATCCACTGTTTTGATATAATAAATAGAGAGCGGATTTGAAGTAGCGATCTCAATATTAATATGGATATGACTGGTATAATTTATTATTTTTTCTACATACAAAAATAATGTAACTTATTAGAACAAAAAAGTAAAAATGTTTTTGGAAGCTTTTGTAAATTATTGGGCAAAAATGATGATGATATTAAATAAAAACACAATTTGTTAATTTTTGAAATAGTTTATTTCTTTATGTTCTTCTTCTTTAATATATCTTTGTGCATACAATGCACATAAAACAATTATTAGGTTTTTTTTAGGAAATGAAAAAATAAAATAATTCGCTTCTACAATGCTCACAGAACAATTCATTAATTTCGAGTTAGTTTATTAATGCTTCCTCACAAACGAAGTCTAAGCATTAATGATACTCATTTACAGTGCATTTTAAGCATACACCGTCGAAAAATACATTTTCATCCGTTATGTTTACTGTCCACGATGATAACGATTGCATAAAACAGTTTTATACTTAAATCTCTTGGCAATTCTAGTTCAAAAAAACATTGTTTGCAAATTGCCATCTAAAATAAGAAATCCATAATATTAATGACATTGTTGACATGAACTATCATGTAGGTAGGTACGTAATATATAGGAACTACTATTATCTTTGAGTTGTATAAAAACTCCTTTATTTATAATAAAATATTTTTCTTTAAATGTAGTTTGTTGCAAAAATAACATTCATTTAATCTAATTATTTATTTGCTTGCGGTGTGCGGTGTAATAATAATAAACTGTTAAGAATATTATAAACAACATGACATGTATTTAACAAATTGCACTAAGTAGTCATATCCATATTAATATTGAGATTGCTACTTGAAATCCGCTCTCTAATAATAAATCTGTGGAAAATGTAATTTTTTTGAAATACATTACTTTTACTAGTGCACGTTGGGCACGTTCAAGGTGTATAAAACGACTTTTAAACACCTTTAATAATCAAGGCTAAGAATGTACTTATATACAACTTCATTTGCACCGCACATCAGTCGAGTTTAACTGTTAAAGCTTTAAATGCTCTCTATGAGAGTGTACTTCTCATCTCAAAGTGTTTCAAACAATAAGAAAACGTCGATACACAATCAGTTTGCAGTTGAACGCATCAATACGTATACCCGACTCGATCTATTCTCCCAAGTTTTCGTCCGAAGTTATCGTTCTCTCCTCATTATCAAACAATGTAAAAGCGAGATGGTACTATATGAATTTCGAAGACCTTGAGTCCTCTGTATGGCTACGCTCGCCGGAGATTTCCATTCAATTAGGTGCCAACGGCGCATGTTTCGGCGACCTTTTATAATGCTGTGTAGTGACCTGGACTAATATTGGTGATTGTGATTCTTTTTATTATACTTTATGCACCATATTACTTACCATTCGCCCTCTTACCCTCTAACCTCAGAATGCACATGATCCAACTTGCCTCGAAAATATGGAGCCAAGTCTAAAACTGTACCTATTGTGTAGGTAATTATTGAAAGAAACTGTATTGGGCCAATACAGTTTCTTTTGGCTATTTAACAGTGACAAAGCAAATACAATGAGTGTTATTTCATAAATTTTCAGTTAATTGTTCGACTAATGGCAATGGCACATAATATGTTTATGTTTATTACAAGTATACAAGTACACTCGTCCCAAATAGCGACGACGGGAAGAATTAATAATAATCGACTTGAGGATGCCCTGGCACGAGAGGATTAGTTACACAAAATCGGTAGAGATTGATTTATTTTTTTTATGTTATAGGGAGCAAACGAGCAAACGTATCGCCTGATGGAAAGCGATTACCGTCGCCCATAAACACCTGCAACACCAGAGGAGTCACAAGTGCTTGCCTACCCGGAGGACGAAGATAGAATGCCTCTATGCTAGTAATTTCACCGGCTATCTTACCCCCACACCGGAACACAACAATGCAAACATTGCTGTTTGGCGGTGGGTTAGCAGGCAAGACGGTAGTAACAATCCGGACGGACCCTGCACGAGGCCCTACTACTCCAAAGTATTGGGAGTTAAGAACCCCATCTGGTAATTTTATCACCCTGAACGGTAGTACGTCACTGCTTGGATACTAAGTAGAAGAAAGGTAATTTATCCGGAAATAATAAAACAGAACATTCGCTATATTTATGTAATGCTAGACATGGCCGTAAAAAACGGAATATTTATCGTGATTGAATACAGTCCAATTAGGCACCACGCTCCAGTGTGCTGTGCGTACATGGCAGTTCTCAATGTGTAATGGCCTCAACATCCATCCAATTATTATTGTTTGATCACTTTAGTTTTCTCTCAGATTTTGTACAAGAGTCTCAACCAGCTATTTGCATAGCATGAAGTAGACAAATGAGCATACAGGGCCTCTCGTGGGAAGTGGAATTGAATCCCGTGAACTAAAGCGATCTGCTGATATCAAAATTCCTAAAGAAGATTAAGTTGGAACTTCATTCTAATTGAAGAATGGAACGTCATACGCATTAATAGATGTTTCTGGATTGTCTTCTTCACTCTTTATTGAAGCAGTGCCTTGAGTTGTTTCTGGAGTTATATTAGAAAAATTTCTTCGACTTTGATCAACATGGTTTAGGTATTGCTCTGAGGTAGCTGTATGACAAGTAAATGTTCCATCCTGTGCTTCTATTATACATTTCAATAAATTCAGTTTCAAAGCTGATTTTAATCGATCAGGCACTTTTTTTAGATCAGGTACTAATGATAACATGAATAACCGATCAGGATCCTCATTTGCTGATTCTATCTGCTTCAACGAATTTAACACATGCACTAATTCTCGATTAATATCTTCGGATTGGGAATTATTTTTACATCTTTTCGGTGAGGGCGGCATTTCTGCATCTGATTCTTCGGCAGTTTCAGCTTCGACTACACCTGACATATTTGTTTGAATATCGTTATTCATATTATTCTCAGAATCATTACATAGACTGCCCTGGGAATCATTTTTCCCTGCATAGTCTTTCAAAAACGACAATTGTTTATAAAACTTGTATTGACTGGTTTTAGGGAAAACTGAACCATTCTTTAACAACGCCTGTTTCCGGCATTCTTTCATGAAAGTATCTCTGACGTTTCTCCACTTTACCTGGAGGACTCGACCTGTAACGTAATAGTACATTACTTGCCTAGGGCGGTGAATTCGTAAATGTCCCAGACCGCAGGTGTTTGTGGTCCGAACCGAAGGTGAAGGCCGTAAATATGCGATTTGAGGCATTACGAATTACCGCCCGTGGTTGTACGTGGTTGTAAAGTTGTACGTCTTAACTTGGCCAGGGTGACGTGAAATTGTTTGTTTCAAGTCCCAGCAATTGAATGTGCAATGACCTCTATGATTTGTGTAGGACTACTATATGAAAGATAAATAATAAATAAATAAATATCGGACAACCTCACACACATCGATCTAGTCCCAAATTAAGCTCCAGAAGGCTTGTGTTATGGGTACTAGACGACGATATACGTACTTATATAGATAAAAATATATACTTAAATACATAGAACAACCATACAAATATTCGAGTTCATCACAAATATTTGCCCCGGCCGGGATTCGAACCCGGGACCGCCGGCTCAGTAGGCAGGTGTCTACAAACCGAGCCAAACGCGTCGTCAAAAGATATATTATGGACCAAGTTTTCCTAATATTTACCTATTTCCTCGAGCCGGCCATGGCAATGTAATTACGAGGAATGCATATAAAAAATGAGGATGAGCTCGATTGCAGCCACTCATTGAAATAAACCAAGAGATTGAGGCACGCATATCGCATGGTTTTACTCATATAGTGGGTATAGTAGTAATCATTTTTATAGGCCGAGTCTACTCTCCTTTATAACTGAAAACTTTATTCTATTATGCAGTGTGGGCACAAATTGCTACTTTAAATTAAAGACTTCACAAGTGAAACACGTTTCACGCTAAAGGCGCCTTTAAGTCGAAGGCAAAAAGAGTTACAATGGTACACAGCAGGGAGCATAGACGTTGGTTGACTTTGTATCTGAAACAGAAATTCCTCAAAGAGAAATTCAGATAGGTTAGGAGGTAGAACCTACCTCGTTTTTAAACAATGGGCACCTCATTGTTGTTTTAGATACAAAGTATCGTAAATCTATATGTCTTGGTATTTTAATGTAAACCCTATTCCCTTCAATTAAAACATTTGATGCAAAAGGTGACTGATCATAATATATCATACTTTTTTTAATACCTAGCAGTTTGTGCCCACACTGCGAATAAAGGCTTTTCTTTCTCATGTAATAAGGTAACAAAGGTACCTACTTACGGACTAAAAATAATTCTTACTATACCTACCTACCACGCTGAATGCGTAGTACTTACTGAATATTCGGAACATAAGAGGAGGGAATAAAAAAGATTTACCTATTCAGTTAGTTTTCGAATCGATAATATTTATAATTTTCACCTCATTTAAATGCGGTGTCATAGGTAAATACCAAGTGTAAAATTCACATCAATCGTAAATTAAATGATAAAACGTACCTTTTTCTTTTTTGTTTTTATCGGATATCCCTGGCACTGAAAATGAATCGATAACTTCCTCCCATTGCTTAACTTTTTGAATTCGATCTGTGTATTCAGGGCTTTTTATATCCCAAATAGCTGGATGTCTCTTTATCTCCATTATTAGACGCTCGACATCAATCTCCATTACGAAACGATGAAAAAATTTAACTAACTACACAATGTCATGTTACGCGGCACGTGCCCTGTTACAGCGCCACGCCGCTTACAACTGCAGAATAGTACCGCTGCTCCGCGCGGTCGAGCGGAGCGGCAACGTCGCGTGCGTCGCGTCGCCGCCGCATGATGCCGCCTTAGTTCACACACGTACTTATTTCAATTATTTTGTCTATGAAATTTCAACCTCATACAGTTTAGTACTAAAGTTCTAAATACAACGAAATTTTCCGAAAACTTAATACGATTACGCTTTAAGCTTCGATCTATGAAACAAATTACCCTTGTTTATACTGTGTTTCTACGAGTTTGTACACGGTGGTTATAACAGTAACTCAAATACCACGATTGCGACATTTGATTTGACAAGTAGTAAGTGACATTTGATAATACTTGTATTACTTGTTATGTTATATTTTGATTAGTCTTAACTTGCTCTTAACATTATTTCTCCGTTTTATTTAACAACAGTATTCCCTAGTTGTATTCATAAAATATATAAATTATGGTACGTAGATTACGCGAACAAAGTACTACAGAGGACGAAATCGTTATAGGTAAAAAAAAAATTCTTCATGTTCTGTCATGTAATTAATTCAAATAGGGATTCATGTGGGATATTTTCAGATACTCCGCCGCAGAAGAAGCATAAAAAGCATAAACACAAGAAGCATAAGAAGAGAAAGCCTGAAAATGAATACGACAGCGATACATCAATCGACGTTTCATATGAAGATGTTATGGACAAACCTTTTAAATCTAAATTGAAGGTCGGCAGGGAGATACCAGGCACGTCTGCTGCAGATTTATTAAAAGCACAAACCATGAAGTCTTCATCGGATTCAAGAAAATCCATGCCCGGTTCGTCTTCCAGTACTCCACCTAAAGTGATTGCTAAAAAGAAAAAAAAGGGAAGGGACAGTGGAACATCGAGTGAGGAAGAGCGATGGTTGGACGCCATAAAGTCTGGTAAATTAGAAGAGGTAATATTCATATTTATGTTGCTAAATTATACTATATAATTGTATCTATATTTTGAAACCTTAGAACACAATTGTACTAACTTTTTCGTTCGGAAAAAGTTGTTGCAATTCGGATGTTAGTGCACAACTCTATGTGGTTTAAATTTCATTGGCAAAATAATTGTAGTATGACTGTAAACTAAGGTATTGATTTGTTAACCACACATTAACTATTACTGTTTTACAATTTGTAGTAGTTTTTTTTTTAAATAAAATATGTGCTTATTTCACATGTAAATCTCTGTTCATGTGTATAGATTTAACACATTGATGGACACTATTTTCAAATAGCCGTTTTTAAGCCTTTACAGGGAGTGCCTATATGTGGGTATGCCTAACCTGGCTCTTAATTAGGGTTGAGCAAGATTGTCTCTCAGCAACCTTTGGCCATGCTTCTGTCCTTGAAAGATCCCACCTGACACATAAAGAGCCAGGCACTAGCAACTTTGAGATTTTGCTAATACATGAAACCTAGAACAGTCCTTTTAAACTTTGCTATGAGAGTACCAACTCATACTTTTTTTAATATAGTTTCTACATTTTCTATTTATAATAACACTTAAATTAAAAAAATAGCAGAGATTTCCCATATTCTTTTGTTACACAAACAATAACAACAGCAATTTGATGTCATTATGATTTTTTTGCACAGGTGGATGAAGAATTGAAGAAAATAAAACCAAAAGATCCAAAAATGATGACAGCCAGACAGAGAGCTATGTATGAAAGAGGAACAGATAAGGAAACAAGCCCGGGAGGAGAAGTCCTGCTCGCACTTCCATCTGGTTACAAAGAAAAAGTTATGACAGCAGAAGCAATACAGAAAGCTGCCATAAAGTCACAGAAACGCAAGCAATTAGCAGATGAAAAGCGTGAAAAGGATAAAAAGAAAACTATGGATCGCTTACTGAAAAAGCAGGATTCAAAAAACCTTAAAAATTCGCAAAGGGGCAAACCGGCTAAAAGACAAGAACCAATGATAGTTTATAAGAATAATGCCACAGAAATATCATTGTCTTTGCCACCAGGTTTGCCATTCCCTCTTGAAGCTATGCCTCCCCGGGACCCACCTAAACCAGTCAGATGTGGTGTTCTTGATTGTGACAACATCAAGAAGTATAATTGTTCTAAGACAGGAACTCCACTGTGTAGCTTAGAATGTTACAAAAAAAATCTCACAATGATAACAGTTTAAAAGATAACCCACTTGTCTCATTTCAAACCCTTGGCTATCTGAAGAAACTTATAAGGGCATTTACGTTTTCATGCAGAATGTAATGTTGTTAGAAGAATTAATCAAACACCTCTATTCAGGGTAGTAATTTTTTTTTTATTTTCTTAGTTTGTTATTGTGTCCCACTGTTGGACAAAGGCTTCTCCCACAGATTTCCTCGGTCCCTGTTTGATGCGTCTTACGATACGACCAGTTGCTAAGGGTTGCGTCCAGGTCATCCCGCCATCTCCACCTGGGCCTACCCCATGCATCTTCAGGGACCCACTTGGCGATACTGGCCCATCTTTCCGGCTGCATACGGCAGACGTGACCTGTCCAATACACTTGAGCCTGGCTGTTGTTACCTATGTCAGCGATGCGTGTTTTGGAGCACAGCATGGTGTGTCAGACGGGTACACTACAATTCTCCGAAGTTTCATTTGTCCGAATGCATCATCATTCCGAATTTTCATAATTCCGAAAACCATGTTCTGATAAAATATTAAGATTTTTTGGGATATCATATAACCCTAACCTAATTATAGTGCTTATGTAACATTTATGATCCATAGCGAAAATGACTGTTTCGTGTTATTTCACAATTTCGAAAATTCGGAATTTTTGAGTGATCCCGTGTCGGACACGGACCGTGGTCCGTTGGGAAACCTTCAATTTTTACTTTTGATTCTTACTAAGCAACCATTAGTGGGTATTGTATGTTAGGGCAGGCAGAATACAGATGTTGATGAGTTTCCGCTTCAAACAGTGGAAGGTTCCCCTTCATGAACCCTTCCATGGACCAGTGGCTCTTTCAGGCATTTTCGACTCCAACTTCAACTTCTTTATCTTGTCTATGGCTAAGAGAGAAGCTGGTCCAAGTAAATCACCCATAGAAATTCCTGGCTTCATCTCATAGGCCATGTCCAGGCCCCCACCCAATGAAACCCCATTTCAAATTAATCATAGATACGCCAATGGTAATAGGTAGGAGAAAAAGAGCATGTTACATTCAGTAATAACTACGTTATGTTATGATAGACTTATCAGAGAGTTATGAGAACTGGAATAAAACTATAATATATTCCTTCTATAATTTTTATTCTGGTTAACCTAAGCTTATACAGAGTTGTTGCGCGAGCGCCATATTTGCCAAGGAAGCGGAAGTAGCTACCACAGATAGTCGTAGATAGTATACAGACGCTCAAATATCTTCACACTCCCTCTCAAATTAAAGTTACAATTTAATTTTTTTTTTATAACAAAATTAATTTACTTTAAATTGCTACCAAAATAGAAGTTTTAGTTTTAATACTATGGCAACACCAAAGTGACATTAATCTGACAGTTCTGACATTCGAATTTGACATCTCTAGCTTGACATTTAAAGTAACCTCAAAATAGTTAACAAGTCTTAAACAAACCTTTATAAAACGTTATCACAATTTAACAATTAATCAAGTTAGCACGAAAATAATTATGTTTTACACTACACAGTGGCTTTGTCATGATATCTGCAATGTTTTCACTAGTATTGACATACTCCAATGAAATAATGTTTTTAGCAACAACATCCTTCACAAAATGAAATTTAATGTCTATGTGTTTTGAATATTTAGTATTTTCACTGTTCATAATCATTTTTATAGCACTTTGATTGTCAACTTTTAATTGTACACTGCACTGATCACCAAAGTCCTTCGCAAGTCCTTGAATAAAGAGCAGCTCGCTGGCACACATTGCCGCGGCTACATACTCGGCTTCAGCTGTAGACAGTGCCACAGACTGTTGTTTCCTTGAAGACCATGATATCAGATTGCCTTGGTGGTAGACAATCATACCACTGACACTCTTCCTGTCAGCTTTGTCTCCAGCCCAGTCAGCATCTGAGAAAGCTGAAATTAAAGAAACATTAGTGTCTTCCTTCTTCTTGTGGTAAGTAAGTTCCATGTCTTTTGTTCCTTGTAAATATCGTAGTATTCTCTTTGCAGCAGTCCACAAGCTTTTCGTTGGCTTGTCTAAGTATCTGCTCAGATAAGAAGTAGCAAAAGTTATATCTGGTCTACTGATTGTTGCAAGATAGTTCAAGCATCCCATTAGTTCTCGGTAAGGTACATTATTAATCATTTCTTCTGTTTCAGGTACTTGAAAGCTGTTCTCCATGGGTGTCTTCGCTTCGCTGCAGTTCGACATATTAAACTTTTTCAAAATATTTTCAATAAATGGTTTCTGTGATAATTTTATTGTGTTATTATTTCTTTGTATCTCAATTCCTAAAAAGTTATTTATGTGTCCCAAGTTTTTAGCTTTAAATTCTTCTTGTAATAGTTTTATCATATAATTGACTTCCTTTTCATTTCCCATTAGCAATATGTCATCAACAAATAGTATTAACCATATATCTTTTCCATAGTATAGGCAAATGTCATTTTTGGATCTTGTCATGTTTATTCTTCTGCAGAATGCATCAAATGTCTTATTCCAACACTTGGGTGACTCTTTAAGACCATATAATGCTTTGTTAAGTTTCAGTACAGTTCCTTCTGTCTTATTTTTCACATTTACTCCCTCTGGAACTTTAATGAAGACTTCAGTTTCCAGTTTTCCATTGAGGAATGCAGTTGGTATATCAAGTTGGCTAATTTTCCAATCATTATTTATCGCTTCTGACAGTCCCATCCTAATTGTTGTCATCTTTGCTACTGGCGCATACACATAGTCCTTAGTTGTTTCTTGCTGGAATCCCCGTGCGACCAATCTTGCCTTTTTAGTACCATCTGATTTTGATTTGAATACCCATTTAGTGTCTATTGTTTTATTTTCTTTAGGTAATTTTGTTTCTATCCATGTTTCTTGTTCTTCGAGGGATTTGATTTCTCGTTCAATAGCAGTTTTCCACTCGGTACTTTGTATAGCTTGTTTATATGTAATTTCATCATCTTCACAAGATAATAAACAGTATGCTTCGTAGATTTCATAGTCCTGTAAATTTTGTGGCTTTTTAATTTCCCTTCCTGTTCTTGAGAATAATCTATCATTTCCATCTTGTTCCAAGTTTTCTATATTACATTCATTTTGTTCTTCTGTTGCATCATCAAATCTTTCCTCTTTATCAGGTTCTGTTTCTTTTAAGCTTACTTCTTGCTGATTTATATTTTGTTCTTCTTCTATGTCAACATAATTTCTTGGAGTAAAATGATCAGGTTGTTCTTCTATATATTTAATATCAGTTTCATCAAAACGAACATCTCGGGATACTATTATTCTATTTGTCTTTGGATCCCAAAGTTTATATCCATTCATTGCATATCCAACCATTCTTGCTGGGGTTGCTCTGCTTGACAGCTTATCTTGTTTCGGCATTATGTGTACCCAAGCTTTGCTTCCAAATATCTTTATCTTCTGAAAATCAATTTCTTTGTTCATTAAGATAGCTGGTACTTTGTCTTGTATCGATGAGCAGGGTGATCTATTGATCAAAAAGGTTGCAGTTAATACTGCTTGACCCCATAAATGTCTCGGTAAATTGGACTCGTCCAACATAGTTCTTGCTTTGTCATATATCGTTCGGTTCATTCTTTCAGCCTTGCCGTTTTGCTGTGGACTATATTTCTGTGTATATTCTATTATAATTCCTTTCCCTTTACAGAATTCTTGTAGTATTTTTGCAGTATATTCGCCACCATTGTCGCATCTTATCCTTTTTATTTTCACTTCCATCTGTTGTTCCATTTCTTTTATGTATGATATTAAGTTTTGTGTGGCTTCAAATTTACTTTTCAATAGATATGTCTGTGTGAAGTGGCTATAATCGTCTATAATCGTTTGAAAGTACCTGTATCCTTCTTCGGTCGGTATCCTAGTAGGGCCTGCTATATCAGTATGAATTAATTCTCCGACTTTATTTGACCTCGGTGTTTGAATTCGCTTGAATGGTAATCTCGTGGCTTTATTTTTCATACATGGATCACAAGCTCCAGTGCTGAATGGTAATCCCAGTATAGCCAGTTTCTTTCTGCACATGTGTCCAAATCGTTGATGCCATAGATCTATATTTTCTCCCTTTGACAGTTGACATGAATTTCCACCAATGGCTACATTTATTCTTACTTGTATTGTATACAGACGTCCCCTTTTCTCTCCATAGTAGTTATGATTACGGTCTTTTATAAGTAGTGAGTTCCTTTTGAAAATGATGTCCATACCTCTTTCCACTAACTTACTAACTGACATTAGATTTGTACTTAAGCCAGGTAATATAACTGCCTCAATCCTTATGTTTTTATTGTTGAGTGTGGCTTCTAAAATTCCTTTCTTAGTGGCGGTTAATATCTGACCATTTGCTATTTTCACACTCAAGTCTTGACCCAGGTCTTCCACATTAGTCATATATTTCTCATAACACTCTTGTATGAAATGCTGCGTAGCCCCAGAGTCTACGACGAAGTATATGGAGTCACTCATGTTTTCAGTAGCTAGCGCTTGCTCCGAAGCAATGAACAGCGAAGAGGGCAAATTCCCTTCATGTGCGGGGTGAGCAGCTCCTGCTCTACCTCTACCTCGTGGACCCCTGAATCCTCTACCTCTGCCTCTACTTGACATACGGCACTCATAAAACTTATGGCCTTTTTTCTTGCATCTGTAACATATTGTTGTGCTCATAAATGTGTTTTCCTCTTGGTTTGGAGTAGTACTTGCTTCCATATTTCTCATCTCATTGTCCAGTAATTTTATTCTCACAAATTCCAGCTTTAAGTCAGAGTTTACTGTCTCTATAGCTGTTATGACATGGTTGTATTGTTCACCTAAACCTGTTAGGAGATAGCACACTTTGTCGCTCTCAGGGATATTCTCCTCTGACTCTTCTAATTCTCTTATTATGTTGTCAAACTTGGCAAAATATTCTTCCAAACTGCCTCCGTCGTGTTTCAGCGTTAAAAGTTTTCTTCTTAAACTTATTTTTGATATGACACTTTTTCTCTGAAAGGTTGTTTTCAAAATATTCAGCATATCTTTTGCTGTTTTACAGTCTTTTACAAGATTAAGATGGCGGTCGGACAAACATTGTACAATCAAGCTTCTTGCCTTTATGTCTAAGGTTTTTGTTTTTTCTTCAATATTCTCGGCCTCAGTAATATTCTTTAAGCCCTTTTCTTCCAATAGGCATTGTAATCGGAAGTACCAATTTCCGAAAGATTCGGCCTTAAGCTGCGGAAAATTTACCGGCGTGGACGCCATGACTCTTTTCTTACTCTGTTAAACTCTTACTGCCCTAATCTAATAGCCTAAAAGGCGTTTAAAGCCCATAACCTATGAGAACTGGAATAAAACTATAATATATTCCTTCTATAATTTTTATTCTGGTTAACCTAAGCTTATACAGAGTTGTTGCGCGAGCGCCATATTTGCCAAGGAAGCGGAAGTAGCTACCACAGATAGTCGTAGATAGTATACAGACGCTCAAATATCTTCACAAGAGTAACTTCATCTGTACTAAATATTTTTTTTAGCCAGACACAGTTTACACTTATCCCAATAATTGACACTTTTCAACAAAAATTATTCCTTACATGCCAGTATTTTTTTAATTCGATGTCAGGAGTTGCTACCTTTTAGATCCTTCAAAGACAAAATGATTATAATCTCTTCCCATAACTTACTAAGATTTTTTAAGACGTGTGCTAGTTGTATTAATAGTAACCACATTTATAAAAACAACAAGGAATAAAAGATATAACGCAAGACAGCTAAATAGTGAGCATATAATTACTTAATAAAAATTAAACAAGTTTTAAATAGAACAGAATTTATACAATACTTCATTAACGTACACCAATGGAATATAATAGTTTATACAAGTGTGGTCACACAATGACAGCCTGCAGCGTAATATTGTGAATTCCCATGGACAAGCTTTCATATTAAAACTATAAGCTAAATCTGAGTTAGAGGACTCTACTGTTAATATTTCGTCTGTTGGCAACCAAAACCTACAGAGTAACAAATTCAATTATATCCAAGTTCATGTCGCTGTCGCTGCGTCAAAAGAGGCACTGTTTACTTTACTCTCGGTGACTCTGGAATCGAATAGAACCCTCTGTAAAATACTCTGTACGAGTAAGTTCGATTTGTAAGTTTGGGGAACACTGACTTTACTCTTACTTCCATAATCCATTCGTATCGACATAGACATATGCTATGATCTATCTAGAAACAATATATTGATTTTAATTTTTACTTTAAGGTTAATTTTCCTGCCATACCATTATTGTTTTCGCTACATAAACTTACTACCTTTACTATGTTGATTTAAACTTAACGATTCCACACATTATTATAATAAAACGGGATTTAATCGCGTTCAAAAAGTGTTTATTTAATTACCTCGACGTTTCGAACGTGATGTTACGTCCATGGTCTCGAAGAGACCTCTAAAAGATCATCCCTTCCCCCGCGCTTCCGCCCATCCCTAAGTCAGCCCGTTTTGTTATAATAATATCTAGAAACATTTAAATAGCACTAGTATAAAATGGCGCCATCTATATATATATACATCAGTGGAACGACACTTTGTAAGTATAAAGATTAACACTCTTTTTCAATTAAGTATTGATCATGGTATGGTTTAAGTAAAGAGATACGAGGTTTTGGTAAGCATTGACAGAATTTTTGTGTGTTTTGGTTGCCAACAATGTAGGTAATCGGATAATTTATATCATTGGGCTGATGAAGACCACATATTATAAATATAGACATTGATTCTACTCTCCGTTTCTATGAAACATCAGGTATATTTTATTAAATTGATAAATAACATTTGTTGAAAATGTGGAACACAACTCGACTAGACTATGCAATGTAGATATTCTGTCATATCATAATTATTTCATAGTGGCTTAGGATGGTATGTCATGTCATTGTCAAATATTACTATTACTTGCTATTACTAAACACTAGTGCCGTGGTACTTGGACCGTTCAAAAAAAATCCATACCCCAATATATAACATTTTGTTTTATTTTTTTGCAATCTCTACTCAGAATCAAGAGTTCTATAGTTCTAAATAGAACACCCCTACATGTCGATATTTTCTTCTTTCTTGTTCCCTCATTTATTTAAACTTTATTTGCACAATTCACCATTGAATACTTAGTAGTCAATTTTTTCCCCTTTTTACCATAAATAAAATTGAATATTTTCGTCCATCAATACTAATAAGGACGAAAGATCTCTTGATTCTAAATAGAAATTACATGATTTCCAACTTAAGATAAGGAAGTATGTTTTTTTTAGAATCACCATCTTAATAAATTCATGTGTTCGCATGTCAATTACCTTTTAATTGGCAAGTTTGCAGTAATACAATCTTTATAAACATATGGGTGCCAATGTGAGCCTTTTGTTACTAGCGACAGGAATGAGACCTTAATTTCTAAACATCCATTTGGCAAAACATTTGAGCTGTGATAGTGACATTTAAGCGTAACACAATTTATACTGTTATGGTATGTAGATACCTAGCTAGTATAATGCGCGCGACTTAACTTGAATCTGCACTAAACCTCTGTAATATCTACCCTAAAGTCAGTGTTCAACGCTAGTACAAGTTAAGTGGCGCGTACTATAATGACACATTATACATCTTATATACATCAATGTCTCATGCTGTACAATCTCGCAAGAGATACGAATAACCCTTCTATTAAGTCTATCTTTAGTATGCAAGACATCAAAACATTCACCCTCTCACTGATCCAGGCATCGCACCAATTATAGACACACTTATAACACCTACAGTGAAATGGAAAAGGTTTCATTACAGTACAACAAACATGCACACTAAAGCATACAACAAATAGGTACATATTGATATAATTATTTAAAATCGTATACTGGACATTTTATACTATTTACGTTTGGACTTCATAATAATAAAAGTCTCTGTCACTTTTGCACTATTACTCAACACATACTATTTCTTTATACTCTCTATTAATGTTCACTAAACACAAAACATGTAGACACAGAAAGTTGTCCATCAAAATCGCCATTTTATTTGGATATTGCCTCTTTTGCTATAACCATTCCTTCACATTCACTTCCCAAGAGAGCTCACAAGTAGAAAGGGCCCGCGGGCCAGCTTACTGTCCTAAAGACCAAGACCAAAGCACGGCAGCCAGCAAAAGGGCAAGAAGAAGCCGGCTTGGTATCAGACGTTCGTCCGTTTAGAGCTTCGAAGGCGCGCCAAGCCCGACTGTAACCGCTAAGATTGATTATTCTGCTTATTTGATCTGAGTCGCGCGAGTCCAGAGCGTTCCTCCTCTTCATCGCTAGTGCAAGAAAGCCCGCCGACTGCGCCTCGCGAGGACGTCGCTTGAATCAAGTCTTGATCAGGTCCGTTTCGGCTTTCATACAACAAAATGCCGAGCGATTCCTCATAAATCCTGGCCTCAGGGAACTCGACTTTTGTGTGTTTCTTATCCGTCGCATAGACAATAGATGTGCAACAAACTTCGGCGCATTTCTTGCCGTGTCCGAAGAAGGACCAACAGCATATCTCATTGGAGCCGATGACATCTTTGATGAAGAGCACTCGTCCACTGAATCGCAGGGAGAGTTTGTCGAACAGTTCTATGTTTTTTAGAAGGTTGTCGTCAGATGTGTTTGTGTAGGAGTACTTGTTGTTGTGCCGGTTTATGAGGAGCTTCACAACAGGCTGAAAGATTACCACAGATTAGTTAAACCATAAAAAAATAAAGTGAATAAATATCAATAGATGAATCTGATAAGTGATAATGATAAATCGTGACACTAATTGGTATTGTCAGTTTTGCCAACTATAAAGTACTCATTTTGCTACACCCTATATTATATTACGCTGTTTAGATCGTCTGCCAAGATGTATGAGGCCTTATGATGATGATGATAAAGATGATATTAGATTATAAATTCTATTAAATACATAAACACTGGCCGCCGCCGCGACTAATCAGCTCTCCTGATGATGAACAAATGAGTAGCGAAAAGGTTGGACAAATCTTTGTATATGTTGCAGTCAAAAGTGTGAACTGGTCAAAAGGACTTTTAACCTATTGACCGCCAAGCGATCTAGCAATTTACCGTGCCACTGACGCCAGAGTAAAAAAAAAAGATGTGCCCCAAAATCAACAGGGATTGAAAAATACTTGTAGCGGTTAGAATTACAAAGTTTTTGATCATTGAAATTTAGACGGCTGTGGCCGACGTGGCGTCAGGGGCACGACTTTTTGTTGACGGCCACAGCCGACTGTGGCGCTCAAAAGGTTAACCGATAAAAACAGGCAAAACTGCATTTGACTGAGTGTGTTGGTCAAAAGTAGTTTTGCCCGTTTTTGTCGGTTAAAAGTCCTTTTGACCAGTTCACACTTTTGGTTAGGGATATAAAAAAAAAACTAACCTAACCTAACCCGGCTGAGTCGGATTAAAATAGTATTGAGATAAAGGGACGAATGTGCCTGTGGTCAAAAGTACTTTTGACTGATAGTAACAGTCAAAAGTACTATTAACCAATGATTTTCAGGCAAAACTACTTTTGACCAACACGCTCAGTCAAAAGCAGTTTTGGCTGTTTTTGTCGGTTAAAAGTCCTTTTGACCAGTTCACACTTTTGACTGCGACATATATAGTTATAGAATATAGTTTTTCAATTCTTGTAAATTTACACACTGAATCAGTATTTTACTAACAATCTATGGATCATTAATCCGAAATAAATTTAATCGGGGTTGGATAAAATACCTTAAAAATAAAAATAAAATAAACGTACTTACCTTAGATGTAGACATAATGAGAAGCTGCTCCTCTTTATGAGATGTAATAAGGGGCACTCTGCAGATCGGCTCCGCCTCCCTCTCCTTCTTCGTCAGTGCTTGCTGGCACGATTCTGTCAACTCTTCAATGAGGAAGTACTTGGCTTCAGCTAAGAGCTCCATGATCTCACGGTAGCTGTCTGGCAGAGCTACGGTGCCGTCGCGGAGGTAATTCAGGATTGTGCCGAAGTGCTTCCCGCAGCGGTCGATTAGTATCCAACCTGTAAGTACCGTAAGGACAGTTAAGGTTTTTGGTTACACATTTTTATTGGTCGGAATACATCGTCGTTCGGATTTGCGGCTGTCCCCGCCTAGAGGCGGCATTTCTCAACTAATTCTCATGAAATTTTGTAAGTAGGTTCGTTATTCATATAGAATTCTTTTGTAGATTCAGTTTCTCGAAATAAAAATGGCGGAGATTTGAGGGTTGAGAACGTCCAAAAATACTAATTTTAACCATTTCGAAACAAACTCGTGAGGCCTACGGCTCAGTGTTTTTTTTTTTTTACAAAAGCACTAAATAATACACTACCGATTCCTTCTTTTGATATTCACTAGAGTCAGCTCAGATTTAGTCTACACTGTATTTTATTGGCTGTTTGTATCAAACGCGACGCAATTGGCGGGAGGCTAGGCGACGTGACTGGCTACGATCGAGCGCCGTATTACCCGAATAATAGCAGTTAGTGTAATAGCAGTTAGTGGAGCCCGTCCATGTTATTTTAATGTATAGGTACTATTTAAACTGTGGAGAGGCGAGTCAAACGGGTCCAGGGAGACGCTATGCACCCGCAAAATTGCAGGATCTGCTGGCACTTACACCGGAAGCAAGGGACTGGCTACTTAATCTAGATATAAAGTTATAATATAAACTGCAATGTATACATAAATTGTACACTCAAGGAATAAAGCCATACAATATATATATTTAAACTATTACACCTGACCTAAGAATAATAAAAAGTGTTATGATTTTTCCTTTCAGTATGTAGTTGAACTAACTAAATTCGCCCTGAACTGCATGTCTCAGATTTTCTAGCCATAAAGGTGAAGGTTCCCTTGAGGCTGACTTCACTAAGCTCAGGGACGGGGCTTAGTAATAAAAACTAGGCACTGGGAACTGAAGTAATCCTCTAGGAAACAAGTAGAAAGTCCAAGACATACACTACCAAATCAAAAAGTTCAAGAACAAACTGTGTAGCCTTTTCAGATCGTTTCCCAATGTTTGGGATCATTGTCTTCTTGCAAATTTAATTTGACGTTTTTTATAAGAGTTTATGAAAATGAAACTAATTGTGTGTAGTCTAGGATAAGTAGCATACAAACATACATAGCATACATAGCAAAAAAACAGAGTGTTGTAGAAGAAAATTTGTAACAGACTGAATTCAAAAAAACGCAACTTGTTCATTTTCAGAAATATTAAGTATGAAAGAAATGGGCCAAATCTGCACCTTCTTTACCCAGAATGACCCCAATATCTTAAAATGTAAGAGCCTTTTGCTATATGGATCAGAATCAACTGGACACTGGCCATCTTGGAGAGACTTCTCAAACATTTCTAAGTTCATTTAAATATAATCCTAGAATGTACTATACAGTAACTAGCACATTATTATAAAGTCTTAACACTTTTATGTTTTATTTACAGTAGTACATTCTAAAACCAATAAAGGTGTGGTGTGGATTATCATCTTTGCTCTTTCCATGACATTAGTACAGTACTTTTATGCATATAAATTATGACACTCATAATAAATAAACAAAAATATAAATGTATTTAGTAGTAATCAAATACGAAAAGCATTGTTCATATCAATAATGAATCTAAATAGTGTTTAACAAGATTCCATTTAAATCCTTATCATTAGAATGGATACAGTCATCATTTTGTAATGTGAATTGAAAATAAAATACAAAGTACAACTTACCCTCGGAATCTGTAAGGACTTCCATCCGGCCACTAAACATGGTTCTGAGCATGTTGTCACTCTTCGTCAGGGTCCCGATGGTGGTGTAGAAAAGCGTCCCGCCCACATTTAGTTTCACGTACTGAGATGGGCTTCCCTTTATTAGGGTTTTATGATCACCCGACATATTTGCCGTCGGGTCAGAATCCAGCGGAGACAAAGCGAAACGATCTCGGTCCTCCGGTTCACGAAACGCAGAGCAGTTTGAGGAGTCGCTCTGCACTCCCAAGTACTTGACGAGAAAAGTGAGTTTCTATACGTTCATAGTTATGAGCACACTATATTTATTAACGGCACAGAAAAACCTAGATGGCTTCTCAGCTTTAATGAGACGAACTCAATTGTAATTAGTAATTTATATTTAATTCATTTGTAGGTACATGAAATCTATGCTATCACTTTGACATTTGCGTACTTCATTCATTCATGAAAAGAAAATATAGTAGTATCTTGTCTATTATCTCAAATTGGTTTGTTTATGGGTAAGTTTACAACGATAGCTAGAAAGTATTTTTCACTTAGATTTTTTGCACTTAGGAGGAGCGGTGTAACTTATCGCTAACCCAACGCTAACCTAATGTATAAGTTGTATAACCGACTTCAAAAAAAGCATAATGCCTTCAGTTCGTCGGAATGTTTGTTTTATACGGTCTGTTTGTTCTATATAACAACACTAGTTATACAAACTTTTCTATACCGGGCGAGTCACATTCACATAATTATTGTAATGGTTTGCGTGTCTCAGGGTCTTGACGAGTGTGTATTTAGTACTCTTAGTAAGATATAATGAATTACCCCAGTATTTTTATAATTATCGTAACTGGTGTTGCATAGTTAAAAGACAAACCAATAAGATATTTGGCTTTAATTAACTAGAATCCGACATACAATTAAAATTGATACATGACACAGTTGTCACAACTTGACAATACATGCAAATATATAATAGACAATACTTTGGGCCAGCACTAGTAAAGAGGTTCATATGTCATTCTCCCCGTCTAGGTTTTCTTCTCCTACCACAAAGTCGCGGAGGTGAGAAGGTAGCCCACGGTTCCTCTTGGGTCTTCCGAGGACGGATGTTGTTTGATGTGTGTTGTCCGGAAGATTTATTTGTTGAGGACGATCTGGAATAGGTCCATCCGGGTCCACTGAAAGGTCGGAAGCATCTTCGAATGATTCTTGTTGAAGATCAATCGAAGAACGAGAATCATTCGGGAGCGGTGCTAAATGTCTATTGGACACTGTACTCTCTATGCCATTCGATCTTCGAATCACCGAATATTGCGGGTTATAGTCTAATAGTTCAGCTTCCTCCACTAAGGGGTCGTGTTTCGAGCGAACGTTATTCCGTACGAGGACCGGTCCTGGTGCTAGCCATGTAGGCATCGATTCTCCATTAGGTGACCTCCGCTGGTAGTTGAACAGTCTCTCGTGCGGAGTCGCGTTAATAGATGTGCAGAGGAGTGAACGGATAGAGTGAAGAGCGTTCTTCAAGACTCGTTCCCAGTATTCGACTGCCATGCTGTTGGAACGCAAGCTCAGTTGTACCGCACGCCATAGTGTTCCATTCAACCGCTCTACTTGACCATTACCCCGTGGATTGTAAGGGGTGGTTCGGGACGAGGCAATTCCGTTTTTTCTCAAAAAAGTTTTGAGTTCCTCGGACATAAAGGAGCTTCCTCTGTCGCTATGGATGTACAATGGTTGTCCGAACGTACTAAAAAGGTCTCTCAAGCATTTGATGATCGTCGCAGATGTCATGTCTTTACATGGGTAAGCCCATGGAAATCGGCTATACTCATCAATTATGGTGAGTAGATATTTATTTTCTGTATTCGAAGGAAGGGGTCCTTTAAAATCTAGATTTAGCCTTTCAAAGGGGGCCAGTGCTTTTATAAGCTGTCCCCTTGTTGTCATGAAGCGGGGTTTAAGTTCGGCACACACTCTACAAGAGGTCGTCATATTCTTAATGTCATTGATCGAGTACGGCAGGTTCTTTGAGCGTACCCAATGGTACATCCTTGTTATACCAGGGTGACATAGTAGAGCATGTAATTCATACAATTTATTATTATCCATGAGTGCGCAAACCCTAGATAGCGCATCTGCAGCAGTATTTTGGGAGCCTGGTCGATACATGATATCATATTTAAAACAGGAAAGTTCAAGACGCCAGCGTTGTATTTTTTCATTTTTTATTTTACTTGTGTGGTTTTGGTTGAACATATAGCACACAGATTGTTGGTCAGTTATCAGCATGAAGTATTTTCCCATCAGGAAGTGCCGCCATTTTCTTATGCTTTCCACAATGGCGTAAGCTTCTTTCTCCACCGATGGGTGTTTACGTTCAGCATTCGATAGTGTCCTGGAGAAAAATGCCACAGGTCGACCCTTTTGAGAAAGCGTAGCAGCTATCGCGTACTCTGACGCGTCGGTTTCTACGGTCAGCATTTCTTCTCCATCAATTGCTATCAGTGAAGCTTTACTAATGTCAGACTTTAATTGCTCAAACTGGGTAACAGCACTTTCAGATAACGGAAAACTGCTTACGTTCGTTAAAGGCTGCAGTTTTGTGGAAAAGTCCTTCACCCATTTCGCATAATGGGCAAATAGCCCTAAAGCTCGCTTCAGTTCAGCAGCGTTCGTTGGGATTGGCAGTCGTAACAGTGGTTGGAGTCGTTCCTTGTCTGGTTCAACGGTATTATTCTTGATAGTATAACCCAGCAAACTTATAGTCTCCTGACAAAATTTACATTTTTGATCATTTAACGTCAGATTATACTTTTTTGCAGCGGTTTGAAATTTGAGTAGGTTCTGATCGTGATCGTTTTTATCTTTGCCACATACAGTGACGTCATCGAGGTAAGTAAATATCCCCTTTAAGTTTTCTTTTTCTATGATAAATTCAAGCGTCCGCTGGAATGCTGCAACTCCGTTCGTGACGCCAAAAGGAATTCTTGTGAATTGATAAAGTTTTCCAGCCGCTTCAAATGCCGTGTAGGGTTTCTCGCTATCTTTAATCGGCACTTGATGGTATGCGCTCTTTAAGTCTATTTGACTGAAAACATTATATTTTGCAACCTTAGACACGATGGTTTCGATATGAGGTAAAGGGTACGCGTCTAATTCTGTAAACTTGTTTATAGTCAAAGAGTAGTCTATTACAAGCCTCTTTCGATGTGTCCCTCCTCCCGCTACTAATACCTGCGCTCGCCAAGGAGAGACGCTTGGTTCAATCACTCCGTCTTCTATCAGCTTAGATACTTCTTCTGTGATAAATTTCTCGTCTTCCTCGCTGTAGTGTCTAGACTTCACGGCGATTGGCTTAATGTGTGGAGATAGGTTAGTGAATATGGAGGCAGGAGACACTGAAGCTTGCATTACATTGCAGACTAAAGGTTCTTTGGATCCCCCAAAGTTGAATTGGAGACTAGAATGTTCTTTAAGTATATCATGGCCTATGATAACATCAGCACAAAGATTGTTGACCACGAGAAATGGCCGGTGTTTGTGTGAGTGTTCGTTCATGGTAACGGTAGCAAAACAAACACTTCTCACGAAAGATACGTTATTTTGAGAGGCTAGCGTGATAGTCTGCTTGTGAGGTTTCTGTTTCAGCTTCATTAGGCGTGCTATTTTCTCATCTATAAAGCTTACTGAGCTCCCCGTGTCGATAAGAGCGTCGGCGTGATAGTTGTTAAGGGTTACGGGGATTGTGGCTTTTGTAAGGCTTGATGGAGAAGCTGCCGAGACAGCATTAGCAGCCACTTCAGAATCATCAGAGTCCACGACTGATTCTTCTACGGTTACGGCGTTATTTGTAGCATTCTGCGATCTGCACACATTAGCAAAATGTCCTTTTCTGGAGCAAAGTTGGCATTGGGCGTTGAAAGCTGGACATTTAAGCCGCCGATGAGATACATTTCCTCCGCAGTAGAAACAGCGCCATTTATTTGGTTCTTCCGAAGCAGTCCGGTGATTTTTTGTTGCGCGTTTTGACAATGACCCTATTGGCAAAGCGTTCAGGTTTGTTTCGTTTAACCCGGTGGTCATTGTTCGAGAGTCTCTTTCTGCAGTCTCTAAGGAGAGAGCTTGATCGAGAGCTTTATCTAAGGTAAGAGAGCGTTCTTGAAGTAAACTTTCCCGGATCCTCAGTGACAGTGTTCCAGAAATAAAAGCACCTCTTATAGCTTCGTCTTCATGCGTTGTAGCAGAAACAGCTTCAAAGTTACAATCACGGGCCAGGAGCCTAAGTGCCCTGCCGTAATCGGATATGGATTCGTCGGGCCTCTGCTTACGCGTAGCTAGCAAATGGCGGGCCAGAATTATGTTCTTTGGCTTAAGGTACATTTTATCGAGTACTTTCACGGCATCGTCATAGGTGCAAGAATCGCGAACGTGTGGAAAGATATATGCCGACAAATGGTTCATCAATAGTTTGAGCTTTAAAGAATCGGTACCTTTGGGAATCTCTTCGAGTAAGAAATTGTTAAAAGTATATTTCCAATGGGTCCACTTGAGGTCCGCCTCTGTTGCGGTAGGCTCCACGTCAAACTTCTCGGGTCGAAGGTACCTTGCCACATTGGGCTCAAGTTTTGTGTCTGTGTCGGGCATACTTAGTTAATTAAATTGTTGCATAGTTAAAAGACAAACCAATAAGATATTTGGCTTTAATTAACTAGAATCCGACATACAATTAAAATTGATACATGACACAGTTGTCACAACTTGACAATACATGCAAATATATAATAGACAATACTTTGGGCCAGCACTAGTAAAGAGGTTCATATGTCAACTGGTAACACTAAATAATAAAGGATGACATTCAACAGACTTCGTTCGTTTTTTAAAGAATTTCTAATTCTATCGTGGATTATAATTTATTATAGATTACAAAAAAATCCTTATAAAATTTGCATATTTTTTATTAATTTTAAAATTATTTATTCAGCAACTTCATTATCTTGCCTTCTTCGTGAAAATAGTTTTGATAATGGAGAGTATTTTTTGCCAAAATTTTGTGCATCCTCTAAAGTTTCGGGAAGTTTTGCATTCAACGTCTCGGGAAGTAGGAGCGAAGAAATTAGCCCAATCACGGATACTCCGGCAAGAAGTCCTCCTGGCAACCTTGGATCTACGCGACGTCCCTAGAAAGTAAATAATTTGTTTGTTAGCCAAAATCTGCTCATTATACTGCCTGCCTGGATTAAATCTGTACTGTGCCAGTATAGGCCAGTCTGTGGGGAACTGTAATAGCCTTTGCTCTACAAAAAGTGGCGTAGAAAATGTTTTGACACAATATTGTTTAGGTATGGCAGGTTAATAAAAATCCAAGTTCTCAACCTTGAAGGACCCAGGCGTTAGCCGCCATCTTGAATTAAAGGTGCCAAAATTAGGTATATTTTAATTAACTTCTCAATTGTTTACTAAATCACAAAAGTGTCTATGAAGGGTTCAAAGAAGACAAAATTGCCTACATTTTTTGCATACATGATTATTCTGTAAGTCTTATAGGTAAAAAGTTACAAGCGACAGATACAATAACATTAACAAAAAATAATTTAATTACACTAAAGTTTTTGAATCAATTATACGGCGCATTAAATACCAGATGACTGTGGCTGGAGATATGACACCAATAGGCTCACTCCAATAACAACGACAGAGAAAGCAGCACCCCAGACGCTTTTAAGTGTAATTTCTTGGCACTGTAAAAAGGATGCAGCAAAACATGTAGTTGCAGAAAAGCTGGATTAAAATGCTCTATTGTTTGTGGATTCTGTAGTGGTCAGCTGTGTGAAAATGCAGTAGAGATTCAGATAGATAAGGAAGACTGTGATGACGATGAAATTTCATGGTTGGAAACTAAAAATACAGACAATGAAACAGAAAATTTCAGCGACGATAATGAAGAAGGCACCATTAACCAGCCCGGGCCATCAAAAAGAATAAAAAATAGCTATACAATTTTTAAACAAAATTAAAATGATATTAATGATTTTTGTAAATATTATTATTTCCGTCGCTTGTAACTTCTTACCTTTAAGACTTACAGAATTAACATGTATGCAAAAAATGTAAACAATTTTGTCTTCTTTATACCTCTCATAGACACTTTTGTGATTTAGTAAACAATTGAGAAGTTATTTAAAATATACCTAATTTTGGCACCTTTAATTCAAGATGGCGGCTAACGCCTGGGTCCTTCAAGGTCGAGAACTTGGATTTTTATTAACCTGTCATACCTAAACAATATTGTTTCAAAACATTTTCTACGCCACCTTTTGTAGAGCATAAATACCTACTGACTGGATTAGTACATTCCAGAATGAAAGTGTTATAAGGAGTATTTTTATTCGTTTATGTTTATAGATTTCAGTAACATTTTGCTCTATAAAAATATTATAAATAATTATACAATATTATATAGCTTAAGAGTCCGCAGCAAGCTCGATTCTTCATACAAACGTAGTTACGTCCTTATTTTAATATAACATGTCACATTATCATGAAATTCTCTAAATATAATGAGATAAGATATATCTAGGGCTAAAACTAGTTTATGACTCTTGAAATGTTAATAGAAAGAAAATAGAGCGAGTACAAGTTTTGCATTTTTAGACCCCAGAAACTTGTTCAGTTTGGCGGCATACTACGACCAAAATATAGTTTAGATTGAAGTCAAAACCTATTTCCGGTGTCGATTAAACTATGCAGTTTGATAAGAAAAAAGATTTATCAAAATTGATCTCGTAGTTTTAAAATGAGAGCGTAACTACGAAAACCTTAAAATAAATTACAAAAAATTGTTGCGAAACTGCAGCGAATTACTCTAGCGCGGGGAACGGTCCGGGGGGGCGGCGGTAAGCACCGCCCCCCGCTAGCGCGCTCTCGCTTTACTGCTAGCGCCCTGTCTTCCTCTAGGTGAAACAACAACATTTTAAAGCGTAAGCGCGCGATCTCAACGCGGAGTTGAGCGGACCTTGCTGCGGACTCTTAATATCTTTTATCTGGGACCTTATTTTGCTGCAGTGGGAGTATATATATTTGTAATATGTATTTTCTGTGTATCAACTACCTACGTATTTACTTCTTCTATATTCGTAATGGAATTTTATGGTCAGCTGGGTACATACCTAAGTGAAAATATTGTGAATAGAGAGTGCGTGAGCTGACAGAATGTGATTGGAGTTTTATGCTTGTCTCGCTCGCTCTTACGCGCGCAGATAACAACGTTTCATCTTTTATCCAAACCCAAATCCCAATCTGAGAGCTCACAGACTGTACTTAAGTAATCATATATTATAAAACTGTTTATTTTTATAGGCTGTTTCACATAATTTGTCAGTAAACATCAAATAACAAAGGTATAATCCAAAATTCATGTACTTACATCATTTTTTCGCACTGCAGCTTACCTACTGCTCATTTTTGATGTACAGATCTAGCTCAAAGATATATAGTTAAAAGCTGGAATTTCCTAGATCCCTACTCCATCAAAAACGAAAGAAATTTCTAACTAGAAGCAAGAGCTACGATTTCGCAACTTGCTCGGTGAGCAATAGCTCCTGTGTAATGTTAAGTACTGTATGCCGTACCCACTTACGGGACAATCGTACCCCGGACCTTAGGGTGGTATGCCTGGGGCTAGTGATGTGCCGTTTCCGAGAATTTCCGGAAACTTTCCTCATTTTTTATGGAAAATGTTCTCGAGATCGTTCCCTTTCCATACAAATCGGGAAACGTGGTCGAGTAAGGCACATCTCTACCTGGAGCCGAAGCCAAAGCGCAGAGTACTTATCGACAAATACGGGGAATATGTCCCTACCCGTGTCATAAGACGCACACAGAGAGCATTTTAGCTAAATATAAAAACGATTAGGGATTCATGGAATCTAAATGTACTGAATTCTCTGAATGCTGGACTGCGAATGAATAAGGTAATTACTAAATTGATAAAAAAAAATGTCAACCTCTTACCAAGTATAAAACATATGGCGCAATAGCAGCGCCTCCACTAGATACAACGTTGCCCAAAGACATTCCAGATTGCCTTAGACATGTCGGGTATATTTCCATATTAAATATACCGATTGTGTAATAAGCAGTAGTTACAAATAACCTGTTTGTAAAAAATAATGTAGTTTCAATCCATGGACTTCTAACCCATTTATTTGTACCTAAAATAAAAACAAATATTATGATATTTGTAAGACAGATACATACAACATGTTATGCGATCCAGTACATTGCAGGTGGGAATCGAATCTCTTCTGCTTATCCGGAGCAGTGCTCTGGCCAAGTATAATAATCCTACCTCATCAATTCTCCAACGTAGGTCAGGTTGCTTATTTAAATTACTTTCAGGAGCACAGCTCTATAGCTCTCTATAGAATTAAATACTTACTAAGTAACTAAATTAGATTACTGATAACTTTACACTTACTACTTTCACGAAAAGCGACCATTGCCCATGAAAGTGTGGAAATAGCAAAAGAGGTAGTGCTAGAATACCGACGTCCTATGCGCTCTGCTAGTATAGCGCCCAAAAAATATCCTGGTATTTCAGCTAAAGATTGCGATGCGCTTTCCAAAAACGGGTTACCATCGGATTTCTGCGCTGGATTCATGAGAAGGACTGTGTATGTCATAGTTACTATCAGCCTGCGAACACAGTTAATTATGTTTTTGCTACTGCTCATGATAGAGTTATATTATGTCAGGGTAAATTCACATAAAATAATGTACAACTTACGATATAAATAATTGTAAAATAGTATTTTTTGCCAGTCTCCAGTGAGTAAATAGGGCGAAAGCACCAAGTGACTGAGTTTTTCCAATTGGTGGCGATTGTCGAATTTCGTCTTCAATCTCAGAGCTTAATTTAGTTTTATTGACAACTGCAATTCGCTTCAAATGTTTAATACAATCATCTGGTTTTCCACTAATCCATGACCATCGAGGAGATTCTAAAATGTTCCTAAAACACTTATCTAAATATAATACTCACATTTTAATCACCGTGTTGTGGTTAAGACCTGATCTTATACCAGAAATAACTTACCACGAAAAAAATAAAAATGGTAGTTGTATCGAAGTAGTAGTAATCATGAATAATTTCCAATCCCTCAACCACCAGTATAGTAGCGGTAGCACGCATAGACCTAAGCTCACTGAAACATTTCTCAGGGTAGTGACGACAGCGCGTCTGTTTGGAGCTGATATTTCCATTGATATCACATATGTATTTTGAACAACAGTCCATGTTGATAGACAAGCTATTGTAGCGCCACTAACAAAGAAAATAAATGATTGGCTTCCTAAAATCGACACTATCCGACCAAGTACTATTAACGCCATGGCTATAATATACGTTATACGTCTCCCGTACCTGTAAAAAGCAGTAGTTCAATTATACTACTATATAGTAGGTATTTGTAATATTTAATTCACTGAATTGCTACTTTTACTTACACATCTCCAAACCACCCAAAAATCAATGCCCCGGCTATTTCACCTGCTTTGCTAAATGAGAAAACATTAGCTACATATAGCTCATCGTTACAAACCCAATCATTGTCCGAAGATACTGTGGATTCGTACCAAGTTTTATCATAGGTATAGCTGTCACAACCTGCAAGTAAAATTTATCATAATATATGATTCTACGCTTTATTTCTACAATTTGATATTATCGAACATAATCGGTCATTTAATAATTCGAGTCAGCTTAATTACTTACTTTTAGTTTCGTTGTTTACATCGGGATTAACGTAAATTAAACAACTGTTTGTTTCTTTCCGTCCGACTGAATCCTCAAATCTGCATTGAAAAGTCTAGTTTATGCTGTTTTATAATAATATACTTATAATACAATAAATAAACTATTGTATTATACGTATTGTATTAATGTATTATAATATTAAATGTTGCATTATCTGTTTAGTTAAGGTATTACTCACGTTGGGATAAATTTATATTTCCAAGCCAGTTCACTCACATTATCAGGTCTATCTGGAAGTTTACACGTATGTGGAATAACAGCAAGAACGGACATTATGTTCATATACGCCATAATCCAGAAAAAGGGCAGTACAATATTATAGATAAGATCGAACTTTTTTTGAAAGTATCCATTGTCTCCCACATCTAAAAGTGCACGATCATAAACTGTTTCCATATTAGCTGCTAATGATCTAGAGTTTTCGTAAAACAAAACTTTATAATATGAACATGATATGCTGTTGTGGACTTTCTTAATTGAAACTCATCTCAAATGTGCACGTTTATCACATGTGCTAAGTATGTACAAACTGTTTTATCACTATTTATATTCAAACTTTATTTAGGCTAGGCTACTATCTGGATGGTAAACGTGGAGATCCTCATACGCATTTGTCTTTTTATTGTTTTTAAACCCCGACAAAAAAGAGGGGTCTGTGTGTCTGTCTGTGGCATTGTAGCTCCCAAACCGATGGACGAATTTGAGTGCGGTTTTTTTTTTATCGAAAGACTTTTCCGTCGAGATAGTTCTTAGCTATGTTTGGTGGAAATAGGATCAGTAGTTTCCAAGATATTCAGCTTTAATTGGAACAAGTGACAAGATCTGAGCCAATATTGAAAACAAGTATTCCAAATTTTGGTTAAATGTTAAGTTTTATAAGCATTTTCTATATCACTTACTAAATGAAGGTCTCATGATGACCAGCTAGTTGTGAACGGATCTCAGCCAGTATTGAAGCCAAGAATTCCAAATGTTGGTTAAATGTTAAGTTTTATTAGCATTTTTTATATCACTCACTAAATGAAGGTCTCATGATGACCAGCTAGTTGTGAACGGATCTCAGCCAATATTGAAGCCAAGAATTCCAAATTTTGGTTAAATATCAAGTTTTATTAGCATTATCTATATCCCTTACTAAATGAACGTCTCATGATGACCAGCTAGTTGTTAATGGATCACAGCCAATATTGCAACCAAGAATTCCAAATGTTGGTTGAATGTTAAGTTTTATCAGCATTTTCTATATGATTCAAGAAATGAAGTTCTCCTGGTGGCCAGTTAGTTGTGAACGGATGTCAGCCAATATTGAAGCCAAGAATTCAATTTTTTTTTTAATTAAGGTTAAATTTTAACTTTATTAGCATTTTCCATATCACTCACTAACTGAGGGTCTCATGATAACGAGATACCTACTTAGTTTGTAACGAAAAATTTAATAAAATTTGGACAGTACAATAATTTTGTATCTTGGAGCTGAAGATGACCGTTGGAACTCCTAAAAAGCACAAGATAAACCCATGGTGTTTGGGCTTGTCTGATTGGTCTTGATGAGCAATTAACGTTTGTGTAAGAAAGTACAGTCGGTAAAAAACTGTGTACTAGAAAAACTTTTTTGACAAAAAACCTCATATTATGATATCTGTCACAGTACTTAGTCACTGCAGTTTCTAATTCTTTGCAATTCTGCTAAAGCTGAATTGTCATTAAGACTATTGTTTCATTTGATTGAGGTCACAAATAGCCACACCCTGCAAGGTTTTAACGCGATTTAAGACCACATAAGCTAGTCCTTTAACAGAAATACTCTTGCCTAAGTGAATAACAACATTTTTCTTTTTTATTTCTTTTTATAGGATTTCATGTCATTTTTAATTTTGTTATTACAAACTCTGACTGCTATACAACTAATCTGAGAAAACAACTAAAACTATCCAAATAACAAAAAAAAAAATACTTTGATGTAAGTTTCTAATTTTATAAGGATAATCCAACATCCATACACAGACGCAGATCCAGTTTAAATTTACACTTGATAAGTAGCATAATCGATTCCTATGAGAACCTAAATTAAAATTTAAAACACTCCCGACACAGGTAGCTGGCCAGTGTGAGTGATATAGAAAATGCTACTAAAACTGAACTTGAAATTCTAAGAGCCGTATCACACTTGCGATTTGCGAGCGTATTTTGTATGAAGGCGATCGCGCAGCGTGTTCGCCGCGTCGATTATTTGTATAGAAAATACGCTCGCAAATCGCAAGTGTGATAAGGCCCTTAGCTTCAATATTGGCTGAGATTTTGTCATTTGTTCCAATGAAAGCTGCATATGTCTTGGAAACTACTGGTTCTATTTCCATCAAACATAGCTAAGAACCATTTCGACGGACAAGTCTTTCGATAAAAAAACTGCACTCAAATTGGATTTTATTTTTGGGAGCTATGATGTCACAGACGACACACAGATACACATGCTAAACTTATAACACCCTTCTTTCTTCGTCGGGGTTAAAAAACGGTTTATGTGAACTACAGACAGCCCAGACAGGTAGCAAACAATGTGATCTCATTAAGGGTATCTTTTCAACTCGATCCCTCCCGAGATAAAGGGTCTTGACAGACAGGCGGATGGACAACAAAGTGATCCTATAGTGGTTTTGCTTTTTCCTTTTGAGTTACGGAACCCTAAAAAGAAATATTAACGTCGCGACTACTTTTTAATTTCCCTTTGTAGATCAAGTAATGTTGTATACTTTCGAAATGTAACCAAATGTCAAAACCAGGTTTTAAAAAAATTATATTTAAAAACTATACGACGTAAAAGTAAACTATTCGTAGATTCTGAATTCAAATAATATCAGGAAAACATCTATATAAACCTTTGTAAAACTTAATGTTCCCAATTTACCTATATCGTAAAATGTCCAAATGTGAGTTAGTAAATTCTGAACATGAACTTGAACTTAAGAGAATTTATAATATTGAACAGCTTAGTTGAAAACAATGGAGGTTCTCAAGTAAGCTGGAACCAGCTTAGTAAATAATGGCATATTGAAATGTTTTTGTCGTGGACAATGAAATACAATCTCAACGTAACCCAGAAACGTAGCTGCAGTACTGTTTACGGAGTGTCAAAACTTATCTTAGTAGCGCTTACAAATAAGCAAATAAACGGTCGAGGTGTTTAGAATTGGCTGTTTGAGTAGATTTTATCTCTCTTAGAAAAATGTTACAATGACCGGGATAATTATTTAATTACATGGTACTGTTTAAATAATCGTATGCCTATTTTAATTTACACAGGCTGATTCAAAGAGCGTGATAAGTAATTTTACTACCAATCTTAATAAAAGACGTGAGCTACAGTTTCTTACCTACCAATACGAATGATATTTGTTTTTCTTTTCATCTTGAAAACACAATTTTTTTATTTTTTGTTCATCATTACGCAGCTCTTTATTAGAAGCTTTTCGCTCTCTTTGTTAAAATGCAGATCAAATGTCTACTTACTTCTGAAACTTTCTATCTCACACAAATAAATGTAATGAAATGATCATGAAAAACAATCGCTATAAACCTCATACACCTTGGGTGATCGCTAACTGGTTTCACCGGCTAAATGAAATTCATCTGAAATAATTTAATGTCAAGTGACATTTGGATAGATTTACGAGAGAACTTCAGCGACATATTAAATAGAAATATAAATAAATATTAAGGGACAATCTGACACAAATCTATCTACTCCCAAACTAAGCAATACTTTCACTATGGGTACTAAACGACGATATACACAATATATAATACATATGATAGATAGCGCAGATAGCATCCATGATCGAGAAACAAATATTCGAGTTCTTCACGCAAATATTAGCCCTTGCCGGGATTCAAACCTAGGACCGCCGGCACTGTATAGGCAGCTGCACTACAAACGGAGTCAACCGCGTCGTCAAATATGGACAGATATATATTTATATATATCTCCATATTACAATGTCATATATATATATATATATAATATGGTTTTGTTAAGAAACATTCAATATTGTTAACGAAATACTTATAACACCCCTATTCCCTAGTAAAATAAGTTGATGAATGTAACTAATATTATTTCAATAAAATATACAAATTTTGCAAATTTTATCACGCATAACCTAATCAGATTTGTTGCATTATCTATTGTAAATATAATAAATATTAAAATAAGAGAAAAAAACTATATCGATACAATGTTTCGACATATCAGATAAAAATCATTAATTTCTATATTGACAAACATTTTTCTTATTGACTGTACACAATGTGTAGTATAATAATAATAAATAATTTATAACAGTATGATTTCAGTGGACAATGTAATGTAAATTTAAAAACGTTCATTATTTTAAACCAAATTCACTACCTACAGTTTGTTGATTCGTCAACTTTGTACCATCTAATCCCGGGATACTTAAGCAAAACAAAATATGATGTACCTGTTGTGAAAAATATATTCGAAAATGTTCTGAATGGTTTCGAGAAAAAGATGGTATTACGGCGCCGGCGGCGTGTCGGCGCGCGCGTTTGCTCGACTTGGCGGATACCAGGAATATGATATAGGCATGGTAGTGCCTTAAAATAATATTATTGTTATGAAGTAAAGAAAACTGCTTTTTACCATTCGTTTCTTTAGATATTAAATATTCAATTGTTATTTCCACGTTATTTCATATTGAAAAGTTTAAACGTTTCATTTTCTGACATTATTTTATTTTAAAGGGGTATTATAGCGTAAACACTGGTAGCACTATGCAATATTTTTTGTATGTGGCAATTTTGTTCAGCGCGACAGCGGTTGATTGACTCGGCTTGATAGCTTGCCGCCTGCGCGATTTCCTGGAGATTTTCGCGCCTCATCTCATCTATTTTATGTTTTACATTTCATGTGACATTTCAATATGGGTGCATATTTATCAGAACCGGTTACTGAAAAAGTGTCCAGCGATGAATCAAACAGTAAACTTGAGTGCGGGGCGAGCTCCATGCAGGGATGGCGTGTCAATCAGGAGGTACGGATATAATATGTAATTGTTTCATTGATTCTTATTACTGTCTATCAGTTCATCCAATAGTGCTTTATTTATTTCAATTCTGTTTATACGTATAACTTAGTACGTTATTTCGTGTATTAATGTGTATATCATTAGGCATCTATTGTACGTACCTTTTCATAGTTCTAACCTATTACAAGTCAACGAACAGACGTCAGAGATTGTTTTGTGCTGTATTTTCCGTGTCAGATTATTGCGAAGTATGAATTGGATTGTACGTCCTTTATATTGACTGTTTTTTTTACGGCTATATCTTTGTTCTCAGGATGCACACAATACAGTGTTAGAGTTTGACGAGCATACATCATTATTCGCTGTGTACGATGGTCACGGGGGTGCCGAAGTCGCGACATACTGCTCTAAGAATCTACCAGACTACATAAAAAACACGGAAGCATACAAAAATGGGGACTTGACAAAGGCACTGGAAGATGCATTCTTGGGATTTGATGCCAGCATTTCTACCAAAGAGGTTATGGCTGTGTTAAAAGAATTAGCAGGTATGTTTGCACATCTATTATATTAGTGTGAAGGATAAGCAAGTAATATTGAAATCCTAAGAAAAAGATAGAGTCGTCATTTAATACTCCTCTTTATAATTCTTTATTCTAAATGAGATGTTTGATATTCCTTATCACAAATTTAGTATTTTATATGCAATCATCGGACAACCTAGAATCCTAATGGAGAATATTTCTGCCATGTTTTTGTAAAAGGCGGTAATCCAAATGGGCATTGTAGACAGACAACTGTTTTCGAAAGAGTAAGCAGATTCAGTAATGTAATGTTATTCGCATTACCATTTTCCGCAACTTAAAGTACAGTATGGCTTCTTCTCATAGTTTCTAGAATTAAATCACAACCAACAACAGAATCTGGTCTTATTAAATATGGATACCAAGAATTATGAACGAAAAATGTGGTATTTCCATATCAAGTAATTATAAATATGATGATTCTGTTAAAATATGTTAAACTTAATGTTTATATGCAAGAAAGTACAGTTGGCAATAAAAGCATGTCTGATAAACCTTTTTTGACAAATTCTTTTTTCTATTTGGTTTTGTACAGTTAAGGAAACACATAGCGTTTTCGCTCTTGTCACAATGACAATAAGGGTCAAAAGGTATGTGTTTCATTTACCTTGACCATACCTACTCTAAGATGGCATTTGAATCTTGGCAACCCTGAACCACTATGAATTACCAAGTGACGGATCTTACTGACTCACTGTTTGTGGTTGCTGAGATCTGAATCTCATCTTTATTTTGGTATTACAAGAAACAGTTTTTGTTCTTTCATGAGAATATCTCATCCAGATCTTTTTTGTATTTGCATCTCAATGATGACACAAGCCATACAGGACAATACCTAAAGGTCAAGTGGGACGACTTGTGTCAAAGGCAGAATACTCTTATAGATTGTATAGAATTGAATGATTTAATACTGCCTGCAACACAGCAGATTGTTGATATTCAAACCATATTAAATGAAATTGCCAAGTTATCAAATAAAGCTAAATAAAGTGTATCAGTCAGTATAATAGACATGTGGGCCAATCCACGGTTACTCACCTTACTTCATAGACAGTCACTGTACATGGTCATTTCATTGCATATTTTATTTAAAGTTTTGCCTACATTGAAAACTTGGTGTTAGGCAAAAGCTACACTCGAGAGCAAAAGTTTCGGGTCACTAGCATTTACTTCAATATCTTGAAAACGAATAAAGCTATCGTATTGAAATAAATTGAACCTTATTGACAATTTAATAATCCTTCATTACACGTATAAAAACTTATTGGTTGGCGGGAAGTAATGGCATTAAAAAAGTTATAAACATAATGATCTCTTTTTTTTTCAAATCAGAACTTCTAATTTTCGCAACTGTTTTTGCTTTTGGTTTTGTTCTGTCATAAAATGTATTTATAAGAAGTCTTCCAGGTATCCAATAATCATTATTAAAGTAGTAATTATGTCACTCACACCTGAGGAATGTACGAGAATCGTCACGATCCTGGAAAATGGGAGCAGTCAGCGAGAAACAGCAAGAATAGTCGGTGTATCGTTGTCTACAGTTCAGCGTGTTCGCCAGCGGTTTCTAGAAACTGGTTCGAACCTACGCAGACCAACAATAGGCAGACCCAGGTGTACGACGGCACGGGAAGATCGATATCTAGTCAACTCTATACTGCGAAATCGGTTTCTTACGGGAACAGCACTGACTCATCATTTTTTAGGGCTTGATGGAAGCAACCCTTCTGCTTGGACTGTAAGACGGCGACTTGCTGAAGGTAATTTGAAACCATTTAGACCCGCAAATGGTCCGAAACTCGAGAGGCACCATCGTATAGCAAGACGAATTTATGCACGCGAACACTCGCATTGGACGATTGAAAATTGGTCAAATGTGTTCTCGGACGAATCAAAATTTATTCTGTATACACACGACGGAAGGGCAAAGGTGTACAAAAGACCAGGAGAAAGATTTATGCAAGCCTGTATTGAAGAAAAGGTGGCATACGGTGGTGGTTCGGTACTCGTGTGGGCTGGAATTTCTGCGGAAAGCCGAACAGAGCTTGTACTGATCGAAAACGGTACTCTTAATGGCGTAAGATACGTGGATGAAATCCTCAACGAGCACGTCGGTCCATTTATGGCAAGACTTGGTGAGAATGCCATCTTTGTGCACGATAACGCCCGTCCCCACACTGCTCATGTAGTGCAATACTACTTTGATGAGGTGAATATTCGTCCTATGGTGTGGCCAGCACGTAGCCCCGACCTCAACCCGATCGAGCACGCCTGGGACGAGCTCGGACGACGTGTAAGACAACGAGATCCTCCTTTAATTACGCTTCGTGACTTGAAACATGCATTGGTAGAGGAATGGGAGAACATTCCCCAACAGTGTTTCAGAAACTTGGTGTACAGCATGCCGAATCGCATTGCAGCAGTCCAAACAGCACGTGGGGGTAATACCAAGTACTAAACTGTGTAAAAACTACTTGTAAATATAAAAAGTTCAATATTTTCAGTTTTGGTTTTGCAAGCAAAATGACGCCATTTTTTATTTATCGTTTTAAACATAATAAAATAAATGGTCAGTAGTAAATGTAATGCATTTTATTTTAGTATAATTAAATTGTCAATAAGGTTCAATTTATTTCAATACGATAGCTTTATTCGTTTTCAAGATATTGAAGTAAATGCAAGTGACCCGAAACTTTTGCTCTCGAGTGTAGATGCACAATAAATACTGTGATATACAGATATTTATCCAATATATATTGTTTGTATAGTCTGCTATACTGATGGATGACAATATTTTTCATGAATATCTTGATTTCTGGATACCCACAATATGATCCATCAGTATTTACCATATTGATGAATTGAAATATTTATTGTACATCTAGCCTTCGCCTTATTATCACGTACATCGGTGTAAACAAATTTCATAGAACTTTATCTCCAGCAAAATTGTATATGGTATGTGACTCGCGATACATACGATGGACACGGTTTTTTATGCCATGTGTTTATAAATTATTAATTTTTTTATGGACATGTTAACAACAACATATGAAACAATAACAAATGAGGCCAATAATTAATATTTAATTTAAAAAATAATAATATGAATTCGCGTTACATTATTTTCGTGAATCGCATTACTTATACGTGTATGACACAACTAGCCAAAATGTTTTAATTCTAATTCTAATAGTAAAGTCTATAAAAACTATAAATTCTCATGTTATCCAATTTGCAAAGAAGGATACTGTTTTTTTTACTACCATGCTATGTTGTTGTAATTGCAAGGTCATCCCGATAGTTTAGCAGTTTATTAGCCGTGAAGACTGACAAATTTTTCTTTAACTTTTTTCTAGGTGAAATTAATCCACCAGGACCCAGTGACAATGAGGAATCTGAAGATGAAAATGTTAGCAACTTATATCAAGAGGCCCATCTACCCCTTCAGGTAATAATAACAAATAAGTATTGGGCCCCGCCTTGCTGCCGTGGCACCACCCTATTTATGTGTTTCAAAATGTATCTTGAAATATCTTTTCTTTATTTATAATCTATAATGTTATAAACTAATCAATCATAATAACAATCATATCGTCAATTGTATCATTTCATTTATCTATTCATGTAGATCAAATAATATATAAATCGATACCTTAGAGCACATGTGGTTTAAATTTAATTAGAAGAATTATTTTACATAGAAATTGTGTTCCGTTGGCCGCCGCCGCGACTGATCGCTCTTGATGATGAATCGCGTACCGATTCGAAACATGTCGAGCGTTATTCGACTTCTATGACGTGAGTAAACTCGTTTAAGTATTTTATTATGGAAGAATTATTGTAATTAGTACAAGTGAACTAAGGTATCGAAATATACGATGTATAGAATCTTAAACGAAATAACGTCTATCTATGCAATAGAATAGTATTGCAATACTGAGACCGTAATAAAACATAACATGATTGTAAAAAAAGAAAAAAAAAACATCTAAAGCATTTTTCTCTGACACCGTACAATATTTGAGAGAACTTATAATATAAATTATAATTATATATTTTCAAGAATGTACGACGTCATAGGAAAATTTATCGACGAAATTAAACAATCGATGTAACTTTTTTCGAAGAAACGAGGGGCTTCCATTAAAAGTACAGTCAAGAGTAGTGAAAACATAAAAATAAGTTCTTGTAAGCAGCGAACGAATAAAACATAGAACACGAGCTTCATACAAAATTACAATCAAAAACCGGCCCAACAGTCGAAATGCGCATGCTCACCGGTGTACCAATCACAACCACTCAAAAGTTTTCAATTACGCATAACAAATAAATGTGATTCGTCAATTTCCGAATGGCCAGCTGTGATTCGACAAAACGCATGACATTTGTCTATGGTTATATGGCGGTGACAGTGAAAACTCATAATTGGTGAATCTTTGATGCAATAAAGAGCCATTTTTGTTTTCTTCATTATAAATCTTGAATGTTAAGGTTATTGCTTACATACGAATTTCAAAAAAGAATTACATCTTTTAAGGAATCCTTGTTTGTTCCTTGTTGTTACTAATACTTTGAATGATTATTATTAATGCGTGCTGTAACTGCTGTATATATTATTATTTCTCCTTCTTTGTAATAACTAATATTTTACATGTAACGTCGATACAATCTTTGTAGTGAAAAATATCAAACATAATTAGGAACTTATACGTTTTCCTACTGGACTGACGGAAAACGCATAGCCTTTTAGGGACGGTCTTATACAAGCACAAAAGCCCGGCTTGCCCTAGTAATATTAACAAACGATAAAAAATGATTTACTTGAACAATATAAAGTTGCGCGCCGTGACGTGTTTCATAATTTCAAATTTTGTCGACGCCGCGTGGTTCAAAATTTGTCCGCGCACAGACCGCGCCGCGCTATGGCTCGTCGCCGTTCTATGTCACCGCTAGTCATCTCCCTCGCACGCGTTTGCTTGCAATCGGGCTACATACCGCCTATATACTACAAACATCGTATATAAATTAGTCATATGGCATAACACCATCCCTATACAAAATCTGTTCCGTAAAATAAATTAAATTAATATGTGTACGGCTTTATTTACGTATGAAAACTGATACCAACTTTTTTTTTGTGTTTTCCTGAGTGATTAATACACCATTTCACTGAACATTATGGCATATTTTGTTACTTTGAGACTTCATATATGTCACGTAATGCAACTGTTCGGCTGCGTCGCCATTTGCAAACTAGACACCCGTTTGACTCAAAATTTACGCCCCGCCTTAACTGACACAAAATCCGTGGGGCCATTTTCCGACGCTAGTTAGGCTTCTATGTTTTATTCGTTCGCTGCTTGTAAGTTAATAAATAACAAATATATTGCTAAGTAACAGGTCAAGGTGCTTGCTTTACTAAAATGTTATGTTATGTATGAGCTACTACAATGTTGCTCACACGTCTCTTATTAGGTGTTGTCCACATGGTTCTGATTAGACCGTATCCAAATCCAACATGTACGTGTGACGATACGACGGTGTGTTAGAGCCAGCGCACAATACGCCTTCTGGTGGCTACGACAGTACGTCTCTTCTCTCATTTTCTCACTTCGAGCGTGGAAAATAGACAAGTGTACTGTGGCGGCCACAAGAAGCCGTAGTGTGCGGAGCCAGTTAGAGTTCCAATACAAAATGAGGGAAGTTCCCGCAATTTCTCAGAAACGGCACAACATTACGGTTCACCATGTTGCATTGTACCCTTAATATGAGTTAATGTGACCGTGCTCGCTAGCGACTGTGTAAACGATTTGTATGGTGAATAAGTAGAGCCCCTAGCGGTTACTTTGTAGAACTCCTATTCTCATACATATCGTTTACGCAGGCGCTAGCGAAGGTAAGGTAAGGGTACTGCGTAGGATGCGCAAAATGTGTCACTAAAGTGAAAAGAGTGATATGTGTCTTTAGCTCACCGAGATATGTATCACTCATTTAGCTCATTTAGCTCAGTAGATCTTTAGACTATATCGTTCACGAGTGAGCAGAGAACTAGAGATGTCGATCAATCAGATTCACGGCGGCATGGCAACATTCATTTCATGAGCGAGAGGGAGCGAGTAATACTGAGATGATAGATGATATACTGAGCTACTTGCATCTTCAGTGAGCGAAAGAGCTAGTGAGCTAAACCAAATGATATAGCTCGTTTGAATCACTCACTCACTCGCTACACATCTCTAGTACTGCGCTTGCTTCTTCTTCCGCTTTTATTTGGGTAATTCGGCGCACGAGCGTAGCCCGTTGCACGTGTCGGTTAGTCGCGTCGCTGCGAGCCATGACCAATAGTGCTGCGTTTTAAACAAACATACGATAAAAAACAGTCTAGGCATATTTTAGAGAGTATAAGAAAGAACGCCCCTTATTATCGTTTGATTTAACAAGCATTTTCGGGATTAAAAGTAGTACATGCCCTGTTCACATTAATGCTTTGAATTATACAAAAGAAATAGTTACGTCAATACTTTGTTTTGTTGCTGCGTAAAAAAAGAGCAGATCAAAAAACTGATCCGTATTTATTTGGCAAAAATTTACCGCTTAAGTACCACCTTCTAGTAGTTTCTTAATATCCAACTAGTGTTAAAAGATTCATTTTATTCACTGATGAGCATTTCTCAAAAAGTTTGTACACAATTAAGACAGAAAATTAAAGTCCAATTAATTTTCTGTCTTAATTAGTGTAGGTACCTACAACCTTTTTGAGAAATGCTCTGATACGATGTGTCGTTAATTGCATTTAAGAAACATTTTATGACTGGTACGGTGAGGCGCGTCACTATTTATTGCGTAGTGACGTAGTTATAGCGATACTATACGTAAAGGGCAAGAAAAAATGGACTTTGGAGCGTTGCCGCGTTTTAAATTTTTAATGTATTTTCGCTCAAAATTGTAACCTTTTATTTTACATTTTTATACTTGGCTGCCTGATTTGCTTTGTATAATTTGCGGAAAGTGTACAACAAAATTTGAATAAATGAATCAGTTTGAGAAACACACACATTTTGCATCCTTTCTGATCTCTGATCTGATTATTGATTTAGACATCATTTCACGGCCTTGACGCCTGGGCCAAAATCATCTTTCCGTTGCCGTTATCTACCGTCTTTGGCGCTCAATAGTTTAAACACTCGGTCGATGCTTACCAAACCGAACAGGCCTGACTATCGGAGCCGTTGGCATAGATGACAATAAATAGATAGCTAAATTGTGTGTCAGGAAAAAAAATACCAATAGAATTTCTTAACGTCCCTCGGCGCATCTCGCTATTGTTATTTTTTTTTTCATCGCACGCCACTTAGTTACGTAAACTTGCTCTAGAGTCCTCGCAATCGCTGCTAGCGCTCCGTGCAATAAAGCACTCGGCCGCTCGCTTGCTTTCCGATTGTCGTGGATCGTGGACGCGCGTAGGAATCTAGGGATGTTATTGTCCATAACGTCGACGTCAATATTGACTGAAAAACAATTTTTAAATGATACCCACAATGTGCAAAGTTAGTTCATTAGGTATGACTTCTAAACAATGAGAAAAACAAATAAGTAAGTATTAAAGTAATACAATGTAAACTGATTATATCGCGTAAGTATATTCATTACTAGCTGTGCCCCGCGGTGATACCCGCTCATCCCACGGGAACACTAAATATATTCGGGATGAAAAGTATCCTATGTCCTTTCCCGGGTCTCAAACTATCTCCATACCAAATTTCATCTAAGTCGGTTCAGCGGTTTAAGCGTGAAGAGGTAACAGACAGACAGACACACTTTCGCATTTATAATATTAGTATGGATTTGAGACTTCCTAAAGGCCCATCTGGCATGTATGTACACCTTTAGTTTTTTAGATTATATTTTTTATAAATGGGTGGTTTGCACAAATATCACTTTGACAATGGTAGCTGTAAAGTTATTGAAACGTAAGGGATCTTAAATAATGTAATAGGTGATATAATCCATATAATTGTTTTATTCAAATGTGTGACAATCGCGGAAACCGAAAACAATTATAAATACCTATGTTTTTCATCGACTCCATCGATGCAAATGATCATGTGCACGCACACCCCCGGAATTTTATAGCACGGAGCGTCAGCAGCGATCGCGGGGACTTTTATGGTAAAGCCTAATAGCCGAGTATGCCAAGGGAGACCCCTTTAACACTTTTTTTCTTGTTGTGCAGGAAGTGCTGGCTAAATACGAAAACAAACTAAGCTCGCTGCACCGCGCCCGGCTCGGTGACACAGCCACACCGCTCTCGCCGTGCCTTCGTGCCAAGAAGAACCCCGATGAGGCTGGAGGCTCAGGTGATGTTTCATTGGAAGAAGACATGATTCCTAGTATTATCCTATTTCTCATTGTTTTGAATTTTGTCCTGCTCACCCACTTGGATATAGTAATAAATCAATGTTTACATCGAAATTAAGGGTGTCATCGCATGAGGTCGTAATGCACTAAAGACTTTCAGGTCGATGGTTCTTTGTCAACCGAATAGACGACAGGCACGCTTTCTTCATTCCGTAGGTTCATCTGGCCGGCTTCCACGTCCCCTTATTTAACGGTTTTATTTTCATTGAATGTGAAGTACTTACTTCAATACCTACAGGTCTTGGTGCTTCAAGTTCAAGCTCTGGTGCTTCCGCTTCAGGGTCCAGCACTGCCGACGCCGTTCCTGCAGAGGACGGCCCCTCGTGTTCCAACCCGGACGCCAAACCAGACGAAGACACTGGCGGCGTGTCTTCCACAAACTCGAATGACCAAGATAAAGACGTCAACGGAGAGGTAAGTTCTTAATTAGAGAAGGATATTGCAAGCTCTGATTGGGGTATTGTCTAACGATAGTTTTGATCACATTTGATGAAGTTTTAATCCGGCCAATACATATTTTGCCCTAAGCATTTCAAAGAAAAGTCTTATTAGGTAGTTAATTGGTATATTTCGGTCACAAGGGCTCTAGGCGACGCTGGGCATATTTAATAGGTCCTAAGCTAGATAATATTAGTCTTATGATAAAAAATGCTTATCAGAAAATAAGTGTTCACAATGATAAGATGCTGTCTCTAAGGAATTAAACAAGAATATCGTTTATTCATATACGAAGGTGATAAACTTCTCCAACTATTAAATTTAACATTAGGCTACTAATGTACTTTGACTGATCTTTAAAATATGTTTATTCATATTACTTTCTCAACCTAGGTATCCACAAGCGAGCCACAAGAATCGGCAAAAGAGCCTATGGAAGTTGACAAGACCACAGCTCCGGACAGTTCTGGAGACAACTGCACGCAGCCCAACCAGAGCGAGGACACCAAACCCGCCGCTCCGAGCAATGGCTCCGGCGATGCTTGCAACGGTGAAGTCACGGATTCCAAGCAGCTTGATGGAGAAGAGAGTAATATCACATCTTCTAATGGTTCAACGTCGCCGTTGAAAGGGAAAAACAGAGGTGAGTGACGCCTTTAAAAACTGAAACTGTTCGAATACTGTAGAAATATCGTAATTTACTTCTTTCACGTCCATTTTTAGGGTTCCGTACCCAAAGGGTAAAAACGGGACCCTATTACTGAGACTTCGCTGTCCGTCCGTCCGTCTGTCACCAGGCTGTATCTCAAGAACGGTGATAGCTAGACAGTTGAAATTTTCACAGATGATGTATTTCTGTTGCCGCTATAGCAACAAATACTATTCATGATAAAACAATAATAATTAAGGGGGGCTCCCATACAAAAATAGGGCTTTTTGCATGATATTTCGTCCAACGGGCCTTTTCTCATGAACCGTCATAGGTAGACAGTTGAAATTTTCACAGAATGTAGGTATATTGTTGTTACCGCTATAAAAATTAAAGGAGGACCCCATACAAATAACGTGTTTTTTGTTCAATATTGGTACGGAACCCTCCGTGCGCGAATCCGACTCGCACTTGGCCGGATTTTTATTATTGATGTTTCCGAACGCTCAATGCCATGCAATCCGATTTCCCGTTATCAGGACAAATACAATTTGGCCACTTAAGAACTCGCTTGAATTGAATGCGCGCACCAAGCGATATTGTTTGCCGCGTGCATTTCTAAACAGACAAACTGATACCAAATTCCTGTATAATGGGGACTTTGTAAGTCAGGAAAACTCCAACTAACTTATCTATTTCTTTCAGCGAAACTGTCTCCAGTGTCCAGCACAGACAAGGCAGTCCCTGAGAGGCCAAAGAAGTCCAAGCTCCGCCGCGCAGCCGCCGCTGTGTACGAGACTCTACTGAGGCAGGCGGCCGAAGAGGATGACGATGAGAGTGACTCCAATGACGAGACGTTTGAGGGTGGAGAGATCAATTCTTCCGATGAAGAAAATGTCAATGGCGTGGAGGATTCATCAAATGAAGGTTAGTTTCTTTATTGAAGAACTTTTGAAATTTAACACATCACGAGGCTAAGTAATCTTATCTTCATGGAAAAAAAAATGAAACACGCAAGTGGGCAATGTAAATATAAATAAATAAATAAATATTAAGGGACAATCATACACAAATCGACCTAGTCCCAAACTAAGCGCAAAGCTTGCACTATGGGTACTAGACGACGATATACATAATATATAAATACATATATAGATAACATCCATGACCCAAGAACAAATATTTTGCACAAATATTTGCCCTGGCCGGGATTCGAACCCGGGACCGCCGACTCAGTAGGCAGGTGTCTACAAACCGAGCCAAACGCGTCGTCGAAAATGAAGAATGTGTACTTCGTGCACCACACCAAACCATGGGCTTGCACCAGTATGCTATTGCATAACCAGTTGCGCTAGTTTAGCTGACATGATCCATTAAAAGCTGAAGTTGAGACAGAGTTAGCGTACAAACATGCTCATTTTCTGTGCAGGCGAAGAAGAGGAAGAAGATGAAGAGGAGGATTATGAGAACGAGTCCAGTGATGAGGATGTAGAAGAGGACCTCTCCATGAACGAAGAACCCGGCAATGACAGTGGCTGCACTGCAGTGGTCGCGTTACTCAAAGGTAAGTTAAGAGGCCTTATTCCTTTTTAAATGGAAATCGTTTTAGACATTTTTCTCTATGATCAAACATGTTTCTTAACATATTATTGATGTTACTACCTAGAACAGGGCTATTGAGATTTATTGCTATATGTTTGAAACCTACTGTTTGAATTTTTCATTCATAATTTTTGTTTCAAAAACTACTCGAAATTGACAATATTCAAGCGCAAAATTAGTTTTTTCAACTTATTTTCGACTGCACGCAATGAAAGCATGAAATAGCTATGTTACTACCTAGAACTCGGGGAAAAGTACTATTCACTTCAAAAAGTTGGTTGAAATTATCAATATATTTATCATATGAAAAAAATAAATTTTAAAAGGAATAAGGCCTCTTAAGGGTACACTAAAACTAGTAAATTCAGTGTAAACAAAGAGAGTGTTCTACAGATTAAACATTTACTCGCAAGGGGCGCTTGGACCAACTATTAATATTATAGATTCTATGAGCAAAGCCGAATAATAAGTTCAATCGACGTAGCCTGGTAGCGGATGTTATCTAACACCTTTACTGAGCACCATATTTTTATCCGCGCAATTGCATTGTAAGTACTTATGAGCGCACACATACTCACAGTACGTTCCAATAGCGAATTACGTAGAATACACGAATATTCCAATCCTATAAATATGTGTTAAATATTCATTACGGTTGTCTCATATCCTTATTGGCGTGGACGTAACCGCGAGCAGTTATTGATGTTATATTCTAATATGTATAGACTGTTCGGCCACGACATCAGCGGCAAGCGTAGCTGCTTCTGCGAAAATGTAGGAAGCAATTTTTCGCCATTTTCCTTTATCGCCTTGCAGCAACAACAGCTAGCAACAGTGTGAATGTTTAACCAAAATGAATCCGTTTACAGGTAACGAGCTTTACGTGGCAAACGCTGGAGACTCCCGATGCATCATCTGCAGAGAAGGCAAAGCCATCGACATGTCAATAGACCACAAGCCAGAGGACGCTCCTGAACTAGAGCGAATCACTAAAGCGGGCGGAAAAGTCTCTAACGACGGACGCATCAACGGCGGACTCAACCTTTCCCGAGCGATCGGGGATCACTCTTACAAGCAAAGCAAGGAATTAGACGCTAAAGAGCAAATGATCACAGCTCTGCCTGACGTGAAAACCTTGACGATCGACCCCACCAAGGATCAGTTTATGGTTCTAGCTTGTGATGGAATTTGGAACTTCATGTCTAGTCAAGATGTATGCGATTTCATCTTGCCGAGGTTGGCCGAAGGGAGGGAGCGGTTGTCTCAGATTTGTGAAGAGGTAAGTCAAAGTGATATACCTTTTACATCTCTTAATGGCTGACACTTGGTTGTGTTTGTCAACTACTCGCCCCACCAACTAACTTCAAACGTCTCTTTAGTAACAGTATGGATGATGATGATGTGATGTGAACGTTTAGCTAGCGTGAGCTACTCTAGCTTTGTAGTTCAGAAAAAGCCACACCCTAACAAATGCTTAAACATCTCCGCCTAACGTGAAATGGTATTGACGTATGAATTTCTTGTACAGATGTTCGATCATTGTCTGGCACCGGGCACGATGGGCGACGGCACCGGCTGCGACAACATGACGGCCATCATCGTGCGCTTCAAGGACGGGCTCATCAGCGACGCGGCCCACGCCGAAGGCCCCAAGAAGCGCGCCGCCGAAGACGAGCCCAGCGAGGACCAGCAGGACTCCAAGCGGCAAAAGACCGACGACCTCTCCAGCTCACAAGTGACGTCGAGTGTCTAAACTTAAGTAAGGACAACGAGTGTTCAGGCTACACATAGTATTGTGATAATGTTTGATTTGAGACTGTAAATTGTGAACTTTGGACGGAATGCCGTTTTATAAGGCTGGAAGCTATTTAATTTCTTATATGGTTAAAAATGAACTTAGTGTTTCGGAATCCGTTTGAATCAAATTTGTACGCTCCCTCTGGATGTGGATTTTCTGGTGCTTATTATGGGTTGGAAAACTTTTAGAATGTCACTTTGTTACCCATTCGCGGGTCATTTTCGATGATTAGTTTCATTATAAATTTGAATAATTAAGAGGGAGTAAATTGAGATCTTTATCCGCATCGTCATTTTTGACAATCGCAGTAGCTTGTAAGCAGCTAATATAAGTTACTAAAATAATGTTCAATCTATGATTTAATATTTATGTTCATTTTTGGTTCAATATTCGTACTTTCATTCACAAGTTTTTTTTTGGTTGCTAGAGGAGGCGTTTTAATATAGACTACAATGATAATTTTAACGTTTTGACATGATGGAGACTTTCCTTATAAATAAATGTACGCATTAGACAAGTCAATAAGCATGCTGATGTTAGCGTGTAAAATATTGTTAGAAAAAGCAAAATGATGTTCATGTTTTGGTGTTTGTATTAATAATTAATAAATCGTGGATTGGAATTAAATGTTGATTGGAATCAATCGTAATCTAATTCAATTGCCTTTGTTAATTGCTTTATATAATAAGTAGTTATATTTTTGTAATCACAGGTGTTTATAAAAAACATTTTAGGCACTATGTATGGTTAGTTGGTGTACGATTTATTCCATTATGGTGTATAATTAAAATTTTCTACCTTGATCCATTTGAGTAGACTGGAGTTCTTTTGGTGACTGAGTGAATTACTGTTAGATCAAGGGTTAAGTTAAAATCAATCATAAAAGCAATCAATGCATCTTAACAGGAAAGACTGTCTAATTAATTTATGAAGCAGTAATACAATTATGTTCATAACCCCATTTATACTGCATAAAGTCGTTTCACGTGTGTTTCAAGGCAAATACATTTTTACAGACTGTGTGGTAGTTTCTCTTATCGCATTTTACATGCGAATTATTTCCCTATCGCAGTTGCGTTAAGTATTCAACTGTTTCCATTTGTGTGGCCTCGAGAATCTGAAGAGAGTCATACTCGCTGTCCAATTGTTCAAGAATAACCGTTTTCTCGTTTATTTGAGCCTGAAAATAATTAATTAAAATATCTTTATAAAAACTAACTTTGAGAAGAAATCTTATTTACGAGGACAACTGAACGAGTTACTATAAAAAAAAGAACCGGCTTCAAAAAAACAGAAATGCCAAAAATAAACCCGTTCATGTGATTCAAATGTAATCACATTTGAATCACTTTTTGAAGTCTGTGAAATACCGCTCAATTATTACGCGTTAATAATATTAAGCCTGTAATGATTAGCATTTACGAGTATTTTTGTGCGATATTTATAGGTATATTATAGTTTACGTGAGGTTTGGCAGTTTTATTTGAAGTCTTCTTTTTTTGAAAAAAGAAACAATTTTTTGCTTTTTAGTGATTCATTTAAAATACTTCTGGCGGGGTGATCGGAGAGGTCTTGTTTGCATGCATCTCGTTTGAATTATCCTCTAACTCCTAACCTTTAAGGAGTTATACCTTCCATCATCAGCTCAGCATAGGAAGACGACGCAAATTAATATGTTGAAATTGTTCAAGAACAGCTTCATAATCGCGGGCAAACATACTTATATGCGGGTCAAACTGTGAGAACCTCTTTTTTGGAGTCGGTTATAGTACTAAAACCTTCTCCTAAGTGTAACAAATACTTTTCTGAAAACCGCATCAAAATCGGTTCAGCCAAACGCGTGATATTTTTTTTAACTCTGTTAATACATAAAATACACCGAAATCGCCATAGATAGGTAGTTCCCATTTTGTTGTGGAACAAGACGTCACCCAACAAATTGTATCTTATTAAATGTCTAGTATGTTAGCAAACATTAATAAATAAAAAATATAATATATGTTTGATGATGTCATGTTGCGAAACGGGAACTACCCCTTATAATTGCCAATGTGTTGCCTTCATGGACGAAAAGGCTATCGAAGTCACGCACGCGTCACTCACATATTATATTTTAGTGAAAGCAAGCTGAATCATGAAAAAAAATACATTAATTATGATTAGAATGCAGATTACTTGTAATTTGGCCTGTTGCGATTCTCTTTCTTTAGCAATTGATTGCAGTAGATTCATAGATCCGATTGCAGCCATCTTTTGTTTTTCCACGTTTTCGCCAAGCTCTGTTAGCATTGTCAGCAAGGAGTTGATAATCTTTCCAAAATCTTGAATCTCTGAAAATAACTTTTTTTTTGCATTCACTGCTGTATGCAAGCTGTTTTTTCTTCAACCATCTGCAGCAACTTTTAAATTGTTGAAGTTTATAACCAAACGAACTAGCGGACCATTGCTTGAAGCGTTTACACGTCCACACGTCCGTGTCCCGTACATGGGTCACTATAAAACCGACCAGGTACGCACTGAAATCAACATAATTATATTTTTGTTTAGATTGTTCTATTTTGTTATATTATTATTATTTTGCCTGACGATCATGATGCGAATTATTGTGTAGTACTGATCATTGCTCAAAGTGTGTTGTGTAAAACTAGTAGGTATTGTACATTTTTTATGAAACATTTTTAAATGTGGAAGCAACACAATTGCCCCCGACACCGACGAGCCCCGGGCTCTATTCTCGGGCTGTTCCACTACTACTAACGGCTAAATCCGAGTGCGTACCTTGTCGTTTCATAGTGACCCAAACCACAGCCCAAACGTGGAGCACGGACGTGTGATGGAAGTAATTTGCTTGGACGTCCAAGAAAATTGAAACATTTTGTATGGGGACTGTGAACGTGTTAAGCTAATAAAAGAGAAACCTAACTGGTACAAACAGTACGTACATCACATACCTAGGGCGGTGTTTGTGGCCCGAACTGAAGGTGAGGGACATAAATATGAGATCTGGGGCTTTACTAATTACGCCGTGGTTTGTATAGTTTTACTTTTTGCCTTGGCCAGGAAGTGAGATTTTCTCCCCGCGTAGCGGTCTGTAAATTCCACTTACGGCCTAGGGGTGACGTAAATTATCTTACGTCTAGGGTCAACGACGTCACGTCATGATTTCCTGATCAGTGGTACGTAAGCGTCTACTTACGGTTGAATATCCTCCTTAAAGTTGGATATCCAGTTAGTGGACGTTATTACGGAGCGTAATGTAACAAACACGTTAGTTACCTACTTCTCTTTCAAGCTTGTTGCTATGTATTATTTATTTATTATTTATTGCACAAAAGAAAACTTATCGTACACAAGGTGGTCTTAATGCCATGAGGCATTCTCTACCAGTCAACCTTCGGACAAAGCAGATAAATTGTGGGCGGTGCAACTGACTTAAACAAGTTTTAATAAATAAATATTTAAATAAATACAAATACATTGTAGCATGTTAGAAAAATAAATTACGTGATATGTTATTACACCCCGTAAAGCCCAGTTAGTAGCTATCTTAAGACAGTTGCATGTGGCTAGGTAGGGTTTTATAGTCTATCATATTTGCCTAGCATACTGATGGAAATGCCACCCTTTACATGTATAAACATGGTACGGTACAGACCATGTACAGACTAAAACTTACTGGTTTCATAATCCTTGCAAGTATCCTTTATATCCTCTGTCTCTTTTAGGACGGTAGGTTCTAATACTCTTATTTTATTAATGTCATCATAATAAAGATGAGCTTTTTGCAATTCTTCGGCCATTTTCGAGAATTTTCAAGTTTTATTTATTTTCACAGTACAAAGACAAACAAAACATATGTTTGTTGTGAATTTTGAATGTTGCATAGCAACAGTTGTTGAGATTAAGGCTGCGTGTCCACTGGAGCGGGCTTCACAAAGACGCAGACAGATTATTTAGTAGAGGTGGGAACTCGTATGCGAATTAGAGCGAGGAAAGCGAGCGATTGAACGCGTAATATAAAGGCCAGCTTAGACGGCTCGAGATCTCGCATGTGTCACACACATTATGAGTTCAAAATAGTAAAATTGGGCCTCGCCTGGCAACAAATTTTTAAGCTAGCCCAGGCAGAGTAGTTCGAAACTACTTAATTCACTCTCTCGATAGAGTTAGAGCGAAATACAAAATACTACAGCTTAGCTGTTTTTTTAGTAACTCGTATTGTAACCAGCTTCTGTATGACGATGGAAAAACGTTCCAATCTGACGTATTGTTGACGTTTGTTTTGACGTATAGGCTGTAAAATAAATAAAATCTGTATCAAATTTTATTGTTTAGGTATCTGATTGATTGTTATGAACATAATACTCACTACAATATTATAATTTCTCGAATTAAGGTCAATAGCAGAGTTTAGCATAGTCTGATGTTACATGCTAGTAGTTTATTGTTAAAATGGAAGGGCTGACACAGAATGAGAAAACAATTTGGTCCTGTTGGGAGGAGAAGTCGGCAAGAGATGTGGTTCGTGAAGCTGCAAATAAAGGTAACCACATCAAGCTGGCCGTTAAATATCTGATGCACAAGAACTCATGGAATGAGGAGACGGCAAGAGACTGGTTTATGGCTGAAGTAAGTTTGAAAATAATTTTATGATTCACTTGTAACATTTGTTTTTAAACTAATTAAGGATAAGTATAATTATGGAGGACCATAAGAATACATTTTATGAGAATTTACTTTGTAATTTGATAAAATATTTGGGTTTTACATTATTCTCTTTTTAAAATAAGTTGTAAAATGCAATAAAGTGAGAGATAGATTCATTTTAATTGGCAAATGAAAATGATCACCAAGATAATTGTCAAAATCATAATTAATTGATCATGGAGTTCACCTACTTGTTAATCATACTACCATCTTCTTTCCCGAGTTTTCCAACATAATTATCTGTATTATTTTCATATCTATATAACAGTCCGTAGATATTATTATGTTACATTGTTTCATCTAGGTCAAAGCCTGGTCAATTCAACTACTATTACGAAAACAGATTTTCAAAGTACTACATGTCCTAAATAAAGTGGAAATAAACCCTGCGGAGCACCTCATGACCTTAGCCCAGGCCTCGCCAGAAATAGAATACAGAGACTTCATAGTGCAACACTTAGAAAAGCTGTCATTAGACATGAAAGGAGATACTCTCACAAGATGGCAAGACTTCAGGAGACATTGGAACCTACTGAGATACTTAGAAAACTCATTTGAAAGCGAAGGCACTTTTAAACAAAACAAAGTTTTTGGTACCGGCAAAAATAGAATTTTTGTGAACGAAAGTGAAATAAAAGCTTTGACCATAGAAAAAATACAGACTTATTCCGCACAATGGAAGAGCAAAATCGCTTCTGCACTTTTCCTGGATTCATTTGGTGAGTACCTAATTTTTCTTATCTAATTACTATGTGTGCAGCTAATTGCTTTGTGTTCATAAATTGTTACTATGAGCCTTTGATAACAAAGATAAATAAGTTTGCATAGTATTAAAGTTTCTATTTGTTAATCAATAAACCTTGATTAATTTTAATTAGGCAGTTTATTGTAGGCATTTCAAAGTTGTTAGATACAGAAGGTCATGTTAGGTCTGATTAAAATTTAATCAATGTTGGGCTTTGTCCAATCATATTTATGCAAATTTTAAATGTGTATGACAAATCAATGGCTTATTTTGAAATTTTATATATTTATTTATAATATTGTTCGCATATTTAAATTGATTCTATAAGTTAGTAAGATTTTTAATTATAATGAAATAAATTGTTCAATAATACAAATAATTTACAGTGCCTCTTGGCACAAGTATCAAATACTTAAAAAGAGGTACCAACATTGTTGTATACTGAATTTCTGTGTTACTGAATAAATAAATTTTTAATTATTTTTTTTATTTAATTTCATACTGAATTTTCTTAAAGGGGAACCAATATTCGTAATTCTAATTTATTTGAAGTACTTTGTTGATAACTTAGGGCCTGCAACATGCTCTTTTAAAATTTTTAGTTATATTTTACTTTTATTTCAGAATTTTCGCTCTTGGATTTCTCAACACCATTAGAAATGTGGAATCACCTGGTGGAACAAAACAAGGCTATGATTTTAATCCGCTGGATCAACTTGCAAATGTCTGAGGTAGTAAGGGACATGAATGCTCGATACAATTTCTTCAACAATGACAGCTTTGTCAAGAAACTTCTAAATGTTGACACTAAGGGCTTCCCTGATGAAGTTCTTGATACCTTAGATGCGATATTTCGCAAATGGCCCATTACCAATGAAATGATTGCAAGCATTGCAAATAGTAGTTGTTTTGAATACACTAAAATGTGTATCTACGATACTCTCTGTTCTTATGGTATAGTCAACGAAAACGAAAGCAATGATTTGAATAAGATCATAGGTAGATTAGCTCGAACAAAGAATTTGAAATTAATTGATGATATTTTCACAGAATCATGTTCTAATATCACTAAACAACACTTTTATGTAGAATTGGCGAAGTATTGTGTTAAAAATAAACTGTACAAAGTGTTGACAATGTGTGTTGAGGGCAACATATTGGACACAGATCTCTCTAATGTAGAGCAGGAAGCTAAAGACTGCATCAACCTCTGGCTATTGTTCAAAAGCATTGAACAGACCTCAGACAGGCAAAGCCACGTGGTGCCCGTGTATAAAACATGCCAGCAAATTGCTAAAGATGACATTGATAATTATATTTGCTCCAACCCCCATCTAGTTCTTGGCATGATTCTTCTAGAAGATGGCGCTAACTTATTCGATGTGTTTTCGAAAGACGAGTTTATTACTTTTAAAGACTTTAAATTGCCAAATAAGGGTTACAAAGCCAAGCTTCCACATTTACACAATGTTTATAAGAAATATTTAGATATAAATCCAATTTACGAATGTAAGGATGTTAACGTCTATCAGTTGCTCTCTGGCTATCGCGGTTTAGATGTGTCGAAAATTTTCGAATTCCAATTGATCAATCAGAATACTTCCAGTTTGGTTTGCGACAAGGCCGATAGACGCAGCCTCGGTAGTCTTCTATCTAACGATGTGCAGGTTAATGCTAGTTGCGTAAAAGCCTTGTCCCAAAAGTGTGATATGCCAGACTTTGCCAACGAAAAACTCATGAAAAAATATGGATATGTGGCGAAATTGAGCCACATTTACTATTTGAAACAATACCGTCCATGTAACGCTAGTCAGGCGTTCGTTGTCCAACAATATCAAGTGTACAATCGCCTGCAAGATAAGAGTATAAAAAGCGCTTGCTGTGAAGCTCACGCCTTAGCTCTGCAGAACTGGGATGACCCAGCGATGATTGCTTGCGCAATATCTTTTGTGGCCATGATCGGATGCAACCCCACGAGGTGCAGAGTCCACATGAGTGCCGCGCGAATGATTAAACAGTACTTAATGTACGAGAAAGGACAAAACGAAGACAAGGCTAACAAAACAGTAAATGATTACATGTCCAAGCTGATTCAAAGCAGCGACGATGCTGCAAAGGACATATTGGAGAATCTCGAAAAAATAACTATGCATACGCTGAGAGGTAAAGAAAACGACGACCGCGAAGTTGAAATGTCAGTTGTGCTCTTCGAATCGCAGACGATGGTTAAATTTGCGATGCTTCATAATTTGCCGCTACCTGAAGTTTTGCTCAGAGAGTTTGTGAAGCGAGGTTCTTGGTTCAGCTTCCTATTGTTCGGCGACGTCTTCCGGTATCCTTTGAGTCAAATGCTGAAGCTATCACAAGAGTTTGAGCAGAAGTCTTACGCAGAGCATTTGAAATACATCATGATGAATAGGAACGTGGAGGAAGGGTCAGAGAAGGATTCTAAAAGCAACTCTAGCAACGGGCAGAGAAGACTAACTAGATTGAGCTCTTCTGATGTGGTAAGTTGATCTTATATTCATTACGAATTAAATAAAGAACAATGTCCTCAGTGCACTTAACTATGTTTTTCGACAAATCATGATCTCAAAACGTTAGTCTGCTTTGTTCAGTGAAAGAAAAATATATCTCCACACATAATTTAGTGTCGCATGTGTGCGCTGCGTCATAGTTTTGCTGTCGAAAATACTCATTTAACATTTTTTAATTTAACCTCTCGTATCAGATTGCTATTTGTATAGTTATGCTCCTGAAGTAATTAGATGTATGTTGTTGAATTTATGCATTACAAATTGTTGTGATTACACATTTTGTCCATGGAGTGGTATGGTAGCCGGCCGATGCCGCGCGGCTCGCTCGCTCGTTAGGGTCTCAGTTCAACCTAACACTCCTCCTCGCTTCGCTCGTCGTCGTACCTAACCTAATCCAAGTCATACCTGCCCTAAGGTGGAATCAGGACCTAATTTATGCATTACAATTGTTGTGATTAAAAATTTAGTGGCAGTTGCCCCGCGGCGGCAAGATACTGTTTCTCGAACCGCTCGTCGTCGTACCTAACGGTACGTCCATTCTACTACGTAAAGTTTACTTAACCCACTTTTCTGCTAGTAGAAAAAAAAATGCTATTGTAATCGTATGCTATAGGATTATTATGGTACATAAAATTATGCTAAACCAAAGTCGGCCAAAGAGATATTCTACAAAACAATGTGCTGCAAAATGTGTCGTATGCGAGGTAGTAGTTATAGGGCAGTCATTGAAGCATTATAGCTCCGATTTTTTTTACTGTGAACCGAATTGCATACAATTTTGGAATTAGGTTCATCTTACCCTTAACTTCAAAAGTGAAAATGATTTGAACTCCGCAACCACCCTGGGGGTGGTTGCCACCCCTTCTCGGGGGTGAATTTTTTTTTTTTCAAAATAACCTCGGATATCGATAGAAGGCCTAATTTTAAGCAAAAAATCAATTATAAGTTTTTCAAAAAATCCAATACTTCTCAAGTTATTGGCAATTGAAAATTCGCAATTTTTTCACGTTTTTCATCGGTTTTTTGCAAATATCTCCAAAAATATACGTTTTATCGAAAATTTTATAAAGAACAAAATTGTAGCAGGTAAAACAATGAACAATTTGGTTTTTTATAAAGTATTCTAAGTGCAATATTAAGCTAGATATTAAAGATCAAAGCCGTTTTTTATTTTGTCTGAAATTTAATCGATGTGGTCAATGCCATCTAGCGGCAAGCAGATGCATTTTATGCATTCTAATACAAAAGGGTTTTGTAGTGCTTGAAATAAGCTTTAAAATGAGCACTATTAAAAGTCTTTTGCATGTAAAATATGTGAGCTGTATTGCAAATAAGGGGAGCATCTAATGTTTTTTCTTTTAAATCAATGGGTTTCATAAGTGCCATTTCCACCAAAATTAAAATTAATCGTATTCCGCCTAGAATTAACTTTATTATGAAGAGTTTGATAGATAGTATCAGTTTGGCTGCTTCAGGACACATATTTTTCAAAAAAGTCACGATTATAAAAAAAAACAAAATTTCAAATTTATAAAGAACCCACTTTTTTTTCATAATATCTCAAAAATGACGACAGATACGTATAAAAGTGTACGGATTAAAAATTTAGGTATTTTTCTGACAAGCAATTTGGTTTTTTTGTTTTTTCTGTCAAACAAAAACTTACGGAGATATGATTGTTTAAAGAGCGCGTGGCAGCGCAATCACAGCCTCTCTTAAGCCCTTTAACCCTTCACCGTTTTAGAAAAAGGTTTTTTACTATACATTGCAATAAAGGATGTTGTAGCTCTCTTAATTACCTTTACAATGGTTTTTAATAAATTGTGATAGCATGAAAATTGAAGGAGTTATGGTCCAAAAACTTATCATATTTTTTTTCTACTTAGTAACTGAAAATTTCGGAGTGTGAATATTTGGAGCAATGTGAAAGTACGCAGTATAATAGAGACCCACAACTATTGTAATGTGTAAATATATACATAATATGGCTCATATATTTTGGAAACTTAGGCATGAATACATACCAACGTTCTTATATGTATATATAACACATTTGAGTGAAGGGGCCAACGAAAAGCCATGTGATCAGCTGTGCGTGCTCCGTTTATTCGTTATAATGTGACCAGTATATTTCTGTTATAGTTCGAAATTTATTATTTTTGCACATTCATTTACTGGGTGTGACTCAACTTCGGCGGCATATAATAAAGGCAAAAAAAAAATTATGGATCTTTTGGAACGAAGGCAAGATTTGAGAAGTAAGGCAGAGATATTTTTGAATAATACATCTGAACTCGAAGATATTTTAGAGGCAGGTAGATATTGCATGGTATGTTTTTATGGACTTGCTAAAGATACACAACAAAATAAGCTGAGTCGAGTAGAAAGCTTATCAGAATATCTCGAAAAGATGCGCTGTGAAAGTTTTCTCAAAGCTGCTACGAAAAACACTGCCGTAAAATTATCATCCTTAGTTCCAACCGTTGGTGCCATAAATGAGCATACTAAGAGGGTTTATCTTCAAACCCAGATTTGGCTTGGCAACAAAAACATTCATCCAACGGATTGGGGGTGGGTCATGAATGACGGTTTATTAAATCCACTTAAGTCTGTAGACCCACCCGCACCACAAGAACTGCTGAAAATGATTTTTTGCAACTGCAAAAAAGGATGTGGAGCGTCTTGCGGATGCAGAAAAGTTGGTCTGTTTTGTAATAGTACCTGTGGAACGTGCAGTGGAGATAACTGCCAAAATAGCCCTCCAATTCAGCCAGAAGATGTTGAATGTGACAGCGACTCCGACATTGAGTCATGAATAATAATATTATATTTTAATAATAATAGTACAATTTTATATAATTTGTAAATATTTTATTCAATAAATGGCAATTTTTTACTCTAAATGAAATTATTTTTAAATATGTAATCATATATATTTACTGTTTTAATTTAGGGGTAGTTTTAAGGGTAGAAAAGCTTAAGAATATGATAATCATTTTCGAGAGTGTGGAATAATATTTAAATCCATTTCATTTTATCAAAAAAAAAAATTTAACAATTTTTTATCAAGGGGTAGTTTTCAAGGGTTGAAAGGGGGTTAAAAATTTGATAATTATTATAGAGAATATAAAATATTACTTACTCTATACTTACATCTTTTTATGTCATACCAAAGTATTTTTTTGTGATTTTTTCAATTTAGGGGTTGTTTGCAAGGGTTGTAAGATTTTCAAAGGGTTGAAAATGATTTTAATATGAGGTAATTATGTTAGAAAATACTTTACAATTTCACCACTTACTATTAGACATGTTTTCTAGCGATAAAATGGCTCAATGTCAATTTTTCCATTAAGGGGTTGTTTACACCCCTTAAAAATAATAGGCGGAGTTCAGATCATTTTCACTTTTGAAGTTAAGGGTAAGATGAGCCTAATTCCAAAATTTCATGCAAATCGGTTCACAGTAAAAAAATTCGGAGGTAAGACCGTATTTTTCGCTTCAATGACTGCACTATTATGCCAACTATACCTTTATGCCATCTTACCATTCGACCGAAAGTGTTTCTGCGAAACGTGTTATGCGAAGTGTATTTCTGACCAATATTATTCTGCCAGATAACCCATGTTGTTTTTATGGTTAATTGGAAAATGTGTTTCATTGTAGAGTCCTAGCGGCAGCGGCACATTCGAGTTCCCAACGCGCAGCGTATGTCTCGAGCTGTGGGAGGCGGCGGCGGCGTGCCACGGGCCCGAGGACCCGCCCGCCGCGCTCATCCGAGCCGCGCACCTCTGCCGCGAGCCGCTCCTCGTGCTCGTCGCCAGCTGCTACGAGGTAACCTCGCTGAGCTTAGCTCAGTAGGCATGTTGGCTAATTTTTTTTGAGGATGTCAATCGATTCTATTTTTTATTGTGATCAAATGTCTATATGGGACTGACTACATTTAAACTGCTCTAAAAGTCAGAAATGACCGTCAAAGTTCAACATTCCTACGTAGCGCTAAAAACGCTCCATACAAAACGCGTCAGGCTAGTGACGTCACAGGCCGGTATAGGTACCAATAATTGTATGGAAAAATTAAGAAATTTGTCATTTTCACCGTGAAAAAGTGCGTTTAAGTTCATAGTTGTCATACAATTATTGTTTCGTAAAATTATGAGGATTCTGAAAACATTTTCAAAATTTATTTTGGATTAAAAAAAAATATCATAAAATTTGCGTACCTTTGAAGTATATACCATATTTCCAAAAAAGATATATGTTTCCTTTTTTTTCTTTGTTTCGTGAAATATTTAGCTAATTTTATTCATATAGCTACAGTACGCTGTAGAATTCAACATCAGTCAAATAGCCTGTTCTCATTTAAGGCCAGGTCACACCAGATCCGTTTGCATCACGCGTTGTATAGTCGGCTTGTGGAATGAGCTCCCTGCCGAGGTTTTCCCCGGGGTGTATGTGGTTCTTCAAGAGGGGAGTAGGTAAATAGGTTCTTAAAGGGTCGGCAACGCGCGTGTTATGCTCCTGGCGTCGCAAGCGACAGCTCATAAGACATTACGCACTCTTTACATACGGTGTGGTTTGGCCATTAGGCGCATTCAGTTGCTACTTTTACAATTTATTGCTGTGCCTAGTTATCTCGAAACATATTTGTTTCAGCCGAACGCAGTCTTCGTGTTATGGGCACAGTGGTTGCTCTCCTCTCTGCCGACGCCTGCACCAGATGGCGCGTTGCTCGCCACACAACAACAAGTTTCCGCCGACCAGTTTCAACAAGTCGCTGAGCTGTGTCTGCGCGAGGGCTTTGTCACTACGCTGCACGAGGCCATGCTCATCTTCATGCCGGTATATCTTAGATTAGAACCGTCCAATTCTCTCTCCCGCGCCATAAGTTCGGTTTTGCCTGTTCAACCTACCAATTTTTTCTGTAACCTTAAGACTGCACCGAGCGAAATGTGAAAAATAGGCAGTTGCCGTTAAGTAGACAACGTCAACACTAGTTGTTTAATCCATTTCTAAACTACATATATATTTAGCACTTCGAAGAATGTGTTAACAACTTCTCCGTGGAAAAATTATAAGATTATTAATATTTTACCCTAGAAAACTAAGTAAAGTTGGATGAAAATTGTAAAATCGTAAGCAGACGTTAAGTGTTATTTTATACTTTAACAATGGAAATCTATTCTGATTTTCAGTTAAAAAAAAAGATGAATGTTTACATTACAATTTGTCCGCATCAAATATTTCAATTATTGTTTGGTATTAAAGGTCCAGATTTATCAAAAAGTGCTTTTAATTCTCCATACATTTTTACTATGGCGGCCGCGCGCCAATATAAATACGCAATCCCCGTGCTCTATAGTTCAGTCGCAAACGCTCGGCGCAGTCTTAACTAGGTTAAAAAATAAAAAACCGAGGTGACCCTATAAAATTACACGTGTTTGCCCTCCCTAGGTGGGCCCTGGTCGCGCACCCTACCTTCGCGTCAGTGCCTGCGAATTGAGTTTGTTATATCTCTAGAGGCCCCTAAAATCGTGTTGTATATGAATATCTTGGTCTTTTTGCTTGCCGGATCTCATAAATGCCTCAGGCTCTTTGGATTCAACAACACGTCACTTCCAGGAGAACCCGTTAACAATGCTAACGGCGTTCCTCTGCCGCTCCATGCACCAGCGTATCTTCGACTGCCAGACGAGCAAGCAGCTCGCCAGCTTCCTGCAACTATGCCAGCGGCGGTACAGCGTCGACGCCAACGGACTGGCCAGTCGGCTGTCCAAGGAGACGTACCAGAGGATCGCTACATCACTTGTCAAGATCGCGCTTAGTCAAGGATTTGACAGCGCTCTCCACCAGAGAGAGTTCCTCAAGTGTTTGGCCGTTGCACAGTTTGGAAAAGGATTTTCGGGTAAGCACAGGTATAGGCTATAGAGATGTGAAGACATGATTTTATCTACTAAGTAACCATGTAATATGATTTTAGTAATGGCTAAATACTTATGTAGTTATCATTCTGCAAAAATATACTTAGCTCTTCTTTGCGTATCACTACATAGTATAAAACAAAGTCGCTTCCTGCTGTCTGTCCCTATGTATGCTTAGATCTTTAAAACTACGCAACGGATTTTGATGCGGTTTTTTTAAATAGGTAGAGTGATTCAAGAGGAAGGTTTATTATGTATAATACATGCATAATTTATCAGCATTGCACCCGTGCGAAGCCTAGGCGGGTCGCTAGTTCTTATTAATAAACTTGAGCAACTTTTTGGAAGCACACTTATCATTTTACTCATTATATAAATATGGAGTAATTAACAATACATATTTTGAACTTGTAACTTCCAGTGCCTGCACCTAATTTCGTGACATTACACGAGATTCTTCAAATATCGATGGAAACACCGACTGTCGTGGACGTCGCTAAAATGCTTCAAGATGACTCTGGCCAATACTTACTTCAGTGTGTAGAGAGCTACACCGCCAACAGAAACTATGACGTTGCCCTCAAAATTGCGAAGCTAGCCAGTGTGCCGGTTAACGACATTTTAATGGCGGAATGGGCTCATAAACACGAAATGCTCTTAATGAAAGAAGACGCCATTGACAATAAAGAATGGACACATTTCATCGCTCGATGCAGCGAAGCCTTCAAGAAAGCAGCAGTAACATTCAACGATGCCACAGACTTCTTAGTCTATTACGTTAATGAGATCAATGACACAGTCCAAAAGTTCTACGCCTACAGAATCATTATGAGCTGGTTTGAGGAGAACTTAGAGTACGGACGGAAAAGAGAACAAATCGAGCATTTGATGTGGGATGCTTACTTCAAGTGTGAAGCTCAAAATGAGGTGTTTTTGAATAGCTATCAAAGTACTTTGCATTTTATACTGAACGGTCAGAAGGATCCGAGTTTGTCGAGGAAAATTGGGGTTGTTGATACGGAAAAGCCGTTTTCGATGGAACTTCGTGAGATTGAAGTAGAGTCAGACGTAGGAAACATCGAGGATGTTGTGTTGTTGGAAGATATTGAAGCGGTGGACAATTGGAGGAAAGTCATCAACCAACTCTTGGAGTTGAAGTTGCTTGTGGACGCTTTCCGTCTGTCAGCCTTATTCAAGACTCCGTCGGAGGTCATGTACAGGAGTCCGCCATGTCCGGTGCAGATCATAAGGACGTGTATTAAAATCGCCGAAGGAACATGTTCGCCATACGATTTGCCGCAGGAACTGAGATTGGTCATCTCGTCGCCATTCTTGCAAAATAAGCTGACAAGTGAGTGACATACATACATTTTATTCATCCTCGGGTTTTTACTGTTTTTAGTTACATTTTTGAACTCACTGAGCCTTTTTATACAACTGTAAAATTTAAATAGGTACTTATCTTAAAATTCATCTGAAAGAACTATAGTATATTTTTTCATTTTCTCAGTCCATCTTTGTTTGGTATCTCTCCACAGACAACTTACATGGCAAGGGTCAATTCATTGTGAATATAGAACGGGGACTTTTATGACTAGATCTTTTTAACTTTAAGATATTAGAGACTTTATAATTATATGAATTATTTCTACTTCAGCGTCAGGCATATCAGACGCCAGCTTCGAAGAGCTGGTGGAGATTCAAGAAAAACAAGAGAATGCGACCGAAGGCGGTTGCCAACTAGCAGCAAGAGAAGAGGCCGACAGACTCACTGCTTTAGAGGCCCTGGCGGCACGGAGTGGACTCTCTATAGCAAAACACGTTGCCGCATACTATCGCATAGCACTGCATATAGGCTGGCAGTATACGGCGGTGTTGAAATATAGAGGATTGTCGGTGGATTTCATCAACCTGGTCAGCGGACGCACTCGGATGTCGCTAGCGAATCTTGTGTTCAGAACTTTTAGCATTCCTTCCAAGCAGGTACGAATAATCTATTTAAGCCTTAAGCGGGTATCCTATACGGATTTGGGTTTGTGCGGTTATAAACTGATTGAAAACAAATATAGTTATTTGAAAAATCTTTTCAGGTTGGTGAATACCTCTGCCACGAAATGGTAGCAGCCATTATCTGCCCGCATTTAGTGAAGACGTCTACATTCCGCCAGAAAGAGCACTTCCAATATACACTATGGGGCTACGCCCTCAACTCGGACGTCGAGATGTTCCTGAACATGCGCCCCGACTGTTGCAGCCACATCGGCCGTCTCATCCTCGACCATTTGATGGCTTTCCGGAAGATTTACAAGTCCGGCGCTACCCCTGTCCCTGAAAGCACCTTGGATGATAGCTGCCTGGACTTGGATACATTGATTGACGAAGAATATTCAAACGTGGAGGCTGATGAAGTAGAATCGGCTATCACTGATGGTGGAACCTTAAATTCGGCGGAAACTGGGTCTGTGTATTCGGCAGTATCGACGGTGTACTCGGTTGGAAGCAAAATGACAAAGGATACGAGAAGGAATTTGTTTGATGTGATATCGAGGAGTAACATCCACATACGGTATGAGGTAAAGTCGAATATCAGGAAGATCACGAAAGGTGCCAAGCTGTCTACGAAGCAGGTATGTATAGAGCAAATTGAACCTGTTTTTTATTGCGCTATTCAGTTTAGGAATAGGCTGAAGGACAATATTAACGTCACATAATTGTTAATATAATAATTATCATAACTAGTCGGTTGTTTTAGGTTCAATTATTTTTACGTTAATTCCGGCACTTGTGCCACTAAACAAAATATGGCAAATAATTTTACAGGTGGATACAGATGACTTCCAGCGTCCCTTACGACTTGGTATTCTAATACTTATGTCATTTTAGTGATGCTTTTTTAGGGTTCCGTACCCAAAGGGTAAAAACGGGACCCTATTACTGAGACTTCGCTGTCCGTCCGTCTGTCACCAGGCCGTATCTCAACAACGGTGATAGCTAGACAGTTGAAATTTTCACAGATGATGTATTTCTATTGCCGCTATAACAACAAATACTAAAAATAAAATAAAATAAATATTTAAGGGGGGCTCCCATACAACAAACTTGTTATAGATTATATATATGTATAGGTACGGAACCCTTCATGCGCGAGTCGGGCTCGCACTTGCCCAATTTTTTATAAGATGATTTGAACTGTATCTCCGCGCCACGGGAGTGATAGTGATTCTGAAGTTCTCGACTTCTGTAGTGTTTGTGTATGTTTGCCTTTGAACTAAGCTGGAATCCATATCCATACTAATATTATAAATGCGAAAGTGTGTCTGTCTGTCTGTCTGTCTATCTGTCTGTTACCTCTTCACGCTTAAACCGCTGAACCGATTTAGATGAAATTTGGAGATAGTTTCAGTCCCGGGGAAGGACATAGGATACTTTTCATTCCGAATAAATTTAGTGTTCCCGTGGGATGAGCGGGTAACACCGCGGGGCACAGCTAGTCATAAATAAATGACTGTCAACGTTTCCAGGTGAACATAATATCCATCGAGCTCCTAGTCCTCGCGCACGAGTGCTTTTCATGCGCGTGCGACACAGAGGGCGTGGCCGTGGCCCTTCGCTCTGCTCAGGCGCTCACCGCCCAACTCCTCGCCGCGCGCTCCTGGCGCCTCATGGTGCGATTGCTGACTGGATTGGCGCGATATACGGAGATGGCCTATGTCTTTCAGGTGTTGAGGGATAAACACCAGTTCGAGTTTCTGCTGGGACAGTTCGACTTTATGCTGGGGCAGCATAAGGATAAGATCACGGAGTTTAAACAGGTTAGCGCTTAACCCTTACTTTCAAGTGTTGTACATGCACCATAAAAAAATTCAAAATTCTTTATTGCGTAAAAACACGTCTTATATGATCTCCGGAAATGGATGTCGACTTGCGGAAAATGCGCAACTATCTCCATAAAATAAAATGTATGATAATGATGATGAATAGGTATGTGTGTAGATAAAGTAGTGTGTGTGTACATAATTAGGTCTTAAAACACTTCTGTGATCCTAACGTGAAACTCGCCTTCGGTGCGTTTCATAAAACCACACTCTTGTTTTAAGACCTCTCATTATGTAACAGTTGCATAATAGTAGTTTATGCAACTGCTACATAATGAGAGGTCTTAAAATACGAGTGTGGTTATATGATCATAGATTATCATAGTTTTTTTTTATGAAAATATGAAACACTCAGTCCTGCTAGTCAGTCCACGGAGCAGAGGAATATAAATAATAATAATAAATAAATAAATATTAAGGGACAATCTTACACAAATCGACCTAGTCCCAAACTAAGCAAAGCTTGTACTATGGGTACTAGACGACGATATACATAATATATAAATACATACATAGATAACATCCATGACCCAAGAACAAATATTTGCCCCGGCCGGGATTAAGCTAGCTATAAGTAAATTGCCGTGCCCTAACAGGGTTCATGTATTGGACATATCTGTAATTAAGTAAGACCTAATGTACAACATGATTAACATGCAATAAATGAATTATGAATTATGATTCGAACCCGGGACCGCCGGCTCAGTAGGCAGGTGTCTACCAACCGAGCCAAACGCGTCGTCGAATATATGAGGTGACGTAGCACAGCGGGGGTCGCGGGGCCACGGTACTGTTATGAAATTACATCTCCGATTTTGGTCGCTGCCAACATAGATCAAACACTTGCTGCCAAGGAATGTAGGTCAACCTGTAATATCTGAATTTGTCATAGGAATTTAACAAGATGGGTGTAGATAAACTAATACGAGTATTCTTGTTTCCAGGGTTTACTGGACTACCTGAAAACGCACTGTCCCGGCGACACAGACACGTATATAATGGTGGCGCTGCACTTCAACATGTACTCGGAGGCGGCCAACGTGAAGCGCAAGCAGGCGATGGACCTGATCTCTGATTTGGAGAAGCTCGCCATCGAGTCTGCGCCCAAAGGCAGCGCGCGGAAACAAGCCCAGCCTGAGTGGGTGCAGATACACGACAACACGGTCACTAGGTATGTATATGCATCACACTGCCACCGCTGAAGAAGTGACGCAGTATGTTCGCCAGAAAACCGGCTATTCGCTGAGGGTGTTCCAGTTGCATTCGCGCCACTACGTGCACTTCAGCTCGTTTGTGGTGCGCGTGCCGCGGCCGCTCCAGGACACCATCGCGTGTGATTTCTGGCCGAAAGGTGTCGTGTTTCGTCGGGTCCGGGGCAACCTACCAAATCCAACACCTGAGATGTCGGAACAACGGGGCCACGCCGTTTCGCCGTCTAAATAAACTTGCTCGGTTCATGACGCATTGGTGTCTACACTGTAATGTCATGTAACCTGTTTTTTTAATAAATAAATAAATAAATAAATATGACTCTGCCATTCAGTAACAGATATTACGTTACAACCCTTTCAGCGGAACATTACTATGGTGAATTCGCGAATTTCCCGGATCGCAGGTGCTTTACGAATTACCGCCCGTGGTTTGTCTAAAGTTTTACGTCTTGTCTTGGCCAGGAAGTGAGATTTCTCCCCGTAGGCGCTCAGCGGGCAGAAAATCCCACTTACGACCTAGGGTGACGTAATAGTACATTACGTAACAAGGGTGGTAAACGAGGAATTACAAAACGAGTGTCTATTAGAAGCCCGAAACCGACGGCGAGGGCTTTAATGACACTAGTTTGGAATTCCTTTCCACCAGAGTCACGTACGGCGTTTTTCATTACACTTCGGAGGAAATGAAACAAAAGTAATAAATAGTAGTCAATACCAAAATTTCTTACCGCCCTAGGGCGTAATATACGACTTACCACCCGGCTTTCTTGCATGTAAACTCTTTATTTACGAGCAAGTGTGATGAAAATAAATTTAAACTTGGTCACCGGACGTCGTTGTTGTGAGACAAGCTACATGTATGTTTCTGGAAAGGCATCGCCAGTTTGTAGCAATTTCACTAGTAGTAAGATCCAAAAGTGGTAGACCACTTTCTTGGCTGACTGTACATATACCTTATGATTATGATGGTGAAAGGAAACACTTGATTCTATTTATTATTTATCATATCTTTGAGGAGCACATACGTAATAGTAGTTTATGCAACTGATACATAATGAGGGGCCTTAAAACACGAGTGTGGTTTTATGAAACGAGCGTCAGCGAGTTTCATAATAGGATCACACGAGTGTTTTAAGGCCTAATTATGTACAGTTGTATACACTACTTTATCTACACACATATCATAAGTACTCTAAGATGGGTTCAGAAGCCATAAGGAAATGACCGGCACCACTAGTGCTACCTGTAAAATATCTAAAAACGACATATACTAATGCAGTAAGAAATAAATCTGAACAAATACATAAACAGATTATTTGTTGTAATTTACATTTACATTGAAACAATATTTTCAACTAAAATGTGAATTACAATATACTTATCACAATTATATTTTCGTAACAGCAAAGAACCAACAAACAAATGACAACAATAATGGCGGCAATTCGAACCTCCGTCAAGACGAATGTTTTTTTTTCTAAATCATATACAAACGAATGTATCCATATTCTCATGTCACTCGAGATCAAATGTCGTGCGGTTTTTATAAAAAAACATACTGAATTGACGTTTCGTATCGATAACAATATTAATAATAATAATAATATAATAATAATAAATTCTTTATTTCGAAGCATATTACAACTCCATAGCTGTTAGTAACACAAACAAAACAAGAACAAAATGAATATTAGAAAGAACTTAAAAACTAGGTTAAAATTAAGAAATTATTAATTATTAATACAAACAAAAAGTTGCAACCCCTTTCGTTTGCTCTATCCAGTGCTTCAGAATTGGGCTGTCATATCTGTCAGCAATCACATTTAGAATTCGGTTGGGACTTTTTCGAACTCGACTCAGTAGTGATGCGATTTTCTTACGCATGATTGCTGGGAAACCGTCTATCCTAGCTTCGCAAAACATACCAGAGGCACTACACCTACTAGGTAATCCCAACAGAAGTCTAAATGCGTTGTTGTATTGCACTCTTAATGCGTTGTAGGCTCGCTTCGTATATCTCACCCACAGGCTGCTCGAGTAAAAAGATTGGCAGTAAGCTCTAAAGAGCGTTACCTTGACTTCATTTGAGCATCGAGCAAACCTGCGGGCTAACATATTTCCACGAACGGCCAACGCCCTGCGCTCTCGTTCAATATCCTGGTCATCCTTGAGGTCACTGGTTATAATATGACCAAGATATTTAAACCTGTCCACGCATGCCAAAGTGACACCATTAAGCACGACAGGCTGAGTGCGGGAAAGCTTGATTTTTTGCGCCTTGAAAACCATAACCTCACTTTTCTTGGTGTTATATTCGAGGCCATGGGACTTGGCGTACGACTCACAAATGCCCAACAACCTCGTCAGCGCGCCGACAGCAGGCGCCAGCAACACCATGTCGTCTGCGTAACTGATGTTATTTGCAGCTACGCCATCTATATAACATCCAGCATGGACGCTGCTGAGGCCCACTATCAACTCGTCGACATACATGTTGAACAATTTGGGAGACGTTAATCCGCCCTGCCTCACCCCACACTCTAGCCTGTACTCACTCGACAGTGTATCGGCCCATCTCACCTGATTGAGCTGATTAGAATACCAATATTTCAGCAGACCAACACACTCGCTCGGCATGCCCGTTTTCCCCAACTTCTGCCATAGTAAGCTGTAATCAACGCGATCAAAGGCTTTTGATAAATCGAGGAAACAGGCATACACAGGCGTGTTCCTTGAGGTGTAGTACCCGACAGTGTGCTTCAGACTTAGTATAGCACTTTCCGTAGACAACTCACGCCTAAAGCCGAACTGAGCGTCGTGGATGTTAAGGTGCCTTTCAAGAAGCGAGTCAAGCACACTGTCGAGTACCTTAGCTGCGGTCGTCGCAAGCGAGATAGGCCGATAGTTGGTTTTATCCGAAAGGTCACCAGTCCTGTTCTTCACAATCGGGACCACAATGGTCCTCATTAGCGGCTCAGGTAAGTAGGAATGACAGAGACAAAGATTGAAGAATAATGCGAGCACTCTCGGTAGATGTACACCGGCATACTTAAAGTGTTCGATGCTGAGGCCATCGTGGCCAGGCGACTTCCCTCTCTGCATTTTTGCAATTATTATTTCTATTGTTTTAGCAGTAAAACTAAAGCTTCGCCTAGCCCCAACCACTCCAGCACCGGCCACCTTCTCTTCAACATGTTGTGTGGCACGCAAGGACTTAACAGAAAAATGATCCCTAAAAAGCTCAGCTATTTCCCTATGGTCGCACTTGTCCTCGACACTAGCAGGAAGGCCCGACCCCACATTCAGACTGCGAGTTCCTTTCCAAAAACTCTTGAAGTCCATGTTATTGTGAGCTATAGCGAGAGTGTCCATCTTAAGTTGATCCTGTCTGTTTTGACACCACTTAAGTTTCGATTTAAAAACTTTCTTAGTATCTGACATGAGATCAAATTCCTTACCTCGATTCGGCTTTCCCGCAAGCTCCCACATCTGAAAGCGCAGCCGAGCCTCCCTGTGCGCCTCTGCGACGTGCTTATTCCACCCTGCTATATAACCGCCTTTTCTTCTCTTTTTGCTCCTATACGACTCCATAGAAGCGCAAGTTAAGCTGTTAATTATATCGCAATACATATTGTCTAATATAGCAAAGTGGTTCTTATTACTACACAAGCTGTCACAACAATTCGTTAGTTCAAAGGGAAAATCCAGATTTTTTAACCTTTGATTACATAAATCCCGATATTTATCAATTTGGTCCGCCGTACGCGTCCCCCATACAACGTTCTTATTTACATTATTACACACCGGGATCGTGTGTGTAGGTTTCAATATGTCAAGGTTGCATTCAATGTACAGTGGAAAGTGATCGGACCAAAAAACATCTTTTATGACAGATATAGATTTAATAGTGTCCCAACCGCACTCCGTGACAACACAGTGGTCTAGCCACCTCTTACATCCGTGTATGTCACTAATAAAAGTGTACGTATCCGAGTCCTGGCCAAGCAATCTAACATCCGCACAGATCCATAATTGTTCAGAACAAAACTCCGTTAACTCGTGGAAAAAAGGCTCATTAATATGCGCATTAAAATCGCCCAGGATATACACGGCTTGCACGTCACTATTATCACTAATGGTCGACGATATCGCACTTAAACACTCTGTGAACATTGGCAAATTCTCGTTACAATCCGTTGGCATATATACCGAAAATACCATAAAAGATTTTCCACACGATGTTAACTTGACCGCTGTAATCCTATCACTATTGCAGTCAATTACCGACACCATCTCAAACGCCCGCTTTCTAAATAAAATGGCTACCCCTCCGAATGGCCTCCCTTTTAGGATACCTAACGATTCATCCATACCTGACTTTCCTGTCCAGCCGAACTCACTGTCTATTGTGCTTAAAAATGGCAAGTCAAAGTTCATAAGCCAAGTTTCGGAGAGAGCAACAACATCCGCACACTTGCACAGTTTTCTTACACCTTCAACAGACCTCTTAATAGACCTACAGTTATAACTAATCATTCTGCATACACTTGCCATATTTCTTATTAGTTATTGTTCGCTCGCTGATCCCTCGTTCGTTCTCCGCTCTGTCCGGCCTCCTTATGTTTACAAAACGCCTAAAGGTAATCCCCTCCGGCCATAAGTTGTCATTTAAGTAGACATTCAACTTGGTTGGCTGGTTGGCTTAATATCTATGGATACTAGAATAGAGACCTACTTTAGTTTTGACAGCTGTTCCAAATTTAAACTCATAACCTTACAAAAATTGATACTGTTATAACATTACAGTACAGATTTTACCTACTGCCACAGATAAGAAAGTTCTCATAGTAAAATTGGTTGTAGTAATGCTGGCCATTTCCTACGGTTTCTGAACGCATTTTAGAGCACTAATGATATGTGCGTAGATAAAGTTTGTTACATGACGCCGGGTAGAACAGTAATTTTTAAACAGGAATATTTATAAATAGTATTGGTGTCTTAGGTCCATGCTAGAAACCGCGCTCAACCATAGCACGGACGCAGCTGAGCTGTACCTACAAGGAGGCTGTACCGGGTTCGCGGGCGAAATGGCGGCGCTCGCTCAAAACATCGCCCTACAAATGTCGCTGCTCAACGCCTCGCCCACGAGGCTCATACTCAATAAGACCACCGAGCAGATGTATAAGCTCGTCTCTGAGTATCTCAGGTTTGTGTTACTTTTGCTCGCCTGCAACCAGTGTTGCCAACTCAGGTTTTGACAAGTGTAAAATATTACCAGATGTCTAAAATTTTCCAAATAACTTCCCACTAGATTTCGAAAATTTTCCACAAGTCCATTCAAAATAAGTCCGTTTATGCCGTCATCTGACAAATTAAAAATAACAAACAATGGTCCTTTGCAGCATTCTTTACAATTAACCCACACTAACATAAGTAGGTAAGGAAAAGTCAATAAGGTCAGGCTCTCTCACACATACACACACACAAAAGAGGAATTCCCATAGATTTTGGGTCTGACCTGGCATAAACATGTTGCACACTTGTTAAAAAGTCAGTCACCAAATATTCTAAATCGTACATACAGAAAAATCCTAATCAAGTAACAAAATCACCAAGTTGGCAACACTGCCTGCAGCTACACAAATTCGTATGCGACGCCCCTGTGCTCTATCGGAGATTCTGTGTACAGTCGCGTTCATAAATACATTAGCAAAAACTCTATTCTTAATGGCATAGAGACGTGTTTAGGTTTCTATCACATTTTAGTTCATGAATTTATGAACTCAACTGTACATAATAACGTCCTAAATGTATGGCGAATGCGCTTAGCATAAAAAAAGGGTTACATAGTTAATGCGCTGTGTCGGAATATAATGCCTATTTAACGTTATGTGCGTAACGTCGCAGTAGCTCAGCGACCAGAGCACTACTCCGGAAACTTAAGAGATCGTGGTTTCCTTATCCACCTGCAGTGTAGTGGATCGCGTCAAATTTTGTAATTATATTATCCTGTAAAAGTAAATTACATCATATTTTTTTCTCTCCAATAAATGTTCACATTAAATTATTTTGTATACAGTTCGTAAATTCGAATGTTTTTTGTATTTAGGTCGTTTTTCTTTTAATTTGTATCTATAATATATTTTGTTATTAATTGCATGTTATAGCTGCTAAATGGATGTTTTTGTACGCCAACTGGCAAAACACACTGCTACCCTCATATAGTTATGCCGCCTGTAATTTAACACACACAAAATAAAACAGTCGCGGACTAGCCTTACATAACATAGGTATATGCAATAGTATTTTGGCTACACCGGCGTCGCGTGAAGCCGGAATACTACTTAAGATATATTTCTCCGCTATAGGAGACGGTAGTTAGTCCGTAAGTCTGTATTTATTTTGTAATTTTTAATTACGGGGGTGGCATAGCTAGGTCGCTAAAACCCCTAGGCTAAATAAATGAAAAAAAAAAAAAAAAAACACTTCGACTTTGAATAAATCTTGTTTACAATTGTACAGTTTCATGGAAGGCCTGGTGCTGCTAGCGCCACGCAGCGGCGCCGCGTGGCGAGAGCTCGCGTACCGACGAGCGTTGGGCAACGATCAAGCCTACTTACGCGACTGCGCTGCCTACCGGCCCGATGTTGCGCACGATTTCCTTGCCAGGTAAGAAAGTGACTTTTCTCCAACATGCAATGAAGCGTTATAACAGGCTTCGAAGTATTCGGTTTCGGGCGGAACAACTCGAGAGACGAACAAAACATAAACGAAGTTAGCATATGAAAATTTTACTTTGTAATGTTCTGTTTGCATGTTCGCTTTTTACTTTTCAATAAATAGTGTGAATTTTGAGAGGTGTTTTAACATTAATCATTGAGTGGTGTCAGGCAGTTCGGTTCTCGCATTCATAGGCCTGTTGGCGTCACATTTGATTTTATTTAATTTTGTACCGACTGTCGAAGCTAGGGCGATACAAATTGACTACCTATTCTATGAACGGACAATATCTTTGGAAGTTTGTGTACAATACATACCTTGGTAGTTTGTACGTGTTTGTACTAATATGTACTAAGCGTTAAAATAATGTTGATTATTTTCGTTAGTAACACTTCAGATGTTCGTTTTAACGGCGTTAAAGGAAGTGTTGCTAGCGCAAATAAAGATGCCGAATTTAGTAAATATTTGTTATTTTCGCAATATCCTGACCTACATAGTATAAAACAAAGTCGCTTTCTCTGTCCCTATGTCCCTTTGTATGCTTAAATCTTTAAAACTACGCAACGGATTTTGATGCGTTTTTTTTAATAGATAGAGTGATTCAAGAGGAAGGTTTATATGTATAATACATGCATAATTTATCAGCATTGCACCCGTGCGAAGCCGGGGCGGGTCGCTAGTTATGAAATATCTAAGTGTACAAATTGATCAACCTACAGGTATAAGACGGAGAAGAACAAGACTGCCGTGTCCCAGGCAGCCATGACGGAGCTCCGCAACCTTTGCAGGTGATGTGTAACCTGTCAAACGATCTCGTACCACGCTGTAATAGCCGCGATCATGCTCCCTCTTCCACACTTGCTAAGACCGCGTAAGTGCGAAAGAGATAACATTACATCTTCCGTCGTTAGTACCGGGTTTATAATAGACCAGGGGCCAAATTTGACGTAGTGACATATTCCCATGTATATTTTAGCGATATGCTCTCTTAGAAGTAACTGTTTTGAACTTTTGACGTGTCTTAGAAAATGATTTTGACAGACATGAACACAGAACGTCCATTGCCCCATCTATGTACTTTTGCTATATTAAGCCTGAGCTATATCTATTATCTGTTTTAATGACATGCCACTTGACGCATTTTGAATAGCAATAATTCGATGTATGGTCGTGATATGGCCAAGATATTGCTCAACTGCAGATATTGCAATGCTATGTTGAATTTGGCCCCTGACTTTGCTATAATGTTAGTCTAGTCGCCACCATAGCCTAGTTGGCGAATAATTAGATGGGTTTAAAAAACCTTTACGAGAAAAGTTACATGTTAAGAATATTGTTTTTGTTTTTATAGTGGCTTGTAATCAAATCATGTTCAAGGCAATATATAAATACCAAAAAGATATATATTATACGACTGTATGCTTTTTGTAGTGTATTCAAATAATACGGTCAGTCGGGACAAGTCCGCCGACTAGGTAACCGCGTCTACTATAAAAATATAGAAAAGTACAGATGTTATTCTATAACCCAACAGGGTGTGTTTCAGCTCACGCCATATTGCGGATTTTTAGTGGTACTAATTTATTTTACTGGCAACGACAAATTTTGGTAACTGACGTTGAAAGAAGGTTGAAATTCAGTGAATGTCACTGGTGTAAATAAAGAGGAAACAGGACTATTCCGCAAATTTCAAGTATTTTTTGCGTAATAAAGCCAAAACTATCCACAATGATAAAAGTCAAGTTTTGTTCAATAGGATTCAGTATTTGTTTCGCAAGAACAAAGGATTGATTGAGCAGCATATCGGTAAATAATGTCTTGAATTTGGTTGATGACAAATCTCTACTGACGCAAATATTATATGACCTATGCACATAATTGCGATAGGAAAGCATTTGTAGCGCCACCATCCCTGAAGTGCTACTCCAGATCGAAATTTGTACCGTGCCATCCCTCTCGATCTCGTGTCAAACAATACCTGAATGAGCAGGACGGCACGATACGAAGTTCGAATTTCGAACATCGGAGTAACCCTCCAGGGCCGGACCGACACTTGTTAGGCTATACCTAGTACCTAGTTAGTAGTATAGCGTCTGTACTTTCCAATATTTTAATGGTTGACGCGCTTGTCCCGACTGACCTTATATAGTCATTTATCAGCTAGATTTAAAGAAAATTAAGTCTTTACTGTGATATATTCTCGACTGATTATAATATATTTTATAAGGAATTAAAAATTGTATCCTTCTTATAAACATTTTATTTTTATAAGTGTCCTAGTAATCAATGGCAATATTAAAATGACATTAAATAAAGTATAGTCAACGCTTAAAAGTGTTTTTCACTTATGCTTAAAACCGGCTACGTAAAAGCTTTGTGACGAAAAGATTACACACATTGTACTTCTCTTCACTTGCTTTGCTAGCTTATAATAAGATAAGTATATATAGCTTATAATCAGGTTTAACTCCTCATAAGATTATGAATTAATTAAGACCCACTCCTTGGTCTTCTTCATATTCAATTATGGATAAGAAACTTGGACTCTAAAGAAGACAGATCGAGACTGTATAGATGCGTTCGAGATGCTGGAGGAAGATGCTTCAGATACTTTGGACGGTATTCCGAACCAACGAGACCATTCTTTGGGAACTCAAGGTCAAAACCAGGCTTTTGTACCATCTGCTTGCGCGGTGTACTGGAGTTTTTCGGCCAAATAGCCAGAAAAGGTGGACACAATCTCGAATGGTTACTGGTAATGTCGAGGGTAAACGTCGTAGTCCAATCAGATGTTCGGGCAAATCCGCTCCAAGCTACACGATAGGAACAGGTGGCGCAATATAATCAAGAAGATTACTCCAAGATCGGTTGATCATGACTCTAAGCAACGAGGGGGGAAGATTATTAATATGAACTCGAAGGTGCCCACAACTTCGCCCTAAAACTTTTCGCAGTTGGGTAAAAAGTATCCTGTAACCCCATATTTGAAATGTCCAGCTATCCCTGCACAAAAATCCGTCCACCCGTTTCGGCGTGATGACCGGAGAAAATTTCTCATGTATTTAATACATGTTTGCCAAAATATAGCGCAATACGTTAAGATTTTTCCAGAAATAATGATGAGGGGTCTCCATAGAAAACTAATTTTCTATACAATTTTGAAATTTTATAATAGTGTAGATGTGTGTAGTTGCGAATAAAACAATGAGATTTACTTAAAATATATTTTAATATAAATTAACACAAACCCAACACAAGACATTGGCTATCCTAGAGCTACATTAAGTGAGAGATTACAGAGCCCTAATTTAGGGTACAAAAGAAAAGAACCTCAGTCCTTCGAATACTTCAACAATCTGTTCAGTACCTGCATAAAGTGAAACCACAAGCCACAATTAAATAAGATCTGTCGTGACAAATACACCAGCGTGAAACTTAGAGCATTAAACCAGCCAGTGGCCACTGACAGGCGTTCCCATCTGCCAAAAGTACGAGTCCATATTTAAAATAATAAGGATTGACTTTTATATTTTGTTTGAAATTACAAACAATAATAATACTTTACAACATTTGTAAGGAATTTAGTGTTGTTACTGTTGTTGTATTATTTTAGTGTGGGTGCGTAATAATAAGAGACGGTTTTGTTTTGAATTTATGTGTGTAGATTGTTTATATGTGTGCTACCACTCTTACCCAGTAGGGTGGAGCGTAGATGTATGGAGAAAAAAAAAAAGTTGTCTGATCGACCTGGAACATTTGTAATATGTTGCCTTTAGATAAGATATTAATGAATATATATATATATATATATGTAATTGATTTTAAATATGTTTCAGCTCTCTACTTGAGCTAGAATTTTTTTTATTTTCTCATAATTGGTAAAAAAAAAAACTTTTTTTTTTACGTAATTAGTATTAGATTTATAAAGAAGGGTTTCAACTTTAAATGTTTTGAGCTTATTTAATACTTACGGCAACTACTACGTGAACCTGTGACCCAATATAAATTTCAGTATTTAAAAAAAAATAGTTTTTTTAATACTGTTATATTTTTATGCAATATCTTTTATTTCGAGTATTATGTGCTAAGAAAAAAATCACTTGACTTTCATTAAAAAAAAACAAGATTTTGATTAAATAATTTTTTTTTTTCAATATGGACTTGATCATAATATTCAAAATGACAGTAGAGGGCTAAAAGTAGTATTGAATATTTTTATTATTATTTTTCTCGTACACCTGGCAGCCTAATGCAACGTTTTAGAAACGTTCTGAGTTGAATTTCCAAAAAAAAATATTCGCTCCACCCTATTACCCAGTCCTCGTCTCGAGGTTTTGGCAGGCTTTTTATTTAGAAATACGGTGAATGCGCCTCCGGTTGGTTTAATGCTCTAAGTATCGAAATGTCGAAAACTACAGATTTTATATTACTAAGGCCATCATACAACCACGCAGCTATAGTTAGTTGGCAAAATGAAGATGGCGTTAATAGTGTACATGTCGATATTTCGACACTAGTCCCGATCCCGACTGACCTTAGGTACTCAACATCTGGTAATACAAACCATATATAATTACATAAATCCCCGTAACACAATAACAAAATTAAAATATCGCGTAAATAATAATAATAATAACAAAATTGATCGATATAAATTTAGGCAATCGTTGAGTTGATTTTAATTCTATTTACATTATTTACTGAAGAGGTCCTAACGGCAAAATCTCTCGTACAGTCACAGTGTCGTAATAATACAATATCATGTGAATACTATTGGCAAATATTGCGCTGGTGCTTGCAAGGTACGGTAGGTTGTGTAATATTACTTATAGAAAACTATTTATTTTTAATCTTTAGGTATACTTTAGTATTTTTGCATTGACGATAATTTTACAAAAATAGATCATTATAATAGGTCTACCACTTTACTGTGATACAGATTTAGGGAAGCAAGGGAGTCGTGAATTGACATGAGTATGCCATTTCGCTACATAAGGCAACCATAGAACTAGAAAACCATCGGGTCGTTTTGTTTGCCAGAATTTGTGCATCTTACTTTACTGCTCTAGAGAATACAGTAAGCTAAACCGCAGGAGCAGGACGGGCCTTAGCTATACATCACGCGCCCTGACAGACGACGAATAGACCTAGCAGAATAGGCGTATGTTTTTTTTTGCTTTTAACTCGAGGTCACGATCAGGTTTTATATCCAAGTATACAATAAGTTATATACAGGAGCCTGGTCTCTTCGCTTAAACCTATTGTTCCCCCTAACCTCTATAGTCTCAGTAAAGTGGTAGAACTTGAACCGTACCAATTTATAATATTGTCTCTATCTAGATAGTATGGTACTTTATTCAAAATACACATTTAGCATAATTGTGGGTTATTCTTCGCGGTCAGAGTAAAAGTAATAAGGATTAGAATGTATGCATAGAAAAGGCATCAAAGTTCATAGGAAAAAGCACCTCGTGTCTACCTATTGACACATAATGGCAAGGGACTGAGGGCTAACATGAATACAAATTGGAATGTAAAATAATTTTAAATAAATGCTATTTTATGTACATGTAAATCCCTTAAAAAGTCTAAGTTAGGAAGGTAAATTTATTCATATCAAGATCTTGTTCCCAAGTTATGAAAATTATTCTGTAGAAATGCTATTAGAATGGTTGGAATTCATGACTAACCTAGGTACGCAAAACACCGACTTAGCCACGCCCACATTCATTCTAATGAATTTATGACTGAATTTATTATAATCTGAAAGGGTAATTGAAACATTTTGAACATACAGCACTATGCACTATATTCGACATAGCATTATACTGTATTTTTATACATTAATTGACTCCGGTAACGCGCTATCTAACATCTAGTTATTGTACTTAGTGGTAGCTTTGCAAGTCTTACTTGTTAAGTGTCTATCCGAGTTGAAGCAAACGTTGTCTTTAGAGTATTGACACGGAACATTGACAAACAAATTGCTTATTATCTTGAGCAAATCAATCGAATAACAACTAAAGTGGTCCGGGTCCGAAAAAAATCGTCTATTTCTGTCTTTGGTTTGAAGTGATAAAATGCCGAAAATTAATGACCAGTGACCCGAGTGAAATGAAAACGTTTTGAACGTTGATATGTAGTGCATCTAACAAGAGGCGGCGCCTCGCGCGACCCCTCCCCCCACCAGTACAGGCAAACTGCTACTACTAACCATTTCACTTATCTACATTAACAATATTTTCATTCTAACATCATCACAGTCTTCTCACATTACTTAAACTAACTCCTTTAATTACAAAACTTTTGACACTGGTTTGTCAATATAAATTCAGAAAATATATACAAAAGTCTCATAGAAATTGTTCATATCTGAGTCATGTACTTCTTTAGGTTTAGGAACGAAATGCATTTATCGTGTCATGAGTGCTCTGAAGAGGAGTGCTGTCGAGATTTACGATTACAAGAGATTCAATATCCAGTGTTAAAATATCGTGATTCCGATTAATTATCATTTTATCTTATTGATTAGAATATCAAAATGAGATTCTCGTCTACTACACAACAAGTCCCATTTACGTGTAGTACTTAATAAAAAGGCGTGGCCTTCTAGGCAAGTAAACTCGATAGCTTGGCTGACGCATAAGACTCGTTACGTTGGATTTGACACTTGCTTACTGGCATACAATCGAGGGTACAGTACACCTCCTTGAGGCATTCTAACCGTCGGCTGAGATTCGAAATGTTGAATTGATTACAACGCCATCTAGAGGTGTTGTGTGACGCGGTAGGTATGCCGTTCGTCCAGCACGGTCTGAATGGTGCGATGCACGTTTTCTGGCAGGTGGTCGAGCAGCATTCTTGGCATGACTTGGAGCTCCATGAAGTCCTCGGCGCAAGCCCATCGCATCTCGTACGTCGGCTCTTGAGTGCGCACTTTCCTGATAAACGATAAAATTTTATAAGAATATATAATGATTCAAATAAACGATTGTCTTGAGAGTTAGACCTTATAGACACAACCGACAGACGGTTGATGTATGGTCTAGTATTTTTTATTTATAACCAGAAAGTTCCTTTATAACTTACATCTATGTGCCCACAACGTACAAACTTATCTAATTAAAAAGGACAATGATACGCAACGTTTTGTCGTAAGAATAACACGAAATTAACGACTTACAGTACTTACAGCTGTCAGAATGCGATTCGCTTTTGATACATTTCTCACTCGCTCTTTCGCGATCTAGATCCTCTACCTCTCAGTTTTCACCTACACCCGAATTGCAATCTGAGAGCTCACGGAATATATGTGTAGTAGACGATCCAATGTGACCAACGGAAACAAATGGTACCTATCATTGTCGCTATAAGTCGTACTGTGATTTGTTTCATCTTCATCCCTTATGAATACCAATTCCACACACCCGCCACCGCTATTGACTAGGTACCGGGCATGCATATTTAGATTATTACCACACGATCGCAACCGCTCTTAACACTATTTATTTAGAATGTTATGACGAAAATCTTATTTAAAATACCCTCAATGACCTTCACCGGTAGTTTTCCCCATGCAATAGGTTTAGGTATTTGTTTATTGTAAGCATAAAGGTTGATTCAGACGCCCTGTTGCTGGACCAGAAACCACACCACACATATGTTTTTTTTTGTGCCTATCAACATCAATGTTGACATGGTGCCATGCCAGTATCTACTCATCGCGCGTCAGCAAAACTTACTTGGTTCGTCTAAATCAGCCTTGATCTTTTGACAGCCCAGCTCGTAGAAAAAAAACTGTCCCAGACAAAGCTAATAGCTGTCAGATATTACATTGTATGGCGGAAAATGACGATGTGGCGTCTGGGGCACAACTCTCTGTCAACGTGATTTGCTGTCTTTGTCGCTCAAAAGGTAAAAAAAACCGGAAGTGTTTAATTAAGTGGTACATTATAGGTACGGTTTGTATACTCCACGCTTAATCCCAGGAATACCAGAAATCAAGACAAAACCATGTTAATTTTTATCGTTTACCTTTCATTTTCATCCTCATCCACATTGCTTTGATAAGACATGCGCAAAAGAAACATAGTTTAATTCGGCGGTTTTAAAGACGTCTACCGTCTAAAGTCAATACATGTTGCTCCGTTTGCAGCCCAGAAACCCAATTTAAAAGGAACTGAGCTGGCTTATGAGCTTCGGCATATTTCTGAATGTCATATCGCAGTAGGTATTTATATTAGTAAATTGTGCGATTATTACTTGTACTTCGTACCCTCTGATATATTTATTTACAAGTAAGCTTTTTACAGTGCAGTGCAATATAATAAATATAACTTAAAAATCTAAAGGGAATTTATGTAAGTGGGTGAATCAACTTTTTTGTGTTGTTTACTCTGTCCCCGTTGTCCAAGTGACATCTTCATACTGTTGCATAGAAAAATGCTTAGGTTGTCCGAAGGACAAATTTTACGTAACCATAGCAACAAGGTGCACTTAAGACTAGAGTATAGCATCGCGATCCTAACGAAATAGGTATTTACGAAAACGCATGCTGTCGCTCTGAGCGCTCACACCCCCCGGCATCGCGCACAACACATACAAATCCCCTCACGCACACATCGAGGCAGTGACACAACGCTGCTAGGCTAGTTTGACGATTGACAAGCAATTGCGATAAATAAAGGTGGACTGTTTAGTTTTCTTGCGTACCTACGGATATTGAATTGTTATGGTGTGACTGAAATTCCGATATTATAAAGAAGTATTTTATTTATTTATGTAATTATTAGTAACGAGTATGTACCTACAAGCTAAATTAATTTTTGATAAATCAGTTTGTTCCCGATGTACCGGTAGGATGTAAATGACTGACATTTTTTATTGTAATATTATTTAGGTATTTCAAAGGTATTTATATAATGAGTTACTTACTGATATTTACGAAACAAAGCATTTTTTATTTGACTTTGTCATTGTGTACGAAAGTACATAATTATTATACTTGCTTATAATGTTTACATGATATCGGAGTTACTATGTCTTTCTAGGGTTCCGTAGTCAACTAGGAATACTTTTTGACACAATTTTTGTGGTATATGTTTCTAGTGCCTTAGCAATAATTTATTGTGTGGGAATTGTGTGCAAGACGTGTTAAAGGTTTCCTTTTTAAAATATAAAGTTTAATTGGAAGTAAATAATACGGATATTTTTAAAATATTTTTTTAATCACTATTTCTAATTTTGGTGGTTTTTTTGGTAATATGAAAGTCACCAAAATTGCTTGATGCCACCAGAATTGTTAATTTTGTATATCATTTCACATTTTTTAACGTCTTTTTCGCATTATAATTATGTATAACAAAGGGCCATTACTACACAATATTGGTTATGACTTTATTTGTATTATTGATATGTATATAATTTTGACTCTAACATTAAAAATAAAAAAGCCACCAAAATTAGGTAAATTTCGAGCTTGTTGAAATTCACCCTGAAACTATACATTTGTAATATAATCATAAAAAATATAGTCCTTTTCAAATATCATGTTTGGTGAACCTGGTTATATTAAGTTTGCACCTCATTTGTATACGGCGCCATACGCAACAGGTGCAAACTTAACCAGGCCAGTTAAGTTGGCATAAGTGAAAATTTGTACGGAACCCTCGGTGCGTGGGTGGCTCACACTTGGCCGATTTTTTTAATTCAATTGTAATATAATGATAATCAACCGATCGATCTTTTTCTTGAAACCCAACTAGTGTTAGTACAAGTTCCTACTCTACTCCCATCATTTTTGAAACAGATTTAGATATCGATTACGCGGGTTAGGATCCTTTTTACTTTTTCATTAACATCCTTGTAAATACGTGATACTTTACTTCCTCCCCCGACCCGCAATCGTGCGATAGAGAGCGTTGCAGCTTGCGACTGACAATAGGTACTTTTTTGATGAAATTTGCGTTACGGGAGAAAACGTTTTCCCCTAACTAAATCTTAGCAAATCACTTTGATTTTGATGTTGATCGCTTCAGCATAATATAATCTAGGTTTATAGGTTTCGCTTTTTTTTTAAAAGTGCATTGTTTTTATAATACAAACGGTTTTATTCTACAACGTTTTAATCACAAAAATTAGGTTTTTCAGCCAACTTTAAATTCGAATCTATAGCAAATTTTGAAAAAAGGAAAACTTACAAACCTAGTTTGTCACTGTGTCAATAACATACTAAAAAATGATGGAGATTGGAAAATATTTAAAGGTGGAAAAACGTTTTCTCTTTTTGTATGGACGAGTGCGTACTATACTTCCCTCTTAAAAGTTGATTCACCCAAGTACGGTGCTATATGCTTTGTTTGTTATATTCTCTGTCTTTCTACCGAGACGATGGGACTATTTTCTACCAAGAGACAATGATTTCTGCCAGTCTGTATAGTTAGCCAATATTTGCCACACTAATAAGTTTTTATTTGTTCTTTTCTCTCTGATAGAAGGACCACTTTCTATCAAGAAGTTATCTATCTATTGTGCTAGACCGTGTACCTACTATAAGTAGTTAGTTAGCTAGCAATAGCAAAAAAGTAATTAATAAATAATGGATCTTAAAATCTAAACTCATGTAAAGATGTCAGGAACGGCCCGACCGTATGGAGTTCTTCATCAGGGACACCTATCAGTGCTGTTGCGCGATAAACGACCCACTCGTAACATATCGGGCCGATTCTGACAACCTTTACGTGAGTTTAAACCGTTGTATTATTACATTATTATGAAATATGTCTCACGATAGTTTAAACAAGATCATAGCAAAAATATGTGTTTAGACTTACTTTTCGATACCCATGCGCTTGCGTCGCACGATGTGCAGGATGCGGCCGGCGGTGAAGAGCCGCGCCGACGAGAACCGGCGCACGAACACGTTGCGCGACACCAGCGCCGCCTCCTGCAACATGCCGTGGGGCTTTCGTTAAGGGGCTACCCGCTCTCAATGACCTTCGATCTGTTGCGATAGATTTTCCCATATTATAAATAGCTAATCATAATAACATAGTTTTTCCACAACAAAATACCGTATCAAGTACCTTTCACATGTCACTGACTTTGAGATACAGGCCGTCAAAGTTTACGATTTTTTCGGGGAAAAAGTTGTGGAAACGGTTTTTTGCGTTTTTCTCGAAAAGTATTGAGAAAAATAGAAAAAGCTTCAGAACAAATTTTGTGGAATATGGTTTAGAACAATAAAATGTAAGATATTTTCTACATATACACCGGGGATAAAAGTAGAAACGAGATTAGTGTATTTTTGGTCCTTCACCGAATATTTTTTTATAAAATACACAGTCGTTAAATCAAAGTTCGGGTCTATACAAAGTGTTAAGCATAGACCATACTACAATATATATTAAATAGGACATTATAACTCTATAATCCACAAACTAGATACGATGTAAAAATCATCAAATTGGCTGATTTCTGCAGGGAGCCCCTTAATGCTTGCAGTGCAAGGCCGTCGCAAACCACAGCACAACACTCCATAATTAAGGGCCTCAAAAACTTCATCTAGGTATGTTTTTTCGAGAGGTGTACCACGTCAACGTGAGATTGGAGGCCCTCATAAGACAGCCCTGGGCATGTGCCCAAAGTGTAATTATAGTCCACTATAGATACTAATTATAAAAACCTTAAAATAAACATCAAAAGCTGCGCAACGCCACACACGTACTAATCATTCATATCTAAGTTACTCTTGAATATTAATATTATGTTCCATGTTTCATCAAAAACATAAATGGGTGTCTTATTATATACCATAACCACAGTGCATTCGTTAATTTATGTATGATAATATCGCTAATAAATATACATAATTAATTATCTGTCGACGTAAATTTCATACTAAATAATCACAAGAAAATTAGAAACTCTAAAACTTACTTTTTATTTGTAAAAAGTGGTACCCAGTCAAAATACTTAAAGAATACTATTCAAATTAATCTTCTTACTGCAGGGTAAATAAAATAAAACATAGTTGATAATAAATTGGGCCATAATTCATATTACATAATATTAGTAGTTTAATTACTGGTGCAATCACTCGTGGTAGGTAGTTAGACACAGCTACTTACCTTCGTGCGACACGCAACGACTGTGGGTTACGGACAGTGCTGTGACACACAACTGGAACAGTTCATATCATAATACAGGTGCTAAATGATACTGCTTCCATTTATACATCGATGATATTCATATAAAATATGACGAATTTTCACCAAATTCTATCGGAGTTTCATACGATTTAAATTTTCATGGATTTTACTATGTGAGAAGGAATGATTGCTAGCATTATTGAACGAGTAGGTAGGTACTATAAGTGTGTTTGTGTGTACCTACTCTACTCCTACCGAACTCGCGAAGACAATCTCGTGCTTTCTTACGCAAGGTCGAAGGGGCTGCATTTATCGCAGAGAATAGAGATTTTAATAAATATATAGATTAGTGATACATTGAAAATAGATTTCAATAAATATAGTGATGAGTGATATGATGACTATATTGGCTCTTTATCAATAATCATTTAAGCTATGATTGTGCTAGCTTACTCGTATCTAGGTTACTCTCCAACTGGAGGATAAATTAAATAATATACAAAACAAATGACAAGTGAAACAACACCACAAACGCCACACAAGCGACACACGTAGACCTGTAACTGTATGGAAATGCTACTGACAGCACTCACGGTGGACACGCCCGGCACGAGCAGTGCGTCGGCCGAGTCGTCCGAGTGGTTCGTTTCAAGGTCCTCGGGCCGCCTCCAGGTCGACTCCAGATCTCGAGCCGGCACCCCGAACAGGGCGTAGCCGAAGCCGTTCATCATGATTCGGTACTGGAACAAGAAAAACCCTATTAAAACCTGTGAGCCATCCCAATATTGAAAATGAAGATGTGATCGTAGCAGTAAAGAACTTCGAAGAATGAACTCCAAGCGAGTTCGAAACATGTCGGGCCGTCCCTGACAGATAACCTCGTCTACAACTATAATTTTCAATATTACGAGAAATACTTTTTTTTAAGTACTCGTAACAAAGGTGACTTAATCTTCATCTCTTTGGGAAGCTAAAATTTTGATGGCAGTCTGCGGTGGGTATTACGTGCCGGTGTCTTAACGTGGCCATCCTGGCCTGGTCATGTGATGTGACCAGTAAACCTCTATAGTCTACCGGGCCTCCGCGCCGCTTACCTACGTTAATAGCCTGACGAAAGGTTATCCGAATTAATCTACCTTTACAACTGTATAGGATGGTGGTAAGTACCTTGGGCAGTTTGGTGGCGTGTATGGTCTGTATGACCTTAGTGCGCAGGTTCTCTATGCTGTGGACGCTAAGGCGCATGACCAGGTCATCGCCAACGCCAACAGTTAGGACGAAGCTCTCTGTGTAGCGGGCGGCTTCGCGGCTTATTAAACCCGCTGAAAAATAAAATTAAGCAGTTAGCTAAATGTTATTTCGAAAAGTCTTAATTTCATTAAGTGAAGCTAACTACTCAATAGTCAATAGTCATAACGTTGAATCTGCAATAAATATAACTGTTAACATAAATTTCCTTCTATGGTTTTTTAAATCCTCCAACAAGGGCTAAGGCTCCGAAAGAAGGAGAAAAACAGTAAGTAATGGTAATGGTTTTAAGACATTTCGGTAGAGTTAACGAGAATAGCGGTTGAAAACCTTTCAGCACCAAGGCTGGTATATTCAAATATAACTTCTAAGCATAAATCAGTAAAGGGCTGCCAGAAGCTCATGGCCCGCGAGCTGACCACTGAACTAGGTCGCTGAAGATGTCTAACGGTTTAGATGTTATGTTGACAATACTCACCAGGCGTTGAAAACGCGAATACTTTGAGGTGTGGATACCTGGGCCTTAGCTTCAAGGCTACTAATACTGCTACTCCCGCGCCCAAACTGTGGCCTGGAAAATAACATAGGTATTCAAATAAATTTCTGCAACATGTAATGTCTCATTGATGTGGGTACACACCACAATTTTTATATTAAACCATTGATACAAAGATCAAAGCTCAAAGAAAAATTGAAATAACCAGGTAACTATATATTATTATTGTTTTGATCTTTGTATCAATGGTTTAACCTTTTTAAAATGTTAACATAATCCAAGCATATCGTTTGCTCACAAAACAAACAATATTCACATTTTGAAAACATTTGTTTCAGTTACATCGAGTTTAAAACACGATTGCAATAATAAGTGATGCACATCTGACGAACCAAAACGAATCTGGCTTCCAAACAGGTGGTGTGGAAAAATAAACAAGACCGTGGCCTACATAAAATGCAGTGAAAACCAGGTCAAGGTCATCGCAAATGCAAATTTTCACAGCTCTTCATATCCGATTCCTTTCAGAATCGATACTTCACCAAAGCCAATGTGCAGATTTAGTAAGTACAGTTAGCCAAAACATTGGTCTACCACTTTTCGACTCTATTTCATAAGGGAAAGAAGGTTCAAAAGTGTTAGACCACTTTCTGGACTTGGTGTTATCACCAAAATTAAACGATAAAAGGTATAAAACTATTTCAAACGAGTACCTAATATCTAAGAAACCCTCAACATAAACAAAAGCATTAGGCACGTAACTAAATAAAGAAATCAAACCATTAGTATCGTATTGCCACTACTAAAAACTCGAGAGGCCCAAAGAAATAATTTTAACAATAATTTCCTTCTAACAAGAACGCGAGTTGGAAAATGCAACAGTGGGGAATTAAGGCAGTAAAAGAAAATTGCTTGGCGAAATGAAATGTGAGTCAGTACCTGTGACAACGAGATCGTAGTGCGGGTATTGCTGGAAGGCGCGGTCCAGCACCGGCATGAGCCGCTTCAGCATCTTGGCAGCACCCATCGACATTCCCTTGTGAGCTGCCGTGCCCTCGGGCAAACCTGTGACCACACAATACTGTTAAATATCTTCAGATCATACAAGGGAAGGGAAATTCCATTATCTGAGGATCATTGGCCTTTTACATCTATAACTATAACAGAAGAGTTAAAAAGCGGACTGGATTCTAATGAAATAATCACCGGCGCTGAAATGCACTGAAATGTAAATCGAATATCCTTCGACTTCGACGTACAAATACTAGATGTGGCGCTTTTTTGTCTTGCCCCAGATTCGGGTACGGAATCGTGGTAAACTGTTAAGTCTACCGAATTGATGTCTATCATTGATACAATTAAACCAGAAGCATTGTAGTAAATTTTAAATCTATAGGTGTGACGGCTGCAGAACCTGCGGTGAACCTGCAGCGATATGGACTATCACCACTCGTGGTCACCCCGGGTCCACACTATCACGAAGTTGGCCGAAATATGAGTTTTTGCAGCGAAGTGCCTTTCCACACTATTATATTCGGTCAACTTCGTGTAGTGTAGAGCTAAGGTCAGACATATCAAGGTGCCAAGATGACAAATATATGTACCGTCAGCCTCGAATCGCTCGGAGCCGGCGGTGAAGTCTGTAAAGATGTCTCGAAGCGAGATGGACCCGCGCACTGCTACGACAACGCTCTCGCGGTCATGGTCAGCTATCACGCAGAATGGAAGCTGGGGACAAACATTTAAAGTTATTGTTGGTTGGCGCAGTGGTTAAGCAACTGCCTAGTGAGCCAACGGTCCTGGGTTCGAATAACGGCAAGGGCAAATATTTGTGTGATGAATATTTGTGCCTGGGTCATGGATGTTATTTGTATTTAAGTATGTATTTATCTATATAAGTATGTTTATCGTCGTCTAGTGTCCATAACACAAGCCTACTAGAGCTTACTGTGGGACTAGGTTAATTTGTGTGAGGCTGATATTTATTTATTTTTATATTTATTGTTACAAAACTATTATTAGTCCTCAATACTTAATTGCGAGAATAAATGCTGAAGTTCTCGAACAGCATATGAGCAAATTGTTAATTCAATCTTAACGGAACAACTATCCATGTTACCGTTTGTTTAAATGCACCGTAAAAACAGGTGTTACAATGGAGCAAATTAAGTAAAACGAACTTTAAACATTTATAAATGAAATAAAGTAAGAGTCTAACTAATAGCACGATAACTTGCTTAATATTTAATTAACTGTTATTTATGTAGGAAAGGAACACATACTGACTAACATAGTGAGTAGGTATTTATGTATTGCAGAATCATATTGGAAAGTTGTCTGAGACCTCTCTCTATCTATCTATCAGCCGCAAACGTCCGTTGCTGTACATAGGCCTCCCCATATCTCAGTTGAGACCTATATGGTTTCAAACAATAAACGGACAGCCCATTCTTGTTATTACCTTTTTAAATAGGAATAATGCAACATGCAGCCTGAAGCTAACATAAAATTTAGCTCTTAATATAAAAAAAAATACATCATTTTATCTTAACAAGTTTTGCTTGTTTACATCTTATATATGTAAATTAGGTATTTATCTTAATCTACAAAATCTTATTATGCGCCATTTGAGGGTTACGCTAGTACAAACTAGACGTTAAGTATATGTTTACATTTAGATACCTACCCAATGCCATTACCATAAGTGGATTAAACAACTCATGCTGGTAGGTTGGTAGTAGAGTGATAGTTTTCCGCAACCTTCCAGCAAATTCAAGTCATACGTAAAACGTCATCTAATAAATAAGGCGTATTATACTGTGAATGACTTTCTAGATGATAGGGATGTCTTTAAGCCAGTGGTTTAGTCATGTGAATGTAAAGTAAGCATTATTTTAGTCGGTAATATTAATTTGTTTTGTAATGTAACATGAGAGCACATTATGTTGTTTCTCACCGGGCAAATAGAATTAGTGATGAATGCCCGGCAGTGTGAGCATGTCATGCTCGCTTAAAGGGCTTGGGCACAAATCACGTGAGGTTCCATAGGGGGGAGGGGGGGTCACGAAAAAATCACGAAATATCACGTTGGGGGAGGGGGGGGGTATAAGGAGACCTCACGTGTATTTTTTCTACAGTGAACGAACTAAGAAAAAGTCGATATTTTATTCTCGGTTTTGTTAAAAATAAGTCTTGACTTGTTAAATACCTCAAAATAGCGAGTCTATTTTACGAAATTTTGGCGGAAAAAAAATACACGTGAGGTAGTGAGGGGGAGGGGGGGGTAGCAAAGAACCTCACCAAATATCACCAGGGGGGAGGGGGGGGGGGTCAAAAAGTAGCCGAAAAAACCTCACGTGATTTGTGCACAAGCCCAAAGGTCTTTGCTTACGGTGGCGTCGTTGATCGGGTCGCAACCTTCCCTATAATATGGTTGAGGGAGGGAGATATGCGTCATGCTCGTGAACGGGTGCCGTTTGTGGGGTCCGGTCTGTTCATACTAGCAAGGGCCAAATTAGTTGTGTAGTAACTGCTTTCCAGTGTTTAATGAACTGACGTGAGAGACTTCATCCTGTACTCGATTGAAGTTATTTTTTACTTAGAGACTGTATACATCTCTAATAAACTTATTGTACTGTACAATGACACTCAGAGACCTTATACATCTCTGAGGAATTTAACTATTATCATATATTTATTATTTATATTTTTTATTTTGTAAACTGTGACGCCTAGAGACCATATACATCTCTAAGAAATTTAGTTTAATTATTTATTTATTTATTTTCTTTTGTATAGTTAGTTTCTTATTCAGTCCTTAACTTTTCTAAGGATTTAAATTATTATTTTTTTGTTTTGCATGTTGTGACGCCTAGAGACCATGTACATCTCTAAGAAATTTCAATTAAGTACTTAATTATTTTGTTACATCAGTTATTGATTTTGACCCCTTGAGACCTTATACATCTCAACGGAATTGAATTATTTCTTAATTAATTACCTATACCAATCTATATTGCGTGTCGTGACGTCTAGAGACCTTCTACATCTCTGAAAAAATCACTTTATTTTATATAATTTTTAGTGTAAACATTGATTTGGAGAAACTTGTACATCTCCTCTAACATATATGTTTCAATTACCTAGTTATAATATAATTGTATTAGTTTTTAAGTATAATTTACGAAAAAATTACTTACTGTTGAGTTTCTTTCGGCTTTCTTCTCAACAGCGGTCTCCTCATGCGAAATGCCGGTAGACTCTCAATCTGACTTGTAAAAGTGCCCTTGTGGCCTACTTACTGAATAAATTATTTCATTTCATTTCAATTATTTCATTTCATTTCATCAAAAACCGAATCGATAAACACGGGCACACAGAAACACATTAATCGTATAAGTACATAATACGCCTCTTTTTCTCGGGGTTCAAATGTACCTATTGCAAGGATCTCATTGGTTGTTGACAGCAGAACTGGCAACTAGATTTTATATTAAAAATATATTTAAATATTTAGAATTATGGCCGTCTCTGTCACACACCAAGGGAGCCGGGCATTCGTGTTTAAACCTTGTATCATAGCTGAAGTCTAATAAAATTAATTTCCAAGTCCTATCCTTTGTTCTGCACTTCCACTGAGCTGCACCCTCGTCACACTATCTATACAACTACAAGACAAAGAATAAGGTTCAGACGTTAAAATAGGCAGTGATAGTATCTCGACGTCGCAAAGAGGTTTTCCGTGTGAGCACATTCAACACGTACTTTTATGACACTAAAATGTTAGTGCGATAATGTTGATGCACTAGGATTGCCGGCAAGTGCTACTTTGTTGGCCACAACTTGAGACACACTAAGCTCCTCTCAGGGTTCACTAGCCCTGAAAGGAGCTTAGTGTGAAAGTTGGTTCTGTCTTTTTAGCTCTACTTCCTAACTTGGCTACCAAATAGTTTTAGATCTTCTATAATTTTGACTTGATCACTTTGATCAGAGAGTAGTTTTCATTTCAGCAACAAAGTTGTTCTCTGAAAATTTTAAGGGCTTTTATAAAACAAACCTAAATCTAACCTAACTTGCTGGTTTCTACACAACGACGAAAAATATCCGGAAAAGTCTGTACAAAAATAGCTCTCATAGAAGCTCTGCTTATTAATCAGTAGAGTGGTCCAAAATGTTTTTTTTTGTTTCAATATTATTTCTCCACATGGTTATTTTTGTCCAAAACCCACTAAAATGGTATTCAATATTTTTCAAATCAATCCGATGACATTTAGAGGTCGCTCAAAATGTATAGCAACAACTTTCAACGAGCGTTATATGTGGGCAAAGGACATTGAAAAGTTATAAAATTGTCATTATCGTCAACTATCGCAAGCGATTAAGTGAAACATTATTTAATATCATCTTTCAGTTTTGTTTTCAAAATGCAATTTATATGAATATCAGAAATTTGTCTCACATTTGAGCGACCAGTAAATCAATTCGAAATTAATTTTAATTTGGTACAACGATTATTACTTGATAACAAAACAATATTTGCCATGTGGCGCTAAGATTAAATGTCCTTTTTTTCTCCATACAACTGTGGACCACCCTATTAATCAGTCACCATTTCTTCATAAATAATATTTAATAAATCACCTCACCTAATTAAAAAAGGCTTATTATTTTCGCGGCGACAGAAAAATTAAAGAGCAGCAAACTATTTGCAACTAAAATAATAACTTGTCAGCGATTAAATATTTTGGCAATCATTTATATTAAATGAGCTTTAAACTAAGGATATTTTAAAATTCAAATAATGGCAGCTACTTTAAGGTAGCAGAAATAATAAACAAGATTACTGAAATCATAGGTGAGGTACTATAAATAATGACTTGGCGACTAATATTAGCAGAAGGATAACAAACTTTATATTAGTGGCAACTACAGGTCTCCATCTAAAAAAGCATTTTGGGCTTTGATTTGCTGGCAGCTTAAATATTAAAATGGGTACTATATAAAAGTAATGGGGAGTTATTTTTTTAGTTTTCGGAACCATAATTTAATGAAAACGGCGATAAGCGTTTTTTAGGTAAAAATGTTTTGCCCATACAAAACACGCTTATTTTAGTCCGAATCTAGCTAAAACACGCTACGCTAAAATAAGCATTGCATTATCATAAGACTTGCCTCAGAACCGAAGCTGTCAACCCCGATTCCACGTGGTCTTGTCTGCCCTACCCCTAGAGTGTATATAAAAATCCGGAGGCGCGGAGGGAGAGCAGCCCTCGCCCGCCGTGACAAAGCTCGGGAGCCGTGCGGAGCGGAGCGGCTGAGGCTGGTCGCCGAAGGCGACCAACAAGCCGAAGCTGCGGAACTGAGTACGGGCGACCGTGCTTTGCCACGCAAGGGCGGAAGGGCTGCACTTCCCGCAGCGCCGGAGCTAAGGCAGAGTCTGACACAATATCCAAAAAAATATTGTCGGTTTTAGGAGTCCATATCTCGGTAATTATTAAGTTAAGAAAAAAGTTGTCCATACAAAACACGTTTATTTTAACGTATTCTATACGATAGAATCATAAAAAATAGGTGTCAATATGACATCACAGTCACACCTGACGAAAAATTTACCAAAATCAGAGCCACTAAATAAAACTATAGACCAAAATTATTATTTTTACATGCAATTTTCAACTTTGATTAAAGCTCTTAAATTGTCGCACAAAGTATTTTTTTTATGACCTTGATTTATTTTATATGTAATCTCCATTGAACAATTAGAGTAGGCCATTTTCAACTTTTTATCCGCTGTCATGTTTCCGCTTAATTAGTTAATTCAGTCGCCAAAACAATAACTCGATGCTAGTTTATATTGAAACAAAGCCGAAAATTGATTACTTAGCTGCTACTTTTTACTTTAATAGTCTCCGCAATTAGTCGCCAACTTATTATTTTTGCTATCCCCTTTAATTTTTTATAAATCCCTAAATCTGATTAATTTGTCGCCGCGTTAAATACATGCCATTAAAAAACAAAGTTATATACTTAAGTTGCTGAATCCCAGCGCAGTCTGTGACGCGTTCTAAAATAGTCCAGTTCAACATAATTCAAACTCCGCCGTTATAAAGCTGGAGTACCATTTGTTGAACTAAACTTGTTTGAAAACTGTCTGGAGCATGAGCTTCGCGTTTAACATTTCAGCGCGGCGTTCATTAACTCGAGCGTGTAACTAATAACTTTACTGGACTTATTCGACAATAAAATGCCCGCGATATTGCAAGTTGCTTGTCACTTCACTATATTAAAAAAGGAAAATAAAATAAAAAAGTACGCTTGTGAGCCAAACACTTGAGTGACATTATGTTCACTCAAATAATTACCTCATTAAACATTTTATAAAGGGCATGTATTTAACGCGGCGACAAATTAATCAGATTTAGGGATTTATAAAAAATTAAAGGGGATAGCAAAAATAATGAGTTGGCGACTAATTGCGGAGACTATTAAAGTAAAAAGTAGCAGCTAAGTAATCAATTTTCGGCTTTGTTTCAATATAAACTAGCATCGAGTTATTGTTTTGGCGACTGAATTAACTAATTAAGCGGAAACATGACAGCGGATAAAAAGTTGAAAATGGCCTACTCTAATTGTTCAATGGAGATTACATATAAAATAAATCAAGGTCATAAAAAAAATACTTTGTGCGACAATTTAAGAGCTTTAATCAAAGTTGAAAATTGCATGTATAAATAATAATTTTGGTCTATAGTTTTATTTAGTGGCTCTGATTTTGGTCAATTTTTCGTCAGGTGTGATGTCATATTGACACCTATTTTTTATGATTCTATCGTATAGAATACGTTAAAATAAACGTGTTTTGTATGGACAACTTTTTTCTAAACTTAATAATTACCGAGATATGGACTCCTTAAACCGACAATATTTTTTTGGATATTGTGTCAGACTCTGCCTTAGCTCCGGCGCTGCGGGAAGTGCAGCCCTTCCGCCCTTGCGTGACAAAGCACGGTCGCCCGTACTCCGTTCCGCAGCTTCAGCTTGTTGGTCGCCTTCGGCGACCAGCCTCAGCCGCTCCGCTCCGCACGGCTCCCGAGCTTTGTCACGGCGGGCGAGGGCTGCTCTCCCTCCGCGCCTCCGGATTTTTATATACACTCTAGGGGTAGGGCAGACAAGGCCACGTGGAATCGGGGTTGACAGCTTCGGTTCTGAGGCAAGTCTTATGATAATGCAATGCTTATTTTAGCGTAGCGTGTTTTAGCTAGATTCGGACTAAAATAAGCGTGTTTTGTATGGGCAAAACATTTTTACCTAAAAAACGCTTATCGCCGTTTTCATTAAATTATGGTTTCGAAAACTAAAAAAATAACTCCACATTACTTTTATATAGTACCCATTTTAATATTTAAGCTGCCAGCAAATCAAAGCCCAAAATGCTTTTTTAGATGGAGACCTGTAGTTGCCACTAATATAAAGTTTGTTATCCTCCTGCTAATATTAGTCGCCAAGTAATTATTTATAGTACCTCACCTATGATTTCAGTAATCTTGTTTATTATTTCTGCTACCTTAAAGTAGCTGCTATTATTTGAATTTTAAAATATCCTTAGTTTAAAGCTCATTTAATATAAATGATTGCCAAAATATTTGATCGCTGACAAGTTATTATTTTAGTTGCAAATAGTTTGCTGCTCTTTAATTTTTCTGTCGCCGCGAAAATAATAAGCCTTTATAAAGTATCTATAATAAGCAGAGACGATACCTACAGTCAAACGGACTGTTTTGAAGGAACTTTCTTATAAGTAAGTTTTTATACCCTGTATAATAATAAATAAAAATATGTGACATTTTCAATCAAAAGGGTCCACTTTGTCGCTTACCATTAAGGACGCCTTGACAAGTATTGGTATAAAGAAGCAAACAAACGACTCTACTAACAAGCGACAAACTGGACCCTCTCGGTTGAAAACGTCACATGGATGCATTTGATGATTATTAGTCCACTAAGTTAATTAACTTGAAAACCGTGATTATTACGATTCGTACTGCACACAATTAGTTACCACACTAGAGTACCAAAAATATCCAGTTTGCCTAACTACTTATTTGCACTTCAAGGAATATTTATATCGACAAATTGTCATCCTCCATTTGATGCTCTTAAAGGAGTATTTATAAAACCCTATGATCACCTACTTAGACTTCGGCGCAATTTTATTCTAGGTTTAACTTGCTTAAACAGGCTATATTCACATTTTTTACATAAATAACAATGGGATTAGCCTAAGAGACACTGCAAATGGAACGGGTAATTAAACCCGAATCCTGTGCACAAACGAGCATGAAAGAAAAAGCAAATCGCAAGCTGTCTTGGCTATAAAGTTTATCGTGATCTGAATAACTTGAGTCTAGAAACTTCTAAATGGCATGCGAGTTATTTGCTTTGCTTACTTCGTATTTAGTTCACACTAAAGTAATCCTATTAGATATCCCGATTTACTGCCAAGCGCGTCAAGATATTAATCAGATAATGAATAGAGCATGTTAATGAAATATTAGTAGTGTGTATGGGTGATTACTTATTACAATTTCCGATCCCTTTCCAACACAAATATTCATTACTAGAACTTCCACCACATATTACGTTAATTTATTTAAACTTTATTGCACAAAACAAAAAGTTTACAAATGGCGGACTTAATGCCGTAAGGCATTCTCTACTAGCGATGGGCGAGTCGAGTTGCCTGATTCGAATAACTCGAATCAGACTCTGATCGAGTCGATTCGAATCAGGTTTCTTTGCAACTCGAATCAACTCGCCGACTCTAATACTCTATTCACCGCTTAGAATCGCATGCACTATTACTTCTACTCACACTCAGAAATTCAGTCAAATTAACTCGCATCAAGCATGTAAATGTAATATGACTCTACTCGACTCGATTAGCCAACTCGCGGGACTTGCAAACTCGTGGATCGGTCGAAACCGCGAACGACAACCGGTTCGGTTAATGCGAGTCGAGTCAACTCGAGTTCCGATTCGAGTTTGCTTCCAAATTGATTCGAATCATCCGAGTTCAAAAATAATGGACTCGTAACATCGCTATTCTCTACCAGTCAACCATTGGGCTAAACAGAAACATTTTATGGTGCAGGGCCTGTTAACTATCAACATTATACTAAGAGAGAAACTTATTATATATCAAAAATATAATGAACACAATAAATAAACATACCTACACAAATATGCAATACAATATCATCATCATCATCTCAGCCATAGGACGTCCACTGCTGAACATAGGCCTCCCCTTTGGACTTCCATATATACCGGTTGGAAGCGACCTGCATCCAGCGCTTTCCGGCGACCTTTATAAGGTCATCTGTCCATCTTGTAGGTGGACGTCCTACGCTGCGCTTGCTTGTCCGAGGTCTCCACTCGAGCACTTTTCGGCCCCATCGGTCATCTGCTCTGCGTGCTATGTGGCCTGCCCATTGCCACTTCAACTTGCTAATCCGGTGAGCTATATCGGTCACTTTAGTTCGTCTACGGATTTCCTCATTTCTGATTCGATCACGTAGAGACACCCCGAGCATAGCCCTCTCCATTGCTCGTTGAGCGACTTTGAGCTTTGAGATGAGGCCGATAGTGAAAGACCACGTTTCGGTGCCGTAAGTCATCACTGGTAACACACATTGGTTGAAGACTTTCGTCTTGAATACAATATACATAAACATTATTTCTTGTACCCAGTGCAAAACATCACAACCGACAGTCAGTCTAGGAGCTTACTAGTGAGATGCTTGCGCAACATGTGCTTGAAGGCTTGTTTTGTTTGTGCTTGCCTGATAGAAAGTGGGAGATCGTTCCAAAGCCGTATTGCCTGAACAGTGAAAGAGTTAGTCTAAGATCCCGATATAGAACGACCTTCACCGAGATATTTATTTGATGAAATGTATTTTATATTTAATTTAATATGTCAATAAATATATTGCATATGGGTTGCCTAACAAATTTTAGTCCAGGGTATGTTTAATTAATAATTAAAAAAATTTTTTTTTATACATTTCACCGGTTTGATTATTATTAGATAAATTCTATACCAATCGAAAGTATGAAGCCCATAGAATATGCAAACGATAGGTTGCCTATTCTTTTCCCGTCACAACTATCGGATAGCCAGGTATAAACAGGTAAATCTATAACTACTAGCATTTTGCAACGGTCTGATTATTGAATTGAAATTAAATAAAATTAAGATTATTTTATAATGAATTTATCTAATAATCAAACCGGTGAAATGTTTAAATTTTTTTTTATTTAATTTTTGACAAAACATACCCTGGACTAAAATTTGTTAGGCAACCCATATGCAATATATTTATTGACATATTAAATTAAATATAAAATACATTTCATCAAATAAACATCTCGGTGAAGGTCGTTCTATATCGGGATCCTCTACTAAGTTTGACATAAAACCGGTGCGATGAGGAGGGACAATGAGCATGAGTTTACGAGAAGTGCGAAGAACGCAACCGGGTTAATTTGTAACTGAATATTAACAAAATACATATAATTTATACTTTATGACTAATACTATGCTATCCTTACTTTGTTTTATTAGGTCATTTCACATTAGTGTTATGTATAGATAGTTTAACCACTAAATATATGTATTTTTCATGTATCTGGATACTTTTTTATTATGAAATCCCGGATCCCCTATTAACCCAGATACACCTGAATAGCCCACTTTTTCGTATCAAACACAACATCTGATCCCACTCGATGGCAGGGCGATAACAAATCAAGGGGAATGACTGGCGCCAGATAAGTTCTCTCACCATCCCTCCACGTTCTGTTCACGAAACGATATATATACTAGTAGGAAAAACCTGTAACTTAAGTCATTCTACACATAGAACACGGGTTTGCTACTAAGCGTACAAAACGACGTATTCTAGTACTAAAAAAGTGGCACGTACATCCTTTCGAATACGGAAGGCTGGTTTGTTATTGAGACAGTGTTTACGGTTGTTGTTGCATGTTGCGACTGTTATGAACGACGGAGGTAAATAAAATTAGAAACTTTGCGTGAATTAGTACCCGAAAATAACAGTGACGCAAACAAAGGATGGCAAACATTTACAAAAGACGTGTAGGTCTTAAATAAATGCCCTGCCCTAACAAACTGTTCCAAATTTTAAGTGCATCAAAGAAAAACACTTCGCCTGCTCAAACAGTACGTTATTTTAGCTTCGTGGAACCTCACCTTAAGAGGTCTTATTCCTTTTAATTTTTTTTTTATATTATTACAAACATATATAATTTCAACTAACTTTTTTAAGTGAATAATACTTTTACCCGAGTTCTAGGTAGTAACATAGCTATTTGATGGTTTCATTGCGTGCAGTCGAAAATAAGTTGAAAAAACTAATTTTCAATTTCGAGTAGTTTTTGAAACAAAAATTAACTATGATATATTTAAACTGTAATAGGTTTGACATAAATACCAATACATTCCAATAGCCCTGTTCTAGGTAGTTGCATATGAATAATATGCTCAGAAACATGTTTGATGACAGAGAAAAATGTCTAAATCAGTCAGCATTTTAAAAGGAATAAGGCCTCTTAAGTGTGGGCCACAAAAAATGCGATCTGGGACATTCACGAATTCAACGCCCTAGGTATGTAATCTCCGTGTAAGAAATAATAAAAATATTCCCGAGAGTGTCCCATATTTGCCCACAGCAAATTGTTTTTTTGTTTTTGAAATAAAAAAACAATTCATTAATTTTAATGCTACAGCCGCTTTTTTTCCATCCAAGTTTTTTTCACGAAAACACGATGAAAAGCGAATAATAAATATAGAAGGGGAACGTTAGTCCACAAAGTACCCATCTCCCTTCCGTAATGATTGTTTTGGTCGCAGCTGGGTATACAGCGGTGGTGGTTTTATAAATTACCTGCTGTTTGCTCTCGTAAATTAAATGATAAATTACAGCGTTCATCTTACGCTTACGTTCTAATTTTGCTGATATATAATAAGCCAAACCGACCGATGCGATTAGCAATTTTTTTTTTATTTCCTATTCCCCAGTATAAAGAAAAGAAAATGATTCAAGAAGTAGTTTTACGCATATAAGAATTATTGAACTAAATTTCAGGCTTCTAGTACTTAGTTTGTAGTGTTTTCTTTGTAGGTATATTCTAGGTAAGTATGTGCATTGCGAAGAAGTGAGTTTTTGGGATGTTAGTTTTTAAGATTCAAAGCTATGAGAAACGTTCGTCTGTAGACGGATTGGCAGTTTTGCGAATATAAAAGTCGCCGTCCACAGACGTGGTGGTTACAAAGATCCTAATTTACGTCTCTCGACGTAGGTGCTATGTCTCACTCACTCTCAGTACGTACAGAGTTAATGATAACTGATACCGTAACTGAATCATGTTTTATAAGAATTTCATGACTGATAACACGAGAACAAAGATCAAATAATCGTTCCGTCATCCTGTCTGTCGTATCAAGTTTATGAATGGTTACTTTTGCATCAACTACATTTTGATGGATGGATTTAATGTTCAGAAATAATGTATTCCTATTTCCTAATGTCCCATCATCATAATCATGGCAAAGCGATTCGAAAAATGTTGACTATTTCACAGGGATAGCGGGACATTCGGAGAAGGTATGGGTTTACCCGGTTTACCCGACTTTCGTTACTGTTTTAAGTCCGAGGTTTAAATTACGAGAAAGATTTCAAGCTCTATAAAAAGGTCGTAAACGCCAAAGTAAGAGTAATTATAAAATTTATTACCTTCTGGAAGTTATTATCGATTATACGCGCCAGATTGAGCGCAATGTTTTAATGCAGTATGGCACTTAACTAATATGTGTAACGCTCGAAGTATAAGGACACCGCGCAGCACTTATGTAGGTATGTATGTATGTAAACACTTTATTGTATATAAAAACAAGAAAAACACATTACAAAAGAATAAGCATGTACAAAGGCGAACTTATCCCTTTAAGGGATCTCTTCCATATCATTACTTACTTATGCCATTTTAAAGAAAATTATGTAATTTTGCGATAACTCAAAAACGGCTTGACCGATTTTATTCAATATAGTTTTCATTGAAAGTACTCATAAGGCCTCATTTTCATTGAATTGTTTCATTTTTTTTTTACCCGTGGCAGAAAAGCTAGAGGGGGGGACGGGGACGGGGACGCTATTTTTTGATTTCCGGAGCAAATATTTACAAAATTGCTGACTATCAAAAAAATAATGTTTGGAGTCCCCCTACTATTTTTAAAATATCTATTCAACGACACCCCACACCCGTAAAACACCCGTAAGTACCCGAAAAAAAGTAAAAAGAGGCTTATGACTTTTACTCCCGGGTGAACGGTACTGGTTTTTGACCCCCCTCATTTGGCATTAGACCGACTGGTCCGCGATTGCATTTGTAATGTATTGTGTGTATTTAGATATAGGTAGAGTGGAAGACCGTAGAAGGCTTCGCTAGATAATCTAGTTATGTACATCACGTCAAGTTCTTTTTGTTTCTAAATATTTGTATTCGTAAAATCGTTCCATAGCGTTCTTTCGAATAAACGTGGCCAGATAATTTTGATGACTGTTGCGGCACAATGGTGGGCTTTTTTATTGTAACTCTGTGTGTATTGTTTCGCCAGTTCAACAAACAACGACCTTGGGCGTAGAGTGTGTTTTAAATTAATCGTTCAGTTTTGTTTTGCTAATTATTTCTAATATTTTTACTAACATTGAGGTATTATTTATAATAGAGCCACAGACCCGGACAAAAATGACAAAAAAAGTGGCATCGTTGTCATGTTCACGTAGATGCCAATAACGCTTATTTATAATTTACAACAACATAATTACTTCGTACAAAAGAACTCATTGCTCAAACGATTAAGTGTCAAATTGGCTTACGTACTTATTACCACAAATATTTTTCGTGTAAATTAACTTTTTTAGCGTATTCTGACTCATGTCTCTTGTCAAACTTGGAACATGGCACGAATGGAGCAGATTTTAATATTTTTAAACACTAAAAATATTTTCATTATTATTTTATTTTGGTATTAAAATATATGTTTTGTTTGAACTAAATAAACTCGTAAAATGTTAATAACAAATTTAGTTACGTTTTTATTTAACAACTGCATAAAAAGTTTCCGATAGTAGTGATCAGTAATAATGACATTATTTCTCCTTGTTCCAGTATGTGAAATGAGAGTAAGACTAGTGCAAAATATTGACATTATTAACCCTTTAAAGTTTGATCTTATTTGTCGGTGGCGTGGTATGCACGGCAGCACACGTCGCCGTCGCCTTTATGTGTTCTTGGCGTTCAAAGGTTTAAACTGACAGTGTCTAGACTCTGTGACAAAATAAAACAATAACAACAGAGTTTTTTTTTAGTAATTTATGAATGTCACCATTTTACGCTTCTGTAGATAAACATAAAAAAAAAGAAACATATGATTATGCCGAAGACACGAGAGACGAATTATTTGGCTTCAATTATTCTTCGCGTTTGTCTCTTGCTAAATGTGATCTCCATTTTTACGTTGTTAAGTATCGCATGGGAATTTTGAATAAAAAAAAAATAGGATAATTATTTATTGCACTCCTTTATTTATTTATAAAATATTAAACTATAGCGACTCCTTAGATTTTTGTTCTGTGATGAGGTGCATTTTGTAGGGACAAAGTTAATAATTCTAATACAAAATATGCTATGATTTTACATAGGATTCGTTAATTAATTAATAGAACTTAAGTAAAAAAGAATATTCCGTCCTGTTCCTTTATTTTATAGTTGTTATTTCTGTAATTTTTCACTGAAAATTAAGTCACTTTTGAGACCCGTCATGTGTCATGGTCTAAACGAGACTGATCGCCCAAGTAATGCGATTTGTGATTTTGCATTACTTGGGAGGGTGCCATTTTTTCCGTCTGATTGTGTGTGTCCATGTAATTATTACGTCAATGTTTACTAAGTATAATGAGTTATAGATGGAACGGGACCAATATTGACGGTGTGATGTACTGGTTTACATTAGGGGCAACAACTATATTCCGCGGTCTAGAAGTGAATCGCTAGGTCCTCCCAAACGGACCAAGAAACAAAATCGCAGTCAGGTATCTTCCAGTCACGGGCCAGACTGTGTCAGACGATGATATATTCCTCCGCCCTCTCAGTGTTGCCAACTCAGATTTCGATAAGTATCTAAATTTCCTAAATAAATTATCCACTAGATTTCGCTAAAATATAAATATACAAAATAAGATATCTAAGTCCGTTTTTGAATCGCTAGACGTTGAAAATATAGCGCTGTACATACAGAAAAATAACTAGATCTAGTGACAAAATCACCACGTTGGTAACACTGGCCCTCTACCAGCTAGGCCATGAATAAATAAAAAAAAAATAAAAAAACCAGCTAGGCCTGACTTTTTGTAGTAGTCTCTTTCTGTCAGGGCTTGTAACCGTTAACCTTTATTAGAGATTTCCGTTCCTTAATTAATGTCGATTTATTTGTGCTTTAAGACTTGTTTCGTAGGAGTCGACAAGAGTCCCGAAACTATATGCATAGTTTAGCTAGAGGGGCCGGCAAGCATCAGTTGTCACAGAGTGGCAGATGCCTTAACATGTATTAATCGTGTGATAAACGGAACTGTCCTAGACCCGAAGCTGTCTCAAAATGTTTAACAGGAGGGCCAGCTAGCCTTATACGACATCATGCAGGACAAACTTTAGTAGGTCTCCTATTTAGGTAAGTTAGTATATCTATTTAATCATACCTCAAAGACGTGATTGTTGAAAGACGCAAAGATGATGTCGTCGGCGTCCAGTTTGGACATGTATTTGACTCCGGCAAAGTGGCACATGCAGCAGTTGTCGTCCGTCACTATCGAGTTCTTGGGTCTGGAAAGAGAAAATGTGTAAAGATTTCAAATTCTGACCAAGCGGTTAACCTAGTACGGTCAGCAGTAAGTAGCTGATAATTTTACTACTGGCATATGTCAAATTGCATACACTGTCAGCTACTTTTAATGCTGACTGCACTCGGATCAGTTTAAATCAGTTTCTGTGGCTTGGTATTTTTAAGTACGAGACGAGGTGACTAAGGGTGCCCAAAAAAAAATCCGTCACGTTTTTATTTCATGGACAAATTATAGTGAGAACTGTCACCCTAGTCATAAGTTCATTGAAACATGTCGTGCTGCTCGTGACTTTATTGAAGTTAAAATATATGCACGTATACATACAACATTATATAATGTCGGAAACATGTTCCTCCGATCAAAATATACTTAGTAAAATTGCAACTCGTATTATTTATTAGTAGCATTTTTACGATGATTATGCTATGATTATGTCTTTGTTCGTACCTACTTTTGAGTACAACGCCCTAACTAGGACCTGTACGGTAAATTCCGGGTGCTGCCGTGCTAAAATTTCCCGGGTCTACAGGCCATAGTGTGAAAATCCATTTTTTCACTAATTGCTATGTATAATATCGTTAAAAATAAGTGGACTCGCCCACATGGTTTATATGACATCTACAACTTACTCGTCTCTATCGTAATCTACTACGAGTACCTATTATAAATCACGTGTATTCAGTTTATTAAACGGTTACAGAATAGCGGTACTTAATTAATTTTCCCATCACGCTTCAATCCGGTAATTAAGTCGTTGAGTAGGAATTTACTGGAAAATAACAATTACACTAATTAACTAGATTGTCAAGTGTTAGATTAAGTTGATTCTACTATTTCTATTCCAGCTGTAGGATAGATATATTTCAAAGATAAGTACTTAAGTACATAAGGATCAGATTAAATAACAATGATATGATAAAGAACCTTAAACAATTGATTTGTGAGAATTTTCAGTACCTAAGACCTTTGGTCGTAATGTTACTGTACGTTATATGTAAGTGTAATGTGTCGATTTAGTCTTTAAACCCCTGAGTTACGACGCATAATATTTGTCTGTTCACCTGAGTAGCATAAAACTTACTGCATTTCTAATATCTGACATGCATTCCTCAAAAATGATGATTGATTTTGGGCTCAAATTCTTTAAGGGAATATATAATGGGTATAATAGAATATTATGCGCGTATAATGTGTATAATAGAATATTATGTTCCATTCCGGGGTGTATAATGTGTATGATAGAATAGTATGTCACATTTGTTCACAGACGCAAACCGTAGGTACCTACAAGCATTCAATAACAATAAAATTCTCAAGACACGAAAATATCTATCTGAAAATTCTTGCAAAATTAACGCGCCACTGACAAGTAAAATGAATGTCATTGTAAGTATTTCGAAGTTCAAAGTTCTAATTTTGAATTGTGTTCATTCAAGTATTGTCCAACTGGAGAGAGAAAGGGGCAGTCAAAGACGAGTTTCAAACTGACAATCTTTGTTAATCCTTATATGTCTCTTCATGCTTTTCTATAGAGGTCCCATTCCCGGGAAAAAAAATAATAACTTGATACGGTTTATCTTCCTATGTTTTATGTCCTCACGTAAGGCAATCTCATTGTTGATAAATACAGGGAACTCATGCTACGAGTAGATTTATAATTAGATTTACTCACCGACAACAACAGCACGTCAAATGCCTCGCCAATTTGCAGAACCCAGTAAAGCAGTGGCGATACAAGACATAGGGCCATCCATACGATGCTATAGACAGCTTCAGATAATGCAGAGCGTCTTTCAAATTCATCCACGGAGGGGTCTCTGAGAAGACCTTGTTGACATCCGTCGTGTAGATCGGCTCTTCATCGTTGAGCATTTGGATGCGACGCATTTCTCTTGTCTCTCTTTTTTGGCGGACTCTGAGCAGGACACAGCCGGCAACGACGTCAGATGGGACCAGATCTGTTGATCTGAATAAGGCGCTGAGGAGGGCTGCAAAAATATTAAAGATTGTTTCTATAGAATCTTTTTATCGGTTCATATTTTTATGTGGAAATACCACATTTTTATTTTTATAGATAATGACACAAAATTAAAAATTAAATTTAATGAATAATTTAAGGCGATCTTCTACAATCTAAGCAGGATATCCTGCTTAGACTGTAGTAGATCGCATTCAATTTTTCTTTCTTAAGTTACCTTTGTGTCATTATTTATATTAAAGATTGGTTTGAGAAATGAAAATGATGTACATCCTCTATGGATGGTTTCAGCAAAGATGGTGCAAGGGCTAATTATGCTGCGCAGGGTGGGGATCAAACCTCTACAATCACAGCTCAATGACCTTCGAAGGTGTCGGACTTGGTTGGGCGTGCCGTTCATGTCCTCATAGTCGACTGAGCCCGGGGGGTCAACAACGAAGCCCCATAGCTTGGAACTTAATTGAGCGAGTAGGTATCGAAGTATGTAGTATATTTACCTGCGACCTGTTGGAAGGCCTCCTTCCCATGCTCATCGCGTTTCAGCCAGCAGAAGGCCCAGCGGAACCGCCTGGACCACAAGCCGGTGACCTTCCGATGGTGCCGGACTTGATTAGGCGTGTCCTGCATGTCGCCATAGTTCACTGAGCCCAAAGGGTCGAACACCATGAAGAGTCCAAAAACCGTCAGGCAAAGTTGCACCCAGTTGAAGAGGACTATGCCTGGGCAAAATATTACAAGAATTAGAGATTTATTCGTTCAGGACACCTCAAATGTGTCAAATGAAACTAGCGTTCACCGCGCTTACGCCGTACTTTCATCTACCAATCTTGGTCGCGAGTTGTCAAAAAGTTGTATTTACCATGGCATTTAAAGTCCGTTGATTGACTGTCTGGTTGTTATAAATTTTTGAGAAATGCGACATCTAGCCAAGGATTATTTCTTCTGAATGAATATCAGGGGACAACTTCTAAGCGGCGAAAGTCGCGAGATGCTCTACTGTTCATTAACATTGAGGTCATGAAACGGCCGAATATCCTTCATTTTTGACATAATTAGTATTTTAAGAAGAACGATTAGTAATTCGTATTTGACGCTTCAATCCATCGAGGTTAACATCTCAAGAGTTATGGCTATCAAATTATAACCACAAAATACAGCGATACCTACCTATTATTTAAATGAAATAATAAATATTACAATTAGCATTTAATAACACGGCAACACGTGTAAGTAATAAGTAATAATTTATCGTTTTCCTAGATTATACTATCCAAAACGACCTCTTTTAATATGCAAAAGGCCTTGATTTCAAATCAGCCATATATTTCATTACATTATCAAAATTACGATTAGCATAATTAAAAGCACTAAAGCCTTTAAAAGATGTGTGTATCCACAAGGATAGTATTATAATATCTACTTTAATTTACAATGACATTATATTCTCCTGAGTCCATTAAATTATGCTACGCTCATAATATTAGGTCACGGCACAAATATATGGCTCGCTGCGGGCATATGATAGTTGCGTTTAAAACGCGATAAATAAATGACAACTATCTGTCATTCTTTGAAGAGTACGTGAGTACGAGAGTGACAGATGCTTTATTATTTTTTATCGCGTGACAAACGCGTTCATTATCACTCTTACTCTACTCATAACCAGTGATCGCCACGGCCCGTGCAACATCGCGGTATTCGGCGTAAAAAATACGAACACCTTTGTAATAAATATATACTTTATTAATTATATTGTACTAAATAGTTTTTTTTTATTAAAACCACTGGATTTTATTTATGTTCATATTAAAATTTCTATACGAAAGCCGCGGTGTTGCAAGGGGTGTGTCAGTAACTACACATAAAAAAGTTAAGACTTAAATAAGTTTTGCACGCTACGATTACCATCAGGAAAATGGCATCAGCCGCGCAAGTAGGTATCTATTTGAACATATGGAACTCACTCTGGATGACTATGCTGGAGAACTTGTCGGAGACGGAGCACTCTATGACGTCACAGAACATCCACATGGTACCCATCACGTTCAGGGCGATCTCCGGCAGCACCAGCAATACTCTAAAACAAGATAATATTTAAAATAGATATTAATTGGATTGGTCGCTTTAGGCGCTTGGTAAGGTTATATGGTGGCGCAAAAAATATGTCAAAGGTACGAGAAGGAAGAGGTTAAGAGCGAGAGAGCGACAAAAGGCCGTTGGATGACAATCTAGCTCTCAGTCCGGTGCTAATAATCATCATTATCACCACCTTGAGCTTATTTGCTGCACCCACTGTTGGGCACACGCCTCCGTTCATTGACGAAATTAACTGTAGTCTCTACGCTGGCCCAGTCCAGATTGGTATATTCCACGAATTTCAAGTAATTCTCGCATAATAAAACCATGATGAAACCAAAACTCAACAGTGATGCAAAACAACTTCTTTTGAAGAAGAGGATTGAGCACAATTCCGGTAAACAATGTTTTAAACTTGGTTGATGACATATCGCTACTGCTATTTTAATGCATATACATGAACACGATTTATGCAGATTATTGTCATATGAACGCTGTTTGTAGCGCCACTATTCCAGGGCTAAACCGCAACTTGTTAGGCTATAAATATAGTAGGTACAACTATGGCGTACACTTCTGTGACCCGCCGCTCGAGCACCATTACAGCTCGCGGCGGAGAAGAGGATAATTCAAGCCGCACCACCGCTGAGCCCCGCTCGCGGTGGTAAGAAAAAGACGGCCCACTCTCACCGCCGCTCGAGCACCATTACAGCTCGCGGCGAGAAGAGGACTTTGTCAAGCCGCGCCACCGCTGAGCTCCGCTCGCGGTGGCAAGAAAAAGATGGCCCACTCACACCGCCGCTCGAGCAACATTACAGCTCGCGGCGGAGAAGAGGACCATATCAAGCCGCGCCACCGCTGAGCTTCGCTCGCGGTGGCAAGAAAAAGACGTCCCACACCCACCGCCGCTCGAGCACTATTATAGCTCGCGGCGGAGAAGAGGATTTATCTCAAGCCGTGCCACCGCTGAGCTCCGCTCGCGGTGGCAAGAAAAAGACGGCCCAGCATCACCGCCGCTCGAGCACCCTTACAGCTCGCGGCGGAGAAGCACTACCTCCCCCATCCACAAAATGATGGACCGAAGCCCGGGCGCGTCGTTGCGCGCCCGCGACCCCGATACAGCGTTCAAGGGCCTCATCGCTCACCATAACGCCCGCAAGTCTCCGGCGAAGCTATGACGGCTAGCCGGGGCTCTTAGCAACTTCGAGTGTACACTTCTGTAACTTCTGTTAATAGGATAGGGATGACCTGCGTTAGTTTAAAATATATTTGTATTGTATTATATTGTTAAATGAAAACATGTGCCGTGACGTGAGAATTACAAAGAAATAGTACAATGGAATTTATGATATAGGTACTTATCGCTAACTGCCAGGGACGATCAAGATTGTGACAACATTTTCATTAATGTTTTCAAATAACCCCTGACGTATCGAATAACCTTGAGTAGGGCTAAACGCTTGCGTGTGGTCAGCTAATAGGTACAGTCGGAATGAAAAGTGGCTGATATAAACGCATTCAATTACCTACGTGTCAATAATTTTATAATTGTTTAATTTATATTAAAAATTGATCGACTGTTGAATGTTTGCTCGATAAGCCATATTTTTAATCGCGCTTTAAACGCCGTTGTGTGAATGCTGATGTGACCACCTCGGGCAGGCGGTGGTACTATGGGCTGCACAAATGCATGGTCAATTTATGAATGAATTCATTGAATTCATTGAATGGGCCACGCAATTCTGTAGCTCATTAAGTACCACCGGTCCCATGACGTCGGTCCCAACTTATAGTTGCCGGCAAACTTTTAGAACAAAAATGGCGGATTACGCGTGTACATTTTGTACTACATCGGTTTCTACGCAGAAAAGGTTATGCCCAAGAAGTTTTCCGGCAACTGTACGTGTCTTTGCCAATTTTCCAGGGAGCGGTGTTAGTTTTTTCGCATTACGAGTCGGATATTTGTGTAAAACTTGGAAACGTACAAAACGTGGGGCCAAACGTTTTGTACGTTTCCAAGTTTTCGCGGACGTACACCGCTACCTGGGACATCAACAACGATGGTAATAGTGCAGTTAGAATTCCTAGCTCCCTGAAGCCTGAAGAGTATAGGCTGACGCTGGTATCGAGCGACACTCGCACCAATTGCTCGCACGGCGTGCTTCTGCATCCGGAATCGTGGTGAAGTAACCGTGGTGAAACTATAAGGGTTCCTTGTTGACTATGAAACCCAAAAAAAGTCAGCTTCTTTTGATGCTGACCGTACCACAGCTGCAAAAAAACTGTTGCAAAGTGACAGTTTGAGGGTGATTCTGATGCAATTGATGGTGAGTAGCTGCATCAGAACTGCCATTTTGTATTGCAGTTCAATGTTGTCCGTCTCTACAGGTCTACTATTTTACTTGATTCTGAGTTTTTGGTACAAAATCGAATACTTGTCTTATAAAAATTAAACGATAGGATATAAAATAAAACGATAGGATATCCTAGAAACAAGCGATAAAGCCTGCGGTCTGATTTTGTTTTCCTCTCTCTACTAATGATTTAGTGTTGAAATGTTTGAATGAGCGGCATGATCGTCGTTGAACGAACCAAGCTTCTAGAACAAATAAATTGAAATGTAAACGTTTGAATCACGTCAGTATTTAATTGACACGAGACGCTAGCTAAAAATAAAACTATAATATTCAAATTAGCCTTTAAACAATAAACGCGCGATGTTTGTAAGGTATGTCCGTCAGCATTTAACACCTATATGCCAAAATTCTATAAATAACTACATATACGACAGCTGGATTTAATTCGACATATTTAATGACATTTTGTTCAAAACTTCACCGCTATAGCTCTCATAAAAGCTCGGCCGATAAGAAGTCAATCCTAACAACTGTCGTCTATACTTAATACATTTTTATACTCGCGTACTGTAATCTGTCAATTATAATTTCACAGACAAAACCACAACAACCCACTTTTAAAACCTGCACCCAAATTCTGTACTCTATGGTACCCGCTACTGAACTTTAATATTTCATAAGACAACTCTCTCTTCAACTCAAATGAATTTAAAAAAAAAAAACAAATAGTCTGATTGCCATGACCATCGCGGTCATTTTTTATTAATTGATTAGTTTAAGTTGCATGAAAAAGGTTACATCAAAAATAAAAAATAAATCACCCTACTGGGAATGACGAATAAAGTAAATAATGTTTTTCTGCGTTTTGCGCTTATAAAAAGTATTGTATGTAATAGTTACACAATTGGGTCTTAACATCTGGTACCTTTACTTGCCGAGTGGCCTAAACGCGGTACTCGACTTTAAGAACCTTCATTGTGCAACGATTGCAAAAATATACTATTATAACCTAACATCGATTTTTAGGTTAGGAAATGTATGAAAATGACGTGTCTACTATACTATACCTAATGTCAACGAATGCAGCACTAATATCATCATAATCATCGTCACATCAGCCTAAAGACGCCCAAGGCCTCCCTGCGGGTCTCCACAACGATCAGTTGTGCTGTGCGCCACCCTCATTCAAGGGTTCTCCGCAACAGGACGAATAGCAACAATAGCATTTTATAATTCTTCTTCTTCAATTTAAGAGCTGCGCTCTTGTCGGCGTAGCAATCGCCAGCCGTTTCTTTCTTGGGCTTTCTCCCTTCACCTTTAACCTTTTCTTTTATTTGCTCAAAGTAATTTCGTCTTGGCCTTCCTCTACCTAGCTTTCCCTCGATTTTTCTTTCAATGATATGTTTGAGGTAAAAGTCATGTCTTAGCAGATGCCCTATCATATTTCCTCTTCTATTTTCTATTAGTGTTAGTAGCGTCCTTTTCTCTCCTATCCTCAAGACCTCTTCATTAGACATTTGTTCCGTCCAGCTTATGCCTTCCATCCTCCTCCAGCACCACATCTCAAACGCCTCCAACCTCTCCCTATATTTCTGTATCAGGGTCCTCGTTTCACTGCCATACAATGCTACACTCCACGCATAGGATTTTATAAACAGTTTATAAAATAATATAGCCATAATAATCGCCACGGCCATTCAATAGTTCGTGATTCAGCCGATACATCGCTCAAATGCCTTTATAACAATTTCAATCGAATTATGCCTCTATAAATATCTATATAGCAGCTGCAGCTGTATCATCGACATCGGAGTATTTACAGAAGCAAGATTGATTACCGGTTACTTGGATATTTACGCACGAGGCCTCGATAAAATGAATGACCGATCCAATGTCACCACGAGATGAGGGCTCAGCTATTCTTCGGAGATTTATTTGTTTACATGTAAGAGTTCTACGATGCCTCAATGGGCTACATAAACGGGCGAATTTCTATTTTGTTGTCGATTTCTTTTTTTTTCAGAATTTAATAAAATTTGGTGAGAAATCCGTCATAGTTACAAAACATTTAGTTTATATACAGTTGTTCTGTGCTGTTGCTTATCATCTAATCAATTTGGAAATCGCCAAATAATGGTAATAATATTACGAAGTTTGCCGATACGGCGTTAAAAACGTGACCAAAGCCTCTTACGTAGGCTTTATTGACATTATTTGTACGAGCGTGCAGGTACTAACTGTTAGCAGATCCTCCCGGGCAGTGGACAGCGTTACTTAATCGTGTGTGTTCAGGCCTCAGTGCCCCCGTATAGTACCTAAATAGATTTAATCACTTTTTATAGCGCCATTATTGGTCGCTGTAGTATCGAGAAATAGGGCCAAGGCGCTATTTCGCATTAGGGGTAAAACACAAAGCACATATCTAGGTCAATATTTAGGTATAGTCTATCCGATCTCTAAGATCAAACAAGTCAATTTGGCACAATTTACAAAAAACCGCTTTGAATTTGAGGTCGTTTTTCACTTACTTGTGCCAGTTTGACATATTATAATTTAATCTTAGAGTTCCGGATATACTATTTATACATACATACTAGCTATTCAAGTAGGGCTAGCATATCTTGCCACGACTTCGCATGTCGCGCGACTCACCGTCACCTGTCTTGCTCGCACGTTATTGAAAGGAAAGTGACAGGTAGTGTTTGTCGAGCGACAAAGAGTCGCGTGTTACATAAATTTATGCTAGACGTGTAGTTATAATAATAAAATAACGTACATTTGACATTACATAAATAATAAATAAATAAATAAATATCGGACAACCTCATACAAATCGATCTAGTCCCAAATACAGCTCAAGAATGCTTCGGTTATGGGTACTAGACGATGACATAAGTACTTAATATAGATAAATATATCCTTAAATACATAGAACAACCATGACCCAAGCACAAATATTCGAGTTCATCGCACAAATATTTGCCCTGGCCGGGATTCGAACCCGGGACCGCCGGCTCAGTACGCAGGTGTCTACAAACCGACCCAAACGCGTCGTCAAAAACAACATTAAATAATAGTTACGATGGATTGATTACCCTTACCATGAATAATTTACAATGATTAAGTTATGGAAAGAGAAATCTGGCAAGATGATAAGATAAACCGAAATGTGTTGACCCACAGTCAAGAGAAAGACTTCAATGTAAATATTGATTCGAATGCCAAATACTCGTATGTTGGTTAAGTGTGTAGAAATCAGCTACAATTTTATAGCTGATTTCCGTGATCAAATTTATTGAGCATATTATTATGAGGAAGAAAACAAGTTATTTTTTCATTGAACTTTGTTAACATTTGCATGATATTTTAAAACTCATCGTTGGGACTTCCGGCGTGAGGCCCAAAATGGCCGGACGCCTTTAGGTTGTTTTGTTTGTTATTTGTGTAATTTTGGTTGTTCAACGTATAGTGTTGATGGCGTATTGTGCAGTGAACTAATGATTGAGTGGGCAGCTAATGAAGAATGCAACTTAAAACGCGTATAGCCACTTTTGAGTCAACACCCGGCAGTCCCCACGTGGCTATTTGTAAAGTTCAGCCATCACTTTACAAAAAGCAAGACCTCACCGAACAACGGCATGCTGTAACGAGCAAACTGGAAATTGGCGAAATCATCATTAACTTTGATGGAAGCCATATTTTAAAATTAGAATTAGAAACTCATCGTTTTAAATAACTTTGTTATAGTAACAATATATATATGTATTTTTCGGTTTCTTGCACTATTGATACTTCGATGAAATTATACCTATGTTGAAGGTAATAATAATATGTCGATAAAGTTTCAAAACAAGAACACTGAAACCCGCAAAATGATCTTTAATTTAAGTCAATATACAATGCAAATCCTTAACTACATGCAATAAACACCAAGAATATTTATATGAAGGTCACCCACAATATTTAATCCCAGTCTGATTTGTCTTATTGATAAAATTTCCTACAGAACATAAACAAGACGAACCAACAAAAACGCGTCAATCACTTATAAGGATGGTGTATCCGGGAGACTCAAGAAGTGTTTGCCTTACAAGCTTGCCGCAAAAGTGACGGAGCGTCAACCTATATTACCTACTAGCTGTGCCTCGCGGTGTTACCCGCTCATCCCACGGGAACACTAAATTTATTCGGGATGAAAAGTATCCTATGTCCTTTCCCGGGTCTCAAACTATCTCCATACCAAATTTCATCTAAGTCGGTTCTGTGGTTTAAGCGTGAAGAGGTAACAGACAGACAGACAGACACACTTTCGCATTTATAATATTAGTATGGATAGCCTAACAAGTGTCGGTTCGGCCCAGGGATAGTGGCGCTACAAACAGCTTTCATATGGCAATAATAAGCCTACGCCATATATTTGCATTATTAAACGTCAGTAGCGATTTGTCAAGGATTTGTCATTAAACAAAATCAAAACATTGATTACCGGAATAGTGCTCAAGCCTTCATTCTTCTTGCAAAATAAATACCGAATCCTTCTGAAAAAAAAACTTGACTTTCAAAACTGGATAGTTTAGGCTTTATTATGGAAAAATTACTTGGCGGAATACTTAGTCCTGTTTCCTCTTTGTTTACATTAGTGTTTACAAAAAATTGTCGTTACCAGTAAAAATAAATTAGTACCACTAAAAATCCGCAATATGGTGTCGGCTACAAGAACTTAATTCGAATCGTCAGTTACAGAGAGATTAATTGATATAATTATTACTAAAAATAAAAATATCTGGAGAACTTTATGTAAAAAATACGAGGATGTACATACATATTATGTATGTAATTACATATAGGCAATATTGATTAGTTTTAACATCATCTAGAAACTGACAACTGTCTAAAGAAGTAGGTACATAGTTTACAAATATAAGGTACGATAATACTCCTTTGTTTTTTTTTATCCATTGTGGCTTAACTTATGGGCATGGTAAGGACAAATTTTTTAAGTCGCGTGTTGTATGTGCGGCATAGCGTCACCTGTCACAGAGAGAGAGTGCAGGAGGACTCATTATCACTACATAGTATAAAACAGTCGCTTTCTCTGTCCCTATGTCCCTTTGTATGCTTAAATTTTTAAAACTACGCAACGGATTTTGATGCGGTTTTTTAATAGATAGAGTGATTCAAGAGGAAGGTTTATATGTATAATACATGCATAATTTATCAGCATTGCATCCGTGAGAAGCCGGGGCGGGTCGCTAGTAGTAAATTAAAGACGGCATATTCGCTTTTAGGATGCCATCTGGACTATGTACCTACACCTTCGCTGACAAAGAGTTTAAAACCGCTCGGTCATGTTGAAGATAACTTTGGCCAAACTTGACAGACTTCCTCGGGGGGAATCTATAATTTGGGTTATCTTATCAAAGGACGTTACGGCGGTCAAGGTCACCTGTCTTGGGATAAGGATAAGCTTTGAGAATTGAATATTAATCACAAAGCAAATTCCTTAAGGATTGCTGAGATTAAATGAGCTTTTAGATTTATAAATATGTTGTGTGCCTTTTACGCAATTCTATTGTTTATGAAATACTAGCGATCCACAGCATTTACATCTTAAAGAAATAAGTGAATGATTATTAACATTTTAAAGGAACCTATTTACAGTAAAAAAGTAAAATAAAAACATCATTAACATAATTTTCAATATATGTATTTTAATGTATTTCTTTGCGTTTCCCATAAAAAACCTAAGGCAGTCGTAAACTATAAACTTTTTAATATTACTTTTTATTTTGTCTGCTTTGTCCTAAAATTAACTGATAGAGAATGCCTCGTGGCGTTAAGTGTCCTTTTTGTGTAATAAAGATTAAATAGATAAACTTGAAGTAAACAACAGCATAGATTAATAACACGTATGAGTAAAAAAGGTGGAATAGGATATTATATCTGTTTATCGATCATGGAAAGATATTTTTTTTGTATGTTTGTATGTTACTTCGGTAAAAGATGACATCTTGTCACATACAAGAATGACGTTTACATAAAAATTATAAATGAATCAAACTGAAAAAAAACTCCTATTGTTCTTTTTTTTCTTTTACTTCCAGTTGAGAAAATATCCAGTTAGGTACAGAGGTGGCATCAACACTGACTATAAATCACAATTATTATCACCGGCCCGGTTTACGCTTTTTATTTATCTGAGCGAGCCATATTTCACATTTTCGTAAATTTCCGGAAACTTCTAAATATAGCTGTCGGTAAACTCGACATTTAAACTGTAGTTTACTGCATTGCTAACTATTTAAACTAGATACTGTTTGGCTGTGTGGCTGCTTATCCGTTTGTATCTCTATGAGTTAGAACATATTAATGTTACTAGTCAGAACAGGGCTATTGCGACATATTGGTATATATTTGAAACCTACAGTTTGAATTTTTAAATTTTTTCATTATGAGGTAGTAGCGGTGATATTTCGAAAGAAGTCCTTAATGCACCAAGGAATAGAACCGTGTCTTATTAACGTTAACCGTCAAATTATGAAACAGTTATCTCAACTTCATTTATAAAGTACCTTGTCATAGTTACATGGTCCTCGAGTGTTCACAATCTCCAACGCTAGCCTATCTTGTGGTTACTTCGACGGCGCGCCACACAGCATCACCTGTCTTGCTCACATGATATTGAAAGGTAGTATTTGTAGCGGGACAATATTTATCGTTGAAATAATGAAATAAAACTACCGATTAAAAACGGGCATTTATCATGCCCTATAAATGTTTTCTTTGGCAGCTGGCCAGCGATTCCGCATTACGTCAATAATCGACGTTCACTACTTCAGTGTGGAGCGTATAAAGTTTTTATTAACACTGAAATAAAGCGATTGTGAAGCGTGTATCTCGAATAAACAGATCATATAATTCTGCTACGGGATATTCTGCCGGCCTAGCGCAAATTGCCACTACTGCGACTCAGCATCACCCAACATACTTTTTTCTTTATTCATCGTAAAATACGAAAATAATGTACAAAATATAAACACATTATAAAAAAAGTTTTTTTTTATAAGTTAAGTTTTTTTAAGTTATCAAAAAACCCTGCCAAGAGGCCTGCCAGCGGAGAGGCCCAACTCGGCCCAAGCTACTGGTGGCTAGGTTTCCGAAGAGAGTATCCTCTTGGCGATGCGTGCCATGTCCAAAAGTAGGTATAGTTTGCCGGCAAACTTTTTGAACAAAAATGGCGGATCTGCGCATGTACATTTGTACGTAAATCGGTAACTGCGCAGTCAGGGTTATCCTCAAAAAGTTTGCCGGCAGCTGTACTGCCTTCTGCAGGTCTAGTATATCTTGCCGCGTTACGCACCGTCACCTGTCATGCTCGCACGGTATTGAATGGAAAGTGACAGGTAGTATTTGTCGCGCGACAAAGAGTCGCGTGTCATAGTTATGCTAGACGTGCTGTATATAAGGTTAACTGGAAAAGATCCCTTAAAGGGATCTTTTCCAGTTTTGCCTTTGTCCATGTCTATTGTTTTAAAATGTATTTCTTGTTTTTGTGTACTACAATAGTGTTTACATAAATACATACAAACATACGTACATAACGATTGGCGAGAGTCTCTTAAGGTTTTTGTCGAAATCCTTCACTGTAAGAGTGTTCGCTAAAAACGACTATCGGGACAATTATCGTGGAGGTATGGACGATTTGAGTAATGAAAATCACAATCAATTTAAGAAAGTAATGGGCACAAAATGAAATAACATTTTTTCAATCGAGAGCAAAAATACAATAGCGATTTATAAAAATGGGAGCGAACCGTCGTCGCTATTAAAATAATCGGAATCTAATGATATCGTGGAAAACTCGCTCGCGGAAAATTTATTAGATTCTCGATCGACGAAATACGATTCCAGACAATTCAGAAATGTAAGCGATATATAATTCTTCGAACTCAAATCATTATTCATCGTTCATGGAAGTTTTAAAGCGTTCTGTTATTGTCTAATTTAGAAAATATCAAAAGTTTTGGGCGTCACAATTTTATGATGTTAACATCACATCACCTTTTAAAGTTACACGTATAAGTTTTATTATATCCATTTCGCGACAAGCCATGTTTTCTTCAGCTAGATCAGCAAAGTTTTGAAGCAGGTAAGGAGCAAATTCGCAGAGTTTAGGAGTAGGTAAGGTACTTACTTCATAAGGAGGAGCGGCGAGACGAATTTTCTGGCATCGACCTCCGTGATGGTGCCTCTGGCTGACTGCTGTGCCAGGGCTGCCAGCAGCAGCATCAACGCCGCTTGTAGAACGAGAGTCCCGCATAAGTACAGCCGCACGAATGCTCCCCCGTGCCAACCCTCCGATTGACACTGCCATGTCACGGGGAATATCACTTCTACGACGAGGGCTATTAATACCAGCCTGGGGACAAAGATGATAAACATTAAAATAGCTTGAAAGTGGTAACAGAAATAACTGTTAAGGCTCCGAAGATGTCTTTAATAATATCGAAACCTGATAGAAATGTATCAAGGCGTTATCCGTCGAGAAACACGCCCACACGGCCTGTTCGCGTTTCAGCTTGCATGATGTAGAAAGGAATGGAATATCTAATGGAGCGTATCAAATTATATGTAAATTCACTCGCAAATTCGAATCCTGAAACTTATTTGCAAAGTTCTTGTTTTTGTTCAGAGCATTAAAATGGAATTGACGTGGCCGGGACGAAAATAGAACGGTTCCCAAAGGGTTTTTATCCAGCAATTTAGTAGCAATATTGTCAATTAAACCGATGTCGCTACAATTTAAAATCCATTAGGAAGCAATGACGCTGAAGAGCTGAAGGTCGGAAGCGGGGCCGAGGGCCGAGCGGCCGAAAGTGCCAATCGATATGAAGTCCTCATTCATATTGTTGCACGCAACAAGTTATGTACGATGTACTGTCAGCATCTGAAGTAGTTGGCAACTATATTACTGGCTTATGTCTTATTGCATTGCGACTGTACCTACTGCCGAACACTATTGGGCCAACCTCGAACACTTAAATAAATCTGCCAAATTGTGCTTAGTACATAGTACCTAACCAAAATAATGCTAATGATTCTAATCTTATTTTAGTTACTAGTTGTTACTAAGTTTGGTCAGTTTGTCAGTCCTCCGATTTATGTTACTAGCAGTTAACATTTGGGCTTCTGATAACAAAACTTTTTTTTTTTAGTTAATTTCCAAGGTAAACTTCTGGATTCCCCAAAAACAAATCGGTACAATCGCGTGGTCTTACTGTCAACTAATTATCTTTAATCAATGTAATAGGTAATTTAATAGGAGTTAAATTGTTAATTAATTGATATAGCCGAAAATGGTAAACAAAACAAATTTGTTTAAATGAAATCCCTTGTTGATGAGTTTAAGCCGTCGTAACGTTAATTAACCAGAAAAGCTGAATAGGATGGGCGGGCGTCTAAAATCCCATTCGCCCAAGTACAATGAATTTAATAATTAGGTACTATTTAATTACGAAAACACTCAGAAATATGTTCGCTTATACTTTAGAAACTAGAAACACAAAACAACGGAAATGTACCCTGGGACCGGTAGTAGGTAGACTTCATGTGGCATACTTAACCTCGGCACTACAGTTCTCGCGAAATTTACCGAGGTTGGGCGAATATGATAGTGTGGCCAGGCACTTCGCTGGAGAAAGTTATACTTCGGCCAATTTTGCCTCGGTCAACTTCGCAATAGTGTGGAGTCGGGGTAAGAGAGGAAAATATTTCGGGTCGAGACAATAGTTGTAACTTTGCGACGTTTATATTAAGAAATTAAGGACATTCCGGCTCGTACCCTCGGTGTAAGGGCTGGGTCCGTGTTGTTATTGAAGGCTAGGTATGTGCTGCGGATTCCTTTTAAATTGCTCCGCCGAACGAAGGTCGCGTAATACTTGCACAATGTTATTGGCTTTACTTCGTATATTAATAAAACCTCATTTTGCTATTACTAACACAGAGAGTACCTAAATATTACAGAAGTAACCCTACGTAACAACGATAAGCCGGCTAGGCAGAGTTCAATATTGCTTACTTTGAAAGTGCGGCAGATAATGTTATTTTATTCTTCATTTAAGTTTCTACACTGTTAATATCCTAAAATAAGAAGTATTGGCGCAGAACTATAACTGGTCTAAGTTGGATTATCTTAAAAAAATATTAAACGTGAGCACCGAAGCTTATATAACCGATAGTGTACCTAGTGCAAAACGGTCCGAGAATACTTTTTGTGAATAAATTGCTAGCTTGATCTTAATGCAGGACCACGTACAGCATAGACAGGTACTATGAGTATATCTAAATATGTTGAATTCCAACCCGGTAGGACGAACGAAAGTTAAGCAAATGACAATTATATCGCCAGAGGAAGACGGAAATCTTGAAAAGACTTGAATTCGAAAAAGGTTGACATCACATTCCCTTAAAAAAATGGCTAAGTGCGAGTCAGACTCGCGCACGAAAGGGTTCCGTACCAGTATTTTTCTCTAGCTATTACGCTTGGAAAGATAAAGCCTTGTGACTGACGGTCCGACACAACGGAGGATTAGTAATAGGGTCCCATCAGCACCCTTTGGGCAAGGCACCCTAAATAAGACGGAATATGCATGTTTCCATCCTTTAAGTAGCTTATAAAGCTCTTAAGCATCCAAGCGTTAATACACAATACCAAAATATAAATGGCTCTTATTCTGTAACATTTCAAAGGAACGATGGAAATAAATAACTTCATGTTGATAGATATCTCATCTGTGCCATCATTACAACCGATGGGGTATTAATTCATGTGGGAAAGCCACAGGCATAATAATTGCGCATCGATCCACACAAGTTACTGAGCGTAAGAATTAAACGAAACTACTCAAGCGATTGTTTGTAGCAGTACGAGACAATGGATGGAGTAGGAGAGATCGAAGTACTGTTGATGTACAAAATAATAGTAGCTATAAATAGTATGAAAGAGTAGGTAATGTATACGATTCTAACACATAACGCCTTCTCTCTTTGATGGCAGTATCGTAGCGGTTTCTATAAGAGCAACAAAGAATACGATTTATTAGACGCGTGATAGGCGATTTCATATTTTTTACATATAGGTATCGAACAACCACATACAAATATATATAATACCTAGTCCCGACGACGACGACCCACTCAGACGCCGACGGTATATGTAGTATACATAAATAATATCAGACAACCTTACACAAATCGATCTAGTCCCATGGTAAGCTCTAGTAGGCTTGTGTTACGGGCACTAGACGATATACCTACATACTTAAATAGTTATAAATATATGTTTAAAAACATAGATGCATCCACGACCCAGGAACGAATACAGGTTCGTCACACAAATACTTGCCCTTGCCGGAATTCGAACCCAAGACCGCCGGCTCAGTAGCCAGTTGTACTCACTATTACGCCAACCACGTCGTCGTATTATAGCTTTTGCGATTTTATTTGCAATTTAAACTTTTATCATTGAGACGCTATTGCCAAATCGGCTAATTGGCACCCGTTTACCTTGTAGAAAGCGATAAATAAAAATGTAAGGTTTCAATATTCAGGTATTCAAGTGCAACAACTAAAAGTTGTATAGATACATAATGCCTCGTGTGTAACACGTGCGCGAACGCAACGAGAAATCTGTGCGACCTTTAAAATAATAATATTGCGAATATATTGCTCTGCCCCGCCGCCATAATACTCGTAAGTACATTATGCGAGTTACAAATCTTGTTACGGTACATTGTTGTTATGTGCACCGATATTATATTATTATGAAATAACTATGTACTCGTATGTATCCCGTTTTGTAGGCTTAGGGAAGGCGAGCGAAGGCGGACTTAAGTATAAGCAAAGGATTATGTCTACGTGTTGTTAGTACGATAGAATATGTAATAAAGGTGGAGTAAATTGATGTAGTGAATATTTTATGTTAACCAATATTGGCCCAATATGTTTCGCATTACAGGTATTATTAGTAACTAAGATAGGAGTTTATTAGTAAGTACAGAAGAAAGAGAAGTACTTATATTTTGTATTTAACAGTACAAGTAGTATGTTTGCACAAACAATACTATTTGTACAGTTACATATAAAATCCATACAAATGGATCTTGGAACTAATATTCAGTACCAAAACACGAACAGTTCGCTTTTATTTATTTGGGGCGAGCATCCAAAATAACTAATAAATTAACGGAAAAATACTGCTCTCTCTCTCTCTTAATATCGTGAGCTGTTTCTTCACGTGTTTTGTTTGTGTTCTATATTTCTAATCCCATTCCATAAACAAAAAAAGCATACTTAGCGTAGTCTCTAATTTGACAATACCAACACTACGAGTAAATCAAACATGGAAATAAATAGCGAACCGGGCTTGACTGTATATTTATGAACTTTTAACTATTTTGATAACCTTAAAACCAAACTAAATAATTTAAATTTAAATAAAACAATTTAAACGGATATAGTTACATGTATTTATATATTATGTATATCGTCGTCTAGTACCCATAATACAAGCTTTGCTTAGTCTGGGACTATGTCGATTTGTGTGTGATTGTCCCCTAATATTTATTTATTTGTTATTCTATACTATTATAAAATCCTAAATTTGTATTGAAAATAAATTTTCTATGGAGGGAGGTCATGATTTCAGGAAAAATCTCGATAGCGTGATGCAGCCGGATAGTTGTTTTGTATGGACACGCTTCGCCGTGCCAACCTGGCGCCATCTGTTTTCAAAAAAACCGTTGTCCTCGCATCACGCCGAAACGGCTGGATAAAAAGTTACCAATTTTGGTACAGGAATAGCTGAACATCCAAAGATGGTTATAGGATACTTTTTATTATGATTAATATTTATCTCTGAAAACATAAATTCCATGAAATATTTTCCTTACAATGTGTAACCTTATAATGACAGCGTTTGTGATTTTGAATTTAGAACGACGACGCGACCCCCGCGTGGCTCTTACGTGTACAAAAACTAAAAAGTATGAATTCGACAATAATACCTCCGCGCGGCCCACCGGTATTAACAATAAGGTTAAGGTTGTTTGAGGCGTTGAGTTACGGAAACTGTGTTAGTTAGATAGGAAAGATGGCGCCAATTATCGACCAACACAGACGAAAATATGAGTGCAATGTTCGTTGTAAATTGTCTCATGCTCAAAAAAAAACATACATTTCTGTAAAAACACAATTTGCGACAATAGGAACTAATGCTCTTTTATTGAATATGCAATTATATTCTTCTGTAGTTTGTAAGTATTGACCATAAAAAAGCCCGGAGACGCAATAAAGAATGTTAATGAATAAAACAGATTTTTTTATGCTATTTTATAGAGTGTAATTGAAATAAAAGTATTTCAAATCAATTTAAGTAAATTAAATACATTTCTAAATATGTTTTACCAACCAACATTTAGAACATTAGGCGCAAATTTTGGCATCGTTTGTGTTAGGCCTAACGTACTAATAAGGTAGCGAAATGGATAATAAACGAAAAATATACGATGTATTTAGCCACAATTTTGCATCTATGTAGTTTTTTTATATATAAAATCTATTCAAAGTCAAAGTAATAAATATCAGTCATTCTTTATTTTTAACGGTGTGTTGAGATTTTGTTCTTTTCCGCTAGATGGCGTTGTTACTTTGGCAAAATCTCCATACTAACGGCTGCATCGCGCTGTTAAGATTTTTCCTGAGTTAATAACACCAGCTCCATACATGTTGGAGCTATTGATGGGTCTCCTCGACACCGAGGCCAAGGATTCACGCACGTCGTTGCTTGCCTGTGGCCACGATTCGCCACAAGCTAGGGTGTAGCTGTGATGGGTTAACCTGGACTTCCAGAATGACTTAGTTATTGAGAGCTGCTGCTCGACAAAGTATGCATTTTGTATGAAAAACAACCATGATTCGAGACAAGACAAAATTATTAAATTTACGATGTAGAAAGGATTTCACCTAGCCGGGATTTGAACCCAGAACCTACTGAAATAATAACCGTGTCATCTCATGCGTTTTCCTTTGCTTCCTTATTCATTATACCACGGATAACAAAACACGGGCCTCACGCCATCACGTATCCGTTCAGTGGTGCTGTCGCCATTATTGACGTACGCTCGATTGAGTTAAGTTGGCACCTGAATCTTATGGCGTTACTTAGGAAATTATTATGACAGGTTATATTATTATATTAGTATTAGTACCATTGTAGACGAAAATAATTTATTGTCATCTTAATAGATGTCATTAATATATGTTCAGGTAGGACTATGAGCTAATTATTTTTCAAGGTGCTTTGAATAGTTATCTACAATAAACAATAAATATTCAAAACGATATATAAACATAAGTCTAGCCTCAATTTAAACTAAACCAAGATGATGTTCACAAGCGTAGCACCGAAGGTGCGGAGTGTTCTAGGAAAGTCGCCCACCCACTAATTTAAGTAGTAACTTAATGCGAGGCCGTAGGCCGAGCTCTACGTAGCACCGAAGGTGCAGAGCGTCCCAGGGATGCCGCTCACACATTTAAGCTTATATTAAGTGTGTGGGCGGCCTCGCATTAAGTTTTTTAAATCTACAATAGACAATAAATATTAAAAACGATCTTTTAAACATACCTAAGTCTTGACTCAATCTTAATTAAACCAAGATGATGTTCACAAGCGAAGCACCGAAGGTGCGGAGCGTTCTAGGGAAGTCGCCCACCCACTAATATAAGTAGTAACTTAATGCGAGGCCGTAGGCCGAGCTCCACGTAGCACCGAAGGTGCAGAGCGTCCCAGGGAAGCCACTCACACACTTCAACTTATATTAAGTAGGTGGACGGCTTCGCATTAAGTTATTTAAATCTACAATAAATATTCAAAACAATTTTTTAAACATAAGTCTTGCCTTAATTTTAATTAAACCAAGATCATGTTCACAAGCGTAGCACCGCAGGTGCGGAGCGTCCTAGGGAAGGCGCCCACCCACTAATATAAGTAGTAACTTAATGCGAGGCCGTAGGCCGAGCTTCACATAGCAACGAAGGTGCAGAGCGTCCCAGGAAAGCCGCTCATACATTTTCTTCGGCCTCGCATGACGTTATTTCAACTTATATTAAGTAGGTGGGCGGCTTCGCATTAAGTTATTTAAATCTACAATAGACAATATATATTCAAAACAATTTTTTAAACATAAGTCTTGCCTCAATTTTAATTAAACCAAGATCATGTTCACAAGCGTAGCACCGCAGGTGCGGAGCGTCCTAGGGAAGGCGCCCACCCACTAATATAAGAAGTAACTTAATGCGAGGCCGTAGGCCGAGCTTCACATAGTACCGAAGGTGCAGAGCGTCCCAGGAAAGCCGCTCATACATTTTTTTCGGCCTCGCATGACGTTACTTCAACTTATATTAAGTGGGTGGGCGGCTTCTTTGCGACGCTCCGCACCTTCGGTGCTACGCGGAGCTCGGCCTGCGGCCTCGCATTAAGTTACTTCAACTTATATTAAGTGGGTGGGCGGCTTACTTGGGACGCTCCGCACCTGCGGTGCTACGCGGAGCTCGGCCTGCGGCCTCGCATTAAGTTACTTCAACTTATATTAAGTGGGTGGGCGGCTTCCTTGGGACGCTCCGCACCTACGGTGCTACGCGGAGCTCGGCCTTCGGCCTCGCATTAAGTTACTTCAACTTATATTAAGTGGGTGGGCGGCTTCCTTGGGACGCTCCGCACCTACGGTGCTACGCGGAGCTCGGCCTTCGGCCTCGCATTAAGTTACTTCAACTTATATTAAGTGGGTGGCAGCTTCTTTGCGACGCTCCGCACCTTCGGTGCTACGCGGAGCTCGGCCTGCGGCCTCGCATTAAGTTACTTCAACTTATATTAAGTGGGTGGGCGGCTTACTTGGGACGCTCCGCACCTGCGGTGCTACGCGGAGCTCGGCCTGCGGCCTCGCATTAAGTTACTTCAACTTATATTAAGTGGGTGGGCGGCTTCCTTGGGACGCTCCGCACCTACGGTGCTACGCGGAGCTCGGCCTTCGGCCTCGCATTAAGTTACTTCAACTTATATTAAGTGGGTGGCGGCTTCTTTGCGACGCTCCGCACCTTCGGTGCTACGCGGAGCTCGGCTGCGGCCACACATTAAGTTACTTAAACTTATATTAAGTGGGTGGGCGGCTTTCTTGGGACGCTCCGCACCTACGGTGCTACGCGGAGCTCGGCCTTCGGCCTCGCATCAAGTTACTTCGATTTATATTAAGTGGGTGGGCGGCTTTTTGGGACGCTCCGCACCTACGGTGCTACGCGGAGCTCGGCCTTTGGCCTCGCTTTGAGTTACTTCAACTTATATTAAGTGGGTGGGCGGCTTTCTTGGGACGCTCCGCACCTGCGGTGCTACGCGGAGCTCGGCCTTTGGCCTCGCAATAAGTGTAGTAAACGTATGATATTGTGTTTACGCGTGCGAAGCCGCGGGCAAAAGCTAGTTATTTAATATATTAATTATTTGAGCCTCCCTGACGTTTCAGCAACTTTCCAGTTAACCTTGTCAAAGGTTGACTGAGAGAAACAAAATTCATGTTTTTATTTAATCCAAACGCAAAAAATAATGAATTTTGTGACAAGTGTTTATTGCTGACTGTACTTTTCATATAACGTCCATACTCACTAAGACAATTCTAAAGAGCCCAAACTCTACTGGTTTCCGTCATGGTATTATAGAGTTCCAATGACCACCATCCAACTCCACCAGACTAGCTCAATCGTGCCATATTATTGTATTGTCTTCGAAGTTACCTAGTAATACTAAATTTCAGCTCAATCAGCGCAATGGAAGTGAATCCAAAACTTGCAAGACGTGATTACACACAGACAGACATGGAGATAAATTAAATAAAAGCTTGTAATAAGTATCTGATTGACTTGCTATCAAATACCGTAATTTAATTTTACATATAAATCTCCGATGAGTCAACCCAACCGATTTGAAACATGTCGAGCTATGTTCGACTTGTACAGTCATCGAAAAAAATTGTTTACTTTTCAACTCTATTTCATGAGTCCAAAAGTGGTTTTCCACTTCCTTCTTTCTTCTTGGCTGACATTTTCACGTTTTTTTTTATAGATACGGTAACTATTCGATTTATTCGTTCTGAATGGAAGACCGACAGTGGGAAGAAAGTTTTGTGTGTTCGAATGAAAAGGCAGACTTCGTGGATGTAGAATGAAGTAAGTGTTAAAATCTTAAGTTTTTTAAAATATGGCCTACACAGCTTATCATTGGTTTTATATTAGCTAGGATTCTAATACACCTTTTTCCAGGATATCCTCGTTTTTTCTTTATCATGCATTTTTTTCTAATTGCTGATTTCATAATTGATTATGCTGACTTATTACAACATACTATTTGTAATAATACAGCATCATCTAAATTCCTATTTATGATTATAAAACTGTAAAAATTTTATGCCTGTACTTTGAGGATTTAATTTTTTTTTAAATATGTAGTCTATGTATACCGGCTGGGCCCTGTAACAGGAGCAATAAATTAAAACATAGATTCTACACCTCAAACTGAACAACATTTATTAAACAACTTTTAAAAATAATTCATTTTATAACGTAAAACTGTAAAATAAAGTTTATCCAAAGACGCAAGTATTGCGAAACATTTGATATTTAGTAAAGTGACAGCTATGTCAATGCTAAGGCGATGTCAATGTTGGACGGCGTACATTGAAAATGCCATTTACTTTGTTTGAAAAAATTTACATATGAAAACAGTATTTAAAAAAAAAGTTTCTGAACAGATTTTGTTCAGTTTGACGAGTGAAATCTATGTTTTAATTTTTTGCTCCTGTTACAGGACCCGCATGGTGTATCGGTCACTACATCATACAAAAGAAATCGTTTTTATTTTTATGATTGTATTTATGTATTGTTTCTTTTGGTAACGGGTATCCTCAGTTAGTTATGCAAAAAAGTTGTTTGTAGTTCTCAAGTGCGAGTCGGACTCGGTGCGCGAGTCCGACTCGCACTTGGCCGGTTTTAAGAAGTTAGGGGTGCTTTTTAGGTATAATAATAAAAATAGAAATGGCCTGATTTCCATATCGGAATGAGCTAGTTTATAGCTATATTAGGTAAGCTTTAAACTTTGACCTTAATATTCAAAATCTTTAAATATAAACTTATGACGTTGGCCACTTTAAATGCGGCTGAATTTGGTTGTGAATTACAAACTGGGGCGAGTTTATTTTACCAAATATGAGTATATCCTCCATATTTACAACTTTGTTGATTATTCACCGGATTCCTCAAAGTTAGCGTCATAGATGCGTCAACTACACCTCCGTCACATATTTTAGTATGGAGGCAATCATCACCTTAGAGTTATTTATAGCATCGTATAGCTTAAAACGTTCTGCATCGATGACCTAGAAAAAATTGCGGTCAACAAAAAGGTACTGAATATAAACCATTGATACAAAGATCAAAGCTTAAAGAAAAAATTGAAAGGCAGCTACCTGGTGGAAGAGACCGGGAATCGAACCCGGTACCTCTGGATTGCGCGCGTTAACCACTTCGCTACCCTAGCTCCAAGTAGCCTGACGAATTTTTCCTTATGCTTTGTGTGTCGATCTTTGCATTGTTAATTTCAAAGGTTTTACACCTTAGCGACCTCTATGTGAATACGTTAATATTCACATCTTACCGCACCACTTTACAGCAGTGAACGAGCAAGCGAGAGAGAGGGCTGTTAGTTTTATAAATTTATGAAACACTAGCGACCCGCCCCGGCTTCGCACGGGTGCAATGTTGATAAATTATGCATGTATTATACATATAAACCTTCCTCTTGAATCACTCTATCTATTTAAAAAAACCGCATCAAAATCTGTTACGTAGTTTTAAAGATTTAAGCATACAAACGGACATAGGGACAGAGAAAGCGACTTTGTTTTATATACTATGTAGTGATGTATGTCTCTTTTTTTCATGTGGGTACTTACATCACAATTCTTATTTAAACCATTGATACAAAGATCAAAGCTTAAAGAAAAATTTAAAAAGGAGCTATCTGGTGGAAGTGACCTGGAATCATACATTTATAGGTACTGAATCGTGGTAGGTACTGAATGAAATATCGGAGCGCAACGCAACTGCCTGTGAGTAGATATGAGTAGGCACTAAAGTTCAATTTACTCGAAATGTCTGAAAATGAGTTACCGTTCATTTGCTTTCTGAGAGCAGAGTGCTTTATAGACACACAATATACCTATAGAATAGACGTATCTAACGTACGCGTCATATCATAATTGTATCATCGAGTAAATAGAATTAGGCTACGGGGGATATGTCACATTGTTTGCGGCACTGTGCGGGGGCTGGCACCGAGCTGATCTGATTACTGCACAGCTCTACTGTGACGCGTGACGTCATCACACATATCGCTTAAGGCTGTGTAGAGGTGGATGATAGAGTAATGCCACGATGAAAGTCACAGTGATTTCAGATTTGCCATCTAAAAAGTATTTCTGCTAAAAAAACGACGTCGTTACAAAATGTCGTACTATGTCGCTTTTCCGCTACAAACGATAGGTTCAGCCTGAGCCACTACCGTCAGTATTTTGGGATCCCCTTGTTCCGTGGACAAACGTTTTATCGATTCTTTAATTTCGTCGACAATGTTCTTCTCCGAAGCATTTTTTTGTAATCTGTCAAAATATAAAGTTAGATAAGCTTTGTTTTATAATAGTCTAAAATAGTCTACCATTTTAGATAAATATTTTTTCCCTCCCCTCACCAAATTATTTCGGTGGTGCGGAGATAATCCCAGTAGCTATACTCTCACACAAATTCCGACTACTGGTAGTGCAGGCTAACCAGCATTATTACAGTTTAAGTCAAGTCTTAAAAAAAAAAGTAAGTAAAACAATCGATGTCAACGTCCCATCATGAGACGTTTGTCGATGAAACATGGGTAAACCCAGTATTTGGTGTTAAAAAATAATAATTATTTCAAATTATTCTGACCAGAATATTATGAATAACAAGAGTGTCAAAATAACACTAATATCAGGATCTGGAGGGGTATTCGACCAATTTTAGAGATATAATGGAGATCTCTCCTTTTCATCGCCATCCGTCACTTTTGACGTGTACGTACTTGACAAGTGGCGATATCCCTAGAACATCGCAACTTCGTCAATTCGGACGCGCAAAATTTTCGTCCCAGGGACCTAATTCGAGATTGACATTTGAGTGATCGCCAAACGTCAAATCTCTATTAGATAACAGTTATATCGCCATTGAACTGTCATTTAAATGCGATGAGCTTAAAAGTGACATATCTCATCTCAATTTTGGAAATGCGAAGGCGATAATGATTGTCAAAAATGTTATTCATGTATATACATTTCTGTTTTGAACGAAACGTAACGGACTAATTTCACCTACTACGCGGTCAATTTAAAGTATGCGCCTGTTATTTATGCCGTCACATACAAAGGAAGCGAAAATTTTGCGCGTCCGAATTGACGAAGTTGCGATGTTCTAGGGATATCGCCACTTGTCAAGTAGGCACACGTCAAAAGTGTCGGATGGCGATGAAAAGGAGAGATCTCCATTATATCTCTAAAATTGGAAATTGGTCGAATACCCCCCCTGGTTACAGAAACGTGTAACGCGTGCTGACATGATATGAGTAAGTTGTTACTGGTATACGTACATTTCACACTGGTTTTTTTGGAACTGGAAGTATAATCCCGGTGATTGTAATGTAGCGGTTTTGCACAGATGTTTCTATACTCATTTTTGCACCGAGATGTATGCGCTGATCAGACTCTATCTCTGTCGGCAGTATCGACCAAAACTTAAGGTTTCAAGGCAAAAATTACACTTTTGCACTATATAAATTTTTCCGTAGTTTCACTTCCTTATGGTTACAAGAGAAACATAATTTTACTGTAGTGCACATATTCAGAGCAAAAATATGCACGCGCTAAAATCATGTATACATACATATTTTTTCCTATTATTTTCTTGCCTCTCAACCCAGAGGTTGAAAATATTATTTAAATGGGCCCATAAATGACGAAGACACCGCGTAGCGAAGATATATTAATTTGAAAGAGAAACGTAAAAATATATTAATTTAAAAACTGAAAGTTCTGTAAGTAATTTTACATAATTTACTTTGTAGAAAACTACTTGTGTTTGATAGATCGGGAGCATATTAATATTATAAATTATAATGGCTCCGTCTTTCCTTACAAATACGGAACCCTAAAAAAAGGTAACAAAAGCCACCATCAATCAATCTAAGCCATTTATTGAATTAATGGCGGGCGGACATTATTCATTTTTATGTAAGCCTCTGAGAGACCGGTATTACACGTTGAGAAGACGTTTTTCGGGGATGGTAATAGTCGACTAGAGATGAGAAAAACAGTTACATTTCAGTCGCCGTAGTGTTTCCAGTACCAAAAATCGTAATCGTACCTAAATTCAGACATAGTGCTGAAAATTGTAACCTATAAAGATGTCATTCGTTCTCATTTTAGGATAAAACTAGACGAGCGTTATTTTTTGAGTTGTGGATCGCGTAATATCGGTCTCCCTTGATCGTGTCACGAAATGTCGAGAATAATTAAATAGGTATAAGCGTAAGCTCACTTTAAAAACCCCAAAAACTAATATTTTGTACCTAATCTACGTGTTATCCTCTGATTTTCATACCAGAGACAAATTAAAAACCGTTTCAGTTAAATGGTGGGCTACATGAACGAAGCACGGGAGCTTCGGGAAGAGTTTTCAAAAATTCATATCTAAAGAAATAAAATTTAAAACGAAACTTGCATAGAAATCCTAACGGGTATAGGCATGGAATACATCTATAAGTATTAAGTACAATGTTTATTATTGTACAAAGTCTTGAACACACAAAACCCTCTTGGCATAAATTTTCTTTCTAAATTACGTATAACGTTATACGGCCACCCGAAAACGCGATAACAAAAAAGAACAATAAACAAAAGTATGACAGATAATTTTACGTTGTTGTGTTTTTGTTGTATGTTCGCCATTACTTTTTAAATAAATAGTGTGGAATTGAAGTGGTGTTTAACAACGAACCTCAGGATAGATTCAGACCCTAATTATCGCTCCTAATATTGCTCTTTGTCGTCCAAACTAATGACCAGTTATTTTGTAAGCCAGAGAGTCCATACTTTAGTCGTCATCAACTATAATCAGTAGATTTTTTACCACTCCATAATTGCTGGCTAGATTTAACGTTTATTATTTTTTGTACAGGTTCTTCACCTTTTGATGGTGTATTTTGGCTCATGTATTTTCACGCTAATGTCTAGCATAGAATATTAGAACAAATAACTATATTTTGCTTAGCCGAATATAATGTACATATTTTCCACAAGGGATAAATATAATTTCACTTACCATTTTTTTAAACTAACGTTTAAATAGCAAGTAAGTGCCTACCTACTTTAAAACATTTGTTTGTGAAAATGTTATACATATTTTACTGAAATGTATGTATTTGTTCTCGGTTTCCAAAAAGACCCAGTAAATAAGTATAAATGAACTGTGTAACTCCACTTAAGGCATATGTAAGTATTTGAAAAAAAAAAAAACAGTATCGGCAAATATTTTTTGCCATACCTTGCCCGTAAATCTATGAGTTTTTACGAGGCAAACGGATCTAAGTACCTACTTTTTTTTCTTCGCTAGTGTGCATTTGCGTCTTGCAAACTACTTGTCTTAGTCGTTTGTAATTCCCATACATGAATCGTACTTTGTCAATTCAGTTCAGGCACTAGTGAGCTGGACTCGCGATCATTTTTTGAAACGGCTGAAATACTTTTTTTACGTTTTCTACTCTCATATATCCGCCATTATGAAAAATTTCGAAAAACTTACTCGACTGAATCTGCTTGACTAAATTTCACGAGAGTTGAGAAAAGCGGCCTGTAGGCGAGAACAGTGGGAAATCCAGACATTCTAACATCCTTACATACGAAATAAACTTTAGCTAAGCTGAAACGGAGACGCTAATGCTCTCGCTCGGCCAATTATTTCCAAATGTAAACTAATGTCGGAACCACTTACGCCTCTGCTCGTGATATTAGGACAATTATTTTTTAATTGGTCAGAAGCTGTCCAACTCGCTGCACAAAACCGAGTCAGTCATAATTAGGTTTTACAGTTAACCTGCGCTGTTCCCAATTCGAATGAGTTGTGTTTTGAGACCTCGGTTACTTTATTAGCTTTCCGGAGTGTGTTTCAAATTAGTGATTTATCTACTTAGTAAATACATTACCAGCGTCAAACAACTATGTCCTAAAGCGGTGGTTCCAGAAGCCTAAAATTTTGTACAGAGCGTCTTCACGTAATGCATATAACTAGTATAAGTTTTTTATAACATTAGGTAATTATTAGAGCTGGGTCGTTACGCGTTTTCAATGAAACGAAACGTCACCGTTTCTTTTTGACAAGTAACCGTTTCGAAAACAAGTTACTTAAAAAACAGTTTCTTTATTATGGCGTGGTTTCATTAGTTACTAGGTGTAACGTTATTTCGAGAACCAGTTTTTCAGAAAATGTTTAGTTAGCTATTCTAAAACTATTTTAATCAAGAATCGTTCTTTCGTTTGTCTTTCGAGAAAATTTTGCTAACATAATGGTATCGGCTACGTGTAGTAGCAGGTTTTAAAGAAACTGTTATTACATATGGCAAGAAACCGTTACTCCGTTTCTTTATAAGAAACGGTTTCTCGAAACTGTTACAGAAAATAACGCCCAGCTCTAGTAATTATGATAACCCATTCTCTCCAGTCCAAGGAGTAAGTAATCGTGCAGAAGTCTTTTTTGTGTAAAAAAAGATCCCACTGGGTCGAGGTGTATTCCGTAAGGGGTATCATAGGTTAGGTTTGTAGTTTGGACGAGTATAATTTATAAAAATTTGAATAATTGATGGTTTTAGAGACATTAAATGCTTTCGATTCTAAAATTATACGTCCCTGATGAAAGCTCCATATAGCCTATAGGTATGTATTTTAGGTAGAGTTGAATACGTGAAAACTTTTTAGGTGTTTAATTGAATAAGCTTCATTGAATGTGTCGGCTAACGATCTTCCCAATTGCCTTATTTGAATATAAAGTTAGTCAGCCAATTGGAGGGGCTACGGAAATCAAATTGCGGTAGTCGCTTACTTTAGTTTGAGTTAGATTAGAGAAGCGGATCGGGCCGAGACGAGTCGACGCCGGGGGCTGGTAGAGATTCAATCGAGATTTCGAAGTCCCGCTTGTGTGATTCATAGTCATATTGAATTCGGTACAGGGGCCTAATTGAATTCACTTGGACCTACGGCCATTAGCGATGTGTCACTATTTTAGAGTTTAAGAAAAAAATTCTTTAATCAGAATAGTAGTAGCGGCTTAAACTCACTTAACGGGCCGAAACGTTTCGAACTCGTTTCTTTAAGGCTCTAGGGGACCCTCCGCCATCGCCGCGGAGCTATACGGAAAGCTGTCCCTGATGAAGACCTTTATACGAGTTCGAAACATGACAGGTCGTTCCTGACAATTTTTACGTGAGTTTAAGCCGCTTATCATAAGTTCGTGATGTCTAACGAAAGTTTTTATAAGATTATTTAATATAAATAGCAGCACCGCGCGGTGTTACCCGCTCGTCCCACGAGAACACTACATTTTCCGGGATATAAAGTAGCCCATGTGTTAATCCAGGGTGTCAGCCAGCTTCATAAATTGGTCCAGCCGTTTGAGCATGAAGAAGTAACAAACATACACATAAACACACTCACAAACTTACGCCTGTATAATATTAGAGAGAATTAGACAGGGTTGAGTCTCCTGAATCATGCTGCATACATACCTACATACTTGTCCTTAAAAACATGTATTATTTACGATACCCAGTTCCTTTAGACGAGACATGTCGAATGATGCAATCTTGGCGTTTAAGCGAATACATTATTACTAGATTTGCAACTGTTAACAATAGTATTAATCATCTTTGGATAATAAATGCATAATAAACAGCTGCCTTTAATACAAAATTGCATATGATTAATACTTAAAACACTGCCGATGCGGTTATACATATACAGGTGAGGTCAACCAATTAGCGTTAATTCGTATTAAGAATGATTGTCAGAAGGTTCTAAATCTCGAACCAAAATATGCGCTTGAACTTCTCAGCACTACTGACGATGCCATTTGCCATTGCATTTTTGTACGCCGACTTTTCAGAATGAATTGGCATTTTCACAAGCGTCATCAATTCAGGTCAGCACATAATCGAAGCCATCGCCTAATATTTTACACCGGCAAAATACGCCGAGGGAGATTAACTTTGACATGATTAACGAGATCGGGATGTTCAGGTCGTCTATTGAGCCTCAACAACCCTGTTAATTAATACTAAAATTCATGAGACCTATTGTAGATGACCTGAATATGTGTATTTCGCCTGCCATAAGTGGACGAAATCAAAGAGCATATTTTTTTTATTTTTTATTTTTTTTTATTCAAAATAGCCATGCATTTAACCTCGATTGCACCTGATGTTAAGTGACAATAAGGCCTAAGATGGAGCATGCTTGGCTAGAAGATGCCTATTCACTCTCGACTTGAAGAGATCCAAGTTATATTTTTCAGGAAACAGGTCACAGGAAGAGAGTTCCATTCCTTAGCTGTCCTCATAAGGAAAGCAAAGCATATAATCACTAGACTAAATGATCTTATTGGATTTTGTTTTAATTATTTCGCCTTCCATTGGCTCCAAACGTCAGTCGAACTCTGCCTGTATCGAGCTGCAAAAATAGTATAAGTACCTAACGACTAAGCAAAGCTTGTACCATGGGTACCTACTAGACGACGATATACATAATATATAAATACGTAGATAACCTACGACCCAGGAACAAATATTCGATTTCTTCACACAACACAAATATTTGCCCTGGCCGAGATTCGAACCAGGACCGCCGGCTCAGTAGGCAGGTGCGCTACCAACTGCGCCAACCACGTCGTCTAGCGTAGTTAGATAATATATGTCCGTGCTAAATACCAGAGTGAGCGTTCATATATAAAATTATCGTCTGAAAACATTATCAGTGAAACTAAGCGCTTAGTCAACGTTATCACGCCTACTTACCATACAAAGCGGAATAGTAGCTCGAAGATGCTGGGGAACACGAGATCGTCCGAGGCGGCCAGCCATTTTCGCCCTAGAAGCCGGAGCGCCGGCATTCTGGAACAAATAGAAAAACATCCTTACTAACGCTGCTTCAGAGGTGAGATTCGAAAAAAGAGCTATTGTTAATTTAGGGACAACCTGACACCCATCCGCCTAATTGCTTTGTATAATGCGGCAGTTTAATAATCTTACGGTTGTAGCAAACGACTTAGGCTACCGCAAAGAGGTTTTGTAAACAAAGGACATAAAGCCGTTTTTTTGCCTTAGGATTTCGACTACGCATTAGATATCTAGTTAGTGACTAATGCGTTATATTTAGCGGGATTGAAGTCATTCGATCAATCGTCTGGTTAGTTAGTGGAGCGTGCCTTTTGCGAAACGAAAGTATTTGCGGCGGGCAATCGACACAAGTGGAATAGTGTTTCTACCGCAAACAACCTATTTGCAACTGGAGTACGTGAGTTGATTAAAGCTTATAAGGGATCCGATCTCCAGCCTATGTAAATAAGACAAAACAGTTGTCCTACCGTAACATCTTGTAGTCCTCCTAACAGAACTTTAACACTGATGGGTATAGAGATAGAGTAAGGCCGTGTAAGCGCATGCTGGAGCCTTCGGGAACGCTATAAGTAGGGACTCACGACCATCTTCTTCTTCTTAGTCGTTTCACTCTTTACAGAGCGGTCATGATCAACTGCTACTACAATTATAGTAGAGTTGTTAGTCCGCTGTTTTCTAACATAATTGTGCGCATCGGGTTACAAGCATGAAATTTCTACCATAGATAGAGTGTTCCACGGTGATTATTTTCAGATGTGGAGGGAAGTCAGATTCGTCCCCTGTGAGGCGCGAGAGTAAAGTGAATAGGGCCAAGTATCCCTCTTTTCTTTCTTTATTGCTGGTCAGTTAACTCTACCAGGACGTGTTTGGTATCGTTTCCGTGTAAAACAAATATCAGAAAGAAATTTTTTATGTTATTTTTGTACAGTTCTATAAAAATATGAGTGTATGGCCGAAAAGGTAAAAATCACAACAAGTTTTTTTATTCAGCGAGGTAAATTAGTTCAATTTCGTGAACATTTTCAAAGTATTATTATTATTTTAAAAAGCTCATTTAATCTAGTTTCTAAAAATATATGCATGTTGGGCACTTCTCATACAAACAGTAGCTTAAAATATATCTTTACGTCGGCGTAACCAACGTAAATCTCCGAACGCATCCTATTTCGCTTCATTAAATACATTAAATAATGATTATTAACATGCTTTTACGTATAATATTTACTATATACGTCCTAGAAAAACCAATTATTGCAATTAAAAAAAATATATTTTGCTAATGTATCACGAGCACACGGGCTAATCTCAACATCAACAATTTATTTAAGTTACTGTTTGTATGAAAAGTGCCCAATATGTATATGCTTTTAGAAACAAGATTAAATTTGCTATTTTGCAATATTTTTGTTTGTTGTAAATATTCAGGAAATATAACTAATTTATCTCCCTGAATAAAAAAAACTTGTATAAACTCACGTAAAAATTGTCAGGAACGGCCCGACATGTTTCGAAATCATTTGGAGCTCTTCATCAGGGGTAGCTAGGGGTAGGGTTAGCAGCACGGATAGCTACCCCTGATGAAGAGCTCCAAATGAGTTTATACCGTTTTTATGATTAGTAAAGATGTCTCACGATAGTTTTAATAACATTAAAAAAAAATTGTTGTGATTTTTACAATTTCAGAAATACAACCATATTTTTATATGGTACTATGAATAAATAACAACAAAAATAAATTGCTGATATCTGTTTTACACGAAAACGATACCACACAAGTCCTAGTAGCGTTATCTGAGCAGTAATATAAAAAGAAAAAGAGGACTCTTTTGTCCTATTCACCCCGCTTTACGGGATGAATCTGACTTCCCTCCACATCTGAAAACAATCACCGCAGAATACTCTATCTGTGGTAGAAATTTCGTGGTTGTATCCCGATGTACACAATTTCGCGACTTAGCAAAATGTACTAGAACACGCAGGCTAAGCTCATCATCAACATTTTTTTCAAGGTATTTTTTGTATCAGATGTGCCCAATATGTATACATTTTTAAAAACAAGATTAAATTAGCTGTTTATTAATATTTTTTTAAATTGTAAATATTCAAGATAGATAATTAATTTATCGTGCTGAATAAAAAAAACTTGTTGTGATTTTTACCTTTTCGGCAATAAACCCAAATTTTAATAAGAAACTACATATTCTTAAATAACATAAAAAATTAATAGCTGATATCTATTTTACACGAAAACGATATCGCACAAGCCCTAATAGCCTTTACTGATCAGTAATAAAAAAAAGAAAAAGAGCAGTACTTGGTCCTCTTCACCCCGCTCTCCCACCACACAGGGGACGAATCTGACTTCCCTCTACATCTGAAAATAATCACCGTGGAACGCTCTATGTGTAGTAAAAATTTCATGCTTGTAACCCGATGCGCACAATTTCGCGGCTTAGCAACTCTACTATTAGAGGCGATATGATATTACGCTAGATTTCTCACGATTCACAGTGCAAAGGTCCGCCCATAGCCGATTTGATCTGGTCGGTCCATCGCATGGGTTATCTTCCACGTGATCTGGTTCCTTCTACTTTGCTCTGGACGACGAGAAACTCTATGGATTTATTTTTTCGCCTTGAAACGCAATAATAACCATAGGCAACGTTTATTTTTTACAGTTCAACGGAGTAAAAGAAACGCTAATTATGGTTAATGATTGTTTACGTGTGTAAATCATGGTGTTTTACTATACGATGTCGATTCTCTCATCGTTTCAAAGCGAATTTCATCACTATTTTATACTATATTACAAATACAATGATACAGAAAACAGATAAAAAAAGATGTGTAGCATATTAGTTACCTATTTCAGAGTGTGTCACTCCGGCATGGCACAGCACAAGACACCAGTTCAAACCTGGTTAGGGTCTACAAACTGTTTCGATCTTTGTATTTCTCATATGCCTCATGATAGACCTTGGTTTTTGGGGGCCCCTGCGGCATTAGGAGCCCTGCGCACGGGCAACGTGTGCCCTTATAGCAAAAACGGAACGAAGAGCAAATCGATTTTAAATTTGATGCGTTGACGCATCTCGTATACACGTAACCAATAGTGTTTTACGTAACCATCCACCTTGTATGAGTGCGAGTGTCGTCTCAGTTCCGTCTCGCTGGTCCATTTCCTCGGCCACTGAACCCGGATTGAGTATTTCGGGACGAAACGCATTCAATACCGTGGACTATGTTTACCCGTTTCCCCTAAAATGCTCGGTCAGTAGGGAACGTATTTTTAAACAATGCTCCTTCACCTAGTTGTTCCGTTTCGTTTAAAATGTAGGTGGGTTGAAGTAAAAAATACTACGCAACTCGAGGAACGAAGAGCGCTGAACGCTTTTAAAGCAATAAACAGAATCGAATCGCGAAAGTAAAACCAAGTTTTGAATTTCCAGGGTAAAATTAGAACGAATTTTTAGGTGATCAAATGTTTGATGATATTTATATACATTTTTTGCTACACCTTGTTTTTCTTAGTAAATTATTGTCCATATTGTTAAACCTAATTATCAGACATCGGAGTTGCTATATCGATAAATTCACTTATCGATCATTTTCACTATGCTAGTGATCGATCTGAGCACCTCTAGCGTATACGCGAGTATTTATCCCGTCTCTTTCTGTGCAGTAATGACGAGTAGCGCTATGTCGCGCGACAAGAGTAGCGAAGCATAGATGTGCTAGATCGGCTGCCACTTCGTTTGTAAATGTGTATTTATTTTGTAAACATATAAATAGCGGACGATCGTCATTTTGACAATAGTAAATAGGAAAAATAATTCTGTAATACTCACTGAAGAAAAATAAGAGGATGACTGAAACTTTTAAAGATCCTTTTAAAATAAATAAGATCAAAATGTAGTTACCATTTCTTATTCATATACATACTTTCAATAAAACTATATTTATACAAACAAACAAAACATGTAGCAACCAAAATTAAATGGTAAAGTATTTATAATTATAAGTTAGGTTATCGGTATGGAAATGCCTATCTGTTCCTCTCAATATTCCAACGACTGCTTATCATAATCACAATGTGTTTTTAATATAAAGCACCTTGTCTTACGTGAATGGTACCCTTTTCGAGTGGTATTTATTTTTTATCGATCTGTGCAGTACTGTGAGAGAGTAACAGGTGACGTTATGCCGCGCGACATATCTTGAAGCGACTTCGCTTGTCGCGCGAGTCAGCATCTCCGATCTAGCTCGCAGTATTGGAAGGAAAGTGACAGGTAGTTTTTGTCGTGTGACAAAGAGTCGCGTGTCAAAGTTATGCTAGTGCTGGAGCCCAATTCGTTTGCCATCGACCTATAGCTGTTTCAGTGATGTATTGGCGATGAACATATCGCCGAAACATCGATCTTTAAATTCGAGCTGCATTTAATGACATTGCCAAGTTGGTACGTAAAGGTAACAAATAGAACACGTCGTTAAAGTAGACATATCTCGAACAATGTCATTAGAATCGTCTATTTACGTCCCAGGTTAACGACTGAATGAACTCTAAAGCCCGGAATTTCCGTCAATGAGGAATATCCTCGGATTAGATAATTGGGTCGGCTTATCGGTTCGGTTCATGATGCACGCTGTGTTATCTCTAATATTATCGGTCAATATACTCGCGTCTGATTTGATTTTGTTATGAAATAAATATTTTAATGTCAAGGAGGAACACCAAGGTTTCTTTTCCGCGCAAGAGGTATAGGGTCTTTATAACCCGATACAAGTATGGCTATACATATAATTACAAGTTAACTTAATTGCCGCAGCGAACGTGTTAATTGCGTTGTGATGACGACAGTGTAGTTTCAAGTGTAGTGCTTATTTTTGTCTTTTAGAATTTCATACGAAACCAAAATAAAGTATTTTAAAGTATTTACTAGTACCTACCCTTGATGCTCTCTGTACAATTCAATTTCCGATTTGCACCAACTTCTAGTATCTCAGTTTGGCCCTATGGTTGACTGGCAGAAAATGCCATTTGGCATTAAGTCCTTCATTTGTACTGACTTGTTTTGTGCATTATTATAGAAGTAAATAAGTCGATACTTTCGTATTTAATAACAATAATGTTTGAGTAATTAAAGTAATTAATTACAATAATGTTTGACTTTGTTTCATCTCAATAAAACAAAGTAATTAACCACAAATAATAATACTTGAGAAACATACATAAAATTCCCGACCCATCCCGACGAACTGTGTGAACCTGCTCTTTTAAAGTCGGTTAAACGGTGAGGCTTGTTCCTAAGTTGGTTATCAGCCGTTTTATCTCACCCACCTGTGTTGCTAATGCACGTCTTTCGTGTTTAAACAAATCGGCTCGGTCAATCCGCACGTAACATTTTTTGTTCTTCGTCTCCCGCCAGAAAGTACCGTACTGCGGTTATTTTAGTTCGAGCTCTCGAAGGCAGTAACAGTAAATCTGGCGTACAGCTAGACATGAGATTACGATCAAAACAAGCACAAGATGCACCCGATTGACGTCACTGCGGGTCGATGGCCGGGTTTGCTGCATTTAACTATGCACTCGAGGTGAAGGTACTGCCGTTTAAAAGGAAAACGCAACGCATATGATTCGGTACAGCGATCATAACTAGATAAATTAAGTGCCCACTTTGTCGCAGGAATAGCTGGAATTAGTCAATATAATATAATTAAAAGTATCACTCAATATGACACATGGCATAATGATACAGGGAAATATTTCGTCATTTCTATCATACTTCTGAGATCTCGTCTCCGCTGTACTGCCTGAGATATTTACTTTAGCATTAGCATGTGCTCCTTTTTGCGTTTCATTCCCGTTAGCTTTGAATGTATTCTAATTCCTTAGTCATAACCATAAACCCGGGATCGTACATTGCGAGCAAAATCGATACAAAATTGAAATGACGTATGACAATGACAACTAAGCACTTCAATACATTTTGCTCGCATTTAACGAACTTTGGTCACACATAACATTCAGGATACGAATCATATGGAGCAGTACAGTGTATGAAACAGACACGACCAAATTATCAATTTATTTTCAAGTCCTTCCTTCTTTCCCCGTTAAAACAACATGTCAGCGTCGCTTAATGGAACTCGATTAGCAAACATCGATTTATGTATATGGCAGCTTTAATTAGGATCCTGCTTTGTTATCATTTTACATACCTACAAAATATTTGATATACCTACCTATGTACATGCATTTCCGTTGTCTGCTTTGCTACATTATAAACATCAGGCGTAAACTTACAACGTAGAATATGGGTATTTACGCATCGAGCGGTCATTGAAAACATCGGATTGCGGCTGGTACGATAAATTTTGTTTGTCATTAGGTAATTCTAACCTTGGCTGACATTCGACGGCCATGGGGGAATCATAACTGGTCAGAAACTCGTTCGTTTCATTTGCTTTAGAGTTAGAGACGTTGATGAAACCCATATACGCCAATAGCTTTTCATATTAGCGTTGATCTAGAGATCAGTGGATAAAATGTAGACCCTGATGCCTGTTTTTAAACCCTGTGTTATGTTTGTAATTTTTTTTTTTCGCTTCCCAAAGATACGAAAAAAAAAAAAAAAATGTCATGTCGGGTCGGGGTGAACTAGTTAGAGGGGGGGGAGTAAGTTTTTAGATAAAACTAGAAGGTGCTCCCAAACTTCGTCCGCTTGGAAAAACAGTCATAACCCTCTTTTCTTCTTCTTCTTCGTAATAGTTGATCCGCACCTACCCGTACCTATACTATATATACATTTTTCGAAATTGGTCCAGCCATCTATAGTCCATTGAATAAAAAGTTCTAGAGTGCGTGAGTTAGTAACGTAAGATGTTTCTTCGGAAACATGTCAAGAGTCCCTAGGTAATAAACATACTAAAACCCCGGGACACTAGGAGGAGCCCCGGAGTGGGGGGAGGGGGGGAAAGGGTCCATTTTTTTCATTTTTCGCTTAAATCTCAAAAACGGTACATGTTAGAGAAAAACTTTCAAGGAAAAGTTGAAAGGCCATAAAATTATCTACAAGTTGTACCTACATAATTTCTTCCTATATCCTACCGTTTCTGAGTTACACGCAGTAAAAAATGATTTTGGCTCAAACAATTTCCCCATACTACATACCCATGTTTATCACATCAATCGATCAAAAAATATTTCTTTCTTCCAAAAAACTCAAATGTGCAACTTGTGACCGGTACTGATAGATTGCTCTTAATTAGGTCTATAATTGGTAAAGTAAACACATTCCTCCATGGAAGCCTTTAGGAGGAATCGATTGTCAAAATATTATAATAGGGTAGTTTGAGTTACTGAACTTGATCTTTTTATTTTTCTTCCAAAAAAACTCAAAAGTGCAACTTGTGACCGGTACAGATAGATTGCTCATAATTAGGTCTATCATTGATAAAAATACCAGATTCCACCACGGAGGCGTTTACGGGGAATTGAATTTTATTAGGGTAGTTACGATACTTGAACTTTTTATTTTTTTTCTTCCAAAAAGCTCAAAAGTGCAACTTGTGACCGGTACTGATAGATTGCTCTTAATTAGGTCTATCATTGGTAAAAAAAACAAATTCCTCCATGGAAGCCTTTAGGAGGAATTGATTGTCAAAATATTATATTAGGGTTTTCGAATTTTTCACCTTTCATGGGATGTAGCTCGAAAACGGCTGCGAATAGAAAAAAAATATTTAGGTACAACTTGTAGATAATTTTATGGCCTTTCAACTTTTATTTGAAAGTTTTTCTCTAACATGTACCGTTTTTGAGATTTAAGCGAAAAATGAAAAAATGGACCCTTTCCCCCCCTCCCCCCACTCCGGGGCTCCTCCTAGTGTCCCGGGGTTTTAGTATGTTTATTACCTAGGGACTCTTGACATGTTTCCGAAGAAACATCTTACGTTACTAACTCACGCACTCTAGACCCCCCTTGGAGGGACTCATTCAATGGACTATCTAGGCGTGATGAAGGGAAAAAGATATCATTTCCAATTAAGATAAGATTACTAATGATATCATCGAACTGGCTCATTTTTTATCAAGCATAACAAAATACCGCTGCATATTTTACATAAACAAGTCATGAAATTAACATTTATACGATTGGGAAGATCATAATCGTAAAACATCATTGTTTTCATAAGCAATAGTTTACACATAAGTGTAAATATCTAGTATATTACAAAACTAGTTTTATCTAAAGTCTGGAGAAGAGAGATTGAGAGAACTGAGTTCTGTTTCCAATCTTCGGTACGGTAGGTCTTATCCGGAGAGACTCGTGAAGCTAAGAGTAAATGTTTTGTTTTGTTTGCGCTCTGCAATCTGGGAGTGCCCGAAATAAATAAAAATCTTGCAATTTTATTTGGAAGTATTGCTTGGTCTAAAGGTCTTAATGATATTGGGAGATATGTAGAAAATACATTCTTAAACACATTTGTTACCAGAGAGTTCACAGTTACTTTGGACACAGCCCGCAGATAAGAGGTTGTCCTACTTGGAGAAGCTAGTGTTGCTGGAAAGGAAGATAACCGAGGGACGGACCAAGCTTAGAATAAATATGCCAAGAAACCTAGCGCTTTTAAGTGAAGCCAGCACGTCTAGCATGACTTTGAGACGCGATTCTTTGTCACACGACAAATACTACCTGTCACTTTCCTGTCAATACTATGCGAGCAAGGCAGGTGATGCTAAATCGCGTTACAAGCGAAGTCGCGTCAAGATGTGCTAGCCCCGCAGTATTGGTTAGCCAGGAGCTAAGTTTCATCCGTGTGAAAGGGCATCATCTTTCGCAAATCTATTGTATGAAGACTTTCTTTCTACGCGTACTTATTCTAAGCGACCAAGATGCTGTGGGTTGTTCGGTTTCAACAGGTTTAGAAAAAAACCGAAGACAACTAGCGATAGTATAACAGAACTTATTTTTATTAAAGCAATAACGTCTGCTAACGTAAACTAAATGTTTACAAATGAAGCGAAAATTGAAAAATTTAATGATTCGGACAGGATCTTTACGGTAGATGGCGCTGCGATGCCACCCTAAGGCATGTTGAAGCAACTGGTTGAAAAATTCAATGGCTCTGACATCTGATTCGGTGGTCCAATTGGGGAGGACGCTCGTGTTGGCCCGGAAAGCCTTTGGAAACGCAGGTTCGAATCCTGTCCGAATCATTAAATTTTTCAATTTTCGCTTCATTTGTAAACATTTAGTATAACAGAAGTCACCAAAACCGCGTCGATAGTCGATAGTCGATAGCTGCTATATAAAAAAATACGTATTATCTTAGCAGATTCTCCACTTGTAATCATAAGAGTTATACTTGTAGTATTATTATTGCCTGCCTATCATAAGTTTATTACTTTATTATCTACAAACCAAATCGTAATCTTGTAAATCTTATCAGACTTGTTCACTGATCTACATACATGAAATTGGATGAGTACCGATCGTATTGCCGTCGATATTGAAATAGGTACTTAATTCTCAGTTTCGCGCGCACGGCCGATCCAACAACCATCTCATCACGTAGCGTCTTTAAGCCAGATTAATTGATACACGGATTGTTGGAGAAACTACATCGTATTGCTAATATTTCCTAATTACACCAAATTGAAGCCCATCAGATAACGGTTACGCGCAGACATATTAAAAACAACATGACAAGAGACATTATAGTGTTTACGATAGGCTAAAGTATAAAAATAAGTTTATCTTACTAATAGAGGCTATTAAGATAATATACCAATTCTGGAAGAGCATGTCCTCCTGACAGAAGGTGTATATATAACACCTACTATTAGGAGTCCTCAACACTTATATTCATTATTTGTTTTCTTTTGAACCAATAAAAATCTATTTTATTTGACATCGCCGCCTGCCAGTTAGACCGGCTGCTGAAAAGTCTGTTTTTACGGTTCCGTACATAAAGGGTGCTGCCGGAACCCTATTACTAAGCCTCAGCTTTTACTTTAAGCTAGTTTTTTACTCATAGCACTGAATACTTAATAGTACTAACTATACCTACATACTCATACTGACAATTCCTGTTCTACCTGACATTGCATTTTATGATTCTATTATTATTGACGTAGGTATGTTATGATTATGATGGTGTAATTGAATTAATTGAATGATTACCTATTATTTAATTTTATAATTAACACAAATTATAACCGGTCTAACGCGATATTTCTTATTTACCTTCATAATGTACCTTGATTATGTGTACAAAGCGCGAAAGTTTAAAGTGTCATATTTAATTTTATTAAAAAAATTACTTAGCATAATTTATAATGTAATTTGTTATTATGAAATAAATAAATCTAATTCTAAATATAAATCACTGTCTGTCTATCAGTCCGTCTGTCACAAGGCTGTATCATAATCAAAACAAACAAAATATATGGAGACATGAAATTTTCGTGTAGCCGCTATAACAACAAATACTGAAAGATAAAAAAATTAAGAATTAAAGGGAGTTCCCATTCAAATATGCTAAGGGACCTATCCTTCGTGTATCCGATTTCCGATTCACTGGCTTCACTGCTTGATCTTTGAATCAATGGTTCAAGTAACATATTTATTTGTGCATCATTTTCATCATCTTCAGCATTGAAAAATACCCCACATTTGGTCTAGTAAATAGGAATAAACGCTATATCCGAGTACATCAGGTAGAACGTCCCGTGAGCCAGATTAATTGCTACACGGGTTGTCGGATGGAGGACTAATTGAGAAACACTCCTGCTGTTTAGTGGTGGTAGCTAATGGTAATATTCCCAAGGCGGGTATTTTTTCATGCAACTAGTTACATTACCAACTATAAGAAATTTGCAGAAAGATATAGAAACAAATAGTATGTTCTGTGCACTTTATTTATTGCTGTTTCATATTCGAAAAGAAGAAAATACGTAGCTTTCTTCAGAAAATAACTATGACACTCTCCGAACAAAGCTCTATAAAAAAATTTACCACCGCGGCATCGTCTAAAATAAGATATTAGGGAAAAATAAATAAAAGAGTCCCTTCGAGACCATGTAACATCACCCAAAATGTCGAAGTAATTAGATAACACTTCTTTTAACGCGATTACCTCCCGTTTTGTTACAATACTGTGTGAAAATCGTGTAAGTTTAACCTCCTGAGTTCCAATCCTACACATAGTACATACACATAGTACTTCAATTCATAGTTAACTGTCAATCTATTTGTCATAAGGCTTAAATTAAACTGACAAATTATGAATACTGGTCGTCAGGAGGTTAAATCCCTATAAGAAAGAAAAGGTTAGAAAATTATAATAAGAACCTATGTATTAGTAGGTAAGTTGCATAAAGTAATAGTGGCGACAACCACTATTACCATTAGCATTTTCTATATAAAACCGGAGCAGATATAGTAGACCTACTGTCAAAACAGTAAGTTCGTTTAACTGAAAAGTCACGACCCAGCTCTACATGCATTTCTTGCAGCCGACGTAGAATTACATTAAACTACTAAGAATCGTGTTCTTTGGACGCCACGCCATTAGGCACAAACTAACCAAATAACGATTATCCCTAAAGTCTCGTCTTCGGATCGTTACTAGTAACATTGGAAATAGGAACAATACGATACATCACTACCACTAGCACCTTAGCTGCGTGCCCATTATTCGACTGTTGTTTACGCTGACACTGGAACCCTTTGTATAGCTAACATTGTTTTTCTGGATGTTTATCTCGCTAACACTTGTACAGATGAAACGTTTTTTCTTGTTTATAGCTTGTTTCAGGTTTTACGTACAAACAAGAAGACGTATACGCGCCAATAAACAAATTATATGAGTATAGGTATATTAAGTAAAAAAAAACATCAATTGCACTACCCAAATGTTGTCTGGAAGGGATCGATTTTTAGCGATAATACCGCCTGTTGTCTACCTTTATTTATACATTGTATTTGTTGTTTCCTTTTGTAAACTTTTATTGGTGTGCAATAAAGTACCTATTGTTATATTGTATTGTATTGTATCGGCGCGCGCCATGATGTTTGGAAATGCCACAACTTCGGCGGGAAACGGCAGCGGCGATCGGTGGGAGCGGAAGGTCCGATCGCAGTTTCTCACTCTCGCGTATGGCCGCCGCTCGCCGCTGCCGCTTGCCGCCAAAGTCATGGCTGGGCCGTTTAGTTGACGCGCATTCATAGCCACTCGCGTAGCGTACCTACTCGCATACGCATCGAGATTTTTTTAGAATTTATGGTTGTGTTTTTAATTATCATGTTTTCGAAATATCAAAGAAAATTACGTCGAATCCATTAAGGTAATTTCTTACTGCGACACGGTTGCGGCGTAAATGTCTTTAATATAAACTGAATTTTATCTCAAATACTCTTGAAACCCACGCAAAAGGCGACAATTCACTTAAATAAGTAGAAGTTGCCGGCTTTGTCTGAGGCGCTAACTGAGAGTTAGTATCTCACAAAAGTGTGTATATTACTAGAAAATATATGTTGGTTAGGTCCTTCTGGTGTTACACGATCCCCTCGTGTGTCCGGGCGCATCAATAACAGGATAAACTGTGCTTTATTGAGCTATCAAGGGATTACGTCTAGGGAGAAATCTTGAGGTTTAACTCTGGGGTGTCTTGCTGTGTTTACTTGAGAAATATATAAATGAATTAGACAGGAAATGTTCGCATAGCGCTCTCACTAAGTAACCTGAACTTTAAACTGAATTTTCACTGAAATTTATATTATTGCTTTGCTTATCTGCGATATCGATCTATCAGCCACAGCTGAATATAGGCCTTCCCTATAGTACGTCACGAAGTGCGATCCCGTGTAGACCACATCCATCTACTCCTTGCGACCCTCACGAGGTCTTTCGTCCACCTATCCACGGAGTATATATTCTAGAATATTTTAATCTAACTTTGTAACTTTTAAATAAACTTAAATATCAATTGGCCACCCGCGGGAAATGGAGAATGTAAAATTAATTAACAATTTGTAAATTAATATATGTAGCAAGCGTAAACTTCATAATTAAGTTTTAAAAAGTCGCACTCGACGCTGAGCTGAGGTCGTTACAGAAGTCCAAAGCGCTAAAATTAAAAAGTAAAGCAGCTCGTTTCTTTACCATTAACCTCGGATAAACATATACCTATAGTACACTTTGTATGTACTCCTGTATACACTCGTATGACGTCACGTCTACCGCTACTGCTGTATAAAGGGATCAACCCACAGACCACCCCCACTAGACGGAGCATGTAAGGCGACCCGTAGGCGACCCGCGCGCACCAACGATATGGTACGGGCAGAACATTAAAGTATCAACACGGCGGCCACCGTTTAGTTGCGTTCATGTTTATGAGGTCTCTCTAAATCACTTAAATAATTAAAATTACCATTTAATTTAATTTACCATGTTATTTATTTAATTTCTTTTTTCGTTGACGTACGCATGGATCATAAACAAGGGCGCAACTAAACGGTGGCCGCCATGTTGATACTTTAATGTTCTGCCGTACCATATCGTTGGTGCGCCCGGGTCGCCTTACATGCTCCGTCTAGTCAAAGAATATATATACTAATGGTCTAGTGGGGGTTGTCTGTGGATCAACCAGACGAGACGCATAATCCGTGGACAAACCGTCGTGAATAACATCAATTAGAAATTAAATTCCATAATTTATCATACCTACATATTAGGGCTTGTGCACAAATCACGTGAGGTTTTTTCGGCTACTTTTTGACCCCCCTCCCCCCTGGTGATATTTGGTGAGGTTCTTTGCTAACCCCCCCTCCCCCAGACTACCTCACGTGTATTTTTTTTTTGCCAGAATTTCGTAAAATAGTTTCGCCAAATTTTAAGTATTTAACAAGTGAAGATTTATTTTTAACGAAACCGAGAAAAAATATCGATTTTTCTTAGTCTTCTTTCATAGTAGAAAAATACACGTGAGGTCTCCTTATACCCCTCCCTCCCCCAACGTGATCTTTCGTGATTTTTTCGCGACCCCCCTCCCCCCTATCGAACCTCACGTGATTTGTGCACAAGCCCTTATGCACTCTAAAAGCCGTAATAGACGATCGAACGATCCGGCGGACCGATAGGGACGCAGCTATCTGTTAAAAAGAGATAGTAATATATATCTCTCATTCTAACAGATAGCAGCGTCCCTATCGGTCTGCCGGACCGTTCGATCGTCTGTTACGGCTTGTATATAGCCGCCTAAATGGTAGAATAGGCTGCCTGACTACAGAAGCGGAGCGGAGCGGAGCTGTGTAAAATGGACCAATCACATTCCTCGGATTTAAATGCACTTCTTTTGAGCTTCACAAAGGCGCAGCCTGACTGCTAGATTCGTTCATTTTGTCCGGTCCGCCTTTTTATAATGTTTTGTTCGATCCTTCGTAAATGATACAACAATGATTTTTTCATCATACCTGCAAACAAGGGTTAAGGGTTTACATGCTAGAAAAGCGGGCGGTAAGTTGTAAATTACGCCCTAGGGCGGTAAGTATTTTTTTATCACACTTTAAGGGTTTACATGCTACAAAACCGGGTGGTAAGTCGTATATCACGCCCTAGGGCAGTAAGTAATTTTTGGTATTGACTATTATTTATTACTTTTGTTTTATTTCCTTCAAAGTGTGATGAAAAACGTCGTACGTGACTCTGGTGGTAAAGGAATTCCAAACTCGTGTCATTAAAGCCCTCGACTTCGGCTTCGGGCTTCTAATAGACACTCGTTTGTAATTCCTCGTTTACCACCCTTGTTACGTAATGTACTATTACGTATTTTTACATCACAAATAGGAACTGCATCAAAAACAATCAAAATCAATAAAATAAAAAGCGCAACTTCTCTATAATTTTATCATGAAACATAATTCGTAATTTTAAGTTCAGCTTCGTAAACATAATTCGGGATGGTGGGTCCTTGTTTGTGTAAGTAATGCCATTAGTTTGTTTTTATACCTTGCGCAATATTACCGCGAATTTCCGACAAAGAGGACTGGATGGCGAAGGTGTTATAAAATGTATAATATCGTTTGGAAGGTCGGCGGGTAATCCGATTGGTTTGCATAATTTAGCTTCAAGTAGAATTGAAACTGAATTAGCGCTAATAAGAATAAACAGTGCTTATTTGAGTGTATATTGTGTTCATTGAGGGTTTTTTATTTTATATGAAATCCAAAATAAAATTAAATAATATGTGATTTTATAATTAAATGCATCTTAGAATGACTTAAAAAAAGGTTTCTACGAAATGAAACATCTTTAAAATATCCATCTATGAAAATATCTTTAACGAAATTGAATTTTTATACAGTTTTTAAACAACATTACTCTAAGTATTTGATATTTATAATACTAAACAGGGAAACTTTAAATAAACATGTCTTTTTCTTATCTTAAAACTTCTCATTGTGTGGAATTTGGCTGTGAACAATCGAACTTTTACTTTACAACAATACCAAAAGCACTCGTAAATTTGAACGAAATTAATTTATCACCGAATCCATTAGAACACATCCAGCCCACCGACTTGGCCCCTTTTCCCATTTATAATTCGGTGGGATACATAATGTAGGCTTTCTTCGGCGAACGTAATAAATCTTGTGGAAACGGTAGTCCTTAGTATTCCTGAGGAGTACCGATGAATATTTGATGGAAGTGCAGTAGTGGGCCGGGAACAATAAGAACTGCGATGCTTTAGCCTTGGATAAAGAGTTTGCAGTTTAATTATTAGCTGACTCAACTAAGAATAGTGTGCAAGAAGCGGAAAACGAAGCATGGAAAGCACCTTGCAACTTGGATTGGTAGTCTTGTGAGGATCGCCAGGAACCGTTAAATGCGGATCGGACATCGAGAAGATCCCAGAGAAAGAATCTTAGACGCCTTTATCCAACACCTACGGCACAACTGAGACGCGACACACTTTGTCCCGCGAAAAACATTGCATTCTTGACTTTCTTTGCCGTGGGAGAAAGACGGGTGACGTTGCGCGCGCAGCAAGCGTATCGTCAGAAGCCTGACACCAGTAGACGTTATTTTGACTGAGGAAGAAGCCATTTTTAACCGACTTCAAAAAAGAGGAGGTTCTCAATTCGAACTAATTTTTTTTTTATGTATGTTACTCGATATCTCCGAGAACCGTGAACCGATTTTCAATTTTTTTTTTTATCGAAAGGGTATAACTCCGAGTTGGTCCCGTTGACACTAAGTCGGGATCTGATGATGGAATCTTGGAGAAATCGAGGGAACTCTTCAAATGTTAAAGGGACATGTACGGCGCTTTCGGTAATTTATTAGTTTTACTGAAGTCGGTTCTATTTTTTGTTAAAATTTTACTTGTTCTTGTAGAATATGCGGTGGGGTGTATTTTGTAATTTGTTAATTTTGTTTACAAAAAGTCGAAGTCTATGTAGGTAAGTCTTTTATGCAATAATAGAGTAAAAACATAAAAAATAAATATGAATAAGCTAATTAAAATGGACAAGTTTTAATTGAAACAAATTGTATCAATCCCTGCAATAACGAGAGATATTGATAATTAACACTCAATTGATTGAAAACAAAAGCGGCTGCGAACGAAATCCCCCCGTAACGAATTGATCTTGTGAATAAGCCTGAAATCCAATTCGGCGGCCGAATGGATTACATCCAGCTATAAACAACGTACGATGCAAATGTCGCGATGATCCGTACAACGGGAGAGTAAACGGTCCAGTAGCTCTGCCACTGACTCGCTATGATAGCAATGCAAGTGTGTACATAAACATCTCTTACAGGGATAAACCCATATACACACATTTCGGCAACCCACCATCCACTTCCGCGCTCAACCAGATTTTTGCATGGTAGAATTTAAAAACATTGATTATATCAACTCAACTTGCTAGATGCTTTCGTATCCCAAAAATTTCACTTTCTTCTTCAAATAAACAAATATTATAATTAGCTTTGAACTTGTATGTAGTTACCATGCTATCGTGACAATACCTATACGGCAGGATTTTTGAGAAACCGGGATACCAAACCCTCATAAGTCGGCAGTTCATACTATGATAACTTATTTACGTCAGTTACGCGAATCGTTATAATACATTTAAATACGGTACTCTAAAAAGTAGCATTTTGCTAAATTTGTCTACTAACCCTTAAGTACCCAAAGGTATTAAGTAATTAGATTAAACGGAGTGGCAGCACATCCATTTAATATCTCTGTGTACTCTCCCCGTTCGTATTACCGCAGCGAATGAGCCCGAAAAACGACTTTTCTCATTTGGCGAACGTTTCGCTTGTTTCATTTCAACCGCCGACATGTTCAGTGACCTTTGCCGGTTAATCAAGCACGTGTCATTCGTTGCTAACGTTGCTTTTTACAAATGAAATTTTACATTTATTTTACCGTAGGTACCTACTGTAAAATAAAAGTAAAATTTCATCCCTGTATCGGACTTTCCCGAAATTTCTGTTTATCCTTAGGGAACTGCATTTTTAGTATAATATGAAATAGCTTAGGTCAATCTCCGATTTATGTTATTCTTCTTCTATGTTATATCTATCTTACAGTTAAATCACACCGATCACATAGAGGTCGCTAAGGAGTAAAGCCTTTTCAAATAAACAATGCAAAAATACACAAAGCATAAGGAAAAATTGGAAAGGTTGCTTGGGCGTTAGGGCGGCGGAAAATCGGCAATCCAGAGGTACCGGGATCGATTCCCGGTCTCTTCCACCAGGTTACGTATTTCAATTTTTCTTTGAGCTTTGATCTTTGTATCAATGGTTCACATTCACACCGATCCGTTAAATCGTTTCTATCATACCAATTTATATCAGAAAACTGGAGAAGCCAGTAAAGAGATATATACCTACTTTTACGTACAGGAAATTAATACATTTCGCGCCTGATGTTTTGCAGAAGACCATGTATGTACATACCACTGTGGTATGTACATACATGTCATGCTGTTTCTTTGCATTTTTATGAGAGAAACATAATTTTATAAAATCCATTAAGATTTCATCTTTATTGCGACATGTATTTAGAATAAAAAAATAATCTTGTTTGCCATTATAGCATGAAACAGTAAAAGCATTTTTGTGGAGAACAGTTACAAGTTCTGTTCGGCGGATAGGCATTTATCTTATCATTCTGCAATTTCGCAATACGTAACTGACCCGCCACAAACGTCATTATTCACAGAATTTTGAAATATGCCGTAGTGTTCATCCGATTTGCAAACCCCAACCGTTGGAGCGTATTAAAGGCATGGGACAAGTGCAATCAAACCTACCTTGCCCATGTAATTTTGCCCATATTGCATGAATGCATTACTTGATGACATGATGACAAAACTCATGCAATTTTACATGCATGGGCAAACGTTGTAACACAACCAAGAGGTTAATTTAAATAAAAATTAAATATGTAAAATGCGTTTACCAGGTAATGGTAAAAATCATTTTGAAAACCGTAAAACATACGTAAAAAGCACTTAACGCAACCGATCGGCAAAAATGGTAAAAAAATTCGATCAACATTTTCGATAGTTGTTTCATAAGGTCATCTCGAGACGAGGACAGTTGACCTCAATATCCAGAATTATGTATTTTATTACTATTGCAAACCAGTCCCTCTGTGGCGAGTAATTAAAAATCGATACGGTTGCGCTGCAGTTGCTATTTGTATGCATTGTTGCCACACGTCTGATTAAAGTCAATCGTCCAAATTGGTTCGTCTGCGACTTAAATATCGAAAGAGAATTGCAGCGATGTTTGCAATCGCACGTCATTCAATCGAACCATATTTTCAGTTTCAGTAGAAACGGTAAAGTTTGATTCCCAACAATACCTGATAGAAAATAAAGATTTAGATGTAATTTGAGCGGGAAAGCGGATGAGAAATTTATTTTACGTACTTTCGTGATGTCGTGATGTTAGCTTTAGATCTTAATATTTACTCAATCTAATAGAAAGTCCGATCGTATGTTTGTCAGTCCTTCGAGCAACAATGGAAAAGGGAATCAATATAATTTTCACTAGTGCATATAGTTGGAATATTGATCGGAAAGTGACGTAAGTTACTTTTTATACCAAAACCACACCATTATAAATTTATCCAAGAACAAGACACTTGTTTAAGAGTAGCGGGTGTCTCCATCTCACCCGCAAATGTTTCGTCGAACATTGCATTTCATACAATTTTCATTTCTTCGATGACTTTTTTTTCTTATAAGTAATCACTCGTCAATTACCAAAATTTTACGGTTTCGATGAAACATCTACCGAAAAATAAACCAAGATGTAACGAATGCCGAGAAACATTGGTAGGATTAGAACGAGCAAAATACATTCGCCGCGCAGGAAAAACCGCAGGATAATCGAAATGAGAAATAATCTCGACGTCTAATATCACAAAATCCCTTGAGCATATTGGGACGGATGTCTGCGAATATCGGCAGCGGTAATCAAACGATACGTATTAGGTTTCGTATCATTTTCAGCAGATTATATACCTAAGCGTCAGTGTGGGCGTCTAATTCTTGCTGAGATTATTTTATGTCTATCGGATGATTTTCTCAATAAAAACCGAAAATAACTTTAACGTTTCAGGTTATTAGCGAAGGCGTATTGACGTGGTACGCACTAAATATTGAGTCTTCAATACTATTGGCAGTTGGGCACCTAGTCATTAATGATTGCTGAATTAATTTACCACTACTTTCTTTAAATTAGCATGTTCACTCAAAGTTACTTAATAGTACATTGATGTAACTTACTGACGAGCGTAAGCTGTAGGGTGGTGAGTTCGTGAATGTCCCAGATGGCAGGGCCATAAATATGCACTCTGGGGCTTGACGAATTACCCGTGGTTTGTCTAAAGTTTTACGTCTTGTTTTGGCCCGAAAGTGAGAATATCTCCGCACAAAAATTCCCACTTACTGCCTAGGACGACGTAAAAATTATATATTTTAACTTCCATTTAATGAGGTATTGGTATTGACCTCATGGACCGATAGGTGTAATTTAAAAAATATTAACTCTAAAAAAGCTCCGAAATATAAATTCCTGTCATAATTTCAAAGAGGCACGAAAAGCGCGATGGGAATAACTCATTTGCCCAAAATTAAAGGTAATTTAAGTAACGACCTGTTTAATTACTCTTCAAACATCACTTTAATTAATATGCGCACTCATAATTAATTAAACATTAGGTACCTTTGAATATTACAACAAATTCTAGGGCACCAAAGGGAATATTATTTAGCAACGGCAACGGCGTCAATCATAGGCGCCATTTTACATTTTCTACCAATAATCGCGCTAAAGCTTCTCGGAAGGTAACAAGTGTAACAACGGCGGAATGTTTGAGATAATCAGTATGATTATGACATGACACATATTTATGTAGCTAGCGTTTGTCACTATCGGTATTTAATTTCCTGCTTACAGTGTCAATGTAGGGCTCACATCTACTTGTTTTTTTTACTTCTTGAAATACAAGAGTTACAAGACGATGAACGAATTCCAGAGCAAAGTAATAAAAACTTTGTAATGTGTGTGCTTTTCTTAGTAAAACAGATGTTTCGGCATCCATTGTATGAATGATGGAAACTTTGATGGAAAGATTTGTTTTCAGATAAAATAAGGTACATTTAAATTTTCAGTTAGGATAATAGGAGTAATATAAAATCAATGTCACTTCAATAGCTTGTGCAAAAAAGTTAATTCCATTTGAATACAATCTCATTTTTCTGAGACGAACACGTGGGTACGAATATCTAAACAATATTGCGTCATCACCTACGCACCAGTTGCACCCGTTTCTTATTCCTAAATCACTTATTTGAAAAATTGTACCAACAAAATGTTTTGTATCATTAAATATCGATGACGTCAAAATCACTGTCCCGCTATAGTCTTAATTACAAAGTTACTATGACGTCAAACAGTCACCTTTGCGGTTTACGATATTTATGAGATGATTGGATCTGTGAAGAGAAGATACCTACCAGTACCACCTACCGGAAAATTATCCACATATAGGGAGGGGAATGTGACTAAAATCTTACCACGGTATAACTTTATATCACGTTTTTGGATAAATTACTTTTAATACATTATGTCTACGAAATCGTACTTGATGGCTAAGAATGTAACTACCTTTATAGTTGATATCGTAATTTAAATGTCTCTCTTTAAATTTCCTCTAGAAAAAAAAACATATAAATAGTTTCATTTTCTACCAAAGACTTTTACTTCGCGTTGAACAAACGTTAAATGTATATTGCGGTCTAAGGCAAAATCACTTTTAATGGACGTTTGTAAAACTGAGCAACGATCGTTAAGGGCAAACGGGGCCCTATCTACTCTAATGGCCGTCTAGGATTTGTGGGAGAAGTACGAAGGAAACTTTTACATAATTGAGTTTGAAATAGGAATGTTTTCCATTTCCTACCAGTCAGACAAAGTAAAATTCTTCGCGTAAACAAAACCGCCCACGGTGTATAGGTAGGGATGCGTACGAGTATAAATATGACTCGGCAAAGTTTCGAGTGCCTACTTGGAAGTTGGCCGAAAGATTGGGGATTTTTGCATAATACTAGCGTTAACTCAATCTCTACTTTGCCAAAGTTTACCTAGGTATATTTTATGATATAAGACGAGCCCATGAAGACCAGACCTGTCACAACACACGAGTTACAAGTGCGTTGTCGTCCTTTCAGATGAGAGTACGTCTTTTTTAGTTATATAATATGACAATTCCTCAAATTAGCAACTAGCCAGTAGGTATTTTATTTTATTTAAATATTGTTTTAGGTTTCCGCGACTGTCACGCATTTTAATAAAACAATTTAAGCTGATTATATCGCGTATATTAATTATTTTGGTTGTCAACCTTTGACAATGGTAACTGGAAAGCTACCGAAACGTCAGGGAGGCTTAAATACGACATATAATCCGTTACGCGATTTAATCCGTTTAAATTGTTTTATTTTATTTTTTTATATTGGCACAACAAACTGGCTCCACTTCGCCTGATGGTAAGCAAAAAGGAGCCCAAGTCGCAATGGCAACTGACAAGAAACGAACGGTGCCTTGTCGGTTGACACTGCCGTGCTGGTCCGAGAGATACTTCATCACGCTTCGTTTGAAGAGTCCCATGGTTTGAGAAGGAGGAAATACATGTGCCAGCAGAGTTCCACTTTTTAATATTTCGGCAAATGAAGGAATTGCCAAACTTCTTGGTACGCTTAGGATCATTTTCCAAGGTAAAGCGATTAGATCGCAAACCGGCACGTATGATTCTATGACGTAAAAGGGAGGGTGGGATAAGAGAGTATCTCTTCATCGCGTATTAAAAAGTATTTTTTTTTGGAAATAATATTGGCTAAGACGTCAGAACAGGATTCAATAGTCAGCTCAGCTTCAAGTTTTACCAATATTTAGCTGCCCAATTGACTCCAAATTGAATATCGGCAAACTCTATAGACCGTGTATTTTCGATGATAGAGCACTTAATCGTTGGTTCCGATATTAAACAATCAGTTAACTATTTGAAAGTTACTTGTAACATTTTATATTAACTTAACTTTGGTCTACTCCTCTGATTAGTGATTATAGATGTTATTCTAGTTTTGAGGAATAAAAAATATAACGTCGAAAAAATCGAATACTGTTCCTAAATAACTCACATTTGTATGCAAATCAGCTGTAAATTCTTTGGATGACTTAATTCATAAAGAAACCTTATATGATATAAGTACCTGACAACATATATGTAAATGCCATTAAGAAAAAGAAAAATAATTTAGGTACACCGACTCGCAAACATCCTATTGACAGTTTTCTCATCACTACGAAGATAAAAGCGTTACCAAATAAATCTGCTATTTACTGGAAGCGATTCGATATCTCACCATGAAAAGAAACACGTAGGAGGTGCTATTGTTTTCAAATACAAGTATTATTTACACGAAAGTATTAATATTATTTGTACTTTGTACCTACTTATGTTGAGTCTGCTTTTATTGTCGTATAAGCGTGAATAAATTCTGATAACACATTCTAATAAAAAAACATTTAATGTTTGCAACCACAAGGTTTTTATATTTCCATTCAATGTTATATAATTATGTGTACATATATATGTACACGGATAATGTTGTTATATATACAAAAACACACGTTATCTGAGGAAACAACAGTGAGATATGTTTAGCACTTGTAATTAGACAGTTAGTCGGAGTATAATCCGTGACCCGAATAGTCATGTAGCCATGATAGGGGTTGCCATGCGTCTCATATGTGGATAAAGGACTGTCCCAGATTATGTAAGTCTAGTCCAGCATGCCTACTTATATGTACTATGGCTCCGTGAGCTGTAGGCCTCGCGAGTCTGAATCGAAAAAGCTGAATATGTTTTTTTTTACCCTTTTAAAAAATTCCCAAAACTCGACCAATCAACGTCGCATGACAACGCGCGCAAACAATGACCTACAGAAACCAAGAGGGCATACAATGGCCAATTGATTGGAAACTGAGCCAAGTATAAAAAAAATACAATAAAATAAAATATCCCAAAATATATATACTTATACAACTAGCCATTGTATTAAACGCGCACAAAGGACAACCTATGAACCTACATTTGTTAACTACCAAGTGGGCATAGAATCATAGAATGGCCAATTGATTACGGGCGATTACGGCGGACGAGGGAATTAACGTGAAGGCTAGAAAGGAAATCGTCACAAAAAGATGCTTGTCACGCGGATTGTGTTGATTTAGGCCGGTATACACCAAAAGCGGCCGGATGGCATAAATCGAGGTACAATTGACCATAGTTATGCAGAAAGCGACCAGCGTAGCTTTTTTGCCAAAGTGACTTAAGTCTTATTCAATGGTCGCTTTCTGCATAACTATGGTCAATTATGCCTAATCTGTCAGAAGTTTAAACATAAGCGATGCTGGTTTAACTGCGTATATGTGGGAATGGGACTGGTTGAGTATAAGGCGCTGGCTGGTAGACGATTACAATATGAGTTTCAATTGAGTGAAAGGAGGAATGTCTTAGATTTGTCGTATCACAGAGAGTGTCAGTCGATAGAATGATTTCCTAGACGACGGATGAAGTTTTATAAAGACGGTGTAAAATATTTTTAATTTTGACTGTAGGTACTCTAGAAAATCTACCCGTGCTAACGATATGGTTCCTGATCCTGTTAAATACAATTTAGGATTAAAGTATAAGATACGAGGTACACGTTTCTTTAACCATCTGATACCTATTATTAGCGTGACAGAGCTCACGATATTGGTTCAAGCGCAATGCTTAGCTGTTTAACATACTTAAACCTGAAACGTATCGCATATAGGTTGTGCAGCGATTGTTTGACATCATAATCAATCACACGATCAACTATATAAATACTCCGTACGCTCGTTCATGGTTGAACTGTAATATTGTAACCAAGTACAAGTTCCGATAGTGAGATTAGCGAGGCGTCAAACTTTATGAATGAGTGAGCAGGAACAAATGTTGATACGCAGGTTTAATCAACTGTTGATGGTTAATAAAGCATAGAATTGGGCCCAGAATTTTGTTTACATTTTAATATTGGCTTTTCGATAAGAATCACTCAAGAAAAGTGCATGCCCGGCTCAGCTGCCCACGCGGAATCCGCGCTGCATCCGCTGTCAGTATGTCGAAGCCTTTACTTTTTGTTTTGTTCGGTGTTTCCGTTTGAGAGATGTGTTATTGAAATAAATATTGCTGAGGTTAGGAGTACTGTGTATATGTATGCCGGTTGAAAAAAGTACATGCCATATGCATAGTACATATAGGATATATAATATAATTAATAGCACACTATTATAGTGTGTCAAAAGTCCCAAGTCTACATATTACGATTATTTTAATAATCTGTTAGATACAATAGATACCGCAATAATTATCTGACCTTTACACACATATTTCAATCCTTTTCCTATCTCCCTTTTTAGCTCAGATAAAATAATTAGTAAACAGATATGAATTGTTCCGGAATCAACAGAATTTATACCAATGTAAGTAATTCAATTAGCATACTTATTATTTATTACATTGCAACAAACTGCTTCTTATGTGAGATAAGCTTAGTCATTTGTATCCTACATTATTGACGTAAAAAAGGTATTTGAAGCATAAAATGTAGGTAGGTAGGTAGGTAGGTACTATCTATTAAATTAAAATAAAATAATGGCAGAACCTTGAAAATAATCTAATACTAGTTGGGTCTGCGAGTCTGTTTACAAATTGCGTGTGTTTTACAAACCACATAATTCCGCCATTTTGAAAATCTTGGAAAAAGCTGACTATTAATTTATATCAGTATCGAACCTGCTCATAATATTTCGCGAGAATAGGTTGACAGATGTAAGTTGCAGGCAATAACAGCCGGAAATCCGGAATTCGAAAATACGAAAGAATTTTTGTCCAATCTGAGAGACACTTCGCTCGCTCTAATATTAACCGGTAGCGTGCTAAATAAACCTAGGCTGCGTATACATATAACATAAACTAGAGCGACAGATCTTATCGCTGGGTTGAAAACAATAATGAATAAATTTAATTGTTGTGTGTTATGTTATGATGACGAATACCTGCCATTTGCGAGGTCGAGGGTTATATAAAATGCGATCCTACCATTTGCGTGTTTCGAAGCATTAAAATTTAAAGCAAACATATTTATTGTAACTGGTTTTAAAGAAAACTATATTTACGCAAACCTTATTTTGTACTGGTGTTGCGGCGAATATTGTTCTCGAACAATCTAAACTTCTTATTATTTCATTCCAATGTCGGTATCATCTTTTTAATCATAATACTTAGCTATAGATATAGATGTTAATCAGTTTTATTAAATATTGAAACTTACATCAGAAGTGGGATGCTATTCAACGAACACAATTTCGTCATATACAATTATTCGAACTTCATTAAAAATAGTGCTAGCTATAGATATCTATCTCGACTGCATGTCACGACAAGACTATATTTTTTGTGGAATATCGGAAAATTCCTGGCATGGGAAAATTGCGCTCCTAGACGATTTCCAAGTCGGGACTCATTGAGTGCCATTCGTATTCCCTCTCGTAGGAAGTTAACCAGTGCCCAACAGGTCATATCATGCTAGAGATCAAAATGCTCGACACACGTCGGCATAAGATTGTGTGTTTTTAGTGTCTTGGCCACTGATTCACGGGTCTAGATTTTTGGGGCACGACACGCTGTAGTAGTTAATTGGCAGTGAACAAGTTAATTGTGCCTGTAAGGTTACTCTAAAGTTTGAAATCATGCGGTCACTTTCGCTCTATGACTAAACAATATTTGAATGACCAGGACGGCACGATACAAATCTTGAATGTCTGGCTTGTCGGTGTGCCACATTAGAATCGTATGATTGCATATTAATATCACTGACTAACGTTAATTGCCAATTGCATGTCCGAAGCTTTGGTTTTGATGAGCTGTCTATAGCACGTAAAACGTCTAAAAATGTAGATAAAATAGTGATGGATATAGTTTCTATCTGAAAATTGGGAAAATTCCTAAATATTTTAAGTCTAAGATAATATTCCTGTGAACTGTACTTTTAAGTTAATTATATGTAGGTACACCTAGCTAATTTGTTATTTTATTTTTGAATTGTAATATATCCCCTTAATCTCTGACTCTCTGTGTATATTTCTAGATTGTATCAGTAGTTTGGAAAGTGTTAAGTTTCCAACCGTATAGGTATGCATTTCATAAAAACCTATATCCATAAAGAAATCTTTACTTATTATTTGTAACATTGTAAGAAGCATTAAGTTTTAAACAGGGTCGATAGTTGTTAAATTGGTACCTTTTGCAAGTGGCAGTAATTGTACAGATACCGACAGTAGAAGAGCCAAGGACTGGTTACGACTGCGGCATAAAAATCTTCATAATACTCGTTCGACCTCATAAAAGTAGAACCAAGTCAAGGCACTGTGGTGCGCAGGTGTAGAGAAATTATGTTCTCAGTCCTAATAAGGAGGCTTCTTTTTATTTGTAAGGAAAATTACTTATAATACAGATACATTTTCGCTGAGAAACGCTGACGTACTATCAACAAGTATTTTATATCAAGAAATATTTTGCACGCCCGAAAACCTTTTGGTAAGGTGGGGGAAGATTGAATGGTTTTTGTCGAGATAGACAGTGTTGTGTTAAAACCCTTATAAAATAAAAAAACTATTTATATCCCTTCAATTGTATTAATTGGAAGGCATGGGCAAGGATTATATTTTTGTATTCTGTTGATAAAACTCGGCTATGTCTATTCTAATATATAAAAATAATAAAATAAAATACACTTTTGTCTAAAAAATAGACGGGTCAAGATGGAATGGTGGAGGGGTAAGATTGACATAGTTTCTAAATGCTTTTAAATGAATGCAAACGGTGGCTGTTGCTCGTTATTCTATAGAGTTTCTTACGCTGAACACATACAGCTGATTGTTGCGTGAATATTCCTGATAGGTAACGAGAAAACGACAGTAGAAAAAAAAGTATTTCACTCTTACCCCACTATATAGGAAAAAGGACAGTGATTCTCAAACTTTTAATTGGACACTTAAAAACTAAACACTTTTTTATATGAAGAAGATCAATTTGGAATCAAAATAACGGTTTCATGATGATAAATTGTTTATTTTAGAAAATAAACGAAGTAATACAAAAAATTGGGTGTTTTCTTGCCGCATGATTAATTTTGTTACAAATTAAGTCGGATACATGTAAAAATATTAAGAAATGAAATATGAATCTGTGTTCCATTAGACATACATTTAAAATCCGCGTAGCAAATTAAGTTAAATTCTTAGGTGCTTACATTTAAAATAACAAACATCTTTGGGAACAAAAAAAATGTTATTGATTATCCAGAGGTCACGACTCAACAAAAGTATTTGTATGAGGCAGCTTTAATTGTTGAATTGAATTAAACTCAACGCGCAAAACAAGTAGGTATCATAAAGGCAAATCTACTCGTAACTAAATGAAATAACATATATAAGAATTACTCAAATGGAAAGTAGTGTTCCCAAACGAAAGCTTCATAGAGTTATCTCAGTCTTTAAAATATTACAAAAACAACAAATTATAAATTACATATTTATTGAACAATGAGTGGGTACCTACGTCTCTTTGATCTGACGATTTCACTCAAAACTCAACTCAAACTGAGAAAATATTGTTTTTATAAGTATAAGTTTTATAACTCACAATATGTTTCATTTGTACTTCCTAATTACTACATATTTACCTTATCACGAGGCCAGTAAAAAAAATGTGTACGTTAATAATTGTTTTAAGTCCAAAGTTTGAGAATCTGTCTGTTTTTCTATGACTTTCAAAAACGGGGAAAGATTGAAACATTACTATTTCAATGTTACCCCATTGAAATTGACTGGGGAAAGATTGAATTTTCTCGTAAATCACAATATAAGAGTAATAGATACACCTTGCACTAGTAAATAAATATAAAATCTAAAATAATACATAAATATTCAGTCAGAACTTTTATTCACACCCTATTAGTCAAGTTATGAAACACGGGGTAAGATTGAAAATCGGCGAATTGACCACGAAATGCTGACCTTCACAAAATAACACATAACACGCGTCTACGCACTCCGAGCGGTCACGGGCGACTGACTGGCGGATCCTAATAAAATGGCGGTTTAATTGATGATACCAGCAGTAAAAAAAATAAAAAATGTAGGGAGTTATGTGATACTTTTTATCTTTCCCCTTTTTCATCTTCCCCCACCTTACTTATTGTAAAAAATCGTCTATATTTAAATAATATATGACATATTAGGATATGTTAGCTTTCAAATATGTTAAAAAAGTAAAAAACAAATAAACAATGGGTTATCAACTATCATGTATGTTGATAAGTATCTATAGGTATATTTAATTTCAAAATAACAACATAACAACCAGTTGAAAATATAAAAAACAAAATACATGAATTACATTGATAAATATACATATGAAAATACTACTACATAATTATATATATCGACGGCAAAAAGCGTAAACGCTGTAAACGCCAAGGGAACCCATTGGCGTTTACAGCGTATATGGACATTATTATAACATACTAGCTTTTGCCCGCGACTACGTCCGCGTGGAACTTGGAAGTATGGAAGCAACCACGTACAACACGATAGATATCCACCTAATCACCTTAATTAATTAATAAAAGGGATTATTAAAAGCGCCTAAGCTGTGTGTGTGCTTTTGGTCTAATCATTACATTTCCTACAGGGTCAGCAATGTCATCATGAATTACTTACTCATTTTTCAATCTTTTTAGGGATAATTTCCAGGATGAAAACTATCATCCTATGTCCTTCCTCAGATCTTAAATTAGCTCCATCCCAAATTCCATCAAAATCGACTCAGCGGTTTAAGCGTGAAGAGGTAACAGACAGACAGACACACTTTCGCATTTATAATATTAGTATGGATGGATATATTATCCAGTGATTTACCAAAACTAAATCAGACCGAGCCTGGTTCACTACTAGCAGCGAGCCGTACTAGCCTCCCCACTTGGGCGCACCATGGCACCATGATGCTTTGTTCCGGCTTAGGGTTGCCAGGTGTCGACATGTTTAGATTAAGGACTTTTCCGGCCTAATATTATCTTGCCCAGCCGTCCGGCTTTTGTTAGGATAGGATTTTTATCTGCCGCGTGAATCGAAAGTCGACCGAAGTAAAGCCGCGAAGACCGAAAAAACGAATGTCCGGCTTTAAGAAAGAAAATGCGCCGAGTCCAGCTTTTATTTTGAACCTGGCAACCTTACTCCACTTCCGCTTCCGCTGTTGTTTACACGCTTCGGCGCATGCATGGTCTAATAAAACAAGGTCTTCCATTCCCAGAGTGACACAAGCCTACGTCACAATAACATTGCCACTTTATTTCAACATAACATGTTATATGGGTACATTATAACTATGGTTAATTAGTTAAAAAAAATATTTATAGTTCTATAATTTTCATTTATATGTATTTCATCTTAAATTTTACAACAACTCGTCATTTTTAATTATTCGTTAGCAATATCTTCCGATGCACGAAATAAACTTCAGACGTTCGGGTAATTCTAATGACACTACTGGCATCACAGGATAGTGCTGTCACATTTGACAATCCGTCATTTTGTCCCTGACCGTCATCCTTGTCTAACGCGTGTTAATTGTTATTTCCTTCTCGCTTACATTCAGCAATCGCAGCGTTTTCCAAACTGTTCACGTCGTAAGCTTGGTAATTAATGTTTGTTACGACAATGGTTGGCTGTTCTATTAGGAACTGTAAGAGTAGGAGTGAAATGGGCATAATAAGATTTTATAAGAAAAAAGAATCCGTAGCCAATGAATGGCTTCGCTATTGTGGGCTGAAAACATGTAAAAATGGTATGTATACATACTTATCGACAATAATTACTATTAATAATAAAATTTTAAGTTCTATGTGTGCTTGTTGACTAAAATATATTGCCGGCTATGTCGCTTCAAGATTTATGGGAAAGTACCCACATCTTGGGAACCTAACTCGGAACCTGACTTAGAACCTGGTAGTGGTTCCTGTGAGTGGATTAACTTTAAAATTTAAAAAATAAATTGATTTATCCATGTGAAGAGCTCATAATGGAAAATGAGTTCGAGAAATACCATGGCCGGACACTTTTGCTTAGTCACAACCAGTGGCGTGCACAGGTTTTTAGGCTAGGGTAGGCAGTAAAGAAGAAATGGTAAAAAAAAACACATACCCGATTTTACTTCTATCTTTTCATGTCTGCAAATCCAGTCCACAAACGCGGGAAACAAAACAACCTACTTTTGTGCGAACAGCCAGTCAAACACTTAAAAGTATCGTAATGTCTAATGTGAAATTTTCGTGTTACATTCCCAGTTTTTTGTTGCAAATCCGGCAACTCCGGCATGCATCTTCCTTTTTGAAGGACATTTAACTTTGACGCGAAAGGTAATTGCCCAAAATTACCGTTTGCTATTTTGTTTAAGCACACAAGGCCAGCACACGACTCACACGAAAAATCCATTTTGATAAATCACACGCATCAATGGAACTAAAAATCACTTCCGATTTTGATTTTAAAATGCTAAATCACACAACACAACACTTATCACTTGTATTTTCACTTTACAATTCAAAACAAACGCGCCTGTCGAACCAAAACAAACAACAAATTAAAAAAAATGGCCGGCGGACTAACCTAAAAAAGACGCTAAATTGGTTTACATTCTTATTAGATACGTAATCCTAGCGAAAAATCCCTTCCAAATTTGGCCGCGTAAAATCAGACCGAAACAGGTGAATCGAATGAGTTGCGAGAAAGAGATAAATATATTCGTAAAAAGATATCGTAGCAAATACATTGCGTGCTGAGCGTCGGCGCATAATCGTGTAAGCATTACTAAATGCGCAATGGATTACGTTTATTTCCATTCTGCCGAACGATATCTTCTACACCAACGTATCGTCCTCCAGGCCAGGCGGTCGGAGTTGAGATCATTTTTGTATGAAGTTTTACGCGTGTCGCTGTGTGCGTTCTGTAAGCATGTGTTTGTATTTTATAGCATTCAAGGCGGACTTTTGCAAAAGTACGTCTTGCGTTTACGTTTACCACGTTCGGCGCGTGACATGGCGGGAATGTGGCGAATTTATTTTTGTATCGTGCCAATTGTTATAGTGACAAAACTGTTATTGGCTTTATTATAAAATTAAAGGAAAACAGAATGTTGTGTGTATTAATTTGTTAGGGTAGGCAGTGCCTTTGTGCCTATATGGAGTGCACGCCACTGGTCACAACGAGGACATAGTTACATAAGACTAAAAGAATTAAATAAAAAAAATCGTTAGTATTCAACTCCAGAAGAAATTAAAACGAAAATAGCTTAAAGTGACGAATACCGTTTATTGATTAGATGTGGATTCGTTTTTCAAGTTTCTCTTGTATAGATAAATAAAATTTTGATTTAATATATTAGATTTGTTTTATTGTACTACCTATGTTTCTACATGAATAACTTAAAATTAATGCCGTTTAAATATTTTTCACCGTTGGTTAAAATTCTCCCACATTTTAAAGTTTGAGAATCTGTGAACAGCATGATGACGTAGGCTTGTGTCAGTCACGTGGTTCGCGAGTCTCGGAATGGAATACCTGGCGGAGTATATTATTATACCATGGGCGCATGTTAATAGCTACTCGCATACACGTCGGTCGATCGCGTCGCAACAATACCCTGCACCCCATCCCCAAAAAGAATTCAAAAGGGAATGGATGAAACTTTTTAAGTACCTAATACCTAATCTTGAATTTTGGTTTATAGGTAGGAATAACCCCCTCATGCTCAGAAAAAGTTACAGATTTATCTGTAGCTCAAATAATTAAAAAGACTGATGTTTTTTCCCGCCCTCTACGGGCACTGTATGGAAACCTAACGAAGGTGATAATTTTTTCGACTTGAGGGAACAACCATACTCCTAGATATAGGTACTTATTAGGTAGGTAGAATTGAGGAAAATTATATGAACAGTAAAAGTAGCTTGGTAATTGCAATTTATATTATTTAGCCTAGTAAAGTCCTGTCATATATCAATGACATTTGAACATTTCTCAAAAAGTTTGTACGTTTGTACCCAATAAAGACAGAAAATTAAAGTCAAATATGATTTTCCTATTTTGTTACCATTTTTTATTGTAATTTCCAATACATTGATATCCGATTATGTATAATTAAAAAAGTATAAGCATAACAGAACCTTAATTACCGAACATAACCATAACTTTGATATAAAATTACTAAAGTAATTGGTAACAAAATAGGAAAATTATATTGGACCTTAATTTTCTGCCTTAATTGTGTACTAACTTTTTGAGAAATGCTCATTTAATATTTGATTTATGCATGATATGTAATTCCAGCCATCACGAGGGAGGCTATTTCTTGCAGGTACAGAGGTAAAGTAAGCTTTGCTAAAAACGCAGTGTCTGGACGTCTAGACAGACATTTGATTATTTCTTATACTGACTTGCACCACCCACAGACGTGATATTTTTACCGTATCTGTTGTTAAGGTGAAAAAGTTTAACACTCAAGGGACTGTCTCCATTTTCCCTTCGCCAAAGTACGTGACAAAGATTCTAACGGGAAAATACCACAACGTTTCACCGGCTTCCATACAAATATCGAATTCCGTCTATCGACCCTATACTAAATATAAGCAATTAACCGATTAGCAACGAATACTATCGCTTAACCCATCAAAACGTAAGTGGCAATCCATCGAAATATAAGTAATTGCAGGTGAATTTAACTTCGGAAATTGAGAGGCATTATTCCTTTTAAAATTTATTGTTTTCATAATTATGACAAATATATTGATAATTTCAACCAACTTTTTGAAGTGAATAATACCTACTGTTCCCCGAGTTCTTGCGTGAAATTTATCAATTTCGAGTAGTTTGTGAAACCGAAATTATCAATGAAAAATTCTAACTGTAGGTTTCAAATATACCAATACATCCCAATAGCCGTTTTCTCGGTAGAAACATCAATAAAATAATATGTTAAGAAACATGTTTGATCATAGTAAAACAATCAGCATTTTAAAAGGAATAAGGCCTCTTAATAAGTCAGTGGTTTATATAGGTAATAAGTATTATTTTCTCATTACTATTTATATTAGGTTTAGGTATATCATATATATATATGAGTAGCAAGGTGGCGTAACAAATGTGAATTCTGAGCTAAGACTGCTTGCTACATCCATATAAATATCTTTAAATTTTACTACTAACGATCACAATTGGCAATAAAGAATAATGGGAAATAAAACCGAGGCGGTATTGAAGAACAGTGGCGGTGATTCAGTAAAATTGGTTTTATAACATTTAATAGGAAAGTATACTCGCCGGTAAAATGAACGAAGAGAAGGATAGAGAGAAAAATGCTGCTCGGTTGATAGGGATAGGATAGGGCATGGATAGTAATGGCAACTAGCAGGTCTTACCGAGCGCTACGTCTCCGTTTCAGCTAGGGTAAAAATGTTTTCGTATGTCCGAACCGAATGTCCAGCTGTATCTACAGATGTCGAGCTTTCTGGCTGTCTCGCCTACAGCGGGCCTATGATGGTTGCTTTTATCACGCGATAAATAAGTGACAAAGCATCCGTCCCGTTTGACAAAATGCAAGTGTGAGTGACAGATGCTTTGTCAATTATTTATCACGTGATAAACGCAATCATCATAGGTCCCGTCGCGGTTAGAACGTAAAATTTGCATATTTAAGTCATTTCGAATTTAGAAACAGAATCGCGAGTTCTACACCTTACAGAGCCATGCACTGGTTGATGGATGTTTTAATTTAACGATCACATTTTACTAACATCATCTAAATGGATAAAGCAGTCTTACCCACTCAAAGCAGTCTTATCTCGCTTTAGCGGTCGACTTCCTAGTCCTTTGAGGATCGAGAGGCCGATTGTTATAATCTCGTCCTTATGATAAAGTGACTTCACAATTTGTCCCTCTCTGAACCCATACGCGTGACTGGTTGAGACAACGCCAATAGAATTGTCGTGCTTTAGTCGTTGAATTGACATTAAGACACTTTGAACTTAGAAATTAATTATCCGGTGGATGTCATGGTTGATGAGCAAAGTTGGGAGTTTTGTTGGTACGTTGATATAAGTAGATATCTGTATCGTCAATATGACAAGTTATGAAAACGTTATTAGATTTTAAGAAACCGTAACTGACTTTTACTTTTATCTGTATAAATCTTATTATTTTATTGGTAAAACTGGCTTATTTTAATACCTTCCTAGTTACGATTAATTATATTATTAATTCCATATTTACTTAGTCATATAGTATATGTCCCGCGGTGTTACCCGCTCATCCCACGGGAACACTAAATTTATTCGGGATGAAAAGTATCTTATGTCCTTTCCCGGGTCTCAAACTATCTCCATACCAAATTTCATCTAAGTCGGTTCAGCGGTTTAAGCGTGAAGAGGTAACAGACAGACAGACAGACACACTTTCGCATTTATAATATTAGTATGGATTAGAATGGATTGTAAATGGTACTGCAAAAAAAACCCTACATCGGTATAGGAATTATAATTATTTTAAAATTTTCAATTTACTTCACAAACGGGACTCATTTGCGAGACTGAATATTTCCTAATTCAATCTAAGAATATTACCAAATACTGGCAGTCATTTAATAAAAATGTGACGACTATTGTGTTATACGCAGGTTTAATTTTAAATATGCAATACGTCGCGAATTGTGATTAATTCACATCTCATATCTTTCAAACGGGTGCGTATTTTTTCACATAACTTTTTAAGTCCTATTATCGGAAGTCCGAAAATATTTCTCATACTATTTTATATCATAATGATCAAACTTTATAAAAAAAAAATTATACTAACGATCGGAACTCATAATCATCATCATCAGAACTCATCAGATCACTATTCATACAACTTGTTTATACTAATATTTATTTTCGTATATTTTCTTACACTACTAATCTAACTCATAATCATCAGAATTCATAATCATCCGAATTCATAAATTACAAAATTTGAACGAGCGAAGCGAGCGAGCAAAACCTTTCAGAGCAGATCCGACGTGGCCGGGTTAGGTTAGAAGGTCAGGCGGGAGCCAAGCGTAGCGAGCAGCCTGGCCTTCGAGGTAATTTTTTTTTGCGTACCAAAAAAAGTTTTGCTTGTATTCATACTGTTTGTATACAAGAACAATCCACCCAACCACTTCCAGGAAAGTATTAATAGGAAAATTATGATAATTGTCTGTAAAGAAAAAAAACAGTTATGAAAAAAAATAATATGAGTTTTAACATTTCTTAGTAAGTAGGTAATGACATTATTAAGAAAAAAATTATGATAACTGACTGTTATGAGTTCCGATGGTAGTAAAAGAAAAGTAATGAAGAAAAAAAGTATGAGGACAAAATTATGAAGCGTGATTGTTATGAATAAAAATTGGTAGTAAAATAAAAAATAGGAATAATTTTTTTATGAGAGCCAATATGGATCCCTTTCAATCGCTTGCCAAATGGGTATCAAAAGCTGACATCCAATCCAAATTGCAGAATTCAATACGGCAACCGTCAAACTGCACAATGCCTTTGAAACTTTACCTATAGTTCGCGAGTGAGAAACTATAGATACGTACGACAATAGTATAGGACTATAGGTAGATATAATTGTATGTCGGTAGTATGTACGATCGCGTTCATTCGCGACAGGTGCTGCGAAGGACGGCTATTCATGGAGACTATCAGGACCCAGCATTCATGTCAATCGTCTATTAACTACGCCTCGTAAGTGATAAGTTTCGATAGTGAAAGGAAAATTTGTTAATGACTCTCTTTTTTCTTTCGTATAATCAGATTTGCTCCCCCTGTTAGACTGCCATATGCTCGTCTGTCCTGCTTTAGTCTTACTTTTTAGGCCCCAAATGTGTTGTACTTTTTGTCAGACTTGTTTTTCCTGGTAAAAACTGTTCACTTGGCTAGAAAAAACTGGTTTAACGCTGATTCTGGTTTTTGTAATTATTCGAGAATCTCCAGATTTTACTTGCTTACTTTTTAATTTGTTTTCCGACATGAACTACTGAAAGGACTAAGTCTAACTCAACATTCATTCCTTGTAAAGGCACATGTATACCGTATACGTCATACGTGGTATACGTGCCATGCCTAATCAATAAATATAAACCAATATTTGTTTTTGAACTATTTAACGGCTTAGACTGAGTGAATGCCGAAATATACCGTCTCCTTTCCTAACCAAATTTGATTTATGCTATTCAACCTACTTATTTTGAAAAACACAGAACTCTAAAATGCGCGACTTGAAGCATGAAGCATGTACATACCTCTGCCGTCAAATGGCAAAACGCTGCAACTTGAGTTACAGCGTTTTAAGTTGCCTTGTACAAAACGATTCCTTTTAGACTCTTCTATCATACCTTGTTTTCAGAATTTTAATATCTCGTTTAATTAGGGCTGTAGAAAAATGGTAAAACGCGGTAACTATACGCTAGTCCAAGCAAAACATGATAAACTCTAGTTACTCTGTTTTTTAAACAAGACGTGACAAGACCGTTCAGCTACGCAGTAAAGGCAGAACGCTGTAAATGGAACTTGCAGCATTTTAGGAAACCCTCCGGTCATAACCGCGCGATTGGTACACGCCAAAACGCGGTAAGTAGCAATAAATCGACATAGTTATATTGAATATAGCTACAATGAATGAGATGCAAGTGTTATTGCCATAACTCAGTATACCCACATAGTTTTATTTTGTTGTTATTTTCAATTTACCTATATATATGTAAACAATTTGGTTGAGGTTACCAGTTGTTTTCTTTATTATTCATACTTAAATTCAATGAAATACTGTGATTTTTCGCAGTTCCAATCATTGATGTCATACGGAATAATCATTTGGGGTAGTTCTACTAGTCCTCATTCTCCAAAAGCGTGACCTCAGATACGAGCTTTGTTTTAAGTAGATATTTGTTACTTAGTGAGTTTTGGTTGTCAACAGACGATTTGCCGTTGACCTATAACTATGAAAATTGGCAACTTAGTACCGTCTTATAATACAAGTAAACATAAAGAAAACATAGACTACGTAAAACAGTTTTCTAATGGTAAAGTTAACTTCGTCGCTGAGTGCAGTTTATCTTTTCGTTAAAGTGTGGTTACAGTAATTTCATAGTACGCACAGAACCATTGGTGCGATAGTCCGACTTTTATTCAGTTGACCGTCATACTTTAAGTAAAGTTATGACTTTTTTCACTATCACTCTTAATACAAAATGACTTACATGCTAAACATTATTAAATTATGGCTGGGGAATAATATGGCATAACGATGCAACTAAGACGTTACAGCGTTTTGCCACGACATTCAGTATTCTTGTTACTTCTGGGTTCTACTGGCAAAACGCGTTTGCATTATTATTTAATTTATTGTTATAAAAATATTATATTTTCTTTTTCGGCTGTACAAAGTACATCATAATGTCTGATCTATATAAATTTCAACCATTTAAGATCATAAATAATAGGTAAATCCAAGGCAATGTTCAAGACTTTAAACTCACTTTTCTCGAAACTAGGTTTCATGACTTGCAGCGTTCTGCCATTTGACGGCAGACCTAGTCAGATCAGCATGCATGATCTTAGCCTTCATCAGTTTAGAAACTCAAACGCATGCTTAAGATTAAGGACCAATTTTCTATTAAAAAACTCAATTTCAAGGTGAATATTCGAGTGTTTTAACCGCCTCATTACCGTGACTACAATTTTTGACGAACCCCGTATGATCTGCGTCGCCATTTTCGGTTGCTTTATTGTATAGAAGACGCAGATTTTTTAATGATGTTGATTACTTCTATGAATGGGAATTATCGCGGTCACAGTAATGAAGCGGTGAAATTCTCGAATAATCACCCTTCAAAATCACCTTTAAACGAGCAATTCTTGTATATTTATTTATATGTATATAAATTTATTTCTGTGATCTCGGAAACGGCTCTAACGATTTCTCTGAAATTTGGTATATGGGGGTTTTCGGGGGTAAACAATCGATCTAGATTAGTCTTATGTTTGGGAAAACGCGTGTTTTTGAGTTTTCATGCGTTTTTCTTACCAAGCAGAATATGGTCGCCAATTTCGTCCTGCCGGCCACTGTCCGTCTGGTCCAGCAGGTTAAGACGCGGAGGGCAAGAATCGAGTGTTACGAGTTCAAATCCCGCTCGGTGACTTATTTTTGTTTTTTTTTTTTATATATGTTCAATTTTATATATAATTTTTAAATATTTTATTGTTTTTAGACAAGTTTAAAAAAATGTAGTTAATGTTTAAGATAACAATATATATTTCTCATAAATATGTCTAACATTTACCTATACTGATTACGTGAATAAGATTTATGCTTTCGAGTTTTTATTTTATTGAGACTTATGAAGCAATAGTGCAAAACGAAAAATTTACCGATAAAATTTTTAAACACAGTTTCTCGGGATTTTTTTGTGACGCCGTCTCTCGAATAATGCCATAAAAACTAACCATGTGTAGATTATCACCTAAACACCACCGTATTACAATAAATAGTAATAACCGAGCAAAGTCGGTCGCCCAGGTAGTATTGTTTAAACGGCTAAGTAGTAATACGCATACGGCCGACCCTACATCATCATAATAATTATGTATATAAGTAATAGGTACCTACGTTTGGGATTTTGTATGTAGTTCCAATGTTGCTTTTCGTACTCATCTTATTTAACTCTAATCATATTATCTTATTTCAAGCTGAGTTCAACCTGAACTAAACTAAATAGATACAATAAATTAGTCTATGTTTAAAAGGTTATTTCGATCTCATTGATATGCATAGTATGTTTTGTCGACTTGCGACACGTTTTGCACGCTTACTACATGCTGTTCTGAAAAGATAACACTATTTATATTGATAAGAAATTCACTTGCAACTTCTTTGTATATACATAACAAGGAGCTACATTAATTATATACACGTTTTGTTCTTGCGTATTATTCGTTACAATTATATTTCTAGCATGTGTACGTTACGCGCCCTTTAAAGTTTCAAGTACAGTCGGTAACAAAAGTGTAACCACTTTTAAGTACCATTTAAGATTCACATATAAGCAGTTACAAAAAACTGTGTTGTTTAAAACAAAGTATAATACAAATAAGAATACTCACGCTTCAATTCATACGAACATCAACCAGACAATTAGATGCAGCAAAGTACTTTGATTGATAAACAGCATTCAATTAGATTCATTGAGTTTCTATCGAGCCGGCACATCATCGAGCATGCTTCGAAGTCCGTTCTACTTATGGCTAATAATCAACGGAGCACGGCACAATTACACAGCACTTGAGTATCACAATTATAGGAAAGAACTCCTTTCACTCCGATCACCAAAACACCTGACATTACATTTCCAAAGTCACTGCGGCCGGTTGTCTAGATTTGTTAAAGATGTAGTTATTTTAATCGAGTATTGAAGGTGAGTTTTAACCAATTTTTTTTTGTGGTTTTCATTGAGAATGTCAAGTTTTTTTTTATTGTTTACGGTGCGAAAGCGAGCATTGCCGACGCGATAGCCGGCTGTCAAGCGAGGCAGCGAACTGGCGACGGCGGCGGCGGTAAAGTCACCCTCCGTGCCGCTCGCTCGACTACTGGATGTGATGTATGAAGCGCCGAACCGAACTGAGCCGAGATCTCCCGAGGCGAGTGCATCGAGTACGATACCGAACTCTGTTTGATTGGCCATTACAAGAAACGCATCAAAAATTGTATAGGTAAATTACATATAGTGCGTTACCGTGTATCTTACAGCATCTTAAATCGATGAAAGATGTTTATAATCTTATATTGGTGATATAACTGATATGAGTTATATACTTACATATTAGACATTCGACATTTTGGAATCACTTGCCTCAACTCAAGCAAAGCGCTGAATTTCATAGACTCGACCGTACACGCACGTCCTTTTAAGATTTCCAGCTGTATTATGATTCGCATGAGAAAATTACATGAACATCTAGTAATTTTTGCATTTTGTTAAAATAAAATTTCAAAATTAAATGATACGTAGCATAATATGAATAAATGAGGTGAGAAGAATGTGTAATGAGGTATAATTATTATTATTATACAGCGTGTATATTTGATATAAACGCAAATTGAAGCCAGACGTAGATTTTAATGCTATAATCTGATATTTATAACAATTATTAATTTAGCGTTAACTGACATAGCATAATTTATTTTTGAAAATTTTCTGATCAGCAATGTACGTCGTACACTTATTAAAAGTTATTACTAGTGACAGTTGTGGTTGTGACATCACGATGTTAAGTGTCAACAGACAACAACAAAGAAATACATTGCGTGCTGGATTATTTTATATGGGAAAAAAGAATTTCGCATTTTTTAATAATTTACGGATCAATATATTAATAAGTGCCTATACTAAGATCCCGTTAAGTTTTCAGTTATATCAAATATACACGCTACATACAACTTCGAGGATATGATGATTTTGATGTAATTTTACTCAGAATCGATCGAACCAGTTCCAATGAAAAAAAATATTTTCCATAATACCTATGTAAATCATTCAAATCAAATCAAATCAAATAATTTATTTGTAAACATAGGTTTGTGGATGTTACATTGCACTTATATGTAGGTGTATCACTATGTTTCACCATAAGGCATACAAAATATTTTGAGTCAAGATGGAGCATGCATTTTCACGAATATAAAATTAATCATGTAATTTAAAACTAAAATTAAATTAAACATTCAAACATTAAAATGTCGATACTGAAATTAAAATTGAAAAATAGAATAAAACATACAATTGAAATAATCAGATTAAAATTAAAATATAATTGAAAATATAAATTCAAATTGTGTTAGTGTCCGCTAAATATTCGGATACTGAGTAGTATGCTTTTTGGACTAAAAATGTGTAGAGGCTGTTTTTAAATTCTATTATGTCTTGGATCATACAATTGAAATAATCAGATTAAAATTAAAATATAATTGAAAATATAAATTCAAATTGTGTTAGTGTCCGCTAAATATTCGGATACTGAGTAGTATGCTTTTTGGACTAAAAATGTGTAGAGGCTGTTTTTAAATTCTATTATGTCTTGGATCATCAATATATGTTTGGGCAATTTATTATAAATTTTTGGTGCCATTCCAAAAATGCTTTTTGAAAGCAAAGCGGTTTTAAAAGGCCCTGAGTATATTTTGTCACGCCTTCGAGCACTGTTAAAGACAGAGAATTGACATAAATTGGATTTTACATAAATTTATATTTCATGTATATAGATGCATGGCAGCGTTAGGATATTTAGTTTTATAAATTGAGGTCGACAGGATTCTGTTGGTGGAATACCACATACAGAACGTACGCACTTCGTCTGTCCTTTGAAGACAAATTCTCGGTCTGTAGAGTTGCCCCAAAATATGATACCGTATCTTAACGTCGAAGTTACATATGCATGATAGGCGGTTAGTACAGTAGGTTGATTAACAATTTTCCTAAGATTATATAATGCATACGAGAATTTGTTAAGCTTTTTACATATAATGTCGATCTGATCTTTCCATGTCAACTTATTATCTAGACTTAATCCTAAAAATTTTGTTACGTCAGTTTCATCAATATTATTTTCTTTATATGTCACATTAAGATTACGCGTTCGGTCAGATCTTTGTTTAAAACTCATAACTTTAGTTTTTGTCAAATTTATACATAGGTTATTTTTGTTTAGCCAATCGATTATTGATTCCAACGATTGGTTTATATTCGTTTGTAGTGTGTGGGAGTCATTAGCTGTAAATATAACTGTACTGTCGTCAGCAAATAAAATCATGGGATAATCTATTGATTGAGGCATGTCATTTATATAATAAGAAAAAGCAAGGGAGCCAAAATGCTACCTTGTGGTACACCATATTTAATTTCTTTATAGTCAGATGAAACATTCATTTCAGATTTAGATTTTGTACATATTTTTTCAAGAGTAACATATTGTTTCCTTCCAATTAAAAACGATTTGATTAGATCATGAACGTTACCGCGTATTCCATAGTTATACAGTTTTTCTAATAGGACATTATGATCAACAAAGTCAAAAGCTTTGGTCATTGTCGCTTTTCTCTTAATAATAACAAGTGAAATGAAAGATAGGTATAACAACACTGAACTGGAAAAATTAGACGGTCTATTCAAGAAAAATCAGCCCCAACCAAGCTCTTTATCTAGGTATCTTTTACAATATTTTAGTTTTTCCCACAATCTGAAACCAAAGAAAGCTTAATAAATTATCAACAGTAGTATTTTATTCCTTCACAAATTACATACGTTATAAGCTCTTGAGTACGTAAGTACTTATAAAAAGAACAGTAGATTTCTATGCAGGTATTTATTTATTTATTAGTTTAATTGATCTTTATTAGATATAAGAAAAAATTTACATCACCGTGACCGCATAATTTTATGTCTAATCAAAGGGATATAATTATAATGTATATATATATATACCCTTTTCGATAACAGCCTTGAGTCAGTCGTTAGATTTGCATACAAATTATCTACGAATTATCGAAAAACGTCACAGTGACGGTCGGTCTTATTTATAACCATCGTATCGCATAATTATTTTGTTACATCATTAATAGAAAATAATATAATGAAATATTATTATATTATTTTCTATTTAAGTGCAATAGTTCACATTTGGCTTAGTCCAACGCGTTTTGGTCTCAATTTGTGTGTACAGTCACGCAAAAAAGTGACCCATATTTTTATTTTAATATACGTGTTAATTTTAATATATGAACAGGTATAGAGGAACATGATTTCCTTTTAAATCAATTAGTACATTTATTTTTGCGCAATATAAGTATGATTTATGATCATTTAATCAAAATCAATGTTAAAAATTCTTATTGAAATATTCCTAATTGAATTGAAATATATTAGAAGACGCTTTACGTAAAAAATTCCCAGTGAGTTTCAGACATATTAAAATACTATGAAACGGGTTTTCTGGGCTTTTAATAATGGCTTGTGTTTAAACGCCTACCAAATATGATTAAACGCCTACCAAATAATGTTGATAAATTACTACCAATAAATTCTTAATGCTTGCCAAAACGGATGAATGCTCACCAAATAGTGTATCCCAAACTATTCTATAAATAAAGCTAATAATTCTTTTTCTTACATGCTATAAAAATATATGAACACCGTTAAAGTTAATTTCAGACCAAATAATCTATATTATTGTTAAATGGATGTCACCAATATTTTATAATATTATTACTTCCATTTTAGTCATTTTTGCTGAGGCAAAAACTAAATGCTCACCAAAATGGCTTTTTTCACCAAAATTTCAAATTGGTGCTAGGCGGCTAAAACTCGGTATCGGGGGGCTCTCGGGGCTCAAAAATATGAATCTGAAATCTTGTCGGAAAATTCGGTCAAATTCGGAAAATATCGAAAAAAAAAACCATTTGTATGGAGAAAATTTCAAATTGATATAGCATAGCTAATAATGACAACCGCACATTATGGAGCGTTTTTTAACCTAACCCTAACCTAACCCGGCCGAGTCGGATCTGCTCTGAAAGGTGATCAGGATTAGATGGTTACCTAGCTGAAACACTAATTTATGAAAACAATATTTGGTGAGCAAAAAATCCATTTTGGGAAGCAAAAAGATATTTTTGGTAATAATTTTGATGTTTTATGAAAACAATATTTGGTGAGCAAAAAATCCATTTTGAAAAGCAAAAAGATATACGGACTCAACGTAAAATTATTCTGGTGTAATGTATATCGATCGTATTGGAATACAAAATGATTTAATTTGGGGAGCACTGTATAGAGTGAGTTTAATTTATATGGAGGCAATTCATTTTATTCAGAAATTTAGTTTTGGGTATAAAAGCCATTTTGGTGAGCGTTTTAATTGTTCCCTTTAATATTAGATCCGAAGACGTTTTCTTATTTCGCCTTGTCACGGGACCTACTACGCCTGAATTTTAAATATTTTTTTTAAGTATTCAAATTTTAATATAATAAGTACTTAAATAGGCAATCATTAGACAATTTCATCCGTTTGCCAATTAGATACATTACATTGTTTTCTCCTTAGGATTTTGTATTTTCTAATGATGTCACTATTGACTTGACAAAACGGCACAAGTAAATGTCGAAAAAAATATGCATAACTTTTCATAGTCGTCATATTGTCACAACCTATTGTTTATTCCGATATAAGAGCCCCCTGTTCCTAGAAATAATTTTTAAATTAACATACGTAGTAAAAATAAATATATCCCAATTCGCGAGAAAATGCGTCATAAATCAGTTGTCAAAACAATTGGCAGTGGGTGCCGGCCCCGGTCCGGTTGTGATTATGCTGATTGCTCTCGATTGCCATATTGTGATGGCCTTTCCTCGTAACGAAGTAATCGCTCGCAGCGAACACTAACAATAATATACCTACTCGTAGTCTTTTTAGGGTTCCGATTTCCGAACCCAAAGGGTAAAAACGGGACCCTATTACTGAGACTTCGCTGTCCGTCCGTCCGTCCGTCTGTCACCAGGCTGTATCTCAAGAACGGTGATAGCTAAACAGTTGAAATTTTGTTCAAATATATATGTATTTCTATTGCCGCTATAACAACAATTACTAAAAATAAAATCAAATAAATATTTTTTAAGGGGGGCTCCCATACAACAAAATTACAGATAATGGTACGGAACCCTTCGTGCGCGAGTCCCACTCGCACTTGGCCCATATTTTGAAGTACCGTAAGTTGTGGCCATTCGAAACCCAAGGGGCTATTTGGATTGGTAAATTTAAAGTTTTTAAGCTCTAGATAATTCCCATTGCAACAGTTGGAAATGTCTAATATCTGACAACATGTATGGTCCTAATATTTCAATGGTAAAATAATACGGGCTTAAAAGAAAGAAGAAGGTATGAAAGTTTATTTCGCTGGAATTAAAAGTAAATATGACACAACATGTAATTACAAGTATTGTGCGAAAAAGGAGTCCACTCAGCACAGTGCCAAACTACGGGGGGTGATTTGCCGGCTGGTATTATATTGTGGATCCACAAGTTGAGCGAAACAGGACTGCCCGTTATAGTCTTATTCCCATCGATCTAAAACTACGTGATCAATCTATATTAAATATGTTTCAGCCCTCTACTTGAGATAGAAAAAATTTTTTTTACTCATATTTGGTAAAAAAAAAACTGTTTTTTTTACGTAATTAGTATTAGATTTATAAAGAAGGGTTTCAACTTCAAATGTTTTGAGCTTATTTCATACTTACGGCAACTACTACGAGAACCTGTGACCCAAATTAAAATTCAGTATTTTAAAAAATTTATAATTTTTAATATTGTTATATTTTTATGCAATAATATCTTTTATTTCGAGTATTATGTGCTTAGATAAAAATCACTTGATTTTCATTAAAAAAAAAACAAGATTTTGATAAAAAAAAAAAAACAGTACGGGCTTGATCATAATATTAAAAATGACAGTAGAGAGTAGTATTGAATATTTTTATTATTATTTTTCTCGTACACCTGGCACTGGCAGCCTTATGCAAAGTTTTAGAGACGTTCTGAGTTGAATTTCCAAAAAAAAAATTCGCTCCACCCTATTACACGTGCTTGCGCCTAACGCAGGTACAGTGTGTCGTCAGATAATGTTTACATATTAATAACCTGTTTTACAAATCATCTAAACAGGCAATTGAACGATGACGTCATCCATCGCATATATGCGATGAAAAACTTAAATTAATAGCTAAATGTATAGGTATACGGTATACAGTAGCGGAAAAAAAACTATTATATTGGTTTATTTGTTCTTGTTCGAAGGTTGTCTGCAAACGGTGATATAACAAAGTACTGACCTGAGATTTATTTTTTAACCAATAAAACATCTATTTTTCTATACAAATTGTTATTTAAAAAACGTTGTCGAAATTCTGCGTCTTATTAAAAAAAAACACGTTTTTACACTAATTTGCCGTTCAGTTAATATTTGCAACTGCGCTAATAAAATACTTGTTTTTAGAGTCTGGCTAGCCAAATAATGTTGTCAGATATTTCCTTGTGGTATTACCAATTGTCTATGATTTATACAATTTAGTAGGTGGGTCCTCTCCTCTATAAATAATTTTGATACTTCATCTACTACTTCTAACATTCCGATCGAGTGGCAGAGTAGGTACTTATGTTTTTTTTTTGGTGACGGATTAATATGGTATTATCGAGCTAGGTCTTATTTACACTACATTTAATTTTTCGCCTTTTATATCGTTAGAAAGTGTAAACATATGTGTTTGTCGTTGACTATACTGTACATAGTGGTAGAAATTATGTGAGCTGACTATGAGTGCACGTCAACATATATTTAACTTATTTCTTTAGGTAATGGTAATACCTTACGTGCGCATGGAAAGTCAAAAATATGTTCTACTATCAAAACTGTAATTCCTACTACACAAAGTGTGACCAGCCGCAGATTTTTAAATTTCCCGCCAAAACTTTGAGTAATATTTCATTAGCCAGACTATATTCGTTACACTACACTTACTACAAGTTACTTATCACACTATTGGCAATGTTCATTCGGATCTTATCCTTGGATCCAATTCGACTTAAAGTTAAAATATTTAAATATAATAGTTTTTTTGCCGCTATACTGTATCTGACATGTAACTGTGGCTCGTTTTGATTGCTTACAATCCTAAATAAAGTAAATAAAATGTTATTATTTTAAAACCGGTTTTCAGGTAGTAGGAACTTAATATTGAATGAATTACTATCGACTCTACCTAGTTTGTTGCTGTTATACGATTATACCGTACCTACATATGTAGTTATGAATTGCTGTAGCTACCCGTTTGGCTGAGAGAGAAACACACAAGACGGGTAGACCCCTAGTAATAAAAAAGCATTTTCAAGATTTTATTCTGCCACTTTTTCAGCGTCATGCCAAACTGCAGCTTTCTAGTACCAGTAGTCTGAGCTAAACTGCGGTCAGACGGACGGAACCCTAAAACACAAGTATTAGGTAGACACAACACGACATAGTTTACCAAGCACGGATTATGACGTGATAGAATTGATTTTGCAGTACATGATGAAGCAATTTTTAATACCTATTAAAATTGTAAGTAATGCGAGGTTTAGGCAAACATGTTAAATCATTTAAATGTCAACGCACGGTTTGTAAACATACTCGTACTAACATTGTTGTAAAAATTGTTCGGTGTTCGGTTCAACTTTGATTACATAATCATATCATGTTAAATTATTATTTTAATAACCTACGATAAGTATTTACCTGTATTACAAAACCATAAGTGGAGTAGGAAACAAAAATGTAAAATTTTAGAATTAAAAAGGTTCGGCGTCCCGTCTAATTAACATTATTTTGGCCACTGTTTGTGCCTATCGTGAATTACATTTTGCTGAAAATATATTTCCCAAACTGTACAGCAAAAAAGGGAAATGTATTGGCCAGTTTGGTGAGCATAATGCATATATCTTCCTTTCCGGGACATTAGCTTTTATGGAGTTCAATTCCAACATCTGGTACACCGAAGATACTCGTATCTAATTCCTTAAATGGAATTTAACGATATTGATGGCGTCTTGTATTTGCTTTACCTTCCTATATCTATTTACGTTTATAATTCTACGAGGATCATTTGTATTGTGCGTAGAACAGAACTTTTAGAACTAAATTTTTCTCTAAAAGTCACAATTAGGTTTCACGATCGACTAGGGTTTGCAGTGCCGAAAAAGAATTTCGGGATTCTCCTTTTCCCGAAAATCCTGAGACTGTAAACCATATGATCGACGCTCCTAAACTTCATACAATCGTAAGACGTGCTAGGCGACGATATACATAAGAATAAATAAATAAATATTAAGGGACATCTTACACAAATCGACCTAGTCCCAAACTAAGCAAAGCTTGTACTATGGGTAATAGACGACGATATACATAATATATAAATACATATATAGATAACATCCATGAGCCAGGAACAAATATTCGAGTTCATCACACAAATATTTGCCCTGGCCGGCCGGTATTCGAACCCAGGACCGCCGGCTCAGTAGGCAGCTGCACTACAACCCGAGCCAACCGCGTCGTCATATAGATGACTTACCTGTAATTTACGTAGAAAACATGCATGATCCACAATTGAATCCATAATTGAAAGCTTAATAGCTCGACCTGGAAAGTAATTTTAATCTCGACTTGCTGAACTTGCGCTTGTGTTATAGACCGATAGGTAGGTATTCAGTTCTCGAGTTACCCGACCCATCTGAACTGCTTCTCAAAGTTTATTAATCACCAGTTGAAAAGTTTGGCTACTAAAATATCTAGGAAATAATGGCGTCTGGCCTTTGAGCTCTCAGAGACAAAAACGCAATTTAAATCGAAAAGAACGGTTAGGTATGTGAAGCAGACGTAGGTATGCCGTTTTGTTTTTTCCTCTACACTTAATACGACGCCATACAATATAAAAAATATAAATTAGGTTTTCTATAAATACCCCTATTCATATCATATACAACCAAGTATTGTTGTTTGTTAAGTAGGTATATTGAAATGCTCATGTTAACTGCTAAACATTAGTTATGTTCTAAGTCTACTATATTGTTTCCTTATCGTGTCAAATGTCAACTACCGGGACTGTGTCAAGTGCGACGTCACGAAACATCGTCACTTGCCAAGTTACCACCAACGAGAATAATCTTTGTAGCTTTTTTAAGACCTTCATAGTTTAATAGTTTTGGTCGCAGACTCGACGCCGAATATTGTTTTTTTTTTTAATAAAGCTATACTTAGTTGTTTCTGGGACTGGACATGGAAGATGAGCGATAAGACAAATTGTGCGGGAGCGCTCAACTGACGGGCAGCGCTTATCGCCATCGTTGTTCCGGCTCCTATCGTTAGACCGAATATGCGTTATTGATGACTTTGGCGATCATATGGTCCATGGTTTATAGTAAGGCGGAGATCGTTACGTCTATATATAGATAAAAACTTTCAGATAGGTACAAAATTGCCCACGTCATCTATAGTACTATTTAAAATTCTAAAATGTAAGGACAGCGCGATGCAGTATTCGTACGAAACGCGGCGCTAGCCGCAGTATAGCGCCATTATGTTCGTAAAAAACTTTTGTCCGCTTATCAGCCGAAATGGCTGGACGGATTTTTACCAATTATGGTAATGGAGCCATTTCAAAACTGACTCGTGAGGTCTTATGAGGATTTTTTTAAATAGTATATCACTGCCGAGGCAGTGAAAAGTCAGTTCGTGGATGAGTATGATTTTGAAGGACGAGGCGTAGCCGAGTCCTTCAGTAATACGAATCTGCAAACTGACATTCCCGCCGAGTTGTATAGTGCTTTTCTCCGAATATGCTTGGAAATAATCACCTATCTACATTTTAATTTAATATATCAGTACCATGAAGTTCATTTGGTACCTACTTATTTTTTTTAGGAATAGGAATAAAAGTTCGGGTCCGAATCATTATGTTTGATTTAAAACAAAATATATTAATAAGAATTAAATATATATGAAAACACAATAGCAAAAAATATGCACATAGGTAATTATAAATTTTATTTAAATTAACAACTTCTAAACACACTGTTTTTTTTTAGAAACCATACCATATTTATCATTCGGAGAAGATCATAAGTTCAAAATAACTTTTATATATTGATTTGGACACAATCATTTCTGTTTTATTTTTTATTTGTTTACGTTTGGTACACTTATTAATTTTCAACTCACTCATTAAATACCATCATATTATTAAAATTTAAACTTTCGTAAGAAATCTCTATTAAATAACTAAGAATCATGAAAATAAATTAACCGCATATAAGATTATTATTTAAATTGTTTGTCCGTTCTTCGAAATTTATCGACATTTAAAATACATTGTCAGTAGCAGAGCATAAAAATGTTCAGTGCAAGAACTAAACGCAGAGAATAATTAAAAAGTTTATAATAGTTTTTATTTTTTAAATTTAGAGGACAATTGGCTGTATGGTGAATTACCAAAGTCTTTGAAAAAATTAAAAGTAAAAATGCAGTAACCGGCCAAATTAAGATTACCCTCATTTGTATGAGACGTCAACGGAAGGTGTGTTTTTTACTTAATCGTCTTATTTAAATAATATTGATTTCCCGGCTAAGGCCAATAATATATATATTTTTTAATTTGTATTAACGCCTTCTAAAAATAACGAAAGATGTCGCGGTCCAGTTTTACTACATTAATGGGAACATTTCCAAGCAAGTTGGAGAAAAGGATTTTATATTTTACCTTTTTGAAGCTGTAAATGTATGAGTACTCGATCAAATCTAATTGGGTATAGAGATGTGTGTGCGAGTGAGTGAGTGATTCAAACGAGCTAAGTATATCATTTCGTTTAGCTCACTAATAGCTCTTTCGGTCACTGAAGGTTCAATTATTGGACATGTTTACTGCAAAAATAAATCTATTCTATTCTATTCTATTCTATTCTAATTAGCTCAGTATCTCATCTATCATCTCAGTATTACTCGCTCGCTCTTGCAATTTTCTCGTCGTTTCGTCTTTTAAATCTCGATTGTTTATAGTTCTCTACTCACTCTTGAACGATATAGTCTAAATATCTACTGAGTGATACAAAGTGAAAACAGTGATAATGTGTATCACTGTTTTCACTTTAGTGACACATTCTGCGCATCTCTAATTAGGTGGTTCTCTGAAATTTTATTAACTTTTGGCTCAATTTTGAAGGTGGTGTTTTTAGATAATAATCAGTACACTTTATTATATACTATGGGTAACATTTACTTTGTTGCAACTAAAAGGGCAAGTTTATTACATAAAACTTTTGGGAGTTTAAAGGGTTCCTTATGTCGTATGTACTACATACGACTTTTTTTTACGGAATATAAATTGCATCTTATGTCGCATGTGACACATCCGATGTTTTTTACCGGAAAATATATTCAAACTTTGGTCGCATGTAACATATCCGACATTTTTTCACGGAAAATAAATTTAGACTGGTAGTTCAAATCAAAATTTTCAAGTCTAACGGCATTTTGTGAGCCATTTTGGCAACATGACTTTTCTGATGTAAAAAAGCCTGCTGAATTCGATTCTGGATGTTGCCAAGCCGAATTTTGCCCCCCTCCCCCCATTTCCCCCCTTTTTACCTCAAAATATGTCCCTAATCACGGTTTTTACGGTTTTATATAAAAACTATTACAGCTAGAAAAAAAATGACAAAGACAAGAATGATCTCTATAAAATTTTCTTTAACATGGTGTATAAACTTTTTTAGTAGGCCTTATGGTTTGTGAGCAATATGTTCCCGAACTTCATAGACTGGTAGAAAATTCTAAATATCGGCTTCCTTTACCGTGCTAACGGCATTTTGGGATCCATTTTGGCAACATGACTTTTCCGATGTAAAAAAGCCTGCTGAATTCGGTTCTGAATGTTGCCAAGCCGAATTTTGCCCCCCTCCCCCCATTTCCCCCCTTTTTGACCTCAAAATATGTCCCTAATCACGATTTATACGGTTTTATACAAAGAGTATTATAGCTAGAAAAAAAGTGTCAAAAACAAAAATGATCTCTATAAAATTTCCTATAACATGATGTATAAACTTTTTTAGTAGGCCTTATGGTTTGTGAGCAATATATTCCCGAACTTCATTATTTTTAAAAAAATTGATAAACTTGGTCGAGGCAGTGAAATGCACTTATTTTGGGATAATTGGTATCGCACAGGATCCAGCCGCTCTGCAGCTCTTGATGCTGACATCCAGCGTGCTGCTTATTATATGTCAAGACTTACGAGGCTTTCAGTCATAAGCAGCTTTACACTCAGAAAAAGAAATTTACACGCAGAACTGTATCCAAGTCGGGCTAAAAGCGACGTAGAAAATAAAAATGCTTTACTTCTGACCATGAAGTCATTCAAAATGCTCAGTTATACGTCAGATTCTCCAGAAACGGGCCTTAGAAATACAGTTACCCAGGATCTTGCAGCAGAAAAAAATAAAGTGTCACTTCTCACTGCCAAGCAGCTCCTTAAAAATGACTCAATACCTTCAAACAAGGTTGGGCTCGCAGTTTTCATCCCGCGAACGCGCGAGCGGGACTAATGTGGTCGTAGTGCGACAGGATTTGCAGACGAGACTAAGGTTCAAGCGTCACCAACTGAGGTCGATACCTCAAAATTACGTGCTATTCATGAGGAAACCGACACTCGACATGTGCTCCACACTGTGCATACTATGCACTGCATAGCCCACCCAGAAGACTGGTTATTAGTGTTGTTGTTGCTTATGATTCATCATCATGACAAAATTAAGGGACTGCTTTAGAACGTTAGAATATTCTGGCGTTTTACTCAGGCACTGGCGATTCGAACGGCTTTATTGCAGGTAATAAAATAATTCAATTGATCATTTGCGTTTCTAGAACATTTACCTAGACACTCCTTTGATTAAAAGTATTCCGTTTTCCGCTATCGAAAGCACTGTGAACTACTCAATGAGATCGACATACACCCCATGAGCGAAAGGCTGAGAAGTTCCTGTCCCTGCTGTACAAGTCGAGTATGTGATGATGCAGGCTATGCTTTGTTCACCACTCCAGCGCCTGAGCGTTTGCAGCCCCACATCAGACGCAAATATGGTAGATTTTGAACGAGCTGCCTTGTACAGGTCTTGAAGGTCGGGCCTTTGTTCATTTTGAACTTTTCGTTGTATTGTAGACCTGCTGTTGGTGAGCCTTTCGGAAACAAACTTCGTTACTTAGAGTGAGCCAAGCTGCTTAGCAGTGAGAATTGACACTTTATTTTTTTCTGTTGCAAGATCCTGGGTAACTGCATTTCTAAGGCACATTTCTGGAGAATCTGGCGTAGAACTGAGCATTTCGAAGGACTTCATGGTCAGAAGCAAAGCATTTTTATTTTCTACGTCCCTTTTAGCCCGACTTGGGTACGGTTCTGCGTGTAAATCTGACGACTGCTTATGACTGAAAGCCTCGTGAGTCTTGACAGATAATAAGCAGCACGCCAACTGGATGTCAGCGTCAAGCGCTGCAGAGCGGCTGGATCCTGTGCGATACCAATTATCCCAAAATAAGTGTATTGCACTGCCTCGACCAAGTTTATCAATTTTTTTTAAAATAATGAAGTTCGGGAAGATATTGCTCACAAACCATAAGGCCTACTAAAAAAGTTTATACATCATGTTATAGGAAATTTTATAGAAATCATTCTTGTCTTTGACACTTTTTTCTAGCTGTAATACTTTTTGTATAAAACCGTAAACATCGTGATTAGGGACGTATTTTGAGGTCAAAAAGGGGGGAAATGGGGGGAGGGGGGCAAAATTCGGCTTGGCAACATTCAGAACCGAATTCAGCAGGCTTTTTTACATCGGAAAAGTCATGTTGCCAAAATGGATCCCAAAATGCCGTTAGCACGGTAAAGGAAGCCGATATTTAGAATTTTCTACCAGTCTATGAAGTACGGGAACATATTGCTCACAAACCATAAGGCCTACTAAAAAAGTTTATACACCATGTTAAAGGAAATTTTATAGAGATCATTCTTGTCTTTGACATTTTTTCTCTAGCTGTAATACTTTTTGTATAAAACCGTAAAAACCGTGATTAGGGACATATTTTGAGGTAAAAAGGGGGGAAATGGGGGGAGGGGGGCAAAATTCGGCTTGGCAACATCCAGAATCGAATTCAGCAGGCTTTTTTACATCGGAAAAGTCATGTTGCCAAAATGGCTCACAAAATGCCGTTAGGATGGTAAAGGAAGCCGATATTTGGATTTTTCTACCAGTCTAATTGCGGTGTAGGTATGTCGTAACTATCACAATATCACAGTTATAAGGGATTTTTTATTTAATTTTTTTATTTGTGTTCTAGGGACTGACGAGACGTGATAGGGACTGACGGTAAACACGGTTATTATATCAAATCACATTTTTATTGCATAATTAATTGTACGTCGCGTATTTTTTAATTTCATCAATAGCTAGGGCCTGATATTTTTTTATCGCTCACATTTTTTAACTTGAAATAATGTAAAGAAAAATATTGTTACTATAAATTAAATCGTAATGACAAGGTTAGTAATTGTAATAGTAAAAGCCTTTACATGGAGTTAAACCAAAGTATTCTTATAAAATGAGAATTACAGTGAAATGCTTACAAAATTTGGGAGATCTTACATGGCTAGGGCCTGATATTTGGAGTAAGAGGAGGTGATTTTCGGAAATAAAGAATACTGTGCTATATATCAAAGTCAGTGACCAGCTAGAAGCTAACCGACTATCATGGTATGGACACGTGATGCAAAGAGAGGAAAGCCACGTAACCAGGAAAGCGTTAAGCATGAATAAGGACGCATATAGAAGAAGAGGAAGGCCAAAGAAAAGATGGATGGATTGTGTGAAGGATGATATGAATAAGAAGGAAGTAAACGACGAGATGACGAGTAATAGGGAAGAATGGAGGAAGAAAACATGCTGCGCCGACCCCAAATAAATGGGATAAGGGCAAAAGAATGATGATATCAAAGTCAGTGACCAAATTAAATGGATTTTATAAGACCGCCTAGTAGTTTGAAATATTGGATAAAATCAATACCTGAAAATTGTTGCTAACGCCAATGGTGCGGACAGCTAGTACAAACATAGCTTAAGATAAATAAATCAATATATTTTATATTTTTAGCTTAAGAAGCAATAAGTGCCCTAAAAAGCGGCTATTACATGTACCTACCCTATATTTCCCTAAATCCTCCCAAATTTGAGAGTAAATAAAAATCTCTATACTTATATATATATATGTATATATATACATAAAAATAGTCTGAGGCCATAACGCGCCCACTTGTAAACAAAGACTCATGACCAAAGCTTTCCGTTGCAGACGGAAAGTCGAAAACAAATGAGTCATCTTTGTTTACAATTTCGTTGCAAAAATTAGATTTATTTTAAACTTTGTCAAACCATTCTTTATACAATTACGAATAAAATCTCTTAACATTGTGCCATCCGCAACAAAAGAAAACTAAAGCAGCGCGCCGCGAGCGCTGCCATTTGGGAGACTAGCTAGGCCGTCTACTAGCACAACTATTTTTCGCGACTATTGTCGCGCGACATAGCGCTACCCGTCTCCCTCACTCATTACTGCGCAGAAAGAGACAGCCAATTATCTCGCGCGAGAAATAGTCGCTTGTGACAGTTGTGCTAGTGGTGCAGGCAAGTATATACTATATATCTCGACCGGGCGAGACGGCCTCTGGTTCAACATAAAGAAATGATATAATTTTTATGCCATTACGATTAAATGGGAGCTCCCACAATGCCAACACATCTATTTTTGTGCTCCGCGAATGAATTTTGATATAGAATTAATTAGATTTAAGTTAAGATTTGTAATTTTTAGGTAAATTTATCTACATGTAACAATGCGGGCGGGCGTCCCCCTAAAATCAGAGAAAATTGTATAAAGGGTTTCGTGTAGTTACCATCTTAGCTAAATTCAGTGTCAGTGCGGTGTTGGTGTATCATCGATCCGCCAATTAATACGGTGAATAGAGACTAAAGTACTATGTGTGACCTTACAAACGGTCCGGTAGTTTTGAATTTTTGATATGTTGTCTAAGATGGTTAGGCAGTGTTATAATGCAAAATGCACAATTCCCCCCCCCTCCGCGCCCGCCGCCATATTGAAAAAACCGGCACTTTCTTCATATTTTTGCTCATATCTTCCTTTAGGAGCATTTTAGCTAGAAGAAAGCTTCCACAATGTTATAGAGAGTTAAATTTACTACATTTTCCATTTTATATTTTGTTTCTAGGACAGATAGTTACGGAGATATCCACATTTAAAAAAACGTAAAAAATCGTAATTTCCTACTGAAAAACAAACTTCTGGATTATATCTTCGTTTAGGAGCATTTTAGCTACAACAAAGCTTGGGCAATGTTGTAGAGAATTAAATTTACTATAATTTACACTTCAAATTTTGTTTCAAGGACGGTTAGTTACGGAGATATGCACATTTAAAAAACAGGAAAAGTCGAATTTTCCGAAAATTTCTCAAAATTCTTGGTTTAGAATGCTTTCATTCAGTTACGGACTAGTCTAGGACAAATTAAAACATGTAGGAAATATAATTGCTTATAAAACTCATGTCCATTTTTACATACATTTTCGGAACATGTGACTTTATTTTTTACATATCTCCGTAATTATCTGTCCTAGAAATAAAATTTTAAATGTTTATTATAGTAAATTTAATTCTCTACAAAATTGCCGAAGCACTATTCTAGCTAAAATGCTCCTAAACGAAGATATAATCCAGAAGTTTGTTTTTGAGTTGAAAATTGCAATTTCTTAAGTTTATTTAAATGTGCATATCTCCGTAATTATCTGTCCTAGAAACAAAATATAAAATGGAAAATGTAGTAAATTTAACTCTCTATAACATTGTCGAAGCTTTCTTCTAGCTAAAATGCTCCTAAAGGAAGATATGAGCAAAAATATGAAGAGAGTGCCGGTTTTTTTCAATATGGCGGCGGGCGCGGAGGGGGAGGAATTGTGCATTTTGCATTTTAAACACTGCCTAACCATCCTAGACGACATATCAAAAATTCAAAACTACCGGACCGTTTGTAAGGTCAAAATCCTTTATTCACTGAATTAAATTCAGTGTTAGACAGAGACTATTATAGTTAGGAATTTCTTTAGTTAATCACGTGTATTTTTGTGTTAATTTAGTTTACGCTCCGATCCTTTATTTGTGTTAATTCTTGTACTTTTATTTTCCGTTTTATATTTATATTTGTTTTCCTTTACCTTTGTGTTTCGTTTTCCTCTTTCTCTCGATTATTATTTAGTCATACAGTACTAAAGTAAAGTAGACGCATCTTTCACACCACTGCTCTAGATTTCATCCCTGAGCGTCATAGATGTCACTCGGCATTCCCCACAACCAAATTTTGGAGAACCACCCAGATATCAAATTGAATAAGTAAAGCATAGGTAGGTATTCCATATTAATTGTGATTTGATTTATGTAGTTATAGTACAAATTTTCTAAGCTAAGCTTATCCACTTAAGAACTGAATACCATTGAGTGGCAAGGGCAAGGGTGCGTCTCATTTCATAGAAAAACAATTAACATATTTTCATATGACCGAACATACGTTTGGTAGAATTTTCAGATTGTATAACAACGTTTCATAGAATGTTTATTTCATATATCGTTATTTCGTAGAAGCACAATTGATAGAAAGTCATTTCTTATAACAATCATTTGATAGAATGCACGTTTAATATAATGCACTTTTCTTATAACAATAATTTCATAGAATGTACGTTTAATAGAATGTACTTTTCATAGAATGTACGTTTAATAGAATGTATTTTTCGTATAATATACTTTCGAATTCATAAATTACAAAATTTGAACAAGCGAGCGAGCGATGCGAGCGAGCAAAACCTTTTAGAGCAGATCCGACGTGGCCGGGTTAGGTTAGAAGGTCAGGCGGGAGCGAAGCGTAGCGAGCTCCCGCCTGGCCTTCGAGGTTATTTTTTTTTTGCGTACCGAAATTTTTTTTGCTGGTAATCATACTGTTTACATACAAGAACAAATCCACCCAACCACTTCCAGGAAAGTATTAAGTTTGGAGCTAAGGCGGAGTACTGGCAAAAAAACATACGAGTGAGCGAGCGAGCAAAGCCAGCGAGCAAAACCTTTCAGAGCAGATCCGACATGGCCGGGTTAGGTTAGAAGGTCAGGCGGGAGCGAAGCGTAGCGAGCTCCCGCCTGGCCTTCGAGGTTATTTTTTTTTGTACCGAAACAAGTTTTGCTTGTATTCATACTGTTTACATACAAGAACAATCCACTCAACCACTTCCAGGAAAGTATTAAGTTTGGAGCTAAGGTGGAGTACTGGCAAAAAAAAAACAAGTAATTGAATTTTATACATTTTAATTCATAAGCGCGTAAATGATACAAAATAGTCACTCTCTCTTGACAAAAAATCTATGAAGTGTGTATTATGCTATTTGTTTATTCTATTAAATGTTTATTGTATGAAATGTTCATTATATTAAGTATGTATTATGTTATTTGTTTATTCTATTAAATGTTCATTATATTAAGTGTTCATTATTTTTAGTGTTTATATACGAAACAAAAAATATATCAAGTGTTGTTATAAGAAATGAAAATATATGAACTGATTTTCTACGAAATGATAATTCTATCAATTGATCGATTCTATGTGTTGAAATTATATTATATGTTATTCGATGTGATGAACGTTATACCATTTGTTTTTCTATGAATTATTACACACCCAGTGGCAAACCACAAATTAAGATAGCGAGCTCGTAGTAAAAGCAGATTGTAACCACCTTGGAAGGTTAATATAGATTATCGACTCTATTTCCTTGGACATGAAACTACAAAATACACTAATAACATAATAAATGGTAATCATAACTTTTTTGGAATTTTACAACCGTCCGACTCTCCACAAGAACGTATTGTCTTGAAAAAGGACTATGAACTCTCATCATCAACCATTTTAAACCTATTCAACAAGGAATAAGGTTGAAAATTCAATATCCACGCAATGCAGTTCTAACCTTTTTTTGTAAGTAACTGGTTGGCGCTTACGAGACCAAAATCAGATAGGATTGTATTAGAAGACACAATGCCATTGTGAATTCAGGTAAGTGGATAAGCTTAGCTTAGAAAATTTGTACTATATACGCTGATAATTTTATGGAATGTATATGAGCTTGAATTATTGATTTAGACTGTTGGTCGTCACCAAAAATCCTTGTCACCACCAGTGAAGGTGTATTGAATAATTTAACAGGAGGTCAACCAAGTGATATGTCTTGTTACAAAACAAAATTTAATCTTTTGAATTGCTAATTGAGTTCAAGCGCGTCAATGAACTACCTAATTTATTTTTACAGTTTTTTTAATACATTTTTTTATTCTACAACTAAGCAAAGCTATGTGCGTAGTAATAGTAATACGAGTACAATGAAGCAAAATTTACAAAACTAGTTGTCAGCATTTCAAAGAGTCTGTGAATAAGTGGTAAAATTTAACTTGTTATTCTTTTGTTTCTGAATAAACACTTCCTACAACAAAGGTGACTTGCTGACCTAGGGGAGATCAAGATCAAGTGAAGGACAACTCATTCCATATTTTCGTTTTAGTGCGCTACGTTTATTTTTTTTTACTCGAATTGACGTTGGAGTGAATCAAACAACCTACCCTTGAAACCCCGTCACCCTCGATCACGTCGCTTCTCCACCACTTTGCTGAGCAGGAAGCACAGTCAAACTTTGGTCAACATATTTGTTGGTACCCACGATTAGGGTTATACAACGATATAAAACTCTACGTGTATAAACGGAAAAACGTATAAACAGGCAAATATTTTAATACACAATTGAAATTTATTACTTAATATTTCAATTATAATTATAAAACAGAAAAGTGCCCATACCACAATAATTATTTTCGGCTATTTAATTAGCCAATGAGGCATTATGTAGATTATTTTATCCTTTGATAATTAGAAAAGTTAATATACTTACCTACCTAACGTATTATAGGTATGTATATCTATTTATGCTTTAGATATCTGTACCTTACAATGTATCCCAATCGCCTTTTGCATCACCTACTCAATAAACGATTTTTAGTCAACTCCACTACCCGAAGGTTGTCTGGAAGAGATCGCTCTTTTTGGTGTGCAATAAAGCGTACCTACTTGTATAATTGTATTGTATTAAAGCCGTTATAGGTTTACCGAGGCACATCTTAACCTCAGGCTTAGGTTGCCTAACTAACCTTAAGGGTTATCCTCCCAACTGGCTTCCTTAAGACGTCATTATGCCTGGCCTTAGTGCTATCACAATTACCGTGTTGTATCTAGCCTAGCATCTATCTAGGTATTGTCCGTGGTCTGTGGCATGCTTAAGTGGCTAAGTAGGTTTAAGTGGAATTCAACGTGTTTTGCTGGATTTTCCGATTTTTCAAGTGAGGATTAGACTTAAAACCATCCTAGCAAAGTATCGACACAGCAATGGAAAGGCGGATAGAAAATACGTCTCTAGCAGACCTATGATATGATGGTCACATTTATCATACGATAGACAAATGACAAAGCATCCGCCACTTTTTGACAAGTATGTGAGTGCCGTACTTTCTGTTCGTCCTTGCATTCCGTATTTATAAACCTGATTTTTTAGGGTTCCGTACCCAAAGGGTAAAAACGGGACCCTATTACTGAGACTTCGCTGTCCGTCCGTCCGTCCGTCCGTCCGTCCGTCTGTCACCAGGCTGTATCTCAACAACGGTGATAGCTAGACAGTTGAAATTTTCACAGATGATGTATTTCTATTGCCGCTATAACAACAAATACTAAAAATAAAATAAAATAAATATTTAAGGGGGCTCCCATACAACAAACTTGTTATAGAGTATATATATGTATAGGTACGGAACCCTACATGCGCGAGTCGGGCTCGCACTTGCCCAATTTTTTTTAATTAGATACCGCTTGACTTGATGCATATATATACAATAGGTATATGTACCTATATCTATGTTCTAATTGCACACTTTAATAAACCCGACTACGGAGAAACGAACTAAAAAGTTAAAAACAAGGTAGAAAAATCGGGTATCATCGCCTTATTCCACAAGATAAGACATTTGACATGTAAAATGTTCTTGTATATTTTTTTCTACTGAAATTTTCTGTTAGTTAACAACAATAACATTATAATTGAATTCAAATGCCGTAGTCGTGCGTTGTGGCATTAACTACCCACGATACAATCTTCCTTTTACATATCTCCAAACAGTAAAAGAGCAAACATGCATATATCATACACGAATTAAACCGCTTATATAATTATAGTAGCCGTAGCAGCAAAATTTATTTTATTTAGTGTTCTTAGTTTTTTTAAAACATGGAATTTTGTGTAGCAACTAGCAACAAAACCTACCTATAGTGTCTAGTTGTCGAGAATAAAACGGACGCACAGCATTATTACACGGCTACACATCGTTATCATATTGATATCAAGAAGAGTTTGATGATGATGGCGATCTAACTAAAAATACGGAAACTTCGTTGAATAGTTGCAGTTTTTTTAATAGTCGACAACGCACGACTACGGCATTTGAATTCAATTATAATGTTATTGTTGTTAACTAACAGAAAATTTCAGTAGAAAAAAATATACAAGAACATTTTACATGTCAAATGTCTTATCTTGTGGAATAAGGCGATGATACCCGATTTTTCTACCTTGTTTTTAACTTTTTAGTTCGTTTCTCCGTAGTCGGGTTTAAAGTTTTTAACCTTTTATTTTATTTCAATATTTTCAGTTTTTACATAATATGATGCAGTAAAGAATATATAAATGCATATGTAAGTTAAAAAAATGTCGCTGTATAGCTACATCCTCCTTTGAAGTCTGATAAAATATACTCAGTAATCAAAATCTGTCGAGTAGTTTAAGCGCTATCGTGGAACATACATAAATGACATGACTTAATACTTTTCCCTATGACTTTACGAGTACCATAGTCGGGCAAAACTAAGAATAATTTATACGCAAACGTTGAATACCAACGTCGAATTTCAGCTATCGACACCAACCAGTGCTTCTATCGTATTGTGGACCTGTAGACGACTGAAACTTTATGATGGAAAACAAACGATAAAAACAACAATTTCATACACCTCTAATATTTTTACGCAAAAAGAGATTATTCGTTTGTATATTTTTTTCAATGCCACAATATCTAAATATTAAATATAATCACGTCTTAACGACAATTATTTACATTTGACGACACAACATTTTCAGCAATTTAAAAAGCAAAACAGAAAAAACTATTTGGAAATCCATATAATATCACTACCATCTTTTATGTCACCATCTCCTAGGTTACCTAACTCAAAAGTTTCCCCGAGCCCCCCGTGTTTTATGTGACCATCTCCTCCGTCACCACAAAAGTTTCATAAGATCTGCTACTTTGTATCCGTTTAAGGATAACGTATTATTTTTATTGCGGGGGTTCCACCGCCCATCTCCTCTATCCCCATCTCTTAGTTTAACTGATAAGTTTAGATGCGACCCCAATACCCGTCCCATGTTTTATGTCACCATTGCCTCCGTAGACTCAAAAGTTTCATAAGATTTGCTTCCTTGTTGCCGTTTTAGAACATTGTAGTTTTTTATGGCGGGGGGCTCTGCCCCCCGAGCCCCCGTCGTTTTGTGTCACCATTGCCTCCGTAGTCTCAAAAGTTTCATAAGATTTGCTTCCTTGTTGCCGTTTTAGAATATTGTAGTTTTTTATGGCGGGGGGCTCCGCCCCCCGAGCCCCCCATGTTTTATGTCACCATTGCCTCCGTAGACTCAAAAGTTTCAGAAGATTTGCTTCCTTGTTGCCGTTTTAGAACATTGTAGTTTTTTATGGCGGGGGGCTCCGCCCCCCGAGCCCCCCATGTTTTATGTCACCATTGCCTCCGTACACTCAAAAGTTTCATAAGATTTGCTTCCTTGTTGCCGTTTTAGAACGTTGTAGTTTTTATAGCGGGGGGCTCCGCCCCCCGAGCCCCCCATGTTTAATGCTACCATTGCCTGCGTAGACTCAAAACTTTTGTAAAATTTGCTTCCTTGTTGCCGTTTTAGAACATTGTAGTTTTTTATGGCGGGGGGCTCCGCCCCCCGAGCCCCCCATGTTTTATGTCACCATTGCCTCCGTAGACTCAAAAGTTTCAGAAGATTTGCTTCCTTGTTGCCGTTTTAGAACATTGTAGTTTTTTTTATGGCGGGGGGCTCCGCCCCCCGAGCCCCCCATGTTTTATGTCACCATTGCCTCCGTACATTCAAAAGTTTCATAAGATTTGCTTCCTTGTTGCCGTTTTAGAACGTTGTAGTTTTTATGGCGGGGGGCTCCGCCCCCCGAGCCCCCCATGTTTAATGCTACCATTGCCTGCGTAGACTCAAAACTTTTATAAAATTTGTTTCCTTGTTGCCGTTTTTAAATGTTGTATTTTTTAAGGCGGGGGGCTCCGCCCCCCGAGCCCCCGTCGTTTTGTATCACCATTGCCTCCGTAGACTCAAAAGTTTCATAAGATTTGCTTCCTTGTTGCCGTTTTAGAACATTGTAGTTTTTTATGGCGGGGGGCTCTGCCCCCCGAGCCCCCGTCGTTTTGTGTCACCATTGCCTCCGTAGTCTCAAAAGTTTCATAAGATTTGCTTCCTTGTTGCCGTTTTAGAATATTGTAGTTTTTTATGGCGGGGGGCTCCGCCCGCCGAGCCCCCCATGTTTTATGTCACCATTGCCTCCGTAGACTCAAAAGTTTTAGAAGATTTGCTTCCTTGTTGCCGTTTTAGAACATTGTAGTTTTTTTATGGCGGGGGGCTCCGCCCCCCAAGCCCCCCATGTTTTATGTCACCATTGCCTCCGTACACTCAAAAGTTTCATAAGATTTGCTTCCTTGTTGCCGTTTTAGAACGTTGTAGTTTTTATGGCGGGGGGCTCCGCCCCCCGAGCCCCCCATGTTTAATGCTACCATTGCCTGCGTAGACTCAAAACTTTTATAAAATTTGTTTCCTTGTTGCCGTTTTTAAATGTTGTATTTTTTAAGGCGGGGGGCTCCGCCCCCCGAGCCCCCGTCGTTTTGTGTCACCATTGCCTCCGTAGACTCAAAAGTTTCATAAGATTTGCTTCCTTGTTGCCGTTTTAGAACATTGTAGTTTTTTATGGCGGGGGGCTCCGCCCCCCGAGCCCCCCATGTTTTATGTGACCATGGCCTCCGTAGACTCAAAAGTTTCATAATATTTGCTTCGCTGTCGCCGTTTTAAAATATTGTATTTTTTAAGGCGGGGGGTCCGCCCCCCGAGCCCCCCATGTTTTATGTCACCATTGCCTCCGTAGACTCAAAAGTTTCATAAGATTTGCTTCGTTGTTGCCGTTTTAGAACGTTGTAGTTTTTTATGGCGGGGGGCCCCGCCCCCCGAGCCCCCCATGTTTTATGTCACCACTGCCTCCGTAAACTCAAAAGTTTCATAATATTTGCTTCCTTGTTGCCGTTTTAGAACGTTGTAGTTTTTTATGGCGGGGGGCCCCGCCCCCCGAGCCCCCCATGTTTTATGTCACCACTGCCTCCGTAAACTCAAAAGTTTCATAATATTTGCTTCCTTGTTGCCGTTTTAGAACGTTGTAGTTTTTTATGGCGGGGGGCCCCGCCCCCCGAGCCCCCCATGTTTTATGTCACCACTGCCTCCGTAAACTCAAAAGTTTCATAATATTTGCTTCCTTGTTGCCGTTAATGCCGTTTTAGAATTTTGTGTTTTTTAAGAGCCCCCCCCCATGTTTTAAGTCACCATTGCCTCCGTAGACTCAAAAGTTTTATTAAGATTTGCTCCTTTTTTGCCGTTGGAGTCTGGAGCTGCTAGTTTTCTTATGATGGTTTTCCTACGTTTTCCATGTTCTTATCATAATAGTATTTGGTTTCATTATTACTATTCTGTTGGTACCTCTTTCATCAAATTGGTTTAGTACGTTACGCGTCATCAAATCATGTAAGATATTTGAATACGAATATAAATAAAGTATTAGTTACTTTACTAAGACTGTGCCTTATTCGGGTAAAAGTAATGACTGAAATCGGTTTTATTGTAAGCAGTATACTTAACCACACCATCACTTTTTGAAGTCGGTTAAAAATATGGCCTACGCAATGTAAACCGTTATAACAAATCGATGGACATGTTATAGATCAAAATCGGTAAGTAGTGTAAGCGCTCTGCTAGAGCATACTTGAATAGGTACAAACATATAGTTCCAATCACCTTTCGTGGTCTTCTGCATCAGTTCCACTTGGTCACATTATGCTTTCTGACAACAGATACCTGAATCACTTGAGAAAATAATAAAGAAATTGTACTTGTTACTTTTATATTTACAGAGTTCCGTCGATTTCTGATGGATTCCATCATCAGAAATTTACCATATTTCTAAGAGATAATAACTGAAGTGTTAACTTTCCAACAAAAAAAGAATTTTTGACATCTGTTGATTTTTTTATTTTTTTTCTGTAGAATTTTTGCTCTCACTCGTCCTCCTTTTTTGAAGTCTGTTAAAAATGTAGCCTATGTCACCCGGACTGTAATAACGAATTGATAGACACCTCGATCACTAAAATCGGTTGAGTAGTTTTCGCGCTATGCTGGAACACACTTACATATAAATATACATACATACATAGACTGCTAAACTTATAACCCTTCCTTTTGGCTTTGCCGTAGTCGGGTAAAAAGAGCCAACGCCGTCGAATCTTTCTAAATTTGTCTTATCATTTTAAATAAAAGTGTTACTGCAACAGCAAGCTTCTTTGACTTGAAACAAAACTAACGATACCTAGCCTTTGACGATGACGAGCGGATGTGATAATTGTTGGCATGAATTGGCAATTCGAGCGTTTCCTAACTTCTAAAGAAACGAAAATCATATTTGCACGTGTCACGTCACCCCTACCTACTTCACTTGCACGTAAGCAGTACATGATTGAGTATGTATGAAAAGGTCAGATTTGATCACAGCAAAATATAGATATTATAATCTAAAATTACTAATTAATAGTAGAATAATGCTTTTGATTTTTTTCTCTAGATATCCGTGTAGCAAAAAGTAAGTCTGCTTGAGTTGGTAGCTAGCAGTAGTAGGTAAGTACACATAAACCTGTATGTAAGTAGTCTGTACCTACAACACTAGAAGAGTGTACAGAATAAGCATAGCACGAAAGGAGAACTTATTAATTTTAAAGTCTAGCTCTGGAGTACCTTTCTTTGGTTAACGCGATGAACAAATTTCTTCGATTAGATACTAGGTAGATATCAAGTTACCTACATTGTAAAAACCAGTGAAACCTTCACACAAAAATATCTGCTTGGAAAATTCACACAACGATGAAAATGGGACGTGTTAACATTCTCGTGTTTGGCGACCGCACCGGCTGGCGGGCCGCAACCGGGCCCAGCTTGCGGTACACTTTGTGCCTAGTTTCCTTTGAGCCGCACAGCTTTCTCATAGGAACGTTATTCGTACGATGCCTACTATGCTTAGACTCCACTCCACGCTTGTCTTTATGAAGTTACTAAAGGTCGCCGCTTTCCGCTCGACATTTAATTTCAATGTAATTACTCGTATAATAATGCCTTTATGTTTCTATATGCGGAGGTTTCACCCCGGTTTCCTATTTAGCATATCTTACGTCGTCCTAATAAGGTCAGATTGAAAATACCCAGTGCATAAGATAGGCTTGTTTTACCGATACTCCCTTGTCGACAGAGCCGTGTCGTTAAACGAACCAAATTTACGACTTCGATTCGTAGTTTGTTCGAGCCGCGTTACTTTTTGGAATGGTGCTCAGCTCAATAAATATTTACCGGCCTCCAAATACAATCCAGCGGCAACTGGAAGCCGATTGGCAAATCACCCTCATAAAACTGTGAAGTTTAACGGCTGGAGTGAGCACCAGTAGGCGGCACTCAGGTGACGTTTTACAGCCTCTTTGAAGATGGTCTTCAAGTAGGTAATAACGCCAATATTCCTCTCAGACCTGTCTGCATCGAGCTCAATATTTGTAAACACAAGCACTAACGGCATGACAGCTGGCACGTAGCCAGACGACAAACTAGTTTCCCAGAAGTTTTGGAAATATTTAAAACTGTAATGGTAGTGGAGTAACACTAAATAATAAATGTTGACACTGTAAGCTACCAACGGGCGGTATGATCTGATAAATTAAGCAGTTATTTAATGAATAAACTGCCCGATATAGATATCTATCTGGACACTGCAGTGCACACTGGTAGAATACCGTCTCATAAGAAGAGGTCCACACTAAATTAGAGACGAGCGTTAAGAACATGCCTAGTTATAAAACCGTGAATAAGACGTGTCATATAACTAAGAAATCTTCTTTGTCGTGTTGTTTAAGGTCAACATGACACAATGTAAACAGCCTCGGTGTTACCGGTCCTGATTGATTATACTTAGGTACTAAGAATAATGACAGCTTCTGTCCATCCAATAGTTGGATCGTAATGTCAACATAGGCTAATAAGCTAGACTTAAGCACTATAATACTCACTTGTCTAATGCGCGGAATCAGCCTTACATAAGCACGTGTGCCCGTTTTTTAACCGCCGTATATGCACGTTCACCAAGCTCCTCATAAACCAGATTTCGACATTTTAACACTTATTTCCATTGCGACACACCGCAAGGAAAACACCTACACAGCCAAATTCCGAAGTCGCGGCCCGCTTGACCGCTTTCGCTCGGTGTGCAAACTGCAGCACAGCCTCTTGCCACTCGGGTGATCACTCGCACTGTGAAATATTCGAATTCGCTCGTATGCTACTGAAACGCACTACTGCCGCTACTGACCCGTGTTTTGTTTTTGTACTACGATGTTGTTTTAGTTTTTGATATGCAACACCCGATGCCCAAGCGCAGGTCGCGTTTGACAGTTGTGTATACACATACAGGCTATACAGCGTAAGTTAACGTTGTCAGCGAACGCGTGGCGATGCAACACTGACGGCGCTGGGAGCCGCGAGGCGGGTCGCGCCATCGCCGCGGAGGTGGGCAAGCCGACGCTCTCGCGTTTAGACCAGACCAGACAAACGCCCTAGAAATGGTTACTGTTTCCAATGTCTACGTCACTTTCGCCGTTTCTGTTCATATCCCATTCTAGCGTTTTTCCTCTTTTTATTTAACTTTGTGCATACCTACAACAGGTTACTTCAGTCAGTTTACAGTACCTATGCAGATGTGAACGGGCCAATAAGTACCTATGCTTCCTGGCCTGACCTGCACTGCGCATTTTTAAATCTCTCTATCACGTGCTGGTCGAGAGAAACCATCACACCGCTTTAACCAGTTTTTCAAGGATGTTTGTCTAGACTCTGTTGCTATATACAACCATTTACCGAAAGGACTATTGAAACAATGATTGGCGAATCAACATCCCACATGGTGGCCATTTATTCGTGAGCCAAATCAAGATAGGTATTTCCTGAATTTGCCCATCCTGCTTTCACGAGGTTCTCCTCATGCGAGATGGTGATGTCGATGATTGTCAACTACAAGAAAGTAATCACATGTATCCAACTTATTGTTTAATTTAATAATCAATTACAAAACAATAAAAAATTATTCCTCGTTCGTAGTCAATTACTTATGAACACAATTTTTTTTATTTCGTATTTAACTACGAAAGTCGATTACGAATCCGGAAAATAAATTTTGGTTTTATAATTAATTATTAAACAGAGAAAAATAATTCCTCTTTCGTAACTAACAATTACGAACACAGAAAAAAAATCTTCTTTCGTAGTTGATTACGAAAGTCAATTACGAATCCAGAAAATAAATTCTTGTTTAATAATCAATTACGAAACAGTGAAAAATAATTCTTCTTTGGTAGCCAATTGTGAAACTGAAATTACGAATATGGACTAAACATTTGTTTCAAAAACTACTCGAAATTGATAATATTTACGCGGAAAATTAGTTTTTCAATTTATTTTCGACTGCAAGCAATTAAAGCATGAAATAGCTATGTTACTACCTAGAACTCGGAGAAAAGTATTATACACTTAAAAAAGTTGGTTGAAATTATCAGTACCTATAGGTATTTGTTATAATATGAAAGAAATAAATTTTTAAAGGAATAAGGCCTCTTAATGTGCTATCAAGAAAACCGATTATAAATAAATTTGCACTTTTGCTTATGACGTGAGCGGAGCAAAAAGGTTTATAATAGCATCTATTTAATGTTCTCACTTTACTGCATACGTAGGAGTTCGAGACTTTGACTTATATAATGTTAATCTTCGTTATCTTACTTTGCGGTCCTCGAGCCATTGACGTCATGGGGGTTTTTTACTCAACTATATTCTTTTCGCGAAATACGAAGGTTAATTTAGTGCCGTATATAACCTGTTATTTTTGCAAACAAACAAGTATGACAGCAATTAAATTAATGTGATTAGGAAAGCGGCTATGTAAATTAAAGGTAAATATTAAATCAATATTAGGAGTATATATTCCGGAGTTAGCAAAATAGATAATTAGGTTAGAAATTAAACTGTCCGCGAGTTGCCAATATGATGCTATCCTAATTACAGTCTTAACTGATTATTTCTTTATAGGCACACGACAACCTTATTCAACCACCAACCGTCTGGCTGGATACGCACCTGCTTAAAATTAAATTAGCTTAAGTAACCTGACTTCTCTACTTAGGCTTAGGGCTGTAAAGATTCTATTGATATAATTAATTTTGATGATAATTTTTCTTCACGTCACAAAACGTTGTAACGAATAAAAATTATTCGTGTATAAGCCACGGTCAGCGATCTTAATAGATGACAGTCAAGGGCGTTTCTGTTAAGCCAATTCAGCAGAACTTGCAGATTTAGGACATCTGAGACGTGCCGATGCGGACTTAACAAAAAGACTAGTAGAGTAGGTAAACTCAAATAGTAAGTGTTACTTAATTCATTGCTAACTCCTTTCAATTAAAAATAAGGTTGATACTTCTGGAATTTGATAATTATAACGATTACCTATGCATACCTACATAAGAGACTTTTATAATAACGAAAAACTCCATTTATATATTCTTATTCATAATGGGGAGTATAATGCATTTGTAAATACTTTATTTAAGTTCAGAAACTTTTAAGCCAAGAGATCCATAAGGTAGTGTGGTCATTTATAAACTTCTACTAAAATTTATTATATTTTGTAGATTTGGGATGATATTTTTATCCCCCAAACAACCCACAGCCATAGTGGATAAATTACAGACAAATACCCAAGGTATTAAAGGTAGGTAGCTACTTTTCCACCAGCGAGTCGATACGAAGCGAAACGGGAATCTAAATTTGTACTTGTAAACGCGACCTAGTACGGTACGGGCGGCTGGGCTCACTATTAAAGGCAATTTTTGGTGCAATTAGACCGGCGATTCTAATAGTCGTCTCATCTCATCGCGCCGATCGAAGATCACCTTCATACGTCGTGTGACAACAGTATCGTCCGCAGTGTAACAGATTTACCCGTATTGCTACTGGTTTGCTAGAGAACCTAGAGATTGCTCACATATACATTATCTTACAAATCAAGGCACCTATTGCGTGCACCGAACCGAACTAAGGTCGAATGATGTTTATTGTTGGTGTACCAAACAAACGAGTATGTATGAAATAAATGTACTTAGTTTGAATTATGACACCGACCCGAATATTAAGGTTAATGTAAGGCTGAGCCAAGACCATTAGGCCATCGCAGCACGCTACACTTGCTTTAAAGCGTACCCTTACATCGCCTAAATTTTTTCGCGCTAAACCTGCGATCAGTCATCTAGACTATAATCAGGTGAGTTGAAAAGGTTGGGGTTTTGGGTAGGTAGGTAGCCACAGCTCCAACTCCCCTTAGTCTTAATCGGAGTTAGCTGCAGGAGCATACTGGATAACGGTTTTGGTGTGTCGTCAAGCGGTCCATTGTAATTAGCAGACATAGATGTGTTGGTGGCATGAATAAAACTTTGCTAGGGAGAGCCACACAATATTATTTTATCGATAAGTTGTACTTTATTAGTTTTGACGTTATTGCCATGAACACTATATGTCTGGTAATAGAATAGAATAGAATAGAATAGAATAGAATAGAATAGAATAGAATAGAATAGAATAGAATAGAATAGAATAGAATAGAATAGAATAGAATAGGATAGAATAGGATAGAATAGGATAGAATAGGATAGAATAGGATAGAATAGGATAGAATAGGATAGAATAGGATAGAATAGGATAGAATAGGATAGAATAGGATAGAATAGGATAGAATAGGATAGAATAGGATAGAATAGGATAGAATAGGATAGAATAGGATAGAATAGGATAGAATAGGATAGAATAGGATAGAATAGGATAGAATAGGATAGAATAGGATAGAATAGGATAGAATAGGATAGAATAGGATAGGATAGGATAGGATAGGATAGGATAGGATAGGATAGGATAGGATAGGATAGGATAGGATAGGATAGGATAGGATAGGATAGGATAGGATAGGATAGGATAGGATAGGATAGGATAGGATAGGATAGGATAGGATAGGATAGGATAGGATAGGATAGGATAGGATAGGATAGGATAGGATAGGATAGGATAGGATAGGATAGGATAGAATAGAATAGAATAGAATAGAATATTCTTTATTGCACACCTCAACAGGAAATAAATACAAACAAATTACAAGTAACATTCAAGAGAGGTAAACAACAGGCGGTCTTATCGCTAAAGAGCGATCTCTTCCAGACAACCTTTGGGTAGCGAAATTAAATAAAAACGTCAGAAATGAGTAGGCGATGCAAAAGTAATCATGGAATCTGTAGAAAAAATAAAAAAACTACTAAAATAATACATAAATAAACGTACATAAGATACCAAAAAAATTAATATATATGCACAAATAAACCTACTTAAATATATATAACATAGGCATATACATATAAAATAATATTAGTAACGAACCACACTTCATGTCGGTCACTATACCAAAAAAAAATTAAAGAAGGGACAAATAATGTTCTTTAAGGAGTATTTTAAAATTGGCAACGGATTGGCTACGTTTTAAGTCTACAGGCAGAGAGTTCCACAACAAGGTAGCCTGGAAAGTAAAAGAGCTGTTGTAGAATTTAGAGGAGGAAGAGGGGACAGCAAGAAGCAAATTTTGAGAGGATCTAACAGACCGAAGATAACTGAAACGCTCCTTGAGGTAACGGGGAGTTGCAGGGTTGAAAAGTATATTGTAAAGAAGAGAAAGGATGTGAGAGTTACGACGAAAACGGATAGGAAGCCACTTGAGCTGCGAACGGAAACTGGATACATGGTCATATTTGCGTAACCCGAATATGAACCTGATACAAATATTCTGAATACGCTCAAGTTTATTTAGCTGTTCCTCTGTGAGATCAGGGTAAGCGATATCAGCATAATCCATGATAGGAAGAAGTAAAGTTTGAGCAAGCGCAATTTTGGTGGCGATTGGAAGGAAATTACGGAGTCTTCTCAGAGAACTCACCGCTGCAAACATCTTCCTGCTAACTTGATTTATCTGAGGCACCCAAGATAAGGTCCGATCCATGATAATGCCAAGGTTCTTAACTTCGTGTGAAAAAGGTATTAAAACACCATCGAAATAGATAGGTAGCAAATTAGTAAAATCAACCCTAGATATTAGTTTAGCACTACCAATTATAATCGCTTGAGTCTTTACAGGATTAACTCTAAGACCAAATCTGTTGCTCCAGTCTAAAATGTGCTCTAAGTCGTCATTTACTGAACTAATAATAGACGGGAGTTCTCCAACTCCACCCTGCAAGTAAATTTGAAGATCGTCAGCATAAATGTGATATCGTGAAGAGAGATTATGCGTAATGGAATTAATGAATATTGAAAATAACAAAGGAGACAGCACTCCACCCTGCGGAACACTGGCTAGAATGCTGCTCCAAGAAGATCGGGAATCATCTACCTTTATTCTCTGCCGACGACCACCTTAATAACTACGAAACCAATCAATTACCGCAGGAGATATGTTAAGAGAACGTAGAATAGTAAAATATCAAAATCAACGGTATTAAACGCGTTACTGAAATCCAGCAGCGTCAATACCGTTAATTTCCGATTATCCATGCCTTCGCGGATATCATCAGTAATTTTCACCAGCGCAGTAGCCGTACTATGACCTGGACGAAAACCAGACTGGAAAACATTGTGTAGCTCATTTCTATTAAGAAAAGATGCCAGCTGCTTATGTACTAGACGCTCAAGAACTTTAGATAGAAAAGGGAGAATGGAAATAGGACGGTAGTCAGAAAAAGTAGAAGGTTTGGGCTTCTTGGGAATTGGGATGATATTGGCATCCTTCCATAACGTGGGGAAAGTATTGGTGGAAACAGAAAAATTAAGGATATTGGAAATAACAGGAACAAGGAGGTCAATGAGAGGGAGGATCATATTACGGCTAATGCAATCAACGCCAACAGCATTCGAGGTTATCGCCATTATGTTCTTCTTAACATCACTGTCGGTAAATTGCGCAAGAAGAAATGAAGATGAGTCAGGAGTTGGGAGAGCTGAAAGATACTCAAGGGTTTTGACTTTAGTTGAGCCACTGAAAGTAGCAGAAGTAGAAAAATGCTGATTGAGCTGATCGAAGTCGATATCACTAGTGTGAGGTTCCTGCTGTGATTTCCCAACTCCGAGTGACTAAAGAAATTTCCAAACCTTAGCAGGGTCACCATTCTCCACAGACTGATGGATATGACGTCTCTGAGCATCTCGACAAATCTTATTACAGCGATTACGTAGGGTAAGATAACGAGCCTTATTACCTTCTGTGGAGTCAGTTTTATACTTCGACTTGGCAGAATTCTTTTTATCAAGAAGATCCTTAATTTCTCGAGTAAGCCAAGGAGCAGGAAGATGTTTGATCCGCACAGAACGGGCTGGGGCATGAATATCATAGAGCTGCATGAGGAGGGAATTAAAAAGCGACACCTGTTCGTCCAGAGTGTCAGCTCTAGAAACAACACCCCAGTCAATTTCTGCAGCATCCGCACGAAGTTTATCGACATCCATCCGAGAGAAATTGCGCTGAAGGAGTGTTTTAGTTTTGGGCTTAGGCGGTTTGATTTTGTAGGACAGATACAATAAGTCATGGTAAGAGAAAGCGTCCGCAGAGTGTTGACCGGCCTTAGCAACATGAGGAATAGATGAAGTAAGGGTAAGGTCTAATAAAGACGAAGTACAATTGGGAAATTTATGCGTTGGGCCAGAAGGGAGAATTTTCAAGTTGCAAGCCTCTGCTGTGGAGAATAATGATCTAGAACGGTGGTCATCTTTAAGTAGGCATGTATTGAAATCACCCATAATAATGTGATGGACATAAGACGGCATGAGATTTTCCAGTTTTTTCAAAAGAAGTGAAGTAATCAACATTAAGTGAAGGAGAATAAAAAACTCCGAGTAGAAGATTGGTGTGAGAAAGAGTAATGTCAAGAAATAAATATTCCGGGACATCAGAAAGGGGAGAATGAGATGACACGCAAGCAATAGAATAAGGAATATATGAGCGAAGGTAGATTGCAACTCCACCACCATCTCTTTCGGAGCGGTCATGGCGAATCAAATGGAATCCAGGCAGCGAATAGGACGTAGAGGACAAGCACGGTTTGAGCCATGATTCCGAAATAAGAATCGCGTGAATATTGCTTAAATCAAAAGTTGCGACTAAGTCATTATAATGGGCCGGGATACTCTGCGCATTTATATGAACAATGTTATAGTACATTACGGCAGAGACCAGTAAGTAAGCCATACTGGCCGAGTAGTAATTAGACGGACCGAGCCGTAGGCGAGGTCCGGATATAATACGAGGCAAGGATGGCTCTTACGGTCGAAGCAAGTATAGTGCTTTTCTCAAAAATTAAACAAGAAAATTAGATTAAAATTATATTTTGTAGGTGACATTCATATTCGGCCATTTTCCAATGAATATTTTTGTTATATCCCATTTTTATTATTACACATTGTGATATTCGTCGTAGCAGGCACCATTAACTCCCATGATAACAACCTATAACAAAAATAATTATGAGTTTATACTTGGATAAAAGATATAGTTACATCGTTATCAAATAGTGGCAGCATTTATTTACCTTCATCGCCAAAATGGTTATCATCTAGAGCTTGATTTAAGAACTTTTCTATATTTTGCTGCTGAATATTTGTGATTTCTTTCCTTTGTAGCCATCCGATTGTCTCAGAAAGATTGTTGAAATATTCTGACCTTATCACACATTATCTGACCAATTATTAACTTAATTTTCTTCCTTCCATTTAATGAATCTCTTGTATTTTTTTATATCTCCTTGGATTTAGTCGGAAGTAAATTATTTTAGCTAACTCTGCCTCCGCTTTTAAGTATGGAGGAGTGCCGTCTATTCGGAATCTGACTCGTCTGAACTCATTTTTGCTGAATTATTGTAATAGATCACACAAACAAATTTGAAATTTTTGTCTTTTAATTTAAATCCCGCCTTAATTTCTTTTTTTTATAAATACTGCGTTTAATTATTTGCACTGTCTTACAAATCTAAGTCTTAAAGATAAAATTTAATTATTGTTATACATTGTTGTATTTTCTAACTAATAATCATAAAGCTTACCTTCAATTTTAACTCCGAGGTTTTTTCTAAACGACACAAAAAAGGAAGGAATTCCGAAATATCATTGTCATTTTACACAGCACAATTATGAACTAAACGCTGCATACAAACTTCCGCACTAAACCATGTCGCTACTTTTTTTTTTTTAATATGCATCTTGAGTTACGTTTATACTGCCAATAGTGCTAACCTCTTTTTATTTTACATTTGCTCTTAGTGTAAATTGCAAGTGTATACTGCAATGTCGTCTTTTTCTATTTAATCTATGAAAAAGGGACGCCACTTTTTAATTTCTACTATTTGCTCTCGCACTGTACTTATAATTAAAACAATTTGTGGAATGCATCCTTTTTCCATTTATATACGACCTCATCGCCTTCACATCCTTAGTTTTTTTATAGGTCGGTGACGATGTAAATCGTGTTTCGATATTCAAATATCTTGATACGTAATAGGAATTACATACTTACTTACTGGACAAATATTGATTCCAAATTTAAAATCTTGCTGTTTACTGGACACTTCTAAAAAGTCTTCGGTATGTTCCACTTACTGTAGTCTATCTAGCGATGGTAAGGCAACATTACATGCAATTTTTGAGAATTTTTTTTTACTAACACTAGAGAAATTGGCTTTGTATCGTTTCATTTTGTCTAAGATCGTTGTGATCGTTCCATTCCGTGAATTTCCGAATTGCGAGCATACCATACCAGGCCGCACGCTAAAGCCTTTCTTAAGGCCTTAACTTTCATCGGCGCCCTGGGTAAAGGGTATGTGACCCGGGAATCCGGGATTGCCCATACAAAAATTCCCGGAATTGGAAGCACTAATGACATTAGTACCCTAAGAATGTTGTTTTGAGCTCTCTAAAGGCATATGGAAGAGCAACGGTCATTTTCTTACAGATAATCATGCCGTATACTTCTCTGGAAACGATAGCAACAGCAGAAATGGAGTCGCCTTCCTTATTCCAAAAAATCTAAGGAGCAGCGTACTGGAGTATGAACCTGTTAGTGACCGGATAATAAGAATAAAACTAAAAGCAACACCTGTCAATTTCAACCTCATTCAGATTTATGCACCGACAAGTGCTGCAAGTGATGATGTGATCGAGAGTTTCTACAGAAGATTGGAAAATACCATCGGAAATGCTAATAGAGAAGTTTTGATCATCTTGGGTGATTTCAATGCAAAAGTGGGAGCAGATGCTCATCAGCTAAGCCATTGTGTAGGGAAATTTGGTTTAGGACAACGCAACGAGCGAGGGAACCGGCTCATTCAATTTGCAGCTGATAACCACTTCGTTATATCCAATACGTTCTTTGAAAACCACCGACGTATACTATATATACTTGGATATCACCAGATGGCAAACATCGCAACCAGATTGATTATATCTTGATTAGATCGCGGTGGAAAACATCAGTTAGGAATGCTCATACTCTACCAGGAGCAGACTGTGGGTCAGATCATCAATAAAATTACTCTTATCGAAAGTGCAATTAAAATTAAGAGCAGTTAGGAATCTCGGGACAAGACCATCAAAGATCGAAGTGACTGACAGTGCGAAGTTTTTAAATGCGTTGGAGCAAAATATGATACCGTGGATGAACGTAGATTCCAACACAGAGACTCCAGATCAGTTGAGGGATCGAGCTAAAAACGTTATAGTAAGCTCGGTGAAAGAGTCTAGTGTAAACGTACGTAAACTGAAACGTCAGCATTGGATGAGCGACGCAACCTTAACACTTGTGGATGAAAGACGAAAAATGAAAGCATCTGGAGCTGATATAAGATCCCTTAACGAGAAGTCCGCTAGAATTCAGGAAGCTTGTAGGCGGGACCAGAACGTTCAACTTCGGAACATTTGTGCAGAAGTGGAAGTCCATGCAAATAAGCATGAATCTAGGGATCTACACCAAAAGATTCGCGCCATCACAAGGACCTTAAGCTCTAAAACCTGGGCCATCGAAAACACTACTGGAGAGACAGTGACGAACATAGAGGCTATTGCTGAAACATGGAGACAATACTGCCAGTCCCTCTTCCAAGACTCACAATCCGAATTTTACACCCCTACGAAACCAGGAGACGAAGATCTTGAACCAGACATTCTGAAAGATGAAGTAAGAGCCGCTATTAAACATCTGAAGTACGGCAAAGCCACGGGGGCAGATGCCATAGGTACCAATTGAGACGATCAAGGCATCGGGCGAATATGGCGTCCAAATATTCCAAACCCTGTGCAATAAGATATGGCTCACGGGGCAGTGGCCAAAAGAATGGGCTCACACTGTCCCGTTGCACAAGAAAGGCTCGACCAAAACGTGCAGTAACTACCGTCTTATTGCTCTCATCTCTCACTCAAGCAAGATTTTACTGCACATACTAAACGAGCGTCTTAAGTCCTACTTAAGCAAAGAAATTGCTCCTGAACAGGCTGGTTTTGTTAAGGGAAGGGGCACCCGGGAGCAAATCTCGACAGTCCGGCAGATTATAGAGAAAGCCCGAGAATTCAACAAGCCCGCCTACATATGCTTTGTAGACTTTTCTAAGGCGTTCGACTCTGTCAAGTGGCCAAAACTCTGGGAAACATTCGGCGATGGGTGTTCCAAAACACCTGGTACACCTCCTGCGTAGATTGTATGAAGAAGGCACAGCTTCAGTACGCGCAGATGATGTCCTATCTAACCACTTTCACCCCAGTGCCGGAGTCCGTCAGGGATGTATTATTTCTCCACTTCTATTCAATGTGTACACAGAGCTCATAATGAGAATTACACTTGAAGACTGGACAGATGGCATCTTGATCGGCGGTATGAAGATCTCCAACATTGCGATATGCAGACGATACCACTTTGTTTGCCACAAGTCCCCGTCACATGGAAGAACGTCTCGGCAAGATGGAACGATGGAACGCGTTAGCCTAGACTTCGGACTTAAGATAAACCGGAATAAGACAAAGATGATGATTGTCGACCGCATGAATAACAATTCACCAGAAATTACACAAATTGCGAATTGTGATGTGGTCCAATCGTACATTTATCTGGGAACCTTAACCTTTTGACCGCCACAGTCGGCTGTGGCCGTCAACAAAAAATCGTGCCCCTGACGCCACGTCAGCCACAGCCGTCCAAATTTCAATGATCAAAAACTTTGTAATTCTAACCGCTACAAGTATTTTTCAATCCCTGTTGATTTTGGGGCACATCTTTTTTTTTTACTCTGGCGTCAGTGGCACGGTAAATTGCTAGACCGCTTGGCGGTCAATAGGTTAATCACTAACAACGGCGGATGTGTCGACGAAGTGAAGAGGCGTATGGCAATTTCAAGATCTGCAATGGACAGGTTGAGAAAAATATGGAGGAATCGCAACATATACAAAGCCACAAAAATCCGGCTCGTTCGGGCACTTGTATTCCCCATATTCCTATACGCTGCAGAAACGTGGACCCTGCGGGAAGTCGAGAAGAAAAAGATAGACGCCCTAGAGATGTGGTGCTGGAGGTGAATGCTCGCTAGTATCATGGACTGAATTCTGCACCAACGAGTCTATACTTCGAGAACTCGGCATCGAGCAGCGTTTATCATCTTTAGTACAGTCCCGTATTCTTAGCTTCTTTGGTCACGTATGCCGCCGAGGGGAGGTGGCTATTGAGCGACTTGTGGTCCAGGGAAAGGTTGAGGGTACCAGGCCACGAGGCAGATCGCCTATGAGATGGACAGATCAAATAAAAGCTGCAATAAATGGCTCATCGTCACAACACGAATGTACTAGGAAGGCGGCTATCAGAGAAGAACGGCGGCGTGTTGTGAAGCTTGCCACCAACATCTGAAATGATGACCACGACCACTCTGCCAAGAGTGAAAACGACAAAGAAGAAAGAAGAAGAAAGGCATATGATTACCTACACCCTTTTATATTTGTAAATACAGGCCCATAGCATGTCGGGCCTTGTTCAGTACAGGGTCACCTTAGCCACTATCCACTACTGAGAAAGCATGATTTCAGAAGATAAAATTATTTGTCGCCGATTATTATGAGCGACCGACGGTCTTGTCTTGAACCAATGCCTTTAACTTTGTTATATACGCTAGTAACATATTTCCGTAGTAAGAGTTTTATTATTTGTAGTTTCTCCTTACAGGAAGTGGAAACACACAACTTTCGCGATTACTCATTCGGGACTTAAATGTTTCCTGAACTGTAATCCAAGTAAAAACGATACTGAACCCTTAAAAAGGTTCTTATTACCCCATATCAGCACCCAGTAGGTCTATTATGGAACAATCTATGTAACGATGAACAATGATATGACTTCTTTTTGTGTGTAGGGTAGGTACCTACCTACCATATAAGTATATTGTTTTCAAAAAGGCATGTTAGTAATTTTTATCATGAGCCATCATACCAAACACAAATTTGTATACGCAAGGCTGTTCCTGACCGCGAACAGCCGTCTAACCTAACAAAAAAAAATATTAAAAACTCATTTGCTTTTGTTACTTTACCTGCACCCTGCACAGGGCAACACCCTCAGGGCCTTATCACTAAATAGGCTCTAAGCACTAAATATTATACCCCGCCACATTCAAGACTTACCTACTCTCGAATGCAGTGTATTTCATACCAGTGTTCAAATTTATTTTAAAAACAATTGAAAAGATTTAATGTATATAGATTTAAGTATATCTCTAGTAAACTTCAGTTCTTTATTTTATAAATAAGATTGATTGTATTTTTATGACTTCGACTGAAGGTCTTGTAACCATGGTCATGAATAAATATATATAAAAAAAAATACAAGTAGACATTTTACATGTACCTACCTAAGATCGATTTTTAGAAACCTGTCAAAAACTATTAAGGTAAAGAAAATGCAGTTTGCAAATAGGCTAGTTGACTCATGTCAAATTGTAGGTAATATATACTAATGTTTATTCCGTATAATATTTAGCAAAGGAAACCTAAATATATATATTTTTCAATTCATAAAAGTGAAAGATGGCTGAAAAAATTGAATTTGAAACTATGGTTTTTAATCTGTAGGTATATTGAAATGCTTAAAACGCTGTCCGCCATTTTCGCTTATGATAGTGACGTCATCGGTCCTGTAAAGATCTGAAAGTCTACTTTGACGACTTCGAATAATGCCATCCCTATACGACGGTCGAATTTCGGATATTTATTTACAGGTAATTCTACGTCATGCCACAGCATTAGCAAAAGACAAAAATGGCGGACGGCGTTTTGACTGTTCATGAAACTTCTAAATTTCAATTGATAAAATTTAGCTTTCTAGCTTTCACAAAAATACAAGACATTTTCTTCAGAGCTAGTAAGATCATTATTAACCATGAAATATATTTCAAAACTGGGTCCACTAGCCTATTGTAGGTATGTATCAGACTGCGGCTAACCATAAATTAATTCGTATGTACCTACTCATACACACCTACTATATTTTAGTAAAAGCTGTGGTAAAAGCACAAAATACAGTCTTATGGAACGAGAGTTTTTGCTCGAGACATAATTTTTATTCAAATTGAGAAAAACCCGGTCTTATTATTCATGGGTCTGTACTCTGTATCATAATATGGAGGGCACCTTTATGCTTTACTTTTTTGGATCAAAGATCCAACTTTGAAGTTGAAATCATCCAGTTAGAGCCCTTTGTGCGTAATATTATATATTATTATGTGTCATGTAGATACTTAGGTAGGTACTAACCGCTTTGATAGTAAGATAAGCGATCAGCATATTTAAAAGATAAACGTATACCTATGTCTGGGCTTTTAATTATAGGCTCGTAAAAGCTATAACTATAACCTATAGTCATCTGTTCGTTACTGACACTAACACAAAACCAATACCGAAGCTTATCACATATCGTGTTGTATTAGCGCTCATTTGAAGCGAGCTGTGTGGTTAGAATTTTCCCCTCAGCTGCCTAAAAAGCGTCTTGTTTTAACAATTTTCTTATGAAACAAATAGCTATCAATTGAAGCAATTTTAACGGATTAATGTGCTATCAACAACACCGATTATAAATAAATTTGCACTTTTGCTTATGACGTGAGCGGAGCAAAAAGGTTTTCTCAAAAATTGCATGTAATGTTGCCTTACCATCGCTAGATAGACTACAGTAAGTGGAACATACCGAAGACTTTTTAGAAGTGTCCAGTAAACAGCGAGATTTTAAATTTGGAATCAATATTTGTCCAGTAAGTAAGTATGTAATTCCTATTACGTATCAAGATATTTGAATATCGAAACACGATTTACATCGTCACCGACCTATAAAAAAACCAAGGATGTGAAGGCGATGAGGTCGTATATAAATGTAAAAAGGATGCATTCCACAAATTGTTTTAATTATAAGTACAGTGCGAGAGCAAATTGTAGAAACTAAAAAGTGGCGTCCCTTTTTCATAGATTAAATAGAAAGAGACGACATTGCAGTATACATTTGCAATTTACACTAAGAGCAAATATAAAATAAAAAGAGGTTAGTACTATTGGCAGTATAAACGTAACTCAAGATGCATATTTAAAAAAAAAAAAGTAGTGACAAGGTTTAGTGCGGAAGTTTATATGCAGCGTTTAGTTCATAATTGTGCTGTGTAAAATGACAATGACATTTCGGAATTCCTTCCTTTTTTGTGTCGCTTAGAAAAAACCTCGAAGTTAAAATTGATGGTAAGCTTTATGATATGAAAATTTGTTAGAAAATACAACAAAATAATTAAATTTTATCTTTAAGACTTAGATTTGTAAGTCAGTGCAAATAATTAAACGCAGTATTTATAAAAAAAGAAATCAAGGCGGGATTTAAATTAAAAGACAAAAATTTCAAATTTGTTTGTGTGATCTATTACAATAATTCAGCAAAAATTAGTTCAGACGAGTCTGATTCCGAATAGACGGCACTCCTCCATACTTAAAAGCGGAGGCAGAGTTAGCTAAAATAATTTACTTCCGGCTAAATCCAAGGAGATATAAAAAAATACAAGATTCATTAAATGGAAGGAAGAAAATCAAGTTAATAGTTGGTCAGATAATGTGTGATTAGGTCTGAATATTTCAACAATCTTTCTGAGACAATCGGATGGCTACAAAGGAAAGAAATCACAAATATTCAGCAGCAAAATATAGAAAAGTTCTTAAATCAAGCTCTAGATGATAAACAGTTTGGCGATGAAGGTAAATAAATGCTGCCACTATTTGATAACGATATAACTATATCTTTTATCCAAGTATAAACTCATAATTATTTTTGTTATAGGTTGTTATCGTGGGAGTTAATGGTGCCTGCGACGACGAATATTACAATGTGTAATAATAATAAAAATAAAATTAAAAATTTAAAAACCCCCGACATGAGAACCTGTAAAAAGAAAGAAATAAAATCTACGAAATGTGCCTTTACAATGAACAGTAGAAAAAGAATCCAAGCGTCGTTGCGTTCGGGGGACCGCTAAGTACCTAACCTAAGTGAAATGAACTATATTTTTCAACGCAAAATTGTAAGTATGCATTTTATTTGGGGCTTCCCACTTTACGATTTTAAGTACATTGCATTTCATTTACTTAGCGGTCCCCCGACGCAACGAAGCTTGGATTCTTTTTCTACTGTTCATTGTAAAGGCACATTTCGTAGATTTTATTTCTTTCTTTTTACAGGTTCTCATGTCGGGGGTTTTTAAATTTTTAATTTTATTTTTATTTCATATTTTTTAAACAAACAGAAGTTTTTTCCCGGAATTTACTACATTTAACACTTTTTTGGTTTTACACCGTTTATGGTCCATAGTTTCCAGTCTTTCCTCGAGCTTGATCCTTGACTATGTGTACGACAACAGGATCCCAAGCCAGTGGTAACGAAAGCCGTCTTCTCTAAAATTTAAATTAGCCTTTAGCAACATTCTGGGAAAAAATCGTTAACAAAGTTATTAGCCAAGACAATCAAAATACATACTTTAAATGCACTGGATGAGTTGAAAGAACCTGCTACTTATGGCCTAAAACAGAACCAGGTTTCCATTCTACAGGGTCCAAATAGTACGGGTGGCTTACTTAGATCCATAAAAATTGCAGTTGGTGCTAGGTAACTTGACTTAGTTTTGAAATACCTAATCATCGATAATCCACACCATGGGATAAACCGTTAAAAAATATTACATCCCCACTTTTTTACGTGTAGGTAAGGTACACAAGAATATAGTTTTTAAAAATTTATTCTACCACTATGTCTCTGCTTAGCCGTAGATAGACGGACGGACATGGTGAAACTATAAGGGTTCCTTGTTGACTACAGAATCCTAAAAGGCTGTTATTAACTTAGGCGAGTACTTTTGCTAAAGCTTACGTGTCCTTTAGTCGCGTTAAAATCTTGCAAGGTGTTGCTATTTGTGACCTCGATCAAAGGAACCTGTTCAATAGTCCTAATGACAATTCAGCTTTAGCAGAATTGCAAAACTAAGAACAGTGACCCAATATTGTGACGGAAATTAAAAAAGTTTTACTGGGACTCGGTTTAATATCGACTGTACTTTCTTACACAAACGTTAATTGCTCATCAAGAACAATCAGACGAGCCCAAACACCATGGGTTTATTCTGTGCTGTTAAGGAGTTCCTACGGCCATCTTCAGCTGCATGGTACCAAATTATTGTACTGTCAAAATTTTATTAAATTGTTGATTACGCTAATAAACTTAACATTTAACCAACATTTGAAATTCTTGGCTTAGATCCTTTCACAACTAGATGGCAAGGCCGTATTTACCCCTAGGCTCACAAGGCCCGGGCCTAGGGGCCCAGCTAGTCTTAGGGACCCAGTCCCAGACGCAGGACTTGTACCATAATAATGTTCTCCTTATAGGGGAGGGGCCCCTAAATGCCAAGTGCCTAGGGGCCCTGGCCCGCTTAGTCCAGCCCTGCTAGATGATTATCATGAGATCTTCACTTAGTGAGTGATAAGAAAAATGCTAATAAAACAACATTTATCCAGCGTTTGGAATTATTCGCCTCAATATGGGCTGAGATCCATTAACAACTACCTGGTCATCATGAGACCTTAATTTAGTAAGTGATATAGAAAATGCTAATAATACTTAACATTTAACGAAAATTTGGAATCCTTGGCTTCAATATTGGCTGAGATCCATTAACAACTAGCTGATCATCATGAGACCTTAATTTAGTAAGTGATATAGAAAATGCTAATAATACTTAACATTTAACCAAAATTTGGAATCCTTGGCTTCAATATTGGCTGAGATCCATTAACAACTACCTGGTCATCATGAGATCCTCATTTGGTGAGTGATATAGAAAATGCTAATAATACTTAACATTTAACCAAAATTTGGAATCCTTAGCTTCAATATTGGCTGAGATCCATTAACAACTAGCTGATCATCATGAGACCTTAATTTAGTAAGTGATATAGAAAATGCTAATAATACTTAACATTTAACCAAAATTTGGAATCCTTGGCTTCAATATTGGCTGAGATCCATTAACAACTACCTGGTCATCATGAGATCCTCATTTGGTGAGTGATATAGAAAATGCTAATAATACTTAACATTTAACCAAAATTTGAAATCCTTGGCTTCAATATTGGCTGAGATCCATTAACAACTACCTGGTCATCATGAGATCCTCATTTAGTGAGTGATATAGAAAATGCTAATAATACTTAATATTTAACCAAAATTTGGAATCCTTGGCTTCAATATTGGCTGAGATCTTGTCACTTGTTCCAATTAAAGCTGAATATCTTGGAAACTACTGGTCCTACTTCCACCAAACATAGCTAAGAACCATCTCGACGGAAAAGTCTTTCGATTAAAAAAAACCGCACTTAAATTGGTCCATCCGCTTGGGCGCTACGATGCCACAGACAGACACACAGATACACAGATATACAGATACACAGATACACAGATACACAGATACACAGATACACATGTTAAACTTATAACACCCCTCTTTTTTTCGTCGGGGGTTAAAAATGGGATATAACAAAAATATTCATTGGAAAATGGCCGAATATGAATGTCACCTATAAAATATAATTTTAATCTAATTTTCTTGTTTAATTTTTGAGAAAAGCACTATACTTGCTTCGACCGTAAGAGCCATCCTGGCCTCGTATTATATCCGGACCTCGCCTACGGCTCGGTCCGTCTAATTCCTACTCGGCCAGTATGGCTTACTTACTGGTCTCTGCCGTAATGTACTATTAATAGCATCTATATAATGTTCTCACTTTACTGCATACCTAAGAGTTCGAGGCTTTGACTTAATGTTAATCTTCGTTATCTTACTTTGCGGACCTCGAGCCATTGACGTCATGGGGGTTTTTTACTCAACGATATTCTTTTCGCGAAATACGAAGGTTAATTTAGTGCCGTATATAACCTGTTATTTTTGCAAATAAACAAGTATGACTCGGCAATTAAATTATTGTGATTAGGAGAGCGGCTATGTAAATTAAAGGTAAATATTGAATCAATATTAGGAGTAGGTAAATATTCCGGAGTTAGCAAAATAGATAATTAGGTTAGAAATTAAAGTGTCCGCGAGTTGCCAATATGTTGCTATCCTAATTATTTGTTTAGGAGTCCGTAGACAAAGTAGGTACCTACTCAGATTATTTAGAAAAGAGTGGAGCTTGCTTAAACCCTTAAACCCTTTCCGCGAAAACTTTCAAGTCGTGGCTGAATATATAATTTTAAGATAAACTACTCATATCGCTTACTTCGTCATGGTCACGTGTGATCGAAGCAGTGGGCAAATGCTTGTTTATTTTATTTATAATAGGGGCGGATAGTGGCAAACCATAATAAAACCACCTACCACCTATGATCTGAATATGATCTGACGAAAGAATTGTTTACGAAGGGACGAAGGCAAACCATGATACCACCTATGATCTGAATATACGAAATAATTTTTGACCAAGCTGAAACGGAGACGCTTCGCTCGCTCGGCTAATAAGTAATTATATTTGTACCTAACAGTGAAACAAAATTTCTGATTTAACCATAAAATATACAAAGGTAGTGATTCTATCCAAGTCCACGATTAAAGTTATAAAACTCCAGCAAAACGCCTTACTCAAAAGTTTTATATTGTAAGTGACTTTTTCCTCGAAATCGTTCTCTGCATTCATGATAGCTTGGGTATTTTTCCATATTAGTACGAAAGGGTAAGCCTTGTCGCGCTGCTCCGTGGCAAATTCATATATTAAAGGTACCTATAATATATGTTTAGGGATGTATACAGTACCTACTATTTTCAAGTGGGCGGCTAGAGGCCACGATCCAGCGATAACAAGGTCGCGATAAAGGGCAGGTAGGGGCTACTAAAACAATTTGCGACGAACGGAGACAGGCACGCGAGCTCCGACCTTGCCCTTCCTTACGGTCCGCTCTGCTTAGCATTTTGTCAAGTGCTAAACGGCACCAAGCATCAATTCGACGTTTGACACTAACATCTATCTGAGATCTCACCACTATATTTCAATATGTGCTATTAGACTGTTATTGTTACGACATCGTTTTCCCATTAAACTTAGTTGAAATGAATGTTCTTTATTTTGATACACGTAAAATTCACAATAAAGTACAAATAACAGGAGCGAACAATATTTAATTTTACAATCATCATAATTACTCTCTGGGGCCCATATCGCGTTAAAAGCGACGAGTTTCGAAAGCTAGAAGTTAAAAATTTCAAACGGAAGTCCCTTTTCAACTTCTTATATTAGAAAGAGACTTCCGCTTGTAATTTGTAACTTGCAGCTTCGTGTAATGGGCCCCTGACTTAACCTATTTATTTGGGGTCTATCAACTTGTTAATGCCACTTAACTAATGCAGCTAGAATAGCAAAAAAAAAACGATTAATGCCGTGGTAACGCCGAGATATTACTAAATTGAAGATATCGCAATGCTCCGTCGAATCTGCGCCCAGACTAGATTACGCTACATTTATTTCGAGGACTAGAGACATCGGGGCTCTAAAGAAATCAAATTATGATCCGTAGCTGTTCGATTTCCTTTCTTTAAGAGCGCCCAGGGACGGAACCCAGCTGTGAACTGTTTCAGATGAATGTTGAATTCTTTTTGGACATTGTGCTTCGCAGTGACGTAGGTGTGACGCACTCTATCTGGATTATCTCGTTTTTGAATACTTACCTACGCGTGACCGTTGTAAGCGCGGGCAACGGCTTTGGTCCATATATTATATAGAGTAGTGTCTTTTGCGGAAAGTTTTACTTGAGGAAAATGTTTTGAATAGTTTTTGTTATTATTGACGCCCTGAGTGATAATATCAATAGCTCCTTAATTCATTTGCATCGTAATGGTTCACGTTCTTTTAGCTACTAATTTACGTCCTTAATAAGGGCTTGTGCACAAATCACGTGAGGTTTTTTCGGCTACTTTTTGAAACCGAGAAAAAATATAAATTTTTTCTTAGTTCGTTCACTGAAGAAAAGGTCTCAGGTCTCCTTATACCCCTCCCTCGAACCTCACGTGATTTGTGTACAAGACCTAAGTCCTTTAAAATTTTTTTTTTTCATATTATGACAAATGTAGGTATTGATAATTTCAACCAACTTTTTGAAGTGAATAATACTTTTCCCCGAGTTCGTAACATAGCTATTTCATGCTTTCATTGCGTAAAGTCGAAAATAAGTTGAAATAAAAATTGGGCAAGTGCGAGTTCGACTCGCGCATGAAGGGTTCCGTACCACAATCTATAACAAGTTTGTTGTATGGGAGCCCCCCTTAAACATTTATTTTATTTTTAGTATTTGTTGTTATAGCGCCAATAGAAATACATCACTATCACCATTCTTGAGATTCAGCCTAATAGTGACAGACGGACGGACAGCGAAGTCTCAGTAATAGGGTCCCGCTTTTACCCTTAGGGTACGGAACCCTAAAAAGTAATTTTCCGCGAGAATTTTGTCAATTTCGAAGTTTGATTATAGAGAAAAATGTCTGAAACAATCAGCAATTTAAAAGGAAGATGGCCTCTTAAGCCCAATCATCATGATCATATCAGCCGATAGACGTCCACTGCTAGGCAAAGGCCTTCCCCAAAGTTCTCCACAACCATCGGTCTTGCGCCGCCCTCATACAATTTCTGCCCGCGATCCTAACCAGGTCGTCGGTCCATCCTGTTGGTGACCCTCCCACTCAAGAACCTTTCTGCCCCAACGGCCATCGGTTCCACGAGCAATGTGCCCCGCCCACTGCCACTTAAGTTTGGCGACTGTCTACGACTGGCGACTATATCTATAACCGTAACAACAAGTCTAGAGCCAAGTTAAGCCCACAATTAACAACAAGTCTAGAAGTTTTAAATTAATGTATTAAAAAATAGACGTGTTTACGTCAATTATTATGAAACTATTTAGTCAATGTAAAATGTAAAAGTGAAGATCATTTGACATTGACGAATAATAAAGCTTTATATTAATGAACATTGATCATTAAATAGGATACTATAATTGTTGAGTTATCGAATTTTAAGTTTTTTGATAACTTATACATGTAGGATAGTGAGAAAATCAACATTTCCGATTATTGCTCACTTTAAAATCAAAGGAAGTTAAGTTTGTTTGTCCAATGACTTGTGAAAAATAAAACACCTGGTACTTATATGTAGACCATACCTCTACGTGTCAATTCCGTGTGGCTTTCCGGAGAATCGGGGTATCTCGCCAGTCATGTGACATTCTCAATTAATAGGGTCCACTTTATTGCTAAGCCATAAGGAAGCCTTAACAGGTTATTGGTATAAAGATACAATCAAATTTCGACTCTATTAACAAGCGATAAAGTTGATGAAAGTTGAATTTTGATCGAAAACTTCACATATGTACGTATAGGTACATTAGCATTTAGTAGACGTACTCATAAAGACTGTTCATAGTGGAGGTAAGCAATTAATAAAACAAAATATAAATGACGATAGTACTCGTTTTATTTAAGGTACAAGATGGCCAATTAAAAAAATGGATATTATCTATCTCTATGTACCTAACTATTTACAATGATATCATAGGTGTAAACACGCAAAGAACATGTTTTACTTTATGTACAAAATTATGGGCACTTCAATGCAAATACATTTGCAATAAAACTAATCTCTATAGTTTGTTCTCATTCATACCAAATATATTTCTTACACGATTACAAAGTCACGTTTTTGAAATTGATTATAATCCAATCTTTATAATATACAATTTAATCTCAGTAAAAATCCATAATTATATACAACACTAGGAATATGTAATTTTCTAGCTTTTTATCTCTAAGTCTAAGTAAACTATAATAACTAGAATTACATATAGTTAAGATATCACAAAAACAGGGAAACTGTGACGCTGACATAAGGCCAATGTACTTAACATAACGCACAATGACAACTCGACAAGTGTCGTAGTCCTAATTATTGATCGCACCATGATTCTAATACATCAATGGGAAATATGAGTTAAATAAATAAATTATTCAGTCATACAAGTTTTATGTATACATATATTTAGTTTCAGATTGCGTTTCCAAACCTCTCTAAAGTTTGAAAACTAATCGTGAATTTAAAGCTTCTTGATAAACACGTACCTATGTAAATTAAGTAGGTGGCAAATATATATGTATCACTTATCAGGGATAATGTACAAAACACTGAGACATTAGAAGTATTTGAGCCACATTTATAAAAATTATGCATGTACCCCCGATAAGCACTAAATATTTAATCAGGAATGTAAGCAATGGAATTACACAATCCTTTTAAATTATATCTATGCTAATTATTTTGAATTAACGTAAGTATAAATCACTGCCGCTACAGGTATTGCAAAAAACATATCATTTATACAAAATAAGGACGAGTTCGCTACGGACTCGCCGGAAACGATCACGTGGTCATATTACAGTCGTAAAAAGCAGATAATACTAAATTACATTTATGTAACAAGATTTACGACGTCGTTTCGACGTGGAAAATATTATTTTCTAATTAATGTGAACCGCAAACTATCTTTTATCACAGTTGTTTAAGGCAACCGTTTAGAAACCCTACAATTACAAATTCATTTAAGCATGTGTTTTGTGGTACTTAAAGACCACTGTGACTTCACGAATAGGCCCAGACGTTTAGAGTCCATTCCAGTCACAATTTTATGAAGAAATTATTATAAAGTATTTACGTCAAGAAAGTTTGGTACTCACCGAAGAAGTAAACTACGTAAGTACTTGAATATATGACCGCACCGCACTCAGCCAACGAGCTCCCGCAGAAGCCAATGTGTTACATATTTTAGGTTCCAAGGGAATTCGCTAGTGTTTGCAGATTGAGCCGGCTGCTACATGGAAAGGAGGAAAACAATTATGGTTACGAATTATTTTCTACTACAAGCTACATTATCATTTCCGAATAATAATAAAACGCTTTAAACACCGCTTTTTATGACTCTTTTTTCATTTACGGTTTTGAACACTAAAACATTTTATGTTCAGGCAGTCAACTAAAAGATGTTTATTCAATATATTAATAAACTATATTCTTGGTATAAGTCACGAGACAACCCTCGGATCAGCCTCGCCCCGTAATCATTACGTGACAATTGACTATACTTATTCAAAGTCAAGTTTGCAGTAAATTTCATCAATAAACTGCGATAATTAACATTTAATAATACACGCGCTCGAGGAAAACTCGAAGAATTGTCGCTCGTGTGGGTATCACGAGATCCAAGGAGACCCGGTATTTGTTGTAGCCATTTTGAAAGGGAACAAGATGTAGAACAGAATACAGACTTCACTGCCTACTTGTAATAATTCTTATTAATCAAGATAACACTGACAATTTCAATGCAGCTGTCTCAGCATTTTCAATCACACACTTGTCTATTATTAATATAAGACCTACACAACTATTAAGTAACTATATGTATTATATGTACCTATGTGAACACTTTATTGTACATAATTTTAGCTACACAACCAAAACAGATAATAAATGTATGAAAATCAACTCCCTTTCTTCCTTTGAGGAATAGGATGTCAAAAATGTACAAAAGCTCATAGGACTCCTTATTGAAATGATTTGGCAAAACGAAGTAAGATTCTAAACAAATGAGATACTTAAAAGTACTGATTAAAACCGAACTATTGCGGTTCAACCCTTAGCACAATTGATTACTATAGTTTGTCGTGCATTTGTCCTAGCCCGATCAAATAGTTCGCTAATAGTGATATTACCAGGCATAACGTAAAGTACTGGCATTTTGTTTGCAAATTTGAGTGCTAGTCTACGAAGCCCCGTAACGCGGGGCTCCTATTTCCGCTCTTAGGGTCACATGTTAACTAACAAACTTAACCCTACCAAAGTGAAATGAATTAAATTTATCTTTTCTCATAGAACCGCTGGCTGAGTTCCAGTACTACGATATGCTTAGGAATATCACGATTTGGCGAATTATACGATCGGGTGATGACATTTTAGGGACAATGACAGCTTGCCGATCCGCGTCAGCGGGCGGACTCATAAAATGATGATTTGCCAAAACGTGAGTTAGGTAGGTTCTAGACTAGACTAATGAGATGCTAAATACTGCTGAATAGTCGAGTCGGGTTCAACCTTTAGCACAATTGATTAGCATAGTTAGTGTATAATTTCAGTGGTAGTGCGACAGCTTGCCTGGCCGCTTCGGCGGGGCGCTCTCGTACTCGTAGTAGTTGGACTGCGGGCGGACGGGCGGGTCCCTAGTGTCTCTACAGGAGCGCTGCGAGTGGTATCCAGCCGCGCCTACCCGACGACTGTGGACAAACAATGTTAGTGCAAACGGCTTAATAAATATAACAACAATACAAATTTCATACGATAATATAAGTAAAAACGACTGTTAAAATGGTAGCTCCAATTCGCGGCACATAAGTTTGCGTATGAAGTTATGTACACAACACTCTTCCGCTCTACAGGCAGCATTACACCTAAAAATAATTACTGTGACGCTTCTAGTATATTAAACAAACTTATGTGGCTCAAATTGTGGATGTTTACATGGTAAGTAAGTACTTTTTATTCAGGGTCGTGTATTATTGGACATATATAAAATAACACAGCCCAATTAGTTCGTGCCAGGTTTGCTTTGGAACTTGGAACGAACAAGAGATGGCGGTAGGTATATGATTAAATTTTATTTCAAGCATCGCCACCTTTACAATACTAATGATGTAGATATTCCACACAGTGAGGCTACTTGACTATAAATAATAAAATACTACCAGCATAGCAACCAATGTCTTATTTGTGCTCAAGTGTGAGCTCTATGAAATCATGCCATTACTTAATTTACAATTAAAATTAAGGCATTTATTATACGTTCGACTCTGTCCTGTTCTTTATATGTATTTAGTTTTAATTATACCTACGTATGTGGGGACTTTTTGACACTTTAATAGCCAGACGAAGTAGTTAGTTAAATAAGTTATGTGACAGCAATTTAAGTTGTGTAATGAGTCCGCAAAACGCTTCTGAACATAATAAAGTTGCTCGTAGCGCCACATAAGAAATCCAAAGTGCTTATATCTAATCTAAGTTGTAGCCCAAGTTTAAGAAACTCTTGATTAAAAAAGGGAATTAAGTACTGGTTTAAAAATAAGTTTACACAGACTGATTTGCGTTCGGTTCAGTAATATAAGGGGCAATTATGTTTGTAGTACAAAAAATATTTTAGTTACAGATACCATAGTTTTAAAATTTGTGGTAAATACAATTTGGATGATAACCAATTTGCTTACGTAGACGTAGACGGCTTAGAGGAGAAAGATATATTACCACAACGCATCCATTACTATGTGTAGAAACAGTGATTTGTAGGTGTAGCATGTTTGCAATTTTAAAATAAGACATAAATACACTCAGCCAAGGTTAAATATACATCCTATTGAAGCCAGCTGGACCCTAATTCCGTATACATCTCTCTGATATCTCAGGAAGATCTCCGAAGTGGCCGTATACCTAGTATATCGCCACTTCGCCAACCCGGTCGCGTTAAGCACCGGCGATAAACCTAAACCATTGCTTACTTGGCGATACCTAAAAGTACACTCGAATTAGCGCCCTGATAGTTATGATTATGACCGGGTAGCACTGCTGTAGCGGCGATATCGCTAACTACGAAGTAGCAACGCTCTACATACTTTAAGCTTAGAATGATGGCTTAAGTAGTACCTACTTTAATTAAGTCAGTAGAGCGAATGAGTTAATTGAATTAATTCGATCTCGGTAATCTCCGCCGCAGCCGATACCGGAGGAGATTAGCTCAAGATTACGGGAATGGAATTGAAAAATACCCAACCGCAAGAAGTATAAGTAGGTACCTATATGGATAATTAATACATATAACAATACTAGCTTTTGCCCGCGATTACGTCCGCGTGGAACTTGGAAGTATGGAAAAAACCTCGTACAACACGATAGATATCCACCTAATCACCTTAATTACTTAATAAAAGGGATTATTAAAAGCGCCTAAGCAAATGTAAGAGCAATTGTACTTTTGGTCTAATCATTACATTTCCTACAGGGTCAGCAATGTCATCATGAATTATTTACTCACTTTCAATCTTTTTAGGGATAATTTCCAGGATGAAAACTATCATCCTATGTCCTTCCTCGGATCTTAAACTATCTCCATGCCAAATTCCATCACAATCGACTCAGCGGTTTAAGCGTGAAGAGGTAACAGACAGGCAGACACACTTTCGCATTTATAATATTAGTATGGACTTTCTTAGGTAACCGCGATTGTCACACATTTTAATTAATTAAATTTAAACCAATTACTTCGCGTATAAAATGGGTATAATGGGTTGGCACAAATGTAACTTTGACATAGGAAAATTATATTTTTCTCATTCAACCATTTGTCAACGTAAACATAAAGTTATTGAAACGTTGGGAAGGCTCACATAACGAATAAAATGTTTTATTAAAATTAGTACGTATTATTTTAAAAACCCAGTAACATTAAACAGTAGGCTTGTGACGGTTGTGTGGTGTTTATCACGCGATGAATAAATTGCACAATATCCGTCACCGTTGAACACGCATACCATAGTTCTCAGAAAATGATTGTGACCTCTTAGTTATACATATCATACCGCTGAAAAACTTAGTAGATAGATAACAAATGGTTGATATTAGGTATCTGGGTACACATGATTAATCTAAACTACTCGCTAAAGAATTCTCATCAGCAGCGAAATTAAAATTAACTATTGCTCAATACTACTATACATTTTTAAATCTATTCGGGGACGGGAAATTCTATTCAACAATTAAATATCTATATATATAAAACTCAAAGGTGACTGACTGACTGACATAGTGATCTATCAACGCACAGCCCAAACCACTGGACGGATCGGGCTGAAATTTGGCATGCAGGTAGATGTTATGACGTAGGCATCCGCTAAGAAAGGATTTTTCAAAACTCACCCCCTAAAGGGGTGAAATGGGGTTCCAAAGTTTGTATGGGGAAATAAGATTGGTTATTATTATTTTATTTGAAACTTCACAGGGGTATTTCTAACAATAAATGAGTAAACACGTGTTTCAGGTTTTTTGAAAATTCAACCCCTAAAAGGGAGAAATGTGGTGACAAAGTCTGAAAATCAATATGGGTATTGTTTTTATGGTTTATCGGGTCGCTGATTACGAAAACCACAACGATTTTAAAATCCAACGTGGCGGATGTGAATTACCATCTCCCCTGTTGGGGTGAAATGGGGTTGAAATGTCTAAATAATAAACCGCTGGTTCTAGAGAGTCCAAATTTGGCACGTAGGTTCCTTATAAGGTGTAGGGGTGTACTAAGAAAGAATTTTATAAAATTCACCCCTTAAAGGGGAGAAATGGGGGTCCAAAGTTTGTATGGGGAAATAAGATTAGTTAGACTATTTTATTTGAAACTTCACAGGAATATTTCTAACAATAAATGAGTAAACATGTGTCTCAGGTTTTTTGAAAATTCAACCCCTAAAAGGGAGAAATGTGGCGACAAAGTCTGAAAATCAGCATGGGTATTGTTTTTATGGTTTGTCGGATCGCTGATTACGAAAACTGCAACGATTTTAAAATCCAACGTGGCGGACGTGAATTAACATCTCCACTGTTGGGGTGAAATGGGGTTGAAATGTCTAAATACTAAACCGCTGGTTCTAGAGAGTCCAAATTTGGCACGTAGGTTGCTTATAAGGTGTAGGGGTGCACTAAGAAAGGTTTTTTTTTAATTCACCCCCTATTGGGGGGTTGAAATGGGGATTCAAAGTTTGTATGGGGAAACAAGATTAGATAACTTGGTACCCTGTATCCCAGAAGGGGAAGAGGGAAGAGTTGGTATCTATGGATTATCGGGTCGCTGATTACTAAAAAAAGAACTATTTTAAAATTCAACATGGCGGACGTGTAATACCATCTCTCATGTTAGGGTGCGATGGGGTAGAAATGTCTAAATATGTCTAAACATATGGGTGTCGTTTTTAAACGCACAGCCCAAACCGCTGATTTTAAAGAGTCTACATTTAGAACGTAGGTTCCTTATAGGGTATAGGGGCGCACTAATAAACGATTTTTCTAAAGGGGGTGAAATAGAGATCCAAAGTTTGTATGGGGAAACAAGATTAGACTATTTTATTCGAAACTTCACAGGAGTATTTCTAAGAATATGAGTAAACACGCTTTTCAGGCCTTTCAAGAATGGAACCCTAAAAGGGGAAATGTGTTGACAAAGTCTGAAAATCAACATGGGTATTATTTTTATTATTTATCAGGTCGCTGATTATGGGTACAACAATTATTTTAAAACTCAACGTAGCGGACGTGAAATACCATTCCCCTGTGGCGGTGATAAGAATATGGGTGATAAGAATATGGGTGCCATTTTCATGTTTTTTTGGGACATTTGTGGACATGAAAATTCTTGAAAGCATTTGTGCCTAATTGCAATTCAATCGGTGCAGTAGTTTTGCAGCAAATCGGTTGTAACAGACGGACTCACAGACAGCTACAAGTGATCCTATAAGGGATTTATTTTTGCTTTTGAGGTATGGAATTTAATAGATGTTTAAATTTGTATTTGGTGCCATTTCGATTGTCGTCAAGGCCAGTGCAAGTGGCGCAGCGAGACTGGAGTAGTCATCGGGAAACCTCCTGCAGCCGTAATAAATGCATTCAAACTTTTCAACAATAAAACGGCTAGACGGATATGCATGAGGGATAAGCAGATTATACCCTAACTTTAACAAATAGCCCACTTTTTATCCTGAAAAAAAAGAGCATCGTTCCCGTAGGATAATGTTTATTGTATAGGAACGCGGGCGAAGCCGCGGGTTAATGCTAGTATAATATAAGTGACGTTTTCAATCAAAAGTTCCACTGTAGTTCAACATAAGGATGAAGTTTGTTTGCATCTTTATACCAGTAACCGGTCAACGCGTCATTATCGTAAGCGATAGGGACCCTTTTGCTTAAAAAAACCGGTAATTATTAGAGCGTTTTAATCGCCTCATTACCGTGACCGTGATATTGGCCATAGAAGCAACAAACATAATTTTTATAAGAATTTTAAAAATCTGCGTCTTCTACAAGACAACCGTAAATGACACCTGGGTTCGTCAATATTGTGGTCACGGTAATGAGGCGGTCAAAATGCTTGAATAATCACCCAAAAGTCACTTTTTTTTTGGCAACCTTTATGGGTACCTACTAGACGACGATATACATACTTATATAGATAAATATATATTAAATACATGGGAACAACCATGACCCAAGCACAAATATTCGAGTTCATCACACAAATATTTGCCCTGGCCGGGATTCGAACCCAACCGCGTCGTCAAAATTAGATTCCTTTGATCGTATCGTGTATGATTGTGTCAAGAGCATAAGCATCTACAATTGCCTACTCTAAAGTCTTGAAAACCTTAAGATTTATACAACATACCCACATTTATAATATTATGTACGGGAAAATAGCTGGAAACCGAAAATATTCTACTAAAAATTTCACATAGCATTCTTGTGAATAAACTTGATGTATATCAAGTAACAAAGTGTAACGAGCTGCATACATATGCCTAGAGTATTATTATATAAATTGCGTTCTGACTATGTTTTAATGATTTAGTAAGAATCAGTGTAGCATACGAAGCACAAGCATCTTACCAATGTCAACGGTCAATTGAAGCAGGAAAACAAAGAATGTTTATTCAATTATGTCATTCACAGAGATATTAATAATTCATGGTTGGCATATTACGTGAAATTACATTCAATTTATTTTTATTCTGAATAAAATAATTTGTAGACTTCAGAGTTAGTATAAACCGTAAACGTCGCTTTCAATTTCGAATTGTTGGAAAGAGATTACGTCATCTGGCTTATTATAAATATATTTCCGTTCAGAATGTACCTATTCACTGTAGATATTTAGACATATACCAAATATGAATGTTTTAATATCAGCAGTTTGACTGACTTGACGAAGGTTATGAATCATGTCAACCGTTCGATCGCCGACCGCCGATTGACATGGATATTGGACGTCAACTGACCGACGCCGGATAATCAATTCACTGTTCTGTGTTAACACGGGATTTCCATATAAAAATCAGCAGGGAGTCCCCGGATTTGATAACGATCTTTGTAAGATTACACCAATTATTGTAGTAAGGCTGTCATTACGTTATAATTATAGTAAGCGAACAGTCAACAAGCGCTCTGTTATAAAATTAATGATAATGAGATAACGAAATTTCTACGCCCTCAACCTCATTCTTCATTTAATCATTAACGTTCTAAAATTTATCAGTCTTAAATTATTGTAATTTTTCAGTTTCTAATGAAAAATATTATTTTTACGAATAAATGAATTTATCAAATAAACAACCGGAAACACTGTTCTTTACAAGAAACGATTTTGGAATTTAATACATGACATCATATTTTATATTTTAAAAGCTTCTGTATACAGTATTACGGGTTCAGGGATTCCTCACCAACCGCAAACATTTTCCGTTAACTCATTTTTAGAATCACCCGAAAGCTAAAAGGCAACTCTTATAATTATGTTATGTGCCTATACGTATACTATCCTATTTTATAGATTACTTCATTTTCACTCTCGCAACATTAGTAATGTGTTTAAATGACAGCTTGATTGGCCCGAAATTCTTTCGTATGTCCCGATTTTTAGATGTCCGGATTTGGAGCTGTTTTCGCCTACAGACCGCATTTCTTAACCATTCTCATGAAATTTGGGTAAGTATATATAAAAAAAATTGTCCATTCAATTTGTCGTTTTTTTTTTAATGGCGGAGTATAATCAATTCACTGATTGACAACGTAAAAAATTTCAGCAATTTCCAAACAATACTTAGGAATAGAATAATGGGTATAAATAGACACTGAAAAACGCTCAGGTTCCAAACGTTAACGTGAGTAGAAAACATGACTTCAATTTAGTGTAGCGCTCTTGACAACTTAATAGGAAATGGCTCCAAGAAGCTTAATGGCACGTGGGTGTTAAAATAAACAGTTTACTTAGATATTTTCCTATCTTTTTCTACTTGGATCGTAGTAATAGCAAGCTACATTCAGCGGTATAAGATTCACTCTTAAACACAAGATAGAAAAGTGATACCACGTTTACACAGTTAGTATGCAATTGTCGTTCCAAGCCTGGAGCGAGGAAGTGAGTAGATAATATAAGTTAGACCTATTTCTGGTACATAAGGCTGTCAAAATATCCGCCACAACATTATCATTAATGAATCGATTATGCTAGCCTGTTCTGGTGTTTTAAGGCCGTTAAAAGGAAACGAGTTTGTCGTTGAAACGGGTACAAAATTTTGTCATATATAATAATCATGTCTTTATTTTACAGACTAACAGCAAAATAAAGTACAGATTCGTGTTAGCTTGAATTGAAAGGACATGAGTAATATTGAATGTACTTAGGTACATTTTATAACAAGCTAAGTGTTTTGTTACTATAACATACTCAAATATACATTTTGTATCATTCATAAAACGGTATATTTTCAGGTACCTACTTAAGTCAAAAATCAATGAGATATAAAATTATATACGACATTTTATAGGCGGTTTCTTTCCAGAAGATACAAACTGCAGTCTCTGCCGCAGTGTATAGGGACATATGTAGCCATTCAATATTTAAAAGGACAGCTGAATGCCAAGCTAATCCCTCTGGGCATAGTTGGAGTATGTTATGTAACTACTAGTTAGAAGGTACTGGCAACTTCGTTTCTAAGGAGAAAAAAATGCATGAATTTCTTTTTTGCTTTAGTGTGCCTGGTCGAATGCAACGTATCTTAAATCATAACCATCCTTGCGAATCATAAACTGTGAAAAATCTTCGTACAAAAAATATCTAAAAGCCATAAACCATGAAAACATGTACAGTAAGGGAAAATAATTTGCATAACTTAAAGTAAGTAACGTTAATCCAGTGATAGTACTAAATCTATTCTCCTTACTTTATACCTTCTTTTCCGATGATACCCAAGTATATTCTCTAAGTTAGTATACGTGATATATTTACCTCTCCTCCTCGACTTTGGCTCTCTGCGCGTGAACTTGCCGCCTCATCTGTCCTATTTGCACTTCGCTCAACTTTTCACGCCGCGCACTGCAAAAGCACCCGTCAATATTTACTCGAGTCACGACAAAACTAGAACGTTCTAAGCGACAGTCTCGGTGTGGCGTTTAACGCGTTCTTGTATTAAATGGGATTTATTCGATTCGAAAGAGTAAATAAAGGTGATGGAGAAAAAATGTTTCGACTATTTACACCTTTTTAAGGACCAACGGTTTGGGATTTGTGTGTAATGGGTGTCTACAGTCGGCTTAACTGTAGTGGTGAATTATTGTATATTGCTTTGCATCTAACTATTAATCAACTTCAACTTAAGGAAATACATTGGCAATTTTACAGTCAACATAAATTTATAGTGTAGGTCCAGTATTTGCGCTGATATTAATATTATCATTAGGATAACCCATTTTAAGAATTATGAAAGTTAACAAAAACTTAGCAAGGGTTTACTTACTTGAGGTTCTGTTGTATTTCGTCGTAGTTGACGTAGTGTCCGGTCGGGCCCCAGGCGCTGTCCATTCCCTATGAAAATAATGGCATATTAGTAGGTACGTCACTTATCATACTCCGAGTGGGATGTTTCAAACCAATTTTCAGACTGATAAATTATCGAAATAGCATTGAGTCACCAATTGTGTAATGTTTATAACGTTTGTTAGAGAGGGGCAGAGTATAGATTTTGCCGACTAATCGGTTTTCGAGCTGCTGATTAATCCGCGTTCCCAACTAGTCCGCCAATCTCAAAATTTTTAGTGAATTCAATTATTTGACATATTCCTAGTCTACTTGAGTGACAACAGAAAAAAATACATTTATTAATTCCCTTTTTCTGCCATTGGAAAAAGCCTCGAGCTGCCATTCTCGACTTAGTAATAAGCCTCTTTTTGGTATAATAATGTATGAAAATCGTGTAAGTTTAAATCAATATACCTAGAATTACACTTGGTTTGAAACAGCCCATAGAAAAACATAAAATAGCGTTGCTCGCTTCTTTGAAAGCAGAACCCCCTTTTTATAGAATATCTTTGGGGTCCGCTAATAACAGGCGATGATGTTCATTTGAGGTTTTGAATATAAGTGGAAGATGAGAATATTAGAAGCGGTAGCGTTCATTTTAATCACAATATTTAATAATTGCTATTAGCTTGTCGTTAGTTGTATGTTAGTTGGCTTAGTATTTTTACATTTGTAAGCGAATAGTCTCAGGGGGGGTATTCGACCAATTTTAGAGATATAATGGAGATCTCTCCTTTTCATCGCCATCCGTCACTTTTGACGTGTGCCTACTTGACAAGTGGCGATATCCCTAGAAAATCGCAACTTCGTCAATTCGGACGCCTAAAATTTTCGCTTTCTTTGTGTTGTATGTGACGGCATAAATAACAGGCGCATACTTTAAATTGACCGCGTAGTACGTGAAATTAGTCCGTTACGTTTCGTTCAAAACAGAAATTTATATACATGAATAGCATTTTTGACAATCATTATCGCCTTCGTATTTCCAAAATTGAGATGAGATATGTCACTTTTAAGCTCATCGCATTTAAATGACAGTTCAATGGCGATATAACTGTTATCTAATGGAGATTTGACGTTTGGCGATATCTCAAACGGCATTCTCGAATTGGGCCCCAGTTTAATTAAAGGGAAGCAAGGTAAGTAGGCTTAATTCCTATTAGCAGATTGCAAGCTTGATGTTGCAAGAAATTTGACGCATATGACTTTAGTTTATACTGCAAAAGCTACCATAAGCTATTTTAAATAATATTTGCTACAAACGTTCGTAAACTTGAGTAAACCCGCATCCAGAGATTCTGCTGTCAAAAATTGTATGTCATTAACAGTTTACTTCCGTGATAGGCTTATTCGAAAAGTTTACAATTTCATTCTCAGTAACTTTTGTCATATTTTGATAAAAATAAATATACCACTATATTTTTTTTGTTAAAGGTCCCATTCCCGGTCAGTTAGAAAAGCATATTGATACTAATACACTGAAATTAGATTATAATAGTAGTCATCAGTATATCAGAAATTCCATGTTATCACATAACTGCATCAATTTCAACCCACTATTCCCACTGAAAATGTAAAGAAAAGAACAGCATGATATTACGCCAGCCGCAGAGCGCGTTCAGTTCTGATACTGTTTTTGATTGTTGTAAAATAATCCAAAAAGGGTCACAAATTGAAATATTACAAGGAGTACATCCCACATTAAGATAGTAAAACCTCGAAAGTGTAAACTCTGAGTTGTCCGCAAAAACGGAATGAAATATGAATCGGGAATAAAATATCATTATATTTCATTTACAGTTTACGGTTTCAAAGTTTCTTCCTACTTTAGTGCATTATCGTATTAGAGAGAAAGAAAGACAGCGAGTAAGGAATAGTATATTGTGTCATAAGGGTAGTAAGTAGGGAATTACTAACGAAGGACTATTAGAAGCCCGACGCCGAAGGCGGAGGGCTTTTAATGTCCTGAGTTTGTAATCCCCTTACTTCCCGCCTTACACACAATATTTTTCATCACATTTGGGAGTAAATAACAAATAAATAAGTAAAAAATAAACATGAAACGATAACGATTGACAACTAACTTTTTTCTGTACCTACCTATATATTTTTTTAATTTACTATTATAATATAAGCACTGGCAAAACGGCCATCAGCTTAAAAAAGAAAACAAATGTACACAGAATCTTACTATTTATCATTAAACAAATAACAATTAACAATATTATGCATCAATAATTAACACCGTAATATTATAAAACTTAAATACGAACAGTATTTTTGTTACAAAACTAAATAGTATCTAACCAATAATATTTTACTTTTTTCTTTTTTTTTGTGTCGTCTACCACAGATAATGCTAAGAACTGCGTTTAGTTTAGAAACTTGACAGGCTATACTGCCAGATTGTAACGATAATTCAAAATTAAATTTAATAAAACAATTGCAAAATACACTTAAATAATTGTAATACATAAATATTAATGCAGTTCATATACCATATTAATTCAATACACAATAAAATTTGCTGGTAGGCAAGTTTGTTGATACAACAAAAAACCTTGGCTGGGTTGAAACCTCCTTAGTCTGAAGCAATGTACGAGTGCCTACCATATTTTTAAAACTAGAACCATAACTCCCTCGGGAGTTATAACAATTTATAACTCCCGCGGGAACTATATAGGCCTTTGTCCTTCAGTACACCTGCATGTAATACCATCTTTTACGAGCAAATGTGATGAAATAGTTTATTCAATGTGTGTGCATACGTGGTGGTGTTTGTAATGCCTTGATCACACGTACCGAGTAAACGGGCGAGACAGTGCTCTCGGCCGAGTACTCGGTGCGTATAAACATAGCGCCGAGTGCTCGGCCGAACAAAGCGGCGAGACAGTAGCTCGGCTCCTGTTCTATCTACTAGGCCGAGTGTCCACCCTCCCGCCTCCCCGCACTGTCTCGCTCGCTCACTCGGCCGGTCTGAACGTGCACCGTCTGCCACTCGGCGATTTTTTTACGATCCATCGTGTCCGAAAGTCTCAATGGAACTGAACTGACTGTGCTAATAGGCTAGTTGACTCATGTCAAATTGTAATAAACTAATGTTTATTCCGTATAGTATTTAGCAAAAGAAACCTAAAAATATTTTTTTCAATTCATAAAAGTGAAAGATGGCTGAAAAAATTGAATTAGAAAATATGGTTTTTAATCTGTATTTTGAAATGCTTAAAAACGCTGTCCGCCATTTTCACTTATGATAGTGACGTCATTGCTCATGTAAACAAAACTGAAAGTCTACTTTGACGACTTCGAATAGTGCCGTCCCTCTCGATCTCCTGTCAAAGTATATTGGAGTGAGCGGAATGGCACTATACGACGGTCAAATTTCGAATATTTACAGGTAATTCTACGTCACGCCACAGATTAGCAAAAGGGAAAAATGGCGGACGGCGTTTTTGACTGTTTATGAAATTTCTAATTTTCAATTGATAAAATTTAGCTTTCTAGCTTTCACAAAAATACAAGACATTTTTTTAGAGCTAGTAAGATCATTATTAACCATTTCAAATATATTTCAAAACTGGGTCTACTAGCCTATTTCAAAACATGTGTAAACAGCTACTCACTTATATGACTGTCTCGGCCGAGAAACATATTACTGTCTCGCCCGTTTACTCGGTACGTGTGATCAAGGCAGTGTGGCACTCACCTGGTGCGCGGGCGCGGGCGCGGCGCGCGCGGGCGGCGCGCGGTACGGCGGCGCGAGGCCGCGCGCCGGCTTGTCCGAGCGCGAGCCGCTGCTTTGCCGCGAGTGTTGCACCTCCGGCCTGGCGGACATGCGATACAATACTTAGGCAGATTTAGACGAAGACAATTTTGAGACGCCTAAATTACGGCGCCTCGAAAAGGCACCGTATAAACACTTTCCGCGGCATGCCAGCGCTGGCGCGGAATACAACGCGGGCCTATTTTTTGGCGCCAGTGACCCCCCCTCCGCGTCTCTCGCTGCCACTAATGACTGGTACTGAAAAAAAGCACTGTGTAAACACGGCTTGCTGGTCACTGGCGGAGATTTAGGCGGCTGAAAATAGTCATTGTCTAAACGGTCGGAGGTGTGCTGTGCGGTAATCACTGGCGCCGTCATTTAGGCGTCTCAAAATTGTCTTCGTCTAAATCTGCCTTAATGCTTTATTGCACACTAATAGTAGTTTATGCAACTGTTACATAATTAGAGGTCTCAAAACAAGAGTGAGGTTTCATGAAACGAGCCGAAGCTAAGGTTTAGGTTTTATGAAGCAATCATATTTGATACTGTTAGTTAAGGAAAACACGTGGGCCGCGGCGCTCCGTCACCTCATACATTCCTGAGCTCCGCGGACAGACGGAATACTTCATAACTATATAAAAGAAAATCTATAATAATAATGATGAATATGGGTGCAGATAAAGTAGTGTTTGCAACTTAAAACATTCGGGTGATCCACTTGCATAAACTACTATTAAAGAACACAACACAATTATTATAGTGCCTTGGTTTAATTACTGTAATGCAGTGTAACTAATTTCAATAAATAAATAAATACATAATAACGGTAGATAACAGATGCATAACGGACCAGGATTTGGCTAATTGTACGTAGACACTACAAAAAATATGGCAGATGTTACTATTTAATATAGGGCTTTATGGGAGTTGTTTTCTAGGTTTTCAGTGATCGTAGACACTTGAAACCCTACCCATAGTGGGCATTACCATCATGGATAGAGATTACTATAGTAGATACCTAGGGCAGGTATAAAATGTACTATTTTAAATTTAAAAAACACTACGGTATAAAGTATTGCACGGAACAAAATATGTAAATGTGTGTATTAATTACGTGACGTGTTTAAGTAAGTCTCAAAAATTCTCAGCCATCAACTATCATCACTTTTTCTAAAGTCAAGACAAATTTTTCTTGGTGTTGGGGAAGCGGAATAAAACATGACCTCCATTTATCATTCAAGAAGGCGAATACCTTTAAATTAAAAACAATAAAACTATATTTCTTTAGTGGCGTCATATTTTTTTAGTTTAATGTTCCTTTTAAATAAGTATTTGATATGTATGGTAATCTAATAGTTCGTTCATGATATGAGTGTAAATTTTCTTACTTGTGCGGGTTTTCTTCGAGCCGCTCACTTCGTTCTTCCCGGTTGTGCCGCTCCAGCGCTTCCCTCGACAACGACTTCTCCGAAGCTCGCCCGGGCTGAGATCTGCCGTATATTTCTGTGTCCGGTTTTTTGTGGGGTTTGCCGATTCTATAGGAAATAATTAAAATTCTGTATGATTCCGGCAACATACGCAAAAAATATCAGTAACCACTGAAAGAGAATCTTTACTGCCAGATCCCACCCACCACAATAAATCTTAGTGATTACATTGCACCTTAGTAATCGGTGACATTAAGCCACAGTATCAAAACAACAAGTACTTTTGGAATCTTCTACCTACAGTATACGCTTTAGCGGACTTACCGGAACATGGTGGAGAGAGACTTCAGCAACGAGGGTTTCTTGTGCGACAGCGAGGATTGCTGCGGGGAGCCGCGCACCATGCCATCCGGCCCGTGGTTTCCGTCCGTTAGCCAGTGCTTGAGAGCTGGTGATAAATTAAGGCATTTAATATATTAATTAAAGAATGTTGCGATCTGGCAAATGTGAAATAGAGATCACTGCATCGTAGTCGTAAGACGACATTAAAATAGAATACGAATCTGTTGGGTTAGCACATCGAGTTGCGACTGTGCTTGTCGCGTGACATAGTATCTTAATCCCGTCTTTCTCGCATGGTATCGAAAGGAAGAAGATAGACAATAGTTGTCGAGCGAGAAATAGTCATGTGTCACGGTTGTGCTAAGTGCTGGTCGGAAACGCAACGTTTTTGAGATGAACATTTGTAGGTATTCAAAGAGAGATATTAGGGATGGCTTTAACAAAACCAAGCGTTTGAATTAAATGAGACTTACGTGGATGTGCTCGCGCATATATCGGCTCGTTCCGCGGATTCCTTTGGTTTTCCTGTATCGCCGTTTGTAAGGACTCTAAACTGGAAGACTTCCGCATGCCTAGCGACGGACCCACTTGTAATGCTGAAAAAATATACATTTTAATACGAATACGGACTGTATAGTTAAGAATTTAGGTACAACTGCTATAAATAGACCCCGTTATCTTGTCACATTTATATATAAAAAAAAACATTCACGCTGTACTGAAAAGCAATATCAGTGCTACAAGATAACGGGGTCTAGTTATAAATCATTGAGGAGAGGTATGCTCGGCTATTGGCAAATGATGATATGATGTTAACGTACCCGTCAACGGCGACCACCAGCAAGAAGGGAAGGAGAAAAGCCCAAGAAAGATACGGCAGGCGATTGCTACACCGATAAGAGTCTAGATTTTAAATTGACAACATTTCATATTTATAACAGGTGGAAATTAATATAGAGATCGATAGGGCTTTAAGTCGTGTACCTTAAAAAAAAATCTTTGAATTTATTCTTCTGTATTTAAAGAAATATAAGAAAATACATCAAATAACTGCAATCTAAGACAATACGGGCTGAATAGGGTTGTTGTCGAAACCAAAGAGCGAAAAAAAATATATTTTTTTATTTGACGTTGACAGGTGACAGATGCATACCGAGTTTGATTAAGTTTTTTTTAGTTGGGAGAGCAATGCGCCGGAAACGCAGAGGTCGCGGGTTCATACCCCGCTTCGATTGTAGTAGATCGCATTCAATTTTTCTTTCTTAATTTACCTTTGTGTCATTATTTATAAGTTTTTTTTTATAAGAAAACCGACTAAAGTAACCGTTCCATTAAGTTCTGGTTTCTGTGTTGCCACATTTTAAAATGAGTATGTTTTTATAAATTAATAATAAAGTAAATAATCATCTCAGAAAATAAATAAAAACAGAGATTACTTCATCTTTTTAAGCAGAATTCAGAAAAGTAATAAAATGATAGTCTTAAAAATATGAAATGTTGTCAATTGAAGACGAAGACAGCCTGGTACGAGGACACTCACTGTGCTGCGCCTTGATCTCCTTGATCTTCTTGTAGGTGCCGGTGGTCTTGGCATCCATGGCGGCGTGCCTCTTCTCCGACATGGACCGGCGGCCGACCGCGTCCCGACTGAAGCCTGCTCCGCTCTCACTGCCTGACTCGCCGTTACCGCTCGTACTGCCCCTGGTAAACAATAGTATTTTTCACTTCTCGTGCTCTAAAAGTTCGCCTTTATGCTGTGCGAAGGCGACATAAAATCGCTTTTTATGCTCTAGAGCATAAAGTAAAATCGTCGTCGAAGACCAAGGCGATCGGTCCAACAGCCACGCGAACAACTTAAAACTTAAACCCGTTCCAGACCTTCCGATCCGATCCGATTTATCGGAAGACATCGGATAATGTGTAGTGCAATTGTTAGAATCTAATAATACACTACACATTATCCGATTTCTTCCGATAAATTGGATCGGATCGGAATGTCTGGAACGGGTTTTAGCTGACATAGTAATACCAAAGATAAAAGTTCCGTAATAAACAGATAAAAAATAACTTAAAACTTCATAGAATATATATATTCTTATACTCTTTGTTTTATTTCGTTTCGTTCAATATTGTGAGACCAAGGTACATAATAAATACCGACAGCCAAAGTACATAATAAAACTTCTTGAAATAAACTTGCAATTTTTATTATCATTTATTACTTTTTACTTTAAATATTTTTCATTGCTCTAATGTAACTTTAAATTTTATTTGTTTTTAAGTATAATATTTACATGATCCAGTTTCATTTCCTCGCAATCGAAATGAAAAGTAGAGTGAGCAACTCGTCCATAAAACGCATTTTACACTCGACTTAATATTCATCCTATATAAACGTCTCATGTAAAATGGTGCGTTTTATGCACTCGTTGTACAATCTACTATTTTAATACCGCTGTTATACACAGATTATATATGTGAATTCCAGTGCCTCTACTTACAGGTATGTGTCCGGTTGTTCACCAATACCAAATACTTTGTATCGAGATGAGATATAGATGCATACATATCAGTCGATATCTGTCGTTCTACGGGCGTGGGAATATTAGCCTCCCTTGATTCTATATGTACTCTTAAGATTAGTTGTTAACACTAAAAATGTATCTTTTCAATGAATATTTCCGAAATGATGAAAAATAACTTCACATCCAAGAACTTAATGTTCCCCGATTTTGGCACCTGACCACTACACTTATTATAGTATCAAGTGTGGCGTAACAAATGGGGTTGTATTCATGTTAATGGTCAAAATTTACAAATTAATTAAGCAAAAGTCAAAAAAATACATTGATTGAGCTGTGCCTAATCTAGTTTTCAAAGACGTTGAACATGAAAACTTTTTTTTACTTAAGAATGAAAGTACACCATAACTTTTATATTCAGTTAATTACTAATATAAACGAGAAACTGACATACCTCGTAGTCGTCCCGTAATCCTCCTCAATGATAACATTATGATGCGCAGGCGGCGACCGCGACATATGCACGTGTCCTAAATTAGGCCTGAAGTGGTGTCCATTCGTCACCGGCGCATCGATCTGAGTCGCCATGTAATAACTCTCATTCCTCAAACCAGTTAGCCGGTCTATCACAGGATTCCAACCGTCGAGTCGACTCCATTCGAAGCTATCCCTCTTCGGATCATGAGGAACCGTATCTTTATCTCTCTCTAGATACCCTTTGCTATCATCCGATTGATTCGAAACCCAACTTGTATTATTATTTATCGTGATTATCGACGCGTGTTTCTTACTCGCTCTATGCTCGTCAATATTTCTCTCTTTGTGGTTGTCGAATTTGTTTTGGTTGTAGTCTGTGGGTTTGTTTTCTTTGTCTGTGCTGTTGTTGTTGTTGTATATGACGGTGTTGAAGTTCTGCGAGCTGTTGTTGTTGTCGGTGCTGTTGTTGGTGTTGTTGGACTCGTTACCGTTGGGAGGCGTGTCGTCTTTCCACCGAGCCAGGTTGTCCATACTGTCTGTAACCAGAACAATTACAAGATAAGCGACAATTATACTTTTATCTACATACAGCTGTATTTTCTCTGGGATATGTTCCGAAATATTGCTATTCGGATTATGCTTGTTATACGAGACTATTTCGATAGTAAATGTAACATATTTTTCGCGCTTCGAAAATTATTGTTATAATTATAACAAGATTCCAACAATGAATACAAGTCTCCTACTTTTAGTATTTCGTGTTTACGTTATTAAATAGCTAACAGAACTGCTTGGCTATCGAGGTTACCTTTTGCTTGTAGCACGCTCTGAATGAGTCAGAATTTGTATTCATCTAAAAAATACTTAAGTGTCCTCGTATTTTTTTTCAATCTCATGCATTTTTCGAGCATCCTAGCCGATGCTACGAGACAACAAACATGATAGATCTTAAAATACCTTCGGGTTGGGATGAAGCCGGTTCAAATCTCGACAGTCGTTTTAACAGCTTATTCAGTTTGTAAGTTATTCAACTTATATAAGAAGTGCATAGTATGTATGTATGTATGTATGTATGTAAACACTTTATTGCACATAAAACAATATTGACAAAAACTCAAAAACAATAGATGTGTACAAGGGCGAACTTATCCCTGTAAGGGATTTCTTCCAGTTAACCTTTGAGCAAATGAGACAGAAAACTAGACATTGAAGTGATAGACAAACGAACAAACTAAAACGTGCAAATATACTAAATTGTAAATATAACCTTAAGATAAATAGATATACATATAATTACAAACGTATACCTATTGTAATAAACATAAACTAATAAATATAAATAATATAATAATAATGAATATTCAGTCTTATTAGCATTGAACTATAATATTAATAGACGAGATCAAGGATTGAAAAGCCATAACTTTTTCAAACTTTCCTTAACACTTTCGCTACCAGGAACCCGCCTGGTAGGTACTCGTAATCATTGCTCAGATGCCGGTCATGTATTTTTGCTTAAAGAGCTACCCACCTAGCGGGCTCTCGGTTTCTGGGGTAGGGTTAAATTTTATATCTGGTTGCGAAAGTGTTAAATGATGCCACGGATTGTGATATATTGTACCTGTTCTCCTGGCGATGGTGAGCGATATGCTGCCGAGCACGCTGGGCCGCGAGTGCAGCAAGGCTCTGCGCAGAGTCTCCATCGCCTCGGCGTTGGACTGACCCACCAATGACACTCCGTTTACGCTGAGAAGCTGGTCGTTCGTGTGCAATCTGAAACGTATCATAATTGTATTAAAATCAAGTCCTGTTCAATGTTTTTTCCCTATTTCCCTAGATATTTTTAGGAAATATGCGTAAGAACCTGGCGACGAGACCCTTGTTTCTCTCGCAGAAGAAATAGTCGTTGATCGGTTGAAGGCTGTTTATCTACGGGCAATCAATTAATAGACTAGAGTTTTATACTCCATCGTCGACGTTAGGATAACTGTCTGATAGGTATTGACGAATAAAATTAAAAAAGAATAGAAAAACCTTATTCAAGATAACATCATTAAAATTTTCAGTATTGGGTGATTATAAAAGACAAGGTATAAGAGATGTGCATGCGAAAATTCCGAAATGGTCTCCACAAAATAAATGCTGTTGGCTTTGCTAGGTGTACCTATGCAATGCCTACGGCACTGGGTATTCATGACTCTTCGAGGACTTGTTCATCTATCACGCAAGGTTTCCTTTGAGGAATCATCCGGTACCACAACATTGAATTGCAAATGGCACTGAGGATATCATAACCATAAAACATAATCTTATCTACAAAAAGGATAACTAACCTGCCATCTCTAGAAGCCGCACCACCATGCAGCACCGATTTGATGAAGATGCCCAAGTCCTGAGGGTCAGAGCCCACGGTGACCTTGCCCTTCACGCTGATGCCAAGCCCTGCCTTTTCTGAATCGTGCACTGGGACATCGAGCCGGAGGATCAGGCGATTACGAAGGCTAAGGATCTGAAATAGAGGGAATGATTAAAAAAAATGATGAAATTCGACATCGGGCGACTACAAACAGCTTCCAGATTTTAATGGCATAGAGTAGACTGTAGACGGTCGAAACCACTTTATTGTAATGTGACCTAAAATTGTAAATGCCTTATTGAACCTTGAAGATACCTAAAATTGTAGATGCCTTATTGAACCTTGAAGATGATATGCCTATGCTAATAATTTACTCAATTAACCAGACTGATACGTAACTATGTAATACTATTAAGTATTCTGTGACGTAACAGTCCCAACCGTACTGAGCGTCGTCTGTCATCGATGGCTGGCTTGTTAGTACTTTTCATGCCATCCTATACTTTCGTCGAGTTAAGGAGAATGGCAATTCTTTCGAACCCTGTAAGAAAATTAAGGACGACCCATGCATGTCTCACCCGTGTCGGCGGGAGTGTTCAGAGTACAATCGTCATGGTATAACAAATACATGGTATAATATTGTTGAGTTCCGGTGTGCCCCCACGATAGCCGGTGAAATTACTAGCATAGAGGCATTCTATCTTCGTCCTCTGGGTAGGCAAGCACTTGTGACGCCTCTGGTGTTGCAGGTGTTTATGGGCGACGGTAATCGCTTTCCATCAGGCGATACGTTTGCTCGTTTGCCCCCTATGACATAAAAAAAAAAAATACGTTTTCGGAACACTTACAGAATTAGTACTGGAATTGAGCGCGTCCTGCAATGCACTGTCCGTGGACTGGTCCTTGACGAGGTCGTCCTTGGAGCAGCTGTTGGGGAGGCGCTTGTTCAGCGCGAGCACGATGCTGGACACGCGCCCGCTCTCGCCGACGTCCACGGGCTTGGAATCAAACACGTGTCTTCGGAACACTTACAGAATTAGTACTAGAATTGAGCGCGTCCTGCAATGCACTATCCGTGGACTGGTCCTTGACGAGGTCGTCCTTGGAGGAGCTGTTGGGGAGGCGCTTGTTCAGCGCGAGCACGATGCTGGACACGCGCCCGCTCTCGCCGACGTCCACGGGCTTGGAATCAAACACGTGTCTTCGGAACACTTACAGAATTAGTACTAGAATTGAGCGCGTCCTGCAATGCACTATCCGTGGACTGGTCCTTGACGAGGTCGTCCTTGGAGGAGCTGTTGGGGAGGCGCTTGTTCAGCGCGAGCACGATGCTGGACACGCGCCCGCTCTCGCCGACGTCCACGGGCTTGGAATCAAACACGTGTCTTCGGAACACTTACAGAATTAGTACTAGAATTGAGCGCGTCCTGCAATGCACTATCCGTGGACTGGTCCTTGACGAGGTCGTCCTTGGAGGAGCTGTTGGGGAGGCGCTTGTTCAGCGCGAGCACGATGCTGGACACGCGCCCGCTCTCGCCGACGTCCACGGGCTTGGAATCAAACACGTGTCTTCGGAACACTTACAGAATTAGTACTAGAATTGAGCGCGTCCTGCAATGCACTATCCGTGGACTGGTCCTTGACGAGGTCGTCCTTGGAGGAGCTGTTGGGGAGGCGCTTGTTCAGCGCGAGCACGATGCTGGACACGCGCCCGCTCTCGCCGACGTCCACGGGCTTGGAATCAAACACGTGTCTTCGGAACACTTACAGAATTAGTACTAGAATTGAGCGCGTCCTGCAATGCACTATCCGTGGACTGGTCCTTGACGAGGTCGTCCTTGGAGGAGCTGTTGGGGAGGCGCTTGTTCAGCGCGAGCACGATGCTGGACACGCGCCCGCTCTCGCCGACGTCCACGGGCTTGGAATCAAACACGTGTCTTCGGAACACTTACAGAATTAGTACTAGAATTGACCGCGTCCTGCAATGCACTATCCGTGGACTGGTCCTTGACGAGGTCGTCCTTGGAGGAGCTGTTGGGGAGGCGCTTGTTCAGCGCGAGCACGATGCTGGACACGCGCCCGCTCTCGCCGACGTCCACGGGCTTGGAATCAAACACGTGTCTTCGGAACACTTACAGAATTAGTACTAGAATTGAGCGCGTCCTGCAATGCACTATCCGTGGACTGGTCCTTGACGAGGTCGTCCTTGGAGGAGCTGTTGGGGAGGCGCTTGTTCAGCGCGAGCACGATGCTGGACACGCGCCCGCTCTCGCCGACGTCCACGGGCTTGGAATCAAACACGTGTCTTCGGAACACTTACAGAATTAGTACTAGAATTGAGCGCGTCCTGCAATGCACTATCCGTGGACTGGTCCTTGACGAGGTCGTCCTTGGAGGAGCTGTTGGGGAGGCGCTTGTTCAGCGCGAGCACGATGCTGGACACGCGCCCGCTCTCGCCGACGTCCACGGGCTTGGAATCAAACACGTGTCTTCGGAACACTTACAGAATTAGTACTAGAATTGAGCGCGTCCTGCAATGCACTATCCGTGGACTGGTCCTTGACGAGGTCGTCCTTGGAGGAGCTGTTGGGGAGGCGCTTGTTCAGCGCGAGCACGATGCTGGACACGCGCCCGCTCTCGCCGACGTCCACGGGCTTGGAATCAAACACGTGTCTTCGGAACACTTACAGAATTAGTACTAGAATTGAGCGCGTCCTGCAATGCACTATCCGTGGACTGGTCCTTGACGAGGTCGTCCTTGGAGGAGCTGTTGGGGAGGCGCTTGTTCAGCGCGAGCACGATGCTGGACACGCGCCCGCTCTCGCCGACGTCCACGGGCTTGGAATCAAACACGTGTCTTCGGAACACTTACAGAATTAGTACTAGAATTGAGCGCGTCCTGCAATGCACTATCCGTGGACTGGTCCTTGACGAGGTCGTCCTTGGAGCAGCTGTTGGGGAGGCGCTTGTTCAGCGCGAGCACGATGCTGGACACGCGCCCGCTCTCGCCGATGTCCACCGGCTTGGAATGCCCGTTGGGCGTGCCTATCGCTTTTTCAGAGTATTTCTGGGGACTTTGCTGGGGTTCAACTCTCTGTAAAAGAAGTTTTTTTTTTAATAATGAGTCAAGTCCTGCCTTCACTATATTGCTACCGCTATAAGGTTTTATTGGTCTTATCCCCGACGCAGAAAAGGGTTTAACAATGCATGTGCTCGAAAAGAGCGTATTCTAGGCATTCAAACTGTGCGGAAAGTACTACTTTTCAGCACTAGTGCTTTTTACTTTTCAATTTTTTTTTAATTTATAGCCGTATCTGACAGCCTGACACAAAGAGGTTTTATTATTTACAAACAGTTTGATAAATAAGTCAAATACCGATTATTATCACGTATAAAAGTACAATAAAACCAATATTTCATTAATTAATTCATTTAACACGTCATTAATTACATTAGATATAAAATTTTATTCATAAACGAACTTTAAATCGTTATTCATTAAATAAATTTGGCTGAATATACACGCGCTTGTGCCATTTTGACATAAGACGAATATTAAAAAAATACTTTTGCACATGCGCAGTAGTAGATTATGTCGAGCGCGGTTTCCAAATAACTCCGCCATTTTTTTATTGATGTCTAGTTTATTTTGAAGTTGTTTTGTGCAAATCTGCTGAAATAATGGCGAGATAAAGGGACGAATCATGAATTTAAACCCGTAAAATGTTATTGAAGAAGTAAAAAATGTGAACGACGGCTTCTTGTTGGATAAATCAAATCAAAATACTTTTTTTCCAATGTAAACAGTCTTTGTGAGTATTAAAGTATTTTCTATTTTCTCGTACATGCATAGTAAAGTTTTGTACGGAACTCGTGTGTAAGATTATTTCCGACTCGTGTTTGTTTAATCACTCGCTCGTACCTCGCTCGTGAATAAAAATCACACTCGTCTGAAATCACCTACCTTCCACACTTGTATCGTAAATAACTATTATAAGTTTAACGTTTGTGTCTATGAACCTGAAGAATTATTTGCTATGATTATTAACGATGTTTGAAAAAATTCAGACCGGCCAAACATCCGTTACTACTGACATGAGAACCAGAGTCGCTGATGATTTATCATTACCAATATCAAGAAGGTATCCGGTTATGGAAAGAAGCTTCCTACAGCTTTTTTCCTAGCTACTACAATAAGGATGAAACCAAACGAGCGTAATTAGAGTCGCGTAATTTCGGTCGCGCGGTACTTAGTGTGACGTGATCACGTGACATGATTAATGACGCGACCAAAATTACGCGACTCAAACTATGCTCGTCTGGCTTCACCCTAATGCCTTGATCACACGTAACGAGCAAACGGGCGAGACAGTGCTCTCGGCCGAGTACTCGGTGCGTATAAACATAGCGCCGAGTGCTCGGCCGATCAAAGCGGCGAGACAGTAGCTCGGCTCCCGTTCTATCTACTAGGCCGAGTGTCCACCCTCCCGCTACCCCGCACTGTCTCGCTCGGTCACTCGGCAGGTCTGAACGTGCACTGTCTCACCACTCGGCGATTTTTTTACGATCCATCGTGTCCGAAAGTCTTAATAGAACTGAACTGACTGTGCTAATTTCAAAACATTTGTGTAAACAGCTACTCGCTTACATCACTGTCTCGGCCGAGAAACATATTACTGTCTCGCCCGTTTGCTCGGTACGTGTGATCAAGGCATAAGGGGATCTTATAAAAGCTACCTGTATACGAATCGTTAGGTATCGTCTTTCGAGCTCACCTGAGTCCTATTAGGCACTTGTCGCTCCACCACAATATCGACGGTGGAGTCCGTAGGAGTATTTCTCAGCAGCGACACGACTTGCTGCTGCGTGAGGCCGCTCACCGACACCGTGATACTTTAATGTTCTGCCGTACCATATCATTGGTGCGCGCGGGTCGCCTTACATGCTCCGTCTAGTGGGGGTTGTCTGTGTTTCGAGCTCACCTGAGTCCTATTAGGCACTTGTCGCTCCACCACAATATCGACGGTGGAGTCCGTAGGAGTATTTCTCAGCAGCGACACGACTTGCTGCTGCGTGCGGCCGGACACCGACACCGTGATACTTTAATGTTCTGCCGTACCATATCATTGGTGCGCGCGGGTCGCCTTACATGCTCCGTCTAGTGGGGGTTGTCTGTGTTTCGAGCTCACCTGAGTCCTATTAGGCACTTGTCGCTCCACCACAATATCGACGGTGGAGTCCGTAGGAGTATTTCTCAGCAGCGACACGACTTGCTGCTGCGTGAGGCCGCTCACCGACACCGTGATACTTTAATGTTCTGCCGTACCATATCGTTGGTGCGCGCGGGTCGCCTTACATGCTCCGTCTAGTGGGGGTTGTCTGTGTTTCGAGCTCACCTGAGTCCTATTAGGCACTTGTCGCTCCACCACAATATCGACGGTGGAGTCTGTAGGAGTATTTCTCAGCAGCGCCACGACTTGCTGCTGCGTGAGGCCGGACACCGACACCGTGATACTTTAATGTTCTGCCGTACCATATCGTTGGTGCGCGCGGGTCGCCTTACATGCTCCGTCTAGTGGGGGTTGTCTGTGTTTCGAGCTCACCTGAGTCCTATTAGGCACTTGTCGCTCCACCACAATATCGACGGTGGAGTCTGTAGGAGTATTTCTCAGCAGCGCCACGACTTGCTGCTGCGTGAGGCCGCTCACCGACACCGTGTTGACGGACACCAGCCGGTCGCCCGCGCGCAGCCGCCCGTCCGTCACCGCGGCACCCTGACAATATAACGTCATGTATAGTTCAAATTCTTTTTCTTAAGAGTCCGCAGCAAGCTCGATTCTTCATACAAACGTAGTTACGTCCTTATTTTAATATAACATGTCACATTATCATGAAATTCTCTAAATATAATGAGATAAGATATATCTAGGGCTAAAACTAGTTTATGACTCTTGAAATGTTAATAGAAAGAAAATAGAGCGAGTACAAGTTTTGCATTTTTAGACCCCAGAAAGTTGTTCAGTTTGGCGGCATACTACGACCAAAATATAGTTTAGATTGAAGTCAAAACCTATTTCCGGTGTCGATTAAACTATGCAGTTTGATAAGAAAAAAGATTTATCAAAATTGATCTCGTAGTTTTAAAATGAGAGCGTAACTACGAAAACCTTAAAATAAATTACAAAAAATTGTTGCGAAACTGCAGCGAATTACTCTAGCGCGGGGAACGGTCCGGGGGGGCGGCGGTAAGCACCGCCCCCCGCTAGCGCGCTCTCGCTTTACTGCTAGCGCCCTGTCTTCCTCTAGGTGAAACAACAACATTTTAAAGCGTAAGCGCGCGATCTCAACGCGGAGTTGAGCGGACCTTGCTGCGGACTCTTAAGCGAATCCCATTAGCTTTGTACCCGATGAACAATACTCATTATCTCGCTCGCACGCTCGCTCAGCCGTATATACCTACTTGGCCGGAAATCCTCATTTTCCCGGCCTCTGATGTAATGTACTATTTCTTAAGCAAGTCCCATTAGCTTTGTACCCGATGAACAATACTCATTATCTGTATTGTTAACAGCCACAACTGCTACTTCGAAATGTAAGGTGTTATAAGTGCAAATTACTTTTACACTAAATTAGTCTTTAAGTCAAACGAAATAAGGTTTACTCTTAAACAAAGAGTACACAGATGTTGGTCACTTCGTAACTGAAAGAGCAGTGAAGTTCGTATCGATGCTTAGGATGACGATGAAGTGACCAACATCTGTGTTCTCTTTATTTAAGAGTAAACCTTATTCGTTTGACTTAAAGACTAATTTAGTGTAAAAGTAATTGCACTTATAACGCCTTACATTTCAAGTGGCAGTTGTGGCCACAGTTAACAATACAGATAATGAGTATTGTTCATCGGGTACAAAGCTAATGGGATTCGCTTAAGAAAAAGAATTTGAACTATAAGGATGAATAGGACAGGTAACATGAAATTGAAAGTAGACGACGCGAATGAATCACACTCTGTAAACAATACAGAAAACTAATACTTAAACTGGTTAAGAATAATTCAGGATTATACATTACCTAAAAGTGTTGTGATTTATTTTCTATCAAATCAAATCAGGGCAAAAAAATACAAAAAATGTTTTTGACTTCTACATCTACAAGCATTATTGCGTATTTAACTATCTGATTTCTAATTATACTTGTAAATAAAAAGGGATTTCTTGTACTAGTTTGTTATTAACTCGTCTTAACATTGAAAAGTAGAACAATGCATGAAACAATGCGTTCTTGTTATTAACTTCAATAATTGCCGCTGAACCAATAATCCAATTCGTTGAAGACCTTAATAACTTCATCAAACGGCTCGTTACTGTTACTCGTTCAATAGCTTTGTGGGCCACCCGCGGTAACTAGTGAATTTGAAATTAACTTTCATTTATTGCTAGGTATTGTGTTACTTGTCTTTCAAAAAGTATAAAGATTAACAGTTTGTTTGAAAGCCTCAGAGTCAAAAATGCTGTGATACTCAATATTAACGAATAAGCTCCCTCTGTATTATCAATGAATCCTTAAATAGCATGTTCTTAATGTACCTGAGACAGTATTAACTAAGGTTGTGAACTGTAGTGAACAGATTTGTGGTACATTTGCGATCAAATTGCGGGAGTTGGCTAAAAATGCGGTACTCCTTCAAACGGCCTAACTGGGTAAGATGTATTGACCGTCTACATATTGAAAAGCATGGACAGAAAAAATAAAGAAGAGCTGAAGAAGAGGGCGCAACTCGCAGGTAAGTGCGGAGCGAGCGAGCGCGTCATGGTAAACACAAATTAATGCATGCTCTCTTAAATCACTCAAAATTACATCTGAACTTTCGTTTTGGTACTTAATAGTATATATAGTATGAAAACGGGACAATCAGCGTCCCGCGCGGCCCCTTTGCGGAACGCATAAGTATACTCTAGGGGCACGGTTGGCTATCCTAGTATCAACTCATGAATTTGCAGTATGCTGGTAACAAGGTTACGAGAGTAAAGTCGAGATTGTTTTCGATCTTCACCGACGTCGACACTACCTGAAGCGTAGCGTTTACAATACAATACAAAATGCTTTATTGCACACCAAAAAAGTTTACAAAGTCAATACAGGAACAATAATTTTAATAATGGTAGACAACAGGCGGTCTTATCGCTAAAGAGCGATCTCTTCCAGACAACCTTTAGGTAGTGGAGTTGATTAGTATAAATCACACAATGAGTAGGTGATGCAGAAGGGGAAGGGAGAACAAAATAATTATCAACAGATAAGCAAGTAAACGTATCAATAGATATACACATACATAAATAGATATATATGTATAAACCTACTTAAACATACATAAATATAAATAAAAACAAGACAGATAAGGAACACATACACAGTCAGAGGCAAACGAACGAAAGCAGTTTCACAAATCACACTATCAATTAAGAGGCCTTATTCCTTTTAAAATGCTGATTGTTTAGACATTTTTCTCTATGATCAAACATGTTTCTTAACATATTATTGATGTTACTACCTAGAACAGGGCTATTGGGATTTAGTGGTATTTGAAACCTACAGATTGAATTTTTCATTGATAATTTTTGTTCGAAAAACTACTCGAAATTGACAAAATTCACGTGGAAAATTCGTTTTTTTAACTTATTTTCGATTGCACGCAATAAAAGCATGAAATTGCCACGTTACTACCTAGAACTCGGGAAAAAGTATTACTCACTTCAAAAAGTTGGTTGAAATTATCAATATATTCGTCATAATATGAAAAAAAAACAATTTTAAAAGGAATAAGGCCTCTTAACCGAGAGATATATACAGTAAACGGCGATAAAGAATGCACATCGGCAATCATCGCATTTCCGAATACAACCGAATGCTAATTTCCATGTACATCAATTATTAGATTAATCGTTCATCAGAATTTGAATTTAGAACTAAGTACTTTATTGTTGTTTTGTTTTGATTTCACGTGGAATATATAGAGCTGTAAAACTCGATGTAATTATATATAGTTATTGCTATAATGTTCTTGTTGGGGAAAAAATCCTAAAAGGGGTTGACTGAGCATTAGCAACTGATGTTATACTACTAGGATACTTAAATGTGGGTTTAAAGATCGACAAAAAGTGTAATTACTTACATTAACATTCTCATGTTTTTTAAATTGGTCGGCTTCTGTTACTAAATATTTATAAACATAATTTCGCGTGACTGGCAAAGTAACGGCTTACCTTTTTTCCCTATAGATGCCATAGTACAAATTTAATATTGTGTAAGTTTTATCAACTCTATATATATATTGACTTGGATATGCGACTGCACTCTCTCGCATTTGAACCACGACTGACAAAACAAACGTCATGGTGTGTGCGACACAGATAACGCTATACGAAGTCGAAATTAGCCGATTGCCTCTTTCCAAAGATCGATGTGCAAACTTTATCGCCGTTTACTGTACCGATATTACCGAGGTATAACGTAGCAGAGAACCAACCTTAGGTAGAATATTCTTAACGTAGATAGGGCAGTGTCCTCCAGTGGGGTTGTCCCTGGTGGTGATGGTGAAGCCGAGCCCCTTCTCCCCCTTGACCAGCGTCACGGCCACGGGCCGCGAGGCGCCGAGCGTTTACCGAGGTATAACGTAGCTGAGAACCAACCTTAGGTAGAATATTCTTAACGTAGATGGGGCAGTGTCCTCCAGTGGGGTTGTCCCTGGTGGTGATGGTGAAGCCGAGCCCCTTCTCCCCCTTGACTAGCGCCACGGCCACGGGCCGCGAGGCGCCGCTCGCCGGCTTGCTCGCGCTCAACACCTCCTGGCCCGAAGCGTTTACCGGGGTATAACGTAGCAGAGAACCAACCTTAGGTAGAATATTCTTAACGTAGATAGGGCAGTGTCCTCCAGTGGGGTTGTCCCTGGTGGTGATGGTGAAGCCGAGCCCCTTCTCCCCCTTGACTAGCGCCACGGCCACGGGCCGCGAGGCGCCGCTCGCCGGCTTGCTCGCGCTCACCGGGACTTCCTGGCCCGATATCGCTCGCTCCGTGCTGCCCGCTGGAGGAATACGACACGGTTTTTTTTTTTTTTTAATGTTATAGGGGGCTAACGAGCAAACGTATCGCCTGATGGAAAGCGATTACCGTCGCCCATAAACACCTGCAACACCAGAGGTGTCACAAGTGCTTGCCTACCCGGAGGACGAAGATGGAATGCCTCTATGCTAGTAATTTCACCGGCTATCTTACCCCCACACCGGAACACAACAATGCGAACATTGCTGTTTGGCGGTGGGTGGGTTCCAGGTACAGTACTTTTATCTCACGAGCGCGGGTGAGCCATGTTTGTGTGAGTAATGTATATGCACATTGGCTCTGTGTGGGTGAGCTCGGGAGCGAACAGTGCCGGCTTACCCACAGAGAGCCAATGTGCATGTACATTACTCACACAAACATGGCTCACCCGCGCTCGTGAGATAAAAGTACTGTAATCAAGACGGAACAGTTAATGCTGTCCAAATTAATTGTTGGGAATTAGCTTGCCAAAACCGACGATGACACTGACCGATAGCAGACTCGAACAAGTTGGTTTAACAATCTAAATCTGAAATTGTGTATTTAACGTTAAATAAAAAATATATTTTTAATCCCCGACGAAAAAAAGAGGTATCAGTGTGTCTGTCTGTGACATCATAGCTCCCAAATGGATGGACCGATTTAAGTGCGGTTTTTTTAAATCGAAAGTCATGTCCGTCAAGATGGTTCATAGCGGTGTTTGGTGGAAATAGGACCAGTAGTTTCCAAGATATTTAGCTTTAATTGGAACAAGTAACAAGATCTCAGCCAATATTAATCTAATATATAAATCCAAATGTAATAGTTATGTTCAGTTTTAGTAGCATATTATCACTAATTGAATGAGGGTCATCATGATGACCAGCTACGTGTGTCTGAGGTGTTTTAAATTTTTAATTTAGGTTATATATGGCTTACTGATTACAAGTTTACATATGGAAGACCCACAGACAACCCCCACTAGACGGAGCATGTAAGGCGACCTTAAGGCGACCCGCGCGCACCAACGATATGGTACGGCAGAACATTAAAGTATCAACACGGCGGACACCGTTTAGTTGCGTCCATGTTTATGAGGTCTCTCTACACCACCTAACACTACAATTTACCATGTTATTTATTTAATTTATTTTTTCGTTGACGTACGCATGGATCGTAAACATGGACGCAACTAAACGGTGGCCGCCGTGTTGATACTTTAATGTTCTGCCGTACCATATCGTTGGTGCGCGCGGGTCGCCTTACATGCTCCGTCTAGTGAGGGTTGTCTGTGGGAAGACCTTACCTTCAGGTAAGAGATCAAGTGGGCGTTCCTGCACGGGATGCGCGCTGGCCACGTTGTTGACGCCGGACACCCACCGCAGCATGTCTTCGACTCTATGGTTCTGATGTTCGGAGGTGTCCTGTCCCAAGGGTTCTCTCCTCGCGTCCCGGGGAAGGCTTTTACTGCCGTAACTCTGGACACGGTCGGCCGCGTCTAGCCACACCCCGCTCCTGAAACAGAAGATGGTAACATTAAAAATAATTGATCAACCTGACTAACAGTCAATGGTTAGTCAAGTCAGTGATTAATTCCACCGTCTCCGTTCAGACAATACAGTACTCGGCGCGGACTTGGATTCCACCCTTATGTTGTCGATATACCACTGATTCGTACGAAACGCTTTGCATCTACTTTCCTTATGAGGACAGCTAAGGAATGGAACTCTCTTCCTGCGTACCTGTTTCCTGAAAAATATAACTTGGATCTCTTCAAGTCGAGAGTGAATAGGCATCTTCTAGCCAAACATGCTCCATCTTAGGCCTTATTGTCACTTAACATCAGGTGCAATCGATGTTAAATGCATGGCTATTTTGAATAAAGTTAAAAGAAAAAAAAAAACAGTCACAAAGAGATTCCACTCAGTCAGTATACTAAACTATGTAAATATTTTTCGTAATAGTTAAAATTTATTTCAAGCTAAGATGATGGATAAAAATTACATCAAGGTATCCAACAACGCTTGCCTTGCTAAGTTTCATTGACGTTGATTCAATTATTTCCAGCATAAGGAAGCCACTTCTTGAGTACAGTTCATTACAGAACGAGCATATTTTATTTGATGTGCGCTAATGATGTGTTTCACAAGATATTTTATTCAGCCTTTCTTAAAGTTCTCTTAAGTTACCCAGGCCCGGAGAACTGCATGGAGAGCCGGTTGGTCTGTCGCTGGAAGTGTCCTGGATTCAGTCTGTCGGTGGGGTCGGGCGGCCGTCCATCGGGTTGGGAATGCACTTTCTGTGTGCGGCTGTTGTCATCTCTGCAGACGACGGCAGCTGACCAGCGTTTAGTCTGCTCAGTGGCCTGGAAAAATATATCGTAATTATTTATAGGCGTGTGCAGAAACAAATAAAATCGACGAAACCAGGTATCAAATGCTACCTTTACCTACCTTTATATGGGGGGCCGAAGGCTTCAAGGCCGAAAAAGAAGCCAATTTTTGACGGTGTGGTCCCGTTACCATATTAACTAGATATTCTCACGTTCAAGAAGCTGCTTGCGTTCTCGCGCTAAATATTCGCCGTGACGCTTTTGCTGTTAGGGAAATGAGGCAACCGTGAAGAATATTTTAAGTATAACGCGCGTCACCGTTTGCAGTAAACTTATTATTCGCCATCAGTCGGATTCACCTTCTCTGCTTCATCGAATATTCTTTGATACGTTGTTATCACGCCACTTTGGGTTGCAGACTGTTCGTCCATTAATGTATGGGACCCTGTTTGTGCCTGTTACGTTCTACTTAGCGACTGTTACTGTTTAGAGTATTTACCGTCCGCTGCGGCGGAGAGGTCTCCTGGTGCAGGGTGGGCTCGCTGCCGCGCCGCACCTGAAGACCATTGGCACCATCTTCGAGGTCCGCCGCGCCCACCTCCACGCATGAGTCCGTGTTGGGCACGCGCATACTGCCGCCGACGCCGCCGCCACCCTGAAATAGACAATAAATAAATATCAGACAACAACCTCACACAAATCGATCTAGTCCCAAATTAAGCTCAAGAAGGCTTGTGTTATGGGTACTAGACGAAGATATACGTACTTATATAGCTAAATATATACTTAAATACATAGAACAACCATGACCCAAGCACAAATATTCGAGTTCATCACACAAATATTTGCCCTGCCGGCTCAGTAGGCAGGTGTCTACAAACCGAGCCAAACGCGTCGTCTATCTAATGAGTTGGAATAAGGATCCATTTCCAATGTTTAGTAGAAAAGGGATCAGTATATATGTACTTTAGTTGTAGATCTACTTCAATAAAAAAGTATTCTGTCTATTCACTTGTTAGCGATAAGACCGAACGTATTTAATCTTACGTGTAGCTACCTCTGTAGTTCTTTCGTACAGACGGGGATGCAATAAGGATTATTTAAAGCTAGGCAAGTCAACGTTAAACAAAAACGTAATTTTAGGAAAAACTATTAATCCCACATTAAATGAATACAATACAATCGATCGACGGTCGCACTCCGTACAAAAACCGATCGCCGACACAATTATTAATTTTATGTACTTATGAATTAGGAAAGGGTAGAAAAGTGACATTGTGGTTGGTTTGTCCCTATTCGAATAAAGCTAAATCAAACAATCAATGAATACACACAACAATCACACATAAATGCGCTTCAATGCGAAACGTCCCAACAAACTCACATAACTATCCCAAGCACATTAATATCTTTATTCATAAACGTCCCCGTAAGCGATTTAGTTTTCGCGCTGTTACGATTTGCATATGACAAATGAACATGTACGGCCGCCCGAGGCATGATGCATATTGATGCATGCAATAAGCGCACTACAACCGCATTCTAGTCATAAATCACTGCACAAATCACAAGCACCAAGGAGGGCATTACTCTGAAGAGATTTATTGCTCTTTCTTGGAGCAGAAGGCAGAATAAAAGGAGACATGTGATGACGTAGTGTTGAGTTTAGTATCCTGAGTCAGAATTCAGAAAATACTCATTCTTATTGTTCGCCAGTGGACTGGCTATGAGCATGACTGCAGCCGAGTATAGTGTTCCAAACGAGATGTTTGTACTAGTGGCAAATAATAACATCTTATAGAAAAATCAAACCTGTAATAAGAATCACTTCTTACTCCGTCTAAAGTTACTTTTATCACGGTGTGCGTTGCAATCATATACCTACATTTTAAAAAGCAATTTTAAACGTAGCATACAATTAATGCCTTTAGCAAACACGTAACTACGATTATCGGAGCCCTCAGACATGTTCTACTGTACTGCTTAGGTCATAATGTGGATAAAGACTAATCACTACCAATAATGACAGTTACGCTGAGTGACCTAGCATTGGAAATGGTAGTGGTTAAGCAACAATGACTTCACTACTAAACTCCTAGTGACCCAATATGTAAGTTACTGCATTTATTTTATAGCGCCAACGTGTGCAAGAATAAAAATACGTCACGCACACAGTCGGTACGCAAAAAAGACTAGAGAAACATTACGTAAGTATTTATGTTTTAAATTAATTCCTTTTACTATTTGTGTCAGATATTCTGTGAAATGTTCAAAAGGGACCGATAGATAAGTAGGTATGTAAAATAATTTCCTTGAAATTATGTTTACATTCTATTATTTCCTACTGAAACAACAGAATAGGTCTGTTAAACAAAATACTTAGGAATGTCTAAATTAATCACACGTTTATCAGTCAATAATCTATTGAAAACAAGGCAGGTACCTACGGGGACGTATAGTGTTTATGTTAGTATATTATATTTATAGACACATAGATAGACATGACCTACGATGGAAAACCAATCGCAATCGCACACCTATCTCTATAAACGAATTCGGATTGAAATGAATAAGCTTATGCCGACTGTAACAGTAGTCTTAGAGGCTTACGAACGACCGACTGCGTGCCTGCCAACATAATCCTGTTAGCCTACTTTCCATTATCTATAGTTTTACCCACTACGACCAATGTCTGATTCATAACTGTACCCAATAGGTGATAATGGCTATTTAACTAGTAATAGGTATGAGCCAACACCTACATAGTTGTAGATAAGAAAAATATGCGAGCGTAATATTTATTTTAAATATTGAATAGACTTTGATAAAATCACAGGTAGGTCTATATTTGTCGATATTAAAATAATTATCTTGAATCTAAAATACAGATAAACATCTCCAGTCTTTAGATTTTTACAGGTTGAACCATTTTTTGCTGCAAAACTGTTATAAAGACTCACCGTTTTCGGCTGACGCCCACCAATACAATCCGAATAACACAAACCCATATTTACACAGTAAAACGATAGCCTTAATTGGTGTCTGTTTGCAGACATGACATGAAATGGTTATCAATTTATCAATAAATCCGATAGCTAAAACTAACTAACAGCTACAGGAAACAAGTTCCAACCTGAACAGTTTTCTGGAGTTCGCGCGTTTGCTCCTGTTCCCGCGCAATTTATTTTTTCATCGGCACGGGGCACTTCAGCAAAGGCACTAAGCCCATACGGCCAGACACATTAAACACACTGTGATTTAAAACGCGCGGGATATTTGTTAAGCATCGAATATAAAAATATTGTAATAGTATTTTATCACAGGTTGTAGTCAATATTTTATTAGGTAAGTCATAATTATAGGTAGGTAAATCAAATTAGATCCAAACAAGCGTTTTGAGAAATTATTCCAGTAAGCTAGAAATCGTTTTAGTACTTTCATTTAGTCCTAAATTCAATTTACTCAAGTTATTTTTTTTATATTTTCATTTCTTTGCACCTATTTGTGTACAAAGAGAACGAATATATAAAGGTCTTCCAGACGCACAAAAATTTAATCTGATCTGATCAGATCGGTCAAATTAGTTTGAATTGTTTGAAATTAATATAAAATTAATAAATAAGTAAAATGCATTGTTTTATTGTTATTATTTTATTTAATTAAAACTGCACATATCGCTTATTGTTTTTTCTTAAATATGCTATGAAATATTGACACTGTGTGCCATATTTGTATTATTCTTTTAAATATTATTTTAACAATTAAAACCGCAAACATCGCTTAGTTTTTTTTTCTTGAGTGATTAGACTGATGAGGCAGAATGCCGTACCGTTTCTTTTTTGAATGGCTAACGCTATATTGTTGTATCAAAATTTTTAACAAGAGGGTTGATTTCCCGGCTAGGCGCCTGTAATGTTGGTTGAAATATCATTAAAGTTGGTTGAAATGTCATTAAATGCATTCTTAGCCAGAAAAAGCCTTAGCAGGCGGGTGCAATGGATATCTAAGTAGTACCAGAAGTATTTAATAATTATTATGCAACTAGGTACGTGTGTGCCGCACGCACACGCCCTGGGGAATTCTATTGTTTGCAGATTTGCGTTATTAAGTTCTCGCCATACTTTTGATGAATGAAATGAATAGGTACCTATAGGTAGACCTTTACCACGTGAGACGCAATGTCCATCGTAAGTCATAAATCCTCCTTATACCCGACTGCGTCAAAAGAAGTGCTTTATATCTCAATCGTAGTGGGATACATTCGCATATCTACTTAGGTATCTCTAAACCAAAAGTGATAATCGTAAGAAATCCGAGTGGTTAAAGGCAAGAAATCAGTCAAGTCATTTATTTAATTACTAGAAGATGCCCGCAACTTCTTCCGCGTAGTCGGGTAAAAAGTAAGTACCTAACCATCCTATAACCATGTTTGGATTTCCAGCTATCCCTGTACCAAAATTTTGTTAAAACCCTTCCAACCGTTTTGGTACCTACTGAGCGGATAGACATTTTTGCCAACTGACGGCTCTGTATCTGTACTACGCGTGCGCTCTTACAAATCCTGAATAGCGCTATTAAGATTTTCCTTAAAATAATGACCATGGAAAATAAATTTTCAGTACAATCCTAGATTTTCATAATTTTTCAGATTGAGCATTCTCGTCTGTGCTCACTTTCATGAATATAATGTTTCAGGCACTAAAGTGATTAACTTACGAGCCATATGAAATTCAAATTAGCAATCTAATCTGCAGAGAATGGCAGAACCGCACTGGCAATAGGATCGAATGGAGAAAAGAAGGGGAGGCCTTTGCCCAGCAGTGGGACACCTAAACAGGCTATTAAAAAAAAACTAATTTGCCATATTTTCGTTCGACCAGGTACAAGTGAATGAATACGTATGCAATTTAACAGTCATGTTCGTTTGTTGAAGGAGCAGTAGTATACAACGCAAGCTATATTGCCGTTAGAAGCTAAATAAATCCTAAACTAGCACTGTATGTCTGTATCAGTTGATTGCAGTTTCATTGGTCTACTAAAATAACTCCACGTCCGCCACTTTAGCAGATAGTTTTTCGCAGGAAAAACACGGCCACGCCCACTACCAATTTCGCTTGCGCTGAGTTGAATAGGCGTATCTGCATTCCATTATATAATAGTATTCGTATGAAAAAGGCTGCTATTATGCAGTTGCCGGTGGCTTACATTAGAACTGCAATCAAGAACCTATTTATTACGCAGCTCTTGTAGAGCAAACGCGAAAAGCAGAAAATTAAGCTAGCAAAGATGTAAATGCCTTTATTCTATTGCACCTGATCCAAATAAATACACTACCTAAGATTAAACCGATTTAATGAAGAAAAAATACAGAAGAAAATCTTATTTTGTAACGTTTTCCGTAGCATGGCTATACATACTCAGGATCTCTGAAACGACAGATTACCTACTAACACTATTGAACTTTTTGTCAGCGATAGGTATAGAAAGTGGGCTGTGGGCGTGTGTGAGCAGTTGCATCAAAGTGTCAATTGAGTTAGATTGTAGATCAAATGCAGCTGAGAAATTAAATTGGCTAGTGGCTAGTTATTAGCGCAATGCGCCACAGGTGGACGATTCGACAGCATGCGCAAAACTAGTAGTGCTTCGGGTTCGAATTTTCATTAGTACAAAATGTATGCCACTCTCTAAGTTTATAAGGCCTAAGCCCATCCCTACCGAGGCTCCTACTACCTACTTGAGGGAGATACGATGCAATAGCTTAAGGCCCTGGTGATTAGCACTGAAGATTCAAGTATCCCGGCTGAGTGGACATCTATCAGAGCCTCATGTCTTACCTATAGATCCCTAACGCGCCTCGTCATAATAAGATCTATAGAAACATCCATATGTCTTCCAACCATTTCTATAAAAACTCTTACGAAAGTTGTGTATGAATGAATACTAACTCGGAACATGTCCGGGGACGCGGTGCCCGCACTGGAGCCGCTGGCGCCGTCCGCCTGCGCAGCCCGCGGCGCCGGCGCCTGCGCCGCGCACTCTGCGGTGAGCGTCTCCCGGTCGTCTGCGACGTCGCGCACGCGGTCGTCTGGGTCCAGGATGCCACCGGAGCTGGCCCGCAGCGCTCGCACTCCCACCCATGTCTCGGGGCCCTGGGGAAAAAGAGGTCACGATTTTAGATCATAGCTTCTATTAAACACAAGGCTCTATACGTTGGATTAGGAATGTCCGCAAAATCAAGTATACAGAGTAATACACCTTCAAAGCTCTCTGGACTTAACAACTGTTCGGCGTGCCTATGATGGTTCCTTTTATTAAATGATAAATAAGTGACATAGCATCCGTAATTTTTTGACAAAATGCGAGTGTGAGTTACAGATGCTTTGTCACTTATTTATCACGCGATAAACGCAACCATCATAGGCCCTTCTCTGAATAGGAATCTTCTAAACTTCTATGCAGAGAGCAGAGTGATGGATATAAATAAATGTACCTAATAAAATAATTCTATGGCTACTTAAATAACAGAGTTGTATTTTGTTTCCCACTGGCAGTGCGAAATAACAAACCTGAACAAAATATTAGATTAAAACTCTTCTTCTCATTCTAAATTACATACCTACCAACAAGGAACATCAATTTCGATTTGATGTTGTAATAAGTATCAAAAATAACTACATCTCTGTTCCAGTTCGTACCGTCCAAATGGATTGGCAAAGATACCGTTTATCAACACACTGTAGAGAGGATTACATATCATTACGAACTCGGCATGAGATCGCGTGCCGCAATCACGTAACGGTGGACCGCGCAAGCGCACCGACAGATTAAACCAACTGTTAGCAATGTGCGAAATTCACATTGTCAATTGTATTAGCGAATTCTGTATTACTACCGTGCTACGATGAAAGGTCGTATCATTATATGGATTCCAGAGTAAGATACAGCCTTTTTAATTTCCAGATTTCTTCAGTAAACAGGGACGCAAGCGTTCCCACGCACAACCTGTCTATTCAGAGAGACGTGAATGCGGGCCGCATTGTCGTTCCGATCGTTTTGTCTAACTTGTCAGCCTTTGTCCGGTTGTCAGCGCGATCGCGAATGATCTCAAAAGGCGGATTTGAAAACATCTATCTGCGGGATGTATGAATTAAATTGTGAAGATCGAAAATGCAGTATTGATTCGCGGAATCACGAGTTGTTTTGAGTTTTCAATTGAAATGGAATTAAAAATGTAGGCTTTGTTCCCGCCAAATATAAAGAAGACTCGTTTAAAACAATGCAGAATGAACGGTCCTTTTAGGGTAGACTGGGTACGGTTGTAACAATTTTTCTTTTATCACTCATATCATCGCTAAAACAGCTCTAAGAACTAAATACAACGTTACAAATTGAAGAATACTCTTTTGAGTTAAAAATACATTTAAAATAAATATCATATATGCCGTAGTTTTTTGTCAGCAAGGCATTGTTCAGTTTGTGTGCCACTGTTACAATCGTCCCCATGCCGTGGACGGTTGTAACAGTGATGGGGGACGGTTGTAACATACCCAAAATAAACAAAAACAAGTGATATTAATGAGCTTTATTACAAAAAACAATCAAATTTAACAAAGTTAACACCGTACTTATTATTATCATCAACACCAATTAAAAGATATTTAACAACAAATCAACAAAGTTGTCATAAACTTATTCAGAATCTTTGTCATTGCAGTTAAGTCTTCATCCTCTGAAGATTCAGCATTATAATATAATTTGTATCAGCCTTTCTCTTCTTTCCCTTCCCTTCTCCCTTCCTGACTCCTTTAGCTGTCCCTTTTCTTATATTTCTGCTGTTTGCCGCAGACTTCCCTTTTTTCACTTCATCGTAAGCATGTTTAAAGCACTCTTGATCATTTTCGCGTCTAGATGTCTTCCTGACACGTTTTCTTGGCATCTATAGTAAAAATAAACTCTTGTTATATCCGAAACACAAAACAAAGATTTTAAAAAATACTACAACCTTACCCACAAAAATTGTTACAACCGTACCCAACCCCCTCCTGTGCCAGTAAAATAAATCCACATTCGAAACAGCATAACCTACACTCAAACTAACACTTGATTACACACCGTAAACGTCTAGCAAATACCAAGAAAAATCAACGAAACGTAACATGCATTATTAATAAAGATAATTTGAAAAGAAATCGACCAAAAATACTTACTTTTGATGCACAAAACACAATATACCCTCCTAAACGCGTATTAACCACGCCGACGGCGCAGAGATACTGGTAATCGTGTTCCTGCCTGTCCGCCGCGTCCCTTTCCCCTTGTACCCCTCACTCTCCTGTAGATAGTTTCGGAAATATTCGAGGTGTTACAACCGTACCCTGTTACAACCGTACCCAGTCTACCCTAATATGTTATGAAACTAATCCGTATCGATTATATCCTATAAAGAGGAAAACTAATTGGCGTTTATCATATCTATTTTTACGTGCCCCTAGGCCGTAAGTGGAATTTTCTAAAATTTTCTTGGCCAAGGCAAAACGTAAAACTTTAGGCAAACCACGGGCGGTAATTAATAAAGCCCCACAGTGCATATTTATGGCAATTGGCAATCACCTGCAATCTCGGACTTCCTAGAATTCACCGCCTAAGTATGCCGTAAAACCTATAGCCCTATCTACTTAAATGAGGCGTGGTATTAACTTATTTGCACATCGTTATCAAAGGAGGTACCTAACTCATTTGAAGTTTACATTATTACATCACTTCAACCTTACAGATTGCTCATAATAATGACGAATAATGCTCAAAGCATCTGCATTAGGTTAAATTACAGGTAAGATTTACAACGATTCAATAATGTCTAAATTTTCTCAAGAATAAGGATGTCGTACAAATTTAAAATAGTATATCGTATCGAGCGATAGCCGACGATAAATATTGGCCTACCCAAGTGACGGTCCTGCGTTTGTCCCGGTCCCGCGCCGCGGCCTGTCGCGCGATCTTCTTGAAGCGCGGCGGGGGCACCGGCACTCCCAACTCCTGCATTGCGCTCACATCGTCCACCACACAAGAGACACTCACTGAGAACCGCGACTTCCGTAATTCTACACGTTTTCACTCACTTTTAACAAAGCCGTGAAACGAGTGTCATCGTTCATCTCCATCGCTATTCATTTACTTAATTTTATTGAAATGCATTACCAAAGTCATTAGTTTTATGAAATGTTTTTCATAAAACGAATGACTTAGGTAATGCTCTAATGAGGTGTCAGTAAAAATCTTTAAGATGTTAATTAAGTTGGTATTTATAGAGCAGACTAACTAGCCAACCTTATTCGAGTAGGTTGAATTGTATTAAAGTAAGACCCCAAAGACTTAGATAGTTGGCAGTCCACAACTGTGCATTTTTCTAGAAATTTTCTGCCTCGCACGACTGCATTGTGGAATCAATTGTCGCTTCCGGGCCGATACGACCTTCAAACCTTCAAGAAAAGAGCGTACTCCCACTAAAAGACCGGCAACGCACTTGTGACTCGAATCGTTTTCCATCAGGCAATCCGTTTGCTCGTTTGCTATAAAAAAAACTCTCTTCTCTTTTCCGCTGGATGCGCACGCACTTGGAATCTATGATATTATTCAACTAGTCAGTTTATCCTATCCTTAAACTCAAATATGACCTTTAATACTCATTTGCCGACCGGTGCAAGTCAACGTTGATAGGACCTTGGCCTTCGCGCCCCACTGCCTCATGTCAAACGCTCCGAACAGATGCTACTCTTGAAGACCTATTCACGGCTATGATGTGCACATAAATTGCACATACTGCCATTCACGGTCAAAAAGTTACAAGCATTTGACAAGATTCTAAGATAAGCATTCGATTTATACAAGTAATTTGTTCCAACATTGCCTTTTAGGAATAGTTTTGATGATATTGCTATCACACCGCAATACCTACTAAAATTTTGCAAGATGACTGCAAACGTGTAAGTACCGATTATAATGAACATGACCCCGATATCAGAATTAATGCACGCAATCGAGATGCAATAAATCTTAGTTTTCTACAAAAAGTTAATGTTATTATCTAGTCTTCACCGGCGGCGGTAAATATGGACAAACTGCTAACACGCATTCATGCAACATGAAATGCTATTCCAAGAACGTGTCCAGCCCGCAGCAGCCCAAGGCGCTTGCGCACGCGATCGTTTGCTTTCTCGGAACCATCTTCAGGCAACTTACAACGGTTGCTCTAAGTTTGCACCTGGTATCTACAGCGCTGGATACAAACGAGGTGCAAATCTAAAGCAGCCGCTGTACTTCCGCTATTATCTTAACACCGACCCGGAATTTTCAGTCCGAAAATAAATAAAATTGCTACGGAATATTTATTCAAGGGCTCCAATTTGTATAGCTCCTAAAGCGGGCAACGCAACGGAAATGCAGCTATGGGCACAGTTATGTGTTGAATGATAAGTGGCGGTCATGCGTCAATACTGGTATCCATATAATGATCCAGTTAAAATAAGGAATCGATTATGCATTGTGTTGAACTTGGGAGTCAGTGTCATTACTGTAATAATATTTAACCTATGTAGGTATACCTCTGTACGTACAGATTAATATGTTATTCACACACATATACTAGATTTTTACGAGTGTTGAATGATTCTAAAAACAAATACCTTATATTCAATTAATTTTAACATTTATTTCATTAACCACGCTAACTCTAAACCACGCCCACTGGCATAAAATATTATAGTAAAATTAGCTTCCAAGTAAGTACCATTTATCTAATAACAGATCTGTCGCCTAATATGATACATTACGCACTCGCAACACATGGCTGTACATTTATATCGCAATGTAGGACACAGATGTAATTGTAGCATTAAAATAACTGTTCTTTTTAGCTACTTTAGTTGTAGCTGCGGACAAGCTGTACTTTGAATAGACTATCAATCTCTGTCACATGTAAGTGTATTTATTTCAACAAGTAGGTATCTAAAGCCAATAACATGCCTTAAGGCCGTTTGACGCGAAATTGTTATGCAAATATCAGTTGTATCGGCAATGCAGCGAGTGCGCCTCTCATGTTGCAGAACGGTTTTAAAAAGCATTAGAGCTTGACCGGCATCTGAGTGATAATATCTGTCAAGGTGAGGATATAACTGCGAAAAATGTAGAGGCGAAACCTACTTCGGCCTGATTCAATTGACATTAATATATGGCCATCTGAGCAATACCATATATCCATGATATGTTCGATATTAATCGACGTTTGCTATTGAACTGCACTAAGCAAAAATAACGAATTTTCGTTTCGTTTAGAGATAAATCGAGTACATCGCTAAATTAGACTTCATTAGTGATATTTGAGACAGATGTCATTAGGTACGTCGAATTTGGGAATTCCTCTGAAATTTAGCTTCTTGTAATAAATGTACCATTTCAAAATTAGTTTACTTTGAAGCATGTAGGCATGTGGTTGCAAAGAGTAACTGATTGATCATAATCATAAACAATTACAATTAACTTCCAGTTTCAGAAAGTAACGCGAACTACACATTTCACCGCAGTTCCTTCCACGATTTATAAACACTACAACGTTTGTATGTTTCCGACGATTAAAACATATTTGCGAACTAACTTTATTTCAAGGAAGACGAGAAAAGTAGAAGCCGTAAGTCGGCCGGCTTCGCGCGCGGTTCGATCATGACTGAAGCAGAAACGGCATTAGAAAGATCGCATAATGCAAATAAACGATTACTGCTCAGGTTCTTTTTTCTCCAATTCAAGGCTTGTAAACCATGCGAAACGTAAATACAGAGCGGAGCTGGGGCCAATATGGAAACGTGGATAAATATAACGACGATTTCTTAGGAGATTCTGCCTAATTTCGTATGACACTTATGTCATCAGACGAACTCATTAGCAAACAGAATAAAAATCAAAGTAAACTTCCCAGTGGAATGTTATTATATTAGTGGTAGGTACTTATTGATCGATTAAAATAACGCTCATACTTTAAATGTGAGTAGGTACCTATTAACAAGTTAATAAAAAAAAAAAAAGCCTTTATTCTATTACCTTAACATTACATTACATATAAACTACTTGTCCTTAATTTACTAGGTAAAAGTCGCCTCTGCGGCGTAGGCCTCCCCCATTTCCCTCCACAGCCGTCTATCTCGTGCTTTTTGCATCCAGTCTGGCCCAACCATTTTAGAGAAGACATCGCGCCACCTTTTCCTTTGGCGTCCGCATTTCCTTTTCCGTCCTCTTGGTGTCCATTCGGTGACTTTTCTGGTCCATCTGGTTGGATCCATTCTGCATACGTGCCCAGCCCAGTTCCATCTCAGTATTCTCACTCTTTTCAAGATGTCGGTTAATTTAGTTCTGGTTCTTATGCTTTTATTACTTTGCCTGTCAGAAATTCGAATACCGAGCATGCTTCGCTCCATCCTTCGTTGAAAAACTGCTAGTTTGTTTTCCTCCTCTTTTTTGAGAGCCCAGGTTTGGCAACCGTATGTGACACAAGGGAGAATAGCTACTTCATAGAGCTTCTTCTTTAAACTTATATTAATTTCCTTATTCTTCATAATTTCTTTGTAATTCCAGTATTTTTTCCAACCTAACGCGATCCTTCTTCTAATTTCTCTTCCAGTGCAATCATCAAATGACACCAGCTGTCCCAAGTACGGGTATTCATCCACGTAGCTTATTTTCTCACCCTGTATCATAATGTCCTGTTTTGGTCCATTTGTTATAATTTGGGTTTTTGAAGTGTTGATAGATAATCCCACTTTTTGGCTTTCGCATGTCAACTCGCTTACCATTTTTTCCAAATCCTGCGGGTTGTGAGCGAAAACCACTATGTCATCTGCAAACCGGAGGTGGCTAAGATATTCACCATCTCTAAGTCCTTGTTCGTCCCAATTCAGTCTCCTAAAAACTGATTCTAATACCGCAGCAAATAATTTAGGTGATAATGGATCACCCTGCCTTACACCTTTCCCCACGACAAACTCTTCCCCTTCTCTTTCCAGTCTTATTTTTGCTCTACTTTTTGAGTATATATTGTGAAGTAAATGTACATACGTCGGACTTATATCTTGCTGTGCTGTAGAAGCGACTTCCATATTGCACCAAGTTAATTAAGGTTAATTCGACAACTTTTTTTTAGCTAAATGGAACCGCGTGTAAAATTCTTTAATATCCTTCCTACAATGACCTTCTGATATTACACTGACTGACTGTTTATGGTTTCTCTTGCATGTAATACTAACCAGATTTTGTCTACAAATAGAGAAGATCAGAGTATACGCAATGTTTGTTGAAAAATCAATCATAGAATCATATCGGAAATAACTTTCAATGAGAGAGCAATGACAGATTAGGGAAAATCACAATTCGATCAGAAAGCGAGGCGTAAAAGCATTACTTGAAAGCCAGAACGAACCGTTAAAACATGGAAATGGCAACCTACGAACGGTTGCAGGTATTAATTTAATAGCTTTTGCTTACACATTCAAATTATGTGGGACAAGTGAGTAAAACAGATATGGAGATGTTGACCAAATACGAACACCTTCGAACGCTCGCGGTACGGGTCTTAAGCCTGTGTCTATAAACCTAACTATAACCACGTTATAATTTATAATATTAGTTTACGAACAATGTCAAATGACGTGGTAAATTCTTAAGATAAAATTATTGTGTACCTATAGAAAGATAGTAATAGATAAAACCTTACGTTAATCTATCGTTTTCGAATACAAGCTTTATGCTTCCCAAGTAGGTACGATTATAGGATCTTTAAGTGCTCGAACTCGATAGCCGTGAGAAGGTTTCAATTATCAGATCAACGCATTTTTGCGATTGTGTAATTCAATGAGAAAATGATAAGTATCATTCAGATATTTCTCTGGGGTCGTGTTTGTTTTGAGTCGATTGTTTGTATTCCAAAATCCTAAGATTCTTAAGAATATACGAAACTTAGAACATAAAGTAAATGGAATGTATTTAATCCAAAAAAAGTCTTAATCCCTATTATACAGATCACGACTACTTATTTGATGTGGATGGTTTAAATACTAGAGTATTACCCGATTAGGACCAATAAATACACAAACTGTGCGCTAATCACCATTAGATCAGATCAGTCAACCCGTCTTATAATTTATTTTTGTCTTACAAGTTCTCTATTAAGTCACTCATGAAATTTTATATACAATATTAAACTTAAATATGACGAAAATTAGTAACACGTTTATTTACATAGGTACCTTTGTTGTCTAATGTTTCAATATGCAGTTTCGTGCACCAACGTGGCGGATAGACTGGTGAAAAATGATATGTTACTGAAAATGACGCCCGAATGTGAACTACCTTAAACGATAGTATACTTCTAAACGCGATGCGCTTTAAAAAGTTGCATAAGCATAATGAAGGTAAATAAACAATATCGTGTTTGACATGTCATATTTACGTTGAATAATGTCTAATAATGCACGAACCGCAAGAGTGTAACGTGTTGCATTCTGCTACAAGTCCATACTCTGACATGACGCTACCGCAGCTAAATAGCGCGTTAACGATGATAAATACAGCGGAAGCGGTTTCGTGGACGGACAATAGCGGATCGTATCGTATGGCGAGCTGATGGCTATAGTGTTTTATTCTTTGAGGCTGATCGAACGTCGAAGGCTAGCGCACAATAGACTCTGGTGGCCTACGTCTCCCTTTAGCGCAAATTATCCTCAATCATTTATTATATCACTAAATAACGCGTTAAGAGGAAATACCGCTGTTCATTCTTCCATATAAATCGAGGTTTTAGTTTATATCATGGGGGGCAAACGAGTACACGAATCGCCTGATCGAAAGCGATTACCGTCGCCCATAGTCACCTGGCAACACCAGAGAAGTCACAAGTGCGTTGCCGGCCTTTCAGGTGGGAGTATCCTCTTTTCTCGAAGGTTTGGAGATCGTAACGGTTCGGAAATACCGCAAGCGACAATTCATTTCAATATGTGAGGTTTCGTTCAAATTTTTTTGCTCCTCCAAAACTTAACCAATCTTCACGCAATTGTAGGAACTCAATAGAAAGGAAATGTTCTGTGTCGCGGACCGTTTCAATTTTTACGCTTCTTTTTACGAAATTTGTGTACTAGACGTCCGTTTTTGGGCCAATATTCCTGCCAGGCCTAATACATAATTTCAGTGGTCCTCACATTCTATTATCCTAAACTTTATTAACTGCATTGTCGGTGGAGTAAGATTTCCCAATTCCCTGTTTGTTTCTTAGTTCCTGATCCTGATACGGAACAGGGCCTACTATTCACTCCTTCTCTTACTAAATAGCTAGAGGAAAAAATATCAATTATATGCTCTTTCATGAGGCAGGCTTGGTAATAAACGAAGCGTCTTTTTTAATTAGACAATTTTAGATGTTTCGTAAATACAATCTCGAGTAAATAAAGAATGTCCTTTATGTCGAGTATGTCCTTATTGGATTGTGATGTGGTGTACTCAAGCTACCTGCGTACTTAGGTAAGTTAAGTACACCACATGCTAAAACGACATAATTGTCAAATAAGTTCGATCATATTGGGTTTTTGAACATCGTATTTTCACATCAACTTTAAACCTATTAAGAAATTTATTTTAAGGGACAGCGCATAGTTCAAGAATGTACAAGATAAGTACTCCGTGAAGGTTGAACTAATTAATTTTACTACGTCACAATTTAGTTAAATTTAGCCAAGTGTTGTGACGAATAATATAACGTGATTCCCTTTACATAATTACTTACACTCAAACTCGTTTCTTAATTATAGATATTGACATCTAATAATAGGAAATATTTAACTAAATACCTACATAATTGTTCTAACGGTAACGTTATTTACTATATTGCTATACCTTACATCCACCGGTAAATCAAACACAACATTGTGTACGGTCGAGCTCATTTACGTCGGGGTGAAATTCTATTAATACAATGTTCAATCTATTATACGTAATCAACGAAGACAAGAACCTAACTCTTCTTAATTGACGTTGTTGGTAATAAAATGTACCTTTCATTATAGTGTTACAAATAGCACACATATTTATAGCAAATTCTACATTCTATACGCCCGACCGTTTAAGACTGCACCGAGCGAAATGTGAAAAAATAGGCAGTTGCCGTTAAGTGGATAACGTCAACACTAGTAGTTTAATCCATTTCTAAACTATATATATTCAGCATTTCGAAGAATGTGTTAACAACTTCTCCGTGGATAAATTATAAGATTATTAATATTTTACCCTAGAGAACTAAGTAAAGTTGGACGAAAATTGTAAAATCGTAAGCAGGCGTTAAGTGTTTTTTTTATACTTTAACAATGGAAATCTATTCTGATTTTCAGTTCAAAAGAAAGATGAATTAACATTACAATTTGTCCGCATCAAATATTTCAATTATTGTGTGGTATTAAAGATCCAGATTTATCAAAAAGTGCTTTTAATTCTCCATACATTTTTACTATGGCGGCCGCGCGCCGATTTAAATACGCATTCCCATCACTCTATGGTTCAGTCGCAAACGCTCGGCGCCCTCTTAAGGAAAACCGATGTTGTAACAGAAACAAAAAAGTAATTTAAATAATGTAAGTTCAATGGCTCGCTCGCGTGTACATGGCATCGACAACATAATTGCGCCTTTGAATTAATGCAGTGCTTTCCACCACTTTCAGATCAAGGCGTGAAAGTGAAGCCGACAATGGGAACTGACGTATTGATGTACCGCGCACTTGTAGCCTAGTCAACGTGGAATAAACTCGTATGAAGGCCCCTAACGCCCCGCCCCCCTTTCGGATGCGGTTGTCTATTATTACTTTTCAATAGTCCAGCCCTTGTCCTTATCCCAATTACATGGGGTCGGTACGAAATCTTTTCTTATTCTATCCTTCACATAATCAGTTATTTTTATTTAGTATGGAAAAACACGTGGCTTAGTCGAAACCCCGATTTTTTCATACAAATACATTAATATATCGCATTCCCTACGTACTGTATTGATTTGTTTCTGATTTTGAACAGGTACGAGTAAAATCTCTAGAAACTCTTTTTATTTTTTCATACCAGTATATGTGATGTTAATTTGGTTTTAAATTTGGTCACGCATTAAAATTCAGCAACACAGACCGACGTACTTTTGGCATAAAATATAATTCTAAAATATTCCCGAGAACAATCAAATTACACTTGCCATACGGGTGGGTATAATTGTTCGGTTCAACCACCTCATAAATTTGTCTATTATAGGAAGTGCATCTTTTCTTTATCGATTGTCATTTCATTAATATTGATGTTATGTTTCGTTCTAGGTAATTTTATCGATAAATCTTTTAAGTGACATGTGAAAGAGTTCCTGCGTTATTGTTCTGTTGTTTTATATTACAGAAAATACATTTTGTTTCGAAGTAGAGTTGTTGTAGAGGCATAACAACGCAAAATGTGTTAAGTAGATGTTAGCGGGCTTAGTACATTCGACATTCAAATCTGCATGTGTCCTTAACCCCAAAAGATTATTCATGTGGTGTTATGACTGTAAATTATTTGCATATTTATGCATAATTGAAGTACGTAGCGATTATTTCGATATTTCAAATCGATTATTGGAATTTAATAATGGGTTTAGTAAAATTACTATTAAATATATAATCTATAGGCTTTTATATATAAAAATATATAAATACTTACTGGGAATGTTGACGTACGCTAGCCACTACTGTGCTATTGATACGCGAATATTGAACTATAGCAGTAATGAAAATTCAATTCCGTATTTCTCGGTTCCTTCTATTGGGTCAGGAATTCAGGATCGGGCATTGTATGTACGTAAGCATCCTTAAAATATCAAATCTTACCGTTTCGTTAGCCTTAGGCAGAATGTTCCTTTGCAGCTTCTGGACAGGGTACGTCTGCCTCCATCCAAAGAGGCGCACCAACTTGTCTGCCACATCCTCGCACCGAGGTGCCGAGTCTTTCATCTTAATGTTTATCACTTTCAATCACTGACTCATAGCACTATAACGTTTCCATCCATTTCGTAAGTCGTGATGTTTACTTTGCCAGAAAACGTAAGTGGGAAGGTTAACAGTAGAAGTAATATAACACCGAATAAACACGTTCACACTTCACAACGACTCCCGAGCCGATGAAGAGGCCAGAAAGCAAAAGTTGCTCGTCAATTTCTTAATCTGCCAATTAAGCGTAATTGCCCTACGGCGCAGTGTCCGTGTTGGACAACGGCTTCTACAGAACTAAATCATGTACTCGTACATGGCCGATGTCACCGGCACATATACACTATGAGACTGCTCCACAATACCGCTAGCACTTGCAGTTAGACGCGCAAAAAGTGTTAAAAAATTGGTGTCTGCCGGGGCCTGGCGACCGGCGCGCTCTCACTGGCCGTTATCGCTGAATACGTTATCACCGCCCCCCCTCCGTCACCGGCTAGACTGAGTACATGTACCTGTGTAGAATGCCTGCATGCTTTATCTATTCGATCAAATTGCAACGTGCGCGGGATTCTCGGCAACGGCTTTATCGCGTTTGAATATCGCTTCCAACCACAGAGACTGCATTCAAGTGATGTAATGATTTTTACGCTGATACATTGCGCGCATGCAGGCTTTACTGTATTAGTATAGTACGCTCACCTTATCTACGCTTAGATGACCATCGAGGGAGTGAAGGGAGTGAACGCCGTGCGCCTTCTTTAATTGATTAGTTCAGCGTGATTTGGTACGGTGTTGTTATTCGAATTCTCTAAAGCCCCTTCGAAATTTGCCAGTTTCAAAATAAATATGAATATTGATTCATTAGACATCATTGGTGTCAACAAGCCAACACGGCTAAAGGTCACCAGTCAGACTGGCCAAAAGTAGATTGCGTAGATAGAAAGTATCGCTCGCTTGTAATGTATATTAATGTACTAGGTACCTACTTAATACCATTTAGTTGACAATAATGAAAGTAATTAAAGTGGACATGTCACACTATGGTCAGCGAACATGTGGAACAAAGAAAGCCCGGTTGATGTTTCCTGTTGATGTTTCGACATGTTGTGTTAGTCCCACTCGTTGACGGCTCGTAAATTTATCTCAAAGTGAAATTAAACCGCGGCCTTTATTTGATAAAAAATCGCATTAAGTAGATAAATCAAATAAGGCTGCTAAAAGTGGTAGAAATCGAATACGGAAAGTGAAATTTGTTATTCAATTTAAATTCGTTAAGTATGGACAGCAGGTCAGAAAACTTTTAAGATAAAACAGACATTTCAGTCAAATTCGAATCTATTAAACTTACAATCGTGAATAGATATTAAACTCAAATAGTATTTACATTTTCATTGATACTGGTTTGTTAGGTAGTGTTTAATTAGCATCCCTTACAAATTGAAAGTCAAACTAGGTATTTTCTTGATTACCTTAATGGTTATCAAAAGGGTCTATCAAAGTATGCACTTTAATGGTTGTCAAAGGGCTTATCTAAATAAGCCGGCTTGCATCAGGCAGCGTTAATTGCCGCATGCGGCACGCATTAGGTGGCATTAGCGCATGCCACGTATAGGAAAGCGCAGCGTGGGTCGGCCCCCGACTAGATGGACGGATGACCTCGTGAGGGTAGCGGGGAATCATTGGATGCGGTCTGCACAGGATCGCACTTTGTGGCGAGTCATGGGGGAGGCCTATGTTCAGCAGTGGACGTCTGTGGCTGATAGATAGATAGATAGATAGCGCATGCCGGCGCACGCACGGCGCGCGAAACTTGCCCTAACCTAAAGGGGGAGCGGCTTCAATCCAGCTGTCATAATCATACACCAGGCCTGGCAGTCCATGGGCTTATGATTCTACGACCTGTAATAACGCTCTGAATTCATTAAAAATGGATTGCAGCGCAGAATACTTTTTGTTAAAACAGCCATTTTTAGTAAAGTTGGAATTAAATGTAGCGCTATTTGAACAGATATTAATTAATGTCAAATAGGTATTTAAATACATCTTCATTGCGAGCATTACATACAACTTTGAGAAAGTTAAGCTACATATTTTCTTGATTACTTTAATGGTTGTTAAAGGGTCTATCTAAATATGCAGTAGTCTTGAATCACGCAGCGTTAATTGCCGCATGCCGCATGCGGCACACATTAGGTGGCATTAGCGCATGCCGGCGCACGCGCAGTTCGCAAAACTTGCCCTAATGGGGGAGCGGCTTCAATCCAGCTGTGATAATCACAGCCCAGCCTGGCACTCCATTGTCTCACGATTCCAGGACCCATAATAACACCCCGATCAGCGACACAAGAATATTTTATGGAAATTACGCGTAATTGCAAGGCTTGTAACGTTAATAATTAATGAGACGTTTAAGACTAATGACGTATTAACATACAAGTGTCTCGTTGTTAAGCGCGGCGAAAACAATGGGACGATATTAAAACTAACACATTTCGTGATTACGAACGAATGCCGTGTAACAAACGGAACAATCGACGATTAAAACTTTGGAGTTCTTTACTGCTATTCAACACAGGTAATCAATTTGATCTGTGGCCGTGGAAGTCTGTGAAACAACATAGGCGAGGAGATATTTAGAGGAAAGTTACATTTCACATTTTGCTGAGCGATATTTCCCACAAAAGGCGAATGTAAACGAGGCCCGAGGGTCCCACGAAGCTGCTTTCTACCGAGAGATATGGGTATCTAGATCGGTGCCACCACCGCTATTATGTTACTTACTCTACAAAATACAATGCCACGGTATAGCAACCGTGGCAATGATACTCATTAGTAAGGAAAGCATTGACAAGCACGCTCGGAAAGAAATACCGTATCAGCTACATTTGTCGAATGACACCAATATCGCTCGTATTAAATGGCTCATAGTTGGAACTGTGTCATCCGATATTAATTCTAGAGAAACACCGCACGTCTTTTGATGTAAGAGAAGTAAATTACTGTAATTTAAGTACTAACCAATATCGTACATGACATAAATAAGGAAACAGAAGTGAATGATACTTTCTTCATCTTGATATTGCGCTCAATGCAGAACTCAACAACGAAGTTCAAGTTGTGTGAGTATTGCCGGGTTATGGAACATTGCAATATTCATTAGGGTCAGACGAAGGAGCGTTGGACTTGCGTGCAGTCATGCAACACTGAACACGCCAGCCGTGAGCTGAGATATAAAAATCTGTACAAACTGTTTTCCGACCACACCAAACAATTCGACGCGGAAGCATTTTTATTGGGATAATATTTTTTACAGCAGTTATTGTATATTTTTGACAGATGTGTAACAACGTTCTAGGAGGTTGACAAACACATTACAGTTTCTCTACGTTTTATTTTATGGCACATAAAACGATGTGTTTTTAGCTACAAACCTATTCAAACCGTTTATGTACAACAAGTACAACAACCCAAGTCTGATACTTAACGCCGCCGCATTCACAGGTTCGATGCAACTTTTATGCAAATGTATAACAAAAGCAAAATCGCGACAACGCTAACAAGCCCGGGGTCACGACCTTTAGCTTCACACACAGAAACCGGTAACGATCCCACTTTTTCACTCAACACTATAATAATATGGTAATGGTAATTTGCACAATGGTAAAACGTCACGATTGGTAATCGATGTAAACAAACTGGAGGCTGCGCGGCAAGCAACTGGCTGGCTGGGAGTGCGCGAGCGCCGCGCGGCGGGGAGGGCCAACAGGTCACCTCCCCCCCTCCGGTCCTCAGAGGTAGCCAACCGAACCATTCAGAAGTGCTCGAACTCCATGTAAACAATGATTACACCTGTGTCACCTACTGCCTCCGCGAAACGTAACGTTGTTGGTAGACATATCTGGTCCAGTAGTTGGGTGCCCATGCATATATACATAATGCAATGTATATTTTGCATAATTTAAGTAAAATAATTAACGTAATAGTAGTGTGAAATGTTTTTACCATTGCCCATCCGGCTTGTTTTATGCACAACAAATAACCTTTATTATCTGAGCCTTAATTGTAATTTTGATGTCTGACGTGACAAGCCTCCGAAACAAAAATAAGGGGGGAAACTATCGTCATGGAAGCTTAGCTTCTTCCAGTTGTCGAGGTCCGAACTACGAGATCACAAAATCAAATCCGGGTCATTATATTAGACAAAAGAAGGAACCAAAAGGGAAACGAGTTCCGGAAAACAATGTTTTAAAATGTCATGGTGGTAATTACAATCCAAAATTAAGTCAGTACTTATATAAAATGGTGAGCGGAAGACCGAGGGTCCGATACTCCATCCACTGTTCCAGATTAAAAGGGCGTATCATAGCTTGTTGTTATAGCGCATATGACTTTTTGTGTATTATCGAGGAAGGATAGGTCTGGCGGCGCGTGACGAGCGCGCACGCAGCGGAACGGGGTGGCTACCCGCTGTCCAACCACCTTAAACTAATACTTACTTTCAAGGACAACGGAAATTTCGATTTAAATAGAACACGCTAAACGTAAAAAACTATAGTAAAGTCGTGGCATTGGCATACCGACTTCGACTTCGATGATGCTTGATACCACAAAATGACAACGTCGAGTATCACCAAGAAGAGCATCTAAGCATGTACTCTTAATTAAGAGAGTAATAGGGGCTACTTAAGTGGTGGTTATAAATATGTCAATGCTTTCAGTCATTAGTTATAAAATGTATACCTTCAATTTTAGACAAACTTAAAAGTCAACAAAAATATCTCATATTATCCGTAATATACTAATATCATAATTCTCGCCAAAATTTCTCGCATACCTATAATGCAGGTCATGGGTTGGAAACTAAGCTTTTCAATTCAAACCCATTTGTACATCTTAGCGCCATCTATCTCCATGAACATGCATTACTACCTTAATGACTTAACTGAGCTAGCTAGACGGCTTTCGTTACTCACGTTAGGCGATGGATGGCCTTAGAAGCAATTGTGTGGTATCTAATGTAGATATAATTATATTACATGATATTATGAGAGATCTAAAGCTATAAGGGAAATAAATGCCATATTCGTCTATTCAGGAAGAAAAAATCCTGCACCTGCTCATACCTATCAGAACGAAAAAACTGTGTTTACATATTTTGTTTAGTTCCAACTTCTATCATAGATGTCACCGCAAGTCAGATAGAAAACTTACGACATGAAAAGGAAGTGTATAAGTCACTTTTAACAGTGTCAAAGAGGGGAGCCATGGTGTAGAGTTCCGATGTCCCGATTGTCTGACAAAGGGGTACCAGACCCGAGCACCTGCACCACATGGTCTACATGCCAACTGAGCTGTAACCGTCAGTGAACTCACTGTCTTTGTCATTGCAGTTTTCAAGGTCTACGGCGTTTCTGCTAAGTGCTGGCTAATAGTCGTTTACTTCAACATGACTCGATGTCCACGTACGATTCTATTTAGAGCACGCAACACCTTTTTATACCAAGAGTCGTTTCACCCTTTGAGTGTGCAGGTGCGTAATTCGACGGGGCATTTCGATATCAATAACTTAATAATATCTCAACTTCATCATGGCTATATAAGTGCGTGCGTGTTTGAGGTACTGTGAGTTGATGGATGACAGGATTACTAGTGTTCCTCTTTGATAAATGTACATCTTGTTTCACAGTGTATTAGATTTAAGTCTGTAATGCTGTGTAAATATATTTATAAATAAAAATAAATAAAAAATAAGTATATACATAAGTAAGGTATGTACCTATGTAGCTTTCTGTTATTCGAGAGACATCAAGTGGCATAGATTTGAAGTTTACCAAAGCGATTTGATTCATCATTTCTAATGCGAAGGAACGAAACTCGCTCCCATGGTGTGTATTTCCAGAAAATTCTAATTTGTCACTTAACATCAGGTAACACTGACTGAGGTGAATCGCTGGTCAGATTGTAAAAAAAGGTTTTTAAGGGATATAGCATTCGCACGATGTAGTACTCTAAAAATACCTCATTACTTATGTATATTGCCCGCGTCTGCCATTTGCACTTTAGCTATATGTATGACATACAATCTTGCATTTCACAAATATCGATAGATGACTATATCCCATCTAGAAAAATAATACAGATCGTTAAAGGAAACATAAATACTTAAATAGTGACTCGTGGGCTAGATCTCGGACACATGTCGTTACAAACGTCGAATTGAGCCCGTTATATTTATGTCTATTTATATTGAAGCAGCTAATTCACTTAAAAGTCAATCTCCGGAAGCCCCGTAAGTGGTTGTACTTATTGGGCAAAGCCTTTTACGGGATTAGTGCCCGCTGTATCACGGCGCACGTGCTGTTTTCTTTGTCGTTCTTAACTGTACTATTTTTATTTACCTTTTTGGTTTTTAGTAAACAACGTTCTATTCTAACCTCGAAGTACAGGTTTTTTTACCAAAACTCCGATTACCTTGGAAATTGGTCGCATTGTGACCAACTATCCCGTTTGCCCAATTTAAACAGAAAAATAATTCCGAATCAGCCCAACTGTCTTCAAGTAATCAGGGAACGTAATAATAAAATAAAAACAAAGATTCCGACTAGCTGAGAACTTATCAATCGGTTTTCAGCATTTTTTAAATCTTGGATTGCTATATTTACAAGAAAATTTGCATTTTGAGGTTGCAGTTGTTTTCAAAATAAGACAAGTAGGAATGAGCAAGCTATACCTACGCTGCCACATATTTATTTCCCAGTGAATTTAGTTAATTGATGTTGATTGGTACTTTGATTTCAGTAAGAAAATAAATTATTTACTATTATACTTTTTATATTTAGTTTTTAGTAATTTCCACGGCTTTGTAAAAGCAATTAGAAACTTAATTTTCCCATCAGTTCCGCTCCGGAACAATGGGAGATAGTTCGATGAAATATTACCATAATGTTCATAGTTTACACCGAGTCCCTGGGCTTTCACAATACAAAACATCATCATTATAAGAACTGGAAAAGTTTACACGATCCGTAGTACCTTTTGTGGGAGTATAGGTACAATACTGCCGTTACTTTGAAGATAATGTTGCGACGTGGGTAACTTTCAACCCTCCTTTCTTTATTAAGTCCGTCATAGACGGAGGCTTAATGTATATTATAGCAAGGTATCAAACGACATCTTTTTCTTACTATTTGACAGGGTCCACACACGCAGCTACAATATAAATATACCGTAATATAGCTCCATGTGTGACGGGATTTACACCTTCGGCATACTGCCTTCCATTTCCGAACAGTATCAAGAGAAAATAATATATCGGTAAGGGCTTTCCCTGCCCTGAATGTTAAGAAATTTTAAACATTTAGAGTATATACCTAATTAACTTGTGCCCATAAAAAAGTTTTATATTCATACACATTTCCTTAACTTTCATGTTAGAACGGTAAGACTAAGTTGAATTTAACGATGAGACTGACTCATTTTCTCAGCTCATAGCCTCGGGCCACCTATCATATTCTCGTCACGTCATTTGGTTACGTATTACCATCGCTATCATCAAGGAAGTGCTGTGCTATTAAACTTCGGCACAATACAATACCACCGACCAAGGTCAACAGTTCATCGTCACAAATGAACGTAAGTACTTCTAAAAATATTGGAGAATTTAGCATACTTTTATCTCGGCTGGACTATTATCTAAAATGCGGAAGTTCTTAGCACATCTTTTGTGAGGTTGTTATGAAATTTGCTCAAAAGTTATGGTTATGGTTGACGTAAATCTTGTTATGATTCTGCAACGCAGCGGTAACAAATCACTCGACTTTCTTGCTCACTGTCCGGTGGAAAAGGCTTTTTAGAATAATAAGCACAGTACGTGGGTATGATATGCATAAATATGCAATTTTAGATTGCCTTATTGCTCTCACCAGGCCTTTTAGGATGGAGTACAAATTAGGTATCTTAGTACGTGTTCTTTCGTAGCAAATTGGCGACATATACGTAAGTAGGTACAGTCAGCTCAGCTGCAAAAAGATATACTTACACATACATTAGTCCGTTCAAAAATATCTTCTCTCAACTCTATTGATGTGTAAAAAAGTCTAGCGAAGATAAACGAACGAATCCTGTAAGTATATTTTTTTTATTATAATTATTAGTTTGGAATTATAATTACAATCAATCGTCCAATAAGAATCGCGGAATACTTTTATAATACAAAACTTTAAAGACAATTATCTATATCCAATATGCACTGCAGATGCAGCCCTGCGTAAATCGTAGAGAAATGTCAAATTTCTCATTTAAAGAATGATAAGATAACCAAGGTGCAAGGTATTTTTTTTTCCACGACGGCGTACGCTGCTGTGGTTTAGTTACTTGTACCCCCTCTATAAGCAAAGTTAGAAACGACAACATTGCGCATTCGGAGTATTAAGCCAAACTTAAGAAAATCACAACATTGAAACTACGGCAAAGAATTCGGCCTCTTATGAAATAGGTTAAACCACATTTCTTTACGAAAATGCCGTAAGTTGACCGCTGAAACCGAACTCAATATAAAGGCGAATTATGTACGCTCCTTCGTAATGTAAATGAAGCACATGTCCGACCACTTTCGTTGTCGAGCCACCGGAAAGTGGGTAATTGCGTTCAACTCTGTCGGTATTTTATTTCGAGTTTTGTTCAGCGGGGTGCGCACCAGAGGGTGACGTTCGTGGGAGAAAACGAGAGTGAGAACTAGACGATCGACGATACAGCCTGCATGCTTCTTGCCTTGTTTATCTAGCTAGCAGCACTAATGATCGCAATTATCACGAGTTATATTTGTTACGTTTTTGCGTTTAAGTTTCTCAGCGATGATGTTTATTTCCAAGAGAACGGTAGTCGTCACATTGCAGGCGGTACTTTGACGGGTTCATGGCGTGTTTAGTTTACAGCAATAATAATATTTTAAAATTCTTCAAAAGAAAAGTCGTCAATTTAATCTCAAGTTCTTAAAGGGGCGGAAGCACGAGCAGCATTTCTGGTGTTGCTAGTCTCCATAGGATGCGGTAACTGCTCACATGAGGGGTACGTTTGTTTCCATCGAAGTATTAGAAAAACACAAAGTGGAATTCGGAAACGCGCAGACGTTAACAAAGCTCCAAGGAATTTTCTAATAGGCAAGTGACAGGAGGAGGCGTTAGTTTGACGACCCGAAAGCCCGAGTTCGATCCTTATTCTAAATAAATTTATATTTAATTCACACATTCTAAGCTATAGCAAGTGGTATGTGTGAAATAAAATTAAATGAGGTATGTGCGTCACATTCACATCAATTTACTTATAAAATTCCAGTCATCGCTCACGCATAAATGTTATCATGGTAGCTCTCTGCCCTCTGTAGACCGCAAAATAAAACATTTATTTAATAACCAACTACTATTACTGACGACGTTTTTTTGCTTATCGGGCATTGGGGCACCGTAAAAAGTGGGACAGTCTAAGAATTCGCTGATAAAAATAACGAAAATCAATAAGTACGGGACCAATGCACCAGGGCGACAAGTGTTATCCTTATTTGATAACAAATTAATGTAGATAATGATTTTTTTACGTTACGTAATGCATGGTTAACCAGCAGACGAGCTACTTGATTAGAAGTGGTAATCGTGACCCATGGACAGAAGCACACAGAAGAAACTTCTACATTGCCAATCTTAGAGTACCCTAAATACTAGGTACCCCTTGCTATAGCGCATCGGTAACACCTTGGGAGGCAACTCATTCCACAAATGTGTTAATGTTTCCAAATAGAAATAAGTAGATAAACACGTGATAGTGATGAAAAGTTCGAAAAAGTCTTGTCGCTTAGATAAAGATTTAAGATCCTAACTTAGCAGAACACTCATCTACCGTTGTCTAATTAAGTTTATACCAATCTCCGAAATTGTTCAAAATTATCTAGTGTGAACCAGCAAACAATGAGGTGCGATAAGATAAAAGTGGTCTAAGCAAGCCCTATGGCTCGTACGTAGCGAGTTTAGATGTCGATAAGAGGTCACGCAGGCCCGCGGAAAGGAGCACCGTGCGACAACCGGGTTGTCAAACACCATATCGTCGGGGATAGTGCAATACCGCGTAAATAACAGCTGTCGATAAAGTTATCATTTCAATAAAATACTTAGCATTTGGTTGAATATTGATTCGTATCTACACTTGTTACTTACGCGGTATTGCACTATCCCCGACGATATGCCAATACTCATTTAATGCGTGCTTGTGGTCTGAGCAAGCCTGTTGGCTCGCAGCGGCTTTAGATGTCGATAAGAGGTCACGTAGGTTCACGAATAGGAGCACCGTGCGACAACCGAGTTGTCAAACATCATATGCTAATGCTTACCTACATGGCTGCTTGTAGTTTCAGCAAGCCCTATGGCACGTAGCGAATTCAACTGTCGATAAGAGGTCACACAGGCTCCTAGAAATGAGCACCGTGTGACAACCGGATTGTTATACACCACATGCCAATGCTTAGCTACATGGGTGCTTGTGGTCTAAGCAAAGCAGCGAGTTTAGATGCCGATAAGAGGTCACACAAGCTCAAGGAAAGGTGGACCATGCGACAACCAGGTAGTCAAACACCACATGCCGATGCTTACCTACATGGGTGCTTGTGGTCTAAGCAAAGCAGCGAAATTAGATGTCGACGAGAGGTCACACAGGCTCGCGGAAAGGTGGACCATGCGACAGCCAGGTAGTCAAACACCACATGCCGGTGCTTACCTACATGGGTGTTTGTGGTATAAGCAAAGCAGCGAGTTTAGATGTCGATAAGAGGTCACACAAGCTCGCGGAAAGGTGGACCATGCGATAACCAGGTAGTCAAACACCATATGCCAATGCTTACCTACATGGGTGCTTCTGGTCTAAGCAAGCCTTTTGGCTCGCAGCGAGTTCACGAAAAGGAGCACCGTGCAACAACCTAGTGATATTGCTGGATTTTAGTTGAGTATTTCATTCATATTCAGTCGTAAACGCAACATAGCTCTAGTGAAATACAAATTCTCTGTATTAATTTATTTATAAGTATACTAATTTAACTAGCTCATTTGCTAAATATGCTCGCGTGGTTGATGTACATGCACTTAGATTTATTGATTTTGTTGTGAGATCAAAGGCTACATGCGTGGTTTAGGAAGCACGACCGAGGCTACGGTAGGTGTAGGCCCTGCCGGCGGTCGCGGCCGCAGGACCCGAACAATAGGACGCGGCGCTAAGTACCGCGCTGTTTCACATTGTTTTGAAACGCAGACGACCACGCTTTGTTCCTGATTTCAATTCACGGGTACATGTTTTATGTTGAACTCTATATAATGGCACTACCGATAACGGTTATTTAAAATATTAAACATCCTTAGTTTTGAGAATAAAATTACCTATATTATATTATTAAATTAATATTTAAGTACTTAAGTTTCCGCGACTGCCGTACATAAAAAAAGGATCATATAGCGTGTTCTCGTTATCATTGATCCTTCCTGAGTTTTAGGCAACTATTAGGTTGCCGAGAAATATTATTATGTTTTCTCAGTCAAAATTTGTCAGTTTCGTGCGGAGGAGAAAATATTCAATCCGCTGATTTACTTCAGCGAAGTCGCATATATTAAAGTTCACTATCACTATCCTAAGATGTCCTGCTTCCCCTATATTTCCACTTTAACCTTAGTATCCTTAATAGCTACATAATATTAAGATTCTTGAAATATTTCCAGTTCTTTTGGCGTGACAAAGATATTCTTGTAGATTACAAATAGAAAGATAGAAACAGTGAAAACTTTTTAGACTCAGATCGGGTTTGAACTGGCACCTTGGACTCTGTAGCTTAATTGGTCAGAGCATATTGCCCCGGTATGGCATAAGGTACCAGTAAACCTGGTCAGGGTCTAAAAATGTTTTCGCTGTTTCTATCTTTCTATTTGTAATACATATATAAGAAATAGTGCAGGTACTCCTGCCCAACAACTATTTATACAAAAAAATATTATCATTTATTATATAACTAGCTGTGCCCCGCGGTGTTACCCGCTCATCCCACGGGAACACTAAATTTATTCGGGATGAAAAGTATCCTATGTAGGGCCTGCAATTCGAATATTCGAATAGTACGAATATTCGACTCGTTTTGATATTCGAATACTAATGTGTGCGGTATTCGAATATTCGAATATTTTTTTATTTATGAAAAATGTAACAAATTAAATGTAATCCTTTCACTTCAGAAAAATAGGGTATGTATACCTATGTATAAAATTTTAGACTAACGTAAATAATGAATATATCCATAAAAATAACTTTCGAACTATGTATGTATTATGTGAATATTATGAATGATAAGTCTTCTTCTCCTGGATTTTATAGGGATTGAGAAACTTATTTCAGGGCTCTGTGGTTCTGCCTGGCCCTGGGCCTACTCTTCTGAAGGTTTCAGGATTGGAATGCCGGTTTCGAAGAGGGCGCAAGGTCATTGCTAATTTTCTGTACATTGACAACCCTAAACTGAGTGCCCCAGAAGGCTTAAACGTGGTGGAGCTACAGAAAGTAACAGAAAGAATTAGTTGCGATAGCACCTTAGATCTCTTTCCGAAATTAAATCTATGTACTACTATTTGGTATTGCGGGGACATAAAGCAGGCTTCAAAGACGCGCTTCTTTTGTCGTTTGACAAAATTACTAAATTCTTGTCGGGTGGCTACAAGGTGTGTTTGGGAGATGCTTCTGATCACTTACTCCTTTGGCCTACTGAGGTGGACTGTGGACTCAGACTAAGCTAGGCGCTTTGGACAGGAAGGTGTTACTCACTACATATGGTATATGGTATGTTAAAGCCACCATTTATGAGACTGTTCATTCTGCGTAAGAGTCGAGGCCGTGACTTTAAACGCCAAGAATCTCCACAACCGCGAGATGTACAGTTTCAGGGAATATTTCCTAAACAACAAGTATGGAATTAATCGCAGTGTAATGTAATACGTGGCAGTAGACAAAGCCTTCACTTTTACCAGAGCTACGTAGCACCGATGACCGCAGGAACGTATGGAAGAGCAAGGAGCAGTACGGGTTGTTCTACAGGGTCCTTACAGGGTTTCGCTAAAACACCTTAAAAGGATCTCGTTCTCGTCTCGAGCCATCTGGCTGGGTCAAAGGACAGATACAGAAGATTTCACTTTTGGACACAGGGTATCGTCGCTTCGTTTTCGCTTTGCATTGTCGTCGGCACCGTATGTTTAGGTATTCACGAATTGCTGTTCGTTTAATTTTACCACAGGATTTAAAAAAAGCGACTTTTAATACTTTTTAAGAATAATTTTAACTATTCGAATAGTATTCGAATAATTCGAATATCTGCGAAAAAAAAACGAATATTCGAATACCTAAAATGGTCGAATATTTGCAGGCCCTAATCCTATGTCCTTCCCCGGGACTGAAACTATCTATACCTATACCAAATTTCATCTAAATCGGTTCAGCGGTTTAAGCGTGAAGACTTGAAGAGGTAACAGACAGACAGACAGACAGACAGACAGACAGACAGACACACTTTCGCATTTATAATATTAGTATGGATAGTATGGATTAAGTATGTAAGAATGAATATTCATCTTTTTCCTCCAATGACATCACACAGCATGCGTCTAAGTAACAGAAATAAAAACAAACTGGCCACCCCATGTCCTCGTTTAGCTAAGGCAAGCAAAACAATGTCTATTGTGGGGCCACGTATCTACATTAAAGTACTTACGTAAAGTACCTGATTATATAAGATAAATAGAGAACGACGCGACGTTACATTCCTACATAAAATTAAAAAATGGCTCATATCTAGAGCTTTTTATAGCCTTGAAGAATTTTATAATATATCATACTAATTCTGACTATAAATTATTGTTGAGTATTGTACTGAAATTATAAATTGTTAATGTTATTTAAATTTTGTATTGTATTTTAATGATTGATTATTTGAAATGTGTAATTGAATGGAATAATGTAACCTAATACAATTTAATAATTCAATATGTGACATGTAAAATTGAAAAACATTTTACAAATAAATGAGTATGAGTAGTGATTCATTTCACTTTAAAAATTGCGTAAATCTAGCTAACATGATTTTCGTAAAAAAAAAACAGTCAAAGATATTCTTACTGTTATTAATTTATTATACATTGCCTTGGAGCCTGGGTGGAGCTGTTATCAATGCCAACTACGTTCGTATTCGTAGAATAATGAACAAGGTATGGCCAATAAAATTTATAACTTAATAGGTAATAATATGTATAAATAAATAAGGTGATACGAAAGTGAAGGAAATGGTTTTAATTTTAACAAAACGGCTTCACTACATTCCTGCCAGTATAGTTGCTGGCTAAAAGTAATTAAATCGGGCAGTAATTGTCCGTTTTATAAGTACACACCTGTTCGGAACGTAGAATTAGGATTATAAGTCAGTAGGCACATAAAATGTTTAAAAGGATTTATAAGATTAGCTTCAGCTACGAAATCAGCAGGGTGTAATCAAGTATACGGTAAATTCGTATAGATAATGATTAAGGAGCCAAAATTAAGCGTATCTTGTTAGCCTTAATCTGCTTGTATCATTCAAAGCCGTAAAATATGTAAATTCTTTATCACTGCAATCTCAAGGCGTATTACGCATACTAGATATTAATATTAATAGTAGAATTGACTGCTCCGTCATGCGCATTTATTTGTTTCAATTAACTTAATTGCACAAAAACCAAATTGTGGACAAGGTATTGTCTGACAAGCAACATCAGCCAAAGAAAAAAAAAAGTACCTACACATTAAAAATACAAATCCTTTATTGATTTGATAACACCAAGTTACGAGTTATGACGCGGTTGGCTCGGTTTGTAGAGACCTGCCTACTGAGCCGGCGGTCCCGGGTTCGAATCCCGGCCAGGGCAAATATTTGTGTGATGAACTCGAATTGTGCTTGGGTCATGGTTGTTCTATGTATTTAAGTATATATTTATCTATGTACCTATAAGTATGTATATCGTCGTCTAGTACCCATAACACAAGCCTTCTTGAGCTTAATTTGGGACTAGATCGATTTGTGTGAGGTTGTCTGTTTTTTTTTTATAAGTTACATATCAACAATTTTTATAAGGGTACAGGGTACATGTACTTATTTTACACATCACGGTAGATTTTAACTTACTATTATGGTATTGTCTATATTTTGCGTTACTAAATTAATTGGTTATTATTTTTATTTTATTATATTTTATTATCAATACAATATTATTCAATTATGAATTATGATATATACACAAAATACACAGAGAATTTGGCTTGATAAACGCAGGCAACGACGTACGACTTGATACGTGATCTATGATTACGAACAATTGATACGAGTTAAGGGGTCAGATTTTTATGATAACACATTAAGCAGATTTTGTGAATATGTTAGCAACCCTAGTGCAATAAAGCTGGAAAATTTAACTTACCGTCAGTTGCTCATAATCATAATTGGTCTCTGGATATGCCCACGCGCATATCTCGGCCTTGAATCTTGGCCACGCCCACGCCGGCCCGGAATGATAGACAGCTCTGGGATTTATCACCGATGTCGACGTTCATCTCACACTTGTCCATTTAAATTAAATATATATGCTTGTGAAAGTCAAGTGACTACAATCGGTTTGATTGGCTACTGGTGCTCTGCTCGCCGTATTGAGCTAACAAACAAGGACTTCATTGCAGGAATATCTTAAAACGTTATAATGACCCCTGAATAATTCATGAAAGTAACGAGTCTGATTGCGGTATTTAAAAAAAATCTCATAAGTACAGCAAAGAGTGATGTGGATTACCTCTTTGGATTATGTAAGGGCCACTGTTCAAGTTGAATCTTTCTTGATTAATCAGTCGGTTTATAAATAAGCGACGCTTCGGTAGACGAACAAGCAACACAAATTACCGAATTAATGATATACATCACTCCATCAAACTATTTTATAAATCTTGTTGTAATCTCGGATCGAGTAGCAGTTAAAAAACTAAACTTTTTGTAACAACCAGAGCTTCGAGATCCAAAAAAATCTAAACATACGAAAGAAACTATAAGGGAAGATTCCGTGTGAAAGGGCCGCTAACGACAGAAGGGCGTGTCTTGGAAGCCTTAACTCCACTACCTGAGAAAGACAGGTACCTACAGCAACCACTACTTTACTGTGAGTATCCATTGTGTTTTATATCATTTATCTACGTGAGCACATCTTGAACTTTAAATGCAGGCTGTTTTAAATGATGGGCCAAATGTGTGTCGCGCTGGAAAGAGGTCAAGAGTCACGGAATTCCTTAATTCATTAAGTACACAAGGGTACTACAGACAGACAGTAACAGACTACACCAACCAACAAACGTAGTGACCTTGGGAACTCGAGCGGTTTCGGACAAAACTGTGTTTCTATGTTATATTTAGGAAACCGCTAAAAGAACAATGGTGGGCTCTTGTTGATATTTGTTCATTTTATTGCCCATTGTTGCTACTTCTTTTTACGTGTCTGAGAATTTGAGATATTAATCTGATTATTAGTCGTAATCTTCCGCGAGATTTAAAGCGGTAGTTAGGTTTGATTAGTCTTGGGATTACTTTAGATTGGAAGATAGGACGTGACTGGCCAATCTAATTAGTAGGTAAGTATTATTCTGTCCAAAAGCGATAAAAGCTAGCCAATCTAGCCATGCCCTAAAAGATACCACTATTTAGCATAGCACTATTTAGAATGTATACAAACTTTTTCAAGTTATGTGGATGAACTTCTACAAATCAAGGTGTAGGTAACACCTTTTGAGTAGCGAGTGAATCACCCAATTCCTACCGTACGTTTGAAAAGTTCTAAGCCTAAGATAGAAAAAACAATTTACACAAATGAACTCGTGTTTATTTTTCAATATAGTCTCCTCCTAAATCAATGCATTTTTTACATTTTTTATACAGTGCTTTTAGGCCATTAAAAAAATAATCTTCATTTTGCCCTTCAAAATGCTCCTGTACAGCCGCCTTCATCTCTTCGTCACTTCTAAATCGCTCTCCCCTCAACTCTTTCTTCAAATTATTGAATAGAAAATAATCGCTTGGGGCTAGATCTGGGCTGTAGGGTGGGTGGTCAATTTCGTCAAAACCAACTTCCTTCAGAGCACGCCTCGCAACATTAGCGGTGTGAACGGGTGCGTTGTCTTGCAAAAACAAAATGCCTTTCCTTAGTTTACCCCGCCTTTTCTCAACTATGGCTTGTCGCACCTGTCTTATTAGATTTGCATAATAAGTTCCGTTTATCGTAGAGCCTTTTTCTAAATAATCGATTAAAAGAATGCCATCACAATCCCAAAATACCGTAGCCATTAACTTAGAGGCCGACTTTTGCACTTTAAATTTCTTCGGCGGCCTTTCACCCTTTTCAATCCACTGCATCGACTCAGACTTACACTCCGGATCATACTGTCTGATCCATGTTTCATCAACAGTTACTATTCGGGAACAAACTTCATCTAAATCATCTTCGCACAATTCTAAAAACGCCCGAGAAGTTTCCACACGACGTACTTTATCGAAGGCCGTTAGCATTTTCGGTACCCAACGAGCACTGACTTTACTCATGTACAAATGTTCATGTAAAATTTCTCCGACTCTTTCTTTACTAATACCTAAGACCTCAGCTATTTGCCAAACCTTAATTCTTCTATCTTCTAATACCAGCTTTTTGACTTTTGCTACGTTTTCTTCGGTCACTACCGATATTGGCCGCCCTGAGCGGGGGTCGTCTTCGATCGATTCCCGTCCGAGTTTAAATAAGCGACTCCACTTTTTGACTGTGGCATAAGAAGGCCCAGAATCACCGTAAATAATAGCCATTTCCTCAAAAATACACTGCGGTGATTTGTCACTTTTTGTAAGGAATTTAATTACAGCACGGTGCTCAATTTTCGTAATATTCGTTGGTAATTCACACATGATGTACTTTTCCGTTGAATATCTCGAAACAGAATAATAAAAACGAGACATGTTATTTTTTAATAATTTGTTTTTAAATGGCCTTTCTAGTGGCCAGTATCATAAACGCATATATAACCTCGAAATACCTTAGGCTTAGAACTTTTCAGACGCCCCTCGTAGTTGCAAATTACAAGGCTTTTCAACTTTGTACTTATTACTCTTAGAGAAAACTAAACCAAATCGGCTCTGACTTACGTCGAATTCCCCCGACAATTTAGGCGCAATGACTTGGTCCAGTTAAGTGACCCACGCGGGTGCCTGTCGTATCGCATAACGTTTTTTGTCCTAAAAATGTTTGGCCGAGAATGTTTGGCATACTGTTGAATGGCATACTACTCGTTTGTCCTAATAATTTTTGCGCATACTCATTTAAAGTCCTAAAGCAAGTTTATCCTAATATTGATAACTCTAAAATCTAATTACCTAAAGGATAATATTCCTAACATTAATTGCCCTAAGAATTATTTTGCCTATTATTAAATTGGCTAAAATTACAGCACCTAAACTAAACCTTCAGGCAGGTCAGATTTTGGTTAGGTTAGGTACGACGACGAGCGAAGCGAGGAGGAGTGTTAGGTAGAACTGTGACCCTAACGAGCGAGCGAAATAATATTAAAATGTAGCGGTCAGTAGGTTAGGTTAAAGACCGAAAACTGTAGGTTAGGTTAGGTTTGTTTTATGACCATGGATAGCGGAGCGAGCGGAGCGTCAGAATGCTTGCTTGCATGGAGGTATATTAAAATTTAGCAGTTAGTAGGTTAGGTTAAAGACCGAACACTGTAGGTTAGGTTAGGTTTGTTTTATGACCATGGATAGCGGAACGAGCGAAGCGAGCGGAGCGTCAGAATTAAAATGAAAGAAGGAGATCAGAATTAAAATGAAAGATGAAGAAGGTTAAAAACCGAAAACTGTAGGTTAGGTTAGGTTTGTTTTATGACCATGGATAGCGGAGCGAGCGGAGCGTCAGAATACTTGCTTAAAAATCTTCGAGATTTAGGTTTAATGAAACGTAGTCAAAATATTCTTAGCACATTAAATATTAGGAACATTACAATTATGCACATCAATCATTCGATAGTTGAATTTTAGCCACATGAAACGATAGGACAAATAATATTTAGGACAAACAATAATAGGAGCAACAATTTCGGACAATCAAAAATATGCGGAACAAAGTGTATGCCATACGTTATTAGGACAAAAGACGTTATGCGACACGACGATAGGACTAATAATTGTATGCCATCCGATATAGACCCGACCCACGCGCCACGAAGCTTAGCATCCGCTGCAAGCTACAAACCTAGGTTTGGATTGGTGAACTGCGAAATTTTCATTAAAATTGTAGTAATCACGATAAATTACTGTTGCAATGAATAGCTTTAAGATTAGCATAAATAGCGTCGCATGACATTTAATACAATGTGCTATCTCACTGATAGATCCAAGTTCAAAAGAGCCGCTTATTGTTTCATATACCTAATAGATAATTAAATCAGCTCGAACATTCAAAGTGAATTAAGATTATAAGTATTAAAACTCATTCAACTGCCACCGAACTACAAAAGCGTGATGATTCAAAAACAATAGAAACATGAACTTCGTGGAGCTGCTGTGCGGTGTGAATAATACATTTGAGGTAGGTATGATATACAATTTATGTTTAGTTTTCCTTAACGCCATGTGTTCGTCACTGCTTGAATCATTATAAGGTTTAATAATCAATTACTGTTCTGTTAAAACTACCGCTAAATTACCAATTACGTACTACAAATCTGAAACAATTGTTTAGTAGTGTATGTAAGTTTGTTTCCGAGTGGATCCTAATCCCTAATGTAAGGTTAGTGTGAAGTAACTACCCCAATCTTTTTACATAGAAAACTACCGAGAGTCTCGGACACTTCGTTCCGAACTACGAAGTGTTCGGTTGGCCGCCGCCGCTGCGACTGATGGGCTCCCCTGATGATGAATCGCGTACCCATTCAAAACATGTTGAGCGTTATTCGACTTCTACGACGTGAGTAAACCCGTTTATGTATTTAAATATACCCCAATATTGTTGTTTTTTTTCTTTATTGACAACTGCTTGGCCATTCTCATCTTCCGAATTGACATTTTCTTAGGCATTCCTTTCTGTGCCTACTAAGCTTGATTTATTATTTTGTTTTTTAATGTTGTATGCTTGTATATCACTGGAAGAAAAGGGGGGAGGCCTTTGCCCAGCAGTGGGATATTACGGGCTTAATATAATAATAATAATAATAGTATGCTTGTATGTTCCGAGCCCATGTATAGGCAAAAAAACTTATAATACATAGGTACACGTCTATTTCCAGATAAAGTTAAGGAACGAGAGTATAGTAAAACAGTTCCAGTTAAAATGAGCATGGACCTCCAAATTTACCACACTGGAATGCCAACAAGTCTGTCACGCGGTCTAATGTTACAAACAAAATGGTGCACTGGGGGATCGTGTTGCAGGGACAAGAATGCGCGGTCACCGTCTTTGTCGCATTATTGGACTTGACATGGTGCCATTGCAGGTGTGACTCAGGTGTTCCGTAGACCATCCATGCTGTGCTCAATTAAGAATAAAATATCAGAACGGTTAGAAAATCTTCGAAGAATCTTCGTACATATACTCCGCTTTCCGTTGCTATTCACTAATTCTACTAGCCGCGTTGCGACGCATGTTACAAACACAATTTATCAAATAAAGAATGACTTTTGTAAAAATCAACAGGCAGAACCTTCTGCAGAGCTTTAATCTGAATGGACACCTTCTAATTTCTAATCTAAATGGAATGCCAACAAGTCTGCCGCCTCAGTGTACTGAAGGATCGCGTTGCAGAGATAAGAATGCGCGGTCACCGTCTTTGTCGCATTATTGGACTTGACACGGTGGCTTTGCACGAGCTCCGTAGATCATCCATGCTCTGCTCAATTAAAAATAAACTATCATAACGGTTAGAAAAACTTCGAATATCGGTATAGCAGATATAAATAGCAGTACGCTCTTATTCACTAATTCGAGCCGCGCGTTGTGTCGCTACGCCCCACTACCAACAGCGTCGCGTGTCAAACACAATTTATCAAATACAAGGACTACTTTTGCAAAAATCAACAGGCAGGACCTTCTGCCGGGTTTTAATCTGAATTAACACCTTCTAATTTCTATGGAATGCCAACAAGTCTGCCGCGTGGTGTAATGTTACAAAAAGTTGTACTGAAGGATCGCATTGCAGAGATAAGATCGGCACCATCTTTGTCGCATTTGGACTTGACACGGTGGCATTGCACGTGTGCATGACTCAGTTCCGTAGACCATGCACATACGCCCATACACGCGCGCCCACTATCTTGTAACAATGATATAATTACGCTCATATAAACATACATATTTATTAATACTGGTTTTGTTATTCGTGACGCACTCAGCAATCTAAACGATATATGTAAGTAATGACAAAAAGTTGCAATTTACTCTCTTATCGGATGTCGTTCATGTGTAAATTTTTGTCATAATCTTCATTTACCCTAAAATCGTTTCCGAAACTGTAACGTAGAACATATTGTTTACTAAAATCATCATTCCTTTAGAAAGTAAATTAATAAACAGTGTTACTTACCCTCGGTAGGTAACTCCATACACTATTCGATGTGTTAATACATGAGTAATTTTGCTACTCTAGGATAAAAGCTTGTTTTCAAGACCTTTGAAATGAAAAAAACATTTTTTTTGTACGAAGTCCGTTGTTGCTCAGCGCTCAGTGCTAATTGGTGGTGTTTTGGGTTGTATTCATTAATTATCAATTTAAAGGTAAGAATGGGAACCCAGAGCGTCTATTTAATACGCCCAAAAATAATTACAAGTCACCACTATGATGTGATATGTTTTATACAGTAACGAGTAGGTCCAAGAGACTTAAACTTTCTGATACTATCCTGTAAATAAACTGCCATACAAGCTTGGCTTATTTAAAAAGTTGAACGCATAGGCGATTAGCCCGATCTAAACAAGGCAAGGCCAGACATTTATCGCATCCTAATTGGAGCAGCATCTGCGATGGCGATCGGTTTTTATGTGGCGGCATGTCCTGTGGGTCACCCGCAGCAAACGGCTTACAGCTAATAGGGTTGCTAGATGGTATCTTGTCCTGTCTAGGAGTAAACACACTCTTTTTCTGTAAAGGCATTCGGATCTTGATGACCGCGATCGTCGACCACGACCAGAGATTGCAATGCACTAGTAGCCAGTATATCGTGAATCGTTTTATATTTTTAACAATCGAATATAAGTGGAGTCGTATATGATTAAGTCATTGAACATACCCATAGGTACCATTTACGCTTATTTTGCCGGGTACAATTCTTCAAAGACCCAAGTTTTTTTTTATTTTTTCGATAGTCGTTGCTGTAAGGATATACCTACAGCCTAAGCTACAGCCAGCAGGTCATTTTTTTTTACCATGGTTTTTCCAAAAAACAAATGAAATTGACAATTTTACAGTTCGTACCTTTACCATCGAAACCTTATTAAAACAATAGAATTGTCTGTGGTCGGCACTTGTCGATGTCATACCGTTGAAATTTGACACACGTCAGTGTCTAACCATTCAAATTCAAATTGTTACTTCTATCGACTGTCTTTCGTTAATTCAGATGTTACTAAAGAAAACATTGTCGAAAGAGAGTTCTCCCTATTCAAGTAATCCGTTTTTCATAAAGCTTACATCTTGGCAACCCTACTTTCAGTCCGTTGCGTTGTACTTTGAAACGAGCGAGACCACGATGACCACTCTATTGGCTAACCTTTAACCAGTAACTTTAAAATAAAGACTAAACCACCCTGAAAGTTTTGAACTTTTAGCCACTGCGTATTAATTGTATATTTTTTTATGTACTTAAATCATATTATCGACGTATAACTCTCCTCCTTAGATTAGCTCATTTTGAACTACCTACTTGCGAGGATTTGTGAACGTTTGAAATTTTTATTTATTGGTGTATTATAACATCGTGATATTACTAAAGTATCTACAAGGAAAAACTTTATACCGAGCGGTAAATCGGAAAATTGTGTCTTGCTTATACTATTACACACATACCTTATAATAGGTACACACATACCGAATATGCTTCGATACTATGCCTGACAAGCGACCATTACTCATACTTATGCTATAGCATAGCAAATAAGTGATTATGTTTGCTTATGTCTCTTCATGGCAATCTAACCCAATTAGTAGCTTCAAGTTGAAGCAGCACTTGATAAGTTAACTTACCTATGGAGTAATCGATGGCCTCCACCTCCTTAATTATCGTGCAGTGACCTTACCGAGTAAACGATCCCGTTGAAACACCTCGTGTGGTGTACGCTTTATTTGGTCGCATTAAATAAAGTCACTAATTATGTCACTTTAAATAAAGATATTGAGCTCAAAGAGATCGCCAAACGTCTTTTTCTTTGATACACAAATCTGGAATCGCTTCAGTCTCGCCTCTGGTTATTTAAAATCACTTAAATAAAAATATACCGACAACCGCCACATGTGGAAGCCATTATCAACGTACACCGGTCCACAAGGAAAGCGAAATAATTACCGACAATTTATGTTTTGTTACTATAGCTGTAGGGGCTATTTTAGCGAATGCTATTAATGGACATGGTATGTTTTATTAGAGCAACCTACGGTTGCTACGGTTAAGAAAAAAATCGAGAGTTTCATTCGGCCAAAGACCTGCCATCCATCCACTTGATGACCTGACAGGAAACTCGACATATGGTGCCCGGGAAGGCCGGAGCAGTTTTTTCTCATCACTTGTTGAGATTTATCGCAAGTGCCAGGATGTTTGAGTGCTGTTATTTTAGTTGGACTATTTTATGTAGATGCTAGTTTCGTTTCGGACGTTTCAATTTATAACAAAAGGTAAAGCGATAATTTACGCATTCCCAGAAGAATTTTAAGCTTTGACCAGTAAAATTATTATGGCCATGTCGGATTTAACAACCATATTCGGAATCACACAATAGGGCCTTGTCATTTTTATTGCTTTTCTAGAATCAAGTATTAAAATTAAAGCTATAGCATCAAATTATATTCGTCATTCCGTGATGGATTATCCAAAATGAAACGTGTTGGGAGTTTCTGATGGCTGTCATATTTCTGAGAACCGGTCGCGGGCGCACGCCCGACGACGGTACAATAGCCGCGGAAGGCGCCCGCGCATACCTGCAGGGCTTGCCCCGAGACCCATTGTTTTGTCTACCTTCATTTTTTGGTTTTTAACCTGAAAATCTTACAAATGTTAATACGTGACTTAAATATAAACAAAAACATTTTATTTCTGCTGCATCTCCCATGTTTCGACTAAAGTAAACTCCCGCTTTAAATTGTACGTTCCGTTGCGTTATCCTGCTTCGATCTTGTAAATTGCATCTTGCATCTAAACTCTAACATTCCTAAGCTAAGTTGCTTAGAAGCGTGTCGATTTTATCAAATTGTTTCGCCAATGGACCGGCAGTTCGCTCGTTAGGTCGCGGCTCGACCTCACTATATCATGTCGTTTCAAAAACGACTTAAATTGGCTCAAGATCTAAGGTGACTTGTGTTCGTTTTACAATAAGTAAGTCACTTGTGCAACGGTGCAACCAATCATGCAGAAAAGCACAAACGCTACGTTTGCCAAAAGTAAACTATCTATAAACACATATCTTATACACACTTGCGCAAGAATGACGTTCGGTTACTAAATCGATGTACTGACGGATTCATACATAATGTATGACGATAATTACCTATTGGAATTGACCTAATATCGCAATTTTAATCAGGTTTTAATTGGATTTGTTTGTACTACATGTAATAAAGCGTACCAGTAAAAAAATTAACAATTTTAAGGCAGTTGAACATTCACATTGATTTTGAAACTTGACTTGACGACTTCTGACTATTGACGACCTAACAAATCGTCAGGACCCACCAAGTCGTGTGAGTAAGTGCAAGAACACTTATAATGTATGTACCTAACCCAGAGAATGGGCCTTACTTGGGTACGTTCCTTGGACTTGAAGTCTAATATAGAGCCTAGTTATTTTTAAATAAACAGTGTTTAACCCCCAATGAAACAAGAGGGGTGGTATAGGTCTGAGTTGTCTTTAACTCGGGAACAGACAATTTTTAACGAGACATTGTTATTGTAATATTTAGTAACGGTTCCCGGAGACGATTTTAAGCTTTTTTCATAAAGCTTAGACCAACCAATTAGAAGTTGCCTAGTTGTTTTTGTGAAATTTAACAAACCCTTTACAATTCAATCGTACGTGATCGTACCTACCTAATGGACCTTGCAGACCTTCTTTCTACCAGCCCACCTATGCTCCCGTCATGTTGATAGTTCCAACTAGCTATGTGAAATAAAAATAAGCGCTTTATGCCATTCTCAAGAGTTAAAAAATATCGAGCAGTACCGCTTAGCACATAGGGGCAACATTATGCAAACGCTAGTACGAGAAGGTATCGCAAGGTCGAGCGCTTCCTACGATCGCATATTTCTTTGCGACGCCAGTTGGCGGTGCAGGTGCGTTGCAAGTGAATGTCTGTTAATGGTCATAGATAAAGGTCTCATATCATAGCACATAACGTTTGCAAGTGCAACACGATCATTCTTTGAAGATTCTATTGAGGCAAGGTACCTTGTGTACGGGGTATATGCACGAGACATTCCACTGTTTCTCTAGACAATGTTTCACCACGCTGTTAGTTATTATAGCCTGACAAGTTGGGGTTTGGCCCTGATATAGTGGCGCTCGCTACAAACAACCTTCATATGGCAATGGTGTACGTAGGTCATGTAGTCATCATATATATGCATTATAAAATGACAGTCATCATTTCATCAATTAATTTCAAAACATTGTTCAATCTTTCGTTCTTCTGAAATAAATATTGAATATGCACATATATACATACCTATGCACACCGACCTGTAAATGTAACTTACAATACTTAGAAAATTACTTTGAGATTCTCGTTGTTGAGCGTTGTCGTGGGCTATAAAAAAATACAACCGAATTGAGAACCGCCACCTTTTTTGAAGTCTGTTACTGTTAATAAATATGCCTATAGAAGCGACTAAGTTCGCAGAGATTTATCTGATACCATTTCAAATGCTCCGAAAGAGGTCCTCTTTAGCGATAAGACCGCATGTTGTTTACCTCTATTGGATTTTACGTGTAATCTGTGTTTGGTTGTATTAATTTAAATAATTTAATTTCCCGCTAAATTGTGCAATAAATAATATTATTATATTTTTTTCTATGCTCAGGAAAAAAACGCGATCAGGCGAGAGCCCGTCTGATATAAAGCAGTCAGTTAATTTCACCTGTTAAAGCTTCTGTCATATCTTTGTTTATACATATTCTTCCGGTACCCGTCTTGGACAATACTATAGGTATAGTTTGTATATGTAGGTGCATGAAATTAATAAATCGGTTATAGGCATGAATGACCAGGATGGAACTCTTGCACAAGTTTACAAGTTTGTTTAAGCGAGGACGAATTTTCCTCATTAGAATTTGCCCGGAAATATAATAAGCGAAGGAAATAGTTTCACGATCTTTAGCAACATGGACAGGAGGTGTAAATTGTGTTTCCTGTAATGTCATGTCTGTAAACGTTTAATTAGTGCACCAATAATAACTTAAAAATCCGGTCCTAAGGACCAATTGGTCCTTCCAGCCGGATAATCGGAACAATTATAGCAACTTATATTATGACGTTAAATTGAGTGGAATTGAAATATACTAAATTCGCAATGTTACGCAAATTTCATACGTGTCCCTCCTAACTTAGAATAGAATAACGACCCGACCCCAATGTGTGCCATCCGCAATCTTTATTATGAAATTTAACTAGCCTACCTACCTACTTATGAATGTCTTCTTGCCAGTACCATCTATGGACCGGACACTTAGTCGGCAATCTAGTTTGACCACAGCAGCGTATATCTCATTTCTGAGTAGTCATAATTCCAAATAGATACTTGCATTGTCGCGAAAGCGGTTCTTGTGGCACGACCGTGCATTCCATTCCTAACTCAAATGATCATTACGCAAAGCAAAAACAATGGTCTAGATGATAGCAAAACCTAACCTCAACTCAACTTGAATGCGGGTAAGTAGGTATGCACACATCATTAGAGTTAGCATTTGTGCTGTATAATAACTGCTTCAAGTGCTTTTGTTTTCATTGTATTGTTTTTATTCTAGGTATTTCTTATGTTTCTTATATTTACTATACCAATATTTTGTAACACACACTTCATATGCACGATTGCACATTTGCAAATGCAGTTACGTTCAAACTTTCATTCTACCCGCATTGCTTGCTTTGTCTCGCGTCACGGCTAATTCATCGTAGCTACGCGAACCAATACAAAACGAGGGAAAACGCGCGAAAACACGTCCACAGCACAAAAACTGAACCAGATGTGTGTTGTAAGCTAGTGACTACTGACCTGTCCCGTCGCTTTCTTGAAGCGATGAGTGGCCTCCCGGACCAAGTCCCGAACCAACAAGTCCCCGGCCCCGCAGGGCACCAGCACCCTCACAGAACCGAAGCACACCGTCACCTTCATATCCACACAACACTATGATTCACCAAAACACCACGCCTAGCACCGCTCACTGCTCACCACTGTATCTACGCGCCAACATTATTAGTTTGTGGACAAACTAATACGAGCAAAACACTACCTGACGCACATGGTAAAGGTAACCCTGCACCGAAGCCGCTCTTCGACCACCGACGGCACAAAAAGTACAAAAACACTGGCTAGTTCGTGTGTTTTCATAGCGCAGAGCTAGAAAAACTCGCGACGGTGTCAAATTGCCGAGTACGTATGATAAATTAGAATTCACTTATTGAATACACGAATCACATTCAACACTGGGCACATTTCGATAAGATTACGCGAAATACGGGCGTAAAGTGCTCCGTCAACGGCAGCAACGGTTGTAGCAGGCGAGGGATATGAATAAGAATTCGTTTGTAAGTTGTGGCAGGCGCGCGAGGGGGGCGCGGCGGCGGGGGGAGCGCGACCGGTTCCCGCAGCCAATGGGCGGCGGCGTCAGACAGGCAGCTGTGCGCATGCTGTGCGCGTGTGGTGGTGACCGCCGCGTGCCGCGTCATCCACTCATATTATTTCACTCACATACCGATTATTTCTCATTATTTTGAATGAAACTGCACCTGATTACGGCAGCACTGACTCATGACTCGCAGGAAACCATGTTAGGCCTGTACCTTTCACTGACCGAAGTCTCGGGTTAGCCCTCCGTCGCGTCGTGCATAAGTGAGCGTTGGAATTTCCTATCAACGCGACACCCACACAAACGCGCACTTTCAACCAAAAGTTTAGTAGTACCAAAAGAGGCTTAACATTCATACCACTCATGTACTTAAAGTACCCACTGCTTGTGTCTAAAGCTGATAGTATCTCTGCTTAGTCCTTGAAGATGTCCAAAATGTTAATCAATATCACCATGCCAACCGCCGTTGCAGGTATCCCATAACTGCTGAACAGCAGTTCTCCGACATGGCACAATTTTAAACTAAAATATAGTGACTTGCGTCAGCTGCGAAATCTTTAAAGTTAGCTTAATCTATATATAGATATTAAGTACTTAACTTCCTACTTCTATCACACTTTTTGTACAGCTTTGTAACCCAAATACTGTGTGACATCCGTATGAAAGATAGTCATTTTAATCGTGTGGCGTCAAACAAAAACTCAGGGGAATTCGGGTTATATGGACGCCACACAACTGATGCTTATTTTAATTTTATCGAAGCTATTGTACACAGGTAATATAATAATAGATCTAGTATTAAACAGGTAAACTCCACACGCTGTGCGCATGCGCTGCACATTTTATTTTCAACAATGCAGCATGCGTAACAAATAAATCCCGATCCAATGCGATTCTGTAGACTTAATAAATTGCAAATCACTATAGAAATGTCCTTTGCATCACATTTATAAATATTTATGCCCAAGTTGAGATTGCCTTGGTGCGTGGCTTGCCTAAAATTGATAAATAAATATATTAAAAATACTTCTACGACGTGAGTAAACCCGTTTATTTATATTAATATGTCAGAGACTCACGGTAGTTTTCTATGTAAAATAGATAAATAAATAACTAATAATCCACAACACTCATTTTTTTAACGCGTTCCTACTATAGTTTTTAAGTCTCGAAAAGCTCATTCGTCCCATAAATTTAAATCTACCGGATCGGCCATGACTTCACGCGACCTGCGGAGCGGGCAGCGTCTTGGTCACCAATACATCGCGTTCGGACCTTCCGCTCCCACATAGCCGCCGCTAGCCGCTTTGCTAGTCGCTCGAATCCGTGGCCGTACAGCTGTTGATCACCGCATTTAAATCATCACTTGCCCTTTTACCTGAGAAAGAGACAGAATCTTTGAAGCCTGACTGAATAAACGTGATCATAGTTAGGCGTGCAGGTAACTAGCCAACTCCACGTGGTGTTAAACAAGACGTTAAATAGTTATGTTGTTATTCTCATGGCGTTTCATGGTTCAAGGCAAAGGGCATTAGTATGCGGAAATCATCGCAACCGCCGTATCAGGCCGCAAAGCGATGCGTTATATCACCGTACCACAAAAGACTAAAGTTATCTTAGACACAAATCTTATTTCATTGACTTCGCAGAAGAGAAAACAGACTACCTTAGTCGTAAATAATATGCAACGTTTTTTTGTTGAATTATGTTTGAACACGCAGGTAAATGACAAGGCTGCATGGTTTCAGCTTTATTGATTGGACTTCAGAACACAAGTCCGTGAATCCGCGAAAACACACACAATAATACAAATAAGTATGTATGTATAAATATAATCTAGTATTTTACCTTTCACGACAATAACAATCACATTTGTTTCTTACCTTATTCCTCAAGTAATACAACTTCTTAGGACGTTCTTTTAGAAGTTCATTGAAAAATTAAAAAGAAATACCGGTCATGTAAACCACTTTAATTCCAAGTAATTAATATTGCTTAATTGAATTGAAACAAATACACGATACACTTTCTACGTAAAAGGCGAAAATTTCACGACAAATAAATAATCACAAAAGTTACCACATTATAATTTGCTATGAGTTAGTTACTTCTCCTTAGCCCTGTCATTTATTCACATTAAAGCTAAATATGTAGGATATGATATGATAAACACCAGATGTCGAGATACAAGTGCACAAAGTTATGTTTCAGTACTTATGTATAATAGTCAGGGTTATTTATACTATAATAAGAATTATCTATTATTGGTGAGAAAATAGCTTTAATCTGAATACTATGTCAAACAAGTCTTGGAACGCTTCTAGTTTAGTTCGTTTGTTCATTGCTTCAATGAATAAGTTTGAATAAGTGACCTGTGAGCACTTAGGTATTCAAAATCTTTTAGATATATTTTAGACAAATGGTAAAATGGATTGATTATGTTCTTTTTACTTAGCTACTTCTACAAGATTTACGCTATACATTTCAGATCTATTTATGGATTTTGAATGATATTGACAATTTAGGATTTATATAAGTACATCTTCCTCCATTCAAAAACAATTGATCATCTTTACTTAAGTATAAATATAACAGTCAAGCATTGAAATAATAAATAAATGTCGATTACAAGCAACTACAAAAAAATATAATTTGGCACAGTGTATAACAAAGAAATAACTAATCAAAAAATACCGATGACATAAATAGCAAAAAATATCACTTACTTACATAATTTAAAGTGGAATAGCACTTCATAGACGATTAACAATATTTACAAAGTATAACAACTCCCAAGACTCGCCGAGCGATGCAATGCTCCCTATGTACAAAATTTGCCCCACCATTCCGCCTCTGGCAACTAGGCTGAATACTAGTAAAATTATTCAAAGCATTTATAATAACTTCTTTTGTTTTACATTGGAATTTTAACGTTTTTAGGTTTGGTAATATTGAACGAACTTCACTTATTTTATTATTAGTAACTTATTGCGTGTTAAAGAAAGCACGACACAAGTTTTCCTTTTTAAGATTGATTGATTTAATTATGATATTTCTAATCTTGAAAAGAGTAAGAGGGTTGGCATGCTTTAGTACCTACACTCTCAATAAAACGTGCTAGCTCGGCCGTTGTCCACCGCACGTAGGCCCTTTTTCATCTTCTAAGCCTGTGGTTGCGAGTGTCGTTCTCGTATAGGCTTGCATAGCCATGAAAAACGTTGTTTTCCTACATGACACTGTTTGTAGTTTTTAAGACACTGAAAGTCGTTTTGATTAATGTTGAAATAAATATGAAAGTAGGTATAACATGCCCTTTGCTTGATTATTTTATACGGGCCGTATCCAGCCTGACGGCGAGTGCTTGATACAAGCAAGAGTAGAAAAAAAACACAGATTCGAAAGAAACACAGTTCTACGAGTGATAACCTCAATCGGAATCTACCACGTATTGCAGTTACTTGCCCGTTATAATTTAAGTACATTTTTAGCCAATAAAAGCGACTTAATCAATGTTTACACACTACATGTTCATTATATATATTATAGTTTTATATTGCGGTTGATTATAGTGTCATACAAGTCAATAACAATCGTTATACGAATTGACACAGAAACTTATATTATATTACAGTTAAATAATAGGTAATTGATTGTTTAAGAGAATATTCTACAACAAATATTCGCTAGTGGTGTTATGTATAGGTTGTACTTTCAAGTCTCACGGTTCTTTCACTTAGAGCTACTCTTATTTTAGGATTTCTCCCGTCCACGTGGCAGTTAGGCACAATTCCTCAAACTTTGTCACGAGTCTACATTGTCAAGTACCAAATAATTAAACAATTGCTGCCAATTGCTAGAACTGTCACCTTAAATTCATAGCAGACGAAACTTTAAATACAATAATGTTTTAAGATGTTTTGCCAATGGTAACAGATCTCACCCTGAACTAAATGAACGAGAGGTCATGATAATTGTGATGGGTACAATGGCACTATCCATGATGTCTAAATTTACATCCTTCAAGACAACAATTGTAGAAAAAATAATTCTTCCAGTCTATGGTAACAATATCTACATATAATAAAATTATAAATTGAAATGCAAAAAATATAACTACCTACCTTACACGATAAGCACATTTACAAGTTCTGATACAACTCTGAGACTTACACTTTACAGTTAAGGGGCCAGCCCGCAGTCTAAAACACTGACTCTTACACAGATTGGTCGATCGAAGTCAAATTCCTAAACCACGTATCACAAGACAGACCATAGTAAGGTACGTTATTCTAAGTCAGAGCACCTTATAATTGTAGAGATCATCGCATCCTCCCGTGACCGACGCCATCTCATGGCTCCGCGCCTCTCTTACTCGATATAATACAATCATAGTATAGTTAGGTATATACTGACAATTTACACACATACAATACATATTTAAAACAGGCACGTCAGCAATATTTACTTAGAAGGTGACATCCACATACTTCGAATTCGACAAAAACGATCGATATAATATTTCACAAAGTATCCTGAGTATTCCGATAATTAGCACTTTTCAATAGAGAGCATAACAGTCTTCCTCCGCTCCTTAAAATCTCCCGCACTATGTCATGACAGTTTAGTAGCAAATGAGATTCCTCGTTAGAGTCGAAGAGGATCATGTAAACATGAAGTTCAAAAGTTTAAGCCACCTGTATCCGTTCGTTTGATCATACATCGCTCTCTCCGTCGGTGACATGCGTGGGCTGCCCGAAGTTCCTCGTGATGCACTCACTCACGGTGCGAATATTCGCCAAGTACCTGTGCGCGGGCTCGTCGGAGTCGTAGATCGCGCTGAGCGACTCGAGCGAGACCAGCGCTTCGGAGTCGAGGAGGCGAGAGGAGGCGCGGGACGAGACGTCGTCGTCCCTGTCGAAGTAGCAGGAGTTGACATCGCTTAGGGCGGCTTCGGCGTCGGTCAGGCCGGCCTCGTTGAGCATGGAGACGTTCTCGAGCGCCGGGTCGTCGGTGGTGTATCCAGTGCTCTCGGGCTGCCCGCACTCGCCGTCGCCCTCGCCCTCCGAACACGACGAACTCCACTCCGATTGACTCTCCCCATAGAGAGCCATTTCTCGATGACTCGAGACCGGTACCTGCGCAACATTGGAGATAGTCAATGGTAACTATTTAACGCTCCCTATATTTTTATTAGTTCCTTACAAGTCCTAGAGGAATAGAGTCTAGAATAATTAAAAAGGCTCTGGTCTATGGAAGTAAGTGAAAAGCAACGTACCCGATTATGTAATCGCTCTTGAATTTCTTTCTCCTGATTTTCTTTTAGAACGCCTGCGTCTAACGGCACCTTCCTCTCGCATGGTGGACTGTGAAAAACACGAAACATTTTAAATATATATTTTATAGAATCTTTTTTATCGATTCTAATTATTATGTGGAAATACCACATTTTTTACTTTACAAATATTATGCTGGAAACATAGAGGTCGCAGGTTCGAGTCCTACTTAAATTGTAGAAGATCGTATTAATTTTTTCTTTCATAATCATAATTTACCTTTGTGTCAGTATTTATTGAAATATAGCAAAATTTCTGTATAAACCTATAAAAGTTCAATTCTTGCATTTTTGAGTAACATAATCAAGTAGAAATTTTAAAAGTCGGGAAGCGGCGATACCTAAGTCATACATTTTAGGGAATCAAGAGGTTTTCGCAATGCACTAAAGTCGAGTTTTTAATTAGGCGAACTCACTTGACAGTTCATTGCACACGAATGTTGCCACAGTTTCGCTAGTGTTATTTAATAAAACCAGTTCATACCAGAGGTCAGGTTTAGTTAAACAGCGTTAAAAAAAGTAGACATTACACGTTTCATAATTCGTTTTTGCAATACTGTGTTTAAAATCAAACTAATAATGTAAAACGTGTAATAAACACGAATCCATACTAATATTATAAATGCGAAAGTGTGTCTGTCTGTCTGTTACCTCTTCACGCTTAAACCGCTGAATCGATTTTGATGAAATTTGGCATGGAGATAGTTTAAGATCCGAGGAAGGACATTAGGATAGTTTTCATCCTGGAAATTATCCCTAAAAAGATTGAAAAGTGAGTAAGTAATTCATGATGACATTGATGACCGTGTAGAAAATGTAATGATTAGACCAAAAGCACAACTGCTCTTACATTTGCTTAGGAGCTTTTAATAATCCCTTTTATTAATTAAGGTGATTAGGTGGATATCTATCGTGTTGTACGAGGTTGCTTCCATACTTCCAAGTTCCACGCGGACGTAGTCGCGGGCAAAAGCTAGTCAATAATAAAAAACGGTTGGAATTAAATAATTACATCGAACAAACTTAATTTTCTGTCCGCCTTTTTGTTTTCTTGACAATTCCATGGTACTATCGAATACACTGATAATTGTACATTTGTAAACGAATATAAACCTTATTGCAACATGTTAAGGTCTATGGGTGTGTAGTTAAGGTTATATCACTTTTTTTTTTCTATTTCTGGCAACTTTCAGCTGTCAAGTTAATTCGCCTAATTAAAAACTCGACTTTAGGTTTTGCCTATATTTTTATTTATTTATTTTTTATTTAAACTTTATTGCACAAAACAAGTCAGTACAAATGGCGGACTTAATGCCAAATGGCATTCTCTACCAGTCAACCATAGGGCCAAACAGAGATACTAGAAGTGGGTGCAAATTAGAAATCTGATGGTACAGAGAGGATCTAGAGTACAAGTAAATACAAAATATTAATTATATTACTGTTTATACAAAGATACATATACCTACACACTATAATATAATATATATACAGATATATACATAACATAATATATATATATATAAATATATACGAAAGTCTACAACATGGGATGATGGATGAATTATTCGAGCTCTTGTTCCAGCAGATGCTTACGCAGCATACACTTGAAAGCTACCTTGCTTGGGGCTTGTCTGATAGGAGAGGGAGTGAATTCCAGAGACGACATGCCTGAACGGCGAAAGAATTAGACATAAAACCAGTATGGTGCGAAGGAATGGAAAGTTTGAGAGTTCGAGAGGAACGAAGTTCACAGCCTGGACGGGGTGTTTGAAAAATGAATTTACTTTTGAGATATCCTGGTGTAGAAGGCTCGAACAGGATAGAAAACAGACAGCAAAGGATCCTGAGGGATCTGCGACTACGAATGGGAAGCCAGTTAAGCTGACGGCGAAATAATGAGACATGATCGTATTTTCGAAGTCCGAAAATGAACCGTATACCATTATTAAGGAGACGATCAAGTTTGTTGAGGGACTCTTGTGTGATGTTTGTGAGGCACACATCAGCATAATCAATAAGAGGTAACACCAACGCCTGCACAAGTAACTTTTTGGTACTTACTGGAAGAAAGCTTTTAAATTTATAAAGGTTGCGCAACGTACCAGTGACCTTCCGACTTACCTCTGAAAGTTGACCATTCCATGCCAGGTTAGAGTCTAAAACTAAACCGAGATTCTTGACCTGGTTGGAGACGGGAATGTGCTCACCATCAAAGAGGATCGGAGCAACAGAGATGGCAGGAAGCTTAGAAAGTTGCCGCTGACTGGCCAAAATTATAGCCTGGCATTTAGTGGGATTAACACAAATGCCAAATCTTCTGGACCAGTCAGCGATGTGGTTCAGATCATCATTAATCAGTGAGATAGCAGAGTTAATGTCACTGACGTCTGCTTGGGAATAAATTTGTAAGTCGTCAGCATACAAATGGTAAGAACTGAGAAGATTAGTGGTTATAAGATTGATGAAGACAGAAAACAGAAGGGGAGAGAGAATACCACCTTGGGGCACTCCAGTATTTAGATCGCACCAATCAGATAATGACCGTTTGCCTTTTACAGCCTGGGTACGGTCCGAGAGATAGGTCGAAAACCACTCAGTTGCGCTAGAGGAAACCCGCAAGTGCCTAAGAGTCGCAAGGAGTAGATCATGGTCAACCGCGTTAAAAGCGTTTGAAAAATCGATGAGCACCAACACTGTAACCTTGGTTGATTCCATGCCATGTCGAACGTCTTCGATGACATTAAGCAGAGCAGTAGTGGTGCTATGTCCAGGGCGGAAGCCAGATTGAAAAGGAGATAGTAGCACGTTACGATTAATAAAACTAGATAATTGTCTGTGGGCAACTGCCTCGAGAATTTTGGAGAGAAATGGAAGAATTGAAATGGGACGAAAGTGATTGAGAGCACTGGGGCTTGTAACTTTAGGAAGAGGGATTACAAAGGCCTTACGCCAACAGGATGGAAATACCCCAGAGAGCAATGAAAAATTGACAATGTGAGACACAATAGGCAAAATGCAGTCTAGAATGAGAATGACCATGATTCTACTCACATTATCATGTCCGACAGCCTTGGACTTGATTGACATGACGACTTTGCGGATATCCTCCTCATTAACCGGGGTGAAAGCAAATGGCACTATATTGGAATAAGGAAGCGAAGCAATAAAAGATAGAGTTTTTAATTTAGTAACGGGATTGAGAGTAGAAGATTTAGAAAAGTGTGTATTTAGTTCGTTGAGAGAAAAAGTGAATGTATCAACTTCAGACTTGGGTTTGCCGACACCAAGTGACTTTAAAAATTTCCATGTATCAGCTGGAGAGGACGTAGAGATATTATCGTGTATGTAACGACGCTTTGCAGCTCTTACCATCTGATTGCAACGATTTCTGGCAGTTTTAAAAAGGCCCCAGTTCTCGTCGCACCGATCCTGCTTATATTTACGAAACGCTTTATCTCGCCGAGACATCGCCATGCGAACACCTCTGGTAATCCATGGAGCTGGCGGCCGCCTGAGCTTGACTGCACGCACCGGCGCATGGTCATCGAACAGTTTTAAAAGGGTGGAGTTAAAATGATACACTTTATCGTCTACTGTTGATGCCTCAAGCGTGGGCGCCCAGTCAGCCGAAGCAGCATCCCGCTTTAATTTATTAATATCAAGACGAGCAAAACTACGCTGATGTATGACTACAGGTTCTAACTTTGGTGGCTTGACTTTGTATGCTAGAAAAATTAGGTCATGATGTGTATTATAGTATATAGATCCTTAGTAATGCAATAATGGCAGCTCGAAGACTTGTATAGATAGCCCGTTAGTACAGTCGCCATCAGATATATCGCAGCATATAAGGCGTTCATAAATATGTGAACATATACTGTAACGCCCAGCCAATAAGAGTCGTGTTCAGATATTTATGAATACCTTCCATGCTACGATATGTCTGATGGCGACTGTACTACGGCGAGATGTTACTCGAGTCCACAGACCACCCCCACTAGACGGAGCATGTAAGGCGACCCGTAGGCGACCCGCGCGCACCAACGATATGGTACGGCAGAACATTAAAGTATCAACATGGCGGCCACCGTTTAGTTGCGTCCTTGTTTATGATCCATGCGTACCTCAACGAAAAAAGAAATTAAATAAATAACATGGTAAATTGTAGTGTTAAGTGGTGTAGAGAGACCTCATAAACCTGGACGCAACTAAACGGTGGCCGCCGTGTTCATACTTTAATGTTCTGCCGTACCATATCGTTGGTGAGCGCGGGTCGCCTTACATGCTCCGTCTAGTGGGGGTGGTCTGTGCTCGAGTCTCACCTCGAGTGCTCCCTCTGTTTAGCGGGCGAGGGCAGTTCCACGACCACGTCGGTGGGCAGCACGCCGGGGAACTCCTGCGCGCGCGGCGGGCTGGCGGCGCGGCCCGGGCTGTCCTGCCGCGCCAGCACCGCGATGTCGCCTTACATGCTCCGTCTAGTGGGGGTGGTCTGTGCTCGAGTCTCACCTCGAGTGCTCCCTCTGTTTAGCAGGCGAGGGCAGTTCCACGACCACGTCGGTGGGCAGCACGCCGGGAAACTCCTGCGCGCGCGGCGGGCTGGCGGCGCGGCCCGGGCTGTCCTGCCGCGCCAGCACCGCGATGGCCGCCAGCCCCACCGCGTGCAGCGGGCTGCTGTTGTTGTTGCAGTTGCGCACCGGCTCCAGGGATGGGTTCTGACCCCTGTAGATTGGAGAGTGTCAGGTTTTGACTAAGCTAGATTTGCACTCGAGGCAAGGTGATGAGCTGGTGAGGTACAGAAAAATAGCTGCCCGTATTTATTCGTCCCAGTACTAAATTTTCTGAAAAAGATTGCAGCTTACCTTTTTTGAAACGGTGATTAGTGAACAATTAAATTTGCGATGACCGTGTAATTCTCTCTCGTTCAGCAACATACGAAGTTTGAGTTTCGGTTTAACCCATCGGTCTAATACTTGAACTGATTTTGATTTTGTGCCTACATTTACATAGTTCCTATCTCAAGAAACAAGATAGTATATAAATTGATCTCTAATAGTTCCACTCACCTTAATTCTAATTTCAATTCCTTCCGCTCCACCTTGCTGGGTGGAGTAGGTTTGATAATACTCTTATCGTCGAGCAGCCTTTGTATCTCTCTCTCGAAGGGCGGCACGCACGCTACATCCGTAGGGCTACGCTTGGTAAACTGCCTATCGTGATTCAAATGTTTCAGATTGTTGGGTCGGCTCCCTGAGCTAGAAAACGAGTTCGTCCGCTGCGCGAGCCGACTCGACACGTCCTTCTTATCCGTCTGACTACACCCGTCTCTCTTCGCCGACGCGAGCATGTTTATTATGCTCCTCTGCAATTTTTCCTCCTCCTTTTGGAAATTAAGACTTTCATCGATGAACTTATCGTCAAGCGAAGGCTTCTTGTTTAACTTGTTGTGCTTCGCGTACAATTCCGCAATGCTATTAGCGGGGAGTTTATTAGACCTAACTGGAGGGTAGTCATACGCGGGACTGGGGTCGGTGCGTTGCGGGCGAGAGTTAGGGAGGAAGGGAGTGGGGCGCGGAGGGGACGGCGATGCGTCGGTCGTTCGGGAGTAGCTCTCGTCTGAGGAACTGAGACTAGGCGAGCGAGTGAGAGAGCTGAGCTCGTCAGCTGACGAATGAACCCGCGGACTCCGGGCTAAGGGGAGACTTTCGCTGGAGCGCGGGCGGGGTAATCTCGCAGGCGGTCTTCTTTTGTGTGCCGCGGGTGGCCGGGGCTCCTGCGGCCGCGGCCAGGGCGGCACGAGCGCGCGAGGCGGCGGCCATCTCGGATTCCCCGACACACCGTGTGGGGGAGGCGGAGGAGGCGTTTCCTCAACTTCTTTATTTCTACGTCCCTTGCTGCCTTTATGGTTATTCCCGTTACTTTGATGTCCATTGCTCGGAAGAAGCGGCTCATTCTCAGCGACGGACGTTTCTCTTAAGGGTGGCAACCTATTCGGCTGAGCTGCCCTCCTCGCTGAGTTCTGTAACATGGCTAATGGCGTGGCCACGCCTCCATAAGCTGTTGGTGGGTTATGCGGTTGGCCGTTAGAGTGGTTGCCGATACTGCCAGTGTTGGCGGCCGCTCTATCTGTTAAGAAGTAGGTGGTCATTTCACCCTTTCCCTTGACTTTAACCTTTCCCCTGCAAACGAATTGATAGGGCAAGTCTTTCAGGTAGTGGTGGACTTCCTCGGTGACCTGCGTGTGGTTGGGGAGGCCGGTGGAGTCCATGCGCGACGCCACGTTCACGGTGTTGCCCCAGATGTCGTACTGAGGTTTCCTGGCACCGATAACTCCGGCAACTACTGGCCCCACATTTAAACCTGAGAAGAAACAAAGCAATTCAGAATATTTCAATCATTGACTAGTTGTAATTTGAGTTTTAATCGAGGTGTTCTTATTAAATTTTTCATCTATTTAAATATTTATATCTTTTTCATCTATGTTTTTGTTAAATTGTATGACACCATGATCACACAATCGAAATTTTCATAAGTTGTATGACGATATTATGTTAGATGTGTCTCTGATCAACTAGGTATACTCTTTACTCACCAACTCGCAGCATGAAGTTGTTGTACGAGTTGTCGTTGATATCTTTGAGTTTGTCCCGCATGGCGAATACAAACTCGACCAACGTGGCCATGTGCTTCTTTGTGCTGGCGTCGTCCAACATCTTCTTGTCAGGAATGAGCCCCACTGCGGCCATGTAGGTGGAACCCACTGTTTTGATCTTATCTATGGCACTGAAACGGTCTTCGCCTAGGAGCTGTAAAACAATTTATTTATTTATTTAATTTTTATTGCACATAAGAAAAAACTTGTCGTACAAAATACAGACTTAATGCCATAGGGCATTCTCTACCAATCAACCATTGGGCTAAGCAGATAAATCAATTGATCAATTGATTGAATACGTAGGTATTCAATCAATTAGGCCAGCATTTTTAGTATTTTTTTTTTCAGTTTTTTTTATGATATTTTATAGTTGGTTACCTACTTCATTTTACAAAATTTGATTTTCAGTGAATAATTAATTATAACAATTCTCATAATATTGCAAGATTGTTTAGCTCTTGTGGGGGATAGTCAAACCCTTTTTTTTACATAGGTACACTTCCTTAATAACTCGTTGTCCTTTCAATAAGTCAATTATGTACTGCGCCATAAAATGCATGTAGCGTAGTTGCTACAAGCGCTTAACATATTATGTACTACATACATAGATCTAAGTATCATTAAATCTATTATGATGTGTGATGTCTGATGTCGTACATATATAATTTATGTATCTTGTAAGTATACCTACACGTGGCTTGCTATCATTACTATAAAGACATATTGATAAATTTACAAGGAAATACGGCGAACATTTCAAGTTTACGACGTGAGTCAGGGGCATATCCTGTCCTAAATGTAGATCCTTGTGTGTTGTGCGTTGTCCGGTATGTAAGTACCTAATTACGAATTCTATATTCGATTCTGCTCCTATTGTAAATCTAGCCGAACACGTCGCAGTATGACCGTGACTAACATCCTTTGTTTTAATTCATCGATATGTTACGTATTATAAGCACTAAGCACTGTGTTTGTGGTCACGGAATTTTTCAGTTCGTAAAGTGTCATGTGACTCAATTACATGTAAATATATTTACTAGTAGCAGTTACTATTTATTCCTAAATTGTTTTCTCATAGAAAGCTAACTTAGGGCTATGAATATTATTTTATTACCTACTTTCACAAGTCTTGTTTTTCTCAGCACTGAGCTGGTATTAATTACATTATTTACGGGTTATCCACCTAGTAAATTTAGCATTTACTTATCATTATTATTTTAGGGTATTTTATCAATCAATAACTATAGGTTCTATAACATAAATCATTAATCCATTCAACATCAGTTACGAAGTTTTGAGGTAGTGTGTATCAAAACAAATACATATGTATCTTATCGGCTTTGACTTAGTTGATTGACTAGCCAGTTACATCTAAGTAACAGAATCAGAAATATTTGATCCGATATTAGTCGCGCAGCCCGAAAAATAAACAAAAAGTACAAACCTCATCAAAATCAGCGATGATCTCATTGAGCAGCCTGAGACACTCCATGCCCTGGTTGTTCCCGTCCAGCTCCATGTAGAACTCGTGGTAGTTGGTGATGGAGGCGAACACCACGCCGACGCGCTGGTACGACTGGTGGTACAGGTCCTGTCGGCGCCGCTAGTCAGTCCCGAGCAAGCCAGCGTAGGGCAGTGACATAGGCCAGTTTCATTCCACGTTTATACAACCCAGATAAAGTTTTTAGGCTGTGGTCGGCTTAATAGTTGAGATTCTCGCAGAAGAGTATTTAAGTAGTGGTCAGATCACTATTTGAGTTTCATCAGTATAAGAAAATAAGGGGCTATCTAGATGGTACGCTTGCTATTTGAGCTCTCAGTAGTACCTACAGCGAAATCCATACTAATATTATAAATGCGAAAGTGTGTCTGTCTGTCTGTCTGTCTGTCTGTTACCTCTTCACGCTTAAACCGCTGAACCGATTTAGATGAAATTTGGTATATAGATAGTTTCAGTCCCGGGGAAGGACATAGGATACTTTTCATCCCGAATAAATTTAGTGTTCCCGTGGGATGAGCGGGTAGGGTATGAAAAGATAAGGGTATTTAGGTTGTGGTAAGCTTACTTTTCAAATTCCACGCAAGGCAAAGAGACTTTATAGGTATAGATCACTATTCGAGCATCCCGAAGATGCTAAGAAGAGAGTAGGTACTACACTATTTGAGTAATACGGAAGAAGAGTATCTGCTGCGGTCAACTGAATAACTACATATATACCTAAGCACCCGTAGGTACCAAAAGGAACAAGGGTTTTAAACTAAGATAGCCGGGTTCCCATGAATAAGACACAAATATAGAGAAGATAACGAATCTATTTTGTGTGTTATGTTAGTACATATAACTAATTTCTGATACCTATTAATTTAAATCTGACATTATTCAGAAAATAATATCTAAATAATCTAACTTTTAGTGTAAAAATGCGTGCGTTAGGTGCGTTATTCTAAAAAATTCTACCTTTTTATAGTTGTTAATGTGATACGCACACCTATGTATCCAAATGTTTTTTGCAAAAGTGATTAGGTATGGAATGTTTTTTTTTGTATTGGCCCTAATTGTTATGTCACTGGTCCCTATTCTCGCTTGTTCATTAACTATATAATTCACAAAAGCTGACATCGAATAGTGTAAGATGAATAATGAGCGTGTCAAATCATGACAAATGTGATCATTGAATGAATTGCGTGTAGACTGAGAAGTGAATGATTCATGCAGATTGAAACCCCACGTAAGCAAGCCACAGACCATGGTTAGGAAGCATTGAAGCAAAACAAGATAGACCAGCCATACTCAACTCACTAAAGCCAGTGGTTTACAACCTTTTCTTGACCAGGGACCACTTTTATTTCTTTGCGGTTCGCGGTAACCACATGCCAACAAATTACCTTCTGCCAGCGAATTACGGCGAATTTTATAATTATAGGTCCCTGATCCAATATTAATTCAAATTCGTGGAAGAATTCCTGGATCATATTTTGACTACAGGTTGGGAGCCACTGCTTTACAGACCCATAGAAAAGTCTTGTTAGGTATCTACTTAAATGTTAACAAAAGCCTGCTGACAAAACAGAGGGCTGAACAGGCCGCAGGTTGAGTATAACTGCAATAGTCACTTATGTTAATGATAAATCATTCGTCTAATAAAACGGGATACAAGCTACTCCTTCATGTTTAAAGTGTATAGCTATTTTAAATTTGCTTCTTGTATTCAGTTTTTTCGTATCAGTTTCTATGATCGGCTTCGTTAACATTATAAAAAGCAGGACTACGAAAGCCAAATTTGTGGAAAAAAAATGATTTTATTGTCAATTAATATTTCATATATTAGCTGTATGAAACGTCAATACGATTTATGAATTTCTTACAGATAATTTTAAGATAATACTGAGAGAGTTGTTTCAAAGTTAGGTATGATACCATAAACTTATCTGACCTTTTAACCACACACTATATTGTAAACACATTCGAAAAAAAAATATGTTTTTTTTATTTGTATATGCGGCTGTAGTCTGCAGACAGAAATCTTCAAACATTGGGAGTAAACTTTATCTTAATTATTTCACTTTTGCGTCAGGTCATTAAATTTATGATGTTATGATGTGAAAGAAAGTGGATAAAATGATGTAATAATTGCATTCCAATGGATCAATAATATGTATTATTTTTTACTGAAATTTGTCATAAACTCTAGTAGTACTTACCATGTTGGTCCTGAACTGATTGTCTAAGAAATGCGTTGCCACATGGGCCGGGAGCAGATTAAATAATATTCTTCTATTTGATGCCTGAAAAAGACAAACAAATACGTCGCATTAGGTACTTTCTAATCTAATAAGTTTCTTGCATTCAAAAGACAAAACCATTCAAATAATTATAATTACAAATAACACCACCCAAATGCCACAAATGCCACCCACCGCGCAAATGCCAGCGCCATCTACACACAAAGTGGTAATATTCTCTGGAAAAATCCATACAACCCCCCTTGTGAGCGTCGAATGACTTTCAGTTGGTTATAATGCACCTGCTAGACAAAATCGATCGACTCGGTCCAGTCCCGCGACTGACTATAGTATTACTATGGCCAGCGACCAAGCCTAGACCATGAACGCCAACCCTACTTTGCGTCATTTAACGATTTTAGCGTGGCAGTAGCTAGCAATGAAAATTAAGTTTCAGTGTAGGGGCGTCAAAGGCCGCTATTGACATGCTAACTGGCGCAAAGTATTCTGGTCAAGTCTCCCCCAAAGATGCAGAGCAGTAGATGTTTTTAGCCTACTTCAAAAAAAGGAGGAGGGTTCTCAATTCGACTGTATTTTGTTTATGTTTATTGCCTCAGAACTTTCGACAGGGTGAACCGATTTTTATGATCCTTTTTTATTTGAAAGCTGGTGCTTCCCGTGTGGTCCCATTTAAATTTGGTCCAGTTCTGACAAAGATATCCATGAGTGTTAAAATCATATAGTGTTATTGTATGTTCAATGTTCATCATTTCGATTTGATTAGATTATTGGTTAAATTTGAATCACTGAAAAGCAAAAAAGTAATGTTTGACAAAAAAAGAACCGACTTAAAAAAAACCGATAAGCCAAAAATAACTCGATCATTGTACAGATCACATTTCAATCACCTTTTGAAGTCGGTGGCAAACCTCACGTAAACTTGCGCGGCATCTGTTTTCATAGTAATAATTGAGTGGTCGGAAGTCGGTTCTTTTTTTTTTTTATTTTTTTTTTATAATCATTATTGACAGCACATCCGCACCTGCAAGGCATCCATGTCCCTCTTCTCGTCCCGCGCCTGCGCTTGCCAGAGGAAGTCGAGCCGCGCCGTCCACTCAGTCTGTCGCGCGTGCAGCAGCACCGCCAGCGCCAGCGTCCAAGCGCACGCCACGAATGCCGACGCGACTATACGAGCTATTATTGACAGCACATCCGCACCTGCAAGGCATCCATATCCCTCTTCTCGTCCCGCGCCTGCGCTTGCCAGAGGAAGTCGAGCCGCGCCGTCCACTCCGTCTGTCGCGCGTGAAGCAGCACCGCCAGCGCCAGCGTCCAAGCGCACGCCACGAATGCCGACGCGACTATACCAGCTATTATTGACAGCACATCCGCACCTGCAAGGCATCCATATCCCTCTTCTCGTCCCGCGCCTGCGCTTGCCAGAGGAAGTCGAGCCGCGCCGTCCACTCCGTCTGCCGCGCGTGCAGCAGCACCGCCAGCGCCAGCGCCAGCGTCCACGCGCACGCCACGAATGCCGACCCGACTATACCTGGTCTGAAAATAAGTACAAGCTAAATTAGTATAGGTAGTACTGTACGCAAGCGTACATGGTTGGAAGTCTTATACGTGACGAAGAGCCAATCAGATAATCATTTTAGATACATGGGAAACTTGTAAATTATCATTATGCGACGTGATGGCGGAAGTCATGTCGCTCACGTAAAATAATGTATATATTGATGGTTAAGTATGGATTAAAATGTTGTCGTTAAGTATCAAGCTGTGGTTTCACTCTGCTCCTCTGCCTCGGCATATATCATATATCAATTATCATTTATCAAGTAGTTAGGGTCGCTCCCTACAAGTACTATTCTACACTCTTCATCTTTCTTTATTGGCGGTCTGTTTCTTCGCAGTACGTCAGTCTAGTCAAAATTACATAAACTTCCAACTAACACCCTGTATTTGTGTAACTACATATTATATCCCAGTAAAAATCATTTTAAAATCCCTTTAATGTTGGACTACCAAAATTATGTAACAACTTATTGTTTTGTGTACTGGGTGCGCGACATGCACTTGGTCTGTTTTTTCATTGGTACTTACTTAGTCATAATGAGGTAGCAATACAACAGATAATTCCGGTAGACTATAATGACGACGTCATAAAAACTAATTAATATAATTTATTATTTAAGGGTACACTATAATACTCAGAAGTTTCATTTGTCCGAATGCATCATCATTCCAAATTATCATAATTCCGATAACCATGTTCTGATAAAATATTTAGATTTTTATTTTTGGGATATCATATAACTCTAAACTAACCTAATTATAGTATGTAACATATGATCCATGGCGAAAATTACCGTTTCGCGTTATTTCAATTTCGGAATTTTGAAACTTCGGATTTTTTGGGTGATCCCATAATTTAATAGTGCTCGATGATAGCCTGGACACTAAACTGGCTCGTCACTGAATGAAACTCTTTAATTTTCCCAGAACTCGGTCATAAAATCGTAGCAATCCAACATATCTCGATGGAAGGTTATGGTGCGACAAGCCCGTTGTCACACGATTATGTTCCACTCTGGAAATCGAATTGCTTGTCTCTGTCCTAACATCTCAACCGCTATAGCTTTTAACTTAATAATATGATGGTGGTATCACCAGCTACCGGATGTATATCCGCACTGCGATTTTCTCAGCGGTACTTACTCAGTCATAAGATCGTAGCAGTCGAATAGGTCCTTGTGGTAAGCCATGATGACGGCCATGTAGCCGGCTGTCATGAACGCCAGCAGTATGCCTTTGATGAGGATCGGCAGCCGCAGGAACACCGCCACAGCCAGCATGCTGAGGCAGCAACCTGGAATAGAATATTCTTTATTGCACACCTCAACAGGAAATAAATACAAACAAATTCAGATTACACGTAACATTCAATAGAGGTAAACACCTGGAATGGTAATAGTTCGTTGTAATGTTGTCATCTTAGACGATTTGAGCATAAAATTATTAACAAACGGTACATGATTGTGAATAATGAGTGATTTAATTATCTCCGCGAGTTTCACGAGACTATAGATATTACATATAACGCCATGTCTGCAAAGTCGGGGTAATTAAATCATTAACATTTATAGGCGACTATTTTCCGTTTTGTTATATTTTATTATACTCGTAACGTAATCATCTACAGAGGCATATTTAGCTGGAGATTTCAGTTTTAATGTTATCAACCTATTGGTTCTTCCAAGGATCTCTTTATCTCTGTTTCGATTTCGCAGTTATCCTCCGAGCTCTTTTCATTGTTTTTGGAATGTTTTTCAGCTTCTTTACAAAGTCAATAGTAAGTGCCGTATATCATTCAACGAGCTACGATTTCAGGCCAGTTAATAATTTATATTTGAAACGCCTAATCAAAGATAAATAACTCACCCAAGGTGATATAAAGCGGGACAGGACAGGCGCGATGATCGTTGCTACTCCATAACGCGGCGGCGACGTCGCCAGAGGTTGCTCGGATGTCTGCCATAGTAGTCACGTTCTCGGTCAGGTTGTAGCACACGCTGACTTCCCTGCACGTCACCTGGAATCATTGACAAAAATCATGGTAAATAGATTATTTATTTATTCGTGGTGCATGCTTATCTGATCGTAAATCCAGAAACAGACTTAAGACACGGATGCAAGATGTACTTACAAAAAAATAGGTATAGCTTTGCATAAAACTGCAAAGCAAGGCTTTCCTTATTGGAAGAACTAATTAAAAAGAGTTCCGTACCGAAGGAAGAACGAAAGAAGAATGTCGAGCACAACTGCCGACTACGCGAAGGCCGAGACAAAGTAGAAACAGGATGGTAGTGCGAGGCAAGAAGGCGGAGGGCCTCGAACTGAGAAAAAGGCAGGGAAAAAACACTCACCACATTAACCTGCCCCACAGCATACCCCAGTACGATCGTGAAGGTGGTGATAGCGTTCCTCAAGGCGAAGGGGCGGGAGACGTCGCACGGTATGAGCCGGAGCCGAGCCGCTAGCGTCAAGGCGAGCACAGCTGCCGACCACGCGAAGGCCGTGACGAACAGCAACAGGAGAATGGTGGTGCGCGGTAAAATGGCCGCCTGTAGGGCCCCCGCCGCCGCCACGGCGCCTAGCGCGGCTCCAAGAGACCCCGCCCAGCCACCGTCGGTTGACGCGCGGTACTGAAAGTCACACACAAGCTATAGAGGTAAGAGAAAAATAGGGAAAAAAATAAGGTGTGCAATCCTGGGATATCTAGGTATGGGAGTACCGGGAACTCTCAGCATTACCTTCCTACAATTTCCCGGTAGTACAGCTCACCCGACACATAAAGTTACAGTAATACTTTATCTCTGTATAATAAAGTGAAATGGACGGTTTGCCGCAAGTAAGACCAAAAAAACTTATGTGGAATGCATGGATGATCCGCAGTTAATTTGACACGTCGTCATTATATAAATTTAAATCGAAATATACCTATTATGTTATTGACCGCTACGAGCTATTAATGTAAGGAATCCAAATTCCGCGTTTTTTCAACTCTATAGTTGAAGTAGTAATTTAATCCCTTCGTCCCACTACGTAACTGAGTTTTGTAACCAGCTACGAAATGGGAATATTTTTTACCACTTGGAAACCCAGCTACGTATTGAGAATTAATTATCTCAGTTTGTAACTACTTTTTCCCTGTTTATAACCAGTTACGAAATGGGAATATTTTTTATCGCTTTGAAACCCAGCTACGTATTGAGAATTAATTATCTCAGTTTGTAACTACTTTTTCCCTGTTTATAACCAGTTACGAAATGGGAATATTTTTTATCGCTTTGAAACCCAGCTACGTATTGAGAATTAATTATCTCAGTTTGTAACTACTTTATTGTAAACTAGTTAAAAATCATTAAAAAAAACGGAGAGTGGTGAACTGGCTACGCTTCGGGGATCTCTTCGGGGAAACCGAAGGTTTTGTTTGTGCAATTGCGGACGAAGTAATGATGACGAACAATTACCGGAGATATATCCTGAAGGACGGTACGGTCGACATTTGTCGGGCATGCCGCCGTCCCGGTGAGTCACTCAGGCATATAATCTCCGGTTGTTCTCATCTTGCTAACGGCGAGTACTTGCACAGACATAAACAAGTAGCCAGGATTATTCACCAGCAACTTGCTGTTCGATACTTTATTGTATTTTACTTTTTATATAAGGACGATGGGCAAAGGACGATGGGCAAAGGACGATGGGCAAATTTGTATGGGGGGTGTCCCCACCCCCAAACCTTAATGTTTTATAATGACCCAAAAAAGGTGGTTAGATAATTATTAACTTAAAAATCAATGGGGTTCTCCCGTAATTAGAGTTTAAAGTTCGGTAATTAACTGCATGTGGCGAAAGTTGGTACTAATTAACTCATATATTTTTAGAGCTTTTACATAGATGGTAGCGCCATTATATAAATAAATAGCTTGACAACTTTAGAAATGGTCGGAAATGAATGATATAATTATATTATTAGATAAATATGCTTAACTTGCAGTCATAAAATGTTTATATTGCAATAAAATTCAATTTTATTGAAACTACACTGGCCATCTAGTGTGGAATAGGAGAACTGACACTGACATTATTCTTGACAGTAATTACTAAACGTGTTGAGTAGCCGAACTAATGATTTACGTCAATAATGCTAGATCCATATAATCGTTTATAAACGCCGCGCGCCAAAGACAGTAAGCAATACATAAAAGTATGTATAGGTACGGAACGAAAATTCAGAGCATAAATGTACATTATCTATCTTACTCATGCTATATGGATTAGAGCGGGACGATGATACAATAATCTCGATGCGATATATATCTACATTCCTGCAATTTGATATGCGTCTTGATTATTTATTACTACTCATTTACTACTACTCGTTTTTAAGACATTTCGAGCATTCCGTCAGTATTTAGCCCGTCTCACATACAGGTCGTAAGCTTTAAGATTGGGATACGGCTTTGGATGAAATGGAAGAAGTTCTTATCTCGAACATGTCTCGAACACATATGTGCGAGAGAGATAGGTATTAAACTAAAATCATATCGTCAGCTCACGTACTATACAAGATTAGCTGGTACCGAAAGTATACCTGGCCATGAAGGTAGGTACTTAACATCCATCTACTACAGCAGGTAGTGAGTGTCCAGAGTTTCAGAGATACTATTTTGCCCTAAACGTTAAAGAATGATTATTGTCACCTTGACGGTATATCCTCTTTTTTCTCATTTAGAATGTGAAAAAGAGACAAAAAATGTACTGTCACAGTGGTAAAAAATCACCAGTGCGCGCCTAGCCTTATATACTTGTCGTTTCCAGAATACTTTCGCTTGCGCACTTTCACTGAAATATGCAAGTTATCCCTATCTTCCTAGACTTCAAAAAATGTGGCACTCTGGGACTGCTCTACCAGATGTCTACCAGGCCGCTTCGTATTATTATGGAAAGAATAACAAGTTCACTGTCTGTGTCTCAGCGCCTCTATATTATTATTACAGATACATAAGGTTCACCCCGTCCGACCCACCTTCACACCAGTGTTAAGGTAGGGAAATTACTTTCCCAGCTTTCATACTGACCTATTTTAAAATAATCAGTGTGACGGTGGATCATACAAATGAGTAGGTACAGTGTGACCGTTGGGTAACCAGGCAAAGGGAAATCGATTTAGTAGCGAGATGATGCCTACTGTCGCTCTTAGTAGACTTTATAATTTTTACTTGTAAAATGTAGGGATTACGTGTTTGGAGGTTTTACAAAATAGGCGTTATGCTACAAATTGTATTAAAACGTATAAAAGTCTACGAAGGCCAATAGTTGGCATCTCGCTACTAACAAACATTTGAGATATTTGAGACTCGTAATCAAGAAGACCAGGTTATTAGGTATTTGAGCATGTAATTAACATAACATACATAAACTAAAATATAATAAGCATCTTCTATTGCAAAACCGAACAAAAACGTAGAATCCACTTAACGTAGAATTAGTAGAATAGGTAATTTCCCTACCTTAACATTGTTGTGAAGGCTCAGTGTGAAGGTGGGTCGGACGGGAGGTTTACATGTCAAAATGGGACAGTGAACGTGTTAAGTATTATACCATGTCTGGTTGTGATAGGTATAAAAACTTCTCAGAATTAAACACAAACGCCTTACCTGTGTCATTATTTCCGTACTTTATTAGCGCTTATCAGAAGAAATGAGAAGTTGGATGGATGTTACGATTGAGTCCTACATCCATCACCTTAGTAGCCACGGCAGCCCCATCAGCACCCTGATTGCGTTATTGTACTGGATATGTACGTCGCTATATGGCCGCTGCGAATATGAGACCCATAGACAGCACGCGTACATAGACTGACAATATGCTTTAAATAGCGTTAATTTAACTTGTGTAGTACAGCGTGCCAATCTAGCCAGCATATTACAACGGACAGTCAGCGACCTACGTTCCTTATCGATGTCAAGGTTATCCTTCAGGTGACCCAGTGGCCCAAATATTTAAATTATTTTATTATTATATATAGTTATAGGTCCTAAACAGTACCAAAGACGTAGGTGCTAAATCTGCGAACCACACAACATTGAGTGGTCTATAGCCCTCCTGACGCTCACCCTTAAGTGACTGCCATCTAATCGCCATAACCGTTATGACAATATGGAAATTAGTCTGCAACGGGTTCAAAGTTACCCAATTAGTTACCTTAATATGCATATTTTCTTTCTTATATTTTATTTATAAAGGTTTTAAAAATTTAATATTATATACATACAATACATGACGATACTGATATTTGAATTTACTCTCTTTCAAGCAGCAAATCTCTCTCTACCTTATGTCCTAGCATACCGTTTGCATCATTATCTTAAGATCCATTCTACTTTCAGCATCAGCGTTTATTTTCCACCCAGATCCATTGTTCTGAAGTAAGAATCCAGTAAAATTTTTGTGACTTGATATTTATAATCACGCCTTTTTCCCAACGGCGTAGCCATAGCTAAGTTCATACTCTTGCTACGGTCCTGGCGTGCACGTACTATTATCTATTCTGTGGTTGCACTTCAACACTAATTTATCTCGCCTGCATGATCGTTGGTTTAGAGTACTTTTGACCTGCCCTTTTATAGACCGTGTAATCGAGAAACGTTCGTCTATGTCTTCTTCTTCCAACATATCCATTTACCTTGTAGATTTGTCTGCTCAATCTACTTCCATGCATCCTCTCCAACATACCCAAACTATCTTAGCATCCCTTTCTCAATTTGAATTACTACATCTTTTTTCACACCTTAAAGTTTACAAACTGCATTTATTTTAATTTCTTGCTTCGTCTGCTACATCCAACTTTCCGTACACAAAAATGTTGGAACCAATACACTTCTATGCACATGCAGAGACGCCTTATCTTAGAGATTTCATGGCTGGGCAGCTCGGCAAACGGGTCGACCGTCTCTTGTGAACAGCCTAATTCACTTGTTCTAATATCTCACCCTCATTCGCAACCATACACACACTATTTTTATACTATTTTCTTTATCAAATACCATGGCTTTCGCCTTTTTCGCATTCACTTTAATTTCTTTCGTTTACGAAACTTTATTATGATTACCACAATCTCCTGCAAAATTCAATCTGTCGACGAAAGCGATACTTGACTGAACTGACAGCATCGTAAAAGAAGAATTGAAGACGTAATAACTCCATCAATCCACAATCATTCTCTTTTAATTCTGTCAGAGAGTTAGTTACTTCACAAATAAATAATAGAACAGCTATCGTTACACGTACATCCATGTCTATTACCGTTGGATATTGAACCGACACTCATTACAACCGTGCACCAGTCTCCGGTCTTTCCTCCAACACAAATTCAAAACGCAGTATAACTTACTCTCCACTACGCTCTGGCCTCGGCTTTTCGGCGGGTACCCACCGTAATGTTTAAAACGTCTTTTACGCTTTCCCAAATTCCTTCCCATTCCTTCTTAAACAGTCGCACCAGACAGCTACGCTTCGCTCCCGTTGGTAACTTCACTTAATCCATTATTGTATCCACTTTTAAGAAATCTATGTAGAACTTATTTTTCAGTAAATAGATCTCACATGGAGTTAGTTCAAGTGGGGAGGGAAGCAAATATATTTGAGTAAAACACAAAAATAGCGAACATTTTCAATACTAATTAGACAATTTAATTGCGGACTAAACCTTCGAACGTTATGTTGCTAAGAAAAAAAAATTTATTTGTTAAAAACAAAAATATTAATATTTACAAATATAACAAAAAACTGTACAAAATAGACTATCTAATCAAATAACCCGCCCCTAATCTATACAGGCGCAAAGGCCCCTAAATCACGTTGAATCACAATGGACAGCCTTTGCCCCAATATTGACCCAGAACGGGTGTCATGAGTCCTCTCGCGTAGCCGATGCACAATTCCCAAAAAAAAACCCTTCACCTCCCTTTATGCCTCTGAGGCCCAAAAACCGGTCGTTTTCAGCGCCAGTTACATTTTGTATGCAAACTCTAAGAACATTTTCATTTACTCGTCTCACTCGATTGTCAGTGCACGCTGAGTTGTTATCTCTTGTTTTATTCTGAAACAGAGTTTAGCAATTATTTTTACAAGCTTTTATTGACGTGACAACGTCTTAATTTAGGTTGCGCTCGGAGTCACTCATGAAAAAATGTAACGCCCGCCGCTCACGGTTGATGAGTGAGAGAGACAAAATATATTTCTATAGTTAAAATTTGTGCAATTCTTATTTTCATTCATCGAGCATTACTGTAACAAGAGGGAAGAGGGCGGAAGAGGGAAGAGGGAAGAGGGCGGACATAATTTTTTCTTAAAAATCGATATGGGTGTCATCTCCCAGGTTCCTCGGGGTTCCGATTACGAAAATGACATGCATTTTGAAATCCAAGATGGCGGACATTATTTTTTCTTAAAAATCGATATGGGTGTCATCTCCAAGGTTCCTCGGGGTTCCGATTACGAAAATGAGATCCATTTTGAAATCCAAGATGGTGGACATTATTTTTTCTTAAAAATCGATATGGGTGTCATCTCCAAGTTTCCTCGGGGTTCCGATTACGAAAATGACATGCATTTTGAAATCCAAGATGGCGGACATTATTTTTTCTTAAAAATCGATATGGGTGTCATCTCCAAGTTTCCTCGGGGTTCCGATTACGAAAATGACATCCATTTTGAAATCCAAGATGGCGGACATTATTTTTTCTTAAAAATCGATATGGGTGTCATCTCCAAGGTTCCTCGGGGTTCCGATTACGAAAATGACATCCATTTTGAAATCCAAGATGGCGGACACTATTTTTTCTTAAAAATCGATATGGGTGTCATCTCCAAGTTTCCTCGGGGTTCCGATTACGAAAATGACATCCATTTTGAAATCCAAGATGGCGGACATTATTTTTTCTTAAAAATCGATATGGGTGTCATCTCCAAGGTTCCTCGGGGTTCCGATTACGAAAATGACATCCATTTTGAAATCCAAGATGGCGGACATTATTTTTTCTTAAAAATCGATATGGGTGTCATCTCCAAGTTTCCTCGGGGTTCCGATTACGAAAATGACTTCGATTTTGAAATCCAAGATGGCGGACATAATTTTTTCTTATAAATCGATATGGGTGTCATCTCCAAGTTTCCTCGGGGTTCCGATTACGAAAATGACATCCATTTTGAAATCCAAGATGGTGGACATTATTTTTTCTTAAAAATCGATATGGGTGTCATCTCCAAGTTTCCTCGGGGTTCCGATTACGAAAATGACATCCATTTTGAAATCCAAGATGGTGGACATTATTTTTTCTTAAAAATCGATATGGGTGTCATCTCCAAGTTTCCTCGGGGTTCCGATTACGAAAATGACATCCATTTTGAAATCCAAGATGGCGGACATTATTAGGGTTCCGTAGTCAACTAGGAACCCTTATAGTTTCGCCATGTCCGTCTGTCCGTCTGTCCGTCCGTCCGTCCGTCCGTCCGCGGCTTAGCTCCGTGATCATTAGTACTAGAAAGCTGAAATTTGGTATGAGTATGTGTATGTATAATGCCGACAGAACGGTAAAATAAAAATTAAAAAAAATTTTTTTTTTCGGGTACCTCTCGAACACCTAAAGTGGGGGTGAATTTTTTTTTTCTTTTCAACACTGGTGTGTGGGGTGTCGTTGAATAGGTCTTGGAAAAATAATAGGGGTCTTCTAACATTATTTTTTGATAAAGTCAGCAGTTTTGTAAATATTCGCTCCGAAAACAAAAAAAATAGTGTCCCCCCCCCTCTAACTTTTCAACCACGGGTAAAAAAAAATCGGAAAAATTCATGTAAATGAGGCCTTGTAAGTACTTTCAATGAAAACTATATTGAACAAAATCGGTCGAGCCGTTTTTGAGTTATCGCCAAATTTCAAATTTTTTCTTTAAAAACGTAAGTTGACTTCCAGAAGGTAATAAGTGATTACAGTTTCTAGGGCGTTTACGACCTTTTTATAGAGCTTAAAATCTTTCTTTACTTAAACCTCGGGCTTAAAACAGCAGTTTATTGTGAAGGATGAAAAAACTACGGAACCCTACACTGAGCGTGGCCCGACATGCTCTTGGCCGGTTTTTTTTCTTAAAAATCGATATGGGTGTCATCTCCAAGGTTCCTCGGGGTTCCGATTACGAAAATGACATCCATTTTGAAATCCAAGATGGCGGACATTATTTTTTCTTAAAAATCGATATGGGTGTCATCTCCAAGTTTCCTCGGGGTTCCGATTACGAAAATGACTTCGATTTTGAAATCCAAGATGGCGGACATAATTTTTTCTTATAAATCGATATGGGTGTCATCTCCGAGGTTCCTCGGGGTTCCGGATACGAAAATGACGTCCATTTGTGATTTTGGAATCCAAGATGGCGGACTTAAATTTTGACGTGATAACGTCTTAAATTAGGTTGCGGCTCGGAGTCACTCATGAAAAAATGTAACGCCCGCTCACGTCTGATGAGAGAGAGAGACAAAATATATTTCTATAGTTAAAATTTGTGCAATTCTTATTTTCATTCATCGAGCATTACTGTAACAAGAGGGAAGAGGGCGGAAGAGGGAAGAGGGAAGAGGGAAGAGGGAAGAGGAACAAAATATATTTCTATAGTTAAAATTTGTGCAATTCTTATTTTCATTCATTGTTCCTATTGTGCAATTTAATAATATTCATATCAATAAATATTCTACCGAGAATAAGACGTTGTCACGTAAAATCTTCCTTCGCCCGTAAAACCGACTTTACAGGCAACCATTTTTTTTTTTACTTGCTATCTATGTATGTATGTTTTGGTCAAATCATGCAAGCAGGATTTGAGGCACTTTCAGGTTCGAAGAAAAAAACGAAGGATATAACGTTCACATGTGTTGATACATACATATGGTGACCGTACCAAGCGTAGCGAAACCGTATATGTCAGGATATACCGTATAAATATGTTAGGACAAAAGCCCTTTGACGATGTGAACTAGACAAATAAAAGGGAAATTAAATGCACAGTATTGGACAAGATTGTGAAAGGGTTGAAAAGTATAAAATCAGGTAACGCTGCGGTATATGACAGAGTATCCGTCGAAGATACAATGGCAAGACGTAGCGGTGGACACGCGTCGGTAGCTCGTGTCACCACGTCCCAAGAAGCGTTCGCCTTGAATTTTACACAAACAACCAATAAAATACAGTTCATCATCATTTTGACTCCGAGATGTCCATAGTTTAATACATGTTTCCCTATAGACTTCCATAACAAAACGGTTCGTTTTGGTACGGTTCAGTTTGGTTTCAAGGTTTAAGTGGAATAATAATGTAACGTTGATGGGTAATACAGAAACGTTATTAAACGTTAAAAAGACAAACAAACATGAAAAATTGATAGACAGACAGATTTCAATTCATTTATGCAGGGGTAATGCAGTCCAAAATTCAAACTGCCTTATGAACAAGAATGTTTATTGTGATGCCAGAGACAGAATCACAATACACAGACACACATACAATACATACGTTAAAATTAAGACATCCCTATACTGCTTGGAATTTTCTCCCGGTAACGTTTAGGCTATGGAATGACCCTGCTGATGCTGTCCGTGCCGAGGTTATCCCGGGAGACTACATACAAAAAAACCAGCCAAGAGCATGTCGGGCCACGCTCAGTGTAGGGTTCCGTAGTTGCCCATCCTTCACAATAGACATTTGTTGTTGCTTAAATTACGAGAAAGATTTCAAGCTTTATAAAAAAGGTAGTTAACGCCAAAGTAACCGTAATTACTTATTACCCTCTGGACGTTATCGATTATACGTGTGTGTGTAACGTTCGAAGTATAAGGACACCGCACGGCACTTACGTCATCATCATCATCATCACCAGCCAAAAGACGTCCACTGCTGGACATAGGCCTCCCCCAGAGAGCGCCACCATGACCGGTCCTGCGCCTCCCGCATCCAGCGGACTCCAGCAACCTTCACCAGGTCATCAGTCCACCCTGTGGGGGGCTTACCCACGCTGTGTCGTCCAGTGCGTGGTCGGCACTCAGGAACTCGATGGCCCCAGCGGCCATCGGTTTTACGAGCACTAACGTCATTTTAAAGAAAATTATGAAATTTTGCAATAACTCTTAAACGGCTCGACCGATTTTACTCAATATTAGTTTTCATTGAAAGTACACACACTCATAAAAAATTTTAGCTTTCTAGTAGTGATGATCACGTACAGACGGACAGACAGACAGACGGACAGACGGACAGACGGACAGACGGACAGACGTACAGACGGAAAAACGGACAGACGGACAGACGGACAGACGGAGAGACGGACAGACGGACAGACGGACAGACGGACAGACGGACAGATGGACAGACGGAGAGACGGACAGACGGACAGACGGACAGATGGACAGACGGACAGATGGACAGACGGACAGACGGAGAGACGGACAGACGGACAGACGGACAGACGGAGAGATGGACAGACGGACAGACGGACAGACGGAGAGACGGACAGACGGACAGACGGACAGATTGACAGACGGACAGACAGACAGACGGATAGACGGACATGGCAAAGTTATAAGGGTTCCTAGTTGACTACGGAACCCTAAAAATGAGCATTTCAAAAAAAAAATGTACTGGGTCGGCAACACGTACCTATGTGAATCCACTGGAGATGCAAGCGTCCTTATAGGCTGTAGTAACCGCTTACCATCAGGCGGGTCATACGTTTGTTTGCCACCTCCGAACTATGCACGATTTTTACTACCTTAAATACTTTCCTGATTTGTTTTGATTTTCATAGGTATTTTATAATATGACTGAGCTGAAAATAAAAACATTGTTAAAATGAAAAAAAAAAACGACTTTTTAAACTGATCTTAAATTATGACAAAAGTTAGATTTATTGCAGGGTCAAGCTTTTACTGCTAACATTTTGCGGTATAGACAGAACCTGATCCTCTCCACACAGCTGTACAGATTTTATTGGTTCAGAACTCCATGCTCTAGAATCTTTAGATAAAAACACAATTCGATGTTTTATGAATATCAAAGCATCTGTTCAGGAGCTATGACGCACAGACAGACTTAGTAATACATACAGTCATACATACTTACATACGTAAACATGATGACACATAATCGAGGTTAAAAATAATGGAAAATACTATAAGGTAACATTCATCCCTCAACAACTGAACACCAGATACGTGTGAATGAATATGTCCATGTTATATGGAGCGGAATTTCAGATAATAACAATAAAATAGGCCACAGATACACAGACACGCATACAATACATACTTTAATATTATGTATGACATCCTTGAGTGAGCGAATGGCTACTGGGGCAGAAAAGTCCTGGAGTAGCGACTACGTAGTTATAGAAAAACTCAGCGTAGGAAGGCTTCCAGCTAGGTGGACAGATGACCTCGTGTAGGCCGCGGGGAGGCGGTGGATGCACTACAAGCAGGGTCTTTTTCTGTAGCGAGCTCCCCTATAGCTCCTGCCTGTGTTTAACAATGGACGTCCGTGGCTCATAAATAGATAGGCAGAAGCTTGAGAATAGGAGAAGCTTAACAGTTGTCTCGCCAGCTAGACTAGCAAATCAGACTTGTATCCTCCTTCACCGCGCCGTTTCGTCCTTGGAGCCTAAATGTACGCATATGGTACGGTTCCAAAAAAAAAACTCTCGAGATCGTTTAGTATGGAGTTGACTGCAGTAACCGCTTACCTTCAGGCGGACCATGCCCATGTTTGCCACCTCCGTGTAATGTAAAAATAACATTATGCAGGATTTTCATAATACCTTAAATACCATCCTGATTTGTCTTATTTTCATATTTTATAATATGACTCTGTGCTGAAAAAAAAAAACATTCTGTTAACAAGAAAAACAAATACTTTATAAGTACCTAGCTACCTTAAAGTATGAAATAACTTTGGTTTAACGCAAAATGTTAAGCTTAAGTATTAGTTCCGTGATACATCTAAATCGGTGCAGCAGTTTAAATGGGAACAGAGATTTATTTCGCATCTATAATATTAGGGATTATCATTTTAATGATGACTGAAACATCTGACCAGTAAAATCAACTATACTATCAGTTGTAGTTAACTCGTCCAGTACGAACTCTAAATCCATCTTGCTGCTATCTATGTAAGGCGGCTGTTCTTTAAGTCTTCCACCGGTAAACGATAAACATCTCCCGAAAACAACCTGATGATCTCGAGACAGCTATACAGATTTTCTTGATTCATAACTGGATGTTCTCGATATCAGATCATCTTTAGTAAGTAGCAATAACCTAAATTCAAAATTTTGAAACTCCCGTCACAAGATGCTGGTTGCTTCCCTCATTTTAATGAGTGGTAAAAAATGTTGCCTATGACTTGTTTCAAAGTTGAGTATCTAGGAAATGGCTGCGGTTATTTTCAACAAACAAATCTAAAAACCATCTGGACAGACAAGACATTCGGTTTAAAAACTGCATTCAAATGGGTCTATCCGTTTGAGAGCTACGATGCCACAGACAAACACACAGATATGTAGATAAACAGCTACACACATACACATATTAAACTTATAATACCCCTTTTTTTTCGTCGAGAGTTCTAAACGTTAGTTGAACAGGAAACTGAGACGATGATGGGCTTACTGCGCGCCGCAAACCGCGCTATTAGCCTGCGCATCAGCGTACACTTGGATGTTCGGCTCCGTTCATAGCGTCGATTACTTGTATCACTTGTATTGTATTGCGACGTAATATGAATAATCGCCTTGCATTTTCTAGGAACAACAAATAAAATGCAGTTCATCATCATTTCAACCCCAAGACGTTCACTGTTTTATACATATATAAGTATATCTCCCTGGCGATTTGTACAACAAGCGGTTCTGTTTGGTTTTGGGTTCGGTATACTTTCTCCGAGAATAGAAATACGGTTGAAATGGAAATCTTACAATCTTACAAATACATAAATCGTTGATGCCTTATAAAGAAATGTTATTTAAAATATCTACGTACCTGTATTATGGTAATCATTTTCATTTTTGCAGCATTTTCTCGATGAGAATTCGTTTTTGCAACTGTTTGAAGACTTGACATATTTTTAAAGTGATAGGTGACTTTTGTTTGGTATAATTTCTTTATAATTTTTAGCCCATAGACAATGCTTTTAAATATTTTTAATGCTAAAGCTAGACTGATGTTTAAAAAAATAACTACTCACCACCAGAGGTCGGTAGTCTAATACATCTAGTTGTTAGCACTAGAGAACTCTAGTGAGCAGTAGAAAAATTGCAATTTTGCTAAATCAAAAGTGAAAAATGGCTATAACTATACTGATATACGAATATATACGATTATAAGTACGTAATTAGAAACAGTAACTACCATAATACATTTGTATTCCATGCAATATAACTTAAATACTAAGCATATGCAAGTTTACAGAAATAAAAAATCTGCACATGAATCAAGTTTTAAGTAATACAATAGTGTAATAATAAGATAACACTAGTTACTACAACATTTAAAATGAAAACTATCACGGGACGTTAATAGGCCAACCTCCAAAACAGAGTGCTCATTAAGTAAATAGACAAAATATATAGCCCGATACGGGAACAGTTCTGAACTTCAATAAAATACAAGTGCGTGATTTTTTGTAGTCAGTTAGAGTAGATTGAGTACTAATGGGTATGAACATTTTCTAACGGATTTTGAGTGTGCGTTAGGTATAAAAAAAGTTTTCGTAAGCGACCTCTGTAAATCTTAGAAAAAAAAAATCAAGTGCATTTCTTCTGCACTAGGGCATCGCATTTAACAGTTTTAACATTTCGTATTGTTGTCTAACAGATTTGTCGAGAGATTATGTCAGCGCGATACGAAACGAATGAAAAAATTATAAATCCCTGAAAAGATTATACAAGTGACTTTTGGCAACGAAGATGTGTTTAGAACTATGAAATGTAATGACAGTTTTAATTTATAACAGATTTATCAATAGCTTTATTTTATATAAAAGATTTAATTTTTAAATCGTTCTCTAGGCCACAAAATTTTACGCAAAATTGTCAAGTCGGCGTAGTGAACTCATTTTCATAAAAGTAATCTATAACATAGAATTCTAACAAATTCACCCACGGGAACCAGTTATATTACTTTATTAGTTATACGCGACATTTAAATTTGAGCGCGAACGCTTTGCATCAAGTTAAGACTGCGCCGAACGTTAGCGACTGACCCATAGAGCGCGAGGAATGCGTATTTATTTAGATCAGCGCGCGGCCGCCATTGTAAAAATGTAATATGGACAGTTAAAATATTTTTTTGATAAATCTGGACCTTTAATACCAAGCAATAATTGAAATATCTGATGCGGACAAATTGTAATGTAAACATTCATCTTTCAGAAAGACAACCTTCATTAACAAAATGAATCGGTTCTTGGAAATATAAATTTGACTTTAAGGTTGTTTACAAATATTATCCCATCATCTAAATAAATAGGTTTGAGAAGTTTGTTCTATTCACATTGCACCAATACAATCTCGAATTATATTCGGGTAAGTAATTCCAAACGTCATGTCATTCATAATTTCAAACAAGAGCTTTATTGCCTTAGGTTAAGGCGAGTAGATACGTGAAATGGTGAATAATACATTTTAAGTCCTAAGGCTTGTAATCTAGCCAATGTAAAATTTTGATAAAAATATGTTACTAGCATTTGCTCGCGGCTTCGCCTGCGTTAAAACCTATGTATACACTATCCTACGGGAACGATGTTTTATTTTGTCAGGATAATAAGTAGCCTATTTGTTAAGTTAGGGTATAGACTATCTCTGTTTCAAATTGCATACATATCCGTTTAGCTGTTTTATCGTGAAAAATAAACAAACATACACACATACTGTCACTTTTTATAATATTAAAGGGAAATTTTACTCGCAGTACGGATACTGTTATCACAATATAGTTGTATCTTTTAAATCTATAAATAGTATTTTAGATTGCAAACTCCCGTGAGGCTCCATATGAAACGGGTTCCCTCACGTCATTTAAGTCGAAAAAAAAATTAAAAAAGGAAATAAAAGAAGTAAGAAACAAACAAAAAGAAAAACGATTGTATAGTCACTAATAAAGCATCGAGTGCTATTTACTTTTACAAGTCTCACGAAATGTATGTCTTGATTTGGTAGCGATAAAAAAACTGGAGGAGATAAATAGTACATAACTGCAGAGGCCGGGAAAAGTCAGTTCGTGTTTGAGTATGATTTTGGAGGAAGTCCGAGTTAAATCAGCAACTTCTAAACGCACGATTTTTTTTTAGAAACCATACCCTATTTATCATTCGGAGAAGATCACAAGTCCAAAAGAACTTTTATATTGATTTGGACGGAATCATTTCTGTTTTTTTTTATTTGCCTACGTTTGGTATACTTATTAACTTACTCTAATTACTCAATCGTGTGGTATTATTTCCCGGCCACGGCCAACAATGTTATTTTATTTCATTAACGTATTAATACGATATCGAAGGATTGCGCGGTCTATTTTTACTACATTAATGGGAAAATTTCCAAGCAAGTCGGAGAAAAGTATGTTTCGATACTGTGACTTTCAAAAAGCTGTACGTTCAACATACAGATATTAAATTTTTATGTTTTTTTTAGAGTATAAATAGGTAAGGATATTTATTAATCAGCAATATACATGTTTTGTTGAAACTGTTTTACTTACCGATTTTTATTAAAGCTTTTTAATTAAGTTATACGGTCGGTTGATCTCCATTCGTCACTCGTAGGGCTTGCAATATCGGAAAGGTTTTCCAATTTTGAAATTAACTGATATTGGCACTCAATTCCGGAATTCCAGAACTGGTTCCGGAATTGACTTACCATACCAAAGTAAACAAAAAACGAATATTAACATTTTTTTTACTATTAAAGGCGGAAATCGATATACTGATTAGACGTTTCCGAGGTCGAGAAATTTAACAAGGCCTTTTGTCTTTATTTAACTTTATTGTATAAAACAAAAGTCAAGTACAAATGTTGAATTTAATGCCAAATGGCATTTTCCACCTTTCAACCATTGGACCAATGCAAAGGTACTTCAAGTGGGTGTAGCTGTAGAGTAGAAATTGAATCGTTCTGAGAGTTTTGAAGATACAAGTGAATACAAATTAAGCTAGTTATGCTTAAACAAACTTACCATCCCTAAAATATCTCTTATTACTGTCTAGAAACTACATCAAATAGAGTCGTTTAAATTCCGGAATATTAGACAATACGAAATCTGGAATATTAGATAATAATGAGCTTGCTCAATTTCGGAATTGTAATATCGGAGAAATCAACCGGAATTTCGGTTTTTCGAAATACCGGAATTCCGGAATGCAAATAGGCACTTCAGTCACGCACAACAAGAACGCATGAAGCAGTATGAGTTTTACCATCGAAGTATCGTTCCAGGGGCGCGCGGTCAGTGGGGAGAATAACGTTAGTCTCCACCCAAATCGCCTTAAGAAAGCCATACTCGCCTTAAGAAACACATTGATTTTGCATTCAGATTTTCACTCCCCAAAAATGGTATTGGTGAAAATTATTAAAATAGTAGATTGTTTGATAAGGGGCTAAAATTAGCCATGGTCACACGAAGTGATTATTTGGACGTGCGAACAAAGTAAGCGAGGACAAATATAACCTAAGTGTCATAATGGCTTTTAGCCATGTGTTAATATCGCTTTTCACTGCGACTGCGACTGCGAGGAAATGAAAAATAATTTAAAAAATTAAATTGTTGTGTCAGATCACAACCCGGCATACAATTTTTGCCAGAGCCCATAAACAATTGAAAGATTACGAAAATGCCTTGGACCTAACGTTATCTTTGTAATTTTTCCAATTTGAACTGGAGTGTATATGAATATGAGTGTATATCATTCTTTTCAAATATATAAACTTATTTTGTCATTTAATACTACAAATATAATATAATACGAAATATTTAAGATTTTCTTACTGTACAAGTCAATAAAAACCTATCTTATGGCCTTTTTTATGCGGAATGGTAAAATTACCATTTTGATGTATCAATTTAAGCAAAAAACCATAACTATGATGTTTTAATTAATTTACAATAAAACTCATTGGGTTGCGCCACACGTACTTGTTGTGCGAGTGACGAATGGAGATCAACCGACCGTATAACTTGTTTAAAGGCATTTTAAAAAGGACAAGTAAAATAATCAGTTTCAACAAAAAAAAAAAAATATTATATTGCTGATTACTTAATATCCTCACCCATTTATATTATATAATAAAAATATTGAACGTACAGGCCTCGACGGAAATGTCAGTTCGTGGATTCGTATTAATTGAAGGACTCGGACTTCCTCCAAAATCATACTCAAACATGAACTGACTTTTCCAGGCCTCTGCAGTTATGTACTATTTATTTCCTCCAGTTTTTTTATCGTTACCAAATCAAGACATACATTTCGTGAGACTTGTAAAAGTAAATAGCACTCGATGCTTTATTAGTGACTATACAATCGTTTTTCTTTTTGTTTGTTTCTTACTTCTTTTATTTCCTTTTTTAATTTTTTTTCGACTTAAATGACGTGAGGGAACCCGTTTCATATGGAGCCTCACGGGAGTTTGCAATCTAAAATACTATTTATAGATTTAAAAGATACAACTATATTGTGATAACAGTATCCGTACGGCGAGTAAAATTTCCCTTTAATATTATAAAAAGTGACAGTATGTGTGTATGTTTGTTTATTTTTCACGATAAAACAACTAAACGGATATGTATGCAATTTGAAACAGAGATAGTCTATACCCTAACTTAACAAATAGGCTACTTATTATCCTGACAAAATAAAACATCGTTCCCGTAGGATAGTGTATACATAGGTTTTAACGCAGGCGAAGCCGCGAGCAAATGCTAGTAACATATTTTTATCATAATTTTACATTGGCTAGATTACAAGCCTTAGGACTTAAAATGTATTATTCACCATTTCACGTATCTACTCGCCTTAACCTAAGGCAATAAAGCTCTTGTTTGAAATTATGAATGACATGACGTTTGGAATTACTTACCCGAATATAATTCGAGATTGTATTGGTGCAATGTGAATAGAACTAACTTCTCAAACCTATTTATTTAGATGATGGGATAATATTTGTAAACAACCTTAAAGTCAAATTTATATTTCCAAGAACCGATTCATTTTGTTAATGAAGGTTATCTTTCTGAAAGATGAATGTTTACATTACAATTTGTCCGCATCAGATATTTCAATTATTGCTTGGTATTAAAGGTCCAGATTTATCAAAAAAATATTTTAACTGTCCATATTACATTTTTACAATGGCGGCCGCGCGCTGATCTAAATAAATACGCATTCCTCGCGCTCTATGGGTCAGTCGCTAACGTTCGGCGCAGTCTTAACTTGATGCAAAGCGTTCGCGCTCAAATTTAAATGTGGCGTATAACTAATAAAGTAATATAACTGGTTCCCGTGGGTAAATTGGTTAGAATTCTATGTTATAGATTACTTTTATGAAAATGAGTTCACTACGCCGACTAGACAATTTTGCGTAAAATTTTGTGACCTAGAGAACGATTTAAAAATTCAATCGTTTATATAAAATAAAGCTATTGATAAATCTGTTATAAATTAAAACTGTCATTACATTTCATAGTTCTAAACACATTTTCGTTGCCAAAAGTCACTTGTATAATCTTTTCAGGGATTTATAATTTTTTCATTTGTTTCGTATCGCGCTGACATAATCTCTCGACAAATCTGTTAGACAACAATACGAAATGTTAAAACTGTAAAATGCGATGCCCTAGTGCAGAAGAAATGCACTTGAATTTTTTTTTCTAAGATTTACAGAGGTCGCTTACAAAAACTTTTTTTATACCTAACGCATACTCAAAATCCGTTAGAAAATGTTCATACCCATTAGTACTCAATATAAATTTGCTGATAAAAGAAAAAAAACGTACAATGCGAATTATTTTAGTTTAAGGTGTAATTATACCCTTCCCGTATCGGGCTAATATATAAAACACAAAATACGATTTTCCAAGACAACACCATGCTTAAGCCGAATGCTGTCTTAGTGAAAAAACATCATGTTGTTAAGGCCTATAAATAGAGATATGTTTCATTTCTGTTGGCTATCGGGAACATTGCCCCCCACCGTTAAATAAAAAGTGTAAATTAAATATTGGCGCCACCGGCTATGCATAAGTAGTCGTTTTGTATGAGTTAAATAGTACCAATTTTGTCCACATTCCTCTTAACAAAACACGATTTTCCAGGAAAACCCCATATTTCCGGGGATTGTTCCCATACTAAAAAACAATCACATTGTTGAGATCTACAAGATGAGATATGTCCCATCTCTGTTGGTGGGTGGGGACGTTTTGCCCATCGTCCTTTGTATGGGGCGTGTCCCCACCCACCAACAGAGATGAGACCGGTGCAGATAGTTTTGTAATGACCCATAAAAGGTGGTTAGATAATTATTACCTCAAAAATCAATGGGGTTTTCCCGTAATTAGAGTTTAAAGTTCGGTAATTAAGTACATGAATGCCAACCCTCTAAATTGTTTGTGGTTCTTACGCTTTCACCATTGCAGTTCCACGTATTTCGGAAACATTTATTTTTAAACCATTGATGATAAAAATATGTGTTGAAATTTGTAATAGTCTCCCCAGTTGGCATCCTGCTTAAAATATAATGAAATCCGCTATCTCTATACTCAGCAGGTAGTAACGCTAAAGCAGCACATCTTGCGACGTGTCTTCTCTGCACTCTAGCCTTGATGTTAATTTTTCGGGCTCTCCTCCAAAGACTTCTGTTAAAGTGATAATAACAACCACGTATAATAACGTCTGGAAACGTGTTTCTTAACGCTGTTATTGCCGAAGCTTCAAAATCAACAGTAAATTTTCTGGGATTCCACTCTGGTAGTTGGGACTTTATAAGATTAAATAAAATCTCATACGTTTTAACATCCTTGCTATGAGTAAACCCAAAAAACAAGGGAATTATTGTTTTTGTTTCATCATTATAGCCATGTATGCTATAAATTTGTATAAAAGGCTGGCTGCATGATTTGAATGTGCCATCGGCGAAAAAATGACTATATTGGTGTATATTTTCTCGGGTTTCTCGGGAACAAAAAACAATAATCCTATTTCCAACATCATTATAATCAGCCAGTAAAAAATTCTCAAATTTATTTGGTATCATAACTTCTTCAGGAGCATCACAGCGTGATTTCACAATCTCCAGATGTTTATTTCTGCCGCGGTACGCTGCTGACTTTAGGCTGGAAAACTTGGGTATTTCTTGCTGTTTGTGTATGTTTTTGTCTTTTAGAGTGCAAACCATTTCGTCGTATTGTTTTTGAACCGGACCCAAATTGTGTTTTACGTTTTCTTTCAAACTATCAATCTGTCGCAATATTTCATTTTTAGCCATATTAGGTGTACATTCCTCTTGGTGCAACTTTTGTATCACAATTTTGTTGTTTTTATCCAACGTTAAATTTCCCTTGCAACTACTGCGGCAGCAAAGCCAAAATGTATTACCGTCCGAATATGTTTTTCTATAATGGTATTGGCGTCCATTATGTAGTAACATTTTACCTCCACGTCGCGTTTTCACAAATGTTATATGTTCAGAATCACTATTAGATGTTTGAGAATCCATTTTGTGAACAAAAAATCGATTCACTATATTTAAATCACAACTCATAAACGTATTCAAACATAATTAACAATTATAAGTATCAGTCATCACTGATGACAGTGACAATTGTACTAGCATTTAAATTTTGTTACTTCAATTCAATTTTTGGCTGAAAAAGTATGGCATCAACTGGCTTCAAGCCCCTAAACCCGGAGTTTACGAACCCTACACCTTTGTTTCAATAGTATGGCTGGGCCGTTTCATAGAGTACCGTAAATAAGTTTAGCGGACTGTCCGGCCCATATGGTAAGGAATTAAGTTTATAAGTATATATTATCAAAGACATAAACTTAATTTCTTGATACCATATGGGCCAGACGGTCCGTTGGACTTATTTACGGTACTCTATGAAACGGCCAAGCCATACTTTTGAAACCAAGGTGTAGGGTTAGTAAACTCCTGGTTTAGGGGCTTGAAGCCAGTTGATGCCATACTTTTTAAACCAAGGTGGTGGGGTTAGTAAAGTCGGGGCTTAGGGGCTTGGCTTTTCCTGGGATCTGATAACTTTTTTACAGCGAAAGCGTTATGAGAACGTGAGTCGGTCGTCAATTTTACATGAAATGTTTTTGTGTGGGATAAAGTTGTATGTAATGAATTATTTTAAGTCAGCCTATTCGGTCTCAATGCGAATGTTCGCCTGAAAACAGCTTTGAGTAATTAAAACTAAAGGACTCGCTTTTCGCTGTATCGTTCCAAACAAAAAAGTCTGCCAAAACCTGATGGGGAGGAGATAACACACATATAAAAAAATTGCACACAAATGCAAAGCTCTCATTACTACGCATTCTAAAACACCAATAGGCTGGTTGACTCGTGCCAAATTTCATTAAACTAATGTTTAATTCGCATAGTATTTAGCATACATGGACGTAGGTACTTCATCTAAGTTAGCATAGGAAACATAAATATATATTTTTCAGTAGGTACATTAAAGTAGAAGATGGCTGAAAAATAATAATTTGAACGCATGGATTTTATTCTGTATTGAATATATGAAAGGCTTAAAAGGCCGTCCGCCATTATCGCTCATGATGGTGACACACAGTGACGTACCCGGTCCCGTAAAGAAAACTGAAGGGCTATTTCGACGACTCCGAATAGTACCGTCCCTTTCGGTCTCCAGTGAAAGTAGATTTGAGTGAGCGGGATGGCACTATACGACGGTCGAATTTCGAACATCGGAGTATATATACTCGGTATTCAACGCCACAGATAAGCTAAAGGCAAAAATAGCGAACGGCGTTTTTGTCTGTTCATGACATTTCAATATTCAATTAATAATATTTAGCTTTCTAGCTCTCACAAAAATAGTTTTTTTTAAGCTAGTCAGCTCATTATTGACCATTTCTTTATTTCATATATATTTCAAAACTAGCTTATTTAAATCGTCACAATAATAACTCACGCACACTTCAAAATAACAAATATGACTAATAGGTTGTCGACTTTATAAGTGTTTACACTAAGTGTTTACATAAAATTTATTATAGGATGAAGTTTTTAGAAATGTCGAAACAACTCCTTAAGTAGGTATAATATTTAAAAACTTATGAAAAATAAATGATTTATGATTTATTTAGTTTTTTTGAGACGATGACTATTTAAGATTCTTTTGGGGTTTCCCCGGCGTTTGGGGGTTCCCCCCTGCATTGGAACCACTTATCCCGTTTTCAGTTTGTCTGTCTGTTTGCAATCAAATCTTGCAAACTTAATTTGATTATCATTGAGTTGAAAGCTTTACCTACTTAACTTCGATTATCAATGGCATAATATGGCACCATGGAGCTGATCTGATGATAAGCCGAAAGATGGCCATAGGAATTCAGCAATAAACAAACTGTCTCGGTGAGTAGTTAGTCCTCCCTTATACCCTTCATAGTAAAATGGTTTATTCAGATGAATAATATTTGAGGTCATAAGTACATAAGTGAATTTGGCGCTTAAATGGTTGAGGAATGTGTACATATGTATAAAATAATTATTTTGTCGTAAATGATTATCAAATTATGAATAAGCTATGGAGTGTAAAAAGATGGAGCGGAATCTCTCATAGGAAAATATTTGAAAAAGTGCCCAGCGGTAAGCAGTAAATAACAGTTCCAATGCCGCGTGCCGGCCAATAGAGTCAGCATGAAAATATTGCAAGTTTTAGACAGAGTGAACTGATAATTTGGATATTTTAGATGACCAGAGTAAGTCCTACTTAGTTTCTTTAAGTATATTACACAGACAAAAACATAATTAAATTGTATTAAAAAATTATAAACGAACCGTTCGTTGCTAACTAACGAAACGACTTTACGCCACAGTAACGCCACACAGTCTTTTAAAAACCTTGTTTTTGTCTCACGCCGCTTTAAATATAAAAAACGATACATGTTACCATTACGAATATCAGATTAAAACTCCCACATCGATTGGTCCTGTTGTTTTATTTTTTAAATCATCTACAGTGGCGGATTATCCCTAAGGCAAAGTAGGCACGTGCCTAGGGGCGCAATGGCCGCAAAGGGGCGCAAAGGGCCGCAAAGGGGCGCAAAGGGCCGCAAAGGGCCGCAAAGGAGCGCAAAGGGGCGCCGATGAGGTTTTTGCCTAGGGCGCTGTCGACACTTAATCCGCCACTGATCATCTAGCAAACTTGCTCATATCCGGGTCATGAAATTTACATTTCATTTTATTGCTTAAGAACAGGCGTACTTATATACATTTTGATTAAACTACGTGAACCTGCGATTGATATGTATCCCTACCGTTAGAATTTCTTTCGTACATTTACCGTAAATACTTTCGGGGATATTATTGTTGTTAGACATTTCTGTTTTAATTTTTTTATTCCATATTTATCCCGTATTAGGCGGAGATACTTTAGTATACGATAGCTCAAATGTACCTGTATCAACAGTGTTAAAATCGTCAGATCTTTTTGTGCGGAAGATGGAATCATAAGCAGGCTTATGTGGTTTAATCAAAATTTCTGTAAGTAGACCTGCTCTTGAGCAATAGAAAAAATGTTAATTTCATGACCCAGATATGAGCAACTTTGATGATTTTTAGAAATAAAACTACAGGATCTATCGATGTGAGAGTTTTAGTTTGATATGCGTAATGGTAATATGTATCGTATTTTTGAAAAGAGCGTGAGTAAAAACGGAATCTTTAAAAAACTGTGCGCCACCAATTTATCATCTTTCAGCCTTATTGGAAGCTTTCAGCGGGAATTCTTGGATATATGAAGATGCTGCTCCTCCCTTTTACACTCCATAGTTATTGGTGCTCTAGGATAATTTAATCGTCAAACACGCGTCAAACATTATTGACATATTTAATTCTATCATATTTTATAACAAAAACGCAGTTGAAACACATTTTAATGATGTTTAATTATCATGAGTGAAATAAATCTGAAAGGGCACGATAAATCCGTCATTCTAACGTTAAGCCCGATTCAAGCTTTGATACCTAAGTGAGAATTGCCAAAAAACTCATTAGTATCAAGATCAAGCATAAGCAACTATTTACAACAAATCATCGTCAAGTCAAGAGGCTTAGAGGGTTAAGGGGAGACCTGGTAGCACCCACAAAATGCGGTGGTGGATTGATTCTCAAATGAAGAAGAAGAAGTGAACGCAATGGAACATAATAAAGCAAACTTCTATTGTAAAGACGACGACACCATTTCAACCCAACACACAATTTTCATATTGATGTTGCCTTTTTAATCTGAAAAATAATAAAATAGCAGTGTGCAATATTGTATTATGTGTTTCTTAATAAAACTTGTGTCATAAAAATAGCTTACTTTTACTTTTCACTTCTCAAGAGCGCATAAGGGTGGGAGTGGGACACAGGGCGTCTATCTTGTGGACAATGCATTAGTAACGATTTGGTTATATTTACTTATAGTTCTATTACCTACTCAGTTCTCGATGAATAGAAAGCTGATAAATACATGTCTAGCAAGAAGATTAGGCTTTAAAGCCTAATCCTATTATAATGTCCCCAGGAAAAACGCCTGTTTTTCCTAACATGTTCATGTGTAACCCGGAGCTCAGTGATTGATAATTTCAGCTCTTTGATATATAGTTAATACTTTAAACTGCAAACTGTATCTAGATATCAAGTTGCAGTCCAAACAGATTATTATAATTGATAAAACTGTGATATGAATTGAGAATACTATGTAAATTCCAGTTACATCGAATATCCATAAAAATATGATAATATGGTGAGACGGTTTATACTGTGAAATTATGTTAGAGAGATATGATGAATATGTGAAACTAATGCAATAAATATTAAACGGGTATTATATGACTAAATAAAACATTGAATTTGGTAGTGGGACTTGTCGCTATTAGGGTAACGCCAAGTGGTTTGAAATATGAATATGTATACTGTGAATAATAGTACACTTTTCAGTATAGCATTTTCCTATTGGTAGGTACTGGAAATTTACCCATTTAGCTATTTCTGATATAGATGAAATGCCTATCAACAATAGGTAGCTTCTACGGTGAGCAAGGCGCCATTTCATTTAAATACCTTACTAAATGCTATCGTTTTTGGCTGAGTGCATAAGATGTTTCGCAAAACTTTACTTATAGCCAGGCCAATGTGAACAAATAGACAAGTCGAGAATTTAGATGGTTTATTTTTCTTAATTCTTTACATCGGAATCGAGCGTAAACTTCGTATATAAAAAATACTATCCAAAAGCTAATTTAATACAGATTCTAAAAACATTAACAATAAATATAAATTTGTCTATTTTCAATGAAAAATAAAATATTGAAAGTACTGCAACGTTCGTCAGCGCAGCGTAGGGAACGGCAAAAAGACCCGAATACTAAAGTAAAATAAGTATTACTATCAAAAAAAAACAGTCAAGTGCGAGTGGAACTCGCGCATCGAGCGTTCCCCACAAATTTTAACCTTTCTCATCCCATCTTAACTGGTAGGACCCGGTTAAGTTAAGTTTGCACCTGGTACGTATGGCCCCGCATACAAATGAGGTGTAAACTTAATCCAAACGGGTAGTCCTCATAAAACTTTTGCAAGCACATTTTTTTATGTTTTAATTAGAAATGTATAGTTTTCAGATGATTACCTGTACTGGTGGTATAAGACGACATTAGTTGCTAAATTTCATAGTTCTAGGTCAACGGAAAGTACCCTATATACTTTGATTCTCTTGAGAGTGGCGACATATAAATATACGGTCGTATCTTTTTTTTTATTAATTTAGAAAATTGATTTTTTCACGATTTCAAGGGATTGTAGACTTGAGTATATGGTTTAAATTTCAAGTTGATATCTCCACGCGTTCCCGAGATAAGGGTTTTGACACACATACGGACCAAAGGAAAACAAAGTAATTATATAAGGTTTCCGTTTTTGCCGATAGAGGTACGGAACCCTAAAAATAAGATATATCTATAGCTTTCATAATATCTATAAATTAAATTTCTTAAAATAATATATTAATTATAATTGATATTCTATTATCTCTTATTAAGTAAAACAAAAGTATTTTTCTCTCTTTACTAATACTAGCTGCACCTCACGGTGTTACCCGTGGTCAAAAAATAGCACATGTGTTAGTCCAAAGAGTCAGCTACCTCCATCCTAAATTTTATTAAAATTGGTCCAGCCACTTGAGCGTGAAGAAGTAACAAACACACACACTCACAAACTTTCGCCTTTATAATATTAGTGTGATTTGTAATCATCTTCAATCTATAAACGAAGTCAGATAATAGTTAAAAATAAATATAAATAATAGTAGAACGTCTGTGAATCAATTATTTAGGCTATTTTTTGACCACGGGTAACACCGTGAGGTGCAGCTAGTATTAGTAAAGAGAGAAAGATACTGTTGTTTTACTTAATAAGAGATAATAGAATATCAATTATAATTAATATATTATTTTAAGAAATTTAATTTATAGATATTATGAAAGCTATAGATATATCTTATTTTTAGGGTTCCGTACCCCTATCGGCAAAAACGGAAACCTTATATAATTACTTTGTTTTCCTTTGGTCCGTATGTGTGTCAAAACCCTTATCTCGGGAACGCGTGGAGATATCAACTTGAAATTTAAACCATATACTCAAGTCTACAATCCCTTGAAATCGTGAAAAAATCAATTTTCTAAATTAATAAAAAAAAAGATACGACCGTATATTTATATTTCGCCACTCTCAAGAGAATCAAAGTATATAAGGGTACTTTCCGTTGACTTAGAACTATGAAATTTAGCAACTAATGTCGTCTTATACCACCAGTACAGGTAATTATCTGAAAACTATACATTTCTAATTAAAACATAAAAAAATGTGCTTTCAAAAGTTATATGAGGACTACCCGTTTGGATTAAGTTTACACCTAGGGTTTCTGCTCGAGAAGTCTCGAACTCGAGACTACTCGAGAAATTTGGCTTCATTCGAGACGAGATTTTTTTTCAAAGTACTCGAGAAGTCTCGAGTACCGCAACCGGTATATGCACTTTAATTTTTTGCCGTGTTATACCACCCGCATTTCGTATTTCGGCGCTTAAAACGAAGACGACGCGAAATGCGTGGCAGCGCGGGTGACGGGGTGAAGCGGCAACGCCAAACTGGCTACACTAGTCAGTTAGTGTCCGACTCAACTCTATAAGACTGTTATTTGAAGAAGTTTTTTTGATTTGTTTTAAGAAGATTTTATTTTATGTTTTTCATCATTTAATGATGATTTTAATGATGATAACCGTAAACCGGCTGATTAAAATACTGTTAGTTAATATAGTTGAGATTGTTACTCGAAGAAGTTCTTTTGATTTGACTTAAGAAGATTTTATTTTATGTTTTTCATCATTCAATGATGATAACCGGCTGATTAAAATACTGTTAATTAATATAGTTAAGATTGTTACTCGAAGAAGTTCTATTGATTTGTTTTAGGAAGATTTTATTTTATGTTTTTCGTCATTTAATGATGATTTATGTGACTGATATGAATACAATTAATAATGGTGCAATTAAACTTACTTTTTGATATTTAACTTGTTTTATTTGGTTACATTTTGACAATTTTTACGATTTTTTTAAAAAGCCTCGAGACTCGAGAGTACTCGAGAAATTACCCTCGAGATTTCTCGAATCTCGAGAAAAATAAAAAGTCGAGAAACCAGAAACCCTATTTACACCTCATTTGTATGCGGGGCGATACGTACCAGGTGCAAACTTAACTTAACCGGGTCCTACCAGTTAAGATGGGATGAGAAAGGTTAAAATTTGTGGGGAACGCTCGATGCGCGAGTTCGACTCGCACTTGACTGTTTTTTTTTTATAGTAATACTTATTTTACTTTAGTATTCGGGTCTTTTTGCCGTTCCCTACGCTGCGCTGACGAACGTTGCAGTACTTTCAATATTTTATTTTTCATTGAAAATAGACAAATTTATATTTATTGTTAATGTTTTTAGAATTTGTATTAAATTAGCTTTTGGATAGTATTTTTTATATACGAAGTTTAATACAAAAAATATGAAAATATAAGGGTTTGATTACATTTTGTTAGTACTGAAAGTTTGTTATTTTAAGGATTGCGTCATATTTTGCTAAGGGACCCTAAAAAACTGGCACAGGTAATGAATCGGGCATCATTTAATTACCACCAAACTTGACTACGCGGTGTTTTGGGCTCAGGTAGACGTGTATAATACCCGTGCCAAATGGCATTGCTGTACTCAAAATTGTATACCTCTCCATACAAGCATTCCCAATAGAAAACGGACTAACTTTCTTTCTTTACAGTGCCCTAAACTAATGGTACCACTGTGTAGATCATGTATAGCTCGATCAATCTCTTTGTTGATGTCTTCATATTCCTGTTTTTTTTTTATTTCTTGTAGTTCCTGTTTTGATTGCTATACGAAATGTCGTAGCATTTGCTTTCGTTTTCCAAGGTTTCTATTAGTGCTGGGAAAGTTGGATTCTTGCGTCCTATATACCTATTGATTTTGGAATGCCAACCCTCTAAATTATTTGTGGTTCTTACGCTTTCACCATTGCAGTTCCACGTATTTCGGAAACATTTATTTTTAAACCATTGATGATAAAAATATGTAAGCGGTGGTAGCCTAGTGGTTAGGGCATGCGACTTTCAATCCGGAGGTCGCGGGTTCGAACCCGGCCCGTACCAATGAGTTTTTCGGAACTTATGTACGGAATGTCATTTGATATTTACCACTCGCTTTTCGGTGAAGGAAACATCGTGAGGAAACCACCTAAGCCCAATAAGGCCTAGTTTCCCCTCTGGGTTGGAAGGTCAGATGGCAGTCGCTTGCGTAAAAACTAGTGCCTACGCCACATCTTGGGATTTAGGTAGCCGACCCCGATTGAGAATTCATTCTCAAAAAATGGGACAAAGGCTAGGAGGATGATGATAAAAATATGTGTTGAAATTTGTAATAGTCTCCCCAGTTGGCATCCTGCTTAAAATATAATGAAATCCGCTATCTCTATACTCAGCAGGTAGTAACGCTAAAGCAGCACATCTTGCGACGTGTCTTCTCTGCACTCTAACCTTGATCTTAATTTTTCGGGCTCTCCTCCAAAGACTTCTGTTAAAGTGATAATAACAACCACCACGTATAATAACGTCTGGAAGCGTGTTTCTTAACGCTGTTATTGCCGAAGCTTCAAAATCAATCAATCAATTTTGTGTGATTCCACTCTGGTAGTTGAGACTTTATAAGATTAAATAAAATCTCATACGTTTTAACATCCTTGCTATTAATGGAATTTTTGTTCTATCGCAATATTTCATTTTTAGCCATATTAGGTGTTCATTCCTCTTGGTGCAACTTTTGTATCACAATTTTGTTGTTTTTATCCAACGTTAAATTTCCCTTGCAACTACTGCTGCAGCAAAGCCAAAATGTATTATCGTCCGAATAATAATGGTATTGGTGGAATATAATGGTATTGGCGTCCATTATGTAGTAACATTTGTTTGTAGTAACACCAATGTCAGTTTTTAGTAAACTTTATAAAGAATAATAAACCATGCTTCTATATATTCGTATCAAAAAAATACACCGTAGCAAAATAACATTTCTTGAAAATCTTGTAAAAAAAAACCTCATAAACGTATTCAAACATAATTAACAATTATAATTATCAGTCATCACTGATGACAGTGACAATTGTACTTACCAGTCAGAGTATATTTATCTTCAAGAAGTTTTAATACAAAAAAAAAACTCAAGTTAAATTCAAACGGATATATTATACAACCAGCAAAATCAGGTCGTATAAACATCATTACAACGTATCTGCGTGACCATTTAGTCGTGGCATATAGTCGTATAACAGTCGAGTCCTAGTTTATACGACGGGGTTTGGGCACAATTATAGTGCAATTAAGTCGAGTAAAAGTCAACCGAAACAGGGCTTATAGAACAGGTATGTTGTGTAGGAGTGATATAACAGTCGCGCTATTTCTGATTTTGCATCATAGTGGTCTCTTTCACGACGATTATTCGACTTAATAGCCGACTTACTGTTATTCGAATAAATCACTAAGCGATTATTTGGTTCTATAGCGGAGTTGGGGCAGCCTTTATACGACTTTTTCAATTTATGGAACTCATAAAGAAGAAAGCTTAAAGAATTTATCAAGAAAATATAATGTCGAGGAAACTAAAGTGTAGTTTTCCTAAGACTAGTTAAATATTCGAAATTTGTGCCATGGTGTGTGTATAGAAATAGTACTGGGCAGTGGGGAGTTACCTGCAAATTTATTTTAGTGACAAATCATATACTAATTGGTATATAAATTTTTAATGCCCCTTCGTGATTTTGAGTTTTAAGTGATAATTTATGTAAAAAAAAATCCGCCCAAATAAATTGATCAGCAAGCGCCATTAAGCCCCTCGTTTCACTTACACAACCAGTATGCGACATACAGTCTTGTTCGGATAACAACTTATATTACTCGACTAGTTACCTCCATATGAGTATTATTTCACCAGGGATCGAACCTGGACTCACTGTGTTCACAGGGAGAGCTTCATTCGAGGACTATACCATCAGGAATCGAACCGGAGCTCACCATCTTCACAGGCAGAGTTTCATCCGAGTACTAAACCACCAGGGATTGAATCTGAGCTCACTGACTTCACAGCCGAAGGTTCATCCGACTACCATACTACTAGAAACACAACACAGTTCACAAGCAGAGATTCATTCACCCGAACCATTGTACCCGAATATAGAAATAAATTTGATGATGAAGGCAGTGTTTTCAAACACTGTAAAGTACTGTCAATCTTTAATAAATTAAATATGTTACTAGTTCTCGAGGACTACGACAAAATAAAACTGTTAAAAACTAGATGTAGAATGAAACAATTACGTAATTTAACATATCAACCTAGGTATATTTTGCCTAACTATGTAAATGTATATGGTAAAAGGACGTGGGAATACATGCTGCCTAAAATATTAAATGATTTGCCCGAAGACATACATGTGACCATACTTAATGGTAAAAAAACGTGTAAGAACACCTCGATGTGTGATTGCTGGTGTGGTATGATTATATAATTACTTATCTGTGCAATGTTGTAAGCGGTGCGAAACATTCGCGTCACGTCTAAACCTCCAACAGGTTTCTGTAACGCGTCTTAATTTATATATTATTTGTGATTAATTAACTTAAATAAATAAAAAAAAAAAAAAAATCAAGAGCAGAACTTCATCTAAATATCGTGCCACAGAAATCGAATCCGAGACCAATGTTGCTCCGTAGACGTATTTCCATGAACTTACCATGTTAACAGTCGGAAGATTTTTTTTTTTTTTTTACTTTCAAAGAATTCAATGACAGTGGATTTTTCAACGTTGTCAAAATATCAATGACGTGTGTTTTTTAAATGTATTTCACAATGATTTTCGATGTTTTTTTAATGCTGTGGCTAGACTGACGTGTAAAAACCACATTTTGAAAGAAGGTAGCGTGATCTACTCTGCACCAGATGTCACTGCTGCGCCAGCGATATCAGTCTCTTAAAACTATCAAACTGCAGAATATGCGCATCATTTTATATATCTTGTATTCCTACAAACGAGTAGATTTATGCACGTATTCCATTCCTTAACATAATTAATGTATACTTATATACATGTATGTAGATATAAATATATATGTTCATGTTTAGTCCTTCTTGTAGAAAAACAAGTGGCTACGCTAATGGCTCTATACCCGACCAATTAGGTCTAGTAATAGCCGAAGGAAGTTCAGTTGTAGTAACTTGTATAACGTCTATCAAATATAATAATTATTCTATCATTTTGTTTTTTAATAAATAGGTTGTCTGGAAGAGATCACTCAGCGATAAGACGACCAGCGATGTCTACCGTTGTTTAATTTAAGGTTTATTTTGTATTATTGCTCTTGTTGATGTGCAATAAAGATATGTTGCATTGTATTGTAAGTACACAGAGCAGTACTAATGACATCTAGTGGGCAATAGAAGGATTGTAATTTGAGTAAACTTGAAAAATAACTATAATTACACTCCTACACGCATAGTATGAGGATTATTCCTTGTAATAAATAGGTATCATTATTACTACAAGCTTAAAATACGATATCGCCAATTTAAAATATTTTTAGCGTTGTATTACTACACTGTCGCTACTATCTATATGGAACTGGTTATAATGTATGCATTTTTTAGTTCCAATTTTTGCCACATCTTAACTACAAACACGAATATCTCAGATCTGCAATGGAATCCAGCTTGTTGTCCATACTAAAAAAATAAGCTGATGTTAATACCTATCTAATAACTTAACTGTCATCTCTGTTGGTTCTTGGTCCAACATCCATACAAATTTGCCCATGGTCCTTTGAAATTTTGTCAAATTGATCTATGGGATTCGATAATGGCGCATGGATGCAAGCGCTGGTTGGACCATTGCGTAGTAACTGAGTCAGCGCGCCGCGCGCGCGGTACTTAATGTCTCAGTGTTACATGACGTTTATTGGTCTGATCATTATCCTTTGTTTGATGAATGCGATTGTAATTTAATTAAACCTAAAGTTTGTATTCCGCAATTTACTCACAGTAAAGTAATTTGGGGTGAAAGAGACACCGTACAAATTGATAATTTTAGTAATTATTGTAACTCAAAATTTAAAGATGTGAACTTTCCGACTGAGTTACACGACTGTGCTGATAAAATGTGTTCCAATAGTATGCAAACAGGTGTTTAAAGATATGTACTTAAACATTATATCCATTTTAAAGGAGGGTGCAGAACTTAGTCACAGTAATACCAGTCATAAAAACACAGGCATGTAACACGTTGGAATAGGTATGTCAGTGACTCTCACCGCGAGGCTCGATTTTGGTATTTATGGTGGCTTTCCTATGGTAAACCGGCATATGGGTTTGTCCATGACAGAATGCATGAATCAAAAAAGGTGTTCAAATCGAAACTCAAATACTGCCAAGAGCACGAACTGGATATTAAAATGAATATTTTAGCTAAAAACCATTCGGACAGGGTTTTTTTTTTTTGGAAAAACACCAACAAGTTTAGCATACAATCGAGTCTCCCCGTGAGCGTGGCTGGCATACACGAACCGCACGCTATTGCAAACGCTTTTAAGGATTATTTTACAGTTACTTCACCGTTAGCCCAGTCAAGGGAGACGCTCGATGCTGTGGATCAACCCGAGCCCCCTATCAGATAGGAGACTAAACAAGTGGCTTTAAAGATTAAAAACATTGATCTGAGTTTAAGCACTTTGAAGCATTAGCACCCAAGTCTAGGTAACTGCGGATACTCTGTGGAATCATCGTTTAAATTTAAAGCTCCTATAACAGACAACATCCTGTATATATGTAACGAAAATAATTAACATATTCATCATCATCAGCCTATATACGTCCCATGAACCCAGGGACTCAACCAGGGAAAACGATAGGAGGATCATCAGATTTCGGGCTAGAACAATGTGTTTAAAAAAATTATAAGAAAAATGTACCTATTTGTTTGTTACTAGTGATGTTAGAATTTACGGTAGCAATTAAGACAAATAATATATATTAGTATGTAGCGGGATTTAGAACTGGGAAAAATATTTCCCACTGTGTAGCCAGTTACAAACCAGTTACCAGTTGAGACAAACAATTCTCTATACGTAGCTGGATTTCCAACTGGGAAAAATATTTCCCACTGTGTAGCCAGTTACAAACCAGTTACAAGTTGAGACAAACAATTCTTCCTTCGTAACTGGGTTCCAAGTGGTAAAAAATATTCCCATTTCGTAGCTGGTTACAAAACTCAGTTACGTAGTGGGACGAAGGGAATTTAATATGCACAATGAAGACCTAATAACGATTAATGATCATATATACATAAGCTTGTACTTTCACTGCACAACGTAATATTAAAAACAATGCGTTTAATGATGCTCCTTTTTTTAGCAAATAAATTTTAAAAATTACTCCTTAAACATTATTTAATTTCGACTTAAACACAACACTAGTCAACACGTAAAAAAACATAATCTGATAAATTGGCATGTGAAAACAAACCCATCATCACTAACACACTTCAATAAAATACACTACTTCTAAATATACCAAGTATAGCGTAGAAATAGGTAAAAAACTTACCATTTCAAACGCCTCCTTCTACGGTTTGGTACAATTTCAAGCATAATAATCCATGTAAGTATTCAGATCGCTTTTTAGATACGTATGTACATATATGTTAACAGACCATCTTGAAGAAATATCGCTGTTGAATAATAACCCAGTTTACATGCCGACCGAATCTTTATGGGCTCTTAATTCTGCTAATGCGCTACAAACACGAATCGAAACACCGAACGTGTCTCGTTTCCTAATGAGAAATCAAATGGCAGATACAAAGAAGTAAAAATGCTGCATAGCGGCAAATTTACCAACGGCGGGGACTATAATTACGGAGATTCCTATTTGAAATACGAATCGTTAACTTTATACTTTAACATCGTTAGTTTACTCTCAGTTTTTGCAACAGGATGTCGACTTCCTTATGACAACATTTATAACAGTTGAATAGTTATAGATCTAAAGTGAGGGTAGCTATTATCTACCGCCACTTCCTGTGACTGTACAGGAACACAGATCCCTCTGACTGCATAATGAACATTTAGATCTATCGATATATTAGTGACGCGATAAATGCATAGGTCGCTTGAGCTTTTGTTAAAGAAACCTCAGAGACAGATTGATTGGTGGTATAATAAGGTATGATCTTTGCCTACCTAAACTCATTAAGGTGTATTTCTTTAAATTATGTTCGCGAAGATTAGTTCAAAAACTACCTGTGCTTCCTTGGCGCTGTCTTTAAAGCAGAGCGTGAGCAGGTGGACATGCGTGGCCTTCTCGCGATGCACGGAGCGGGCATCAATCGCCTGCGCTAGGTACTTGTTGACGCGGTTGGTCGGCTGGTGGTACACAGACGAGTGACGCTTTTTCAACGGCCGCTTGAACTTCTCCGTCACTTTATTCTGTGAAAACATTCAAGTTCAACGCGACCGACTTGACTAGGTTCATTTACATCCTGAACACAGATCGGAACGTGACGATGCGGCGTGAACGGGTTGGGATCTGCAAACATTCAAACGTCACTAGGGAAGATGGTGTGAGCCGGGGTACACATGAGGTCCACCACATGCCGACAAGATGCTTCATTCTAATTTTTCCAACTGACCTTTGAATGAAAAAGTTCCGGACTCCGAAGCAGCATCACATCATTAGAATACAAGTGAATATATTTACAGACAGAATATAGTTTATATAGATTTAGTCAATGGCGGGGGATACTCAGAACATAGAGAGAATTTTGAAACCAGTTGTAAAAGTTACAGCCAGATTGGATATGACGGTATCCTTACGACTAAGATTAAATATTTTGCGTTTTATAGTTTCCCATGATAGATAATAATAGTATGAAACACAAAGTAAAATACACTAAAAATACATTAATAATGCCCCCTAGGGGCATCACTCCATGCAATTTAGTCGACAGTTAGGAATCATGCCATGCTCTAGTGCTCGGGTGACTACGTAGTCGGGGCAGCGAGTGAAACACAGTTCAGTGCGCTTGGTTTTATTCTCGAACAAAACTGAACATAAAACTATCTGAAATACACATAATTTGACAATTTTGAAAGAAAATAGGCCCAATAGGAATGGTGAATAGTGAATGATTTTGAGTGCTCACGTATTTAATATCCTTTCCCCTCATCGACTATCTAGTACAGTGCGAACTTCGTGTTCCAAACAGGTGTAACCACATTACTTAAGGTTAATATCGAGATTTTTGGAAATTGAGTGCTCGTCGCCCAGTGGAGGTGTGACACAACGGTACACAAACACAACAGTGGCTTACTGTCCCCGCGAGTATCTGTTGTGGAACTAATGTCCAAGGGCGGAACATCTGAAAAACAACGAGCAGACGTACCAGGTTAGTTGCTGGTATATCCAGACTTTTATTACAAATACACTAAGATACCCATATCTCGTACTTAATGCATTTTGAATGATGAAATTTAGAAATTAAATTTTGATTGTCTTGGGCCAATTTGTTTAATTTGTAAGTAAAATTGTTGTTCACTGGAACCGAATAAGTAAGACACACACGTGAAAGCTTGAACACACCAGCAACTAAATAGGTACACGAAGGGAAGTAACGGAACATCTGTGCTGTGCTGACACTTAGAAAAAGAAATCGGTGACATTTCTAACCTGACATTTTCTGAATTTCAGGTGCACTTGAGGAACTAAGTGAAGAGGGGTACAAAGCTCAAACAGTTCCAGAACATCTATCCGGAGCATCACTGCTCGCCGTCGGATTTTCAAAGCATGTTTTATTTCAATGCAAAGCCAAACTTATCATAAATTAGATATGCTCATAAATATTCCGCGGCACGGACATCTGCAGGACTCTCTCAAAAAAGCTGTGCGAACGTTTAAATCGGTAAAGCAGCGTATACGTATCGAAATCCATCAGTCCATCTAACTACTTGGAAACCATAAAGCGAGGTTATGATTCGACACACACAAGTCGCTATTCAGCTCTCGTTATGCGCATAATTATCCGTAAGCGGGAAAATCATAAAACGCGGCGGAAATAGCATATGGTCTTATATAACGCCTAAGCTATACCTATATCGCGAACCATATTCTAAATCAGCCCTAGGTGCAAGAGCGGAACGCACACACAAGGATCGGCAAACATAACCTTTGCGTGTCGTGCGCTCCGTGCGATGTATGCAATGTTCGCGAGCTTATCTGCGCTATTTTAGACACAACGTAAGATAATCGATAATGTGTAACTTTCTGTACCAATCAGATTGAGTAAACTAAGTTGTAAGTTTTCGATAGCACGGACAAGCTCGACAGTGTAATGGATGAGGCCGTGTGGACCGTGGGGTGCGTGCGCAGGGCTTGGTGCATGACGGCGTCGAAGGTCTGGTGCGAGGGGTCCGCGGGCTCCCGCGGCGCGCTCACGTCTTCCGCGCGCATCGCCGCCAGCCGCAGCGCCTCGGCCGAGCCCGGCTCCGCGTGCAGCGCCCGCCGCAGGTCCAGCACCTGCCAGATCAACCCGATGCAACAACCGCTCCAACCCGCCGCCCCGCGCCCGAGCGACCCGGCGGGTCGCGTTTGGATAATGTGCGGGTTAACTCTCATTCGGTAGCCGAGCATTTGTTATTTTTGCATCAAATGCAACATATTTACAGTTTTGCACTGGACCACACATTATACAAAACAATGTCAAAAGCTTCGAGACAACGTCGCTGACAACATCGAAATAGTTGTTGAGTATGGCTTCAGAGTAGCTCCAAGCTTTAGTTCGATAAGCCGCCCTTAGCCTTTGGCACGCTTTACACCTATACCTACATGAGAGAAAGAGCATTCCGACCTTCTTCCCTACAGATAACGTTGATTTAAGTACAAGCAGCTACTTATAATGAGTTTCTTTGACACTACATGATGAGCGCTGTTCTTGAGTTCCAGTAAATTATTGTATGATTTCTAACTAAAATTCACGAAAGCCAACTGGAAACTCATAATATTTTTACAGTAATTACTGAATGCGTCAAAAGCATAGTGCATAAACTACCGAGTGTTCAATTATTTAAAATTACCGACAAAAGCTACGTAAAACTTAACTCTCAGTCTACAAATAGGGAAGTTATGTGATGCTCTTTCTACCACACTGAATGGACATCAATGTGAAGGTAATAGGTTCCGTGACAGTCGTGATGAACCCAAAACTCTAAAACCACAACATCCAAAACAATTTAATTGGATTATATTGCAAGTAAGTAGATTGATATAAATTAAAAAAGGATTTAAAATTAAGTATTTGTTTTGTTAAATATTAGCGCTTTATAATCCGTTTACGTTACTTTATTTACGGGAGATAATTGCGGAAACCGAAAATATTTAAAATATCTTGTAATCAATAAAATACATACGCTTCAAACGATTGAAGTTAATGGTTCATTGGAAACGGGTGTAAATGGGTGTACGTTGAAGTGTGGTTCGATCAATATCTTTGATATCGATTTTCATGACTTCACATGGGACCCACCACCTGATATATAAGTAATAGTACTCATTATACATCTAGCACTCTATAGATAATTTTATTAAATTTATTGAAATCGCTAAATATATATGAGAATCAAAGGGCTGTAAAATAGTATTTAAGAAACAAAGACAACTTACCTTTTAAGATTCAGAAGCAAATCTCCGAAGTGAGAAATTAAATCACTCGATTGAAACTTTCTGAAGGATAAGAAAAGCCGCGGGCAACGGCCTCGTACTGTTTAGCCATGTCCGGTAAAGTGCAGTCGAAATATTTAAACGTCAAGTGCGAAAAAGTATCACGAATATTTTTACCAAGTTTTTCTACCGTCAAGAGTAGACATGGGCGTATTCAAATGTTAAAGCACGGTGGTCAGAAAAACTTGGCTATGTAGATAGTTGGCGTGTTTGAGTAAGAAATACCTTCCTAGCCGCGTTGGCCTTGAGCTCCTGAGGCGACGCGGCCATGTTGCTGAATGGGACATCCACGTTGAACTTGATGGAGTGCAACAACTGAACTACGACGTTGGACACGTTCTTGAAGGATAGCTTGCGTCGCGACGCCGACCCGAGCCCCACTCCCGAAGACAAACACATCTGGAAACCGACAGAATGTTTCCTTACTTCTAACACATTACACCGATTTACATCTATGTACAGCTTCCACTTGTTACGAAGCTACAGAGGCAACATCCAGACAGCGGGGCGGTTCAACATTCCGGAACACGTTTACATGAAGGTGGACTCTCGAAAGGACCATGCAGACAATGACATTTATAAGTCTATATTACAAGTTTTTGTGGAATTCTGCTGTCGCTTAGGTGATCAGCAGTTAGTGGAATATTATAGTTTTAAAACAGGCATATTTCCAACTGCCACGTTCTTTTAGTGAAAGAAATCTGATAGCACAAAATATGCAGCTGGAGAGAACGCTGAACTAACTTTTCTCCGTCTCGGTGGTGGGATGATGAAGTAGGTCTGTATGGAGTGGTCGCGCAGGTAGGCGTTCCGCGTGGCGCCGTGTCCAGGCTCCACCTCGTAGGCGCCACCCAGGCACTCCAGTGTGGCTTGAGTCACGTGAACTCGACTAAAACGAAATAAGCACTCTTAAGTCGAAATATTTATATTTAATAGGACATTTTACAAGAAATTATAATCCACATATGCTCATTTCCATATTCATATCTAGAGCTGTATGTTGAGTAACTATGTCGTATGTATCATATCATTTATTTATTCATTTATTGGTATCCAGGATAACAAAAGCCGTAAATTATTATATTGACATTAAATAGTCTACATATATTTATTATTTTAAACTTTATTGCACAAAACAAGTCAGTACAAATGGCGGACTTAATGCCAAATGGCATTCTCTACCAGTCAACCACAGGGCCAAACAGAGATACTAGAAGTGGGTGCAAATTAAATCTGATGGTACAGAGAGGATCTAGAGTACAAGTAAATATAATATATAATGGAACAGTCATCCATTAATTACAGAAAATACAGAAATACCTACTGAGATATCTAGATTATAACAAATTGAGATAAAATTATGAAAATGTTCTAACCACACAATTTTACAACTTTAAATCTAAATATATAAAAGAAGAAACTGACTGACTGACTGACTGACATATCAACGCACAGCCCAAACCGCTGGTTCTAGAGAGTTCAAATTTGGCACGTAGGTTCCTTATAAGGTGCAAGGGTGCACTAAGAAAGGATTTTTCAAAACTCACCCCCTAAAGGGGTGAAATGGGGTTCCAAAGTTTGTATGGGGAAACAAGATTAGTTAGACTATTTTACTCGAAACTACACAGGAGTATTTCTAACGATAAATGAGTAAACACGTGTTTCAGGTTTTTTGAAAATTCAACCCCTAAAAGGGAGAAATGTGGTGACAAAGTCTGAAAATCAGCATGGGTATTGTTTTTATGGTTTATCGGGTCGCTGATTACGAAAACCGCAACGATTTTAAAATCCAATGTGGCGGGCGTGAGTTACCATCTCCCCTGTTGGGGTGAAATGGGGTTGAAATGTCTAAATACTAAACCGCTGGTTCTAGAGGGTTCAAATTTGGCAGGTAGGTTGCTTATAAGGTTTAAGGGTGCACTAAGAAATGATTTCTCAAAACTCACCCCCTAAAGGGGTGAAATGGGGTTCCAAAGTTTGTATGGGGAAACAAGATTAGTTATACTATTTTATTCGAAACTTCACAGGAATATTTCTAATGATGAATGAGTAAACACGTGTTTCAGGTTTTTTGAAAATTCAACCCCTTAAAGGGAGAAATGTGGTGACAAAGTCTGAAAACCAACATGGGTATTGTTTTTATGGTTTATCGGATCGCTGATTACGAAAACCACAACGATTTTAAAATCCAACGTGGCGGACGTGAGTTACCATCTCCCCTGTTGGGGTGAAATGGGGTTGAAATGTCTAAATACTAAACCGCTGGTTCTAAAGTGTTCAAATTTGGCACCTAGGTTTTTTATAAGGTGTAGGGGTGCACAAAGAAAGGATTTTTCAAAACTCACTTCCTAAAGGGGTGAAATGTGGTTCCAAAGTTTGTATGGGGAAACAAGATTAGCTAGACTATTTTATTGGAAACTTGAAAGGAGTATTTCTTACAATAAATAAGTAAACACGTGTTTTAGGTTTTTTGAAAATTCAACCCCTAAAAGGGAGAAATGTGGTGACAAAGTCTGAAAACCAACATGGGTATTGTTTTTATGGTTTATCGGGTCGCTGATTACAAAAACCGCAACGATTTTAAAATCCAACGTGGCGGACGCGAGTTACCATCTCCCCTGTTGGGGTGAAATGGGGTTGAAATGTCTAAATACTAAACCGCTGGTTCTAAAGAGTTCAAATTTGGCACGTAGGTTCCTTATAAAGTCTAGGGGTGCAATAAAAGAAGCATTTGTTAAAAGTCACCCCCCAAAGGGGTGAAATGGGGGTCGTAAGTTTGTATGGGGAAAAAAGATTAGTTAGACTATTTTATTCAAATCTTCCAAGGAGTATTTCTAACGATAAATGAGTAAGCACGTGTTTCATGTTTTTTGAGAATTCAACCCCTAAAGGAGGAGAATATGGTGACACAAGTCTGAAAATTAACAAGGGTAATGGTTCTATGGTTTATCGGGTCGCTGATTACCAAAACAACAACGATTTTAAAAACAAACGTGTTGGACGTGAAATACCGTCTCGCCTGTTGGGGTGCGATGGGGTTGAAATGACTAAATATGAGTATGGGTGTAATTTTTATGGTTTCTTGGGACGTTAATTACAAAATGCCACCGATTTTGAAATTTTATATTGTGGACATGAAAATTCTTGATGCATTTGCGCCAAATTGCAATTTAATCGGTCCAGTAGTTTTGCAGCAAATCGGTTGTAACAGACGGACTGACAGACAGCTACACGTGATCCTATAAGGGGGTTATATTTTTGCGTTTGAGGTATGGATAGAGACCCGCGTTATCCTAATAGATAAAAAAATAGTATTTGTTGGCATCTCGATCGTCGTCAATCGGTACCTATAGGCGGGCGGCGCGTTGAGACGGGAAGAGTAATGATCGGGAAACTTCCTGCATACGTAATAAATACATTCAAGCTTTTCAATAATTATGTTAAGTCAAGAATTCTGAATTACGTTTATCTGGCTCAGAATAATACATTTTTCATTCATCAACGACGAGAACCTCAATATCTTACAATAGAACATGACGTAACTTAGAACATGGCTTAGAATCATTAAACCAATCTCGAATATCCCAAGTCGATAAGCGGAGGCTCGGGACATTATAAAAGCTTTATACAAATAAAATGCACACATATCCCGGTGTCTTAGCTTCACTTCGAGTTATGAATTATGAAGTGAACTTTATAGTAAAAGCTGAGATCGCTTGATTTGAGTGCTTGAGTTTTCGGGTTGATTTGTTAAAGTGGAGTTGTGATAACATAAAAAGTATTTCCCAGTGATATTAGATAAGCGAAGGTCTGTGTATGTTTGTAACTTCTTCACGCTAAAACGGCTGGACGGATATGCATGAGGGAAATGCAGATTGCAGATTATACCCTAACTTAACAAATAGCCTACTTTTAATCCTGAAAAAAAGAGCATTTGTTCCCGTAGGATGATGTATATTATAAAGGCACGCGGGCGAAGCCGCGGGTTAATGCTAGTAATGATATAGAAGGCATGACCTACAATTACCTTCATTCCCTTCCAAACAAAATGGATAGGTAGGTATTGCGAGTTATGGAAAACATAAATGTACCCACCGACATGAGTGTTTTCCACACCTACAGTGCAAACAATTTCCATTATCCTTCGTATCCTTCATATATTTTGTCTTTCATCAGAACCCCATAAAAAGCCAAGCCTGGCTAAGCCATTGATTTATCACTCCAATTAACTGGAAAACTACATCGTTGGCATTATATAAAACCTACATATACGCAGGTGAAAGATAGTAGAGTGATGTTACATCGATACTATAATTAACGTCGCTTGTATGGGGTGGAAGTAATAGCTTATGGTAATCGTTTTCGGATTTCCAGGACGAGTTAGTAATCATCCAGCACATATCTATTATCATTGAACATACTTATAACCATTGTTGGTTGAGAAAATCGTTGAAGGCGTGCCCCTGAGTATGTAACGCAGCAATTCATACTTAAGACTGCCTGTCCACTAAAGAGAAAATGAACCAATCAGGCTGCATCTTTGTGAACCCCACAAGAAGTTCATTTAAATCAAAGAAATGTGATTGGTACATGTTACACAGCTCGGCTCCGCTCTGCTCCGCTCCAGTAGACAGGCAGCCTTAAGGGGCTCCCTACAGAAATCAGCCAATTTGATGATTTTTACATCGTATCTAGTTTGTGGATTATAGAGTTATAATGTCCTATTTAATATATATTGTAGTATGGTCTATGCTTAACACTTTGTAGTGACCCGAATTTTGATTTCACGACTGTGTATTTTATAAAAAAATATTCGGTGAAGGACCAAAAATACACTAATCTCGTTTCTACTTTTATCCCCGGTGTATATGTAGAAACTATCTTACATTTTATTGATCTAAACCATATTCCCCAAAATTTGTTGTGAAGCTTTTTCTATTTTTCTCAATACTTTTCGAGAAAAACGCAAAAAACCGTTTCCACAACTTTTTCCCCGAAAAAATCGTAAACTTTGACGGCCTGTATCTCAAAGTCAGTGACATGTGAAAGGTACTTGATACGGTATTTTGTTGTGGAAAAACTATGTTATTATGATTAGCTATTTATAATATGGGAAAATCTATCGCAACAGATCGAAGGTCATTGAGAGCGGGGAGCCCTTAAGCCTTTGACAACACGTTTGACGCTGTGGTAGTACAGACCTACTGAGCCTGCGGTCCTGGATAGGAAACCTGGCAAGCGCCATATTTGTGTAGTGAGCTCGATATACATATTATATCCTGTCCTGGGTCATTGATGTATGTACGTATTAAGTATATTTTAATTTATATAAATTTGTATATCGCCGTCTAGTACTCATAACACAAGCCTAGAGCTTACTTTGTGTTTAGGCCGATTTGTGTGACGTTGTCGGATATAAAAAAAGCAGCCATATTTTCTAATCCGATCCTATTTTTTTAAATGGCCAGTCACATCCAACCCAGTATTAATTATTTAGACGGATATTTAGTCTTATTGCAACACAAAAGAAACGATTCCACTGTCGCGTACGTCTATTTACAAAGAAACGAACATTCAAAGTCTGTCACAAAGGGGACTTTGTCTCGATCTACATTAAAAGGAGAGTTAAAACATACAGTAATCTTTTTGCGATGGATGTATCTCCGACTCGAATAAGAGTCAGATAATGACTCAAGCAAAAACTCGTTGAACTGCAGACGCTCAGCTGATTATTGCCCCGAGAGGATTTCACTCTTGACGAGCCAATTTTTCCTTACTCAGTCTTTGTTATTAAAATATATTCTGATTCATGACCGATTTTATATCGTTATGGCGAGTGATCGATTCTGCTTTATTTACATTGTGGCATACATCTGGATAATTTTATTTCGTTGTGGGCAGATAACAAAATGTATCAATAAAACCTGTATTATAAACACAACTCAAGTGCAAGGGCTTCTAATTACATAAATCCCAGATCTCGTCACTATATGGCGTTGCTCTATTCGTTGTAATAGGTATGATATTTTATTTTTTATTGAGATGGATGAGCTCTTCGTATTTTGATAGAGAAATTCTAGTTATATCATTCAAATACAAAAGGTGCCGTCAATATAGCAATACATTCAGATATTTTGTGCCATATCTCCATGGCGAGATAAAACCAGGCAGTTCTAAATAGGGGATATGGCGACAACGCTTCGTCGGATTAGAACCGAGTTTAAGCTACACTGTAAGCGAGTATCCACCGGTGAAATACTTGTAGCTGGAAGTTTCCAATTTGAACCAAAATCTATTTGGTACCATATTGATTAAGTTACAACGTTATATCATGGGTCGTATCATTTTGTACATATATCGTTCGTCCTGTTTCTACATGAAAGGTCTAACATTAATGTTGCTTCGTGTGTAGGTAATCTTGCGTATTAAAATATATATTCAGGTAGGAGCGGCGTTTCTATCGTTAAAGTTTTAGTAGTACTTAAATGGTAAAAGGAAATGTACTGGAGTAGCTTTTATGGGAATATTATAGGCGATAGTTTCAGATTATTTTGTTTTGATGAGGAAAGTTAATAACAGTAATTCAAATAAAGTTACATAATATAACTTTATCACACTCAGTGTGGCCATACCCGGGTTCGCCGCCCGCCTCCATGTTGTTGGCGAGCGTGACGTCGTTGGACCACACGTCGTACTGCCATTTGCGCAGCCCCAGCACGCCGCATAACACGCGGCCGGTGTGGATGCCCACGCGCATGTTCAGCTGCACATCAGTCGCTTCTACCACAGACCTGAAACAACGATAACATATATTTTCTATAAAAATAAACGTATTAAGAACGGAATTCCAGCAACCCGCAGTCCCGCACGAGATGCACAATAATATAATAAAAATATGTTTTGTTCTCAGTTGATGTGCAGAATTCAACACTATACACAGTTCTCTTTGATAAAAAATCGCATGCTGTTTATATACGTGCGCGCCGCTACAAGTGGCTACGATACGATCGCGGTCGTGTGGTTGAATAAATGTGTAATAAAACGATTCGCCATCAACCGGTGCCAGTGGATTCTGTACGCAGTGCGATGCACGCTGCGGTCGTAAACAAAGCTCATGACTAAGAATCGTCGATCGATGTGTTGGCCCTATCCTGTGGACGGATAGGATCGACACATGGTGAGCACTCGATTGCTATCGACGTCAGTAACGGTTGTGTGGACCTACGTATACACGGTAGAGTTCTAATAAATACCTCAATACGATTAACAAACATGCAATAGTCAGTCAAGAAACTAAGGGTAACCTGCCGAGAAAAGAATATATCTTCCCATATTTATATTGCATCTAGGAACATCAATAAGTTATAGCTGTCATGTTAAACCAAAGATGGGTTTCAATTCCGATAACGCGATATAGGTACACGTCACTGAATATAATAAACAACGGAGAAATCCAAGGAATTATCTCGGCCAATTAGATTTAGCCAAGCTTTACATGAGAATGGCAAACTATTTCAGGATTACATATCGTAGGTAAGTCTGAATTTTTGTTTCCCATCTGTAACGTTTCGCCAAATTTTAATTTGTCCGAAAGCCATTTTTTCCAAAACTGTTCATATTTCAGAATAATCATAAAACAAACCTAACCTAATGGGTTCTTTAAAATTATGTTAATTAAACCCTAGAAATATTATGGGTTTCAGGAAAACAAATATTTCGTACAAATGAAAATTTCGTGAAGCGTCACAGATGGGAAACAATGTTGCGGAGTTCTTCTTTTATAACAAATCAAATCATACTAGTTATACTCGTGCATTGTGCATAAACGAACACTAGGTACAATAAACAGGTCGAAGTCACAAACAAGTTAAAGAAAATCTAAAAATTAAAGTCTTTGTATCCAATCGAAGTTTTCCTAGAGAATCGTTTACTCCGGCTAGTTTGCGAGACGTTTACGTCTGAAACGTAACAAACATTGGATAAAGGAAGACAGATGTTCAAATGGATTGCGCTGCATCTATTACTTAACCGATTACGCGTGAAAAACAAGAATTCGACCAAGGAATCGCAAGTAAAACAAACTGGCTATCATCTGGCGAATTTCCTGCGTATAAATCAGGGCATTTCAAACAGAATGCTGGTCTGTAATTCCTCAGGTCGAACGGTATCGCCGCGAGACTAATTGCTTGAATTCTGGAAATGCCGAATTGGATGGATGCACAGCTTATCACTTTGTAAACCAATAACGGAACCTTTTGTTTAATGTACCTAAGAATAATTATCAAAATTTATATTTATATGTCGAAGAATAAAAAATAAAGTAAGTATAAATACAAGGTACGATAGGCTATAGGTATAAAAGAAGCACTTCCAATTGAATTTCGCGACTGTGGCCATGACCGATCGAAGGCACTTAACGTCTGACATAATTCGAAAAGGCAGAAGCCTCATAAAATTATGTGCTTATTATTATGATTTCGATATAAAGTGCGCAGATACCGTACCCACTGTTTATAATTCACTATGATCATAACATTACCGTTTAGCTTGGAATCAATTACTTTATCGATTATCGTTTTTCAAAGCTTAAAAAGTATTAACAAATTTATTACGGATCGAGTCGTTTTTATTGAGTAAAGCGTAGTCATCGCGCCTAATGGACGGAGCTTCATAATCCCGACAGAAGGAAATAATTTATTTTATATTTTGTAGTCTCTCTAAAACCGAAACTTTTTGATGTCGAAAAATCGATTAGCGTTTACTAAATTACTCCATGTTTATTTTCACTTAATCTAATAACTTCCCTTTTTATATCGCAAGGTAATTTTAACAACTTCCTGGTGTAATGGTGGGCCTATTAATACACCTCATCATCATCATCATCTCAGCCATAGGACGTCCACTGCTGAACATAGGCCTCTCCTTTGGACTTCCATATATACCGGTTGGAAGCGACCTGCATCCAGCGCCTTCCGGCGACCTTTATAAGGTCATCTGTCCATCTTGTAGGTGGACGTCCTACGCTGCGCTTGCTAGTCCGAGGTCTCCACTCGAGCACTTTACGGCCCCATCGGCCATCTGCTCTGCGTGCTATGTGGCCTGCCCATTGCCACTTCAACTTGCTAATCCGGTGAGCTATATCGGTCACTTTAGTTCGTCTACGGATTTCCTCATTTCTGATTCGATCACGTAGAGACACCCCGAGCATAGCCCTCTCCATTGCTCGTTGAGCGACTTTGAGCTTTGAGATGAGGCCGATAGTGAAAGACCACGTTTCGGTGCCGTAAGTCATCACTGGTAACACACATTGGTTGAAGACTTTCGTCTTGAGGCACTGAGGTATGTCGGATGAAAAGACATTGCGTAGTTTCCCGAACGCTGCCCAGCCGAGTTGGATTCGGCGGTTGACCTCTTTCTCGAAGTTGGACCTACCTAATTGGACCACTTGTCCTAGGTAGATGTATGAGTCAACAACTTCGAGTACCGAGTTTTCAACAGAGACTGGGATGGGCACAACCTTGGCATTTGACATGAGTTTCGTCTTGTCCATGTTCATTTTTAAGCCCACCCGTTGAGAAACTCGATTGAGGTCATCGAGCATCATGCTGAGTTCCTCCATCGACTTTGCCATGACTACGATGTCGTCGGCAAACCGAAGGTGAGTGATGTATTCGCCATTGATGTTGATGCCAAGTCCTTGCCATTCCAGGAGCTTGAAGGCGTCTTCCATAACGGCCGTAAACAGTTTCGGGGACACAACGTCCCCCTGTCTTACGCCTCTTCTCAATGGAATGGCCTTTGTGCTCTGCTCCTGAACTCGGACCGACATGGTGGCGTTACTATACAAACACTTCAACACTTCAATGTACCGATAGTCAATATGGCATCGCTGAAGTGACTCGAGCACCGCCCATGTTTCCACCGAATCGAAGGCTTTCTCATAGTCCACAAACGCTAAGCATAATGGCAAGTTATACTCTTCAGTCTTCTGTATAACTTGTCGCAGCGTATGTATGTGGTCTATGGTACTATAGCTTCTTCGGAAACCGGCTTGTTCGGGAGGCTGGAAGTCATCAAGTCTATGTTCGAGACGGTTCGTGATGACCCTTGAAAACAACTTATAAACATGGCTTAGAAGCGTGATGGGCCTGTAGTTCTTCAATAGGGTTTTATCACCTTTCTTAAAGAACAGTACTACCTCGCCTCTATTCCATGCTTCAGGCGTTTTGCCCTCGGACAAGACGGAATTAAAGAGCTTCTGGAGGACCTTAAGTACCGGTGTTCCACCCGCTCTCAGAAGCTCTGAGGTGATTCCGTCTTCGCCCGGCGCCTTGTTGTTCTTAAGGTGCTTCAGGGCCATCCTAATCTCGTACAGACTGATGTCCGGGATATCTTCGGTATAATGTCGGGACAGCTTGGCTCTTGGATCGCCTACCAAGCTGTCAACGGGCTTTGCGACTGAAGTGTATAACTGACCATAGAACCTCTCGATCTCGTCTAGAACCTCTGCTTTGGTCGACGCTATGCTGCCATCTTCCCGTTTCAGCTTGGTCAGCTGGCTTTGTCCAATAGACTTGTCCTTTGCGAACACTTTGGAGCCTTTGTTCTGCTCAATGGTCTCTTTAACACGGTTCGTATTAAAGAGCCGCAGATCATGTCGCAAGGACTTCGATATACGTCTATTAAGCTGCCTATATGACCTCGCGTCATCGGGAGACTGCAACTGTAGCGAGCGTCGTCGTCGTAATACACCTATTGCATATTAATTACCAGGTAAACACACCAAATTAAGTTACAGTGTTTACTTATATAATTTATGAATCGTGATAAATTGGCTGCGGTTAATTTTACTGCGTATTTTTACAGCCGACACTGGGTTTACTGGCGACAAATTAAACGAGGTTATAGCGTTTTTACGACCGATTTGATTCATGGAAAGTGCAACATCGGGAAGTCTGTTATTAATTGACACAATGCTTGTCATACAGTAGATTATGTATTTTATATTGTTCGGAAACGATGTGTCGTAAAGTTTTCGAGTAGCTGAGCAATTAAAGTAACATAAATTAATCAAGTCAAGACTCGACGCGCATAATTTTTCATTACCCGACGGCAATTTCGCAGAACCGAATTAAGATCCTCGAGACATCTAGGTTTATTTCCCTTTTACTCGTAGTTACCTAAAAAGTTATTAGCCCGTTACAAAACGAGTAAAATGTCTACAAAACGGAATTTGATGGCATAAGATATATTGATTTGAAGACATCGTTTCAGGAATCGGTAAACGATAAAATTGACGATTGAATTGATTGTGGAAGTGAGCTAATTGGGCATTGTGTTGGAATACAGTAAAAGTAGGTCAACAAGAATGATTAACCTACAAGACTGCTGTATTCCGCTTCACCGGGTCCCTGTCAATAGCAAAGCCAAGCTAACTGAAAGGAAACTCAAGCAAATATGGGTTACCCGGACCGCCGCTAAGTTAATTATAAATTTTAATTTGTGAATTTTCATCATTTGGATATTTCTTTTAAGTTTAGGAGCAACTTCAGAAATATATAATACTTATATCAATCAATCAATCAATCAATAATTTTTATTTCGGATATAACTCCATATTTGGTTAGTAACGATAGTAAACTTAACCTATGTTAGTGTTTATCAATATTTATAACAATAATTATACCGACAGGTTCAGTTGGACGTCCTGTGCAACATATCCCAGTGTTGCAGGAAGGGGCCGTCCAGGCGCGCCGCCACCGTCTGCAGGAGGCTGTTCGGGCTGCCGCGCAGGCGCCTAATCAGAGTGCATTATAGCATAAAAGTCATCCGTGCGCGCGTCGCAAAACATCCCTGATGCACTGCAATGGCGCGGCAGCCCTAACAGCATCCTAAATCCATTATTATACTGGACGCGTAGGGCGCTATAAGCTTTTTGAGTATAGTTGATCCATAAGCTGCAAGTGTAAAATGATTGACAGAACGCCTTAAAAAGGGTAATCTTCACGGCACTAGTACACCTTGCAAACCTACGTATCAACATGTTACTCCTAACTGAGAGCGCCCTACGCTCCCTCTCCAAGTCTTTATTATCGCTTAGACTCTCGGTTACCCAGTGTCCCAGGTACTTGAACTCCTTTACGATTTTAAGAGGTGCACCGTATAGGTAAGCTATACGCGGATAATATTTTTTGCCGGCCTTAAATACCAATAACACGCTCTTGGAAGTGTTGTACCTGAGACCATGAGACTCCGCATAACTTTCACAAACACTGAGCATCTTATTGAGGGCATTGATTGAGGGGCCCAGCAACACCATGTCGTCTGCGTAACTGATGTTGTTTACAAACGTACCGTCCACTGAGCATCCGACCATAGTGTTGCGGAGCTCATCAATCAACCGATTAACGTACAGACTGAAGAGTCTGGGTGACGACAGGCCACCTTGTCTCACGCCGCACTCCAGTCTGTACGAATCGGACAGCGAGTCGGCCCATCTCACAACGTTTTTTTGGTACCGAACAGTGTGCTTGAGACATAGAACTGCTGTCTCCGTAGAGAGTCCGGGCCTGAATCCGAACTGTGCATCGTGAAGAGTCAGATGTTTCCCCAGTTCCCTGTCAAGCACACTGTCTAGCACCTTGGCCACAATCGTAGCCAACGAAATCGGTCTATAATTATTTATATCAGCAGTGTCTCCTGTCCGATTCTTAACTATGGGCACTACCACGGTTCTCATCATATCATCGGGTAGATAGGAATGGCCCACACAGAAAGTGAAGAGCATGGCCAGCACTCTTGGCAAATGCACTCCGGCGTTCAATAGATGTTCTATGCTAGGAGAGTCGTGCCCAGGAGATTTACCGCGCTTCATGCTCTTCACCGCTGCCTCCACTTCCTTCGCCGTGATCCTTATATAAGAGCCATCAGACGGCCGTTCCGTGTATGGCATCTCCCCATCAATATCTGTCCGAGCCTCTATTCTAAAGTGCTTCCTGAAGAGCTCCGCAATTTGATGAGACTCGCTGATACCCTCCACGCTCACAGGAAGACTCGACTTGGGACTCAACTTACGGGTCTGTTTCCAAAAACTAGGAAAGTCCTTATTAGAGTGGTGCGTCGCTAAGATATCCATCTTAATTTGTTCAGCATTGTCTTGGCACCACTTAAGCTTTTGCTTAAAGACCTTCCTAGTATCGGACATATGTTTGTATAACGGTCCTCCCTCTGGCTTACCACACGCAATCCAATTCTTAAATGCAAGCCGAGCCTCCGTGTGAGCCTGTCGTACATGTTTGTTCCAGCCAACAACTTGTTTTTTACGCGATAGACTGTTCTTATTAAAATAACTTACGGTGGCGGCCTCACTTAAAACGTTAATAATATTTGCGTACAACTTATCAATAACTAACCTATGATTTAAATTGTTGCATTGCATGTCACAACAATCTCTAAACTCGACCGGGAAATCAATACCTTTAAGTTTACTATTACAATAATTTTCGAAACATGTCATCTGTTCGAGAGTTCTTTCACCCCAAAGGATGGAATTAGTTGTTTTTATATATTTTATTCTTTAAATTAAGGAGCTTAGATCTCTATGAGGAGCATGTCAGCTCCAGTAGGCAACTTCGCTATTGAATATTGTTATGGGCTATGGATTCTGGAAACAAACAGTTTGAAATGAAGTTGTTCTTTGTGCATAAATATTTGTTTGGTGCTGGAATCCAATATCCAAGCGTCGAACTCTCTCTTCTAAGCCAACACAACTGAGCCCAGCCAATATCCTTAGCAGTCATGAAATATATTTAGATTTGAACTCAACATTCTAACTCCAAATCTGTATTGGAAGATCGGTCATCTAGTAGTTTCTAAAGGTAAAATTATTTTGTAAGTATAAATAGAATTAATTTGTAATCAGACTTATAAACATCCCGCACAGTGTAACGTAAATTACTGCGCTGAGTAATTAATTGGTCCGCCAAATAGGGCCAAAGTAGGCAAACAACTGCGATTGATACGTAATTTGTGTCCATTAGTTGCAAACGCAGTGATGTGCCGAGCCAAATTGAATTATAATCCGGGTCTAACTTGGCGTAAGCAGATGAGAGCAGAGCCGAGGACGCCTAACGCAATTATGATATGTTAATTTTGCTTTGTCATAACAATAACTGCGACGAAACGCTTGCAAAGTCGCCTCGCGAAACAGATGTTTCGGCTTAGCAGAGATTAAACGGAAGTCAATTACGGAACCCTTTTCGCTTCACCGTTGTTGAAGAAAATCTCTGAGATAGGTAGACAAGGTTACGTTATTTCTGCGCCGGAAATTTGTGTTTTAATGTAATGAGTGGAAGCGGATGAGCATCACAAACACTGATCATATGGGGTATATTAGGTTGTCCTTTTGCGTCGGCCCCCGCCCGTCCTCCCGACACATGTCAGATCCGACCAGCCCTTGAATATGGAATTACTCGGATCACTGGCTTCTGGGACGGAAGGAAAACTTGTTTACACGATGCTTTAGGTACATTCTTTGATAACATAACGTTATTACGCATTTTATGAAATAACCATAAGAGAAGCTAAAATACAGAAAGCCATATTATATTTAAAAATATACTTGTATATAAATCCAATTGTATCAACATTGTAGCCTGTGTTGTGTATATAGTAAATATAATCGTAAGAGAAACGTAAATTATCCTGGAACTACGAGTTCTAGCAAATCCGGCGAACGGAAGCGGTGCCGCGCCGGCTGACGTAAAGTAATTGCTGCGAGTACTAAATTTCAAGTAAAACATTTATTAGAGAGAATTATTATAGTAAACTAGAAACGTAGCGTACGCTATCCGTCAGAGAATCATAATTTTTCAATCTGACGAGGCGTCGGTTTTCAGCAAATTACGCAAAGTCTGTTTCTGTGGGCATTCATCAACTGATCTGATGTGCATACGATAAAACTACTAAATAGGAAGATTTCCAATCCGTGTAGGTACCTCTTTAAATTTCGTATATTTTATAGGTGAGCTACTGTGTTTTGCCTGTAATATTAAGCGTGAAGTTGTCAAGAGTACCTTTGATCTTATGTTGTACAAGTACCTATTTTAATGACAAGTCCAAGTTTTCAATGCCTTTATTTGACCATTTTTTGAGCTGGATTATTTAGAAATCCTCACCGTGCAGAGCAGGGCTTCGTAGGGCTCGCGTTTTAATCCACGGCCTCGACATTGTTTGTCCGATGCTACAGCCATGCACAATATTGCATCGTCGTTTGTTTATGTATCAAACGTGCCATCCTAATATAATATCGTGGCTCAATAAGCACCAGCGCAGCGTGAAGCGGACATATGTTGACGCCACTAATCTATTTATATGCGCGTTTTGAACAACGGGCAATGTTAATTGAAGCTTGTTTGTCTGATTAACGACGATATATAACGTTGTCGCATACGACTAGTCTGACACTTGTCACTTGGGATGCGTCTGACATACTCACTTCAAGAACAAATGTTCATTGTTTTGACATTAATGATGTTAGGAAAACCGGTGACGACATCCTTAGTTTAAATCATCATCGCTAATAGTTGGACGCATGGCCAACTCTCAAATAATAACGTTGGGATGATAAATAGTTTTGGATGGCATTAGTAAAAAAAATTGGGCAAGTGCGAGTCCGACTCGCGCATGAAGGGTTCCGTACCTATATATATGTACTCATACTCATACTCATACTCATACTCATACTCATTTATTGATAATGCACAAATACATTATATGTCAATTTTTACAAAAGGGTACAAATTTACAAATGTAGTTAATAGTTATATTATATGTCAGTTTACTTACACAGTTATAGTATATATATAGGTATAACAAGTTTGTTGTATGGGAGCCCCCCTTAAATATTTATTTTATTTCATTTTTAGTATTTGTTGTTATAGCGGCAATAGAAATACATCATCTGTGAAAATTTCAAGTGTCACCGTTGTTGAGATACAACCTGGTGACAGACGGACGGACGGACGGACGGACGGACGGACGGACAGCGAAGTCTCAGTAATAGGGTCCCGTTTTTACCCTTTGGGTACGGAACCCTAAAAAACCGGCAAAGTGCCAGTCTGGCTCGCGCACCGAGGGTTCCGTACAAAGTTTCACTTATCCCATCTTAATTGGCCTGGTTTAGTTAAGTTTGCACCTGAAATGTATGGCGCCGCATACACACGAGGTGCAGCCGAGTTCTCCAAATATGATGAGGACTATATTTTTTAAGTATTTGTAGTATGTGACGATATTACTTGCTGAATTTTATAGTTCTAGGTCATCGGGAAGTACCCTATCATTTTGATTTCCTTGAGAGTGTCGAAATGTACGTTTTTTGCGACATAAACGGCCGTATCTTTTTTTCACGTTAACGTAGAAGTTTGATTTTTTCACAGCTTCAAGGGACCGTAGACTTAAGAATATGGTTTTTTAAACTCGATACCTCCACGCGTTCTTTAGATAAAGGGTCTTGACAGACAGAGAGACAGACAGACGGACGGACAACAAAGTGATCCTATAAGGGTTCCGTTTTTTCCGATTGAGGAACGGAACCCTAAAAGCCGCTGGATAGAATAGAATAGAATAAAAATTTATTCGTTAACATACACAAAGTGGACAACAAATAATAGAAATAAAATAAAATAAAAACGTTATTGTGTATGCCACGAAAAGGTCACACCTCAGCATAAATGCTGGCCCGGGAACCAGCGCTGGTCTTCCGGTGAAACCTATCGGTGACGCCACGGTGAACCGCACACACACGGCTGCACTCTTAGACTGAACGAAGCGTAAGCGCTTGTCAATGCCAAGACAATGACATTGACAAGCGCCAGTGCTGTCATTGTCACTGCAGACCGTTAGCGGAAAAAGAGAAAAGAAAATAATCGAATGGATGAAAAGAAAAGAATGGAATGGATATGCGTATAAGCAGGCGTGATACATTAATACATGAACATTTAGAGGGGATAAACGGGGATAAGATAATTCTCTGTTTCCATTACCTATGTTGAGAATTGTTATAAGTGTAAAACTGGCTTTGTGATGCTGTTCGTGCAAAGCTAGCCTTACGGATTACGTTGTCTATGCCCGCGCTCTTTTGTCGATATTTATACCCCGATCGGACAGATTTGTTGGAACGTTCATGTTTTTTTTTTTGATGTTTTATTTTACAATGAATTATATTATTAAAGTTATAATGTGCGTATTTATTCAAGCGAAACCGGCGGATGCAAACCGCCACAAGTGGCGACCGTGATAAAAAAGTGACGAAAAATGGATGAAATTTTCTAGATCTGACGGAAAACAATTCGTGAACAGAAACCACTCGGAAGGATGATTCTGGAACGGTTCTCCGACAGTCGTTTCTTCGATGAACTGATCGCCGGCAGAACGTTTCGTTTATGGTTATTTCTTCGAAAGAACTTTTCGTCTACGCATGTTTCATACATGAACTGTTCAACTACGAACGTTTCGCTGACAGATTGGTTCGCCTACACACACTTCACCGGTGAGACTTTTCAGTGAATTGTGCGTTCACCTATGCACGATTCAGCGGTGGGACTTTTCAGCGACGAGTTAATAGCAATAAGTCCGGCTTGCTCAGAGATATGTTTTCATGCGACACCACAGACGGTGGTAGGAATATTGTGAGAATAGATTTTAATTTTAATTGGTTTTTTAATTTACTTGGTTTAAATTTTTGGATATTTTCGTTTATATAAAAGTGAGGCTACTTCAAACATGCATCGCCTAAAACGGCAAAATAAATTGTCCGCAAACAGACGCCTAGTACACAAATTGTATAATAATAAGCGCAAAAATCGTTCGTAATCTGTGTTTTTTTAGAATTCCGTACCTCAAAAACAGAACCCTTTTAAAATCACTTTGTTGTCCGTCTGTCTATCAAGACCCTTTACAACATACATCCATATCATAACTTTTCTATAATATCTATCTTCAGAAGAAGCGGTAAGCAAATGACCAACATCATTAAACGTACCTAATTAGAAATTATAATATAGGTAGGTACCAAAGTTCTTAACTGTGGCCGACACTATGTAAAAATTAAGTTATTTTTTCTATTTATTTGTTTTTTTTTTCGTTTTTAGGGTTCCGTGCCTCAAAAGGAAAAAACGGAACCCTTATAGAATAACTCTGTTGCCCGTCTGCTGTCAAGACCCTTTATCGGAAGTACCGAGTTGAAATGAAAACCATATACCTACTCAAGTCTGTAGTCACTTGAAAACACAAAACTTCGGAGTCAACGCAATCAAAAGGTACAGTCATTAAAAAAGGTGTTTCCATACAAATTACCGGTAACTGAAAAAATATAGGGTACTTCCATTTGTCCTAGAAACTTGAAATATGGTACGCAGGTAGCTCTGCTAGCACAACGAACTAGAACTAGAGTCTGAAAATCTTATTTTTTTATGTCTGTCTGTCTATGTAAAAAACCAATATAAAATCACCCCACGCTGTGTACATTTTGCTTAGAAGCAGGGCTCTGCTAACACTGGAATTTGATATAGATATGGCTGATTTTAGCGTATATTTACTCGTCTTCGGCTCATTTTAAAGAATCACACACGTATTTTGATGCCTGCAATAAAACAGTCACATAATTAATTATTATTTAACATCATGTTTCTTACACTTGTCGCTGAAAAGTTACACATGTGAAACGTACATATAGGTGAACGCACAATTCACTGAAAAGTCTCACCGGTTAAGTGTGTGTAGGCGAACCAATCTGTCGGCGAAACGTTCGTAGTTGAACAGTTCATGTATGAAACATGCGTAGACGAAAAGTTCTTTCGATGAAATAACCATAAACGAAACGTTCTGCCGGCGATCAGTTCATCGAAGAAACGACTGTCGGAGAACCGTTCCAGAATCTGATATGATTATTATAGTTGTTTTGGTATATCTCTCGAAATAAATTACTAGAAGAGGACAGAGATTTTGATGGGATAGACGCGGACTTCCTGTATCTGGAAGATAAAATATCCCATCTTAAAAGTATTGGACGACAACATACAGAATATCTACATAACGAGTGGAGTATCAAGAAGAATTGCAATAGCAAAGAAGTAGACGACTCGGAAAAGTATATAAGTTTATTTTTCACATACAAACAAAAATATAGAAACAAAAGCAATCGCCGAAGGAAAAAGTGACATATACAGCTGTCAAAGAAGAAGGATTTAATTATAAAGAAAGGTGGGTGTTATGTATGTTTAAAGAGTGGACATATGGCAAAAGAATGTAAGTCATATTAAGAATGCCTATTATGTAAGCGAAGGCATTTAATTGTCTTATGTCCAGAAATACACACCACAATGAAAGATTATAAAGAAGGCTGGGGTGGACATTGTAAGATCCTACCACAAACAGTTATAGTTCATTTCTACTACATACCTGTTTCTCAAAAGAGAGTATTATAGCAGACTTGTGGAACATTGTTAGGTATTAAAGATCCACAAGAAAAGAAGAAACAGGAAGAAATATTAATATATTTTGACGATAATATTTCAGAGACAGAGATGGGCTCATCTCTACTACATACCTGTTTCTCAAAAGAGAGTACTATTATAGCAGACTTGTGGAACATTGTTAGGAATTAAAGATCCACAAGAAAAGAAGAAACAGGAAGAGATATTAATATATTTTGACGATAATATTTCAGAGACAGAGATGGGCCGATATGAAGTGAACCATTTGTGGAAGGAAAACACTCCAGCTGATATAAGGAAAGCCTTCTTAAATATTTTAGTGAAGAAAGAAGGCAGAGAATATTTAAAATTCCTTTGGTGGAAGAATACAGAACTGTGTATAGATGTAGTAACATATCGGCATCAGAGTGTGGTATGCACAGAAGCTGAAGGAATCCTTTTATGTCGACAACTGTGTAACAGAGCTAGAGAAATTTATTTCAAAGCCAAAAGAATTAATTAATATGGGTAATTTTAACTTGAGATGCTGGGTCACTGCTCCGAAAAGGATAGATGACACAATAATGATTCCAGTATTAGATATGATATGGAATACTATAGAAGATGACTTGTAGTGCAACGTAAACTTGATACACAAAATTAAAGACAAGATTACAAAGAGAGAACTGCTAAGAGTAATAGTACATTACATCAGAGGCCGGGAAAATGAGGATTTCCGGCCAAGTAGGTATATACGGCCGAGCGAGCGTGCGAGCGAGGCCGGATAGTGATACGAGGCCGGGAATCCGTTTTCACGACGAGGCATGTATAGTGCTTTTCTCAAACATACAATGAAATAAAAAAATATACTTCAAAGAATAACACTTAATATTGTTTGTCCGATATTTTCCGAATTTGACCGAATTTTAAAAATCCGATTTCAGATTCTGACTCAGGAGCCCCAAAAACCCCCGGATACCGAATTTCAGCCTCCTAGGACCAATTTGAAATTTTTTCCATACAAATCGTTTTTTTTTCGGAATTTTCCGAATTTGACCGAATTTTCGGACAAGATTTCAGATTCATATTTTTGAGCCCCGAGAGCCCTCCGATACCGAGTTTTAGCCGCCTAGCACCAATTTGAAATTTTGAATCGTTTTTTTTTTTCGATATTTTCGGAATTTGACCGAATTTTCGGACAAGATTTCAGATTCATATTTTTGAGCCCCGAGAGCCCCCCGATACCGAGTTTTAGCCGACTAGCACCAATTTGAAATTTTGAAAAAAAAAAGTCGCCATCTTGAATTTATTTTTCCACAAGTGTCTAACAAAAAACCTTTAAAAACAAAACCTGCTTTTTGTCAAACCAGCCAGCTGTGTGAATGACCTTGTTGTTGAAACCAAAAAAAAGTTACTTTGCAGGCCTAGGCCTGAAAAGCAGTATGAAATCCCTTTACAGTCCTCTCGAGTTGTTGCGCCCAAAAAGCGATACTTCCGAGCCTATTTTAAGGAACGTAAAGACAATATTTCATTGGATGTTTGAGAAAACGTTATTTACACGGACAATGGCAGCAACTTCCAGGAAACAGCAAATTTAATGAGGAATATCGACTGGAATAAAGTTGAAAATACCACTGCATCACAAGCCATTATATGGAAATTTATTGCACCAGGATCTCCGTGGTGGGGAGGGTGGTGGGAACGCATAATTGGAGACAAGTCTAACCCTGTTCCTATAGATACTCCTATGCCTGTTCAGATGGAATCGCGAAGAGGTCGCGTAATCAAAATGCTTAACAGGTATTAAATTTAAAACTGTTATTTTACTAGTAATGATGCCAATCGTTTTAAGCCAATAGTTAGGCTTTCATGTTATAAATTGATACAAGATAATGTAATGATGTCTTATATACATGTAATGGGTTAATTTGTTTTGAGTTATTAACTGTACCTGTGATTTGTAATGTTGATAAAGTGTACTAACTAAATGTTATGTAAGTTTGAAATGTTTTGTAAGTTTGAAGTTAAAAAAACTTATGTTCTTAACTTATTTGTTTGCCCGCGGGAGGATGTTGAGAATTGTTATAAGTGTAAAACTGGCTTTGTGATGCTGTTCGTGCAAAGCTAGCCTTACGGATTACGTTGTCTATGCCCGCGCTCTTTTGTCGATATTTATACCCCGATCGGACAGATTTGTTGGAACGTTCATGTTTTTTTTTTGATGTTTTATTTTACAATGAATTATATTATTAAAGTTATAATGTGCGTATTTATTCAAGCGAAACCGGCGGATGCAAACCGCCACAACCTATATCACAAGAAATAAGTCATTAATAGCAATTAATTATAATAAAGCATTGTACTCACTGCAATCAGTAAGAAAAATAATACATAAACTTTTTTGTTTATAAATAGTACTGCAATGCAGTTAACGCTAAATTGCTATTCAGGTCCATAATCGAGATCAATTAGAACATTTCTGGAGACAATTGACAACATTTCATATTTATAACAGGTGGAAATTAATATTGAGATCGACAGGGCTTTAAGTCGTGTACCTTAAAAAAAATCTTTGAATTTATTCTTCTGTATTTAAAGAAATATAAGAAAATACATCAAATAACTACAATCTAAGACAATACGGGCTGAATAGGGTTGTTGTCTAAACCAAAGAGCGAAAAAATATATTTTTTTTTTATTTGACGTTGACATGTGACAGATGCATACCGAGTTTGATTAAGTTTTTTTTTAATAAGAAAACCGACTAAAGTAACCGTTCCATTAAGTTCTGGTTTCTGTGTTGCCACATTTTAAAATGAGTATGTTTTTATAAATTAATAATAAAGTAAATAATCATCTCAGAAAATAAATAAAAACAGAGATTACTTCATCTTTTTAAGCAGAATTCAGAAAAGTAATAAAATGATAGTCTTAAAAATATGAAATGTTGTCAATTGTCTTCTCCGAAAAATCTGACCACTGAAATAAAAACTACAAAAAACGTGCACTAATGACGTATCATTTCGAAGGAATTTCTTGAAAGATCTACTGACAAAATGACCATCACTTTAACCTTGTTAGACGTCAGTCGCTATAAATTTAGATTTACAACCGAACTGTCGCAGAAACTCGCAATAAATAATGTCTTTATTATTTTATTGCGTGGGCCCGATTACGTATATATGCGGTGAAATAAATGAGTACGAGTATGAGTATGAAGATGGAAGAGTTCGAGATACGAGTAAACAAGGGTGTGGAAGCAGCGGCGGCGGGCAGGAGGACAGGACAGGCGTCTGAAATGCCATCCCGCCTGACTTGAGGTTTGCGGCGGCGGTCGGTCGTTGGTGTTGATTGCCTACCGCAATTATTTATTTTTCTACTCCAGTGCATTTCCTGTCATATATATAGTTTCCAACTCTAATATAAAGACATACATTACTTAAGTCTGGAAAAATCTATAGTTTACTGCCCAAAAAAGCACTTTTACAGGCTTTCATAATTTATGTCTTTATATTAAAGTAACTATATAAATGACAGAAAAAAGTACTGGAGTAGAAAAAATACTATTATAAAACTTTCTGGTGAATTACTGGACTGTTTATCATATAAATGTGTCACGTTTCTAACTCATCGTTTGAAGGGAAAACTTTGATGATATTTAATTACTTTTTAACAATTGCGTAAATCTTCCGAATGCTATCAAAATATTTAGCTCGTGAAATAGTAATTGAACGCTTTAACAAGACGCAGCGGGCTGGTGGCCTATTAACCTTCAGCGGGCCACCCAGGACCGGCAGGCAAGGCGTATATTTAGCGCTCCTTTGATGAACCAACGCACAGATGGGCACGAGCTCCAGCCCATTGCACTTCGCTCGCAACCGTGCCCTTAGGATTATTTATATATAAAATCCCCGGAACACGCGACCTAGAGCAGATCTACACGCCATAACGATGTCACTGTCGAGTGGATGCATAGTTATCGTAATGTGATCTGTTTTTAATGATGCCTGCATCTGAGGCCCTCTCTTGTTTAAAACGAAATATGTGAAATGCTGTTTTTTTGCTGAGAAATTGTGAATTTATATCTACTTTATCTTGGATTCGTTATTATTACTTTTACTTCCATGAATTGCTTCCTCGTATTAAGTGCGAACGATATTGGAAATTACTCTAGGAAATACGCGTGGGACATTGTTGCTGTACTTATGTAACTTTTTGCTACCAAATAAGCCTCGTGCCCGGCATCAAAAGTTAGCGATAATTAACAGAAACTTTTATGACACTGAGTGAGCCCCACGGAATTGCCCTATTTAACGCACCTACCTACCTTTCGTCGTGAAAAGCGCATTACTTTATATAAATATCGTAATAGACTATTGCTCGTCGGCTTCAATGCCACCTGCATGTGACACGCGACAGTTTAATAAATTCCCCTATATCGATACAAGCTGATCGTTTAAAACTTTGTACATAATTATCGAATCTATTCAAAAGTTTAACTTTTAACGAAGTTCAAGTGCAAGTGTTGTCTAACTAATGAAGAGCGTTGGCAACAATAATGACGTCATAATGTTTCACCTGTTGCGTATATTCAACTTATTTGTTGAACATTTAGTCATTTACTAAGCTTAATTCCGTCCGAGAAATCAACAATATTTATAAAGTAATGGTTGTATTTTGTTTCAAGAAAAGTCTAACTTTTTTTATTATTTCTCGAGTGTAGTGTGTTAAAAGATACTTCGTAGACACTGTTGCAAATATTAATAATGTGACACGGGGGCTGGTAGCAAACTTTAGTTCATTTCGAACCAACATGCAACAGTAAGAAACGGTGTATTAACACTTTTAACTACATAGTAAATAATCTATAGAAGCGTAATTAAGAGTAGGTAACGGACGAAATACTGCTTTATAATCGATTGGGTAATGGGTACCTGATCCTAAATCCGAACAAAATATATGAATCGCTTTTTTTTATTTCGAATGGAAATGTACCTATATTTAACCCTTCCACGCAAGAGCCCTCTTCTTGCATTTTTTATGAATATTTTTTTATTCATCCCTAGGTCTGAGATATGAGATAGATGAAATACTCACGGTTTTATAATCTCACATACGAAGGGAAGTTTTAAGGGCTTTATCGCACTTGCGATTTGCAAGCAAATTTTGTATGAAGGCGATCGCGCAACGAGTTCGCCGCGACGCTTATTTGTATAGAAAACTCCCTCGCAAATCTCAAGTGTGATAAGACCCTAAGATGATTTGCGTGGGTAGTTCTACTTACGCGATAGCATCTATCATGTCAAGCCCCATCTCGACGGTGCAGCGCGCGTGGTCGGAGCGCGGCTCGGGCAGCCCGGACACGCAGTAGTAGCAGTCGCCCAGGATCTTGATGCGGAGGCAGTGGTTGTCCTGAAACACACGCTCATTATAACCTCAACAATAGTTTTGACAATTAGTGGTTACTAATCAATCAGGATAACCTAAACCGGCCAGTTACGTCCTGGTTGCTCATACCACATTTTAACCATATTTCGCCCGTCGAACCCCTCTGACGTAAAAAATAATTACTTGTAACTAACTACTGAAAAATAAACTAACGTGGTGTGAGCTGGTTCGATGGCGGTAGCGACGATCGTATCATGGGCTAAAATTTTACTTAATTTAAGTTAAGTTTATTCACAATTAAGGGCAACTCTAAAGTGGCAAAAAGTTCTACAAACGTTCAATAATACCCACCCAAAAGTATGTAAAGCTGTGTCTGTGGGCCATGTCTATTTGTGGTCTGACCTTGCAGTCGATGCGGTTTACACTCTGTGAAATAAACGACTAACTATGTGATAAACAAATTCCCCTGTGGCTAAACTCTACGTCTCTATACTAAGTAACCCGACCACAAGAAAACTCCTTAAGGTAAAGAGGTTAGTGTACGACGTACAGTCGCACCCGTGCTTTCGTCTCATTGGTTCATAATCATAACCTGTCTATAAACTCGCGGTGTAACATTTTATCTCTATAGCAAGAGTGCAAATGTTTGATTTCTACAGACTCGTTAGAGACTGGAAAGATTTGAAGGCAATTTCTCTCAGAAATGTGTTATGAAAACAAATCCCGAGTTTAACAAATAAAACTAAACGTAAAAGTTACGTAAACAGTCGTAATGTTGATATGAGAAGGACAGAATAGCTATTTTACAATATAAAATCCCTATGTGTTTTGTGTACTTGTCTACCTATAAACGCAAAATTTTAGCGCATTTATGTTCTGCGTTTAAAACGGAAATATTTAAGGCGCATGCCACGAACCAATCAAAATGTAGGTTATTTATGTATCTCCTACAATGTATGCGGCGTACAAAATTCATGAGCGCCGGTGCCAACGTGTTACCAACGCGAATGCTCTCTTGTTGTAATGATTAGATTTTCACATTTCCGACAGCTGGTATATCTGACGACAAAGTGATTCAATGCGATCTAGTCTATGCGGGCGTTTGAAGCGTGAACCTTGATATTTCTGGTTCAATTTTTCTGATGGATGCTGCGCGTTCGATTTAATATTCGATGTCCTAATGGATTTGTGGTGTTAACTCCAGCGTTTGTATATTTTATGAGGTTCGAACAGCGGGGAGATGTGTATGACGAGACTAGTATTGAATCCTCGTGCATTTTATCTTCTTTCTGGTTTATAACCGCAGGAACTGTCAATATTGTTTGTATGTACAAGAAATATAGGCCCAAAATTATAAATTTATATAAATATAAAAGATAAATGTTACCTAGATGTTATAGGGACAACCTTATACTGTTCACTTCGTGCTTTAGGTCGAATGGGCAAGCAAAGGCAACATCAATTTAATTTAATCGTAGTCATCTAGGGATTGTCTAGAAACTTGACATATGTTATTACTAATTTAGGAATAGCTTTGATTAATTTCGTAGTCTATAAGATACTTATTACTTGACAGTAAATAAATCAACCGCGAAAAGTGTAATTAGAAGTAGAATTAGCAATGGCTCAAAAAACGGGTCAATCGCGACATCACAGTTCGCGATACCAAGAGTACATAACGATATGTACTTAATTACTCCTGTGGTGCGGAGATAATACCATTAGCGGGTTATACTCCCATACGAAGTCCGGCTAAACAGCCCTGGTCTGGTACAGTTCAAAACTAAAATATGTGCTAATACTGAACCGGATGACTATGGTGTCGTATACATATAACGTAACGTTGTTCTGAATCATAAAACTCACGCTGGCAAGCTGGTCGAACCGGCCGAAGAGTTCGTTGAGCAGCCCCACGAGCTCCAGCGCGTGCACTGCGATGGGAGTACCATGATGGATCCCACGATATGAACAGTATACTACGACACTTACGCTGGCAAGCTGGTCGAACCGGCCGAAGAGTTCGTTGAGCAGCCCCACGAGCTCCTGCGCGTGCACTGCGATGGGAGTACCATGATGGATCCCACGATATGAACAGTATACTGCGACACTTACGCTGGCAAGCTGGTCGAACCGGCCGAAGAGTTCGTTGAGCAGCCGCACGAGCTCCTGCGCGCTGCACTGCGATGCGAGTACCGTGAAGCCCACGATGTCGGCGAACAGTATACTGTAACAAAAACAACTCATTGCAGATTGCCGATCAGCCGGTGTAGCACAAATATGCTTCGTGTAGCGCGAAATAGAGCTACCCGTCACACTCTTACATTACTGCACAGAAAGAGACGTAATGACAGTTATGCTAGAGGTGCAGCTACCCACTGATGGCGCGACGCGGTATAGGTACGTCACTGTATTCCGTCAGTTTGTTAAGAACGGGTTGCATCGATAGCAGTTAGCTTTAAAAATGGCACTGATAATAATTAATAATAAAGTTGTCATCCCATAGAGAATAGTGAAATTGCTTATACTTAAGGATTTAGCCAACGTAAAGTAATTTTTAATACAGTTGCTCAAAAAGTGGTACTTTTTGTGGCTGCGTAGCGTGCGAGAAGCTCATTTTCTCGAACTAGTGCTTTTTACTTTTTAGTTCCAAACTATACTTTCGAAACGCAGTAACTGAGTTTCGAATGTCAGTGATGATGACGATGACGATGACGATGATGATGATGATGATGATGATGATGATGATGATGATGGTCTTAATGTACCATGTCATTTGTAAAGTATGGGTTCGTTCAAAAATAACTTCGAAGCAAGCATATTTTATCGCAATGATATATTAATTTGTTATTTTTTCGCAATTGCATTAAAAAACGTCGTTTACAACACGTGTGAAATGTCTTTTTACTACTCGTACCGAGTCTTGCCACTCGCTTTCAGCTCGTGGCAAGATACCTCGGTACTAGTGGTAAAAAGACATTCTTTTCACACTAGTTGTAAAATGTACTAAGTATAAAGATTGCAGACAATTTTAAAAGCATAGTGCACAGCGCGACACCCCAAAAAGGTCTGGAAGTAACGAGATTTTACTGAAGAATGAGTTAAGTAAGTAAGGTGACTCGGGGCTATTGTAGCTATGGGGTTATTGTATCTAATTACCATTATAACGGCCTGTGACCATTATAATGGTTTGTGTATATATAGGATACACAAGACAATACAATGGTCTGTGTATCCTATATATACACAGACCATTATAATGGTCACAGGCCATTATAATGGTAATAAGATACAATAACCCCATAGCTACAATAGCCCCGAGTCACCTTATGTCAATCATATAGCTTAAATTTACGCCAAATATTTCATTTTCTGAATCCGTAAACTTATCAAAATTTTATAAAGCCAACCTTATCTACCTAACCTAACAGGGCTCTACACAGCGATGAAAAAATATCCGGAAAAGTTTTTGGTTTCGGTAAAAACTGTGAGTTGGGGAATGAACGCTAACGTAAATAGAGTTATGTGAAAAAGAAATACAACGTAAAAGAGTCACTGTTTATTTTAAAACTTTCGTGCATTTTAGTTAATTAGCTGCACCACTGAATTGCGACTAAGTATGTCGGTCTTATAATATCATATTTAATACACAACGAATATGTGGAATGAAGAATTACTGATGGTAGTACCAGCAATACCAGCATGTACTGATGCAACAATCGGAAAAACTCAATCTTTCTTAGAGATTGTCATTCCATTAATTCCATACTCTTTGGCGCAGAGTATATTCACGGTACTAATACAAAACAGTTATAAGGCGAGGAGGCGTGTCTGGTTGTCCGAGAGTATGGAAATTGTATACTACTTACCAGTACCTTACCTGGGTATCTAGTTCATTGATCGGAGCAACGCGCGTTATTTAAATGTGCATCAGGACTGCCTTGTTTTCCTATAGTGAAGCGAACGCAACCTAGACGAAAAACGTAAACAGCGTCGTGTTATGAGGCGAGGTGGAGACGGACAATTATTTTATATGCATAATTCAATTCAATAGCCAGCACACAGCCAGGGCTCGTGGAGATGGCCGGGCAAAAGAAGCAATTTGTGGAAACCGTCAGCTGTATTAAAAAGGTTCAGCCGTTAAACGTTTCAAGCATTCAAAAATTCTCCTCAGTACGAGGGTAAATCAAAAAGTTCTAAGAATAGTTAATGGTGAAAAACAAAAGATTCTATTTTTTTTTTTCTACATTGTCTCCTTGTTATTCTATACACTTTAAGAGGCCTTATTCCTTTTAAATTTTTTTTTTTCATATTATGACGAATATATTGATAATTTTAACCAACTTTTTGAAGTGAATAATACTTTTTCCCGAGTTCTAGGTAGTAACGTAGCTATTTCATGCTTTCATTGCGTGCACTCGAAAATAAGTTGAAAAAACGAATTTCCCACGTGTATTTTGTCAATTTCGAGTGGTTTTTCGAACAAAAATTATCAATAAAAAGTTCACATTGTAGGTTTCAAATATAGTTACCAATAAATCCCAATAGCCCTGTTCCAGGTAGTAACATCAATAATATGATAAGAAACATGTTTGATCGTAGAGAAAAATGTCTAAACAATCAGCATTTTAAAAGGAATAAGGCCTCTTACTGTTAATTTTTTTTTTTATCCCATCATAAAATAAGATTTTCCTTGGGATTCGTAAAACTCCTCTACAGCAGTTACAGCACTCACTATGGCATTATCATCTCGGAATTTAATTCCGCGGATGTGCTCTTTTAATTTCGGGAATATTATGTGAAAATTACTTCCTAGTCATAGTCCGGAGAATATGGCGGGTGGTCGAACAGCTTGAAGCCAGCTTGGCGGATTGCAGTGAGTGCCAATTGTGAGCGATGAGCTGGGCCGTTGTCGTGGTGAAACAGTACGCCTGTAGACCATTTTCCCCGGCGATTTTCTATGATCACTTGCCGCACTTTCGGGATTAATTCTTTATTATAGGAACCTGTAATAGTTTTTCCTTTCGGCAGGTAATCAATAAACAGGATTCCTTCCGCATCCTAGAATATAGATTCCCTAATTTTGCCCGCCGTCGGAAAATCTCGAAATTTTTTATCAGCTGGAGAAGATGGTCGTTTCCAGGACATGCTTTGTTTTTTTGCTTCGGGATCAAAATGGTGGAGGCATGTTTCGTCCAGGGTTACAAATCGGCGATAAAACGCATCCTCACGTTCGATGATTTCGAGATGCCGCTTCGAAACCTCCGCACGCTGTTCTTTGTTTACCTCAGTTAACATTCGCGGAACCCATCTTAGCGAAACTTTTTTAAACCCCAAAACGTCCGTCAATATTGATTGCACGCTGTCAAAAGAAATGTGTAGGATCTCTGCTTACTATTTGATGCTAATTCTTCTATCTTCCGATACCAATTTTTCGATTCTCGCCACGTTGTCATCAGTAACAGAGGTGGAAGGCCGGCCGGAGCGAAGGTCATCATCACACTTGGGCCTACCTCTCTTAAATTCGGCAACCCAGTAAGCAACCGTGGAATATGGTACAGCATTAGTACCTTTAGTCTGCTGAATATCCAAATGAATTTCCTTAGTGGTCATTTTTTTCAAACACAGATACTTAATCACGGCATGCACGTAACTCATTTTTGTCCATTATGACAGATTTTGAGCGATTTGCTTCACAAAATAATTAATTATGTGTTATTGGTATACGTAATCAAATAAAATTTGTCGTCATATTATGTCGTAAGGATAGCTAAAATAAAATAAAAATAAACTACATTTAAAAAGGTTTTACCACCATGCTGTTCTAAGAACTTTTTGATTCACCCTCGTATAGTTAATTTTATTCCATATCATAACATTCGTAACCGCGTGTCGGCATAAACATAGTAGACTGAACATGCAGTAGTGAAGCTATTTTGCTGAAATCTTTTCCTTAAAGTGAATCCCATTGTACCCTACTTTTTGTACGTTGAAGAAGATTGCTTCGCAGTTAAAATAAGTTTTAACTAACAGCAGTTGCTAAAAAGCAATTTATGACGGTATCATTAATACCAATTAAGCAAAATTCTTTCGCTTGTAGCCGTGCTATTAAAATTCGCGGAACTGCGCGGACAGCTTAGTAATTTATTCCATAAAGACCGTAATAAAATGATAAAAAACGGCTATAACACCGCGCGCTTCTTTGTCGCTTTGACAACGCTCGACCTTTGGCTTTCTTACAGTTTGAACATTCACGAATAACTTTCGTGATTCTTACAATTAGGTATTAAGATTGGACAAAAATAAAAACGTCGTTCAGTCCGTCATCTTTATTCGCAGAGCACTTTCATAGACAAGAAACACAGGAATGTAGAAATGCATTCTAACTTCAAACTATACACTACAACAGGTGGCAGCACTGGCCACTCAAACTAAATTGTACTTGTCTTTTGATACAATCTCATCACAGCCCCTCAAGTTTATAACGAAAGAAGCTGAAGTTAAAACTTGCAAAACAACTTAACTTTTATATAAACAATTATAACTAAGTTTACATAACTTGATGTAACTTGATATGACTTGATACATTCAAAGTCAAAGAAAAAATTATGTGTCTACTATCTAGCCCTACGATCAAAGTCTTGGGATCAGTCTGCACCACTAGATAATAAACAACATAACAACAACATAATTATTAAGTTTTACTACACATTAATTAACATAAGTTCAAATGTCATATGAGTACATTGAGTACTAGCTTAATACATTTAAATTGTTTTATTTTAATTACACAGAAATTACTATACTAAATTTAATTTACTCAAGAAATAATTATGTTTAATACAAGGTAAAGCTTTTGTAAAAATATCAGAAATATTTTCATTTGTTGGTACATAGAACAATGATATGAGTTTCTTATTTACTATATCTTTCACATAATGATATTTAATGTCAATATGTTTTGACGCTTTACTATTAATCTGGTTTTGAAACAATTTAATAGTACTCTGGTTATCAATAAATAAATAAGCAGGAATATTTGTTTCATTACTTGAGAAATCTGACAGAACACCCTTAATATGCATGAGTTCACTTACAGCATGTGCACCTGCCACAAATTCTGCCTCAGCTGTTGACAATGCTGTGCATGTCTGTTTCCTTGAGAACCAAGATATAACATTTTCACCTTGATATATGACGCAGCCACTGGTGCTCTTACGATCTGTCTTGTCTCCTGCCCAGTCTGCATCGGAGTAAGCTCGAAGTGTGATGGCCTCCTTTGACTTCTTATACAGCAGCCCCTTTTCTGCAGTCCCTTTAAGATAACGCAAAATTCGCTTACCTGCTTTCCATAAGTCTGCTGTCGGTCTGTCCAAAAATCTACTCAGATAGGAAACAGCATAAGTGATATCTGGTCGACTGTTTGTGGATATATATAAAAGTGAACCAACTAATTCTTTAAATGGTACATTAATTACCTCTGACTTGGTGTCTGCGCTGTAGTTGATTTCCATTGGAGTACTACTTTTCTTACAATCTTGCATATTGAATTTTTCTAGTAATCTGTTTATCATGTCTGTCTGTTTAATTTCCATTCTGTCCTTCTTTCTTGTAATTTCCAGTCCTAAATAATTCTTTACTTCTCCTAATTCCTTCACATTAAATTCTTTTTTCAGTTGGGTTATGATAAAATTTCCATCACCTAGTATTAAAATGTCATCTACATACAGTAATATCCAGGTTTTTCCTTTTCTGTACAAACAATAGTCATATTTTGATTGTATGTATCCTTGTCCTGTAATAAATTCATGAAATCGATTGTTCCAGCATTTGGGTGCTTCCTTCAGTCCATATAACGCCTTTTTTAGTTTCAATACTTTTCCTTCTTTTATTTTCAATCCTTGTGGACATTTTATATATACATCCTGGTCTAAAAATCCGTTTAAGAAAGCTGTGGGAACATCCAGCTGTTTTATTATTTTATCTTCTTGAACTGCTATGCTCATCATTAGTCTCATTGTTGATGATTTAGCTACTGGTGCATAATTGTTGTATGAGCTACTCTGTTGAAACCCTTTAGCTACAAGTCTCGCTTTCTTTATTCCATCTTGCTTTGTTCTAAAAATCCACTTTGTATCTATAGCTTTACACCCTTTTGGTAAAGTCGCTTCTTCCCATGTATCTAATTTCTGCTGTGAGTTCAGCTCTTTCTTTATTGCTTGTTCCCATTCTTCACTTTGTATGGCTTCTTCAAAATCTTGTGGGTCACCTGATAGTAAGCAGTATGCTGTATAATTTAAGTCATATTTTTCAAGTAATTCCCTTGGTTTTCGCACTTGTCTTCCCGATCTTGTATGAAATTCCTCACTTTCTTGTCTTTGTTCTTCGATATTACTTTCCTCTTCAGTTTCTGTAAAATATTCATCATCCTCTTGATTCTTTTCAACATTTTCTACCTGTTTCTCTTGCTCTTCAGACTGTGTTTCCTTTAATTTCTGGTCATCTTCTTCATCATATTCATAATACCTGTATCTTACCTCTTCATGTTCTCGCTCTGACTGTTCAAACTTCACTTGTGTCTCATCAAATCTTATATCTCTTGTTACTATGATCTTATCCGTTTCTGGATCCCATACACGATAGCCAGTAGGTGCATATCCAACAAATCTCATTGTTTTCGCTCTCTTTTCAAGTTTGTCTTGCCTTGGTAATATATGAACCCATACCTTACATCCAAATATTCTTAGTCGTGACAGATCTCGATGTCCAAACATCATTTCAGCTGGTGTATGAAAACTGATGGCAGCTGAAGGACATCTATTTATTTGATAAACGGAGCATCTTACCGCTTCACCCCATAATGTTTTTGGTAGTTTTGTTTCGGCCAACAATGTTCTTGCACGGTTGTATATGGTGCGATTCATCCGTTCTGCAACACCATTCGATTGTGGGCTATAAGCAATTGTAAATTGTAAAATTATACCTTTTCTATTGCAGAAGTCTTGCATCACTTGATTTTTAAATTCTCCGCCATTGTCTGCCCTAATTTTTCTTACTTTATTACCTGTTTGTGTTTCCATTTTATTTATATAATTAATTAATTTTTCTGTTGCTTCACTTTTCCTCTTCAATAGATAAATTTCGCAGAAATGAGTGTAATCATCAATTATTGTTTGGTAATAAATCTCACCGTTAGCTGTTGGAGTGCTGACAGGACCAGAGAGATCAGTATGAATTAATTCTCCTATATATCCGGATCGGGGCTTCGGAGTGGTACAAAATGGTAATCTGGTAGACTTACCTTCCATGCAGGCTTCACAGGGTTGGTCACTATATGGCAGCTTCATCATCCTCAAGTGTTTTCGATTAGCATGCCCTAGTCTCTGATGCCATAAAAAGTCACTGTTGATATTGTTAGTTGCTAAGCACCTGTCATCATCTAATTGCATAGGTATAACATACAAATTTCCAAGTAAGTTTCCAAAAATTTCCTGAGTTTTATTTTTAATTGACACATTTTCTTTATTAAATTGAACCATATAACCTTTTTGTAACAATTTCCTAACAGACAGTAGGTTGTGTGACAATTTAGGTACTATCAAACCCTCTATATTTACTGAAACATTCCCACATTTTAAATGTAATTTACCCCTTTTGTTACATGTCAGATATTGACCATTTGCTACAAACACTTTTATTTCTTTTTCTAATCTTACTACATCTGTCATATTTTGCTCAAATTCAGTTTTTAGCAAATGTTCAGTTGCGCCAGAATCTACAATGAAATTTATACAGTCATTTCCATTACTCACATTACAATTATTTGCATTAAATGCAGTGAATGATAATACATCCTCATCTACAAGTTGTACCATGTTGCTAGCTTGCCCCTGATAGTCACGATGTGGCATTCCCCGCTGTCGACTGGAATAGCTTCTGTATCTGGTAGGTCCACGATAACCTCTTGTCGCTGGTCGTCCTCGGTGAGTATTGTTGTGAGTGTAGGTCTCCGGTTGTTTCATCCTACAGTCCCTGATGATGTGTCCTTTCCGTCCGCAGCCATAGCATACAAGAAATGCCTCCTCCTTTGTGTCCTGATGAGGTTCTTCACTTAATTTTAGTTCCGCGTCGAGTAATCTTGCTTTGATCGATTCTATATTTAGCATTTTCTCACTGATCATCGTTTCAATTGATGTTATAACGTTGTCATAAGCAGATGGTAGCGCTGCTAGTAAGTAGCAAATTTTATCAATCTCCTCAACTTTAGACCCGATTGCATTGAGTTCTCCGAGAAGAGAATCAAACTTTAAGAAAAAATCTTGTAATTTCTCCGTTGCACCGCATTTCAACATGATAAGTTGTCGTTTTAGTCTTAACTTGTTGCAAATACTTTTCCTTTCGAAAATGTCTTCTAGTTTAGACAACATGTCCGCCGCAGTTTTCGATTGTTTCACTATTTCGATATATTTATCACTTAAACATTGCACGATTATGGATCTTGCTTTCGCATCACTGATGATATCTGCTGGCTTTGTACTATCGAAAGACTCTTCTAATAATACTTTATGTACGCCTTTTTCTTCTAATATAAGTTTCACTCTAAATTTCCAATTCCCAAAGTTACACTTTTCACTCAATCGTATTACATTATATTCTGTTGCCATTTTGCGCTAATTACTTATTTATTTTATTATTTCATCTGTTGTTTTACAAATAGCGCAGTGGAAGCGTATTAAGATTGGACAAAAATAAAAACGTCGTTCAGTCCGTCATCTTTATTCGCAGAGCACTTTCATAGACAAGAAACACAGGAATGTAGAAATGCATTCTAACTTCAAACTATACACTACAACAGGTGGCAGCACTGGCCACTCAAACTAAATTGTACTTGTCTTTTGATACAATCTCATCATTAGGCACCTCTATTGTTTAGCTGCTTTGATCCCTTTTACTTTTCAACATTAACAGGAACGGAAGCGGTATTAACAATAGGCATCTCGCGCCCGTCATCTTTGTTCTTTGTAAACACGAGACGTCGTTACAAACCTCCGGCGAGTATCTCCAACGCGTTCCGGAATATAAAAGCATAATTGTGTTTTTAGTCGGTTCACGATACAATGATGTAAAAAGTTATATTATAATCCTCTTATGTCCAGGGGTGTGAGCATCAAAGTGGTTTCATATATTAATCCGCAATGAAAAGATGCCGGCTTTTCCGAAGCCTGTCCTCGATGACACCCGACTGACAGCGATGTATGTACATATAGCGGTACTCTCTTCAAAGGACCACGATGTTTAATCAAATTGTTAAGCATAGTTTAGCACGGCAAAGTTTGTACATACACACAGCTACTCTATGTATTGTGTTGTGTTATACATAAACGGCTGAAACTCGTTTCACATGCGTACCCATCAGTAATTTATATTTTATACGAGTTTTGTGAATTCCCAATGACTGACAATTTTGACAAAAAAACTCTTCATAATCGACCGAGCAGCAACAATTGCTCAGAGACACGCAAAAAAACATTTACGTAATGTGAGAAGTTCGTTGAATCCCAGCAGTTATTCTTATGATTCTGCCAAAAATGAATGAAGTGGAAATAATAAGAAAACTATACACACTGTCCTCGTAGCAAATTGAATTGTCCCAGTTCCATCTGCTTGATTGGCAAGGCGTATGAAAGATTTGAATATGTGCGGTATTAGGTATGTAAATGTAATTAAACTTTACAAACACTTGTGGATTGACGCATGAGGGGCTTTTAAAAAACATAACTGGACATAGTTGGGGTCACCTTGTGTATATCTTGTTTTATAGCTAGTTTTTGTTTGTGTGTTTATGTTTTAAGTGTTTTATAGTTGTTATATAATTCATATTTAGGTACAACTTTTAATGTAAATGTGAGTTCCATCGCTGATTTTTTATTCGTTCGTCAAGTAATTGATTCGTTTTGACGTATTGGGACTTGAGTATCGGTTTATTTTGGTTATATCTCGTCTCGAGCTATACCTTAGTCTAAAAAAACAAGAAATTACTGAATCAGTTTAAAAATCCGGATGTAAAACTTACCGTCTCGGACATCATAAAATGGAAAATTTGTTCCCTCACGTCTCACATGCGAGCCACAAACTACAATGGATGCACACCCAGACGGTAGTCAGACAGTCAGACAATCCTATCAGCGGAATATCCGTTTAGCCTAAACGGATCACCCAGGCAATACCGCCCGGCGTGACGTCACCCACCGCACCCTTCAGGGCGACGTGCCACCGCACGAGCAACGGAAACAAAGGTAATTGCATTAGAATAATAAGCCTTTGAAACAACCAGACTTACTGGCCTGTCATGGAAACAACGAGCGTTAGTTATTATTAACTCGCCGTAAAAAAATTACACGTTTAGCTACAACGGATAGGAGGATTACAGATATTGAATTTCGTTTCTTTATACATCGTCATAATTTCTATGGTAAAATTCGTCTTTCGGATGGTAAACAAGATCTTGTTGGACCACGCCAAGTATACGGAAAAAATGCAATCATTCAATGTTTTTCACTTTTAATATGTATAATATACTTAGCAGTTTAATCGCCTCTAACTCGAGAAAAGATGAAATAAGGATAATGTAAAGATTAATATAAGCAATTTTAAGTTAAATGTGTTTTCCTTCTTTCTTTCATTTAATCTGCAATATATCATTTTATTTCTAAATTAATAATCATGTTGTTAATATTTCCCTAATATTATCCGTGAAAAAGTTCTGGGCTATAAACGCTCCAAGCAAGAGTCCTGGATGTCCCAAGAGCTGTGGTCCGCGATAGAGAGAAGGCAGAGCGTAAAGTTAGAGTCGTTGGCAGCTGATAACACTGTCGCTAAAGACGCCCTTCATGAGGAGTATACTATCGTACGTCTCCAAATCCGAAAACTGGCTAGACGCGACAGAAGACGTGCCGCCGACGAGCTAGCGGACCGGGCCAACGCAGCAGCCAAGGTAGCGAACATGAGGGAGTTCTACGACGTCACCAAACGCTTGTGCAACAAATCACTTTCCTCCAAAAAGCCGCTGAAGGACGCCACGGGCCAGCTGCTGTGTACTACAGAGGAGCAACTGAAACGATGGACCGAGCACTTTTCCAACCTGTTGACTCAATGCTAAACCCAAGCGACAACTGCTACGGATAGCCCCGGATCACTCCTGGATCTGCCGACGACTCCGCCAACATACGCAGAAGTAGTCGCCGCCATTAAGCAGTTGAAGACAGGAAAGGCACCAGGGGTTGATAACATCAATGTGGAGCTTTTAAAAGAGGATCCGGCTAGGTCAGCGGAAATAGTCTATCCCCTGTTGCAGCGTGTTTGGGAGACGGAGCGTGTCCCCTGCGAGTGGAAACAAGGCTTGCTCGTGAAGGTATCGAAGAAGGGCGACTTGTCAGTCTGCGATAACTGGAGAGGCATAACGCTCTTACCAACTGCAGCTAAAGTACTGGCAAAAATACTTCTCAACCGTATGTTCCCAGAGATTGCAAAGACACTTCGGGAGGAGCAGGCCGGGTTTCGAGCTGGACGTTCATGCACTGACCATACGAACACCTTGCGCATCCTCATTGAGTCGTGTGTGGAGTGGCGTGTCGAACTTTTCTTGGCATTCGTCGACTTCGAGAAAGCCTTCGACTCCGTGAAGTGGAGTGCACTGTGGTCCAGTCTCAGGCGAAGAGGAATACCCAGCAAGTACAAAGGTATCATCCAGTCCCTATATAATGGCAGTATCTCCCAAGTAGTTCACGACCAAGTTCTAGGGGAACCAATTCCAATGAGTGCAGGAGTCAAACAGGGTTGGCTCCTGTCGCCGCTGCTCTTCATAGTCCTGCTCGACGATGTCATGCGGAAAGCAACAGAAACACCGAGGGGCATAACATGGAACAAAAGCTCACACCTGGAGGACCTCGACTACGCAGACGATATAGTGTTGGTTTCGTCTTCACTGCCCGATCTTCAAATTAAGCTGGACTCGTTACGAGAGGAAGCTCAAGATAAGGGACTACGAATTAACGCTAGGACGACTGTAGAAATGCGAGTTCAGTCGTGCGAAAACCGACCCATAAGACTCAATGGGACACCGCTGGAATCTGTCGCAAAGTTCACATATCTCGGCAGCACTGTGACCAACAGCGGTGGTTCTGACGACGACGTCGACGCGAGGATCAAGAAAGGTAAAGGCGCCTTTGCCCAGCTAAAACAGGTCTGGGATTCGAACGTGCTCACCCGGCGGATCAAGATTTCCCTCTTCGATTCCATAGTGAAGTCTGTTTTGCTCTTCGGCTCCGAGACTTGGAAAGAGACAAAGGGTCTGACGAGCAAGTTACAAGTGTTCGTCAACAAATGCCTAAGATCCATCCTGCGCATATTCTGGCCGAACACTATCAGCAACGAGGATCTATGGAATCGATGCCACCAAATCCCGATCAAGCGAGAAATTGCTCAACGGAAGTGGAAGTGGATAGGGCACACCCTCCGAAGACCAGAGGACAACACCGGCAAGGTTGCGTTCACGTGGAGGCCGCGCGGGAGCAGACGACAGGGCCGACCGGCGCACACGTGGCAGCGCACCGTCGACGCCGAGCTGCGGGCGGCCGGGCTGAGTTGGAGTGACGCGGAGCGCGAGGCACAGGATAGGAGCGGATGGCGACGTCTCACGAAGGCCCTCTGTACCACTGGGGTACCATAGGACGCCAACAACAACAATATTATCCGTGCGACAGGAATAAACATAATTCTGGCGTCGGGACGTAAAAAAACCGGCCAAGAGCATGTCGGGCCACGCTCAGTGTAGGGTTCCGTAGTTGCTTATCCTTCACAATAGACTTAAGTTACAGGAAAGATTTCAAGCTCTATAAAAAGGTCGAAAACGCCAAAGTAACTGTAATTACTTATTACCTTCTGGAAGTCAACTTACGTCCTTTTAAGAAAATTATGAAATTTTGCGATAACTCAAAAACGGCTTCACCGATTTTGTTCAATATAGTTTTCATTGAAAGTACTTATAAAGCCTCATTTTCATGAATTTTCCCATAATTTTTTGACCAGTGGTTAAAAAGTTAGAGGGGGGGCGCTATTTTTTTAATTTTCGGAGCGAATATTTTCAAAACTGCTGAGTTTATCAAAAAATAATGTTTGGAGACCCCTATTATTTTTAAAAGACCTATTCAACGACACCCCACACAATAGTGTTGGAACGAAAAAAAAATTCACCTCCACTTTAGGTGTTCGAGAGGTACCCGAAAAAAATTTTTTTTTTGGTTTTTATTGTACCGTTTTGTCGGCGTGATACATACACATACTCATACCAAATTTCAGCTTTCTAGTACTAATGATCACGGAGCTAAGCCGCGGACGGACGGACGGACGCACGGACACACGGAACAGACGGACATGGCGAAACTATAAGGGTTCCTAGTTGACTACGGAACCCTAAAAAAGAATCCTTTTCAACAATTTACTTACCATTTTGTCGAAGTGACCAATACACATAGTAAGAGAGTAGACAGACCCGTGCCAAATTACAGCTTATTTGTACTACGAGTCACTGAACTATACCGCTGGTGGACAAAGAGACTGACAGACATGGCGAAATTGTTAAGGTTCCAAATTCGACTACGGAACCCAAAACATACCCACATATATGTAATTCATGTTTCACACACAGCAGTACGCTGTCAGTTTTCAATAAAATGCGCATCAAAGGATATCAGAAGCTAATTCAGTTCGTGCCACAGTAAAACTGCCTTTGTGTTCCCGAATCCTGACAAAAGAATTCCTAGCGCAATATACCCCTTTAGGGAGATCGGGAAATTCTTACTTGTGGTTTGTTATGTAATACTACTTGTGTCTATATTTTATAAGCAAGTTTTACGTTACGTTGTGACTCGCGTATCTGAGTGAGACCTTTCCTAGTTACGCGTCAAAGATATTGTTGTGAAAACTGATAGTGTTTTCATCCTTCTATGAATTTTAAACATTATTTACGGATATGAACTACATACTTTGTATTAAAACTTTTTGTAACTCAGTGGGAGTATTCATGGATACATTTTTTGGGACATATCGGTAAATTATGTTTTTCATAAACAGATCAATGAACACTAGGTATGTCGATGAAGGTATAGGTAATATTCACTAAAATCGGAAGAAAAAAACGACATCATAACAAAAATCAGTATACTTATAGCAATAAAGCCAGCCTCACGCAAATGGAATGTCAACATTGGGAGTTAATTGCATTTTAATGAACGTTTTAGGTTATTCAATTAGTGGGTTTACTTTTATGTACTTACATTTTATAGTCATATTGTGAATTGATATCGGAACTGCATTCAATAATTTCCGAGCTGCCTTTCATGTCAATAAATAATTCCTAGTGAAAGAAGAACATCGTGTCAAATCAGATACCTACATTTATTTTATGAAAAAATCAGAACGAGTTACTGGTAAAAACCGGCCGATATTGAACAAAAAACACGTTCTTTGTATGGGGTCCTCATTTAATTTTTACTTATTTTTTATTTTGATTATTTGTTGTTATAGCGGTAACAAAAATATACATTCTGTGAAAATTTCAACTGTCTACCAACGTGTATAACGTGTTGAACGAAATATCATGCAAAAAGCCCTATTTTTGTATGGGAGCCCCCCTTAATTATTATTGTTTTATCATGAATAGTATTTGTTGCTATAGCGGCAACAGAAATACATCATCTGTGAAAATTTCAACTGTCTAGCTATCACCGTTCTTGAGATACAGCCTGGTGACAGACGGACGGACGGACAGCGAAGTCTCAGTAATAGGGTCCCGTTTTTACCCTTTGGGTACGGAACCCTAAAAACTAATATCACAATCACACGAAAAATCGCCGCTATTGCCGTTTTCTCCCAAAAGCCACCTATGTTGTAAGTTAAAACCAGTTATGTTGTTACTTATTATTCAGAATGTTGCCGCATTTTAGGCAAATAAGGCTAGTGTACATGGGTCTAATGCTATATACCACTACAGTATTGAAGCTTTCGAGAACGTCGCAGAAATCCTTGCAGCTAAATCGAAACTAAATACCCGCTTTGGTCGGTTTCCGACGACAGCCGCATTTTTGAGATGTGGCAGATAGCCAGAGATAGAGTTGACCGGGCTCGCTTTACCTTGGGGACCATATGCGTCGTTTAGGATCGTATACGTTTATCACAGAAATACGAACACTTCGACTAACCTGTCCCACGGCTAAACAAGCCCGTGATGGATTAGCCGGTAATATGATGAACAAAAGGCGTCACGTCAGTCATATCGATTGGACGCGCCTAATGGGCAGTGAAGGGCTTCCGTGGCCCACCCCGGTAATATGACGTGACAGTCATTTCGGGCTCGTCGAGGGTCGGCCCGTCGGCTGCCGGACATGTCTCGCATCCTCAGACTAGTGCAGATCAAGTTCCATATCCTAATTTATGGATAAGCTATAACTGCCGCCAGTAAACCTCTATTCCAACCTTGACTTCTGCCGGAAGCGCTTGATTGACATGTTGTTATTATCGATGAATATAAAAATGTTTTATTATTCAGCGTTGAGGTCTTTACTACTTATCTAGTCGACAAGAAAATATTTTCCTTTCCTTCTTATGCAAATAGCGGGTCCCCAGATAAAACAACCCGTTATTATCCTGACATTCATAGCGGCGGGGTTCACAAGAAATAGAGCTAAATAAAAATGAGTTAGCCTTATTTTCGACAAAAATAAATTCCGTGCACAAAATCAGTTGGCAGAAAATGTTTTCGTATTTATCAAATACGGGTATCGATCGTTAGTTAGTTATAATATCACATGTCGTTATTGTTTGATAGTTTTGTGACATACCTACACAGTTGAATATTAAATCGACCCCTTATTCATGTCAAGGCATGATTTATGAGTTTAATATAACAATTTACTTACAGACAACATGCAGCCTAAATCAGTAGTCATGAAATTATAACAAAAGCTTAAAAACAGAAACTACCTAGATGATAACGTGTTTTGTTTTTTACCCTTATCCTCGGTAAGTCTAAATTGAGTTGAGATAATCATCTTCATATGGCCACCCGCCACCGTATATAATTGCCCTCTTATAAATGCGTTCATCGTTCAACCTTCTGATATAAACATATTTCATTGAAAATTATCAGATTAATAAGCTACTCGAAGGACGTTTGGATACTTATGTGTACGTACATACAAGGATTTTTCACAGCAGCGCGCCCTTCACCAACAGAAGGCATATTGTTGAACAACCGACGCGTTGATAAATGCACAGTGTGTATTATTTCTTTATTCGTAAAAAAGTTCAGCATAAAAACTTTGTAATGTATGCTCCACTGCTCCCAAACTTTTACCAAACTAAATCCTACTTTTCGGTGTATTATTTCCGCAATTTACATTAAGTTAGGAGAGCGGTGTCAAAGTTATTTCGTAGTAGTCATGTACACTAAGCAATGAGTTTGACACCGCTCTTTTTACGTGATAATGCTGTGACTGTACCTAAAGTCACTGCATTGTATGTAAGATATATATGGATGGTATGTTCGTCCGACACTGGATAATGAGATTAAGTAAGCTATTATCATTGCCGGCGCAAGAAAACTCAAACAAGGATAAGAAACCGGTTTATCAACTATTTATTATGTTCGCATAATAGATACCTTATCCAAGAAAAGGGAAAGTAAAAATACATTTGCTAGGTTCTCATGACAACAATGTATGTGTTTTCTTAATACTGCATATACATACTTGAAGTATGAATCAAAATATTGTATTTAACTATATGAATTTGGAAACGAGCCAACTACTGCGCAGGTGAAGCATTTCCATTCCAAACGGAATAAATATTTATTAAGCGTTCACATTTTGCAGTGCCACTTAATCTACGAGCATACATTGCCGTTAGTCATTTCAGTAAACAAGATCAATATAAACGGTGATTAATGAACTGATAAGGTTTGAGGATAGATTGATGCGGGGCACAATAAATACCTAAATAAATAAATATCGGACAACCTCACACAAATCAATCTAGTCCCACAGTAAGCTCTACTAGGCTAGGCTTGTGCTATGGACACTAGACGACGATAAACATACTTAAATAGATGAATACATACTTATATACAAATAACACCCATGACCCAGACACAAATATTCGAGTTCATCACACAAATATTTGCCGGGATTCGAACCCAGGACCGGTGAATGAATGAGTGACGAACATGACACCCTTAATGAAATGAAACAGAAGTTCCGTTTGTCATTTGTGTAGATACTATACCAATTAGGCTCCAACAAATACCGGTCCCGTAAAAACACGCATCATGACTCCCACACAAAAATTTAATGGAATATATTTACCAAGCAACATCATTAATTTGAAATGCATAATATAAACGTGTCTATGTGGGAAGCGACAGCTCAGGCGGCCTAACTTTCAAATCATAAAACTGTAGAGGTTGCGTAAATTATAAAAAAAGTTTCAAAGCGTAAATTTCTGTGATCGTCTGTTATTTTAACCGGGATCCCGGCACAGGGAAAAATGGTATCATAGCCTTGGTATTTAAAGTGGTAGTCGTGTCACGCGCCGTACGGAGGCGGTAACGACAGGGAACAAAGGATCGTTGCACTTGAGGCTACCGACGCGAACGCGCGATGAACGCGCTTGCAATGCGACGCCGTTGACATACGTAGAAGAAGGGAAGGGAACGAGAAATTGTGCGAAACCAATGAAGGTACAGAACAGACAAGCACCATGCAATTTGCGGGGACTCGAGGCGACGGAAGGCTATTTGCTAACTCACTAGAAACGCCATTATGATGCATTGTCGTTGTCATTTTTTGCAGTTAACTTATGATCCATTCTCTACTTGTATTCGTTAATTGCTGTCTAGCAAAGTACACCGAACAATGGTTCCATAATTCATGTAAGATATTAAACAATGATTACATCTTAACACTTAATCATTATGGATTATCGCGCGTAAACCTAATTAATTCATAGCATAGTATTGTTTATGCAGTGACAATAAGGTTTTCCGGTGTATCATCACATAACATCACCCCTAAACAATGTGAGCAAATAGGCTCGAGGCTAAATACATGCTATGATTCAGCGTGCGCTACACTGTTAAAAATTTTCAGGGAATTTTACACAAAAGTGAGGGCAACTTTCGTTGCCCTCACTTTTTTGTGTTTTTACATAATTATGTAATTTTACAGGGCTATGTAATTTTACATAATTAACGATTTTACATATATGTAAAATTACATAAAGAAAATTTTACATATTTGTCAGTTATGTAAAATTACATAAATGTAATTTTACATATCTGTCAGATATGTAAAATTACATAAAATGTAATTTCACATAACTGAAACTGTCAGATATGTAAAATAATATTTTATGTAATTTTACATACCTCTTCATGTAAATTCTAGGATATGTAAAATTTTTATTTATGTAATTTTACATAGACGTTAATTATTTTTACATTTTTCCGGTACTATTACTGAAATATTATGTGTTTTTAGTACATATGTTTTCTGTAAAACTACATGTAGTTTCTGTGATATTAATGATATTTTATGGATTTTTACATTTATTCTGTATTGTTACAGAAATATTATGTGTTTTTTGTACATATGTTTTCTGTAAAACTACATGTAGTTTCTGTGTTATTAATGTTTTTTTGTTGATTTTTACATTTATTCTGTAATGTTACAGAAATCTTATGTGTTTTTTGTACATATATTTTCTGTAAAACTACATGTAGTTTCTGTGTAAATACTGTTTATTTGTGGATTTTTACATTTATTCTGTAATGTTACAGAAATATTATGTGTTTTTTGTACATATATTTTCTGTAAAACTACATGTAGTTTCTGTGTAAATACTGTTTATTTGTGGATTTTTACATTTATTCTGTAATGTTACAGAAATCTTATGTGTTTTTTGTACATATATTTTCTGTAAAACTACATGTAGTTTCTGTATTTTTAATGTTTGTTTGTGGATTTTTACATTTATTCTGTAATGTTACAGAAATATTATGTGTTTTTTGTACATTTATTTTCTGTAAAACTACATGTAGTTTCTGTGTAAATACTGTTTATTTGTGGATTTTTACATTTATTCCGTAATATTACTGAAATACTATGTGGTTTTTTTACAGATATTGTATGTAAAACTACACGTAGTTTGTGTTTTATTAATGATTTTATTATGTAATTTCACATACATTCAGTAATATTACTGAATCCATTTATGTATTTTTACCTAAAGAAAATGTATTTTTAAGTAAGGGTAAGGTAAAATTACATGTTTATTATGCATTATTAACAATAAAATTAGTTAGTTTTACATGTAACTGTAAAATATTTTCTGTAAAATTTAATAATAATTCGGTTATATTTACATAATATCTGTAATTCTCGGGATTTAGTTTTTTTTTGCCAGAATTCTTTTTCTACGTATTTAAATTAGTGCAGTTGTATTAATCAAAATATATATGAAAAAGAAAACACTGGGAAACAATAAACTGGAAAGATTACTGATCTTGGTATAATCGTAGCTTCTGTATATAAGAACTATCCACCTATATAACATAATTACAGGGGTGATATGTACTCTTTATAAAATGCGTAGTCACACAGCAGTCAAATAAAAATACTGCTTTATGATTAACTTACTTGCTTTGAGGATACACATTTTACAAGTACTACATATATCCCCTGTAATTTTGTTATAGGTGGACAGTTTCTATACAGAAGATACGATTATATCCAGATCAGTAATCTTCATAGTTAATTATTTCCCAGTGTTTTTGTTACATATATATTTCGATTAATACTATTGCACTATTAAAATACATAAAGAAGAACGTCTGTCAAAAAACCTAAATCCCGATAATTACAGACATTATATAAATCTACCGAATTATTATTAAATTTTACAGAAAATATTTTACAGTTACATGTCACATTAACTAATTTATAGTTATAATAATGCACACCAAAACAAGTAACCTGAAAAAAAAAAACAAATTAAAAAGTAGTAAATCAATTTATTGTCATACAAAGATTAATATAAACAATACACATAACTGGAAGTTATATATTATAACACCTTTTTTACAATGAAATACAGTGATTGAAATTGTAATTAATTAAGCATTCGATTATATTTGAAATATTGATATGTGACTTGTAAAATGCATTTGCTTTTATTAATAAATTATCTGTATCTGTATCTGAATCCCCTTTACTTAAATCTAGTTTCAGTTAATAAGGTCAACGTCTTTCTAGCGGTAGCGAATGCGCAGTAACGTTATATCATATCAAATATACCGGGTGTTTCCTGTAATAGAAGCGATAAATTAAAACATAGATTCTTCGCTTGAAACTGGACAACATTTGTTAAGCAACTTCTGAAAACAACGTGTAAAAAAGGATATTTTGTAGAATAATGTTTAGACAAAGAAGCAATGTATTGCGAAATGTCCGATATTAGTAGAGTGACAGCTATGTCAATGCTCAGGGAATGTCAATGTTGGACGACGTACATTGAAAACACTATCTAGTTTGTTTGAAATAATAAAATTCTGAGAACTGACTTTTTTTTAAAGTTGCTGAACAAATGTTGTTCAATTTGAAGAGTAGAATCTATATTTTAATTTATTGCTCCTTTTACAGGAAACACCTGGTATTACATATTGCGAGTGTATTGCAACATATAAAAGAATCAGCCTTATTGTTATCGTGTTAGTAAGAATTTTCGACTATTTTTTTATTTCGTCTTCACATAACGACACGTTGATTCTTTTAACATGTAACATTAACTAATTTATCGTTATAATAATGCACACCGAAACAAGTAATTTATAGTTAAAATTAATTAGGTATCTGAGGTGGCTGACTAGAATTAATAAACTGGTAAGGTAATACAATTTGAACCTTCTAGAGAGTGAAATCACTATTTGAACAGATTCTTTAGTATTTCCTTGCAGCCACCTTAAACATACAAACTGAAATACAAAACAAAGTAAAACGATCAATTGAAGTTATATACTATAACTTTTTACAAGGTAATGTTATAAATTATTTTGACGTAGATAATGTTAAATATTACATTTCAGTTTAGAAACTGTTACATTAAATCATCAGAAGTGTTAAATCATGGGTCGAAAATTAAGCCGTCTAACGTGGAGCGACTAACTAAATTCTCTTGCCACTACAACTTTAAAACTAGATAAATGGGTAATTGTAACCATTAAGGGAGAATTGCTCTATGCCGATAGTCACGAACTAAGGCTTTAAAACAGAAATTAGGTTTAAAGATCTTTATTTTCTCATAAGAATACATGAATATTCACTTACATGAGAATCTTAACATGCAACTAGGTATCTTAATCGGTGAGCGCACACATAAGTAAAAATATAATACGCACACTTAAAACTAAATACAATACACTTATTTAAGTATAACTTAATTTAAAGGTAATAATTAGTTTTTTTTTTTCGGGTATGCAGTACAATTGCAATATAATGCGTGTAAGCGTGCATAAACTATCGCACAAATACATAAAAAACTAAGTAGAATGCGAGGGGGTTTGGCTGTAATAGTGGTATATATATATATATATAGGCTCCTGTTCCCCGGCTCAAGGGTCACGGACCCTTTCAGGCACCTTAAGCCGGTGAACTTGAGCTAAGATCATAAAAAACTATGTAGAATGCGAAGGGGTTTGGCTGTAATAGTGGTATATATATATATATATAGGCTCCTGTTCCCCGGCTAAAGGGTCACGGACCCTTTCAGGCACCTTTAGCCGGTGAACCTGAGCTAAGATCATAAAAAACTATGTAGAATGCGAGGGGGTTTGGCTGTAATAGTGGTATATATATTGATAGGCTCCTGTTCCCCGGCTCAAGGGTCACGGACCCTTTCAGGCACCTTAAGCCGGTGAACCTGAGCTAAGATCATAAAAAAACTATGTAGAATGCGAGGGGGTTTGGCTGTAATAGTGGTATATATATAAATATATATAGGCTCCTGTTCCCCGGCTAAAGGGTCACGGACCCTTTCAGGCACCTTTAGCCGGTGAACCTGAGCTAAGTACATAACGTCTCCGCCTGCTTAGGGGGAGACGTGTGAAATCATGGGTCGGAGATTAAGCGTCCTAACGTAAAACGGCTAACTGATATAGTCCACATTTTAGATCACACAGTCCACTTCTTAAAATACAATCTAAAATGTGGACTGTATCTTAGATTGTATTTTAAAATTAAATTTGAATATATTTTAAAAGCAGACAACGAATATGACATTTTAGATGGTGGATATTTAGTAAAAAAAATTACTAAAAGATGAACTACTTTATAGTTTCCTAGATACCTACTACAAATATTAAGATGGAAGCTTTTCAAAATAAAACCTCGGCATTGAACGAGCGGTTGAAAGCTTTAGTCTCGAAGAAAGCCCGCGAACAGAGCGCTCACAACGGCAATGATTTCATAGATAATATACGGCTGATTGCTGTATATTTTAAAGAAGATATATCACACATGTACCAAAGTGATGAGGTATATCTATTATATTGATTACATTATTTCCTTCCGAATTTCGTTCCTTGTTTAATTTTATTAGTAGTTTCATCTATACTGATCTATTTTTATTTTTTTTCAGAAACCATTGACTAGGGCAGAAGTTGCTGACCTCCCCAAAGTTGCTGCACCTAATATTGTATTTTCAGGTGAGATGTAACTTCACTACAATTATAAAATGGGGAAGGCCGCTGAGCGTTTCAACTATCGCTTGCAATGTGTTACATTTAAAGACGAACGAACGCAGCCAATGAAAAGAATATCTTCGGTAGTAAGATTTTTCTGTTAGACGGAACAGAAGTTGAAGACGATGAAATTCTTGTAGAATTAGAAAAGGACGGTCTAATTATTGGAGATAGTTGGAAACCCGAGCACAGGGATGACCAGAGTGCACACGCGACTGAATCTGCAACGACTATTCCTAATCCGCCAACGTCCACTATAGTCAGCAATATCAGCAAATGCTGATATTGCTGACTATAGTTTCAGCAAAACTACCTACAAGATCAATGTAAAAGAACAGTTGCAAAGAGCTGATGAGAAACATGTATTCAATTTGAAGTACGAGGAAAGTATGAATGGCAAATGGTCTAAAAATTTGTCAAGCAAGTACTTGGTTTGGCTGTAATAGTGGGTCACGGACCCTTTCAGGCACCTTTAGCCGGTGAACCTGAGCTATGATCATAAAAAACTATGTAGAATGCGAGGGGGTTTGGCTGTACTAGTGGTATATATATATATATATATAGGCTCCTGTTCCCCGGCTCAAGGGTCACGGACCCTTTCAGGCACCTTAAGCCGGTGAACCTGAGCTATGATCATAAAAAACTATGTAGAATGCGAGGGGGTTTGGCTGTACTAGTGGTATATATATATATATATATATATAGGCTCCTGTTCCCCGGCTCAAGGGTCACGGACCCTTTCAGGCACCTTTAGCCGGTGAACCTGAGCTAAGATCATAAAAAACTATGTAGAATGCGAGGGGGTTTGGCTCTAATAGTGGTATATATATAATAATGAGTTATGTAAACCTTAAGTACTAATAATAATGAGTTATGAGTTAAGAGTAATAATAACAACATAAAGTTAAGAGTAATAATAAACATGGATTTAATGGGCAAGTAACCGTTTTTCCAGACTGAATATCGTGAATTCTAGAATGGTATTCAAAATTTTTTGATAAAATTCTCTTATTACACACTATACCTACATTTATTATAGGATGAATTAATGTCAACATCAGCACTACTAGTTTCGGACTGGTGTAATCTAAAATTGTGATTCCTAGAAGACATAATTATTGAACATACTTTTACACAAAGGATCAATACACATAAATTTTACATTTTTACAGAATCTATGACATTTTTGGTGGTTATTGTACGAGATCACAGTTGAGAAATTCTAGTCACAATTTTCGCATTTAAATGACATGTTATTCAAACTTAAGTTTACCCATTAACGACAATACTTTTTTCAGCGTGACACCTTTACGGATTTTACAACCTTCTTTGGGATTTATTTTGAAAACATACCTTTGCATAAACTCTTAACGTGTTTTGACATTCCACTGGATATTCCAAATTAAAGTTGAAGTAAGCTGCCATCAATAATTGTAACGACCTGGAGAAGCTCGCAGTTTCGCTGACGATGTTTTTTTCTACCAGCAAGTAATATATATTTTCAATATCTGTGCGAAAAAAAAAAGGTTAAAACAGGCACTAAATGCTGCTTATGTTAATAGCTACCTAGTTACATAAAAAACGTTCAATTTCAACTTGGGCATTAATTATTTCCCCTGGTTGGTATTTCGGTAAGGCCGTTGAGCGTTTAAACCGTCGCTTCGTTCGTTCGTCTTTAAATGTCATTGCAAGCGATAGTTGAAACGCTCAGCGGCCTTCCCCATTTATAATTAATTGTAGTAAAGTTACATCTCACCTGAAAATACAATATTAGGTGCAGCAACTTTGGGGAGGTCAGCAACTTCTGCCCGTCAATGGTTTCTGAAAAAAAAAATAGATCAGTATAGATGAAACTACTAATAAAATTAAGCAAGGAACGAAATTCGGAAGGAAATAATGTAATCAATATAATAGATATACCTCATCACTTTGGTACATGTGTGATATATCTTCTTTAAAATAAACAGCAATCAGCCGTATATTATCTATGAAATCATTGCCGTTGGGAGCGCTCTGTTCGCGGGCTTTCTTCGAGACACACCGGCCACTTCAACAATACTTGGTATCGCAGGTGTCGAGTTCAGAAATTTGCTCTGCTGTGAATAGGTTCTTCTTTCATTCTTTTCATTGGCTGCAATCAAGAAGATAATGTTATTTTTACAATTTTACAGTATATAATTGATATCCTCTTTTTTTAAACTGTTAACAAAGAAAAATATACAGCCATAGTAAGTCTTTTACATTTTATAGGAGATTTTAGAGAAGATAAGATAAAGATAGGATAAGATAAAGATAAGATAAATATAAGAAAGAAGACAAGATAAAGATAAGATAAAATAAAGATACGATAAAGATAAGATAAAGATAAATTTATTTTGTTAAAAAGAAGTACTTTATATGAAATAACATATTGTTAAATGATATTTTGTCAAGTGTAGTGTTTGTAAAATTATAATTTGCTAAGTGACTTTTTGTAATATGATACTTTTAGTCATATGTCTCGTTTGCCTAATGAATATTTATTGAAACGTTGTTTGGTCAAATGATCATTTGTCAAACGTTTTTTGGTCAAACATTAGTGAACCATTAAATTGGCTTTTGGATAGTATTTTTTATACACCAAGTTTAATACAAAAAATATGAAAATATGAGGGTTTGTTTACATTTTGTTAGTACTAAAAGTTTATTATTTTAAGGATTGCGTCATATTTTGCTACGGGACCCTAAAAACTGGCACAGGTAATGAATTGGGCATCATCTAATTACCGGATAACGCCACCGTGCTCGGCACCTTCGTGCTGTTCTTCTACGGCATCGCGCGCAGCGACGTGCGCGCTCAGCGAGCGCTGCTGCCGCGGGCGCAGCTTGTTCGCCGCGGGCGGGCCCCACGCTGCGCCGCCGCTCGTGCCGCGCGACCACCGCGACCGCTCCGTCAGCCGCGGCTCCGCGCGCCCCGCGTCCAACGCCAACAGCGCCGTGTACAAGGCGGGCGCCGAGCTCAACGGCCAGACGCTGCCGCGCGACGCCGAGGCGGCCGACGGCAAGTCGCCGAACATCAACCTGGTCGTGCTGCCACCCGGACGGTCGCGCCGTCGGCCCTGCGCCGTTCTACAACCCCGACGATAGATATTAGAAATATATACCAACTCGATTATATAGGACTTTAACCATAATTACATGGGGTCCCGCTGCATATACGTATATGTCGCTGCGCTCGCTGGTTTCGACTTCACGACCGGGACCTTCGCGCAGCGCGTGCTATCGCGACGAGTTTTGACTTGCCGTTTTCGTGGAAACGATCGGGTTCGCGGTATACGCGGTATGCGCCTTAAATATCCCAAACCCACTTCAGTTGAATTTTTCAAAAATGTCATGTCCGCCATCTTGGATTTCAAAATTGACATCATTTTCGAATTTCCAACCCCCGATTTATTCGAAATCCATACCCCACATGATATGTTTAAAAAGTCATTACTTTTTTCAAAAATGTCATGTCCGCCATCTTGGATTTCAAAATTGACATCATTTTCGAATTTCCAACCCCCGATTTATTCGAAATCCATACCCCACATGATATGTTTAAAAAGTCATTACTTTTTTCAAAAATGTCATGTCCGCCATCTTGGATTTCAAAATTGACATCATTTTCGATTTTCTAACCCCCGATTTATTCGAAATCCATACCCCACATGATATGTTTAAAAAGTCATTACATTTTTCAAAAATGTCATATCCGCCATCTTGGATTTCAAAATTGACATCATTTTCGAATTTCCAACCCCCGATTTATTCGAAATCCATACCCCACATGATATGTTTAAAAAGTCATTACATTTTTCAAAAATGTCATATCCGCCATCTTGGATTTCAAAATTGACATCATTTTCGAATTTCCAACCCCCGATTTATTCGAAATCCATACCCCACATGATATGTTTAAAAAGTCATTACTTTTTTCAAAAATGTCATATCCGCCATCTTGGATTTCAAAATTGACATCATTTTCGAATTTACAACCCCCGATTTAGTCGAAAACCATACCCCACATGATATGTTTAAAAAGTCATTACTTTTTTCAAAAATGTCATATCCGCCATCTTGGATTTCAAAATTGACATCATTTTCGAATTTACAACCCCCGATTTAGTCGAAAACCATACCCCACATGATATGTTTAAAAATCGAAAATGATGTCAATTTTGAAATCCAAGATGGCGGACGACATTTTTGAAAAAAGTAATGACTTTTTAAACATATCATGTGGGGTATGGATTTCGAATAAATCGGGGGTTAGAAAATCGAAAATGATGTCAATTTTGAAATCCAAGATGGCGGACATGACATTTTTGAAAAAAGTAATGACTTTTTAAACATTATATCATGTGGGGTATGGATTTCGAATAAATCGGGGGTTAGAAAATCGAAAATGATGTCAATTTTGAAATCCAAGATGGCGGACATGACATTTTTGAAAAAAGTAATGACTTTTTAAACATTATATCATGTGGGGTATGGATTTCGAATAAATCGGGGGTTAGAAAATCGAAAATGAGGTCAATTTTGAAATCCTAGATGGCGGACATGACATTTTTGAAAAAAGTAATGACTTTTTAAACATATCATGTGGGGTATGGATTTCGAATAAATCGGGGGTTGGAAATTCGAAAATGATGTCAATTATGAAATCCAAGATGGCGGACATGACATTTTTGAAAAATTCAACTGAAGTGGGTTTGGGAAATTCGAAAATGATGCACTCTGATCTTCGGTCCGTATGTGTGTCAAAACCCTTATCTCGGGAACGCGTGGAGATATCAAGTTAAAATTTAAACCATATACTCAAGTCTACAATCCCTTGAAGTCGTGAAAAAACCAATTTTCTGAATTAATAAAAACAAAGGATACGACCGTATATTTATATTTACTCTCAAGAGAATCAAAGTATATAGGGTACTTTCCGTTGACCTAGAACTATGAAATTTAGCAACTTATGTCGTAACTTAATCTTAAAAAAAACCGGCCAAGTGCGAGTCGGACTCGCGCACCGAGGGTTCCGTACAAACACTTTCCATCCTTAAGTGGTTAAGTTAAGTTTGCACCTGATATGTATAGCGCCCCATATAAATTAGGTGCAAAGTTTCGGAAATAAATGGCTGTGACATACGGACGGACAGACGGACAGACAGACGGATAGACGGACAGACAGACATGACGAATCTATAAGGGTTCCGTTTTTTGGCTACGGAACCCTAAAAAATTTGCTTTCAAAAGTTATATAAGGACTACCCGTTTGGATTAAGTTTACACCTCATTTGTATGCGGGGCCATAGGTACCAGGTGCAAACTTAACTTAAATACAAAAAATATGAAAATATAAGGGTTTGTTTACATTTTGTTAGTACTGAAAGTTTATTATTTTAAGGATTGCGTCATATTTTGCTACGGGACCCTAAAAAACTGGCACAGGTAATGAATTGGGCATCATCTAATTACCGGATAACATCACCGTGCTCGGCACCTTCGTGCTGTTCTTCTACGGCATCGCGCGCAGCGACGTGCGCGCGCAGTGGGCGCTGCTGCCGTGCGCGCTGCGCCGCCGCTCGTGCCGCGCGCCCCGCGTCCAACGCCAACAGCGCCGTGTACAAGGCGGGCGCCGAGCTCAACGGCCAGACGCTGCCGCGCGACGCCGAGGCGGCCGACGGCAAGTCGCCGAACATCAACCTGGTCGTGCTGCCACCCGGACGGTCGCGCTTTCGGCCCTGCGCCGTTCTACAACCCCGACGATAGATATTAGAAATATATAACAAACTCGATTATATAGGACTTAAACCATAATTACATGGGGTCCCGCTGCATATACGTATATGTCGCTGCGCTCGCTGATTTCGTTTCGACCGGGACCTTCGCGCAGCGCGTGCTATCGCGACGAGTTTTGACTTGCCGTTTTCGTGGAAACGATCGGGTTCGCGGTATACGCGGTAATGTTTAATAATTAGTTAGGTATTTTGACCCAGCTACGGGAAATTCACGACCCTCAGTAATGAGGAAATCGATGCGAGGAGGAGGAGGTTAAATTAATAAATGCAAATAGTATCAATGTACGTAAATGACATGGAAAATATGGACATATTGGGCAGTAACGAAACTTAGTTTTGGTTATTAATGTAACTAGGATGTGAAGAATATGTATTTTATTATTTTTACGTGTCGGATGGCCGAGCTGTAAGTCCCATTAAATATGCATAGGCAAACCTTACCTATAAATTAACCAATTATTATTATTAACCAAGAAAAAGGACGTACTTACCTTTATACAATTACTTCGGTCTAGGTATATCACTACACAGTCACAAATCACAATAAATCCAAGATGAACATTGAATACGCAGCGACCGCAGCACCGTGCTCGCGTGCAGAATACTCAGAATAGAATACAATACAATACAACAGGCGGGAAAAATGGCGGGCGCCCGGCGCGCGCTGAACGCGCACAGAGTGTAAAACTACGTAGACGCGAAAAGCCAAAAATAACCCGTTCATTTACAGATTACATTTGAACAAAAATACTCGTAATACCAAATGGTAATAATTAAAGGCTTTATGCGCGGCATAATTTTTCATAGTAAAAGTTGAGTGGTTTGGCACCGACTTCAAAAAGTGGTTCGAATCCCGGCCAGTGCAAATATTTGTGATGAACTCGAATATTTGCGCTTGGGTCATGGTTGTTCTATGTATTTAAGTACGTATATCGTTCTCCTCGGTTCATTATTTAAGTACTTACCTACATTAACCTCATAAAATCCCGAGTGTTCGAAATCAATTACTACGACAATAGTCTAAGAAAATGTTAATGTCACTTCTATAAATTCTGACAAAGGCTTTAATCTATACAGAAATCATCATCGCGACCACAACGTCGTAAGCGCCGTGTAAATCATGGCGCTTAGGACGTTACGAAAGCGGGGCATTGAGTCTCGCGACCTAAACGTGTAAGTGCCGTGAAATTCACGGCGCTTACGACGTTTTGACCCGCTCTCGCCTACAGTATCGTATCGTAGGTAGGTGGCTGAGCCTCGACGCGAGTTTGCTGGCGTGGGGGGGGGGGCGTCGCTGGCCATCGATCCGTTCTAGCGCCACGGGCTTCGACTAATTTGCCGTCTGATTCGAAAGATTATCGATAATGCCTTGATCACACGTACACGTAGTATACTAATGTCGATAATCGAATGACGACTACTTGTCTTAAAGAAATCACCACGAATGATATTGATATTGTTGACAAACCATCATAAAATCATTGCCAGTGTAACACATTAGTTGTAAAGAAATAAAGGGAAGCTATTGCAATTTTAGATTGACAATAATATATTTTGACCAAAGGTTAGATAATTTGATTACACTAAAGCAAATTAGACTGCAGTTTTTGGTATTAATGTTGATGTTTTATGAAAACAATATTTGGTTAGCAAAAAATCCATTTTGGGAAGCAAAAAGATATACGGACTCAACGTAAAATTATTTTGGTGTATGTATATTGATTTTGGAATACAAAATGATTTAGTTTAGGGAGCTCTGTATAGAGTGGGTTTAATTTATATGGAAGTAATTCATTTTACTTGGAATTTAGTTTTAGGGTATAAAGAGCATTTAGTTTTTTGCCTGCCTAGTAGGCCTACAATCGTATAGTATAGAGTATACATTGAATTAAGTAGATTAGTATCATCATCTCAGCCATAGGACGTCGTTAATATACATTTGTTGTATACCAAAACCTTCTTATTTCCAGAATGTAACGAATACATTACTGAAAACCGCATTAAAATCGGTCCAGCAAACATACGGGTCAAGCGCAGAACCTCCTTTTTTAGGATTCCGTACCCAAAGAGTAAGAACGGGACCCTATTTACCTATTTACTGCCGCTATAACTACAAATACTAAAAACAGAATAAAATAAATATTTGAGTGGGGCTCCCATACAACAAACGTGATTTTTTGCCGTTTTTTACTACTAGGTAGGTAGCAAGAGCATTGACTTGACTTGACATCTCTTATTTTTACTCTTTGGCACCACTTCCTTCTAGAATATTCCTTCTGACATAACAAACATCTGCGCATGTCCTGACACGTTTCTTCATAAATCGGCTATTGCGCAGTCATATGGACCTAGTATGTACTTATAGTACACCTGGAGTGCTCATTGCTTCGTTCGATTTATTTTATACTAGCGACCCGCCCCGGCTTCGCACGGGTGCAATGCTGATAAATTATGCATGTATTATACATATAAACCTTCCTCTTGAATCACTCTATCTATTAAAAAAAACCGCATCAAAATCCGTTGCGTAGTTTTAAAGATTTAAGCATACAAAGGGACATAGGGACAGAGAAAGCGACTTTGTTTTATACTATGTAGTGATGATACCTAATGAAACTCATAAATAAATATAGTGAACTATGCCAGCAATAGCACACTTTTGGCTCCCGTTATTTTAACAGAACGCAGCAATCCTGTAATTGTTAATTTGATTTGATAAATGACAAACTTCGTTACTTAAGTCATACTTAAAAACAAAACAAACCAAAAAACATATTCTGATGTACGTGGACATGAACACATTTATGAGGATATAAAAAAAAAGTGGTTATTTTGTAGGGCAAAAAACTAAATGCTCACCAAAATGGCTTTTTTCACCAAAATTTCAAATTGGTGCTAGGCGGCTAAAACTCGAGGTGGAAAGTCAGATCTGGTATTTTCAGGTGGCTTGTGTTTAAACGCCTACCAAATATGATTAAACGCCTACCAAATATATTGATAAATTACTACCAATAAATTCTTAATGCTCACCAAAACGGATGAATGCTCACCAAATAGTGTATCCCAAACTATTCTATAAATAAAGCAAATAATTTTTTTTCTTACATCCTATAAAAATATATGAACACCTAAAAAGTTAATTTCAGACCAAATAATCTATATTACTGTCAAATGGATGTCACCAATATTTTATATTATTACTTCCATTTTAGTCATTTTTGCTGAGCACAGTGCCAAATAATGCTACATTTTTCGCCACGGACAACCTGATACAGGTTTTTTCATCGGCCATCTTTGTTCATGTTCATTTCATCTCATGTTTTAATAATTTAATTTTTGTTTTTCTCATGGTTTTATTCTTTATAAAGTGAATATTATTATAAACTGACATTGGCAAAAGCCTCGAGCTGCCATTCCTTGATTTAATTAATTAACCTGATACAGAATTGGTTAGAACTTATCATTAGAAACCTCGGAATATACTACAACAGGTAGCTATTGTGTTTATTTTCCAACTTATTCATGTTGGTAAAGTGACGTAATTTTCGGGCAAAAGAAAATCAAAGTAATCCATCTCTTCAACTTTAAGAAATATTTTGAATTATAATGTTTAACCTTTTGACCGCCACAGTCGGCTGTGGCCGTCAACAAAAAATCGTGCCCCTGACGCCACGTCGGCCACAGCCGTCCAAATTTCAATCATCAAAAACTTTGTAATTCTAACCGCTACAAGTATTTTTCAATCCCTGTTGATTTTGGGGCACATCTTTTTTTTTTTACTCTGGCGTCAGTGGCACGGTAAATTGCTAGACCGCTTGGCGGTCAATAGGTTAAAACGTAATACTGATCGTAGCTTTGTTTAGAAACGATTTACAACCTTCTACAGGCATTAGAAGTCAAGATATTAACTATTTTAGTTTTTTTGTTTTTATTTTTTTTCTCCCAAACGTGCAAGTAGTGGCTGGTAATTTTGATATGGGAAGTACCTCTGAGTGACCTGAACATGTGATATTAAAATGGGCGCGGTAGCTCGTGGGGTCTTCAAGATACATGCCAATAAAACTTTTTGTCAGGGCTGCCAAAATAATTCGATCAAATTTTCGGTTAATTAATTTTTATGTAAACATTCATAGGAAATTTCTTTTCTACTTACTTTACAAATAATCACAACATTTTAATAAAAAAAATATATAATAAAAACAAAAAATATTATTCCGGTTTCATAAAATGTAGGTACGAAAACAACTTTTTTATTTTACATATGCTGGTGTCCGGAAATCCCGCTTTTCCATCAATAGAATATAATAGAAAAAAACCAAAACAAATAATACTATAAGTATAAATATTATGTATACAAATATGTCTATGTTGAAAATTAAAAAGATTCGTCACTTTTGGAGTCACTTAGAGTCAATGTTGGTGTTAAGGTTCAAAAGAGACGAAAATTTTTCATGCCACGGCTGTACCAACAAGACGGCTGCCTAAACCTTATCCTTCACCGACTAGACCGCAAGATTATAGTGATTATTAACTAACATCATTAGTTGAACATTGCGGCGAGCAAATTAAAAGGGCAATACATGTATCAATGAATGAGTCACTTAATTTTATTAAAACTTTCGTGAGACATATTTAATTATTGTATTAAGCGGTTTACACTCACGTGAAATTGTCAGGAACGGCCCGACATGTTTCGAACTCGTATGGAGCCCTTCATCAGGGACGGCTGCCCGTACACCAGCAGTAGCAGTGACGAGTTTGCCGCGGCGGTGTACGGGCAGCCGTCCCTGATGAAGGGCTCCATACGAGTTCGAAACATGTCGGGCCGTTCCTGACAATTTCACGTGAGTGTAAACCGCTTAATACAATAATGAGTCACTTATGTATTTTCTGGTTATTTACAATAAACATATGGACAAAAAGTAAGATACAAATTAGCAATAAACAACGCCATCAGCAGGATGACTAGGTACTTAAATTCTTATAAACATGCGATCATTGAGGTGTGAATATTGGAGATGAAAAAGTAAAAGAAGGTCAGAACGGCAAAATTTGTGAGTCTACATATGTTACAAATGCATTTAAGACATTTTCAGATTTCTAACATATGTAGGTAAGGATGTTTCCCTACAATCACTACATATTATAAAACAAAGCCTTTAAAACTACGCATCATATTCATTAAGATTACCACCTGTTTTTTAAAAACCTTCCCTATGAATAAACTCGGCCGACTTAGCCGAAAATTGAATTCTAATAGAATGTCTAATTTCAAAAGAGAAGACGGTTTGCCACTTACTACCGGCTTGGGAGCCGGTTTTACATCTTATCAAGGGTCAAGCAAGACACAAGAGTGGAAACCCTGGGCCTCGAACGGTGTAAATTAGCGAGTGTATTACAAGTAGGTTGGTTTTCTCCGCGTTTAACATAATACCGTTGTCATGGGACCATTGCACAATCTTACATACAAGCTCCCTGTGCGCAGTCAAGTTTGCCGCCATTTTTTTTTTATATAATTTGAAAGAATATCATCTAGAATAGACCTCGAGTATATTTATTATACAATTAAATTACTATCATTTATAATGATTAATGAAATACTGGGGGTTTCAAACTGACAGTTGACAGCTTCGCTCCAAAACGCATCTAAACTTGCGACGACCGACGACGTCACGTCATCTTTGTTTGCCAATGAACAATGAAAAATTTGATCGTAGTTGCTAAAATTAATGAATTCCGGCTTTCTTGAATAAATAGGTTTCTTTCTGTCAAACAAAAATTGACGGAGATATGATTGTTTAAAGAGCGCGTGGCAGCGCAATCACAGCCTCCCTTAAGCCCTTTAACCCTTCACCGTTTTAGAAAAAGGTTTTTTACTACATATTGCAATGAAGGATGTAGCTCTCTTAATTACCTTAACAATGGTTTTTTATAAATTGTGATATCATGAAAATTGAAGGAGTTATAATATTTTACCTACTCACCTACCCAAAAACTTATCATATTTTTTTCTACTTAGTAACTGAAAATTTCGGAGTATGAATATTTGGAGCAATGTGAAAGTACGCAGTATAATAGAGACCCACAACTATTGTAATGTGTATATATATACATAATATGGCTCATATATTTTGGAAACGTAGGCATGAACACATACCAACGTTCTTATATGTATATATAACACATTTAACACAAATGGCAATATTTTACTCTAAATTAAATTATTTTTAAATATGTAATCATATATATTTACTGTTTTAATTTAGGGGTAGTTTTAAGGGTAGAAAAGCTTAAGAATATGATAATCATTTTCGAGAGTGTGGAATAATATTTAAATCCTTTTCATTTGATCAAAAAAAAATTTAACAATTTTTTATCAAGGGGTAGTTTTCAAGGGTTGAAAGGGGGTTAAAAATTTGATAATTATTATAGAGAATATAAAATATTACTTACTCTATACTTACATCTTTTTATATCATACCAAAGTATTTTTTTGTGATTTTTTCAATTTAGGGGTTGTTTGCAAGGGTTGTAAGATTTTCAAGGGGTTGAAAATGATTTTAATATGAGGTAATTATGTTAGAAAATACTTTACAATTTCACCACTTACTATTAGACATATTTTCTAGCGATAAAATGGCTCAATGTAAATTTTTCCATTAAGGGGTTGTTTACACCCCTTAAAAATAATAGGCGGAGTTCAGATCATTTTCACTTTTGAAGTTAAGGGTAAGATGAGCCTAATTCCAAAATTTCATGCAAATCGGTTCACAGTAAAAAAATTCGGAGGTAAGACCGTATTTTTCGCTTCAATGACTGCACTATAGCTGTGCCCCGCGGTGTTACCCGCTCATCCCACGGGAACACTAAATTTATTCGGGATGAAAAGTATTCTATGTCCTTTCCCGGGTCTCAAACTATCTCCATACCAAATTACATCTAAATCGGTTCAGCGGTTTAAGCGTGATTCATAAATATCTGAACACGACTCTTATTGACTGGGCGTTACAGATATTTATGAACGCCTTATATGCTGCGATATATCTGATGGCGACTGTATGAAAACTGCAGTCGTATGTTGGTACTTTGTCATTTGTGCTTCGCTCCGCTGACCGATTTTGATGATTCATGTGACATTCTTTTCTTCTCTTTAAATTCTATTAAGTGACAGTTTTCAAAATAGCCGGACGTGTTTTCCTAAAGTGAAAATAGTGAAAACAAAGTTAACTTTCGTAATTTCAAACTTTAAGTGCGTGCGACGCCTCCAGATCATCGACGACCCCCGGGTTTTTTGCTACCATCCGAAGTGCTTGTCAAGCCTTCAACTCCCTGAATTTTCTCAGAATTTTCCGGCGGAAAACAGCCGAGTAAACGCCGAAAAACACTTTTTCTTTGTTCCCGTAACTTGCGACCTGGGATCGTCCGGCTGATTTTGAGGACGTATCAGCCTGCCTGACACCTTTCTGCGTTCAACCAAGAAAACAGAAAGAAAATCGGTCCAGAAACACCAGAGAAAAACAGGTTTTTATTGAACTTTAACAGTGAGTGACTTTTCTCCCCCCATTTCTCAGAACCTAGATCTTTTACCCCCCATTTTTTGTGTACTGTTAATTAGCTTAAGTATCAATATAGTTCTGTGCAAAATTTCAGATTTTTCCTAGCTGTAGTTTTTTAGTAACGAATTTTCTCGCAAAACCAGCCGTTCAGAGCACAATATTTACGTAATTTTAATTCATTTTTTGACTTTTTTCCCTTCAAACTTTTCCAATTTTTTCTTTCATAATTTGCTCTGTCTCATCAAATAAATGGGTTCTGGGCTGTTTCCAACCCACACATGTATATAGTTTAGTTTTTATTTAAGTTTTAAATTTATCGATCTCGCGTTGTGTAAATATCAATCCCACCAAAAACATTTCATGTAAAAATGGCGGCCAAGACTCATATGGTCTGGCTGTAAAAAAGTTATCAGATGCCTCGAAAAGCCAAGCCCCTAAGCCCTGAGTTTACTAATCCTACACCTTGGCTTCAAAGGTATGGCTTGGCCGTTTCATAAAGTAACGTAAACAAGTCTAATGGACTGTCCGGCCTATATGGTAAGGAATTAAGTTTATATATATTATCATGGAGATATAAACTTAACTTCTTGATATCGTATGGGCCAGACGGTCCGTTGGACTTATTTACGTTACTTTATGAAACGGCCAAGCCATACCTTTGAAGCCAAGGTGTAGGATTAGTAAACTCAGGGCTTAGGGGCTTGGCTTTTCGAGGCATCTGATAACTTTTTTACAGCCAGACCATATGAGTCTTGGCCGCCATTTTTACATGAAATGTTTTTGGTGGGATCTCATTTATTTTTGTAAGGTGCCCTAGTCTTTTTCATTTATTTGGGCCATAGCGTCTGTAAGTAAGTAGTAATAATAGCAAAAGCGTTATGAGCATGTGAGTCTTGGCCGCTAATTTTACATGAAATGTTTTTTTGGTGGGATCTCATTTCTTTTTGTAAAGTAGTTTTTAATTTTTAGGTTTATTTTTTTATTTTTATGTGCCGTAGCGTTCTAAGTAAGTAGTAATAATTGTGTATTTAAGAAATACTTACGTTTAGCCCCCATTATGGAAAACCCATACAAACTTTCATCCCCTTATTTAAAGGGTGGGGGGTGATTTTCTAAAAATCCTAGAATATATATTTTATTATTTATAACAAGGAGTCCCTATATCAATTTTCAGACCTCTAGTATCAAAATTTGCAGAAGTCTCATACAAACTTCCATCCCCTAGTTTAAGGGGTTGGGGGGTAAAAGTTCCAAGTTTCAGAATTATTCTATTGTTTGTGTACTAAACCTAGCTTACATACCAAATTTCAGCTTTCTAGGTCATCGGGAAGTACCCCAGAGGTTTTTGATACGTCAGTGAGTGAGTGGCAAAATCGGCGTATTTTAGGTACCAATTAAACCTAAAGTATAAAAGCTAGATCAATTAAATTAAGTACATTTCATATGTTCCCTAACTGCATCTTATCCTGTGAATTTGGGCGCTCTTGTGTTAACTGGGACAAAGCTATGAGGGTTTGAAAATGAGACGAAACGGTTCGAGAAAAGGTAGGTAGTGCCCCGCTTCTTTTTTGCTCGTCTTGGCGGGGGCACTACCGTGCCCCCAGATACGAAGTCGAAGTGTAGATATGGAAGTAGTAATAATTGTGTATAAGAAATACTTACGTTTAGCCCGATATATACTACTTTTATCGCCCATTATGGAAAACCCATAAAAACTTTCATCCCCTTATTTAAAGGGTGGGGGGTGATTTTTTTTAAATCCTAGAATATGTACTTTATTATTTATAAATAATAAAGGAGTCCCTATATCAATTTTCAGACCTCTAGTATCAAAATTTGCAGAAGTCTCATACAAACTTCCATCCCCTAGTTTAAGGGGTTGGGGGGTAAAAGTTCCAAGTTTCAGAATTATTCTATTGTTTGTATACTAAACCTAGCTTACATACCAAATTTCAGCTTTCTAGGTCATCGGGAAGTACCCCAGAGGTTTTGATACATAAGTGAGTGAGTGGCAAAATCGACGTATTTTAGGTACCAATAAAACCTAAAGTATAAAAGCTAGATCAATGAAATTTAGTACATTTCATATGTTCCCTAACTGCATCTTAACCTGTGAATTTGGGCGCTCTGGTGTTAACTGGGACGAAACTATGAGGGTTTGAAAATGAGACGAAACGGTTCGAGAAAAGGTAGGTAGTGCCCCGCCTCTTTTTTTTTCGTCTTGGCGGGGGCACTACCGTGCCCCCAGATATCCTTCTTCCATTCCACAACAATCTCACTTTGGCTTAACTGTATCTAAGTTATAAATTCCTCTACAGGCTAACTCAAACTCGAGTTCATCTTTTAATAAATCCCCGGCATCCATTTTGAGAGCTAACATTTTAATATTATAAGTATTCAAGGCAACTCAATCAATGGTGTATCAAACAATCCTCAAATAAAAAATAAAGAAATTAAAACAGAGCAATATGTCCCTATACTAGTTACTCACTATAATCTTTTTTTTTTTCACTATACACACAAAAACGCTCAAATAAAAACAGAAAAATAAAAAAAACCTTTCATCAATTCCCGTTGTGCGCCAATGTAATGACCATCCAATGACTCAATGTACGTTCTATAAACAAGTTCTTCGTGGATTGCAAATCAATGAAAGATTTCTTTTATGCACTTATAAAAATGTATATAATTGAAAGTAAAATACAAGAAACAAGTAACCGAATCCACGAAGTACTTATGCTAACACATTTAAAACAATAAAAATTAAAAGATAAAATATGAAGTTCATGCACTTAAAAATAGATAAGCCGTAATAAAAGTAAACCCGCCGTTATTAAAAAGTAAACAATAGGAACAAAAAATAAAAGCAAAAAGTCATTAAGTTTCTGGGATTAGAACTCGCGCTTGCTGCTTCCTTGGCAAGCGCTTTTAAACCGCGCCACCGTGAACTGTAGTACGCAGTGCGAAATTCACGTATAGGTTCTCGCCAACATGTAGAGGAGTTTATATTATTTTCGATGTTAAAATTCTTGCAACTGACTGGACAATAAAATATTAAAATTTATAATATCAGGCCAAGGTTATTTGTTCTGTACTCGTAACATAGCGTCTTACAAAAAGGGCGTCGCCGCAGGCTGCGAACAAATTAACCCGTCTCAAAGATACGACTCGTGTGATTCCACATTAATTATGATCGTTTAGTATAACGCTAGCACTATTTTGTGTGCGCTCTCTCAAATCGAGGCGGTCTCCTTTGATGCGTGCCGCGCGGCACTTATGCAAAGGATTCTAAATAGACTACCAGTACACTGACGTTTATTATTACGAATTGTGTGTATATCGATTTAAAAATATTTATAGGGCGCAAATATTTTATGCACTTACTTAATTAAAAATTACAAACAATAAAAAAATACGTCTCTTTCGCTATAGTCCGAAACACCTGATCGTTGAGTTTAATTTTTTTGAACAGAAACGGAATTAGCTAAATAACTGTATTATGTAAACAACGTTAAAATACCGGTAAACGAAACCACTACCAATATTTATTTTGGTTTAGGGTCACATGACCAATAACGCTTTCACATGAATAACGGTATTGCTAAATGCGGAGTCATGATTTCCGGAAAAATCTTAATAGCTCGATGCAGGATCGCCTTTTGTATTGTACGAGCGCGCGGCGCTTTGCCAGTCTAGAGCATGTTGGTTATAATTTCTTTGTCCTCTTATCGAACCGAAACAGCTAGATGAATTTTAAGTTTTAACCAATTTTGGTAATACAGGGTTTGCTGGACGCCCAAATATGGTTAAATAATACTTTTTACCCGACTACGGTAAAGAATAAGTTTCTGTCAAAAATGACATTTTAGTGGCAAGCTTTTATAGCCGACTGTACTTTTCTTTGGATATCCATCAAATGCTCACTGAGACGATTCTAAAGAGCCCAAGCTCGGTAGGATTGCTTTTTTCTATTATAGAGTTCCTATGGCCACCTTCCGGCTCCATTATCAGATCACTCCCATGGTACCATATTATTGTATTGTCATCAAAGTTAAGTAAGTATGCAAAATTTCAGCTCAATCGGTTGACGATATCTGCTTCAAAATTGAGTTGCAAGATTTCACCCGAACAAACATAACTTAATAGATACATAAAAAAAGTTATCAGATCCCAGAAAAAGCCAAGTCCCTAAGCCCTGACTTTTCTAACCTACACCTTGGTTTAAAAAGTATGGCTTGGCCATTTCACACATCAGTTTATGTCTTTAATATTGTGATACAATTATTAATTTAAATTCCTAATATCTATGAAACAAATCGGCCATTAAATACTCCGCGCCTACTGAAGTTTTAAGAGCAATATTAATGTAGCGTTACCTGTGGTCTATTATTTTATATAGGAGATAGTCAAAAAACCAAGCAACAGTCTGTTGCTTGGTTTTTTGACTCAAAAGTGGTTTGTTTTGTCATCAAATGCAGTATTCAGGCATGGACTTAGAGGACCAGGGCCCCTAGGCACTTGGCATTTGGGGCCCCCTCCACTGTCTCGAAACACTTCTATTTTTTTAGCAAATGAAATCATATAATATACAATCGAGTTTAATTGAATAACTAAATGAAATAATGAACTTTATTTTGTAAGGAGGCCACAAGGGCATTTTACATTTTACATTTTCCGTTGTTAGGGTTCCGTACCCAAAGGGTAAAAACGGGACCCTATTACTGAGACTTCGCTGTCCGTCCGTCTGTCACCAGGCTGTATCTCAAGAACGGTGCTAGCTAGACAGTTGAAATTTTCACAGATGATGTATTTCTGTTGCCACTATAACAACAAATACTAAAAATAAAATAAAATAAATATTTAAGGGGGGCTCCCATACAACAAAGGGGTTGGTTGCGTTAACTTTGCACCTCATTTGTATGGAGCGCTATACATACCAGGTGCAAACATAACTTAACCACTTAAGGATGGAAAGTGTTTGTACGGAACCCTCGGTGCGCGAGTCCGACTCACACTTGACCGGTTTTTTTACTTTTGAGGTACGGAAACCTAAAAATATGTTTTCTTAATTTTACGCGCGCGTAGATTTTTTCCAAAATGAGCCATAATGTAATAAAAATAAGAATAGTAATTTAGGAACGGCAGCTACCTATACCTAATATTTCATGGATATATACAGTCTGTTGACAACCAAAACACTAAGTAACAAATACCTACTTATATAAAGCTCGTATATCAGTGTCTATCTACTTACTAGATACGAGGTTTTGAAGAGTAGTGACAGAAATTTTAGTGAGTTTTGGTTGTCACCAGGCTATATACGACTATATCGTTCAGATATTTGTGAACACCTTGTTGAACTGTATATAAATGCCATTCAATCTCTCTTGTAAAATTATTGACGGCGATTGTATTTTTAGTACAAGATTTACTTAGTTTGGGACTTTATAGGCCAATTGGTGTAAATAGTCACAAGATATTAATCTATTTATTTATTTTTTTAAATGTTCCAGACATATTATGTAATTATGCAGGTTTTATGTAAACGTCCATGTTTAGGTGATTATTACATATTTTTTTAGGTAAAAAAACACACTAAAATTGAAAATTACACGAAACTTTGAAAAATAAAGTACAAACTGTACAATTACATATTATCTTTTGTAATCTTACACACACTTTTGTGAATATTCCAAAAAGGTTCAGGAAAAGGCACAAAAAAATGTGTTTTTCAGAAAGATATGTAAAATAACAAGTTCTGTATGTTATATAGCCGTTTCAATCGTTGTAAATACATATCTAAATGTACTTTTCCCATATATTCAATGTAATTATACAGATTTTATGTAAATGTCCAAGTTTTTAGTGATTCTGACATGCCTTTTATGTAAAAACACACACTATAATTGAAAATTCCACGATATTTTGTGAAATAAAGAAAAACCTGTATAATTACGGAATATTTATGAGAACTTACAGATACTTTTGGGAAAATTCCAAAAAGGTACAGGAAATTTGCAAAAAAATGTGTTTTTCAGAAAGATATGTAAAATAACAAGTTTCGTATGTAAGATAGCCGTTTCAATCGTTGTAAATACATATCTAAATGTACTTTGCCTACACATTCAATGTAATTATACAGATTTTATGTAAACGTCCAAGTTTTTAGTGATTTTTTACATGACTTTTATGTAAAAACACACACAATAATTGAAAATTACACGATATTTTGTGAAATAAAGAAAAACCTGTATAATTACAGAATATTTATGAAATCTTACTGATACATTTGGGATAATTACAAAACTATGTAAAATGACGAGTTCCGTATGTAATAAAAGCGTTATAAATACATATTGAAATGTATTTTTCCCAAACATTCCATGTAATTATACAGAGTTTATGTACATATACAAATTTTTTATGATTATTACATATTGTTTATGAAAAAACACAGAATTAAATTGAAAATTACACGATATATTGAAAAATAAAGAAAAAACTGAAAATTTACTTAATATTCTACGTAATCCTACTAAAATTATTATGATCATTACAAAAAACTTATGTAATTTCACATAAAAATGGGTTTTTTCTGAAGATGTGTAGAATGACGACTTATGTATGTAAAATTACAGTTTTAAGCGTTATAAATACATATTGAAATGTATTTTTCCCAAACATTCCATGTAATTATACAGAGTTTATGTACATATACAAATTTTTTATGATTATTACATATTGTTTATGTAAAAACACAGAATTAAATTGAAAATTACACGATATATTGAAAAATAAAGAAAAAACTGAAAATTTACTTAATATTCTACGTAATCCTACTGAAATTATTATGATCATTACAAAAAACTTATGTAATTTCACATAAAAATGGGTTTTTTCTGAAGATGTGTAGAATGACGACTTATGTATGTAAAATTACAGTTTTAAGCGTTATAAATACATATTGAAATGTATTTGTCCCAGACGCTCTATGTAATTTTACAGATTTTATGTAAACGTACACATATTATTAATTATTACATATTTTTTTTGTAAAAAGACATCAAAATCGTTGAATTTAACGAAGATATTTAAAATTACCAAAAATTATGGAAAAAAACCAAAATTTTGGTACTTTTCCCAGGTTTTGAGGGAATTATACAGGTTTCTGTAATTTTTTTGTGTGTAAAATCACATAATTTTTAACAGTGTAGAGGCGCATTGCAGATCTTTGTATCCGACTCGATTTTAGCACATTACGACAAGATGACTTTAACGAGTCGTAAATTGTATATCGTGAAAGCGGATTTTTATTGAGGTCGATTTGACAAACAATTAAACTTCAACAACATTTATTTTAAGCAATTAAACTGTTACGAACTCAATTGTAGCTGTCAATTCCAATGACCGTTTAAGTTGGGACAATCGCAGACATTTCATTGTATCGTTTTTGTTTTATCCCCGAGTCCGATAAAATCGAAATCCTTTCAACATCACAGAAGCGATTTTTGCTATTTACGTCACACCCGTCGCTACACTCTCCGCGGGCGATCAGTTGGCAGTTACATCGAGGAAACTTCACAACAACTTGTCAAGTATTACGGCTTTCTTGGCAAATGTATACATATTTGAACGCGGCTGCCAAAGAGTTGGGATGTTTTTCAATTCTACTGAGCCTATCGGGAGTACTCGGCGGAAAGTCGTAGGTATATATATACTTTAGGCGCGAAGTCGGTAATATGTACTTCTTAAAGAAACTATAAATAGAGGGTTGCAAAAAAATTTAATTGATTTCTTTCTTTCTGGAAAATACCTACAGTTTACATAATTATACAAATTAGACAAAAGTCAAGATATTTTGTAAATAACTCACGGGAAACACGTGATATTTCTTTGCCTCATTAACTAGGTCCGTAAATAAATCAATCATATGACAAAGAGTCGTAAAAATATTATAAGCCAATTAAATGTCTCGTTTTTATTCCTATTAAGATGCCTCTTTATGTGTGAGAAACGATGCAAAGCTAACAATGTAGGTACATTAGAATATTATCAATCTAAGTATGATTGTATAGCGTGTATTTACAAGAAGGGATATTGAATATGTCCATTTTAGTGAGCTAAAGCGATCCGGAAAGGGCTCAATGTGTGTCTGTTAGTTGATATTCAGGCACAACCCACCGTATCAAGTTTCATGTTAGGGGTTTATGTGTAGCTTGTAATAATTTGCTTAAATATTAGTTGTAACAATAAGATATCACAATGTTTGTTTGATTCTGTACAACATATTTTGACGACGCGGTTGGCTCGGTTTGTAGTGCAGCTGCCTACTGAGCCGGTTGTCCTGGGTTCGAATCCCGGCCAGAGCAAATATTTGTGTGATAAGCTCGAATATTTGTTCCTGGGTCATGGTTGTTATCTATAATGTACTTATTTATATATTATTTATATCGTCGTCTAGTTCCCATAGAACAAGCTTTGATTAGTTTGGGACTAGGTCGATTTGTGTTAGATTGTCCCTTAATGTTTATTATTTAAGATACTGATATTCACATGGAAGTAATTATAGGCATAAATGCATTTACGGACTAAAAATTAAAATTTTGGGGAACTATGTTGGCAAGTATATAAGCCTATGCCTACGGTGTTCCCTTGCCCGTGAACGTGCAGGCATTTTTTAAATAGAGTAGCAACCATATTAGCGTATGTACAAGTGTCACTAATGTAATAGGTATTGTATCGTATAATGTAAATATTTTTAGCTGTAAACATTAAAAATAAATTATAACATTAAAGATACAAATGTATATTATAATTATAGACTATAGTAGCATGTAACCACTATCAAATATAAGTTATAAGTATATAATAAACTTCTAAATTTAAGCAAGAATACCTAAGTGTAATATTAAAATAACAAACCTTATTTTTTGAAATGCTGTGGTTTAGATACTCAGTATAAAGAAATCATTTATGTTGTGGATTTAACTAATTTATGTGTTTCAATAATATGTAATTCATTTATTTCTAAGTCAAAACTGTTTAGTGTGTATAACAAAAACTGATACGTCTACAATATTATATTCTTTATTATATTTTAACAAAATATAATATGTGTAATGCTTTCCTTATTAAATGGATAAGCAAAGTACTTTATCTACGCACATATCATTAGTGCTCTAAAATGCGTTCAGAAACCGTAGGAAATGACCAGCATTACTACAACCAATTTTACTATGAGAAGTTTCTTATCTGTGGCAGTAGGTAAAATCTGTACTGTAATGTTATAACAGTATCAATTTTTGTAAGGTTATGAGTTTAAATTTGGAACAGCTGTCAAAACTAAAGTAGGTCTCTATTCTAGTATCCATAAATATTAATATTGTTATCGATACGAAACGTCAATTCAGTATGTTTTTTTATAAAAACCGCACGACATTTGATCTCGAGTGACATGAGAATATGGATACATTCGTTTGTATATGATTTAGAAAAAAAAAGATTCGTCTTGACGGAGGTTCGAATTGCCGCCATTATTGTTGTCATTTGTTTGTTGGTTCTTTGCTGTTACGAAAGTATAATTGTGATAAGTTTATTGTAATTCACATTTTAGTTGAAAATATTGTTTCAATGTAAATATAAATTACAACTATTACAATAAATAATCTGTTTATGTATTTGTTCAGATTTATTTCTTACTGCATTAGTATATATTGTCGTTTTTAGATATTTTACAGGTAGCACTATAGTGGTGCCGGTCATTTCCTTATGGCTTCTGAACCCATCTTAGAGTACTTATGATATGTGTGTAGATAAAGTAGTGTATACAACTGTACATAATTAGGCCTTAAAACACTCGTGTGATCCTATTATGAAACTCGCTGACGCTCGTTTCATAAAACCACACTCGTGTTTTAAGGCCCCTCATTATGTATCAGTTGCATAAACTACTATAATGTATAATTAGATTTATTTCTTAAGTCATAAGACACGTGCAGATGTAGAGGAGCGGGACTTCCTGATACAGGTATTACTTACTTACAAGGAAGGCCTTACCTTATTATGTTTATTAGTGATGTTGTACTTTTGGAAATAAATATTTTTTAATTTTTTTTTTCATATGTGGTCAGAATGGTCCATGGTCTATTTATAAACGATAATTTGACGTTTATCGGAGGTCTCGCAAGACAAAGTCGGCCGACGACATAGGTCAACGATCCCTCATACCTACATAATTATCTAGGTGATTTATGCGGAAACTGCCACATACATACTACGAACTAGTCGTTTCCCACTGCCTCGTATAACAGGAAAAAAGTCGTTTCTCGCGCGTATCTATCAACTAGAAACAGATCAAATTAAGAAACTAAAAATATCCTTTCGTATCTATATTATGATTTATGATAAACTGTGGTGGACTTGTGGGCCGGCTGTGCGATGGACGTTACCTAATATTACGTATTGTGATGGACGCTTGTCGCTTGCCAAACTCGCCCAAGGTTCGTTAACATTGGATCAGTCGAGGCGCAACCCGGAACAAACAAACGGACACATTGTGTACACACACTTTTTTTTTTGTTCTATTTACAATGTACATTTATACAACACGGGTCGTGTTTATACCTATCGTAATTGTCTATTGTTTTTCAATACGAATGCCAAGGTTAGATCGTCATGCTAATATGCAAAATACGCATCGAATCATCATATTTCCATAAAACAACGAACTATAGTCACGTTTATCAAAAGGCAAGTAATTAGTGGTCGATAAGGGCTGTAATCTTAACTAGCACATCGCTTACGGTGGCTGCCACCGATAATGCGGCAGTACAATTAGTTTGGGAAACGCGACGGATAACCTCAATGTTAACGGCTGACGGCTTTTGGCGCGGCGCCGGGCGCGCTATCGGCACACAATCACAATCAACAAAAACAATATTGCGTAAATGAAAATAAACATAAACAAACACCCGTCGATAACTTTGAGATAAACATTGACATGGATTTTGTTTTAATATTTAAAAGGAGGAGCAATTATCCCTGAAATGTAAATATGGGCGTTATAAATGCGCAGGTAAGCATCATATTTTAAAGACGTACGTGGGCGCGGCGGTTTGCCAAAACAGGTACAAGCGTAAGCTTTCATTTGTTAACGAACCGACACCGTCCGAGAACTATAAATGAATTCTGAATCCTTTATCGCTAAAAGGTATAATAAAATCGAAAAGCCAGGTTTCGAACGACTCTGATTTGCAACATATTACGACACTTTTTCCACATTAGTAGCAGGTTAATAAGACCGTTCTCGACAGCGAGCTAGCGCGTTATGCTTACTACGCCAGACCTTTTACACCATAAGTCTAGTGTCTATTGAATTGAAGAGAACCGTTCCTAGTTCAATTTGGAATCCGGCCAAAACTGCATCGTTCAAGATACTATACTGCCAATAAATTGCAAAGTAGGTGCTTTACGACATGTACTTACTGACGCCCGGTACATAGACGATTTCTAGACGTACGTAATTGCTACAGAGCCTTAGACAGATAACTATAATTGGAGATATGTACTAAATATACGCAGGTAAATTATAGATGTAGCAATCTACATCTATCAATAATAATAATAATTCAGAATGCAACCTTCCAATGAAGGTTGTATTCTGAAATAAATGGTCTACGTAAAACCTCGCCGCCAGTTGACGTCAATTTTGTTTAGTGAAATATCATAGGCACATGCTTTGAGAGATTTAAACCATACGCTGTGTCAAAATAATCGACTGTGGTCAGCAGTTAATATAACAGTGATGGTGACATTGGAAGGATCCAATAACCTCAAGCGTATAGGTAATCAAACATATGTGTTTTATTTTTTATCATAATCAGAAGGAAATGCAGGCCGCTATAGTGACTATGTGAAACGTTATTTTGTAGGTATTTCTTCGATTCTATAAATACTACTAACGGCTTACAATCGATCACAATGTTTAACAGTGAAGTTTTGATGGCTCGTGCAAAAACGGAGTTTACGTTACGGCAGTTTGTTCTCCTTGGTGCGTAAATGCAACTTCCTCTGCTCATTGAGCGTTAGTCAATAACTGGAATTGCTATACATTGTTATAAATAGCAACGCCGTATCGTTTGGAGTTGAGTCTCACGGTCTCTCGAGTGTAGTTAGATTCTAAGAAAGCTCAACAGCTAGCCATATAGTGTAACCACGGTAGAGAGGTAAAATAACCATTAAAGGTTATGTTAACGACTTATTTGTTTCCCTACGAACTTGTCGAACATTCTCATATAAATATACCTATACGAAATTTTAGTCTTGCCAGTGTTATAAACATATCAGTTAATGTTTTCCAACAATATTTTAGTAATCCGCGGCTCCGAAAGTGACCAGTTACATATCATGTTAAAACTTAATAAAATTAGACTAAATTATCGAATTCTGTTTACTATATACTACGATAGCACGCGCGATTTATACCTTATTGACTTCCGTGAGGGTTGAAATACCTATGCATACTAAATTTGGCACGTAACGATCTCAATGAGTCAAATAATTTATTAGTCTCATGCCCACAACGATTCGAATTGTACGAGTAAGTTTCCGTCAGTATTTACATTGTCATTCAGCGATTTGTAAATATTTATGTTATTACAAGGAGGAAGTAACAAATTTATATTCTGGAATAGGTTAGCTTATTTGTTACCTCTCCCACGTGTAACTACTTAATATAGTTAAGGTATATATACTCATAAAAGTCAAAAACCTTAAGACAATTCATTGAGAGTTACGTTCGCTTGGCTTACGAGTACCATGCATGATAAACAATACGAACCTGACTTGCTCGTGCTTCTGTATGTAAATCTTGTGGAATTGTCCCTCCACGGGCGATATAATGTCGTTCTTCATCTCCATGGCGACGTGTTGTGGCAGCACCGACAGCAATAATCGTTCCTGGTGACAAAATAATGGCTTAATACTCGTAATTGTCACAAACGTAAATCGTGACGCTGCGGTAGTGTGTAAACATGAAACTATACTCATTATAGATGTGTCGGGGACGGGTCGGATGGCCGGTGCGGTTTGTGGCACATTAGATGAGCTATTCGACATAGTTGTGGACGAGGAGGTAGTTCGAGCGAGATGAAACACTTCAGATACAATTAACTTGATTTATTCCCTATACAATGAAGCACAAAATAACAGTTCCTGGCACAGAGGTCTGTAAGCTAGGTTATCGAAGTCTTGAACAGAATAGTCTTTATTAAATTAACACTAGGCACATTGCGGGGTTATAACACTGACTCTAAACTTGGTATAGCACAACGAAACGGGACAGTTCCAAGGCAGTAGTGCACTCGACGGCGACCCAGAGTGAAGTGTCGGTGGGCGTTCGCTGAGTGAACCGCCAAGACTCTGTCTAGCGCGCCAAAACAGGTTCAAGGGGGCGCTACTGTCGCCTTCCAATGGCGCGCCGGCTTCGTTGAGCTACCGTACTCATGACCGTCTCCGACACGGCCATCCTGCGATGACACACGTCCTCGTGTGTTGCTCTGAAACAATCAACAACCAAAACAGTATCCACTCGGTCACTCCTGACAAACACGTCAAAATGGTAAGACAAAACAAAAACTTCATCTTTCCTTTCGCATCAAATAGTTACTGACACTAAAACTAAAAAAATCACAAAAATCATTTTGACAACTAAGTGAAAGTTTTTGTTTTATAACCGCAATATTTCAAAAGATTCAAATGGAATTATGGTATGTAGGATACCAATTATCAATTGTAACATTACTTATTCTTTCAATAGTGCAATACGTTTTTAAATGAGATTGTACTACAAAGTCACTTGTTGTGAAACAAACTAGCTATTTACCACTTCTACCTTAGAAAACACATTAGGAACCATGTACCACCATATCATTCCCTTTTGGTTCGCCTTATTGACAATATCAAAACATTTAAATCAACAAAAATCCGTTCAACAAAACAGGTATCTCATTCGTGGCCTAGGGCTAATTTAGCCACCCAATACGCGCATCCCCACGGGATCGCCGAGTCAACCTATGACTCTACGGTCTCTGCGAGAGAGACCCGACCTCCGCCAGCACCTACCGCGCACCGCGTATCCACGGACTGCTTAGAGCAGATGCCGACTTCTACCGGACTACGGCTACGATGAAGTGACTGGTATGGTCGACCAGCCGAACTGAGAACCTCCCTACCAGTCTCACTATATTTTTTTTTGTCTTCTTCAAATGGTACGTAGCTCCCGGGCATTTCCCTCAACCTATCGTGCAAGTACGCGCATGTTTGGAAGTCAAGTTTATGGCAAATGGTCTTGCAATTTACAATACTACATGTCAACATTTCTAATTAGGCTCGCTTCAGTAAGTCTATTTACTGCACAGTACTAACAATTTTTAGCTAGACTGATACAAGTCATACATAGTCACTGAATTATACAGCCGTTTGCCATGGAACTTATTGGAAATCAACTCTTCCATAAGCGATCACTCGGCAACCGAATCACAATAAAATGAGAACTCCTCACCAGATTGCCTCATATGGTGTGGTGTGGTGACGTCACACGTCAACCCTCTTCCCCGTGGTTGAAGGCGCCCTGTCGCTCGCCTTCGCGCAGTTCTTTACGTGATGTCCTGTACCGCGGCAGCTGAAGCAGACGACTCATGGCTTCGCTGTTAGCTGCCGAGGTCACGTATTTTTTCCTGAAACAAAAACTTCAAGCACAGTATCACAAAGCTCGGTCATTCTAACCTTAAATCCAACAAACTCAACTTCAATTCAACAACAACTGAAATTGGATTTGTAATTACTTATAGTCAAATGAATTGTTTCTTTTGTTATCTGAAATAACATGCCATACGAATAATAATAATCCAACAAAAAAAAAGTAAACTCAAATCAATCTAGCAAAGTTAGGTAGGTACACTGAAATTATGATTCGTTAATGTGAACAAATAATCTACGACGTAGATGCAAGAAAAGATTTAAATCATTATTTGCACTTTAATAACAAGCTTTACTTTGTATGATAACTCTTAGATTACCAAGGGATTATGAAACATTAATGATAAAAATCAAACTTCAATTTCTAACTCTTGTGTCCCAATATTTTCCTTATCTTATTAGTGTCTCCAGTTGAAATATTTTAGGCTATAGCGATCACCACAGTTAAAAGTAAACATTAGGATCGTTTAAAAAAATCTCAAGCTCACCAGTTCTACGAAAGTTATAGACGCTTAACTATACACCAGCTAATGTACACCGAGTAAGAAACTATTCAAGATGTGAACAAATTAAATTCTACAGAACGATTGGAAAATCATGAACAGAGGGTAGATTATTAAAGCAGCCGCTCCTACTACTAAGTACTGTGTATGCTTAGAATAATAATTCTAAGTGTGTATGATTGATACACCCTCACAGCGCAATTTTAAAATGATAAACTTTAATAAGGGTAGGTAAACTGCGTAGTGGTCATATTAATCAACACTAAATCTCTGTAGAAACATTTCGCGTTTAGTCATATTATATCGCTACGAAAACAATCGTTACAAAACGTGCAATAAACTTTGTTTCAAATGATTATTAATTTCTATCACGCAATATTCAACTTTTACTTGGAGTGTTGCTTTTACCAGTACCCGTTAGTACTTTTTTTTGACAAATACCCACTAAACTGAATAAGTGCGACTCAAGTCTACCCCAGAATCTAGCTACACTTTTATTTGTGAACAAAATATCGGAATCGTAGTGAAAAGTTAACGACTGACCTGATGTGTTTTTCAAAATGTGTCGGTGAGGTCATAGTGCCTATGTACGTCCACGCGTCGCTTGTAGTTGACCGTCGCTTCTGGGTCACTTCCACTGGTGCAACAACTGACGATGTGTCCCGCTGTTCTTGAAGCAAGCAATGAACTTCGATGTAGTTTGTTGTTAACTGCTGGCTTTTGACGCCGATGTGGTAAGTTGTAGCCTCGATTATTTCTCTTTTATACGAAGTAAGCAATCGAATTTTTCATGTCCGTTTCTCTCGCAATGAAAACAATTTAAACAGTGCAATCTTCATTTGTTTTCATACGGTTTTGTAGGTCTCCGTGACGGTGTTAGCTTGAGTTTCAATAACGGAAACGCTTGTAGCTCCTGTTCCTTGATTTAGTGATGTCAAGTTCGTTGTATTTCAAAGAGTAACAATAAACTTTTTTTCTTCCGTTTTATTCGCTTCGTGTTCCATCATTCTTCGTATTCGCTCATGGGCCGTAGATACCATCCCAACTTCTGATGTCGGGGACGGGTCGGATGGCCGGTGCGGTTTGTGGCACATTAGATGAGCTATTCGACATAGTTGTGGACGAGGAGGTAGTTCGAGCGAGATGAAACACTTCAGATACAATTAACTTGATTTATTCCCTATACAATGAAGCACAAAATAACAGTTCCTGGCACAGAGGTCTGTAAGCTAGGTTATCGAAGTCTTGAACAGAATAGTCTTTATTAAATTAACACTAGGCACATTGCGGGGTTATAACACTGACTCTAAACTTGGTATAGCACAACGAAACGGGACAGTTCCAAGGCAGTAGTGCACTCGACGGCGACCCAGAGTGAAGTGTCGGTGGGCGTTCGCTGAGTGAACCGCCAAGACTCTGTCTAGCGCGCCAAAACAGGTTCAAGGGGGCGCTACTGTCGCCTTCCAATGGCGCGCCGGCTTCGTTGAGCTACCGTACTCATGACCGTCTCCGACAATTATACTAATTCTGCGGTCTGAAGAGAAAGTTGAAAAAGTGTAATAAACGAGACACGAAAATGTTACGTAACAAAACAGGACATTTGTTATTTTATTATTGTTATTAATTCGTTTATGGCGGCTCGAAGCTTGTTCCAGTATCTGTTTTTTAGTTTATAACCAATGCATGACTTCCGTGTTAAATAAAACTGATCAAAAAATTAAAAATAAAACACGAGATGAGATGAAAGAAGAAAGAAAAAAAGAAAAGAAAAGATGAAAGAGGACCGATAGCGAGTTTTCCTCATTTGTTATTTTTGTAAGTAGCATTGACATGATTGACAAGTACAGGGGGGGTATTCGACCAATTTTAGAGATATAATGGAGATCTCTCCTTTTCATCGCCATCCGTCACTTTTGACGTGTGCCTACTTGACAAGTGGCGATATCCCTAGAACATCGCAACTTCGTCAATTCGGACGCGCAAAATTTTCGTTTCCTTTGTATGTGACGGCATAAATAACAGGCGCATACTTTAAATTGACCGCGTAGTACGTGAAATTAGACCGTTACGTTTCGTTCAAAACAGAAATTTATATACATGAATAACATTTTTGACAATCATTATCGCCTTCGTATTTCCAAAATTGAGATGAGATATGTCACTTTTAAGCTCATCGCATTTAAATGACAGTTCAATGGCGATATAACTGTTATCTAATAGAGATTTGACGTTTGGCGATCACTCAAATTAGGTCCCTTACCATTGATTATTTTTGATTTGGTTTCGTAGGCAAAGAAAGATCCCTTCAGCCAATAATATTGCGAACAGTGAAATTGACAATTTAAAAAATATTTTGGATAAACCAGCATGGTAAAGAAAAATGAAAGAGCTGCAGTTTGTAGATTCATACAGCAAGGGCTATAAAACATATATCATTTAATGGTGTTATTTGTTTATTTATTTATTTATTAGACACACAGACATATGTAACAATCAAAAAGAAAAAAATAACAAAACACAGGTAGCATGTCCAGCTTGAGCCTCAATTACAGGCGTGCAACAGCATTCTCAAGTAGACGGCTAGTTTACTGAATTACGTATTACAGTGGTGTCAAATTATAAAAATAAGAATACCTAACAACTTCCCCTTGTGGTAATATCGAGAGTTCGACAATTTTTTTTTTTATTCCTTTATGATGTAGACATTCTAAACAAAGGAATCACAAATCAATCATAAAAAGTTACCATGGACAGTAACACTGCACACTCCTTCGTTAGTTTCCATAAACCTAAACTGAAGTTCGCATGAAATATTAAATTAAATTACAATACCTTCTTTTTGATACGAAACATGTATCACAAAAGTTGTTTAACTCTACTAGAACCTGACCTTATACTATAAAACAAATAGCAGCATATCGGTCCTACTTACTAACTTACAGACACAAATTGAACAACAGCGTTAAGAGGAAAAGTTTCGTATATAAGCGACAACTTTTTTCAAGTATCAAGATTGATAGAGACAGTAAATCCGTGTTAAGCGCGGAGAGCTCGAACAAGCGAGGCCGACCCACAACGTTGCCATTGTGAGTTGTAAATGTCAAACTTTGAATCTCAATAGCCCTGCAAATATCGTGTTCTGTGATTTCGAACGCTCAATCCGATTTGATTGATGTAGTTGAGTGTCAAACATTCATCGCGCTGGTTGTCAAACCTTTCGGTACGATACGAACATGAACAATGTGACGAGAACATTCGTACCTATTTTACTAGTGGCTTGGTGAACCTCGCAAGATTGATTTTCAATGGTATAAATTCGTTTTTTTTTTCTTTGTAAACCCAATTTCGAATAACTGACCCGACAAAGTTTTGCTATTCTACTTATTGAACCTAATCACAAAATTTCATGAGAATCGGTTGAGAATTGTGGCATGTAGGCGAGACCAGCCGGAAATCCGAACAACCAAACATTTGAACATCCAAGAATCCGGACATTAAAATGAAATTTTAGGAAGCTGAAACAGGGACGCTTCGCTCGCTCGGTCAATTACATTGACGGAAGGTTAATGGAGAATGAAATGCTGTGTAAAAAAAATTACCACAGCGATACATTTCCGAGGTAGGTATTATTGCACCAATGTAACGTCGTTCATATTTTGCGTTACGGCGACATGCAATGCGAAACTGACGCCATTTACGTTTTTTTTATATGGTACATGATTACATGAACAGATAGATAACAGAACGTCTAGCATAACTATGACACGTGACTCTTTGTCACGCCACTAGCCCTGCAGGCTCTCCTTACAATTCCATACAAAGGGCAAACTTTAGATATACTTAACAAAAAGAGATACCCAAAGTTGGCTAGGCTTTTGAAATATTCTTTAGCAGTTTGCTCTTTTTAGCCGTCTAGCCGCGTATTGTGTGCCAGCCCATGTGCTTATTCAGAATTTGAAACACGAACGTAGCCAGAGCATTCTCTTCATTAGTAAACTTTGCAACGTACGCTCGCCCTGTCTAAGGAAGTCGGTTTAAACTACAAGGGATTTGGCGCGTCGCCAGAAAACGTCCAGATTCTATAAGCGCGACCAATTAAAAAGGGTCTCCGCTCGACGATTAAACTGCAATTTGACTATTTTCTAAAACAAGAGGGTTATTTTCATAAGCTACTTACTACTTACTTATCAATTAAAAGAATGTCATAAGATAAATATTATGAGTAGGTAGAGGAATTAGACACATTAACTGATAGTGCAGGAAAAATGCTTATAACTTTCATAGATGAGTTTAAATTTCGAGCCAAGTCGAGACATTCAGTGCCTCCAGTGAAGAACGGACTAAGTCGAGTTATTCCCTTTGGATTTTATTGCACTATTGGATTCAGCTCGTCAAGCTACATAACATATCAAAAGGACGTATCTCTAGCTGTCTCCTAACGCAGTTTTTTCGTTGGCCCAGTTGGGTGGAATAAAGGTATAAGTAATAGTTATCCGGCATTGCAGACGGTTTTAAGGGAATAAATTCTCTCGAGGCAAAATTACTTACGAACCCAAAGACATATTCACAGTTATATTTATGATTAAAGACTTAATTCATTTTGTTCCATTAGCTCTGACATAGTATTTTGACTTAAACACATCTATGCCATTATTCTAACATGAGCATAAAGGCATAACTCGTTTAGTGTCAATGGGCTAAGTAACGCCATTGGACCGTTTCGCGTCCATACCGTCTCGCTATTGGTATATTTGCGTGCTGTAAGGAAACAACTAATTGTATTACTTTTAACTGTATATTCTTTTTGAATTGATTAATATTGACAATTCTGTAGTAATTAAACGTTATTTATTTAAAAACACATTGTTAAAAGTAAATTTTGAATATAATTGTTAAATGTGCGGCTTAAATTATGAATAAATACTAAACTGACTTTTAGAATTCACTGCATTCTCTGAGCAACGTGAATAGTGCGACGAGGTGATAGTTCTGTTGTGTTTGTAAACTTAAAAATGTATCGCAGACGGAAAATTACTAATTTGGTGATAATCCACAGAAAAAAGTAGGTAAGTATCTATTGTATTTTATTAAAATTATTAGTTCGGCCTCTCTCAACGACATTATTGAACTTTTTGTTGACTGCTCGTGATTGTTATTCTGTCCGTAAAGTGTTTTGCTAAGTGGATAGTTAAAAGTAAGTAGACTGAGTTTGGCAAAAAAATAATAACAAATGAGGAAGGTATAAACGCGTTCGGTATTAAAACCTTTTATTTACCTTCACATTTTGTATGTTTAAAAATATTGCAAGGAGAATCTGAGCCATATTCCAAGTTGAGTTGAAATTTGGTATACCTACGTAACTTTAACGTTAATATAATAATAATAAGGTACCCTGGACCTAATCTGATGATGGGAACCGATAGTAGACATAGTAACTTTGTAACTATAGAAAGCAATCCTACCGAGTTTGGGCGTTTTAAAATCGTCTCGGTCCACGTGATGGATGTTTAAAGAAAAGTACCTACAGTCAACAGTAAAAGTTTGTCAAATGTATGTTCGTTTTTAGGGTTCCGTACCCAAAGGGTAAAAACGGGACCCTATTACTGAGACTTCGCTGTCCGTCCGTCCGTCCGTCCGTCTGTCACCAGGCTGTATCTCAACAACGGTGATAGCTAGACAGTTGAAATTTTCACAGATGATGTATTTCTATTGCCGCTATAACAACAAATACTAAAAATAAAATAAAATAAATATTTAAGGGGGGCTCCCATACAACCAACTTGTTATAGATTATGGTACGGAACCCTTCATGCGCGAGTCGGACTCGCACTTGCCCAATTTTTTATCTTTACAGTCATGAATCTTCAGATTAAATGTCCAAAGACTTCTTAGAATGTTCAAAGTACATTGAATTCGGAACTAACATTATTCTTTAGATATTTTATCTAGGTACTCTTGTAAAATTGTATGAATCAAAAGTTTATTTATGAAAAATAAAGTCAAATTGACTATAAGTTGCCCAATCAAGAAAAAACTGATAATTTCAGTTAAAATATTTTATTTTAAAATACTTTTGTATTATTTTAAACAATAACTACCTGTTTTATTAAAGTTTGTCTAGTAATTCTTATGATTATTTTATTATACAGCCTCATTTGACTCCTTAGGTAACAAATTTTAAACTTGATAAGTCGTATAATTCCTAAAATACCATAATAAATAATGACATTAGTCGTTTCGCTTCATTTATGCACGTAGATCACACAGGTATAAGTCGTATTATTTCGTTTATTCACGTCGTTCACAATGGTATAAGTCGTGTTCATCTTTTATGCACGTCGTTCATAAGGGCATAAGTCGTTTAATTGCTAAAAAATCGGTAAAATTGGTTCAAATAAGTTGAGTTATGTCTTTAAATACTAGTGAACAAAAGGTATAACTACAAAAAAACGCGAAAAAAACATATTTACAGGGTCAAAATATTAGTTCTGTATTTATGAAACGAAAGCCTAGCTCCATAGCTTTTATAAAAATGCTTAAAAAGTTAAATTTCTAAATATCTGCTATTGAAAAATTGTTTTTTGTCTCTCCTGAAAAGTGCCGTTTTTGAGTTATTCCCTTATTCACTGGAGGCACTGCATTATAGTCCGCTATCTCCGTCCCTTACACTTTATTTCTGCAGCAAATACTTGTCATTTTCTAAATTTTTGAATTTTTATAGCCCTAAACTATTAAGAACTAAATACAGAATCTCCATAAAAGAAACGTGTTGCTGCCTCCGCTTTTTTTTTTTCATTATGTTCGTATGAAACCTTACGTGTGCGAGTCTAGCTCGCTCTCGGACAGTTGTTTAGTTAAAATCTCGCATAATCTACTGTCCTCCAGATTGCAATTTAAGATTAAATTTTTGGAATGATTTCACTTTTTAAAGCAGCAGCTACAAAATGCCTATGGGCATATCCTCTTATAGATGATAGAGACATAGCAATAAGATTGAAATGCACCGTCTGTCCATAAAAGTAGATCAGTAAATGTAAACCGTTACTTAGTATCCGCAGCACGGCCGGCGATGTAATTTGTATGTTAAATGAAGGAATGAACGTGTAATGGATCCTGAGATTTATCGGACGTTGGAATCGTGATGACCAAATTAAATGTGCAATAAATTCTTCGTTTGTCGATGGAACGATAATTAATCTTAATTGTTTAAGATTCCCTGTTACATTTGAAGAACGTAAATGACTCAAGCTACTTACTGACGCAGATTAGTTTTATGTTCATTCAGACTATGAGACCACCAAGATTGATGTAAGTATATTTATTTTAAACAAACTTCAAAAAAATATTATTTAATCAATTCCTTAGGACAATGGTAAGACGTATAATAATGACTGATAGTTTATCCATCTTAGGTCCATCAGTAAGTATTGTGATCCATCAGTACCTATAAACGAAATATCACATAATATGATGTTAGTGAAGAGAAGTAATGGAAGTATTTATTTATCAGCACTCGCCACGTTCACGCACACACCAGAACCTTAGTGAAGGGAAGTATTCACCAGTTTCTCATTCTCGTCCTCCATGTCGAGCCGCGCCGCGATGCAGTTCCTGGTGTCGAGGAACGCGCGCCGCTGCGCCGTCTCCATCAGCGAGTGCATAAGCGCCCCCACTATGTTCACGCACACGAACACCACCACATTGCCCACCATCTGCACAAAAGAAGACAACATTACCACCAATCTATATCAGAACGATCTAGTTGGTCTACACATTAATAGTAGGTACGTACATGCTGTATTATTGGACCAAATAGTTCCTTCGCAGTTGGAACAAGCAGGATAAACCAAGGGAAGATACAAGTACCAAAATTTTATTATCCTACAAAATATATAAAAATTAGATCTCATCAGATTAGTAACGGAGGATTATAGAACTGACAAACATGACATTTACAGATTTTCATTAAAATGTAGTTTATGTTAACTTTAACGATCCATTTGGATAACATGGACTGTATTTAAAGGTAGACGCTATTATTTATTATGGCTACATGTGACACTTCACGTACACAGATATATTGCATAAATATTTACTATAAGTACTTACGTCCGAGTATTTGCTTTATTTGTATAAAAGTGGACTGTTTGTATGTTAACGCTGTGGTTTAGATTATCTAAGATGATAATCTCAAACAAAGCTGGAATTAGCAAACGAGCCTGAATACAGCTTAATAGCTATGTATAGAGAGCGGAACAACTTAGCGGCGGCTTAAGTTAAAGGACAAACAATTTTGTTCTGTAAATTATGATTATGAGAATCATTTTTCCTTTTTCATCAAATAATGAGAGTTCTCGAGTTCGTTTAGTTTAAAGAAATAATATCCTCCCTTACACGGAAACTCCCTCAGCGCATCGCTAAACTTTAATAACACTTTAATAAGGAAAGAAGCTCCGGCTAAGTCGGGCTTGGCTTATTAGGAGACTACTTAACCTAACTCAATTTTCTAAAAACGTTTTATATTATTAGCGTAATATTTTCCACATATTTTTATAAAGCGCTCCAGCTATTCGAGTAGACGCAAAACGGTTCTACAAATAGTGGCACGACACAATATCGTTTGGGATATGGAACGCTATCAATCAATGCTACGCTCGAATAATCTGTCATATGGAACCGCTTCAGCGTTTGTTACGCTATACTGTGGAAGAAGTTCGATCGATACACGTAAACAGAGCTACCAAAGCACAAAGTATTAAATTCTAATACTTCCCAAACTGGACCGAACACAACAACGATGTGGCTCCACAATTTCAACAAATATCCAATTAGTTAGTTCTAAAGCTCCTTTCGAAGTAACACAACATTAGTCTCAAATACAAAACGCTGTGCAGACGCTGTGTTTATTTTTTTATATGTTGGCACAACTTAGTAGCTCCACTTCGCCTGATGGAAACTGGTAAGCAAATATGTGAGCCTACGTTGTAAAGGCTACTCACAAGCAACCATCGGTGCATTGTCAGTTAACAATGCCATGCTGGCTCGAGAGATGCTTCTTCACGCTTCGTTTAAAGGGACCCATGTTGTAAGAAGGAGGAAACACATGTGTCGGCAAAGAGTTCCACTTTGAATAGTTCGGCAGATGAAGGAATTTTCTAACTTCTTAGAGTATGCGAGGGAATATTTTCCACGGTGAAGCGATGACATCGCAAACCGGCACGTGTGGGTATGACAGAAAGGGGAGGTGGGGTAAGAGAAAATAGCTCTTCAGAACACTCGCGATAAAGAACCTGTAAAGAACCCAGGAGTTTCATAAACTTATGTATACACATACTGCCTTTTTATTTAGAGTGGCATACTGAGGGTCGGCCCGGCCCACAAGTGTTAACATCGCCACTGGATTTTAAAACAAAAACCCAGCAAATGAGCGAGCCACTTGTGAAATCTCATTACTGTAATTACGCGCCTTTCTGTTTTGATTATATGGGTGGATTCATTAAAAAGGACATTCATACTGTAATAAAGGCGCGTATTGATGATAACAGCCTCTGTGCGAGTTGATATTCCATCCAGATTAGGTAATTCTGTAAAATGAATGAATGTATCCCCAACTGTACGTGGCTCGTAGGTACACAAGTGATCGGTTAGGTTATTAGTTAGCATGAAACATAATTGTAAACCGCTACAGTCCGTATAATGAAAGTTAATTGTCTTAAGGTATTAAAATGTAAGGCTTTATTAATACCGGCGGCTTATCTATTGCGTAACGTGCTGTCTGGTGGTCTTGTGAACATTGTTAAGTTGGAAACCGTATCGATAATAAAGTAATTATGATTATCGTTGTTGATAGAGCAAATAGACGGTAATGTGTAGGTACGTTATTGTATAAATCGTTAAGTTATTATCTCGGCTATACAAATTGATAAGAGGCCTCCCGCGTCGCTGCGCCCCCACAGCTGTCACTGTCACCGTTTTACAACAAACAGTGGTCACATAACTCTATAAACGCTCCAATGCTTTTAATCCCGATGAAATCACTCCCAGAAATAAACACGATAAAACCATAATTTTATTTGGTGACATAAACATACTATTTTATCGAAACAATGTTGAGAAATCTCAGTTGACCAGCATGTGGTTATTAATGCTGCTTGTCAAGTCTAAGTCATTCTACAACATGTGCTAACTTACTGATGTACTTGACGATAGAGAACAGGTGCCAAGTAACGGGTTTTGTCTAATTTAGGGAGCGTGAATTATGAGGAACAGTCGTAATTGTGAAGTTGTCTATATACGCGCGCGACAACAATCGCAAAGTTGTCGCGAGGGTCCAACAAAGTTGTCTGACAACTCGGATCCCTGAATTACGTATTCAGCCCGCATCTATTCAGCCGCCATGATAGAACAAGAATTATTAATATTGCCGTAAAAATAAACGGCATCAAAACCTATTTTATCTGCGCTCGCAATCCGGTATCAACTGCAGCACGCTAGTGAATAGGTTTTCAATATTTTGTAAAGGATCTTGATATAAAATCGTATTGAAATGTCTGCTATTCGATCGGAACAGTGAGTGAATATTTGAAGAATATGTTCATGTAAAATATTCAGAGGCACAATAGTGTTTCCGTCTCTGCGTGGATCCATCAGTCGATCGAGTGTATATTCTGTCTCGAACGTGAATGAAAGCTTTTTCCTAGCAAAACGTGTCACAATGTTTTGTAATAAAACAACAATGGGCTAAATTCAATAAACAAACGTTCAATCCAAAAACACCAACAACCTGGCAACCGCTAACAGTTAGCAATCGATGAATAACGAAACGAATAGTTGTTAGAGCGAAAAAATACATTCAGATAAGTTAGTGTAATAAACATGAATGGGAGACATTATTCATCCGCGAGCGACGCCGAAGCGACCTTTGACGACCCTTCAGCGGGTAAATAACGACCAACTTTGAATAAATTTCACACTCATTGTCATGTATCTCTTCGATTTTTTATTATGGATATGGAAAAGACTGGCTCCGAAACTCCTGTCGCGTCGTAATCCGTTTTGACTGCTGCCATTGTGGTAAAAGGTATTTAATTTACGCCTCACACGAGATAAAATCTCATTAACTTATTCATATTCTCAAAGCGTGTGGAGCTTATTATTGTCGCGACAATATCTCGAAAGTTTGATTATTTACTACAAGCGACCCGCCCCGGCTTCGCACGGGTGCAATGCTGATAAATTATGCATGTATTATACATATAAACCTTCCTCTTGAATCACTCTATCTATTAAAAAAACCGCATCAAAATCCGTTGCGTAGTTTTAAAGATTTAAGCATACAAAGGGACATAGGGACAGAGAATGCGACTTTGTTTTATACTATGTAGTGATGGTTATTCTCAACTTAATAATACCAAAAACGAAAGCGATCAAAACTAATGGCGACCATCTACGCCGCCTCCTCTTAACTAAAGAAAGTAGGCTAAGCTATAATAATGGAAATACATTAAGTTCATTTCGAAATATGGATAACCGACACCACGATTAACACTACTCCCCAAATATGTCAAGAAAGTCAATACGACAAACAAATTAAGTTGGTACTTACCAAGTAAATAAATCAAAAGAAACATTAAAAAATAGATTGCGTAACGCGTACAAAGGTCGACATGATTCTGAAAGTTGAAAATGTTTGTACTGCTCATTTGTTTTTGACAGAATGATAAAATCTGCTTACTAGCGGCCTCGACGAGCGTTCCGGGGAACCGGTAGGTGCTCCTGACACATAAATGCAACACAGCATCATATTGAATCACTTTTTTGCAGTCCCACTTGTATTGCCATAGCCGCCTATTAGATTATGTATACACTGAGCACTTTAATCAGCAAGATGTGTATCTTGTGATTTGAGATTCTCCTAAGAATTCTTGAATCTCGATAGGTAGTAGGTATATCACGTACATATCACACTTCGACGCCAGATTAGCTTAATGTATGCGCTTATTTAAGACCCAGACCATAACAGAATGGTGATCGGAATAAAAATGAATAAATAGCAGGAAAAAATAAAAAATTTACATACTTCACGGTCGCAAAACAATCTAGTATTTGCTTCAGATACCAATATTTTACGTATCATATATATTTTTATATATTTGAATTAAGAACATCCAATATTGATTTCATAATAATGATTTTCAAAACCCCCTGACTGCATACCTACTAGTGCAACGAAACTTGAAAACAACTAAACAAGTACCGAAGTACGTGAACTTTCCTTTGGAAATAGTACGGAAATAGCCCAAACAGCTGAAATCGATCATTCAACAGTGAAATTCTTCCGGCTTCACATCACAAGGGAAGTTGTTGAAAGTTATCGACCATTCTGATGTTATTTCCTCCAGAACACGCGCCTTGGTGGTACTGTACCTACTGTAGGTAGTGCCTAAAGAAAGTAATGCCCGAACAGTTTATGCTAACCAGATGTTGCTTTGATTAACGCTGCTATATGACCAATATAAATCGACGAGATTGTTTGTGGATAATACTGAAACAGTACATTTAATCTGAATAATACAAAATACTTTATTACGCACCAAAATAAGATTATTTTCTACCTCGAATTAGTACTAATTTCACATGTTTCACGCTGTTAATGATTACCAAAAATATCAATCAATAAAACTTTGAAAATATCTTCCATTTTTTTCTGTTACTTTTGTGCGATGTTACATCTATTATATTAGCGTATAGTATACGTAATATAGTCCTATATTGGGCACAAATCAATCACAGGCACGCAGCGCTGATAAGTGGAAAAAAAGGGATCTTGAACAAAAACTCTGGTTACGTAAATGCACCGCAAAAAGAGCAATAAGACATCAGAAAGCCTGACCTAGACCGTCATATACGTATAGTATAATATAAGACATGTACTAACGGAATTAGCCGTGGGGTGACCGGCCTTAGAATTGTCCCCCACCATATCGTCCCGTGGTTGCAGTAGAAGCCTGCTAAGGGAATAATAATATACCGGGAGATGGGCAGCAGCGTCTTCCAGAGACCTTAAAAAAAAAAAAAAAAAAAAAACTGCGCGCGCCAACCCGCCTGCCAAGCGTGGCGCGTATGGCAAACCCCCTCTATGAACAGTCACACAAATACCAGGCCCCCAGTCTCCGGCAGCTCCACTATCCCTGGCGCGGGTAGCGGCCAAGGTAATGGCGGAGCAGGGGGTGCTAAGAATCCCCGGACGAAATCCGGCTACCCATCCCCACGACGACTGGCCCTGGTAACACACAACATACGCACAATGAGGACTGACGAAAAGATTTGCGAGTTGGAAGAGGAACTGAGCAGGTTACACTGGGACATTGTAGGATTATGCGAAGTCCGTAGAGAGGGGGAGGACACCATAACCCTGAAGTCTGGTAACCTGCTCTACTACCGGGAGGGCGCCCAACAGTCCCAAGGCGGTGTCGGGTTTCTCGTTCACAAGTCCCTCGTTAACAACATAACAACCATCGACAGTGTGTCGAGCAGGGTGGTATACCTAATACTCAGAATATCCAAAAGATATTCGTTGAAGGTCATTCAGGTATACGCACCGACCTCGTCACATTCTGATGAGGAAGTAGAGGCTATGTATGAGGACGTAAGTAGGGCCATACATACTTCCAAAACCTACTTCACTGTTGTTATGGGGGACTTCAATGCAAAGTTGGGCAAGAACAGCGGTGATGAGTTGAGAGTAGGGCAATTTGGATACGGGCAACGGAACCCTAGGGGACAGAGGCTGGCCGACTTTCTGGAGAAAGAGGAACTCTTCATGATGAACTCTTTCTTCCAGAAGCCGCCTCACAGGAAATGGACCTGGATAAGTCCCGATGGTTCCACGAGAAACGAGATTGACTTCATCATGACCGACAAGAAACGGATTTTCAGTGATGTGTCTGTGATCAATAGGGTAAAGACCGGCAGTGATCATCGAATCGTAAGAGGCACACTGAATATCAATGTTAAACTGGAAAGGTCCAGTCTAATGAAGTCTACGCTCCGACCTACTCGGGCCCATATTCAAAACCCCGAGAGCTTTCAACTCGAGCTCTCCAACCGCTTCGCTTGTCTGGAGAACTTTGTCTCAGTGGACGAGATCAACGACGGGCTAGTGGAAACTGTCCACACGGTAGGGTCTAAGTTTTTCAGACCCCGCCGTAAAGATAGACCTCAGAAATTGTCTGATCGAACCTTAAACCTCATGGCTGAACGACGCTCGCTACAGTTGCAGTCTCCCGATGACGCGAGGTCATATAGGCAGCTTAATAGACGTATATCGAAGTCCTTGCGACATGATCTGCGGCTCTTTAATACGAACCGTGTTAAAGAGACCATTGAGCAGAACAAAGGCTCCAAAGTGTTTGCAAAGGACAAGTCTATTGGACAAAGCCAGCTGACCAAGCTGAAACGGGAAGATGGCAGCATAGCGTCGACCAAAGCAGAGGTTCTAGGCGAGATCGAGAGGTTCTATGGTCAGTTATACACTGCAGTCGCAAAGCCCGTTGACAGCTTGGTAGGCGATCCAAGAGCCAAGCTGTCCCGACATTATACCGAAGACATCCCGGAAATCAGTCTGTACGAGATTAGGATGGCCCTGAAGCAGCTTAAGAACAACAAGGCGCCGGGCGAAGACGGAATCACCTCAGAGCTTCTGAGAGCGGGTGGAACACCGGTACTTAAGGTCCTCCAGAAGCTCTTTAATTCCGTCTTGTCCGAGGGCAAAACGCCTGAAGCATGGAATAGAGGCGAGGTGGTACTGTTCTTCAAGAAAGGTGATAACAGCCTATTGAAGAACTACAGGCCCATCACGCTTCTAAGCCATGTTTATAAGTTGTTTTCAAGGGTCATCACGAACCGTCTCGAACATAGACTTGATGACTTCCAGCCTCCCGAACAAGCCGGTTTCCGAAGAAGCTATAGTACCATAGACCACATACATACGCTACGGCAAGTTATACAGAAGACTGAAGAGTATAACTTGCCATTATGCTTAGCGTTTGTGGACTATGAGAAAGCCTTCGATTCGGTGGAAACATGGGCGGTGCTCGAGTCACTTCAGCGATGCCATATTGACTATCGGTACATTGAAGTGTTGAAGTGTTTGTATAGTAACGCCACCATGTCGGTCCGAGTTCAGGAGCAGAGCACAAAGGCCATTCCATTGAGAAGAGGCGTAAGACAGGGGGACGTTGTGTCCCCGAAACTGTTTACGGCCGTTATGGAAGACGCCTTCAAGCTCCTGGAATGGCAAGGACTTGGCATCAACATCAATGGCGAATACATCACTCACCTTCGGTTTGCCGACGACATTGTAGTCATGGCAAAGTCGATGGAGGAACTCAGCATGATGCTCGATGACCTCAATCGAGTTTCTCAACGGGTGGGCTTAAAAATGAACATGGACAAGACGAAACTCATGTCAAATGCCAAGGTTGTGCCCATCCCAGTCTCTGTTGAAAACTCGGTACTCGAAGTTGTTGACTCATACATCTACCTAGGACAAGTGGTCCAATTAGGTAGGTCCAACTTCGAGAAAGAGGTCAACCGCCGAATCCAACTCGGCTGGGCAGCGTTCGGGAAACTACGCAATGTCTTTTCGTCCGACATACCTCAGTGCCTCAAGACGAAAGTCTTCAACCAATGTGTGTTACCAGTGATGACTTACGGCACCGAAACGTGGTCTTTCACTATCGGCCTCATCTCAAAGCTCAAAGTCGCTCAACGAGCAATGGAGAGGGCTATGCTCGGGGTGTCTCTACGTGATCGAATCAGAAATGAGGAAATCCGTAGACGAACTAAAGTGACCGATATAGCTCACCGGATTAGCAAGTTGAAGTGGCAATGGGCAGGCCACATAGCACGCAGAGCAGATGGCCGATGGGGCCGAAAAGTGCTCGAGTGGAGACCTCGGACCAGCAAGCGCAGCGTAGGACGTCCACCTACAAGATGGACAGATGACCTTATAAAGGTCGCCGGAAGGCGCTGGATGCAGGTCGCTTCCAACCGGTATATATGGAAGTCCAAAGGGGAGGCCTATGTTCAGCAGTGGACGTCCTATGGCTGAGATGATGACTAACGGAAAACCTGTCTCGAGGCCAATTTTTATTGTACCCGGCGAGGAAAGCTTAATACAAAAGAAAAGTGTGCATCGTTTTTATTCGCAATTTAAGACTCTGTCTTCAGTAATGCTGTGAATCAAAATAAATACAAGTATTTATGTTTCCTGAAGGATTTTGTCAAGTAGTAAACTTGTTCACGACCGCTATTGATTAGTCATAAAATGGCTCTGAGACTGTGAGGTAATGGGGTGACGACATGTCTAAATATTTCGCTTTTATAAAACCAGTTTTCACGCTGCTTTTTCATGCAAAAGATTTATGTTTGCGTATTGTTCACACACACTTGACTTTGAACTTAAAATAATTTTAAAATGTTCGTTTTGTAACTAGGCACATAGTAAAATAGGTATGGATTACCTAAACAATCGGATAGACTATGGGTTGAATTAGCATATCAAGTACAAATCAAATAACATACACGATAAATATGATGCAGATATGCACAGATAAACAAACTCGATTGTAAACAAGCAGTTTTTCTAGTACTTATTATCGAAGCAGTCTTTATTGCCCAAAATTGAAGGGCGTTTTTTGTCGAGTAGTGAGTGACGCAACCATATCACGCAACCGGGTACTATGAGCAGCCCGTGCCGGGTGCCCGTCCGCCAGCCCCGCGGTGGGCGCCAACTCGAGCCAAGGGCAAGGCTGCGGCCTCCACTGAGGTCATACTCAAGCTTTATTAAAAAGAGCACTTTTGAGACAATTTTAGCACCGCCAATTTTATTGATTTATTTATTTCAACTTTATTGCACAAAACAAATATCCGTAAAAATGACAAATGGCACATTCTCTACCAGTCAACCATATGGCCAAACAGAGATGCTAATTATTACAGAGACTATCCGGGTAATTAGGGTATCCGGAATTGTAAGATCAAATTATGTCAAATTTGCACAATTCAAAAACGGCCTAACATTTTACGCGTTTACGGTCATTTGGACCTTGTGCCACAGCGACTTCAGTTGATCTTAGAGATCGGTCAGACTATACAAGTAAATACTTTAAAAACATATTGGTATGTGAATTTAAGTAGATAAGGAATTAGTTGAACGGTTTTAGCGCTCGAGCTAAATATACCTTTATTTCGTTTCGTCTGACGACACCCTAGGCGCCAGTCAAGGTTAGCATCGGAAACTTACTCGTACGAGTGTCTAAAATAAGGCTTCGCTGCGAAAGGGCAGTAGTTTAAAATTATGTAGTATCTATATAAATGATGTAGAACTCTAATGATTTTTTTTCTCCGCTAACCAATGATTGTCTGGAAGAGATCGCTATTTAGCGATAAGACAGCCTGCTGTTTACCTCTGTTTGTTTTAATTGTGTTTCTCATGTTATGTTGGTTCCTGTATATTTAAGGTGTGCAATAAAGAGCATTTAATATTGTATCTGGGGGTACTGTAGTACCCCCGCCAAGAGGAGCCAAGTTGTATTACATGGATCTGGACTAACACAACACAAGTAATTTTGTTCAAGGTATGATTGATGTACTTAACTTTAACGTTTAATTAAACATCGAATTGTACTTATGAAATGTGTATAACCCTTTAATTTACATATACATGAACAATGAACATAATAATCTTTAACAAGCGCCTTCGAAGTTTAGTAACCTCCGTTCTTATTTAAATTTGGGACGCGTGTTTCACGCCGCACAAAATTAGAATGATTTGCAATAAAAGTAATAATGTAAACAGAACAGCCCAATTACTCCCTACTTAAATAGAGTGCTTGTTAATAACCATTACTGAACTAAACATGGCCCCCTGCGAAGCTTTAAGCCTGGAGACTAATCTGCCACATTTAGGCAATGTTGATATTTTGAAGAGACTTTGTGTCTAAGTGATTATTACTATTTTGAAGTATTCTGTACATGCAACGGCTAGTTAAATAAAAAAATAATATTACCTGTTGCCAGATGTGGTAGGGGAAGCGGTGTGCCACGAGCGCCGCCGCGACCGTGTGGACGGTCGGCAGGAGGATGCCGAAGGCGGCGGCGACGGGGGCGCCGACGGGCAGCAGGGCGTAGGCGGCGAACACGGCCCAGACGACGTGCGCGGCGCCCTCGGCGGCGGCGCCGGGGCTCCAAGCTGGGAGGGTAGCCGCGAGCGCCGCGCCGCCGCCGGCTAGTGCCAGCCAGCAGGCCCGGGGGAGCCGTCGCTCGGGTGCGGCGCCCCCCGCGCGCCCGCACCACCACGCCAGGCCCCCGCACAGCACTGCGTGCGCGCTCAGAACGCCCACCTGCAAATACAATACTTGAAAACTGTCCAAATGCGCCCGCGGCTTCTAATTCCTAACTAGTGATGAACTCCTCTGATGCGTTTACTTGCTAAACTAATTCTCACGATATATAATTACGTATAAATTAGCGGTGTGCATGAGCTTTCATGCGTTCATTTATGTATATTATATGTATTAAACTATCGATACATATAAGGAAGCCACTAGTTTTCGCTATTCAATATTGCAGCGTCCCTTTGCGATTTCTGCTAAGAAACATAGTTATACACTGTAGGTAATATAGAAGTTCTAAACAATGCTAATATCGCGGGAGCCATCTCATAAGAGAAATACGATATGCTGTCCACCGGTAAAGTTTCCCACAACCTACATAAAATCCGTAACATAGTGGTATTGGAATTGGAACCTAAGCATATTCCTACTACGAGAATTGCGAGATCTAAGCGGTAAGAGCCGTCGTCGTTATTATATTGAAAACGTTTTTTATTTGGTATTCATTGACTATTCAAATGTCAATATTTTCTGAAGGCATGTTAAAAATAGATCACACTTGCAAAAAATAGTCGCTTAGCTGGTTTACAAAAAAATTTAACATTTTATTTTATTTTTTTTTTTTTTTAATTTTCGACAGCAGACGTTTCGTCAGACTTGCGGCATCAACCAACGGCCTCCCGTTTGAGATCATTTTGTATGTCGTGCGTTCTTTTCTACTCCTCGTTATACAAGAATGGAAGTGGTACCTGCGGCGCGCGGCGCCACCCGCGCGTGGCGTCGACGGCGGCGAGCGCGGCCGCGAGCGCCGCCCACAGCGCCAGCGCCGAGCCCACCGAGCTGCGCTGAAGCTTGCACGCGTAGCGCGCATACAGCTCCTCCAGCTCGGCGGACTCGAAGCGCCGGCGCGCAACCAGTCGCGCCAGCGGCCCGCGCGCCGACATCGCCTTCACCGCGTGGTCCATGCTAGCCACGCTCACCTCGCCACTACTGACACACCACGCCGCTTCATCTGGAACAAAAGACAAACGTTCAACCTCACGCCATTTAGGTTACATTAGAATCAATGCCTCATTTCAGTCACAGGAGTTCAGGGGTCGGGTTTCGATTACCAAGCTGTAGCGGAGGATAAATCATAAATTATAATGCATGAGGGTGGTGCGCCTTTAGCGAGGATTTTTTAGAAATGATTACCAAGAGACAAGGTACTAGCATGGAACTCTACACCACCACCCCTACACCACTCACCACTCTACACCATTATAGCAGTCTATCTAATTTATGTCTATTAACTCGGCTCAATGAGGTCTACTGTACCCACATAGACAAAGAGGCAGTAGTTTATCACTACATAGTATAAAACAAAGTCGCTTTCTCTGTCCCTATGTCCCTTTGTATGCTTAAATCTTTAAAACTACGCAACGGATTTTGATGCGGTTTTTTTAATAGATAGAGTGATTCAAGAGGAAGGTTTATATGTATAATAGTTACATACATTATTTATCAGCATTACACCCGTGCGAAGCCGGGGCGGGTCGCTAGTATTATAATATATTGTTATTCGTTACAATATGTCTTCGTTTATCGTTTAAGGAATATTAAAATAAGCAGCATTTTTAGACATTTAAATATTCAACAGAATACTCAAACTTGTCAAAACAATACAAATAAATACAAAGAACCAAAAGTAACCGCACAACTGTTCCTCTCCTCAATAAGCTGCTTAGTGACCTGACCGGTATCAAAGCACAACAAGCAACTGTCTGTAAGTGTAAGTAAACATAATAACATGTTTGTTTAGTATTATTTAAACTCCATAAAACCATCGGTAGCTCAGCTTGTTGGCTCCAGAGATTGCGTCACATGTCGAATACACGATGTAGTGTTTATTTTCAATTACGCACAATTAATGCACTGTCAATAGCCTGTGTAAGGCAACTTCATCCACGTAAATATATTTTCTTTATCGTGGACCACCCCGATTGAGAATTCATTCTCTACAAAAAATACGGGACAAAGGCTAGGAGGAGGATGATGTAGCCGGGTATCCTTATAGATATATTTGGATGACCTTGACCAGCTAACCCTTAACCAAAATTGTAAAATCCGCCATATCGAAGTGAAGAGCGGATAAATACAATTTTACCAACAAATGGTGCTGTATAAAAGTTTTCTTGAAACAATGACCGGGGGTCCATAGAAAACTGATTTTCTATACAATTTTTAGAATTTTTATTTTATAATAGTAGAGAAGTATGAATGATTGTATTAGTTGTTCTAGGACCTAGGTCTAGGACCTAGACCATTGGCATCGATTCCCACTACTGCAACGGACCCACAGCGAATTGTCTGCATAATTTAACAGAACAGCGCAAATTGGAAAAATAGAACAGCATCTCTTCAATACAAGTCCACAAAATTATCTGCGATACATCAGAGTTCTCAATGCTTTTGGAAAAAGTCTATTATCGTCTGATTTACATTACCTATACCTATAGCGGTAGATTTGTATTGGCGCTTCCAACTTCCTCGAAACTTTTCAAATAATTGATCAACTTTTACCGGCCCGTGTCAAAGTTACGCAATTTACTATTGAATACAGCCTTTTAGTGGACCAAAAAATGGGACCATTAATCTACTACAGCTTAGCTGTACCTATTGTTGTCAAAATTCGGTATTACACCAACCCACGCTTCTAGCGAAATCTCCTTTTCATCTCTCCGATACGCAATCCGCTTACCTATCAGTAAAAGAACTAAAGACGTTTTCAGAGATCATTGTATCTTTTTTGTCACTAATGTGAATTGGAAAAATAAAATAAAACCAATATTAAACATACAGGCTGAGGAACAATGTGTCCAACGAACTCGCTCGTCAAATTTCTTGAAGATAGGATCGTGTCCGGAACACCACGCTACGCTCTAGACTTGTTGGACAAGCAGACCACAGAGTGGAGGGGAGGCCACACATCTTAAAACGAAAACGCGGCAGACTTCGTTGCATAGAGTATATTGAATGTGCTTCGTTGGCGCGGCGATGGCGGGACGACTTGGACTCCTTCCTTAAGGCTCCTTATCCGTTCAAAAATCCTGATTGTTTTAGACATTTTTCTCTATGATCAAACATGTTTCTTAACAAATACGTTAAGAAAATAATCAATGTTACTACTTAGAACAGGGCCATTGCGATTTATTGGTACATATTTGAAACCTACAGATTGAATTTTTCATTGATAATTTTTGTTTCAAAACCTACTCGAATTTGTCAAAATTCACGCAAAAAACTTTTTCGACTGCTCGCAATAAAAGCATGAAATAGCTATGTTACTTTCTAGAACTCAGGGAAAAGTACACTTCAAAAAGTTGGTTGAAATTATCAATATGTTTATCATACTATAAAAAAAAAACAAAAGGAATAAGGACTTTTTAGTGTATATTAGCTATAAATAAAGATCAATGGAGGAGGAGGGGAGGCGTTTACCCAGCAGTGGGACACAATAGGCCTGTAATAATAATAATAAATAGTATAACTAGTCCATGGTCATTGAAACCTACGAATAAGTATACTGGTGAAGCAAAATGAGTATATCTTATATGACCCCTGCTGTTCTGCAGTTAGAGGATCAAATGTGACAAACATGAGCAACTAATACAAGCCGCTATAGCGATAGCATCTGATGCGGTACACGTGGTAATCTTTTCCAATAAAGGTGTCGGTAACCATAACAACTCGGTGCCACCGTCAGCCGCAAATCGAACACCGAGGCGCCATCATAAAACCGTTACCGTGTATCTTAATACACACAGCACAGCATGACTCATCCAGTTGTACACACTGATATTTCTCGTTATTTTTTGCCTGTACTTTAAAATATTAAACGTGCTTTGTTTTTTCTCCCCTTTTATCCCAATAAGCCTATTAGGCGGTACCGTAAAAGGTAAGTGCTTCTGTAATAAACCTCGGCCACAGTATTCTCGACTCGATTACACTCGAATGCTCGCTTCGAACTGGTCTCTAAAGAATTAATTACTCTTTTAATATCGTTTTGTGAGACTGCTGGATTTGAATCATTGTAAAGGTAATTGAATTTTTTTTTTTTTTTTTTTTTTTTTTTTTTTTTTTTTTTTTTTTTTTATTGATAAAAAGTTCATTTTACACGTCATGGACAGATATACATATAATTATAATATTATTAAAATTATAATTTGTAGAACATGTTAGTTACTTAAAAATTATTCGTTTTACAGTGTCATGTTATTTTGTAGGTACTATTCGCAGGCACACGCCTGTATCAAAAAAACAACTCATTGAGTGCATGTACCTACACTTTTGTTATTATACATTTTTTACATAATATGTTGGTTATTGGTAAAACAGTAAATTAGTTTGATAAGCATCATGTGTTGGTCAATTTTATTTTCTCAAGGAATTCATCGATGTTGTAACAGGCCATCTCTAATAAAATTCTTTTCAGCTTTTTATGAAATGTTGTATTACTCGGCGAGTTTTTAATTTCTTGTGGGAGAGCGTTGTACAGTATTGGCCCCATTATAGCGAGTGATTTTCGAACCTTGGCTAATCTCCTCAGCGGGATGAATGGAATGAACGATGAAATGGTTTAAAAAGTCAATGTAATAATATACATAAATGCTAGACAATTAAAAGTCATACAATTTACGCTAGGGTCTAGTTTAGTGCCAATATGGGACTGCAAAGTAATCGCCATATTGGACTGACATGTTGAACCATGAATTCATACTGTGCTTAGAATGCTTCAAATATTTGTGTGATGAACTCGAACATTTCTACCTGGGGTCATGAATGTTATCTATATATGTATTTATATATTATGTCGACGATTTCGTCTAGTACCCATAGTACGAGAGCTTTGCTTAGTTTGGGACTAAGTAGGTCGATTTGTGTAAGATTGTCCCTTAATATCTATTTATTTATTCTTACAGAAAACTTACCGATCCTATGATAAGGACATGACGTTCGCAATAATTAGGTGCGTAATTACCTAAGAAATTGCAAAATAATACACACCCAAAATAAATACTACGCTAGAACTACGCACACTAAGAATACTTGGGTAACATAGAGAGAAATATACCAACACAGTCAATATTATTACTGTATAATTTAGTCCCATTGCTTATAGATGCCAAATATTTGTCCTCCGGCATAAATCCGTCGCGAATGGCACAATGACGTCACGAACTGTAGCTATTTACCATCATAGCACGTTTATTACTTATTTCATTATCCAAGTTATTAGTATTTCTTAAATATCATTTTAGGTACAGATATATGGAGGGGGTTACACCCGTTTTATTTTCGCTATTTTGAAGAGTCATCATGAAAATACTTAGTGTAATATTCGATTCAGCCCTAGAAGCCTTGTTTCAGAACTAAGCCTATGTGAAACCAAGCTCAAGTTCGTAACTTACAGCACGACTCAGTAATTAATCAAGCCTGACAGAGCACAACTTAGTTACGGAGTTAGGCAACAAACGACGAAACGCCATAATATAATATACCTTCATATAATATTCTGCATTATAATTCTGAATTCGTATGTTGATTGAGAGGGTAATCCGATTACTAGCAAATTGGGGCACGGATAAAACCAAAAAGAACAAATATTCAAAATAAATAAATGAGTTCTCGTTCCGACGGTAAATTGCGAAAATGTAGGGGGAGGGGGGTCACGGTCGGCGGGTCAATAACCCCGGCAGGCACAGCAGACGCCGCGGCAAGCGTCGCGGCGGCCCGCTCCTATGAAACTCACTGAATGGATGGCAGCCTGCAGACAAACACACCATTATTGCAATTTCGAGTTCCGAATCGCACGGGATAACGGTCCGTCGAAGTTGAAATTGCTCCTCTGTAATTGCTACTGTCAAAGGCCGGTCGTTATTATGAAAAAGCGAGGTTGCATCCGTACTTCACTAATATTTGGACACCAATTTTTGTTGAAAGCCTATTTGAGTAGTTTCAATCCCTGCACCCTCTTTGATCATAAACTGTTCAAAAACAAAAGGATACTTTTACTCTGAACTATCTACGTACGAACCGTATGTATTCGGTCTTAAACAATTGTTGTTATTTAATGGTCTTATACATGCTTAAATATGAAGATAAAAACAATTAAAACCCTAATCCCGCGTAGTAGTTACCTAGACATAAATCTGTCTTATATTATATGTATAGTAAATGTGTTACTGCTATCCTGCTTAAGCTTTAAATATACATTAAATATGAATAAAAAACATACGCACTGATTACTCGAATAACAATTTTGACAGACGTATCTCTTCGTGGCTCATTTGTAAACATGCAGGTATAATATTATTTACTACAGTACCTATTTGTTTATTTAAACGAATCTAAACGTTACATCAAATATTTGGTACAGCACAAACTGGCACACGGCATTATCGATTGTATCATTTAAATTCAACTGCAGCTTTCTTTTCAGACATTCTTGAAGTTTAGCTATACTTATGCAAATCAGTATGTGTATGTGGAAACTTGGAGTACCTCTGTCATCACTCTTTACAAAGGATTAAATCTTCACGCACAATAATTAACTATGAATGAACAGTTAACAACTGCTGAACCTGCTGATATAATTCAATAACCAAGTTAGTTGAAGTTTTGGTCGTGTATGGTATGGGTTACTTTTCATATTTAAAGATTTCATATATTTTAGTACGGGGGTCACCAAACAACGACGACCCGCCATCGCCATCCTCTAATACATAACACAATAAAAATCATAGCACTTTACGTACTTACGTTATAATGGAATAAGATAGAAGCTCCAAACGTATTGAACCAACGATCTAGTCAGAATCACAGAAAGTCGTTGGATGAGGGCAGCGCACAGGACAGATCGTAAGGGCAAACCATTGTTCAGCGGTGGACATCTTTAAAATAACAATACGATGAGTGATGATCATGATGCTGATGTTTAAAATAGCAAATTTTAGCGAGTTTGGATATTCACAGCACGAAATAGCCAGCGCAGCGCCGCCGTGTTGTCCGGTTAATCGCTATGGTTATCACATTAGTGCCACAATAGCTCCGACACAATAACCGACGAACGAAGCGTAATGAGCTCATTGTACGACAAGCGATTGACGATATAATTGTTTGCTATGCGGCTGTAATCATCGCTATCATATCGCTGTAATTGTGTGATTGGATGCGAACACCAATATTGCGTTAACTTGAAAACAGCTTATGAACTTCGCTGAGCTCCGTCGAAGGGCTCGAGACGTTGGACCAGCTTCCAAAAAGGTTAGTACCTGTTTCTGTAAGTAATGTAGTATGTTAAAAAAAGGTATTTCTGTAAAGGAGTTTCTGTAAGCTATCTACCTACCTAAATTATTATGTGATTGGAAACGTACTTACACCAACATTGTCTATTAGAACTGCCCCGGTGGTGGTAGAAATGGTTGAGACGTAGGATAGGATCGGTAATCTAAAGAGTAATTTCTACTGGTTTCGAGTCCCAGCGTGGACCATAAGGAGAACGAAATTTTGAATTGTGCGGTGCGTTGAAATTTTGGATTTTGTTTGTATCTAAGTATAAGTATAATAAATATCACAATAGAAAGGATTGTGCATCACAATCACCAATGTCTATTGTGATATTTGTGTTTTTAATACGGGTATTTTAACACCACAATATGTGATGTTAAAAATAACACTTAGAGACACGATATATGTTATGTTTCACTGCATAGCTTGTGAGGTGTCAACATATCCCTTTCAGCATAAGGGAGTTAGCACAATAATGCGTTATCTCTAACGTTGCACAGCTCTCGGCATCCTCGCGTATACGCTATTAGATTAAACATAAACAAGCATAGATATAAACACAGGACAGTCGAACTCGCACTGGTTGTAGTCACGACAGGACGACAGTGCGACCTGTGTAACACATATTCACTATATTCAGGCCTTCATTCAAAATGCTCGACCCTATCTGACGTACAATTGAGGTAGACTTACAAAATTAAAATGCATTATTTTTGTTGAAAACCTAAAATATAGGCTAGTTTAAGATAATCATTTCATCAGTTTCCGAATTAAACGTTTAATTGGTGTTCTCTATAGTATTCTATTGACTTGCCGTGTATTGAAAAATGGCAAGGACAAGGAGCGGACATATTAAGTGTGAATAACTTTTCACATGTATCATTGTCACAATCTAATTGTTTATTAATAGATAGGTCGTAAAAAAATTGTATAGCCCAAGATCCCAATTGCGATTAAACCCTACACTCCCAACATACATGAGAGCACATTCGGGTACTGTTAGCGTCCATTTATACCTATTTTGGCAGCCTCACACTACTCGTAAAATATAAATAGAATATTTATATTTTAATGTTTCGCGCCCTTTATAATGAGAACTATCACAGATTTACCAGTCCATATTGTACGGTCAGGGGGGGGGGGTATTCGACCAATTTTAGAGAGATGATGGAGATCTCTCCATTTCATCGCCATCCGTCACTTTTGAAGTGTGCTTACTTGACAAGTGACGATATCCCTAGAACATCGCAACTTCGTCAATTCGGACGCGCTAAATTTCCGTTTCCTTTGTATGTGGCGGCATAAATAACAGGCGCATACTTTAAATTGACCGCGTAGTGCGTGAAATTAGTCCGTTACGTTTCGTTCAAAACAGAAATTCATATGCATGAATAACATTTTTGACAATCATTATCGCCTTCGCCTATTTCCAAAATTGAGATGAGATATGTCACTTTTAAGCTCATTACATTTAAATGACAGTTCAATGGCGATATAACTGTTATCTAATTGAGATTTGACGTTTGGCGATCACTCAAACGGCATTCTCGAATTGGGCCCCAGGTTAAATGTATTTATTTAGTCAAAAATATCTACACATTTAACTAAATAAAATAGCTTAGTAGTTAAGAAACATTGGAATGACCCTACTTTACATTCAGATTAGATTTACTCTAGGTTCACGTGTCATAATTATTATAATTATTAAGTATCATAAATGTACCATATCATATAAAATGAAACGGTCACTAGAAGTATATGTATAACTTCACGGAGAAATTAATTCCACGGTCTTCACGAGAACGTAGCCGTTATGCCATTCATATTGACTTAATCCTATTAAACTACTATGCGTTTTCTCGCATCAGATGTTTATACGAAAATAAAGTTACAGACAATTAGGTATGTAACTTCATTTCAGCCGTCGTCGTCGCGACTCGTTTTATATGATTATCATATTATGCAGATCTACATATGCAAGCATTTGAATGAATATTTTATTACTTTTAATCTCGGACCAGATGGGCTCGTGTTTCTTATTACTTTTTATTTATTATAGCACATTTAAATATCGTATTTTTTAAACATGCAAATAACGTGTACTGGAATAACAAACAAAATTTAAGAAAGTACTTATTAAGGCACAGATCTCAAGATAAGTAAAGATTTTGCATTAAAATGAATTGTTTTGAACGGTATAAATTCTACTCGAATGTATATGGTTTTGAACAGAATCTACAATTGTAATGACCTATAAAGGTGAATAAGTTTATGGATACAATAGTTATTTGTGCAACAAGAGTGCAAAGTTGTTTTTTGTTGCGAGTGCTGATTTTGAGTCCCGAGCAAGCGAAGGATTCTAATTTAGAATCCTGAGTGTAGCGAGGGACCAACAGCACGAGATGCAAAAAACTTTGCTCTCGTGTAGCACACACAACTTTTCACCTCGACAGCGAGAACATAGGTTCGACTTTTTGTACTTTTTCTTCCAACCATTCAGGTTTAGGTATGTGTATTGTCTTTGATGCTGATTTCAATGACATTATTTAATTAGAAAATAGATACCCTCTGCTTGAAATGAAATAAAAATCTAAATAAATTGAAATAATACGTTCCAACACTGTACCACGACCACCATGGTTATGAATTATTTGATCAAATTGGAAGATTGAGCAGATACATTACGTGTGTTTATTTATTTTATTTTATACGAGATTTTAGTTAATTTAATATTTTTACTCGTAAAGGACTAAACAAAATTACTCGATATTTTTTAAAGTATGATACGAAACTGCGTCTATGATAAATTGGTGAAGTCATAAATTATTTGTAGGTACAGGTATTTACAGTATAAAGTTGAAAAATCTTAACTTATTTAATCAATAATCTATTTGATTGGTATAACAACATTTGGTATAACAACATTTGGTATAACAACATTTGGTATAACAACATTTGGTATAATTTCGCTCGTCGTCGTACCTAACCATGACTCTATTTTACGATATATTTTACTTATTATGTCTTAGTATTTATGTAACGATTGTCGGATTCGAAAATCGAATTGATATGTCTTTATCACTCTCTTTTTCATAAAGATATGAAAGAGACAGAGTGCACCAAAATTAGAATCATTCAAATTTTATAATTAACCTGTGGCTGTGAAATGACAATTCGTAGTCAAAAATTTTAAAAATTAAAAAGCTACTTTCTACTCACGCTCTAAACAAAATCGCATTTTGTTCACTGTTATCTCGCAGCAAAGCCGCCATGTTTGAGCTGGTGAGGTGAAAATTCCATTTTAAGCGTAGCACTAAATAGAAACCATTCACGATTGAGAAATAAAGCGCAGCAAAGCCATATTTTGTATATTTAAAGAATAAAACTGTGGGCCAAAACACAACCATGTGTTTCACAAATTAAACTACGCGATATCAAACATGTGCAGACGGGAACCTCAGAAATGCCATACGTATAAATACGCGATGTGATGCCGCCGCAAATGCGCGAGGCGAGCCGAATGAGCCAAGTTAACGACGCCTGTGAACAGCGGCCGTTTGATCTAATAGCCAACATTACACCGCATCATATGCCATGCAAGCAGCGCAGCTTCAAGCATTTCAATAGAAAATCGAACATTAATAATTTAGGAGAATAACAAACAATTCCAAAAGTACTAATCGCCGACAATGCCGATTTGACTTAGTAGCCAGTATGACTATTACCTTTATAAAACGAAACTTTTTAGAAAATAATCGACCCTCTCCTATACCGCTAACGCATCGAAAACGCGCTAACATTGTCTTTTGGATACTGAATAAATAATGATTTTGAACTCCCGCTTGTGCAATGCAAATATAGCGCAAACCTTCAAAGTTCAAACACATGCATTCGGTTAGGTTAGAAAGCTTATAATACCACAAAGAGACTCTCTACGTAAAGGCCGCTCAAAACTGCCTGGCTAGTCAAAAGTTGCAAGGTTATGTATATAATAGCAATGCATGCATTCGGCAAGAAATCTGTGTGCCAATTTCTTTTTAAGTGAGGGACGCGCCAAGGGCTAAAATTGCACCACTTTTTCTTCATTACGAACAAATCAAAGGTCTGCGCAACTGCTTACATTCGTTTAGAAGACTGACTTTACTCCTTTTTCGAAACATACAACCATTTCCGATTCCGTAAATGAAGACCGCACTGAAAAGTGCCGCTAACGTCATGTAATGAGACGAGCAGTGTAGCTTGTACGTACAGTCAGCACAACACTCCATTCCACATCACGCAAAGCAACGAAATATCTAGTGAGGACATATAATCCGGACTATACTTTTTTTTTTATAAATCCGACCTTTCCCAATGCAAACGCGTTAAACACCGAATGCACCACGCTGCGTTTGAGAATCCGTGCTTGTTTGACATAATAGCCAGCAGTACAGTTCAGCTCTGCGTTGTACCTACAATGCAAACTGCGCAACTGCATACATTGGGCTAGAATAGAAGGCCGAACAATGCCTTTTAGGAAATACATCAACGGCCCCGCAAATGAGCGCCTCGCACTTCGAGCCAACTTCGCGCTAAATAATGACATGCGACACTTTCTATTCAATACATAGTTTTACGAAAGTTTCCGACACGTCCAAGTCCACTCGGACTGAAAAGACATCCTGGAAATAAATGTGACGTCAGAACAGATATTAATGACTAACAATTGAAGAAAAACGGAAGAATGTTGAAATGCTTAGTTATATGTATAATACAAACGTGACCTGTTAATTTCATATTCCATGCAAACGTTTCTCGCATGTTTATATGGCAATTACGTTATATTATTGTTTAATTGAGTTTTCAGCGTTTAATATAATTAATGCGAAAGCATTTGTTGATTGGTCCTCGCAACCACAAACAAATATATAGCGACAACTAGAATGAGGTAATGTCCTAATGTTTGACAGAATTCCAATAGTTGACGGCTGGCACTCGGTTTGTCCGGGAAGTAACAGGTTATTATGTACGGACTACGGAATGACCGGAATATTGCGCAGTTCTCTCAGTATGGGTAAAATACCCTTGGCAAACGTGGTAAAATTCCCGCGGGAAAACCGAGTATATCAATACTGATATTCATAATGCATATAACATATAAATTCAATAACTTGGACACATAATTAAAGAATAGCGACGAAATAAAAAAAGAAACATATCTACTTGATCTCATCTTGCTCAATCGCTAAAATAGAAGTAAATCTTTATATGAAAGCTGTGAAGTACGTTTATCTTAACTTCTTAAATCTGTTCATCTGCAGGGCTCCAACTTCTGAAAATTAACACAAAAACGGCTGTTTTCTCCCCGAACGTCACCCTTCAGCGGTGTTATAACAAACAACTTAAAAAACTTCGACACGTTGATAAGCAATACTCGATTTACTTGTATGAATCTGTAAAACACCGATACACTTTTTTATTGAAAATATCGAAGTAATTTAATTTAGTAAGTATGCTGCAGGGTTCCAACTTCTGAAAATTAACACAAAAGCGGCTGTTTTCAGCCCTCGAGCGCAGAGCGGCACACACTTCAGCGATGTTAACAACTTATAAAGTCAGACACACCTCTCGACTCAACACAGGCAGAAATAGACTTATACCTCGTGATTCTATTTACATCCAACTAACCTGTTTACACATGCCTCACCGTGCGACACGCATGAGTGGTATGCTGACAAGGAAAACAATCTTAACAATTCCATCAATTTATTTATGTGACACTCGGGATCAAAATAAACATTTCGGCCTAATCAACACCTAGTGCATAGGACCTTCATATTCTATAGTGTAAATCGAAAACGTAACTCAAATTCTCTAAAAGTGACTAACTCAAAAAGTGATCATACATTCAAAATCGAGCATGCGAGTTTATAATATTTTTGGAACCATTTTTTTTATGTTTAAGAATTAAGATCCATGTTTGTAACTCTCGAAATAAAATTAACTTAAGTCCTCCGTCCTCTTAAAACTAAGGGAATTGAATGAGTTTATCTTTGTAATAGAAGCTGTAAGCACCACGAGGAAATAAACTAAGTGCGATTTATTAATCTATTTTCATATCGTTTGCCGTAAAGTCGCTGCGAAGTTTTACATTTTCATCAAGTATAGTTTCTTCAATTGTTAGAGTATGCAAAATAGCTGCTCAATTCCTTAAGGAGAAACTAACAAAGTATATGTGCTCGTATCTGTAACAACAGGAACTAGTCCTATTATGAAGGTGATTGGGTTAGGAGTACCATGATCGGTACGTAAGCTATTAGCGCGTCGGTTTGCTTCGCGTAGTGTGTCTTTCCTACCGTAACTATTAGTGGTTCATAGTAGACTAGTGACCATGGGGAATGAATGAAATCTTTTCAAAAAGCTTGAATTTTTTTATAGTGTGGAATGACCTCCCTCATAACTTGAGAAAAGTTACAGATTTTCTGTAGCTTTAATGGTATTATATGCAAAAAAATATTAAATGGGTCAAAAAATGTTGCATAAGTATACATAATACTTTATTTACGAATTGTAAAAATTTAAAAATTAAAGGAAAAAGGAAAAAAAAATTAAGTAAAAAGTAAAGATTATATATTAATAAAACTAGAAGATTTGCTGTTTGTGACACTCATCAGTTAACCCACGGAAGAATGAAAGTAAGTTAACCCCTTGTATCTATTTTAACGAAAAGATCAAATATCCTGCACTGATCAGTGCCTAACCATACGAAAGGTTAATAGTGCTAACAAAACAATGTTATAATGTCATAGAAAAAACACTGGAGTAAAAAAAAAAGAAGACGAAAAAGCGTAACCACGACCGTAATAGATCATCATTCATTTTGTTTATAAATAGCCGTTGCATAATATGTTTAAGTAGCTTGACCGGGTAAGTATATTGTAATGGCGTGGTGTTCGTCAACTACTGTTTGGCCGCAAGTCAACGGGCGACGGAAGCGACGGCCGCGGCCAAGGCTGTATTCCAGCAAACATGCATTTACTTTCGTTCTTATTGATTTTCTACGATACAGAGTGGAGAAAAGTAAAAATAACTAAAACTACCACATGTCGAGATCCTGGTATTGCGTATAAGATACCGGTTTTGAAAAATACGTAATAAAAAATGGGGGCGGGATTCTGGGGGGATTCTGGGCGGGATTCTGGGGGTTGCGGTACCGGGATTGGAAGGTCTATACTTAACAAGTAGTTGTGTGGTGTGTCGATGCAAATGATTGACCCGCTAGTTAACATAAAAGTGGGATGCGAAAATTACACTAAAACTATGTCACATTTATTTATTTAAACTTTATTGCACAAAAGAAAAACTTAACGTACAAAAGGCGGACTTAATGCCATGAGGCATTCTCTACCAGTCAACCTTAATGACCCACAATTAAAATTAAACCCACATTATGGGGATCATCCAGAAACCGAGATTGTATTTGTTTGAATGCATCATTATTCCGAATCTTCATAAATCTGAAAATGATTTTTCGCGAATATAACGTTTTTACTAGAGATGACTTCTTACACATTTATTTAAGTTAGGCATGTATAATATCTAATATCCCAAAAAAATGTCATAAGAAAGTTGTTTTGAGACTGATGACAATTTCGTATGATGCTTTTGGACAAATTAAACTTCGGACTAACGAAGTGTAACCCTATATTAAGATATCATTTCATAATCCTATGTTATTTATAGTTTTACCTAAACGACTGATAACACCAAAATCTATTTATTATTTTACAGATCAAATTATCGGTACGTAATAAATCACACTTAATTTTGTTTACTTATAAATTACAGTTGTATAATATTTTTAAGCAGCTTGAATGCGTGGTGTTTGTCAACTATTATGTTTGGCCGCAAGTCAACAAGCGACGGAAGCGCCGCTTATTATTATAAAATGTGTAAGTAGGTATTATACATATGTATTATAATAGTACATTACTGCAGAGGCCGCGAAATAGGGAATCGTTGGCCGAGTAGTAATAGATGGCCGAGTGATAACGAGGCCATCTAGAGATACGAGGCCGACAATCCCTGTTCGCGCCGAGGCTTGTATAGTGCTTTTCTCAAATAAATCCAAGGAAATAATACAAACGTTCAACTTATATATTCATATAAAAACAAATGTATTTCAAATTTATTAAAAAAGAACAAATTTATTTTTTAAGCTGTTCGTGTTAATGTTTTTGCCACCAAATGTTAAGATGATTCTATTTATTAAAAAATGACAACACCTTATTAATTAGATATTGTTATATTTTTTAACAATAAACGTGATTCCTTGTTTATTTTATTGAATATCTGTTTTAATCTAATTTAATAATCTAGTTAAATATCAGAAATAAAACGTAAATATACATACACAAACTACGTTTTTTTTTTATTGGCAGTATGCCATAGATTATCAATAAAAGAAATAAACCCCACTGAAACAAAAGACAATCTCTTTGTTGGCCACGGCCAATAATTTTGTATGAAATTCCTTTATTGACCTCTAATTTGAAATTAGAACGAATCTTCAACAATTGCTATACAAAGACGTATTTCGCGTTCTGTTAACACGATCATAAGCACGACATTTCCTTGGATGTTTGAGAAATAGTATTTTATGCAATCGTTGCACAATGAAGGCTTAAAGTCGAGTACCGCGTTTAGGCCTAAGTAAGGTACGAGATTTTAAGACCTAAAACATTTTTTAGTTCAATCATCATTCCCCACTATGAATTTTTGTTTTGATGTAACCTTTTTAGTTCAACTAAAACTGACCTATTAAAAAAAAACATGACCGTGATGGTCATGGCGGGTGCTTCGTGATTGGTTAAATTTTTTGACAAGTAATTTCAACCAATCAGTGAACAGTAGCGTTATTTTTTTTTATCAAATATACTGATGTTCTCTTTTTGAAATTATTTGAGTTGAGTAGAGAGATGTCTTTATGAATATTAAAGTTCTGTAGCGGGTACCATAGAGTATAGAATTTTGGTACAGGATTAAAAAGTACGTTATTGTGATTTTGTTTGTGAAATTATAATTGACAGATTAAAGTACGCGAGTATAAAAAATGTTTAAAATGTGTGTAGTAAACCTCTGTTTTTGGACGCCTAATACACTAATTAATTCTATAATAATTTGCGCAAAAAGCAAAACGGTCCGACAGCATATTTCTTTCCCATTCAGGTCCTAAAATCTCGTAAAGATTGGTTAAGTTTTGGAGGGGGAAACAGATGGGAAAGAAACCTCTTTTTGTATGGGAAAATGAGCAGTGGTATTTCCTCTTAAGCATCGCTTCTCACGTCACGGGTTTATTACCGGGTATATAACCGCCTGTTCTCCGATGAACTGGAAATGTTAGAACGTGGTTAGAACAACGGAGCTTAGAGCTAAGCTAGGCGGGTTTCAGTTTACTTGTAGGTTTATTGAAACTAGATAGTAAAATAACTAGAACAGCCGAAAATCCGGACTAAACTACCGAACATCCAAACCTCCAAACATACGAAAGAATTTTAGACCCAGCTGAAACGGAAACGCTTCGCTTGCTCGGTCAGTTAGCAGAACGTCAATATTATGAACCAGTTATGAACACATACGTATATAAAAAAACGGGGCTTTATCGCGTTCAAAAACTCTTCGAGACCTAATGGTCTCGAATCGTCGAGGTTATAACTTTAGAACGCGACAAAGTCCCGATTTGTTATAATAATGTGTGAAAAACTGAATCTACAAAAAAAACAATTTTATTTATCGAACCTACTCACAAAATTTCATGAGAATCGGTTGGGAAACAGAACTCTAAGCGAGAACAGCCAGAAAGCGTCCGGACATCCAAACATCCGGACATACGAAATAATTTTGGGCCAAGCTGAAACAGAGATGCTTCGCTCGATCGGTAAATAAAAAAATAAGTCGGTTAATTTAAGACGAACTATTGAAGTAAATAATATTCATCCTAAATTGCCAACTAAATGGCCCGTTGAAGTTACATATTATTACTGTTGACTATTCTGGAAACCACTAATACCACTATAAACAGCAGTTATAAGATAAATGCTGCTTTAATTATTCATATAACTAAACCTCAATTAAATAGCAAACATAAACCAACGAATAACGGCCAAACCAAATATTATCACAAGAAATGTTAATAAACACTTCTAACTAATGTTAGGCTTCGTTGCTTCCCTTCTCCTGAGGGAATTTATTTTCCCATTATATCGGAGATGATGTTATTCCAAACAAGGTTTCTTTTGTTGTACGATTCGGCAAATAACTTCCAAAGAGATTTCAATAAAGGCGCAACTAAACATTTTCTACAATGAAAAAATAAATAAAACTACAGCCTTGGGAATTGTCCACCAATAAGAAAGTTCGGTTCTTTCATTTCCAAGCCTCCATACCCCGAAACTTACTTAAACAACACGTCGGGTATATGTATAGAATTTTGCGACTTTTATTGTAAAAGTATCGTCGTCGTGGCTGGTCTAATGGTAAAAGGAATGTTTTATAGGTTCACGAATTGGAAAGGTCCAAAAAAAATTTAGGTACCTACAGATGGATAGGGGTGTACAGTTGTACACTGATATTGAATTATTTTATAATGGTGTAAATAAAAAACCGGCCACGTGCGAGTCTGACTCGCGCATCGAGGGTTCCGTGCAGGCACTTATCCCATCTTAACTGACCGGGTTAAGGTTGCATGGCGCCGGGTACAAATGAGCGATGTATGAGAGCCCCATTTAAATATTTAATTTATTCTGTTTTTAGTGGTTGCAAGGCTTAGTTTTCTTAACATATCTCCTGCGGTGATTGATTGGTGTCGTAGTTATTTAAATGGTCTCTCTTCTCTTCCTCTCTTATTAGGGTTCCATAGTCAACTAGGAACCCTTATAGTTTCGCCATGTCCGTCTGTCCGTCTGTCTGTCTGTCTGTCCGTCCGCCGCTTAGCTCCGTGATCATTAGTATTAGAAAGCTGAAATTTGGTATGAGTATGTGTATGTATCACGCCGACAAAACGGTAAAATAAAAACTAAAATAAAACCTTTTTTTCGGGTACCTCCCATACACCTAAAGTGGGGGTGATTTATTTTTTTCGTTCCAATACTAGTGTCTGGGGTGTCGTTGAATAGGTCTTTTAAAAATAATAGGGGTCTCTGAACATTATTTTTTTTATAAAGGCAGCAGTTTTGTAAATATTCGTTCCGAAAGTAAAAAAAATTGTGTCCCCCCCCCCCTCTAACTTTTCAACCAAGGGTCAAAAAATTATGGAAAAATTCATAAAAATGAGGCCTTATAAGTACTTTCAATGAAAACTATATTGAATAAAATCGGTTAGGCCGTTTTTGAGTTATCGCAAAAATTCATAATTTTCTTTAAAATGACGTAAGTCCGCGCGGTGTCCTTATACTTCGAACGTTACTCATATTAGTTAAGTGCCATACTGTTTTAAAACATTTCGCTCAATCTGGCGCGTATAATCGATAACTTCCAGAAGGTAATAAGTAATTACTGTAACTTTGGCGTTTACGACCTTTTTATAGAGCTTGAAATCTTTCTCGTAATTTAAATCTTTCTCGTAATTTTCGTCTATTGTGAAGGATGGGCAACTACGGAACCCTACACTGAGCTTGGCCCGACATGCTCTTGGCCGGTTTTTTAACGGTGTGCTTATACCCTTTTCGCAGCAAGTTAAGAATCTTGGTGTCGTTTTTGATCACACTTCTTTATCTTGGGTGCCACAAGTGAATGAGGTTACTCCCTATCCCCTCTTCTTCTTCCAAGTCTTACTATAATTTATTCACTTTTCAGGCTACTCTTCTGTGGAATTTTTTACCCTCTGATCTAAGGCGTGCTCAATCTCTTGCTAGTGAGTATGTTTGAATCATACCTTAAACGTCATTATTTATCTCTGCCTTAATTTACATATATTGCAATGAAATTCGCTCGTCTTACTCGTACGCTCGTACTACGAGTATGCGCCTGACTCTGGTTTGCTATCTATTTTACTCTGTTATATGTATTTATTTATTATGTTATGTCTAAGTATTGTATGTAGATATGATTATTGTTAGTTATGTATGTTTATTGTTTTTTATTTTTTGTATTTAATTTATGTGGTTTAAAGTTGTTTTGTTGATCTACTCCGCTACCTAAAGGTTGTCTGGAAGAGATTAGAGCTATTTAGCGATAAGGCCACCTGTTATTAACATTTGTTTATTTTTACTGTATATCTCTCATGTTTTTCTGTGTATTTGAGGTGTGCAATAAAGTGTATACTATTGTATTGTTACCTTTCCAGGGTGATGTCGTCACGGCCCACTCGCCCCTTGTACGGATGGAGGGTTTTCGGCGCTCCGTAGGAATGTCACTCTAAAAGTATTTTTTGACTCATAAAAGACTCTGAATTTCACTCTATAATAGCTAGTGTTTCTGTATTTGTCGCGGTATGCAACAAAGTGATCCTATAAAGGTTCCGTTTTTTACTTATGAGGTACGGAACCCTAAAAAAACGAAATTCATACATTTACATACATACAATAATCATCTTCAGTGAACGGGTATATCGGGTTACCTATTACACCTATATAACAAGTAATGTGATTCGGGTATATTAAACTCATAAAAATAACAGGTTCTCAAGGTTTTCAACGAACTGGGTAAACGCGAAATAACGAAAACGCAGATAAGTATAAAAGTAGATAAGTATCCAAAGAAATAAAGCGGTAAGGCTCATAAGGCTGTCAAGATAAATACATAAAATACGTTCTTACTGTACATTTCTCTGGGCGATTGTGCCATGATTCCTTGGACACCTATGCAATGCCTATATAGGGCATATAATACCTATGTGCCTATATCGCGGGACAAATCATTTGCAACTTCTTACACCGAGAGTTCGAGACACGCGCCACGCTCCGCGCCAAGTCCAAGCCCAATTTAATTAAGAACGAGCCAGTAGTTTCGTCCATCCATTAAACAATGCTGTACTTTTCTTATCTCGGAAAAATATATTGTAACAGCTTTGTAATATTTTTGTCTTATAATATAATACAACATAATTAGGGATAAAATAATACGCACAAACGAAGCAATTCTAATTTAGACAAGATAATGAAGATTTTTTCAGAGAATATTCTGACGATTTTATTACAAGAACGCATTATGATGATTCAGTAATTAGTAGATACGTATCTTATTCAAGTTAGACCACAGAATAGATAATAGTACAAGTACAGAAGGCACACTACTTTGATCTTTACAAAAGCCGCTTTTTTAGCCGAAAAAATATCGTCACCTGTAATATGAATTAATGTAACCGCCAAAATGACGAAATTGAGTTAAGTATACAGTTCGTCTGTAAATTTGACGATCTATCCATTGCTGTCATTAAAATTACGATATCTTGAAAAAAATGTTGGTTACATTAAACAAAAATTGACCAGTTTTTTTAGTTTTCTGTATTTATTTTGGTGTATGGCACATTGTTTGTAAATTACTTAATATCAGATTAACGTAACCACAAGTATTGGCCAAAGTTGAACAAAATTCATTAATGTAAGACTCATCGGTAAATAAATGACTCTTACATTACTCAATTTACAGCACTTTATTACTGATTGACTGTTACGTTAGCTTCAAAGCTAGATAAAAATTATAAAATGGTTCTTACATTAAATGGGTTATACTTTTAGTTTTTGAACCAAATCATGTACATAATAAGGTACATAAATGATTTACATGCTCAGATTGGATAGGTAAAAAAATAAAATAAACGAGATTATAAGAAAGCAACCATTTAAAGTGAATTATAGTCTTATCTTGTCACAAATTGTTCTTACTGCAAGCTGGGTGAATATATAATTTAGTCAGTAGCATTAAAGTTTTCGTAGTTTTAAAAGCAATTAATGCCTCTTACATTATTATTTGTCTTCCCAAGCCTCGAGTGATGACGGTTATATTAAAATTATGTACTTAATTTAAACGGACCTGGTGCTTACGTTATTTTGGTTACCAGGAACTTTGCGACCATCTCTTTCCTTTGCAGTGTTAATGAGTAGATACCGGTGAGACAACCATACATTTGCCTGTAGGAAGCAATTACAAACACTACCGCGTGCGTCTGTTTACAATTTGGTGTTGTGATGGATATGATAGCCACTTTAGTTTGTACCGACCAGCGATCGGATGCCGGTATTCGACTCCATACAAATACCGGTATTCAATTTCGGTATTTCGCTTATTATTACACATTTCTTTATTTTACTGAGCTAATTTCAAAGTTATGTACCAATACTTTAATTATATGTAATGGCATTTGAAATAAAATCTGTAATATTTTTTTGTAATTTTTATGAATACCGGGAACGATCCCTGGTTCCAACAATTCGTGACAAGGACAGTATTGTGCCTTTGCTTTGTTATACATCAATAAGTACAGTTAAAAATTACGAGTTAAGTACATTAATCGCTTTACATCAGGCGATCTGTTTGCTCGTTTGCCCTCTACGACATAAAAAATAAATAAATAATAATATTACACAAAAATAAACTTAAAAATAAAGGAAAATTTGAAAGAGATAAGTACTAAGTAAGTACTATAGAAATTGTTATCACCTAAAAAGGGAGTCGTATTTCTAAGGCGAAATGAAGTTCGTCGGGATTTCCAGTATCAAATAGAAATTGATGTTTTAAACTTTTTAAAGTTAAGTTATTTATTAATTAGCTATTATGCCTATTTATACCATGTCTAATTCTCGAATTAGGTACTTTTAATTGAAACAATCTGGCTTAATACATTTCGTTTTTAGGGAATCTCTTAAATGTCTGGTTAAACGGACTGAGAAAACTTTTTCTGTGAAAATCAGTCACTGCCACTACCATGTAGCAACATGTAGGCATAATAAAATGTATATACTTGTATATAATTTTTAGAAAACAAGGGACAGGAATGAATTATGGTAGTAATAGTGATATGGTGGAGGTTAGTGACATTGAGATACTCCCAATCATTTTTTTCAGTAGCCTACGTATCCAACGTAATGTCATTGTATTGATGCGATAATCCAATAAAATACGTTAACTATTTGCTTGCCCCTTGACCATTATTTTTTTCAGCCAGAGAAAGGCGTTGAGTTGGGCCATACTTTCTACTAATAACGGAACACCAATGATGCTTCAAATAAGTAGTTTGCGAGAAAACAGCAGCTTACAAGATATAAGAAAATCTCTAAATCCGTTTCAGCTCTATAAGAAAGATGTCCAAGCCCAATAGCGAAAGTATTCGAAGCATTTCAGTCGTAAATTTACCCCTTGACGTTCAAGTTCATAATAGTGATGTGAGAGTGAGTTACTAATTATGTGACGAAACATTTAGTCACCAGTTTGCCAGGAAATGGTCAAATTACTAATGAAGAATCAAATAAAGATCATTCGGCTAGTTTCAGATAGGGACAAGCCTTACACTTAAAATAGGACTTAAGCTTTGTAAAGACAAAATTGATTATTTAAACGAAATTATACAACGTAAAGCTGAAATTTAAACTTAAGTCACTAAAATCAAAAAGAGGGAGTTGATGAATGGAACAGAAAGAAGGTAATAAATACGAAGATAACTATATAGAAAGAAATAAAAAAGAAAGAGAAAAAGGGAAAGCAGAATGTGCAGTAAAAGTCGTAGGTAAAAAAGGTACATAAATATTGTAGAAAAGGGAGAAAAAAAGCAAAGTGAGGAAAAACAGTAAGGAAAAGTATCAGATTGGAAAGAAAATTAAGTGTTTTTTTAATACTCTTTAAATCTAAAGGTGTCTTTACCAATTTTGGTTTTTATAAACAAAAAAGAAACTGTTTCCCGCTTATAAACCGGTTTTTATCACGACTTACTATCCTGCCACTAATTAACTGAAAAAACAAGAAATAACTCTATGTTAAACCTTATTACAATTGGATAAGTTTAAAAATTCCATAGCTGAATTCCTCTAATGTAAGTCCACGTTTTGAAAATGTGTGTCCCTTACGTTAGATTTTTTTAACTTTTTGTGACTTACTTTAAATAGTTCTTCATTTTTTGAAAACAATGTTGTGTTGTGTTAACGTATCTCCTCTTTTTTGGAAAAAAATTAACGTAAGAGCCACGCTATTTTCTAAACTATAATAGCAGCCTTTTTGAGACCATTATCAACTGAAAGATCTTACAAAATTAAGCTATAACTACTATACATCATCTTAATCGGATTAGGAAATAAAATGTTACTGGTCTTTTTTTAATTTGCAATTTAGTTTTTGGCTTCTCCTGAAAAATCGTCATTTGGCGGTTACCTTAATTCATATTACAAGTGACGATATGATTTATGGCCCTTCTAAAGTCGTCGTCCCCAGCGCAAGCCAAACGGAACGTTAAAGCTGCGTGCCAACGGTGAAAATGAATTGGCTCGCTTGCCGCGTCGCCGAGAGCGAGGGCTGTCAACGACTAAAAATAAAAATGTATTTCCCATTTATTTCTTGCATTCAATATAGAGTGCAATATATTTATATTCTTCATACATTATATTTATTATTTCATTATTTAACTATAAAATAATCAATCTCAGAATTTGGACGAATTGAATCCACCACCAGGTCGCAAAACAGTTTAGCTTTATTTTTAAACATTTTAATACGTATAATATAATAAAATAATGCAACGAATGCGTTACCTTAACATGTAATTAAATTCTTGAGCTTCATTTTGTTTTTGCTTAGTTGTCCGATATTTATTTATTTATTCATATATAGAGGAAAGCCGAGGATTAGCTATTTGGACCAGATCAAGAAAAAGGCAGACCTCGGGTCGTATCGGGAAGTCAAAGAACTGGCGTTAAGTAGAACGGACTGGAGAGAACTGCACCGACAAGAGTGAAACTCTTAAATAATAATTAATAATTCATATATATTCATCACTACACACCTAGTATAAAACAAAGTCGTTTCCTGCTGTCTGTCTGTCTGCCCATATGTATGCTTAGATCTTTAAAAATACGCACGGACGCACCGTGCGAAGCCGGGGCGGGTCGCTAGTAACAAATAAAACATGTACAAAGGCGAACTTATCCCTATTAGGGATCTCTTCCAATACATTTCTTTTAACTCATTATTTATATATTTTATATACTTACCTATCAAACTATCACTCAATCGTTTATTCATTCATTACTAGTAATTTTACAAACTTGATATCAAATATTATTATAAAAGCCTTTGATGACATGATTGTTGATTTAGTAGTAGACATACTTATTTTACTAGAATTTAAATTAACAAATATCAGCAAATAATCTACGATTAACAATTAAAATTGTTCTGAGTAACCAGTGTTAAATATGGAAGTACATACACCTGCAATATGTTTTTTATTATTATTCAGTAACTACTTATTATATATTATGTTCATTTTCTTACCTTTCGGCATCCTTCGGACGTGTTGGGAAAACTAAAAACGCGTGATTCCAATTTCGATCATTGTTCCTACAACCCGCTGCGATACAATATCTTTTCGCTGTCTTTTTACTCATTTAAACACTTTATATTATAATATAACACTGGTATCAACAGATGAATGCGGAACGTTCACTTGCGACGTAAATCGTGAGCGAGACGCGCGCGAAAATCGTGTAGGTACGTGCGTTCCGAGACAGAGCGTGTCAGCCACTGAATAGTCCGCATGCATGCGGCGACCGGCATGTACTTGTAGCGGGAAACGTTAATCGCGGAGTGCGCCCCGCCTGGTTAGACTATGTAAATTGACGGTATTCTATACATAAACTATTTCCCGGTTTATTTCCCTGCAGATTTTAAAGGTCCATTGATAATCGTTAGCACGTTCCAGCACCTAATTGAGTTGTGAAGCCCCCGGGACCGACACTTGTCTTGTCTAGCTTGTCGAGTACATCTTTGCGAGCCATTTACAGAAATAGGACTTGTTTTCCCGAGTTCTTTACTGGGTCCTTATCTTGATAAAACTTTAAATGCTACTGAAATATAACACAATTTTTTACTATTATAAAGTTGTAAAATTTGTCTGTTAACACTGCTAAGTATTTGACACGACTTGACGTATTTTAAACATTTTTAGCAGGATAGTTGGAAATTCACAGCTGGTATACTTAAGAGGCCTTATTCCTTTTAAAATGCTGATTGTTTAGACATTTTTCTCTATGATCAAACATGTTTCTTAACATACTATTGATGTTACTTTCTAGAACAGGGCTATTGGGATTTATTGGTATATATTTGAAACCTACAGTTTGAATTTTTCATTGATAATTTTTGTTTCAAAAACTACTCGAAATTGACAAAATTCACGCGGAAAATTAGTTTTTTTAACTTATTTTCGACTGTACGCCATGAAAGCGTGAAATAGCTATGTTACTACCTAGAACTCGGGGAAAAGTATTATTCACTTCAAAAATTTGGCTGAAATTATCAATATATTTGTCATATGAAAAAAAATTTTTTTTAAAGGAATAAGGCCTCTTAAAGGATAGTTATAACCAGTCTATAGTTGCGAAGGACGCTATCTTGCTTGATATACGAGGGTAAATCAAAAAGTTCTTAGAATAAGGGTGAAAAACAAAAGAAAATTGTTTTTCTATCTTTTATTTTTCTACATTGTCTCCTTGTTATTCTATACACTTTAAGTACTGTTTTAATTTTTTTTTATTCCATCATAAAATAAGATTTTCCTTGGGACTCGAAAAACTCCTCTACAGCACCCACTATGGCATTATCATCTCGGAATTTTATTCCGCGGATGTGCTTTTAATTTCGGGAATATGTGAAAATGATTTCCTAGTCATAGTCCGGAGAATATGGCGGGTGGTCGAACAGCTTGAAGCCAGCTTGGCGGATCGCAGTGATTGCCAATTGTGAGCGATGAGCTGGGCCGTTGTCGTGGTGAAACAGTGCGCCTGTAGACCATTTTCCCCGGCGATTTTCTATGATCACTTGCCGCACTTTCGGGATTAATTCTTTATAATAGGGACCTGTAATAGTTTTTCATTTCGGCAGGTAGTCAATAAACAGGATTCCTTCCGCATCCTAGAATATAGATTCCCTAATTTTGCCCGCCGTCGGAAAATCTCGAAATTTTTTATCAGCTGAACAAGATGGTCGTTTCCAGGACATGCTTTGTTTTTTTGCTTCGGGATCAAAATGGTGGAGCCATGTTTCGTCCAGGGTTACAAATCGGCGATAAAACGCATCCGGGTCACGTTCGATGATTTCGAGATTCCGCTTCGAATCCTCCGCACGCTGTTCTTTGTTTACCTCAGTTAACATTCGCGGAACCCATCTTAGCGAAACTTTTTTAAACCCCAAAACGTCCGTCAATATTGATTGCACGCTGTCAAAAGAAATGTGTAGGATCTCTGCTAACTGTTTGATGCTAATTCTTCTATCTTCTAATACCAATTTTTTGATTCTCGCCACGTTGTCATCAGTAACAGAGGTGGAAGGCCGGCCGGAGCGAAGGTCATCTTCACACTTGGGCCTACCTCTATTAAATTCGGCAACCCAGCAAGCAACCGTGGAATATGGTAAAGCATTAGTACCTATAGTCTGCTGAATATCCAAATGAATTTCCTTAGTGGACATTTTTTTCAAACACAGATACTTAATCACGGCACGTAACTCATTTTTGTCCATTATGACAGATTTTGAGCGATTTGCTTCACAAAATAATTAATTATGTGTTATTGGTATACGTAATCAAAAAAAAATTGTCGTCATATTATGTCGTAAGGATAGCTAAAATAAAATAAAAATAAACTACATTTAAAAAGGTTTTACCACCATGCTGTTCTAAGAACTTTTTGATTCGCCCTCGTAGGGACGCATTTTAATTTGCATTCTCCACTACTCATTTAAGTTGTAAAGGTAATATTACTTGTTATCTAATAATTGCATAATTTAGGTCGCCTGAAATGGGTTAATATGACACAGCCAATGCAATAGTAGCCGTCTAACAGAGTTGAACCAAAAACGCAAGGATAACGTAGACAATCACAGTTAGCATGAAAAGTTGTTAGCTAATACAATACATAAGTCGTTCATTAGAATCATCTCTCTATCTCATAATCATAAGTCTATAGGTAACTACATAAGATGCAAGTCTGCACAAGTAAAAGATAGTAAAGAGAACCTGTAATGCTGTCGTTTGGAGTTGCAGTTGCCCATTCTAAATTCAAGCTATATGTTATGAATTTGATACATATTAATAAAACATACGACCTCGATAGGACATGGAGGTACTTACAGTCGTGACTTGTTTATGATATTGGAGCTCTCTTCGAGTAATCCATAAGTATATGAGTGATATTTTCGCCACGTGCTATGGGTACATACATAGATTAATTCAGTCGTAAATTCTTCATTGCAAGCATCAATCATGGCGGAGTCCCGAAAGTGAGGAAAATTACAATTGAAATGATTAATTAGATAGTGTTGACATTATTACAATTAATCATATAAATAAGTACATTGGAAAGAAATAATGATGAAATTTTTCGCAAATATAACGCTCTGCCTCCTTGTATATGTACGAGTATACTTGCAATGGATACCGTAATGCTACCACAGTGACGATGACGATATAATTATATGTAGATCATGTTCCTAGTGTAGCTAGTTTAGTTAGGGTTTAGGCTTAAATCTTGGATATAATTACATTAGAGATTTACATAAACTGCGCGAAAGTTGGAAGTTGAGGAATAACAAAAAACAGGGCTACAGTCAACTTTATAGTTCCTGCTCATTCAAGTCTTCAAGGCGATCCAGTATCAAGGGTGAGTTCATCATAGACACTATGTACATGATTAAATCACTACTAAATTGACTCGGTGTTTCTTTGCTGTTCTGTGCATGTTTAAACAATGACACGACTGACTTCTTATGACAACATATAAATAAATATATGCTTAACTCAGCTCATGGTTGAGCGCCACTGAATAACAACTACGTTTACACATATAAATATTCGACATTTAATAACTAGCAATTAATCTCCCAGCTCGCGTCGGCCATAAGTTACAACTGTCATTCAATATTCAAGGGAAATTAATGGCGGTCTTGACGCGGGCAACTAAATATATAATTAGTTACAATCATGTTACAATAAATTGTTCTTTAGCGTCGGTTACACGCTCATTTTGGCGTCAGTTCATTTCATCCTTCTGGACTGTCAGTTTACTGCAATTCATTCATTTTCACCAGTCCGGACTGTCAGTCCGCGAGTCCGAGAGGGTTTCACGATCATACGAACAAAACTGATGGACTACTAAACTGACGTCAGAATGAGCGTGTGAAGGTGGCGCTCGGTTCTTAGCAACCGCGACGGCGACGCGCGACCGCGACATATGAAGAGGACCGGCGACCGCGGCCGACTGCTTTGTATGGAACACTAACGAATGGGGCTAAATTAATTTATTGCGTATTTCAATATTTGTGGAATACATTTAATAGATTTGGATGTTTTTGACGTGCTTGGTTAAAATGTGAAAATAACAAACCAACATGAAAAAGGGTGGATTGAAAAGAGTTACAGATTCCCTGAAATCCGTCATTGTAACCGTATTTGTATTTAAAATACCAATAAAAAGTAGACATCTACAAGTGTATAAAATTTGTATTCCTTCGCAGGAGACAACCCGTCTCCGTCCCCCTCAGATTGCAATCTTTACGAGCAATGACAGAGGAGCGATAAAGGACCCGACATTCCCCGAATGGTTTTTCGGTTCGACGTAGTGCACCACTAAACAAGTGTACCTAAATAACCATAAACAACACGGAAACTCTAACATGGATAATTACACTATGCATTATGGATAAGTACCCCTTGCTTGAGTCATTTAACACGTTTAAATCTAGTGGGACAAATACAGCACCAAGAGTCCATGTGCCTCACAACAGCTTTCAAAAGGCGAATCTCAAGTGCCCGACATTCCCTAAATGGTTTTTGGTTCGACGTGAGTGTACTATGGCCCATAGTACACTCACGTCGAACCAAAAACCATTTAGGGAATGACTATGGGCTGCACAAATGCATAGTCCATTTATGAATGAATTTATTCTTGACACCTTTGAAAAAATATTTATATTATTATTTTTTACTTTCACTTAACCATGCCGTTTTGCAGTACAAGTCAAGTCAATCATGAATTCGTGACGTCATCCAGAAAATGCTTATTATGGGAGTAAAATAATAAAACTTATCTAATTGGCCAACAGATGAAATTATTAGGTATCTTATTTTGGCCTATATTAAACGACGTTAATGAAAAAATACAGTTCTTAGGGGCTTTTTCCTTTAGATCTAAACGAAGAACATTCGTAGTAGTCAAGTTTTATCCTGTGACGTCCTCTAATGTACGAGTTACTTTTAAGTTATCGAAACTATGATTGAATTAAAACAATCTCGAAGCGGAGTTGAACACACTCAAAGAATGTCAAACAGCTATCATAACGTATATGTATACGAGTACCTATAGTTTAACCTCGTTTAGATAAAAATCTAGAACTAATTAATCAGCTGCCGCAAACAAAAGCGATTGAGTTCCACTCCACTTGGCAATAATAATGTGTGTTCATGGCAAGTTCCAGATGGGAATTACACAACCCCCATTAGTGTCGCGATACCATCAATTACTCATATGTACTTACTTTACTAACTATCCAACTTGTTCTCTGCCAAATTAACAACTTTCGTTATTGACGCGTTTCGGATTGTTATACTTATGTCATATAGAAATAATAGATGGATAATATTGATAAAAAAATACATTTCTCATCTAAGGTAATACCAATTACCTAGCTAGTTGGGATAGAATAACAAACTGGACAGAAATGGATATCAATTTGTTGTAGATTCCGGTATACGTATATGATTTTTGGAACTTTAATTCATTTGTTAAAGTAATACCGTGAAATCGTCAAACTTTTTCCCCTGCGGGTAACGTCCCTATTGGCCTTAAGGGCCGAAAGACATATAACCGCGTTGCGGCGTCGCGCCTCTAAAATTGGCGGTAGCGTTGGCCGATTTTCATACAAATCGGGCTGATGCTACCGACAATTTTAGAGGCGCGACGCCGCAACGCGGTATGTGTTTCCGCCCTAAAGCATAAAGACAATAAAAATGTTCATTAACAAATATATGGACGTACGTATTTATTTTTAGCTTACCAGTGAATCCTTAACCTATTGCAACATATATTTAAAACCGCGGGGACGTTTACCCGCTAGGCCAAAATTGGACGGTTTCAGGGTACGTTCAATTAGTACTCACGGTAGAATTTCGTGTCTTATCTCGATTTCTTTTCTGCAGCGTGTGAATAAAGCTGACCACGTGTAGCATAGTATACCAAATGGTTAATATGTACGGAATTAAAATGCATATTTTATTTTCGCCGAAGCTTAAAAACCAAAATAAACAGTTTACATATCAGCGTAAACCTAGTTGGATAACAAGCTGACATAATTGCAACAACGGTCCCTTGTGCCGCATGCTGGCAAACATGAATCTCGCCCGTTCAGAAATTATTGTCCCGACGGTGCCTAATTAGTACATGGGCCAGCGCCACAACTCTTACTTCATTTATATCATAACGCGAAAGTGACGCTTCGCCTGCGGAGGAAGTATAAATAAGAACCCTCTTGTTTGCTCATCCGTAGTCGGGCAAAAAGTATCTTCTAATAACCACCACCTGTGCATGCCTAGCTACCATTGAACCAAAATAGCTGAAATCAATTCAGTCAGGGTGAAAAATAATGTTTACAAGAGCATTTATTTAGATCCAAAAATATATTTTTGAATTTTCTGTACTTATCCCGTATGTCTCTATGTAAATTAACTTTAACAACACGTCAAAACGTACAATTTATCCAACTTCTATAAACCATATCTTAAATGAGAACTTAGTCTGATATTAACACTTCAGGCACCCATTTGAATAGTGGTTCAGAATTTTACGATCTCAGATCGAGGTTAAATTTAGAAGTCTAGGCCTATTTTAGTAAGTGGATATTAGCATGCAAAAGTCGTATTTTGTGAGTGTTATGCAGAAGTTCTGGGCGGCCGGGAGCGCGACCCTCGCTAAGAAGTAGGTCACGCAGCCGACTATGTCGATGTCGCCGGGACAGCTGTGCTTTCTGTCGAAGCCACGTGCTCCCGAATGTAGCGCCTCACTTCATATTTTTTACTTTATGTATCCGCCACCGTAAGATTGAGAACGCCGTTAGTTTATAAACTAACGCGCGAGTTTATAAACCGACGATAAATTGTAAACCGTACTGTAAATGCTTTCATTAAGTATAACAACAAAGCGTGAATATTGTATTCTACTTACATCACACTGAAATTGCGAGTCATTAACCCTTCTTCACTTGACCTTTTAAATCCCCGATTAGTTAAAACCTATTAACTTAATACTATTAACTAGGTACCTAATTTAAATGTAGTATAGAATATTTCGGAATTATTAACCCTTACAATTCACAAATCGTTATATATCACATATATCACCTATACGTCTCGGTAGATACCTATCGGTACTCTGTACCTAATATATAATTATTAAAAAAAAGGGATAAAACTTATGTTTCTATATAATAACCGTAAATTGACATTAGAAAATAAGAGATCGATAGTTTCCTTTCTACTAAAGCTTCGCTCTACTAACCTACTCAATAACTTACTCAAAAGCTCAACACGACACCCATACTTTAACCCTTTTCTCGCCGCTCTAACCGGTTCCAAACCCTCGCAGGTAAGTATGCACAAGGGCATACATTGATATGCCGGCACCTAATTCGATTCGTACCAATTAGCCAGGTAGGTGTTAATTGGTGCCTTGTGGAGTTAGTGCCGCGCTCAGTAATCTAGCCACAATTGTGGCTATACTATTGCTGATGGCAATAAGGACGATAATGATGATTGCGTCATCATGGATCATGGAATGTGGTAAATATCTCTAACATTATACTGTTCCCAGAATCCCCAATTCGATCAGTTGCCGACATAGGAATAGGACAAGCAAGAACTCAGAAGCTCTCTGAGCTTATAAATGCTTTCGTTCTGTATATTTTACGTTTCGATACTAATTTAAGATATCTAGAAATTCACGAGGTTTTCAGACAAAATACGTATAGCGCCAGTTAAGCCACAGGGTTCTTATTCCTGGTACAACGCGGCTCAGGACAGTTCAACACAGGTGACTAAGCTACAGTACAGGTACACTCAGTTCGGCCCCACTCGGCGCAAAACCCGGTACCGACACCAACTCCGTCGCAAGTGTTGGCGATTCAGAATTAGACGGATAAGATAATAAGCTCCTTCTCGGTCTTAACTGGCCGGTCTTGACAACTGTCAATAACGATAATATGTGAATGTGAATAAATTTTGGCCATCTTCACCTTCCTGTCGAGGAAATTACAAGTAAGTACAGTATACTTTTTGGTTCGGAGCAATCTTGAAATGGCTAAATGTTTCAGAACGAAAATGCCGATTCGTTTTAGGATATATTCAATAATGGGATACATAAATTAGTAACCCAACGACTTACTGCATGTAGGTACCCTGTTGCTGTCTCAGAAAAAAGCCTTATTTGTCTTTTGTTATAATGATAATCGCGTGGCATACAAATCATGGAACACATTAGGTAGTAAAGTGCCTAACCCCAACTACGTAGTTATTGCAAACACCCTGTAAAAATGAAAGTAAAGCCACACTACTAGCTACTAATACCGAATATCGACATGCACTCAGATGTCACAGATTGTTAAAATTGTACGCGCGGCACGCGTCGTCGGCTTGATTCGATCAGCAATTTTATACTTTATATGCTACAGGAGGCTCAAATTGCCAATTATTTGGCTTTGTGTTCATATCGATTACAATCTGCCAACATCACAAGTGGCAAACTTTGATCTGAATATTTGTAGCCTACGTATAAAAGTTGCGCGGAACACGAAAGAATTGAAATGTACCTGTGTATGAACGGAAGCCTGACCGACGATGGCTTGAACATTTAGAAGTGAAATGCTTATTAGGCAGTTTTGGATGTTCCTAACCAATTCAAAATGCAGGTGTACCTAACCTGAGGGGAAACCTACCGATTTCTTTTTTCACGGCACATGAAATGTTGAGGTAGGAAGCTGTCGCGTCATTTACCTGCTACGAGTGTTAGATTTACTAAATTTAACCCCTCTTATGGGATGTCAAAAATTTGCTAATCAAATCGAAACTGGTATTTTAACGTGAAGTTGAAATATCCCGCACGGATCTGTGTTTAAGTATAGGTACGAGGGGTTAAGAATGAATAAATACTTAAATAGGTACTTGCTTAGGAGGAATAGGCAATAATTATTACTTATAGGTACCAAAAAATACATGTAGGTATTTGTTTTTAAGTTTACCTTATATTTAAAACGATTTATTAACAATAACAAGACAAATAATTCCCTTGACTTATAAAAAAATAAAATTAGACAAATTAGTTCAACCGGTTTTAGTTTTAACAATAACGTTGAAATCAAAAAACTTTTATTCATTTTGACATTTTGCCTTTGCCGCCATTATACCTACCTACCTTTTTTTTGATTACTAACTTGACACTTCTGACGTGCCAAGATATTCAAGCCAACTAATTAAACGTAGAAATCATTAAAATTCTTATCAGTTTTATTTTTTTATTATTAAAACAATAAAATTCAAAGCAAACAGTACGCATTACTGTGACCACACTGTGACTCTTAAACTTCGAACATAAAATTAAAATTATTTTCATATTTTTTTTACTGATGGCTCATATCGTGTTACGCTGAAGTTTAGGTATTAATTTTCAACAATACTTACCTACAATACAAGTACGGTTACGCTACATCCATACCTATAAGGGGAAAAACGGTGAAAACCCAATTGCATCACCGTTACCTGTTTTTAAAATTCGTTCATAACGTTCACCTGTAGTTATTGTGAACAAAAGCTTAATTATAGGTTTTCATATAGCTGGTAGGCACCTACCAACCTAGGTATAACTAGTTTCACCGCCCGCTCATTATCTCTGGGTGTGGATCAGTAGATGTACGTGACCGTGCAAGATGCCTGAGCTGAACTCGAGTAACAGTAAACTATTAAAATACTGCCTTGGCCGAGGTGGCACCATGCCTACCCTCTGATTTCGGTATTATGTATATTCTTTACTATTCATGAACTGCTATTAAAATTAGAGGTAGATATAGAGGTACCTACTACCTACCTCAAATTTTAAAAGCAGTTCATAGAAAGGACTATAGCCGGCAAAACCAATTTCCAGTAGATTCTAATACGATACCTACTCGTGTCAAATGCATATGTTTTCCGAAAAACAAATTTAAATGTTTGATTGTTATTTTGTTATATCATTCAACTTTACTGTAATTATTTTTTACCTCACGATCAGGATTTTAATATTTTGAGTACCTACTCGCGAACACGCTTGCATCTGAATCTGACAAGAATCTGAACATTTGACGGTGGGTAGGGGGCCTGTTATTTTATTTCCAATCGTTTATCGGCATTCATTTCTGCATATTTCCATAACTGAATAATTTTATTAAATAAAAGCGTGGGTAATATTTCCACGTAAATGGTCCGTCAACTCGACTCGAGAACTTAATAATCGGGTAAAAATAAAAACAAATTCTAAACAAAAGGAATACTTGGGTATCTATGTTTACATACAAACCGGATATGTTTACTACTTTTAAAATAAATAATTATAGGGAATAAATTGGCTCTCATAACCGGTAAGCTTTAAGTGAACCGCTCAATACAGTACGATGCAAATAAGGATTCACTACTGTAAACAACATATTAAAAATCCCTCACCTTTTTAAGAAAACCTCGAGGGCGACGTCCCTCCTCGCTGGACGGAGCGACGGGTGCCGCGCTTCGAACATAAACACTGCACTGGCGATGTACGAAATACGAACGAGAAATTTCAGATGAATTATCGATAACACGACACTGTCACTTCGTTCGAGCACTGTAATCCAATCGGTTCGTTTGTTTTTAGTTAGGAATTAGGACAAGTAAGCGCGCATGTCACTCTGCCCGTAAATTGTGGTCGCAGTAGTTTTCGACGCGAGCGCGACGGTGTGTCGCCGCTCAATGACTGGCCTGGCTGTGATGCGATGCGCTCGCCGGCGGGGAGGGCGCGCGGCGCGGCGCTGCGTTGGTCGAGTGTCGAGTCTAGGAACACGCCGGGTGGAGGGTGAGGCGGCGCAACGGGGAAGCGCCCTTCTCAATGGTAGTACCTAACTTAGATAAGGGTTTCTTAAAAAAAAAAGATACGATGAGTTGCTATTTAAATAAGTTTATTTAGGTATTTTATTTTTAAATGAAGCGGTGGTAGCCTAGTGGTTAGCGCATGCGACTTTCAATCCGGAGGTCGCGGGTTCGAACCCGGCCCGTACCAATGAGTTTTTCGGAACTTATGTACGGAATGTCATTTGATATTTACCACTCGCTTTTCGGTGAAGGAAAACATCGTGAGGAAAAACCACCTAAGCCCAATAAGGCCTAGTTTCCCCTCTGGGTTGGAAGGTCAGATGGCAGTCGCTTTCGTAAAAACTAGTGCCTACGCCACATCTTGGGATTTAGGTAGCCGACCCCGATTGAGAATTCATTCTCAAAAAATGGGACAAAGGCTAGGAGGATGATGATTTTTAAATGTAGTAATTTCTATCCGGTACACATTATTTACCTTAATATAAGTACCTATATATTCGTAACTATTTAATTGAATTATTCACCTACTGGTTCAGTGAACCACATAAGCCCCAACCCCTAACGTAGGTATGCATTTCAATTCCAGCACCTTTTCTTATCCCTTTGTACCAGGCGGTAGCTAATGCAAACGAATCATTAATTGAAGAAGTATTATAAAATTAACAGGGATTGAAAAATACTTGTAGCAATTTGAATTACTTACAAAGTTTGTGATCATTGAAATTTGGACGTCAGTTATGCGACGAAGTCAGTGGCACAATTTTACGTTGGCGTGATGGCTGATGGGCTTGTGTCTTGGTGCTCAAAAGGTTAAAGAAAAGGTAAACCAAATCTGCTCCGGCTTACCGACTGGCCCAAAGATTGGAAATAGTGTTATTGTGAATAATGCCTCGTTGCTATAGTAGTTCCTTTCCCACTTATCAGAGCTGTGTGTACTGTATCGATAAAACTGAACACAGGGAAGAGCTTATAGTAGTTAAGTTCCATGCTTTGGTCTGTACTGTCGTGGGGCAGGAAGGAAAGGACCACAATGCGGAAGGAGGAAATGTCCTAACTAACCTAAGTATGCCTCCAAAATCCATCCACAATAAAGCCAGTAAACCATCAATACCATGAGCTTTGTTCTTGGTAGCTATATAGCACTAATTATCACTTGGAAGACTTCATCGAGACTTCATCGTAGAACCTCGACAATTCGAGATTCGAGACAGCCAGTCAGATTTAATAATGCTCAGTGCTCAGTTTTAGAAGGTTCGTAATACCTAGGGCTGCCATCTCTAAATTCGCCGAAGCCGGACAAAGACTTAAAAACCCCGGACATTTGAAGTAAATCGCATCTTTCCCCCCGCCCCGACGTGTCCGAAAATAATAATATTTAAAAAACAATTGCTTTATTTTTCATTCCCATAAAAGTCCGTGTTTTCCCCAGACACATTGAAAACCCTCCCGGACGCCCCCCGGACGGCCTCCATACTAGGACAATCCGGAGAATTCCGGACTGATGGCAGCCCTAGTAATACGTATCAGCTTATTCAGAGAAAGACATACTCTTCAATGAAAAAAAAAATGGTAGACAAACCAAGCAACATGTATACAAAGGAGAGGACAACTTCAAAGGAGGAAATTTTGCTACCCTCTGAGAAACCTCCTAAACACAGATCTTCGTACTTATTTTATGATTGATGTGTAGTATGAATCGTGTCTAAACTCTGTCTCCTAGATGTCTGTTCTTCTTAACACAGTTAAGTACCCACATGTAGGAAAACCTTTATTAAAAAATTGTACGAACGTTTGAATTTCTTACAAGTCGAGAAATGATAAATATAAGTTGTGATTTTTGCTGTAAATGTTGAAATACGAAGGTAGTCCTAAACTTGTGGTCTCGGGTAAGTTGAGAAGGTTTGCACTCGTGAGAGTGACACCGACAGCAAAAAGATGTTTCTATCCATTTATTCACTCATACTGCACAAGATATTTCTTATACATTGCTTTATTTTGCTGCTACATTCCTTATGTCCTATTTTCCTTCATGGGAATCCGTAGTATCTTCAAAATTCTGACAATGGCCCATACCATACCTCTGAAGAGTTAAAAACTTCTTACAATAATAGTACATTACTGCAGAGGCCGCGAAATAGGGAATTGTTGGCCGAGTAGTAATAGATGACCGAGTGATAACGAGGCCATCTAGAGATACGAGGCCGACAATCCCTATTCGCGCGAGGCTTGTATAGTGCTTTTCTCAAATAAATCCAAGGAAATAATACAAATGTTCAACTTATATATTCATATATTTTTAATATTCCCGCCAACTTTTTACTTTTTTCAAAATTTATTTTATTAAGCTGTTCGGGTTAATGTTTTTGCGACCAAATGTTAAGATGATTATATTTATAAAAAAATGACAACACCTTATTAATTAGATATTGTTATATTTTTTTACAATAAACGTGATTCCTTGTTTATTTTATTGAATATCTGTTTTAATCTAATTGAATAATCTAGTTAAATATAAGAAATAAAACGTAAATATACATGCACAAACTAAGTTTTTTTTTATTGGCAGTATGCCATAGATTATCAATATAAGAAATAAACCCCACTGAAACAAAAGACAATCTCTTTGTTGGCCACGGCAAATAATGTTGTATGAAATTCCTTTATTGACCTAAGAAGATTTGAAATAAGAACGAATCTTCAACCATTGCTATACAATGACGTATTTCGCGTTCTATTACCACGATCATAAGAACGACATTTCCTTGGATGTTTGAGAAAAATCATTAAATGTGTCAACACATCACTTTGTACTCGACGATACCTAAGTATATAAGTAGTCTGTTCCAGAGAGAGGTAATCCAATGACAAATGTGGTACATTTTCTTTGGTACTGACTGTATGGATGCACGCCATTTCCCGCTACAATGTTATTCCTGCCGCGTCCACATGCTTGGCAAACAACGGCAAACCTACAGGACGCAGTTATACGTTAGAGTAAGACGGAACGTTCCGTCTTACTCTAACGTATAACTGCGTCCTGTAGGTTTGCCGTTGTTTGCCAAGCATGTGGACGCGGCAGATATAATTATAGCAAATCGTAAAACATTTACCTTGTCCACTTGTCAACGTTTCGCGAAAACATTTTTTGTAATTTATTACTGTTGAGACGACTAGTAATAAATTCCTAAGCATTTGCAATAAATTGTGTAAATAACTGAAAAACAAGTTATTTTTACTCAAACTCAAATAATTATGTTCTATGTACGCAGTGTAACCGGACGTTACGAAGGTATTTTGTAAATAAATCAAAGGGACAAATTCATTAAAACACTAATCTAAACAAAAGAACCGAGCAATGCAATAAGTAGGTACCTAATGCAAATAATGTTCTTGTGGCAGATAAGGCTGCAAGTCTACAGAATGGGCCAATCACATTTCTCAGATTGAAATGCTCTTCTTTCGGGCTTCACAAATATGGAGTCCGATTGGTTCATTTTCTCTGCTCCGATTCAGTGGACAGGCAGCCTTTATGGTGTAAACACCTGCCTATGCCTTTGTTGTGACTAATAATAATAAAATTGTAAGTTATGTTCGTTATCGTCATTTTTGCACATTTTGCAATATGGACATAGGTATTTTTATAAACGTAAATCCATAAATGTGCTTTAATTTTTTTTACTCTTTTTACCTTTTCTCCATTACTTTAGATACATACAACTCATACAAGCGCTGATTTAATGCTGCTTTAGACTAAGTTCATTAATTGTAATTTATTGTTAGAGATATCACCTCCATCTTTGCCTAAGATTTTACAAACACGCGAAACTCGAACGTGTTTTTTTATGTTCATTGTTATGCCCTGGTTTCACGCAACAACGGACCGACTTGGTACCGACAAACTCACTAACTTAAACGAAGTGAAACAAGCTTTTTTTCCTGGGAACCATACTTACCAGAAGTACCTATAAGCAAAATACATTTGCCACACAGGCGAAACCATGGGCAGGATCCTAGCAAAACATAGAGGCTTATAATAACCCGATACCCCAATGAACGTGTCGTAACTTCTAAGCTGAAAAATAATAATACTCAAACTTATTAACCTTCGACGGAAGAAAACAAAATTCCAAAAGGATGCATTAGCATTCTCGGAGCAGAGGAGTCAATGCCACTGGATAATCGGTGATGCTGCAGGCATCTGCGGGCTCGTGGGACGACCTGCGCGAGGTCGACCACCGGTGACCTCCTTGTTTGGACATTACGAGATAATTTGGGAACTAAAATAACTGACCTAATTGTTACGAGCCTTAAATTGAGCAATTGGTCCGACACTAACGAAACTACATACTTTAATAAAACATAAAAGTAATTACTAATTTAACATTCTACAGGTATTCCAAAACGGTTCAAGCAATTTAATGAATTTATGAGGTCATTTGAATCGAAATTTTTGCATGGATTTCCATTATGGAAGCTATATGTATCGAGCCCTGGAGCCAGGCTAGATCCAGTAACCCTATTAAGTGAACAATTTTAAACAGAAACTATACTAAGGGAGATGACGACCACCACTATGATATGACGATACCAATCAAGTAGAAATCTGTAAAGACAAATGAACAATGCCTAATTGCCTATGAATGTTGCCCCAGTTAATACCGTTTTATTGTATGGTAGTATGAGGAAAGTATTTTTTCTCTATAAGTTATCTAGTATTAATATCACGAGAAGGTAAACGATAAGATTTATGATATAAATATATTAGAAATATCCTCTTTGTAACTCGATATCAGAAGCTCGGCCCTATTGTGCAACCATTCCTATGAGTTGTATTTGTATGTGTCGGCAGTTTTGGGGAGGCGATTGTTTCCGTCGTATAATGATGGCAATCAGCATTCAGTCCAAGCCCGCGGACGGATATAGACACCACATACGACACGCTCGAGGCTGGCGTTCACTGATATTTATGGATCGGACCCGACTTAGGTACTATTGTCAATGCATGAATTCCACCGGAAAACTTTGCATTTTCCTACTGTCGCACCGGATCAAAGATTAGAGAGTGTAATTTTCTGACGCAAACATGTCTCGATCGAATAACGTTACTAACACGGTCGAGACGTATTTTACGTTAAGCGAACTTACATTCTGGATAAACACAACAAATTAAATGCTCTTGGAAGACGGTTCGGGAAAAATCGATTGATTAGCTTAAGTAAAGGAAAATGTTGAGCAAAATACCTAATCAGCCGTATTGTCTGTTGAAGGCGATCATTTTTCGGCACGTCCCGCACCTCGTAACCGCTATAGCGAATTGAGTGGGGCTGAAGAGAAATTGGATTGTGGCGGGAGCGCTATCTGATCGCAGCCTCACCTGCTCTAATATACATCTTGTAATATTCCCTTGTTCAGCAGGCGGCCGTAGTTTTAGTTATTTCATTCGATATTGCGAAATTGCGAATTTGGATTTGTCGCAGGAGAATTTCATTAGACGTTGTAGTTCTGACATAAATAGACCAATGGGATTTGAACGAACTGGCTATCCAAATGCTAACACTTATGTTCATACCAAAATTATACATTTCAATACAAACGATTTGCAAAAATTTGCGTGTCGTAAGTAGGTATGTTACAGACAGCTTTCCATCAAGTGAGATGCATGTCTCTTTATAATTCGATTTCATTTGCACAAATAATGGGTTCTTAGATGAGGTCGCGGGTGCGTAGCGTACATAGCTAATACATGAAAAATAGCATATTTTAAAATCGTAGGAAAATAAAATTTTATTTAAAATTACTTATACTACGCATAGTCAGCCCGTTCATGTTCATTATATAACTTTTACGTCACCCTAGGCCGTAAGTGGTATTTTCTGTCCGCACCGGGAGAAAATCTCACTTCCTGGCCAAGACAAGACGTAAAACTTTAGACAAACCACGGGCGGTAATTCATAAATCCCCAGATCGCATATTTATGGCCCTCACCACAAACACACTATCTGGCCCATTCACGAATTAAGCACCAGCAGAATATGTTATATACTATTATTTCATATAAATACATCGCCCATAATAAATATCATAAACAATCACGTTTGTTGTTAGTCGCAAATTCAGTGACGAAGGTAAACTTTCGCCCGTCACACGGACAAATATCAAAGTAACCGGCTAACCGCCCGTAATGCGACACGAGATCTCTCTAAAAATAAGCGTATGCTATGAATAAATTACAGTAATGATATATGCGGAAACTACGCGGTAACTATATTAAACGTTGTCAGTATGTAACATCGGAAAATGTCTCAGCGCCTGCATTTAGCCCGAAATCCGTCGAAGGCCTGGACTTTATCCAAGATTCCAGCCGCGACCTCCGTCATGGAGAAACTTTTCATCCAGATTTTCTTTAATTAATTTACATTTCAGAAATGTTTTTAGTTTTACATGTTCTGGTAAGATCTAATAGTAATAAGCATTTTAACATGTTCAGTCTCAATGCAAAAAGCTTCGGATAGGTATCTCGCATACATTATTTAACTAATGAAATAAATAAATAAATTAACTAATGTAAAAGATTCAGTCATTCCAGGAAATCTTTAGCCCAAGAGTGAACCTGAAGCAGAATATGAATTAGGGATCCACTGGACTTTTAAAACATTAGACGATTAATTCGTGACAGAAGCTACATTATGAATACTAATGCGCTCAAATTAAATTATCATAAAATTCAGACCACCGCATCTTAAACCCAAAAACGGGGTCAAAAGTTCGCTGAACTGGCCTTTAATCACGTAAAGGCTATCCCATTCATCCGACATAATAGAATCGTGCCAACTTCGTATCTATTATTTATTTATTAATATTATGTCGAAGGGGTCGTCGCCCTCGAATGACGTGTGCTGACTATTTGCGTATCGGTTTGACTGCTGACTGTCAAACATGAGATTAAAAGTAGTGATGCGCGATGCGCGACTTTAAATACTACTTACTTATTCGATTAGTCAATTACTCCAACCATTCCATTAGTCCCGTGCCTCATTGGGACGCCACAGCAAAGTCACAGGCAAAGTCGCCTGCTACCGATTCTAAACGAATTACTTGTCGACTCTCGGCTACCATACTTATTTAATTGCTGTCGCATGGCGTCCATGAATGGAAGCCGATTCCCACCGGCTTGCCTATATTACAGCATTTGAGCACTTTTGTTTCTGTAGAAGAAAACACAAGCAAAATTCACTTTGCGGTATTTTCCAAGAAGTTTGACACCACGAGACTGGTTGGCGACATTGTTAATATTGCTGATAAATATAGTTACGTTACTGTTATTTTTATAATCGATGTCGTTAATATTAATCCCTAATTATAATTGTCAATCATTAAAAGCCGCCCAACACTGTTACGAGACGTGAGATGCACTCCTTTGATTAATATGATCCCTGCAACACCAATGCAAGCACAAAACACTTCAGTGTTGAATACACAGACAAATAGCTAGTATGTACGAGTCGGTATATAGTAGCCGCTGACCCGCTTACTGACTGAGTCGGTCAAATTGGAGGCAATTGTGGCAAAATGCAACAATGTTAGCAGGTGAGGCAGTTGAGGTGGTTAGCAGCGCCACAATACTGCTATTTGCTGATGACGTAAAGTTGGTCATGCCCGTTAAATCCATCCGGGACTGTCATGCCTTGCAGAAGGACATAGATGCGGTCAGCAAGTGGAGCATCACGAACAAACTCTTGTTTAACAAGGACAAGTGTGAGATAATGTCGTTCGCGCGCTCCGCGGCGCCCCTCAATTACGAATATATCATGGCAGGAGCGGCGATAGCACGGGTGAGCGAGGTGCGCGATCTAGGGGTTACCTTCGACACGTGTCTCACTTTTCGTCCTCATATACGCCTTATTACTAAGTCTGCGTATCAGAGATTAGGGTTCGTGTTACGTAACGCCGCACCACTGACCGCGACGGCGACGCGTACATTGTATATTTCTCTGGTGCGTAGCATTTTAGAAACGAATGCAGTGGTCTGGGCTCCACATGAGGCCAAATATTGTCTCATGCTGGAACAAGTCCAAAAAAGATTTCTTAGAGATCTGTACAAAAAACTGTATAAGTACTATCCCTACCTATATCCGACGCGGTACCTATTAGGATATTTAGGTTTCGAATCCTTAGAGATGCGTAGATCTATAAGCTTGCTCTTTTTTATATTGAGCATTTTAAGGAATAAGATCGACAGTGTAAGTCTTCTGGAGAAGGTACTTAAGCTAAAAGTGCCCGACGACTACCGCAACAGGCGGCGGGTAGTGCCACTTCTAGCAGTAGCTCCCTCACGTACAAACCTGTACCACCACTCGCCCATCCCCCGCGCGACCGCTCTGCTCAACTCGGTACTCGCAGCGTCACCGCAGTGCGATGTGTTTGTGACAGCGATAGCGCGACTGATGATCGAATGGAAGAGAGTGATAGAAGGACGTTAGCATGGATTTGTGTTTGTGTTAGTTTTAAATATTAGTGTTAGCCTAGATTAAGAATCGATGTAACGCAATGGAGAAATCTGTAATGTTACTCATTTAATGGTTCTAAATAAATAAATAAATAAATAAATAAATAAATAAATAAATAATTGTCGGGGTATGCATCAATTGTATGTGTTACAACGCAATTAAAGGATGAGCTGCGTTTGGCTTCTACATTATTATGAATTTCACTCTGTTGTGTATCCATTGTTACCCTTGCTCGTCTAGCACAACTTGGCTTCACGACTCTTGTCGCGCGATATTGCATCGCCCGTCACTCTCTCACAGTAGGTACTGTGAAGGTAGAGACAGGTAATATATTTCACGCAAGAAAGAGTCGCGTGTCCCACTTGTGCTAGAGGAGTTGGTCTGTGACTATTCAACATAACACAAGATAAAATTACAATGGAAGATTGTTATTATTACATATACTATGTAACTTTAACAACTCAAATTATAATATAACTGTGGTATAGAATTATTGATAAAAATATATAATTTATGCGTAAACACACTTAATATACATACTTTAAGTACCTATAGTAGATTCAGTGAACGACGAACATAAATCTTTGCGAATAGTTCGTGATATCTCAAAAGTTCGTTCTTAAAGTTCAGAGAAGTTTTTGCAATTCCAATTGGAATATCAAAGAAAATGGTCCCATACATAGCTTTAACATACTATTCCTAACTAAATGAACTTTTCCTGTAAAATATCAATACTTACATAAGTAAAAAGTGAACTCAAAATTTGCAAGTAGGTAGGTAGTTGGGGTCAGTGAGGATTTCTGAAGTCTACAAAGGGATATGTGTGGTTAATTTTAAACAAAACATGACAGTAAAAGGCTTACAAAGCATAAAACCATCTCAAATTGTAATCTCAATCAATCCGAACCAAGTTTAACATCTTTCTGAGAATTAGCGACTTTGAAGCTGTACGCTTGCGGCGGGACATATTCTAAGGGTTTCCGTTCAAAAGGTTTAGACTACTAACAAATGTCTCTTGAATACAAGGCCCTTTCATACAGAAATACATGGGTAACGTGCCTGTTAAAACACATTCATGTTTACGCTATTAATTATTGAGTAAATTGGTATTTTCGCCAAGTTTTCAATAAATAATACCATAACTATATATATATTTTTTTTTTTTTTTTATTTGTCATAGGGGGCAAACGAGCAAACGTATCGCCTGATGGAAAGCGATTACCGTCGCCCATAAACACCTGGGTGAATATCAAAACAGCATTTTTTACGTGTCCAAGCTGAGAATCCCAGTGTAAAATGCATATTTTTTTCTAAAATTTTTATGGTTAATTATTGGAATAACAAAGTAGTTGGCTACAAGTTTAGATTGCAGTAAACATATATATTTATTAAAATAAAAAATAAAAGTATTTTTTTTAAGAACAAGGTGGCTTGTCCTCAACGTACTTCTTATGAAACAAGCGCTCAGCATGGCTATGTTTTAAGTTTGTATATAAATAAGGCATCAAATTAACAATTTATGAAGTCATAGCCTGTTAATGTTGGTATAATTTCATCATTTTACCTATTTAAATACACATGACTCTGGATCAAAGTTTCTCCAGGCAAAATTGTAAGTTACGGTGGCGAAATTTCAAGATGTCGTTGCTGGTTATTCAATGGCGCAGGAGTTGTCGCGTTGGTTTACCCCACTTAGGTCAGTCGTGCGCTAGCGCTTGCGCGGAGTGGAAGTGCGACTGAGACGGTGTGTTTCCCGCCATAACGTACGTAACCTCTTTGGTGGCATTTTGTTCAACGATTTGTTAGTTTTGGTGGCTCGAATTATGCGCTTGTTCTTTGTTGTTCGTGTCGTAAGTATACAGTGTTTTGTTATGTAGTTCAATTTATTCTATAATTACAATCTTAAAATAAATCATTAAATTGTAACAATTTTTTTTCGTAAATTTTCAGTTTAGGTGGCTATATATCATTTTTCATACAAATAGTAAGGAGGTTTCAGTTCTTGGTGGGCAAGATTTAGTTTTGGTGGCGTATATTTAAGATTAGGTGGGCAAATTTTAGTTTTGGTGGCAACCCAAACATTTGGGTGCTCATATTTCATTAAGTATTCTTAAAATTCTTGGACAAATATGAAAATGTGTAATATTGTGAATAGATATTTAGTATTATAACTTAATTTCTTCTTAAAAACTAAAAAAAAATGTGCCACCGAAACTTAAAAAAATTTGCAATGTTGATATTCACCCACCTGCAACACCAGAGGAGTCACAAGTGCTTGCCTACCCGGAGGACGAAGATAGAATGCCTCTATGCTAGTAATTTCACCGGCTATCTTACCCCCACACCGGAACACAACAATGCGAACATTGCTGTTTGGCGGTGGGTTAGCAGGCAAGACGGTAGTAATAATCCGGACGGACCCTGCACGAGGCCCTACTACTCCAAATATATGTTACGAACGCATAGTTTTCAGATGGTAGTAACTAGGTGTAATAAACCATTGATACAAAAAATTGTGGTATTATCCATATTAATAATAATGAGTCAAAAACTTTATGATTCAAAAGTCATTATGAACAGCTCGGTGTAGGAATTAGTGAACAGCGTCATTTCTCTGCGTAATCTTTCTCCAGTAGGTACAATTGATAATGATATACCTAAATAACATAGAGTTCAAAGACCGAGAGCCGTCGAGGGAAAACGCAAACACGATTTTATTTACTTTGTATTTAATTTTATCTTTAAATAATAAAAATCTAATAAAAAAATTTAGAGCACATAAGTTCGTCAAAAAATCCGTTCCAAAATTATATAATTAATTAGTTATAAACCATCAACAACAACATTTAAAAGTAAAACTTAGCCGTGCGTTTATATAAGTTCAAGTAGGTACCTAATAGATACGATAAGTACATTCAATTGCTCCCATATTCCGATAGCTTATCACAGCGGGCCCTAGTACTAATTTGCTAAAGCTGCCGTAATGATTGACTAGATACCGCCGACGATGTTGTAATTGTCTGATACGCGGCTACAATGTTTACATTATTGCCTTCATCGACCGTCAAAGTAACCGGGTGTGTAATAAGTTGGATATAACAACATTTGATATAATTTCGAAGAATATAATCATTTTATATAAATTGTATAATTTCCCATTACCACCAGCATCTAGGTATCCTTATATTCTTTGATCTTGGCTCATTTAATTAATGTATACCTGCGCTGTCACTGTCATATAATCACACCGCGTAACTGACATCAAATTGACATTGTAATATAGCCATTTAAGCGATTTATCGACCATATAACGGACGTATAATCGTGATAAACCCGATGTATTTCGATTGTTACCACTTGTTACTATTCGAGTTAACATGCATTGACAAGTGGTAATATTCCGGCCAGATGGCAATAGAAATATCGCAATCAGCCCTTGATACAATATGTTATACAACTAGCGGTTTCAATTTTATGTAAAAAATATTTACCGGGATCTCTGTGGCGAAAGAAACGTCTTACGATCGATCCACTGCTTCGTTGCGTAACAACAACCTGTAGGTTGATAGATATCTACAAAAAAATACTTTGTAAGGATATCTATGAATGGTAAATATTAATTCCATATACATTTAATTCGATGTCGGCTTTAGCAAGTGACTATGATGACGCTACGTCACTGCTATTAATTACGCACGGAAACTATACATATTATTACAATATATCTTTCATCACGTCTCCATTGATATTTAAATGTAAATGTCGATAACAATTTAACAACCAATCAACGAAAAATAAGGAAAATATACCTATATCATATTTCATATTCATCCGGTGCAATCAATTAAAATTCAAATTATTATAATTATTCACGAACAATCTGACAACATCTTATCCTACATACTTGGGTCTTGTATTTTTTTGCACGATATGAGCTATTCACAAAACTGGTTCGTAATCATAGGGCAAGGCAATTAAAGCCCGTGACTTCGTATTCTTACGTCAAACTTCATCATTTCAGCCATAGGACGTCCACTGCTGGACACAGGCCTCCTCAATTGACTTCCACATGGGCCGGATAGAAGCGACCCGCATCCAGCGTGTCCCCGCAACCCTGACCAGGTCATCCGACCATCTTGCGGGTGGCCGTCCTACGCTGCGCTTGCCGGTACGTGGTCTCCACTCGAGAACCTTTCTGCCCCAACGGCCATCGGTTCTTCGAGCTATGTGCCCTGCCCATTGCCACTTCAGTTTGCTAACCCTGTTTGCTATGTCGGTGACGTTAGTTCGTCTACGAATCTCATCATTCCTGATTCGATCACGTAGAGAGATCCCGAGCATAGCCCTTTCCATAGCTCGCTGAGTGACTCTGAGCTTCCTTAAGAGGCCCATAGTTAGAGACCACGTCTCGGCTCCGTAGGTCATCACCGGTAATACGCACTGGTTAAAGACTTTTGTCTTCAAGCACTGAGGTATCTTGGACGAGAAGACACTTCGCAGTTTCCCGAACGCTGCCCATCCGAGTTGAATCCGTCGATTGATCTCTTTCTCGAAGTTGGACCTGCCTAATTGGATCGTCTGACCCAGATAGACGTATTCGTCGACAACTTCGAGGACCGAGTTCCCAACCAATACTGGGGTGGGTGCTACATGGACATTCGACATGATCTTCGTCTTGTCCATGTTCATCTTAAGGCCTACCTGTTGGGATACTCGGTTGAGATCATCCAGCATTATACCGAGATCCTCCAGCGTCTCCGCCATGACCACGATATCGTCAGCAAACCGAAGGTGCGTGATGTACTCGCCATTTATGTTGATGCCAAGTCCTTGCCATTCCAAGAGCTTGAAGGCGTCTTCCATTGTGTTGGTGAAGAGCTTCGGAGATATTACATCTCCTTGTCTCACACCTCTCTGCAATGGAATCGCCTCCGTACACTGGTCTTGTACTCGGACTGACATAGTGGCGTTGTTACGTCAAACTTGCTAGTAAATAATGGTAGTCTGGGGGGTAATTCGACCAATTTTAAAGAGAGATGATGGAGATCTCTCTATTACATCGCCACCCGTCACTTTTGACGTGCCCTAACTTGACAAGTGGCGATATCCCTAGAACGTCGCAACTTCCATAATCCGGTCGCGTTTAATTTGCATCTCCTTTGTATGTGACGGCATAATTAACAGGCGCATACTTTAAGTTGACCGTGTAGTGCGTGAAATTAATCAGTTACGTTTCGTTTGGAACAGAAATTCATATGCATGAATAGCATTTTTGACAATCATTACCGCCTTCGTATTTCCAAAATTGAGATGAGATATGTCACTTCAAGCTCATCGCATTTTAATGACAGTTCAAAGGCAACATCACTGTTATCTAATAGAGATTTGAAATTTGGCGATCTCTCAAACGGCATTCTCGAATTAGGTCCCTGGGGCCCAATTCGAGATTGACATTTGAGTGATCGCCAAACGTCAAATCTCCATTAGATAACAGTTATATCGCCATTGAACTGTCATTTAAATGCGATGAGCTTAAAAGTGACATATCTCATCTCAATTTTGGAAATACGAAGGTGATAATGATTGTCAAAAATGTTATTCATGTATATAAATTTCTGTTTGAACGAAACGTAACGGACTAATTTCACGTACTACGCGGTCAATTTAGAGTATGCGCCTGTTATTTATGCCGTCACATACAAAGGAAACGTAAATTTTGCGCGTCCAAATTGACGAAGTTGCGATGTTCTGGGGATATCGCCACTTGTCAAGTAGGCACACGTCAAAAGTGACGGATGGCGATGAAAAGGAGAGATCTCCATTATATCTCTAAAATTGGTCGAATACCCCCCCTGGTCTGGTTGACGATCCAAATATTTTAACTTGTGATCTGCAACACCTACTTACCATTGATTCTAAGTAGGTACCTGTCTGGTCATTCAGAAAAAAATTACGGCGGCTTAATTTGCGACGTGTGATGTTGTAACTTAACTGTAGAACTGATTGTCCATTTAATTAAATACAACTAATTATTAAACGCACATATAAAATATCTGAGTGGCGGATACTGTATAATATAGGTAATATAACGTACAATTCTAGGTTACATATATATTTGGCGCCTTTATGTAAATTCAGTCACAAACATAATTATTCCACTCATATATACCTATATTCTACACAAATTGGTCGTTTCCATTGCCGCCCCTATTTCTTGAATGTAGAAATACTAGAAATGTATAGCGTATTCACACAAATGGTATCGGGCAGATTAGGCCCTCCTTTATAGTCAAATTCCCTTTATCTTCAAAAGTCAAATAAACCGCAGGGCAAGTTCGCAGTACAAACGAGAACGCTAAAAGTCAGCTATGCCGCGAGGAGTTTGAGCAGCAACCGTGAAAGATTGCAATAGACATACCATTTCTTACTTTACCTGCAAATGTCCCATAAGAGGCCAAGTCGGAGGAGTCATCTTGGACGATAAGTCCAAGAATTTTGGACTGTGTCATTGATCACTGTGAGTGGATGGACGCGGCTCGCGGATCACTCTCGCAGCGTAATCGAATGGTTGTGTAAACTGTATTTAGGATGTGGTCGTGTGACTCGTGCGGTTGTATTTAGTCTTATCATAACGGTAAGTTCTTAAGTTCTGATGTCCGACAGTCTTGGCGTCGTGTCGCCCGCAGCATTGACGAGAACCAGTTGTGCGCGTCAGTTGTAAGTACGTCAGAAGACTAACGCACTAAACAATTGTATAGGAGCTTTTAGTGTGACGTGGACAGTGTACTGTTGGCTTGTTGGATATCTATCTATGTACCTATAAATAGCGTTCCTAAATAATGCGAACGGACTGTGCATTGAAGCTCGGACGAACCCTTAGCAGTGCTAAAATGGTTCGTCCATGCTAAGTTATAGCAGGAGAAGTTCGACTTAACGCAACAGTAGGTGAACTGAGGTGTTATACGAGAGCATATATAATCATCCGACTCAATAATGTGGAGAATGTACTGTTTATTGAACTGAAGTGTGATTAGGAATGGGGAGTTAATGAGGTCGATAGATGCCTTATTGTGGCCAAGTTCAGGAGAATTACCGTGAGATGCACTTTCAGTGTCGCCAAACATATAATTAATATACCCCGCAAATGCGTCGGGTGCAAAGACATCAAAGAGCATCTGTGTTTAATGCCTCATGTTTTATTTGACCAAATAACCGTAGTGACGTCACCGAATACGTCTGTGGATGCCACATATGGCCTGAATACCTATTGCATTGAATTGAACATAGATACGTCAGCGTTGGACCCGGGTATGTCCTCAAACTACGTCCAAGACCGCCGTAGGATGGGCAGCAGCATTCTCTTTGAACGGTGCAAAATTACTGCGATCGCCAACCCGCATGCCAAGCGTGGCGATTACGGCATTTCCCCCCCATGAACAAATACAACCAAGCCACGGCCCCGAGTTACGGCGACCCCCGGTGCTCTGGCTACGGTAGCGGTCAGGGTACTGGCGGGGTCAGGGGTGCTAAGAATCTCCGTGAAAGCTCCGGCTACCACCATCAACGACCCCTGGCCCTGGCAACATATAACACCCGCACGCTGCGGACCGACGAAAAGGTAGCGGAACTGGAGGAAGGATTGAGCAGGTTACGTTGGGATACCATAAGATTATCAGAAGTCCGAAGAGAGGGGGAGGACACGATAACCCTCAAATCCGGTAACCTACTCTATTTCCGGAAGGGCGATCAACAGTCCCAGGGAGGTGTTAGGTTTCTCGTCCATAAGTGCCTCGTGAACAACGTGGTGAAAATTGAGAGTGTGTCGAATAGGGTAGTGTATCTTATACTCAGAGTATCCAAGCGATACTCGCTGAAGGTCATACAGGTCTACGCTCCGACCTCGGCACATTCCGTCGATGAGGTAGAGTCTATGTATGAGGATGTAACAAAAGCCATACATAGCTCAAAAACCTACTTCACCGTTGTCATGGGGGACTTCAACGCGAAGCTGGATAAGAGAGACGATGGGGAGCAGCTATTGGGGCAATTTGGAGTTGGATGTCGGAACCATCGGGGCCACTGACTGGCCGGTTTCATGGAGAAGGAAGGATTCTATATGATGAATTCCTTCTTCAGGAAGCGAGAGCATAGGAAGTGGACCTGGATAAGTCCCGACAGTGCAACAAAAAAATGAGATTGACTTCATCATGTCGACGAGGAGGCATCATATATTCAATGACGTCTCTGTGATCAATGCGGTCAAGACCGGTAGCGATCACCATCTAGTAAGAGGCGCTTTGAATATAAACGTCCAGTTAGAGCGCTCTCGATTGATGAAGTCTACGCTCCGGCCAGCACCAATCCAAATCCAAAACCCCGACAGTTTTCAGCCCGAACTCCAAAATCGTTTCGATTGCCTAGGTAGCGACATGGACGAATATAACGACGGGTTTGTGAAAGCTGTCCATTCCGTTGGGTCTAAGTTTTTCAAGGCTCGACGAACGAACAAAACCAAAAAGCTATCTGACTCTACTCTTAAGCTTATGAAGGAAAGGAACGAAATGAGACTACAATCCTCTCGTGACGCGACCTTATATACCCAGCTCAATAGACGGATCTCCAAGGCCCTCACTCGTGAGAGCGGTACATCGAAGTGTTGAAGTGTTTATACGAGAACGCCACTATGTCAGTCCGACTCCAGGACCAGAACTCAAAACCCATACCACTGCAGCGGGGAGTCAGGCAAGTAGATGTGATCTCTCCTAAACTGTTTACCGCTGCACTGGAAGATGTTTTCAACACTGGACTGGGTAGGGCTTAGGCATCAACATCAACGGCGAGTACATCACTCACCTACGATTCGCCGATGACAAGTAGTCATGGCTGAGACCGCGGAGGACCTAAGTACGATGTTCGAAGATCTCGGTAGAGCCTCTGAGCGAGTTGGTCTAAGGATGAACATGGACAAAACAAAAATCATGTTTAATGTCCATGTTCAACCACGACCGGTAAAAATTGGAGACTCTACGCTCGAAGTTGTGGACAACTATGTATACCTTGGACCAACTGTCCAGTTAGGTAGGTCCAACTTCGAAAAAGAGATCAATCGTCGAATCCGACTTGGCTGGGCAGCGTTTGGGAGGCTACGTACTATCTTATCGTCCAATATCCCGCAGTGTACGGAACTGAAACGTGGTCGCTCACGATGAGCCTTATAAGAAGGCTCAAAGTCACTCAGAGAGCAATGGGCTATGCCCCCAGTTTCTTTGCGAGATCGAATCAGAAATGAAGAGATCCGTAGAAGAACCAGGGTAACAGACATAGCCCGAAGGATAGCAAAACTTAAGTGGCAATGGACAGGGCACATCGCTCGTAAAACCGACGGCCGCTGGGGCCATCGAGTTCTTGAGTGGCGACCACGCACCGGACGTCGCAGCGTGGGTAGGCCCCCCACAAGGTGGACTGATGACCTGGTGAAGGTCGCTGGAGTCCGCTGGATGCGGGAGGCGCAGGACCGGTCATGGTGGCGCTCTCTGGGGGAGGCCTATGTCCAGCAGTGGACGTCCTTTGGCTGATGATGATGATGATGATGACGTCAGCGTTGTCAGCGACAATATTTTCGCACTGCAACGATCAGTCACTAGGTACCGACAGGAATAACATTTATAAATAGAAGCAACTGATGATACTTTACAAAAAGGCGTGTGTGTTCATGAATATGAAATATGTCCTTACTATAGTCTTATACTATAATATTGTAAATGTGTAGGTCTTATATTTCTATATATCTAAGTAAGAGAATCTTACTGAAATTGGATAGAGGATTTTTAAACATAACCAATTTATTTTCTTTCATAAAGACTTAAATTCAGTTCCAGACAGTTTTAGTGCCGAAATGCAATATTCCAGTAAAAGAACCCTCGTAGCATCGAAACGGTCACATAATGAAATTACCTCCAGTCACAACAACGGAATAAAAATACTATGGAAATTGAGTAAATGGCACGTAGTGTGTTTACGATGTGACGTGCATTTCTAACGCGTCATTTACACGTATGTTTGTAGTGGCCAGACCGGCTTATATTAGGGAAATTATTATAGTTTATCTACACCCATATTTTTAAACAAGTTCGGATACTATAGATAAAGGCCTTATATTACTTGACAGCGACGGCGGTGGGGTATGGATGGGACCAAAAACAGAAATTTTATTTCATAACATTACATTTACTCTCCTTCGGCTCATTTTATAAAATCACACTGGTGTTTTAAGACCTATCATTATGTAACAGTTGCATAAACTACTATATTATTCTCGTATATGTATACGGTAAAAATGGTTTAATTTTATACGCTTTCATTTTGAGAACTGCGTAATCCGGCACATATATTTTCCGGCCATAAACGCATCGTATATAGACGAACTGGCGTATTTTGCGATTCATAAGATGCGTGTTACGGCACTAACGGTTACTGACGAAATTGTGTATACATATGGCCCGTCCATAGACGTAGGGCTATAATAGCAGGAGCTTTTGTAGTGGCATTAGCGATTTGGTGTCTAATGCTAGAGGTTCTGGAGAGAAGATCAATCGCTGATTAGTGTTGAACGAAAAACCACAGTCTGTAGCTTTTTTCCACCTCGTCGAAGTGCTGTGCTACGATCACGACGCCTACGGCGCGGCGCGGCGTGGCGTAGCACGTTTCTACGCACTGACGTCTGTTATTCTTTTATCAATTAATATGATTACAATGTTTTTGTTAAATACCTAAATACTAAGTTTTCCAAGATTTGTAACCCCTTTTAGTCAATTCTTATATATACATAGTACAGCAGAGGCATTATAATACATAAGTTGTAAACATTACGTATTTATCTATGAATTAAATATTTATTCATTGAATTACCAATATGTTTGCGACTAGTAGGAAAACCGTCTTTTCTGGAACGAATATCTCTGTTTAGGCAAATTCACAGCCAGCTACAACCGATGTTTATAGTTAGGTATGACAGGAGCCTAATTTTTTTCCTGTAAGAACGTATCTGCTGATAGTAATTTCAAAACTCAAAAGTTTGCTTTCAACTCGACCGATTCTCGTATTTCTTTGTTTATTCAGTTTTTTGTTATTTCTTCTAAATATGTTTGAAAACGGAAAAAGGAACCGCCATTTCGAAACAGACTCGTTTAATCCGGTTTCAACTACAACTTAGTGTTTGCAGTACACGAGACGGTAAATGTCATGTAAATTTCGGCCCGTCATCATACACATTCTGAAATGCACGCTTGAATATTACACAAATTTCAAACCCCCTATAATTTTGGCAGCGTCCCCGCCGGCTATCTCCCATCCTTCTAATTACCTGGCCGGGTCGGGTGCAGCTATCCTGCAATTCCTGCAGCGGCCAGGAAGCCGCGCTATCGAGCTTCGGAGAGCGCTGCGTGCGCCGCGCACTACTTCCGCGATCCGCTCTATATACTTATAATGTACTCCAGGCAAACATCGCCAGTGGGTAATAGATTTATTTCACTAATTACCACACTAATAATAATGGCGAAAGTTTGTGAGTGTGTTTGTATGTTTGTTACTTCTTCACTCTAAAGCGATTGGACCAATTTTGATGAAATGTGGTATGGAAGTAGCTGACACCATGGATGAACACATAGGCTACGATAGGCTAGATTTTACATTTCATCGTTTGAGACATTTACATGGGTTCTGACAGCGCATAGCAAAGTTTTACGATAGTCTAAAATCAGGCTTAATTACAGTAACATTAAATAAAAGCTCAGTAAATACAAAATGTAACTAAATTAAATTGTACTGGATTGTAAATAAAATGTATTAAGTGTTACAGAATTAAATGTAGAGCTTTCTTTAAGTACCTTTATGAGTAGAAATTGTTTTGTTCGAATGACTCTTAATAAAGGTACATATAAGTTGGAAAATATCATTTCTTCTAACAAAGTCAAGACTTGGAGAAATGTAATGTACTATCGTTTAAATACATTGGACATAGTTCATTAGTTTATCCACGTGTACCTAATACAATAGTGATTGGACCCGGAGACTTGAGTTCCATTTCAGTAAACTCGAGCATGATTTATTTTATTCAAAAGAAACTAACTCTTAATTGGCTTCATTGTGGCAGTGTGCATTGCTACGATTTAAAGGGCGACTGAGGAGAAAAACTGTATCAAACAAAAGCTCTTTATCGAGTACCATTAGCCTTTGAGTCAGGCGCGGCAAACAATTACAGAAAACTTCGCTAGTTTTCCACGATTCACCAAAGTACATACATATTCGGGAAATAACATTTATTTGCAACTGCATGATAAGTGGTCAGAAGCTCTGAGCAAATACAATTACTTGCCATAAATACATATACTCGTATTACAGTTGGTCCTTTTAAAGATAATATACATATATGATTATTAGACAGAATAGATATTGTAGTGGATTATTATTAATACTTACCTACGATGTATTTCAGGCTATATTGTTATCCACAATTGGCGAACGCGGCGAATTGGAAAACGCTTAACATAAAAAAAACATACATTACCGAATTGAGAACTTCCTCTTTTATTAAAGTCGGTAGAAGAGACTAGACAAACATAAAATACCTAATCATAAAAAGCTTCTGCATATTATTAGGGAGTGAGACTATAATACTCGTAGTTGTAATCTCCAATAAACTTCGTGTTTGGCGAAATTTGTTATAAAATGTGTACCATGCCTTTTTTGAAAAAAAAAAACTGGCTACTACGTGGTTCTACCTAGCTTTGCATTCTACTTATATATAATTCTGCCATAAGTATATTCCATACTACCACTATAATTTATTTACACACGAAATTAGAGTTGTGCATTTACATCCATACTTATTAGTGTCATAAAATAAGATCTTGCCATTAAAATAACATCTCCTACACGGCAACATAAACATTATTCATCAGAATAATGCTTCGTCGCACTGAATATACATTTGGCAAGCAGACAAAAATGATTATATTTATCTGAACTTTCGTCCTGTTGTTTGTAAATTTTATTCAAGAATCCTTTATGAGGTCTAGTTTTAAATTCAACGCAACTTCTTGTTGTTGCAAAGTAAATTGGCTTGCGCGGCGAGCGTTAGTACGTAGGTGGTGTTATGCTAACATTACAGGGACGGGAGTAATTTACTGATACGTAGTGTACGGAGAAGAGCTGAAGCCTCAACAACTTGAAATTAAACTTAATTGAATAGGAACTTGGGGGGTAATTCGACCAATTTTAGAGAGATGATGGAGATCTCTCTATGACATCGCCATCCGTCACTTTTGACGTGTCCCTATAATTGACAAGTGGCGATATCCCTAGAACATCGCAACTTCGCCAATCCGGTCGCGCTTAATTTGCATCTTCTTTGTATGTGACGGCATATAGATAACAGGCGCATACTTAACTTGACCGGGTACTGCGTGAAATTAGTCAGTTACGTTTCGTTCCTGAACAGAAATTCATATGCATGAATAGCATCTTTGACAATCATTATAGCCTTCGCATTTCCAAAATTGAGATGAGATATGTCACTTGAAGCTCATCGCATTTTAATGACAGCTCAAAGGCAACATCGCTGTTATCTAATAGAGATTTGACGTTCGGCGATCTCTCAAAATCAAACGACATTCTCGAATTAGGTCCCTTGTTAGACGCGATGCCTGTCATAATAATTCAGTGAATAAAGGATTTTGACCTTACAAACGGTCCGGTAGTTTTGAATTTTTGATATGTTGTCTAGGATGGTTAGTCAGTGTTTAAAATGCAAAATGCACAATTCCCCCCCCTCCGCGCCCGCCGCCATATTGAAAAAACCGGCACTCTCTTCATATTTTTGCTCATATCTTCCTTTAGGAGCATTTTAGCTAGAAGAAAGCTTCGACAATGTTATAGAGAGTTAAATTTACTACATTTTCCAATTTATATTTTGTTTCTAGGATAGATAGTTACGGAGATATGCACATTTAAAAAAACTTAAGAAATTGCAATTTCCAACTCAAAAACAAACTTCTGGATTATATCTTCGCTTAGGAGCATTTTAGCTACAACAAAGCTTGGGCAATTTGGTAGAAAATTAAATTTACTATAATTTACATTTCAAATTTTGTTTCTACGACAGATAATTACGGACATATGTAAAAAATAAAGTCACATTTTCCGAAAATGTATGTAAAAATGGACATGAGTTTTATAAGCAATTATATTTCCTACATGTTTTAATTTGTCCTAGACTAGTCCGTAACTGAATGACAGCGTTTTAAACCAAGAATTTTGAGAAATTTTCGGAAAATATCGACTTTTCCTGTTTTTTAAATGTGCATATCTCCGTAACTAACCGTCCTTGAAACAAAATTTTAAATGTAAATTATAGTAAATTTAATTCTCTACAACATTGCCCCAGCTTTGTTGTAGCTTAGATGCTCCTAAACGAAGATATAATCCAGAAGTTTGTTTTTCAGTAGGAAATTGCGATTTTTTACGTTTTTTTAAATGTGGATATCTCCGTAACTATCTGTCCTAGAAAAAAAATATAAAATGGAGAATGTAGTAAATTTAACTCTCTATAACATTGTCGAAGCTATCTTCTAGCTAAAATGCTCCTAAAGGAAGATATGAGCCAAAATATGAAGAAAGTGCCGGTTTTTTCAATATGGCGGCGGGCGCGGAGGGGGGGGAATTGTGCATTTTGCATTTTAAGCACTGACTGACCATCCTAGACAACATATCAAAAATTCAAAACTACCGGACCGTTTGTAAGGTCACACATAGTACTTTAGTCTCTATTCACCGTATTATTTATTTATTTATTTATTTATTTATTATTAAAATAATCACACAGTATTACAGTTTGACACTAAGGCACTGTGAAATTCATAATTATATAACAAACAAAACAAGACACTAGTATATGTAGTACAACAGATAAAACATTAACATTACAAATAATTAACTAAAGAAGGGCGGTCATCCATCACCGCACAGAACCTCATACATTCATCACATATTATCATCCAGCTACATGCAAAAACATCACAGTCAGGTGCTGATGCGAGGAGCTCGTTCAGGTCTCGTAAAGCGCGAACAAGGGGTGATTTCCTGTACGATAACGTACGCGCTTTAGGAACCGCCAGTAAATCACGGGTTCGTGGCCTAAAATTGAACTTGGACTGAGACTGTGAAGGCACGAGAAGGCGTACCAATTGTGATACCAACTCAGGACAGTCTGACTCTCCCCGCAATATTCGACACGCCCCAGTCAACAAGAAGTAATTTCGCCTCGTTTCCAGAGAATTAAAACCTAAGGTACCAAGCAGAAACTTTGTAGGATAAAGAAGAGGATAGTATCCGTAGGTTTTCTTATAAAGAAATCGCAGAAATGCCTTTTGAACTTTCTCGATTAGCAAGGTGTAAGTGACCTCGTGCGGGTTCCACACGATAGACGCTGCCTCGAGTTTGCTCCTAACTAGAGCGGTGTAAACGAGTTTAATGACAGTAGGATTGTCAAATTCACGGGTATTGCGGATGACAAATCCTAACCTCCGATAACAGTCGGTAGCTAGCATCTTCATGTGGTCATGGAAGTTGAGGTGCGTGTCGAATATGACGCCCAAGTCTCTAACAGTGTCAACGCGTTTAATAAGTTCCGTTCCTAGAAGATAATTTGTTGATATGAGACTATGTGCGCGGCTAAAAGACATCACTGAACATTTTTCAGGGTTAAAATGAAGTTTGTTGGCTATGCTCCATTGGTAAACCCGATTTATGTCTTCTTGGAGTGAATCACAATCGGAAAGCTGTTGAACGCCATAAATGAGCTTTAAATCATCAGCATAGAGAAGACACCTGGCATTTCTAGGAACAGAAGCCAAGTCGTTAATCATAATGCCGAATAGAAATGGACCCAGGATTGAACCCTGGCTGACCCCAGAGCGAGTGTGGTATGAATCGGAAACGAAGCTGCCGTGTTGAACAAACTGCTGTCTGTCTCGAAGATATAACTTGATTATAACTTGGATCACTCTGATGACATTAGGGATTGTATGATGGAGTTAATAATCGTTATTATTTAGTTGAAAAACAACATTAAGTCGTCACAATAGTGCAGTTCCCAAGGCGTTAAAAACGTGAAAACCTTGTACTTACATATATACATACATCTAATCGGATAAACGAAATTAAAAACAAAAATTTACAGTATTTAGCTAATAACATGTAGAAAAAAATATTTTTCAACAAAAATATTATTAAGTGATTTATTAGTTGTGAACGAGAATGCCAGCGGCTTCCATAGGGAAAACAATACTGAGAAACTTTTGCAATGGAAACTACGAAATCGCAAGAAAAAAAGTCAGGGGTCACAATATATATTTTTTCTTTTTATTATAAACTTATTTGCAGTTGGTGATATTCAGTGGTTTTATATTTTGTAGGGAACCCTCGGTGCGCGAATCTGACTCGCACTTGGCCGGCTTTTTTGTAACGCTAACATAAAAATAAACACATAAAAAATAAGTACCACACTGCATCCTGAAATAATAACAAACTAAACTACAGGCCGTGAGCTCTCGAGCTCTCAGATTGCGATTCGGGTTTGGGTGAAAACTGAAAGGTTCTTTCTAGATCGCGTAAGAGCGAGCGAGACAGGTATAAAACGCGTATCGAAATCCGACAGCTCACGCACTGTAATTTCCTCTATGCAGAATTCCACGACATAGCTGGGTCGGAGTCGAAATAATAATGTTTAAAACAATATTCTGGGCCCGCGAACTTTCTAGTAAATAATCGACAAAAACGCCTTAGCTAAATAAAGAAAATTTGAATGAATTTCCTCGAAGCGGCGAATCGTAAGAAACTTTGCGGCGTGAGTTTAACTTTATGAATAAGTAATCATCTGTACAGTTTAAGGAGTGTACTTAACGGAGGACGGATAGAGTTATTTGCAGGGCAAACGTATGATATGATAGACTGTAAAAGTTACCTAGAACTGCGACCATTAATCATGAAAAATGTTCACCGTTTAAACGAAACAATCCGTTATAACAATTAAAAAAAAACATATATCGTAAAAAAATACAAGAGACATAGGTAATGAGATTAAAGCCGTCAAGTATTTTTTTGTATATTTATCCGTCAAAAAAAATGGAATTCACAATTCAATTCGTAATCTACCACACACCACACTTAGCACACACAACAAACGTGATACACTTTTTATAAAATTCTTGGGATGTTATGACAAGTACTCAAACGTGAGCAATTTACAATCCTCAAAATTTGTTTAATGTTAAATTTAAAAGTACCGAGGCAGTGGATCTGTTTCTTGTGGGTATTATGGTATTAACGATTACATAGATAGGTACTGCATGAAAAATGGGTTAAGGGGCTCCCTACAGAAATCAGCCAATTTGATGATTTTTACATCGTATCTAGTTTGTGGATTATAAAGTTATAATGTCCTATTTAATATATATTGTAGTATGGTCTATGCTTAACACTTTGTAGTGACCCGAATTTTGATTTAACGACTGTGTATTTTATAAAAAAATATTCGGTGAAGGACCAAAAATACACTAATCTCGTTTCTACTTTTATCCCCGGTGTATATGTAGAAAATATCTTACATTTTATTGTTCTAAACCATATTCCACAAAATTTGTTGTGAAGCTTTTTCTATTTTTCTCAATACTTTTCGAGAAAAACGCAAAAAACCGTTTCCACAACTTATTCCCCGAAAAAATCGTAAACTTTGACGGCCTGTATCTCAAAGTCAGTGACATGTGAAAGGTACTTGATACGGTATTTTGTTGTGGAAAAACTATGTTATTATGATTAGCTATTTATAATATGGGATATAAATCTATCGCAACAGATCGAAGGTCATTGAGAGCGGGGAGCCCCTTAAAGCTCTTCGTGTCCGAATACCCACGTCTATTACAGAGAACGATGATATTTATCTGTTTTATTTTTTCGACCCGACGATTTAAACCGTATGCGACGATATTTTTCTTTGCAGGACCGATTACCTAGTGCATGAAAGCAGTGAAAGCACTTAAGTAAGAGCCGGGCGCTTGCTGTAATGCATGGACGGAGCCCACTCCGCCATGTTTTTATTAGGTCAAGCTGGGAAATCTAAAAAGAAAATGTTTAATTTCCCGGCTAACCTAGAGAGCAAAGTATTGAGGTCACTTCAATTTCCTAGTCTATTTGAGAACAGATTAGGTACATTATTGTGCGCTTAGTCGCTATCGCTAGTAAATAAAAAAAAAATATTATACCCACACACAGCCATCTAAGTTAATTTTCACTTCATTTCTTGTCATTATAATGAATTAGTTGATTCCTGAAAACAGATGTTTGGGTCTTATAGTTTCGGACTTGCCCATACTGACCGATGCAAATGGGCCACCCTGTATGTAATTCTGGTTACAGGTATATCAAGAGGGGAAATACTTTCTGCATAAATAAGTAACCGGAAAGACCGGCTGGAGATAACTACGCTCGTAAGGGACAACCGCCTAATCACTACATAGTAACTATAAAACAAAGTCGGTCCCTGCTGTCTGTCTGTTTGTCTGTTGCTATGTATGATTAGATCTTTAAAACTACGCAACGCATTTTGATGCAGTTTTTTTTATAGATAGAATGATTCTAGAGGAAGGTTTATACATGCATAATCTATCAGCAAGCCGGGGCGGGTCGCTAGTTATATGATCACTATCACAACAAGTATAAAACAAAGTCGCTTCCTGCTGTCTGTCTGTTGTCTGCCCCTATGTATGCTTAAAATCTTTAAAACTACGCAATGGATTTTGATGCGATTTTTTTAATAGATTGAGTGAACAAAGAGGAAGGTATATTTAGTATCAGGATTGCACGCGTGCGAAGCCGGGGCGGGTCACTAGTTATATATAAAAATGGTTAGATGGTTAGTTTGTTAGTTTGAACGGCATTGTTGCAATCAGCAAATAGTTATTTGTGCAACAAGAGAGTAAAGTTGTTTTTTGTTGCGAGTGCTGATTTTGAGTCCCGAGCAAGCGAAGGATTTTACGTTTGAATCACGAGCGTAGCGAGTGATTCTATGTTAGAATCCTGAGTGTAGCGAGGGACTCAACAGCACGAGATGCAAAAAACTTTGCTCTCGTGTAGCACACACAACTTTTCACCTTATCAGCGAGAACATATTCGACATTTTGTGCTTTTCCTTCCAACGTATGTTTATAGTCTTTGTTGCTGATTTCAATAATATTATTTATCGGAAAATAGATAAGCGCTGCTTAAAAAGGAATAACAATATAATTTAATTGAAATTATAATCAACCAACCAACGCGGTTATTGTTATTATTTGATCAAATTGGAAGATATAGGAGATACATGACGTGTTTATTTATAAATACATGTTATATTACGAGATTTTCTTTATAAATTGATTAATATTTTTACTCCTAAAACACCAAACAAAATGAATGCAAAAGAAAATAACAATAAAATTACAATATGAACTCGATATTTTTTAAGGTATGTTTCGAATATGCATCTATGATAAATGGTGAAATTATAAATTATTATTATATTTACTATAAGTAATAAATTGCAAAATCTTATTTTATTTGAGCAATGATCTATTGTTTTATATAATAGGCACAATAATTTTAATATTCGGTCGTTAAATAAAAATACAATAAAGAAAAAAAAATACGTTGCAATTAAAACTTTTTCGGGTGTTTTTAATGAATTTTTTGGTATAACGCGTATCCGAACTGTTCTCAATCGAGGTCGGATTCGAAAATCGAATTTCAAATTGATAAGTTTCTATCCCTCTCTTTTATATACATATGAAAGAAACAGAGTGCATCGAGATTCAAATGATTAGAATTTTATAATTAACCTTTGGCTGAAGAATGACAATTCGTGGTCAGATATTGAAAAAATTAAAAAGCTACTTTCTACTCACGCTCGAAACAAAATTGCATTTTGTTCACTGTTATCTGACAGCAAAATCGCCATGTTTGAGCTGGTGAGGTGAAAAGGCACATTCCGATTCCGACAGGAATGAACGATAATAATCGCGCCAGCATTATTTGTAACGTTCACTGGCAACCTTTGTATTATTCTATTTATTCTCATTAGCATGGAGGAGCGCGTTTCTTTTATTTGTTTTTCATTACTTTTGACATTTAGTAGATACGACGACGAGCTACGTGACAGCCTTACTTGATATTACCACATATTACTACTGTCCACTCAACGAAAGCCCTCTTATTACTTTACTCATTAATGTGTCTGTCTATAATTTGGGTTCTTTCCGTTGTTGTGTGTTTTGAGTACTTGTAAATATATGAAAGAGTTTACAAATTAAAAATTAAGAAAAGGTTTGTAAGTGCTTTGCGGCTTTTGTTTGTCAAACCTTATAAAATGACAACGGGCAAGCCTAATCATAAGGTAGTATTTACGGAGGGATATATATCGTTATATAAAGCACGATGAAGGCTAACCTGACAGGGGACGAGCTATTTTTGCTGAAACTGGCCAGCCGTGGAGCGAGACACGTTTCACACATTAGAATGCGCACATTTTATCAAAACGGCCGGAAAAGTGGGTCATACATTGGTCTCATTGCTTTCCAATACACAATATTTATGAATAATATCCTCCTTAGTATTGTACACGTTGCTTGGTTTGTCTACCATTTACATTTGTGTTTAGCAGTCATTTACTCAAAGGTTAACTGGAACACACCCCTTAAAGGGAAAAGTTTGCCTTTGTATATGCTTATTCTTTGGAAATGTATTTTTTGTTTTGTGTGCAATAAAGTGTTTACATACATACATAATATTTCTAAACTCAAACTCGGCTCACTCTAATAACGAAACAAAGATTAAAATTCACATTTTCCAAGTAGGTCTCAAGCGCTACTTTGTCTTATAAAAGGACATACCTACCTTATTAAAAAATTACCAATGTGCCCATTCGCTTATTAGTGGGCCACCAAATACAGTTGTGTGTGACACATCGGCAACAGACCGTATAATTTTTTAGCGACTTTTTCGGGATTTACGTAGGTATTTAAGCGTTTAGTTTTTATTTAGGATCTGAAAGACCTTACCTTCATTTTACCAAGTTGCAAACGTGTAATCTGTGTTTTAATATGTAAAACGCAATTTGTGGGTTGTTACAATGCGCACCTTTTATACTGGACCATCTGCAAAACTGCCGTCCAAGATAAACAATAACTGGCAGCGGTTTGTGGCGCGGCTGTCTCGCGCTGGGTCATTAGGACAGATTCCGCTGAAACAATGAAACTCGCATCACTCCAAACACCGCAGGCCTACTTAAGCAAAATTCGTCAGTTCTTGAGAACGCCCGGATTTTCATCGGGATTTTGATAAGAGGTGACGTTGACTTAGCGGACACATTTATCCAGATAGCAACGAATCTAGAAAATCCAGTTTTGTTGTGCGGTGTGTTTCATGTTAAATGAGCAAGTTACGAGTAGAGCAGACATAATTCAATTGAATACGCACAAAGCCATGATCTCGTTTTGAAGTTTGCGGTTTATAGTATCAATTGGCCATTGCCATTACTCAATGCACGTGCTAATTTACGAGTAGATTCGATGAATTGAATAGTTACTAATTTTTAGGGTTCCGTACCCAAAGGGTAAAAACGGGACCCTATTAACTGAGACTTCGCTGTCCGTCCGTCCGTCCGTCCATCTGTCACCAGGCTGTATCTCATGAACGGTGATAGCTAGACAGTTGAAATTTTCACAGATCATGTATTTCTATTGCCGCTATAACAACAAATACTAAAAATAAAATAAAATAAATGTTTAAGGGGGGCTCCCATACAACAAACTTGTTATAGATTATGGTACGGAACCCTTCATGCGCGAGTCGGACTCGCACTTGACCATTTTTTTTAATAAAAAATGCATTTACGCTTTGTTACGTGAGATACAAATTGGATATCCTGGATGTTTTTTGAATATTATTGAATATTTTCTACTGAGAAACTCTACGCACTTCTTCGGTAAATGTTTCCCAAGTCAATGTTCATTTTTGTTAATACTTATGTCAGGACATGATCACAATAATCTCAACTAGAAATGTAAAATTTGGTTATTAGGAAACCCTAATTTGATAACTGATATAAAATGTAACGAAAACAGAACATAACTCAAAATGTAGAATTCTTAGCATGGCTAAAAAAAATACTCTTACATTGGCTGTGACCTGTCATTATTTTCAATTCACCTAGACAGAATATCTTGGTAGCGACTGTTTTTGATTCCAACAAACATAGCTGAAAACCATCTCGTCAGACAGAGCTTTCGATAAAAAAAGCTGTCTAATTGGTCCATCAGTTTAAGAGCTGCGATGTCACAGACACAGGCACATATTAAATTTATACCCATATTTATAGCTTGTAATGTGTAAACCAGTTTTTAGACATTATAAGCTTTTGACTCTACCATCCTTATATATGAGATAGCTATATTTGTCCGTGGTAACCAGCAGTATTTTAAGAAAAAATGTGATATAATTATTTACAATAACCGGGTACCTATCAAGGCAAAAGTACCTGTTGTGTCTACCTAGAGCACGCCTAATAGTTCAAGAAAATTAGATTGAAATGTATGGAAAATTTGGCAAAATTAAAGGACAACTTTTATCTATCAGGATATGTAGGTTATATAGCCAAGTTTAAATTTATCTACTCTCCCCCCCTCTCAGGGGTGAGCGTCACCCCCGCATGCTTTTTTAAGTAGAGTATGGTGGTTCTTATAATTTGTAAATTATACCAGCTTATTGTAACCCATATTCTGCAAATAAAATAATCATTTCATTTCATTTCATCATTTCATAACATCCTTCTTTTTTCCACAGGGGTCAAAAAGGGCTGCGTGTGAACGCTGTTTGTAGCACAGTAGCACGTGAGAAGGACAAACCTACACACCAATAGATAGACCAATAAAAATACAAAAATAAAACTTCGTGGTATGGGTAAGAATTGATTGTATGTAGGTAGGTATATGTCATGCCGCAGGTTCATCGTCTAATGAATGCGAGTGACGCTCGCACATTACGTAGGCCCTTGTTTGTTTCGTAGATGCAAATTAAACTCCCAGCCGAGAACCTACAATGTAAAACAAATTCACACAGATAGGTAACATACAGAATTTTACCTGACTGCCCAGAAGGATTATGTAGGGCTGAAAAAAATTGCGTAATGAAACTTTTCATTCACACTTAAAAATCTTCTTTGACTTTGCACACTTTCGTAAGCAAAATAAACAAGGGTTTTAGAATGAACAATAGATAGATCAACCACAGACATGTAAACTTATGTTAGATCAACCTACAGCTGGGACATCTCGCCGACCTTTCCATGGACAACCAACAACTTCAAATGCTTGTGCAATCAACTTGCAAGTCCACTATGTTATTAGTGGGTGGTGGTCGGTGTGGCTTAGCCTACGTAATTGCCAGTCTGGAGGAGCACCCGCCAATGCCGCCAAATACACTTGGTTAGGGCTTAAGTCGGATCTACTTTGACCCCTAGAATTATATTAGATCTACAATGTGTGCCAAATAAATTTGCGTCTCTAAAGATAGTCTCAACACCCTCCCGTTGCCCGACGAACCCCTTTAACACCTTAAAACAATTACTATGACGCTCCTACTAGCTAACTTCAGACACACAAACTTACGTGGCGTGAATTGTAACTGCCTTAATTAAACTCGGAAAGAACTAAGGAGATTAATTACTTATACAAGTACCAAGACTACGTCCGCATGGATTTTCCAATTATTTCATACTTCCGTCATTCTTCCCCCGTATTTCCTCCCTCACATTCGTATACGAGTACATCTCATATAAAGATAATTATATGTCCTAATCATGCCCCTATTTTGAACCATGTTGCGCGTTGTCAATGTTTGTTTACCTATGTATATCAGTCGCGAAGTTATTTTTACATGCCGATCCAAATAAGGAGTGTAATACATATAGATCACTGTAATAGGTTCGAGATAATTTCTCCGACAATAGCAAATAGTGTTCCAAGTTGTAATCATCGGTAATCTGGCAACACACAAAGCGTTTTATTGTCTTAAGAAGAGCCATAGTCAAAGAATTGCCTCGCTCGATCGGATCGGATAACGTTCAGTTAATGTTCGCCGCAGGAACTAATGTCTTTTATTCCACAAGCCAAAGCGAACCAAACACATTTCGTCGACTTCTAACAGCCAATTTGTTTGCAGAAGTTGTTCGTGCGCTACGGAAAGGAAATTGTTATCTAAGTGAAATCAGATATCACGACGAATCTATAATTCTATACTATTCGACTCATTCATTTTATTCATTCATTCATTTCATTGTTCGACTTCCTAGTGTTAATTAATTGCCATATTAAGTGTGTTTTCAATATGTTTTGTCTTCTTTTAACGTTCTGTAATTATCATGAAACGTAACATGCTTACGGTGGCGTCGTTGATCGGGTCGCAGCCTTCCCTATAATATGGTTGAGAGAAGCGATGGCTATGAGATATGGGTCATACTCGTGAACGGGTGCCGTTTGTGGGGTCCGGTCTGTTCATGCTAGCAAGGGCCAAATTAAATATGTAGCAACCGCATACTAGTGTTAAATTAAGTAAACGTGAGAAACTTCACTCGATTGAAGTTATTCTATGTTGATTTTTACCTTTTGAACTCTTAGAGACTATACATCTCTAAGAAACAGCTTAGTGTAGTATGACACTCAGAGACTTTATACATCTCTGAGGAAATTTAATAATTTTAAAATATTTTATTGCATATTATGACGCCTAGAGACCATATACATCTCTAAGAAATTTAGGTTTAATAATTATTTTCTATTGTAAATTATTCACGTTAACGCCTAGAGACCTTATACATCTCTGTGGAATTAAATTAATTAAGTAATTATATTTTATTGCATGTTGTGACACCCAGAGACTATACATCTCTGGGTATATTTAATATTATGAATTTATATTTTAATGTTCTCACTTAACATTGATTTGGAGTATCTATACATCTCCTTTACGTGTACCAGTGTAATTAGTTATAACACAAATGTAATCATTGTAATTGTTTTAATTATTATTTACGAAAAAATTACTTACTGTTGAGTTTCTTTCGGCTTTCTTCTCAACAGCGGTCTCCTCTTGCGAAATGCCGGTAGATTCACAATCTGACTTGTAAAAGTGCCCCTGTGGCCTACTTGCTGAATAAATTATTTCATTTCATTTCATTTCATTTCGTATAGGTTTATATGTATATAGTTTTTCTCATGTGCGTCCGTTCTTCTATCTGCTAAGCACAGGCGTTTTACTGTATCGTAATGTTTCCTTTCATTTTATATTTGCAAAGGTCGTTTACAAACAATAGCTCGATCCGAAAAAATAAAGATTGTGCGTCAACTGATTAAATCCGAGGATAACTTACTGTATTTTTAAATAATATTGAAATCAAATTAATGATGAGAAACAACGAATTTTCAGATCCAATTTTACATAAAATAAAAGCAATTATTATTCACGTCTGTGGGCCGGAGCTGTGATCAGAAGGTATCACATTATCAGATGTCATGGATGGAAGATGATTGCTGGAATATTCATGAGAGAAAAGTTTGTTTTTCAGCTCCGTGCCCTTAAGGCGACTCCTAATCCCAACGTCCTTGAGGATCTGGGCGGAGCCTAACGTTATTCCCCCCGCCGACCGTGCGCCCCCGGAACATTACTTCGTTCATAATCTCGTTGAGTGGCGTCCAAGCAGCTTCATACACTCGCATAGTCCGAGCGAGAGTTGAAGATCAACAAACCTTATAGGTATAATATTTAAAGGCATTGAAAAATCTATCTATTTACCCACTACAGTAGAATATTAAAAATAAAATGCGTTAAAGCTATTTTCCAAAAAAATAAGTGAAATTGGCCATTTGGAAGTCTCGCATCGAAAAATACTTTTTAGTTTCTTTTGTATGTGTAGGTACCTACCAAAAATTACCAAAAATAGTTAAAACGCCGACAAGATTCTTGATTATACGTGTAAAATCATGCAGAAATAAAAAATACCGTTTTTTAATAAATAAATCATATCGTGACCCAGCGGATGAACCGATATTTTAACATAAGTAGTAGTGGAGGTACAGCTTTATCCCCCGGGTCATGCTGCTCTAATGAAAAGATAAACTATAAATAATAGAGCGACAAACTCAACTTTACCGTTGGAAAACGGATTTACGTCCTTTACCTACTTATAAACAGTGATAGTTTTTTATGACTACATTAGTAATGTTCTCAGATTTTCCCCTATACTTGTTGATATTGACGATATTTTACTAGACGAATTTTTTGGCTAATTTCAATGTTCAAGGTCAATGGATACCCTATAAATGTTAATTTACTTGAGTGTCAAAATATGCCGATGCTGGAAAGGAGAACTTATCTAAGCGACATTTTTGGGGATATTGAGTTATACACACTGTTGGGATCGGCAGATTTTTCTGCATCGAATGGGTTGGGTCTCGTATACATCTGTCTGACGACTTTTGTGTCGCTTATCCCGTCGGTGATTTAGAGAATCTCTACTTTTTTTTCTACTAAACGACTTGATTCTTGAGTTTTTTTTAGCAAAATGGAGATAACATAAAAAGTTTTTTGCATAATAATGAACCTTAGAGCTTTTTTACTTATTTGTCAAAACAGATCAAACAACTTGGATAATTTTCTTTATTGCAACTAACCTTGCACTTGTTGGTTAACTGTTTTTATCTGATCGTAAAATATATTTTAATGTCGTTTGAGGCATTTTACCTATGTCTTTATGATAAAATTAACATAAAGGTAAATTATGAAAGAAAAATTGAATGTGATCCACTGCAATGTAAGCAGGACTCGAACCTGCGACCCTAAGTTTCCGGCGTAGTGCTCTACCAACTGAGCTATCATATCGTTACGTCAATCACACTAAATCTTTGATTCCATAATTCTTCGCTACTGGAGCGCCCTCTGTGTCATGTCATGTGTGTTTAAAATGCTTATGCGCATTAGCCAAAAAGTAAAAATGTGGTATTTCCACATTATTAAACAGAATCGATATAAGATTCTATAAAAAAAATAACATAGTTAGATAAATTACCTGATTGTCTATCTTAACTATTGGCGTTTATCCAAATTTACCTGCTTTGATACTATGACACCATTGTCGCTTATCCTTTTTTACCTAATATGACTTTGATCGACTACTGTCGCTTATCTTGAATTGCTTGAATGTCAATTGAGTCGTATTTGTCGCATAGAATGTACTAAAAAACAAATATTTTCGTTAAATTGGTAGTTAGACAAATTTACCGGTTCTGTCTTATAAAATATCACACATTTAGTAGTAATTCAATATATTTATAAAGGCCGTTAGGTCCATCTGCGGCGTAAATCTGTGTCTGTGGCGCTAAGGCATTACTTTGGACTCGCTTGATGGACCCAAACGCCATCTCACTCAAACAGTGTCTTACGAGACGTCACTTATACCACACAGAGTTGTAGGTAGTTTTGTTATTCTTGTTAGGATAGGATATTATCTCATTGCAATTGTAAAACTTGAAATTTCACGTAGTTCCTGATTTAAAATTCCTTAATGAGTACCGAGTGACTGCAGTCTTGAGAACTCTTGTGCTGTTCTCATTAGTCATAGCTATCGTTTGCTACCATACATTGGTCTAGAACTACTGGAAATCTTTCAGCAGATCACACATAAAAATTTATAAAATTGAAATTTCACGTGATATCTGATGAATAAATCTTTAATTCCTAAAGCAGTTTTTTTTGTATTTGCGTAGTTGGACCATAAGTTTTTGTCTTAGAGAACTTTAAATGTCACTTCATTAATTTTAATGTTTGAAAATAAATATTTTTCTCTAATTAAAACATTAATCGTGAGGTTTTATTGTACGATAAATAGCTTTTCATGTCTGAAATATTTCCTACAAAGGCGATTAGATAATTTTTCTTGATTTATTTCATGCTAATTTATGCACATTTATATATTTACCTGACTATAAAATGAGCATGCACATATATATTGTTAACTGTGTTGATTGTTGTGTAATAGATTATACTATTTTACCTGACTAATTTCTCGGGAAACGTGTCGTTTAGATAATTTTACCTAATTCTATTTTGACGGCCATTTTGCGTAAGCGACGCTAAATCCTAAAATATTCCATTAATAGACAAAATAACAAAAGCAACATGTAAAAAACATGATATTGTTTATATAAAATGAGCATCGTATGCACATAGATATTGTTTACTGTGTTGATTGCTGTGTAAAATGTAGATTATACTATTTTACCTAATATCTCGGGAAACGTGTCGTTTAGATAATTTTACCTAATTCTATTTTGACAGCCATTTTGCGTAAGCGATGCTAAATTTTAAATTATTCCATTAATAGACAAAATAACAAAAGTGACATGTAGAGAACATGATGTTGTTTATAATTATAAATGCTTCATTTAAAAAGTAGGTCCACAGAATATTTAAAACTTTTTATTTTTTTTAAAAGTTCGTAGTTTTTTAGATGTCCTGTAAAGTTAGCTCCGTGTCTCTTGGATAATTTTCCTTTCCAGCGTAGATACGTTTTTTTTGCGGCATAAAGAGCCGTATCTTTTTTTTACGTTAACTTAGAAGTTCCGAATTTTATTGGGTGGGTGTAGATTTCTTGATCTGCAGATCGGTTGACATGCGGCAAACGTGTCAGCCCTACTTTAGTTTAGCGGTTGTCTGAGTTACGTAAGCTATTTGGGTTTTGGCGTTCCTTCCGCGATCGATTAATTTGATCCAAGATCGTTTCATTGCCCTCTGGCAAACTTAGGCCCACTTGCGCCAAAACTTCGAGTTAAATATATAACTCAGGGTTTACTAACTCAGGGTTTAAATGTTAAATTTTTAACTCATACTTTTAGTTGCACCAATAGAAACGAAGTCCGAGTTAACTAACCCGAGGTTAATGTAACATTCATTCGCTCTATTCATATACGACCAAATGTGATAGAATAAATGATGAATGATTTAAGTGTTGTGCTCTCTGTCACTCTACAGTACTTTGCATAAGTCTATTCCACTATGTCAGATTTGGAATGACATTTCGTTTTTAGCGTATTATATATCTGTATTAAATGTCAGTCAGGCGTCATTATTGTTTTTGCGCGAGTTGTGTCTGCTTTCTATATTTTATTATTTTGTTTTAAACTGCTAAAAATGGAAAATAAATCTCGTTTACGTGCCCCAAATTTTACAAATAGCGACAGATTTACTGCTTTGTGATTTAGTAGCGAAGTTTAAGCATAAACTTGAAAACAAAAAACCAGTCGAAAAAGCATTGTCTCTTTGCGAGTAAAAATGATCCTTTTCTGCAATTTTTCTATTGTAAAAGTCCGAACTAATGTATTTGATGACCTCTTCATCATGGGTTTCACAACGGTGTCAAGAAAGCGTAAGACACGCAAGAGTCAGTGTGGTACTGCAGAACCGGTTGGTTGTGGTCTGCGGGTCTCCACACCGAGCAAGGCGCTGTACGTGTCGCGCCTGCATCACACTGCCACCGCTGAAGAAGTGACGCAGTATGTTCGCCAGAAAACCGGCTACTCGCTGAGGGTGTTCCAGTTGCATTCGCGCCACTACGTGCACTTCAGCTCGTTTGTAGTGCGCGTGCCGCGGCGGCTCCAGGAGACTATCGCGTGTGCTGATTTCTGGCCGAAAGGTGTCGTGTTTCGTCGGTTCCGGGGCAACCTACCAAATCCAACACCCGAGATGTCGGAACAACGGGGCCACGCCGTTTCGCCGTCAAAATAAACATTGTTCGGTGCATGACGCATTGGTGTAAACTGTAATGTTATGTAACCTGTTCTTCAATAAATAAATCATCATCAGACAACAACTATTCAATTATCATTATCCTGGACAAAACATAACAACAAAACATAACCTAAGCTATACGTCAAGTCGATTTTGATACTTGTTTGACACTACTAACCCAGGGTTAATGACATTAACCCTCACACATCGGCGGGTTAAAAAATTAAATTTTTAACTCAAGGTTTACTTCTAACTCTCGGTGGTGCAAGACGTACTAATTACTTAACCCTAGAGTAGCATTTAACTCCGAGTTAATTTTGCTAACCCAGCGTGGTGCAAGTGGGCCTTAGAGAGAAAAATTCTGAGCATTAGTCAAAAATCAAGTCTGGGCATTACGATGAGTCTAAATAAAGTTATATATTTTTTCATTAATTCAACTGTAATCCGATCATTAATATATGGCTTTTAAACGATATGTAATAAAAATCAGGTTTTTATTTTATAAACGGTAAACAATTGGAACAGAACTTATGGCCAGGCTAGGTATGTCTAGCTAGGCCCGGCGGATATGTCAATAATTACTAACGCTCATTTAGATTTAAATATGAAGTGGGAAATTTATTGATGCAGATATGTATTCTGACTATATTTACATAAATAAGCCCTCATGCCCAGATTGTCACTTGCCTTCTTGAACTAGAAAATTATTGTAATTTTTGATAATGTATTTTTATATCATATGTCATGTACTGTACTAGTGACGCAACGAATGTGAATACTTACAATAAATATTCGTATTCGTAAATTAGCGTTTTACCGAATATTACAATGGTATTCAAACGAACAATACTTGTTCTGCATTACGATATTCATATCTCTTAGGGTTTAATTAATAAAGATCATTAGACGTTATCATACTTAAATATCTGTATTATCTGAATTTTTTACTAACCGAAATACCTACGGTACTCTAATATTACACAGAGAAGGGCCCTAAAACCCACACCAAAAGTGTTATTTTCTGGGAATCCTGTCTGGTGTGGGCCCATGACTGAGAATATCTAAGTATCCAAATGTGTCCGGGAATGCTAAGCTATGACAATTTTTTTTATAAGTACTTAAAATTAATAGATACCTAAATACGAAAAAAAACAGTTACATTTAATTCTATATGAAAATGAGTGCTTTTTGTTATGTCGCATAGCGTAGTCGTAAAAAACGAACTACACTCTCTTAAAATACACTTCAAACGCACGAAGACAGATCGAACCTCCGCGGTATCCGGTACTATAACAATTTTCCGTAACTAGATAGATCGCGAGAGCAAGTGACACAGCCTTCCCCTTCGACGGTTAGATTTACACTGAGCTCGCAGCCCGGGCACGGCCGCGCTCGCGGAAATTCAGTTTTTTTGATGCTTTATTAGACCGAATTTATATTTTACAAACTTTTAAACAATACGATTAAAGATCAATGAATTGTCAAATATTCTTGCGAAAGAGCCGTGTAAATATCATTTTTAGTTTAGAAGCCTTAGGGAATTGAAAATTGAAAACGACCCTATTTCAACATTATTTTTTCCATAGTAATTATTGCTTTAAAAAAAAATCCAACTATAATTTTTTAGAAGAAATAGTCAAAAATAACATATATTTTTTTCAGATTTTTCCGTTGGCTAGATTACGAGCCTTAGGACTTTAAAAATCACCATTCCACGTACGGAGTCGCCTTAATAACGCCGAGTGCAAAGCGTTTTGTTGCTCTGCGCATTAAGGGTCGATTGCAAAGAAATTGTACATAGTTAAAGGCTTAGTTAACATAAAATCACGATCGCTTCCTTTGTGTGGGGAAAGTTAGTCTTACAAAATATATGGGTAACTTTCGTCACACAAAGTAATCAATTAAGTTTTGTTTTAATTAAAGCCCTTAACTACATGTACTTTTTTGCAATCGACCCTTAAATATTGATGGGACACGTCGTGTTCTACGGAACTTTATTTAGAATTAGTTGGTATTTAAACTAAAAGATAAATAAATTAAAATGAGCTACGAGTTTCAGTTACTTAGTTGTCAATATTAATAAAGTTAATTATTCGACTAATGGTTCCTCTTCTAACGTTACAGAATAGCCACCAAAAAGACGAACGAGACAGTCTAATCAAATATTAACCGCCGTAACGCGTTTTTCATAGGACGTGGAATTTCAGGCATCGATGCGACGGCAGATCGATGCGGGCCTCCGCATCTGATGGATGGCAGCGGGCAGCCGAGATATATTGCTTGCGAGGCAAACACTCGCCACTAGTAGTACGAACTATAACTAACCTGTACTTCTGTGCCTGTACATATTTACATCGCTTTAAGAGTTTTTTCTAAGACAGGGCCATAAATTTAATACCAATGGACATAACCCGCAAAGGAATTTCGACGAACACAGACGCTGAAAATGCAGTGGGACAAAGGTTTTCAACCGACTTCAAGAGCTAGGAGGTTCTGAAGTCGACGCGAAAGTATGGGTTTTTTTTTTGATGTTATGTGCGTCAGAGGTTCTTGTTTTGTAAGCCATTTTTAGGGATCCGTACCCAAAGGGTAAAAACGGGACCCTATTACTGAGACTTCGCTGTCCGTCCGTCCGTCCGTCTGTCACCACAGGCTGTATCTCAAGAACGGTGATAGCTAGACAGTTGAGAAATTTTCACAGATGATGTATTTCTATCGCCGCTATAACAACATAATACTAAAAATAAAATAAAATACATATTTCAGGGGGGCTCCCATACAACAAACTTGTTATAGATTATATATATTATATATATAGGTACGGAACCCTACATGCGCGAGTTGGACTCGCACTTGCCCAATTTTTGAAAATATTTTAGGCATCGATGCGACGACAGATCGATGCGGAGGCCAGCTGATGGATGGCAGCGCAGTGGGGCAGCCGAGATATATTGCTCAGGAGACTCTGAAACTAACAGACCCTCTGACCGACAGTACGTATAGTACAAGCTATTATTTATTTATTGGTTGCCAAACGTTTCACTGTAAGCAGTGACCAATAATATAGACACATAAGGTTCTAAAATACTTACAGACACTGAAATATTAAAACCTGTAAAAAATATTATTGTCATTAAATACGGTTGTCGGTGTAAGGGGTACTTAAAGATTATCATGTCATGAACATGAATTGATGACCGAGGTAAACAGTTTAGCCATCGATCTAGAAAACTAGTATAACCTCATCGATTTAAAATACCTATTCACTAAACCATCCCTTCATAAGGTACACTACGGCCATAAACAATGCATTTATTTAAAGAGTAGATCCACTCTGTAGGTACTGTCTACAAGAACAATCTAACGCAGGACGATTGAACTACGCCGATAATATTACACCAAAACAAAACGATCGCATTATTTTTTCCCCCAAAAGTAACCTCTCACAATTAAGACTTGATCTTTAATTATCTTTATTTTTCCGTTTCATTCCATTCTCAAATATTTACTTTAATCGTCCCGCCGGCTGTGACGCAGCAAGGTGACGGGCACCGTCCCGAGCCCATGTTTTATAGCTGGAGTAAGACCTTGCCAACGCTGACTTAGACGAATTGCGGAGAACCCGAGACTACATATATTAAAATAGATTCGAAAATATCTACACTAGGTAAAAGCATAGGCATAGGTAACAGCAAATCATTAAGAAAGCTGTTTTATATACATTGTTTTATGATTATATGAATGAAAGCACGTTGAAAACCAAGTTATGAAAAAGTTAACACTCAAAAGTCGGCTTTTCCACTCCATAGACGACGACTGACGACGGGGTTGGCTCGGTTTGTAGAGACCTGCCTCCCCGGCCAGGGCAAATATTTGTGTGATGAATTCGAATATTTGTGCTTGGGTCATGGTATGTATATCGTCGTCTAGTACCCATAACACAAGCCTTCTTCAGCTTAATTTGGGCCAAGATCGATTTGATCGATCGAGTTAATTTGTACAGCAAATTGTCACTAATAACATGGTAGAAGTTAAAAGTAAACAATCAACTAATAAAAGACCTTGCAAATAAATTCCAGAATTGCACCGATAGGGATCTAATTGAAGTGGAGTTTGCTTTCGTTTCGACCATTCCGGTAAAAGTACCAAGGCCAAGTATGGCGTTAAGGACAGACGTAATAAACTGAACCGTGCCCTGGAAAAACGACACAAGTCAACACGAGCCTGTAGACGCTTGGGACGTTACGGCACTAAACTAGATAACTTTCATCGTGCTGCGCCCAAAGCAAATCTGATAAGGATAGCATTGACATTGTGGATGTGGTAAGGTCAGGGGGCAGGTGGTTATTGCACGCGATCAGTCAATTTTGGAGGCCGCGGAGCCCGATCCAGATTTATGCGCATTACCGGGCGAGGCTAGATGGCGCACTTAGATATACCAGAAATTGGCCTAATTCGCCATCGTTGCTATTGACTGCTTTTACGAAAGCTCAGTGTTGCGCATCTACACGGCCCTACTGCGAATTTCTGTTTTAGATCACCGATCATTATTCATATTAAAGTTTAGCAACTGAAATAGTTAACTGCTAGAAAAAGTATTGGATTTTCACTCGGAACCCTAATATAATAAATATCAAACAACAAAAATAGTATACCACAATTCTGGCTTTCCCTCCCGGCAGTAGCGTAGCGAGGGTATGGCAGCTAGGGCACGCGCCCTGGGCGCCATTCAGTGGGGGGGCGCAAAAAATTAAATATACTAAATACCCATTGAAAAAAGAATTGCAAAAATGGAAATATAAAAGTTTTTTTATTTTGTATATATTTTTGCTAGAACTGAATGTGGATGTTATTTATAGTCAAGGCCTTAGCCATACATGCACCCAGGGTGAGTCCTTCATTGCGTGACGCTCTAGGCGCCCTAGACTTGGTTAAAGAAATGCCCTTTAGTAGTCAGCAGCGCCCTGGACGGCCGCCCGCTTCGCTGTCCTCCTATTATCGTCCTACACAATTCTTAACGTTCCAAATATTTGAAAAACGCAATGTTTACATGAAATTTTATCTTAATTAGTTAATTACTTCTGGTAAACAAAACTTTATCAACTTTGTGGTAATAAAATCTTCCCAAAAATCTGAAGTAGGTAATGTTTATCCCGCCTAAACTTCAAACCATTGAAATTCATTCGCGATTCTCTACAGGAAATATAACGAGATGAGCGCCGCGCTGAAAAAAAAATCAGTCTGTTCTTATTCCCTTTGAATCGTTTGGATCACCCAGCTCCTCGGTACAAAACGTAGACGTACGAAAACGTAAACGAAAAATCTATAAGCATTGCTTTTTAGGGTTTCGTACCTCCGAATGAAAAACGGAACCCTTTGGGATGGCTCGGTTGTCTGTATGTCTGTCCGTCTGTCACGGCCATTTGCTTGGAATCAGCTGGACCGATCAAGTTGAAATTTGGGACACACTTATATGCAGGTCTGTGACCTAAACAGGGACGTCCAAAGTAAAGTAATTAAATTTAAGTGTTACGGTCACGTTGATTTTAGAAAACTCATGCGCACGTGCGGCCGGCCTCCCGCAACCACTATGTCCCCCTGCATTTTATATCTAATATCTTCTAAAATATTCATTTACATCACATGCGGTAAAGCCATAGAGAGGCCATATTGATCTATATTAAATGCATAATTTTTTTAAGGTACTTAATTGGATAAGGATTAATGCTGTGTTACCTAAAACGCTTCGTAAATAAGCCATTATTTCTCGTAAAAAGTAAAGGATAAAAAATGGTTACTTTGGGTAGCCAAAATAACCATCGCGGACTTTTTTGTAGACCTTATGCAGGTGTACAATACTGTAGTACATTATTCTGAACTAAATATCTCGTAGGGTTCAGCCAGCGTTTGTAATGTAAGCGCAAAAAATGTGTTTATTTACAACATTACATTAGACACCTCTAAAAATATCAGTGTCTCTCTACTATATTATGCATAGGGACAGGCAAACAGACAGCCGAAAGCGACTTTATTTTATACCATGTAGTGATAATTTATTTACGTATTTTTTCATCTTAGAGTTAGACCAACTGGTCTGATGATAAATGAGGCAGCCGATTCTTTATTATGGCTAAGGTAACACAGATAAAAAATTTAAGCGACTCAAAAAAAACTATTTACAAATTTCGCACTCGCTACGTTGTGTTTTCATCTGATTGTATTATGACCCCCACACCCCCGAAATTTTTTCGCGCTCGCTACGCTCGCGATTTCAATACTGCGAGGCTAAACCCAATGATTAACAAGCCACTTAGAAAAAAGTTAACGCTTTACAAACATTTTCAAAAAAGCGTCTAATCATTCTTTTGAAATGAAATGAAATGAAATTAATCCTCCCACCATTTTGTACCTTGTACCTGTACTTATTAGGAACTACCTTCATCTAGCTCCTGATACACACCGTGGATGCACTAGATAATAATTCCTGAGAGGTGGGTTTATCTGACGTTCGAAGAATGTCAGTACTGCCTCTTAGCTCTCCCTTTTTGCACGCAGTTGGTACATAAACATATGCCTAGTACGGTCGCGTCAAATACTCACTCAGTACTGTGGCGCGAGCGCATTCCCGTTAGTGGTTTCGTATTCCCGTTGAAAGTACCTACGTACTGTGGTAGTGAGATCTAACCAGGTTTTGATATAGTTCAAGTCATGTCTAAAGATAAAATAAAATAAAAAAAACTTTGTAGGGTTTGTTTTTAGGTAAAATAATTTACCGAGGGGCGCAGTTTGAACATGTGCCCTAGGCGCCATTTTACCTCGCTACGCCCCTGCCTCCCGGTCGACCTTTTTCGCAACGACATAGAAATAAAAATAAATAAAACGAATGCTTGCCTAGCCGGTAAAATGTGTTCATGACCTTTCTAGTAGAAAACTACATTCAAAGCAATTGCTGAAGACCCAGACCACAATCCCTCATTTATCTAAATGAGTCCAGGGTTACGTGAATTTTAGGTCGACGACGCTCAACGGCCTAACCATCGAGGCATTTGCAAGGCATATAAAGGTCAAGTTCTTGGCTGCCGAGCAGGTGCTCACTGGGGCACGCTCGGGTGCCCCAAGGCCGCTGGGGCACATCAAAGCCCGGCCTCGCAAATTATCCCCCTCCACTGCCTCCACGTCCACGGGACTCTCGCTCTGTCGACCGCCTTTTCTAAATATATGCACACTAATTTGCGACTCGCGTTTGTTAGACGATTAACTTTTTGATCGTTCATTATCGACTAGCGATTTGATCCTAATTTCACGGTATTTCTTGGCCATTTTTGTAAAAATAGTATAATATCTTGACGAAGCCGTTGGCGCAGTTTGTAGTGCACCTGCAAACTGAGCGGGCGGTCCTGGGTTTGAATAATATTTGTGTGATGAACTCGAATATTTGTTCCAGGTCCAGGGTCATGGATGTTATCTATATATGTTTTTATATATTAGGTATGTTGTATATCGTCATCTAGTACCCATAGTACAAGCTTTGCTTAGTTTGGGACTAGGTTGCGTTATGACACGAGCTCTTAGAAGATACTTATAAATGCATTAGACAGCTTATTTGATTGATTATATAAAGCATGCGGGCGGTTCACTTATTTTTTTAATACATCACGAAAGATAAAAAGAAGCGTACAATTTTTTATAGCACCATATAGCTTTCATCGATAAAATATTCGACCTAGCGGACCGAACGTAAATTTGAATTTTTTGTATTAAAGTACCGTCCATAGCATCGACTAAATTATATTTTAGTGTCGTAAGAAATGGAAAAGCGTTGAGTACTTACTTAATTTAAGAAGGCGCGATTGAATTGCCAGCTGACGTAAAAAATATAATGATGAGTCGCTTAGATAGATTTTCCAATTTACTTCAGAAAAGTTGTAGATGTAGATAGATACTAATTTGCTTACTACATAACTGTGTATATCTTAATGTAGGTACATGATAATCATGATATCGATAATACAATTAAGAGCTGAAAGGTTTAAGTAATTAGTCGTGCCAGTAATCCGGATAGGTATTTAGTTACTTAATCGCTATTATCCCGCGTCAGGGTCGAGGGGCGTGGCGTCCATAGAACCCGATTTCTACCGGCTTGCTCACTTTAGGACGATTGAGCCATTCTCTATTACTACTGAGGAAAAAGTAAGCGAAACCTACTGGCTTGCCCTGAGTTTTTGTCTGAAGTCACGCCACTCCACGTCACGCGAAATAGGTGCTTAAAAATAATGTAAAACATCTGCACTCTTTTTGTGTTGCATATATAATTTTAACATCATATCGTTTTCAAATTAACAGACGTTATGACACTGTATTTATGGTAGTGTAGTGTAAGGAAAACCTAAAGTTGCCCAATGGCATTAAGTTCGGAATTTGTACACCTTTTTGTGCACTAAAGTATAAATAAATAAATCTATTGTGATTAGAGGAGCTATAATATAATAGAAGTTCACGTTCTGTGAGTAACTACGCGATGTATCTGATTAAAAACAATGTATTTGAACAATTGAATTGTAAGGCTGCCTGTCCACTAAAGCGGAGCGGAGAAAATGAACCAATCAGGGGGGTAATTCAACCAATTTTAGAGAGATGATGGAGATCTCACCATTTCATCGCCATCCGTCTCTTTTGACGTGTCCCTACTTGACAAGTGGCGATATCCCTAGAACATCGCAACTTCGTCAATCCGGTCGCGCTTAATTTGCGTTTCCTTTGTATGTGAAGGCATAGATAACAGGCGCATACTTTAACTTGACCGTGTAGTGCGTGAAATTAGTCAGGTACGTTTCGTTCAAACAGAAATTCATATGCATGAATAGCATTTTTGACAATCATTATCGCCTTCGTATTTCCAAAATTGAGATGAGATATGTCACTTGAAGCTCATCGCATTTTAATGACAGTTCAAAGGCGATATTACTGTTATCTAATAGAGTTTAAACGTTTTGCGATCTCTCAAACGGCATTCTCGAATTAGGTCCCAGGCTGCGGCTTTCTGAAGCCCAAAAGAATTGCAATTAAATCTAAGGAAATTTAGAATAGATTTTAAATCTAGCCGGTCTGACCCAAGTTCCGTCCAGAAGAGCAGATACAGTTCATTTCATATACCAAGGCCCAATTCCACTTGAGACGGTTAGGAAATTTACAAAAAAGGAAGGAAAGTGAAGTAAGATTCGTTATCCCTGGAGATATTTTAAGATAAGTTTTTCAAAGTAGTGGCGAATTACATTTTCTGAAAACCAATAAGTACCGCAGGCGTTCTCAAAGTTACTCTTACCAACTCTTACGCCTTATAGAGGTACAGTAAAGGAAAGGAAACTGAAACGAGTACTTTTTAACCCTTGTCATTGTGACGAGAGCGAAAAAGATACGTGTTCCAGTTCATATAAACATTTTGCGTTCATTGGTTTCGAGCGCACGAATCGTTATTTATACACTCCCATGTAATAAAAAAACACATTTGCTACAGACAGTACATATTTTTGTATACAGTATAGAAGCAATAAAACAGTAGTTACAAATCAAAGTCTTTGCCTACATACGAATAATTGGAAATCTGATTGTTCCAACAACCTCTCATATTCAATTTTCCAATATTTAAGTAATAACTTCTATTGAATCGAGAGTAGTTAAACGAAACAATTTCGGATTAAACCGTTGCTCGCTGATGTGACCTAATTCAATTGTTACAATTTTAATTACGAAGCGGCGATTAACTGCGTCATATTCATATTCATATCTGCAATTGATGGTTACTAATTGGAATTGGAACGTGGAATTCTATTTTCTACAAGTTAATGACAGACTAATATTGTGAAAATGTTGGTAGGTATAAAAAAGGAAAATACTTTGATGTGAAGGATCTGATTTGAAGGATCACTTTGTTGTCCGTCCGCCCGTCTATCTGTTGCGTAGAGGTATCGAGTAGAAATAAAAAAAAAATGACAGATCTAGAGTACAAACCCGCTAATGGAGTCTCTGCGCCACAAGGATGAGAAAAAGACGGTCCGATCTTCACCAGCCCGTGGCCCGTGGGCTTATATTTTAGAAGATTCCTGAAAACGCTATATTTCTACGCTCTATCTCTAGCAGCCAGTTGAATTACTATGAAAGCCGCGTCTTTTCGTTCAATGAACTACATAAACTAGTCTTACTACGGTACTCGAGTCTTTGTAGGTATCTTCCGTCAATTTCACCTTTTAGCAAATAAAAACTTTTACCAATCAATGGTTCGTGCATGACCTAAATGCAGAAGATACCTGTGGTTTGAAATATTTGTAACTATACTTATAAGTTCATCTAGGAGAGTTGTTTACGGGCTTGAGAGCATCTGATTCTTGATTGCTTCTTGACAGGATTTAATCGGCGTCTCGCTTCCGAATCTCATTTCTCACTCACTTTGGGCGATTTCCGTCCATTAAGCCCACGCTTTCAATCCGTTTACCAAACAAATCAATTCAATCTAACCGTCAATTTTATCAGAAAATTGATGTCTTTATTTGAACATCGTGTAGCTGAGTTCCGCGTCTGGGAAACCATATTGTCTACAAGAAAAACAGGTAGAAAATATTTGCCTCCAATATTTTATCGTAACATTTATTTTCAACCAAAGCTTAGTAAATCTGACTTCTAGAAGAGGATTTTTATGAATAGTAACTGTATAATACTAAATTGGAGATGTCAATTTTATTCTGTAGCTGTGACTAGTTCACTATATTTTAATGAGTAATGACCTATTGAAGATAGTAAACGACACTAAAAGGCAACTTTGTCTTTGTCAAGGCATTTTTGCTTAACCGTGGTCGGATAAAAAGTATCCCGCAGGTTTTTCGTATTTACTCGTATTCCATTTATTTTTTATATAATTTTTTTAATACAAACAATTCATTAATATAATTTTGTAACAGTGTACCTATAGATAGGCAGAGATACTTACTATAAAACCACGGAATTAGTAAAAACTGCTTAGTTTACGAAATTATTTAGACGACGCGGTTGGCGCAGTTTGCAGACCCCTGCCTACTGAGCCGGCGGTCCCGGGTTCGAATCCCGGTCGGGGCAAATATTTGTGTGATGAATTCGAATATTTGTTCTTGGGTCTTGGGTTATGGTTATGGTTATGGTCTCCGCTTTCCGCACTTAGCCCGTGTATGTTCGGGCCATGGATGTTATCTATACATGTATTTATAAACATACTAGCTTTTGCCCGCGACTTCGTACGCGTAGAACTCGTTAATTGATATTGACAATAAAAAAAAAAACAATTAGACTTTCAGGTGTTCAATATTCGTATGGAATCTAGTTATTAGTTTAGTTCTGGGCTATTGGTGAAAGTGATGGACAAAATGCAAAACATCCTTTTTGAATCTCTTTGGAGTTGCTAGGCTAAGTCACATTCGATTCAAGTAGCTATGCTTAGAAATGGCTCGAGATGGTGACGGTCCTTAATCAACTGACGAAGAAGGTATGGTTCTATTCGCCAAAGATTATTGTGACAATATGAAATTGGGACAAAATAATTATTAGGTAGGTAGTTACTATTATTTTTTCTAACTTGGTTTTTACAACTTAGTTTATTGAAGTAGATATAGTTCACTAATTATAAAAACGGTATAAACTCACTTAAAAAATTGTCAGGAACGGCCCGACATGTTTCGAACTCATTTGGAGCTTTTTCGAACTCATCAGGGGTAGCCATCCGTGCTGCTACGCGACTCGCGACCCACTGCACTTTTGATCGCTCTTCTTGCCGCCCTCTGCGCACGCGCAGGATTTTTTACGTGAGTTTATACCGTTTTTATAATTAGTAAAGATGTCTCACGATAGTTTTAATAACATTATAGATATAGTTCAATAAGTTATCTTAAATGATTTATTTCGGTCAATAAAAACATGTTTTTTTTTATTTTATTTGGAGACATGTGATGTGAGCAAGCTACATACTGTTCATGAGAAAAACATGGCGTGCCCAAATGTTTGTATTCCTGCTACTTTTAACATTTGCCGTTTGTGTAACGATTTATTAATAGTCATAGATAATGCTAAACACTTTTAATGGAAACTGTAGACGTTTAAAATTAAATGGTAAATTATTCGGTATAATTGGAATAAGTTTGTTTCTTGGCTTCTCCCGTTTAAATCGTGCCCTTCACAATGTACTTCCCTAATTAGGTGAAGTGCCCTGGCAAGATTTGTGTGCGTCTCAGTTGCACATTAACAAAACAGCCCGCCTAGCATAAGTACGCTTCGCGACTCTTGTCGCGTCACATAGCATCACCCGTCACTATCTCACAGTATAGCGAAGAAAGAGATGGGTAACATTTCTCGCGCGAGAAAGAGTCGCGTGTCACAGTTGTGCTAGAGGAGCTGGTACTGTTGATTTTCAAAACAATATCATTTTTCGTGCCAATATGGTTCTTTCACACAGTCAGTTTTCGTCATGAATATAAATGTGCCCATAAACCGACGCCTATAAATGTGCCATGCTCCGTCGGTGATAGAGCCAAAAAATGGCACTCTTTTCTATTTCCTCTTATAAGTATCGCAAATAGGCTATCCTTCTCTATCAAAGCGTGTCAGGCCCTTGACTTAAGCACGTCGACTATGTAGTAAGTAGTATATGTAGTTTATTGAAAATTCGGGTATTGTCGAGTATCCGAATCTAAGATCCGAGTAATACGAAAACTTTATGCACTAATACTGTACTCAGTGATAAATAAAATAATGCACATCGGTCTCTAGAAAGACAAAATTCAATAATTGGCTGTTTACGACGATTTCCGAACACTGGCGACCGTCCATCAATCATCGTTTAAAATTAAGAGGAACAAACGTTAATACTTTTACGTTTATAATATTATTAGGATTATTTATGTATGTTGATTATCCTGTATTTGCATACTCAGTTTTTTTTTTTTTTTTTTTTTTTTTTTTTATTTATGGCAATTGTCTTTTGACATTTCTGCCAGCGTCACGTCGATTTTAAGAATAATAAAAATACGGATTCGCGGTAAAAGCCGTAAAAACAGATCAGAGCTGAAAATAAAAACCCAAGTTAGTAAATATTCTTAGCTAACAACACGCACAACTATACATCAAATTAGTGGTTATTCAAACGATACACGTGTTAAGAATATTAAACTAAGTAAATAAAATCTACCTACATTTTAATTTTATTAATAACTAAGAAGTTTGCAAGAAATCTGTAAATAGCTGGATCAAATACCAACAGAGTGGGCATATGGGTAGGTAGTGGAATTTTTTGAGACAACAGCCCAAAATAAAGGTTTGTGTGGTCGAGAAGGGGGCAGGATAAAAATATATGGTTTAAATCTCCCTCATCCAAACCGCATTCACAGATCGAGGAATCCTGTATCCTGAGTTTAGTTAAGTGAACGGGACAACTGCAATGTCCAATTCTCATGCGTATTATAGAGGAAGTCACCATTTTACTAAGATTAACTTTAGCGAACCAGACCTTTCTGGGAATATTCGGCTGAATCTGTGCATATTTATTCCCTTTAGCTTTATTAGAGGACTTCCACCGCGAACTCCAAGAATTTAATAGGTATTTCTTGGGAAGGGATAAAAGATCGTGGACATAGTTTTTGAAAGGTACTTTATCACCGCAAATAACTGCTTCCCTAGCAGTCTTGTCCGCCTTTTCATTACCAGAAATACCTGAGTGGCTTGGGATCCAGGCCAAGACTACTTCACAGCCATTATTGTTACATTGGTTGATAGCTTCTTTGATTAAAAACACCAGAGGGTTGTGGAGTTTGGCTGAAAAAGGATTGGAGAGTAGGGCTTCTAGGGAGCTACGGGAATCAGAGAAGACTATAGAGCGATTTAGCTTAGCCAGTAGGATATACTCTAAGCATTTTAGGATCCCGAAGCATTCCCCGGTAAATACGGATGACTCCGGAGGACATTTAGCTTTCTGAACTATGTTATATTGTGAATGAAAAGTCCCCACTCCCACACACCCCTGTGGGGACAACTTAGAGGCATCCGAGTATAGTTCATGCCATCCAATCCAGTCTCTTTCAAGTAAGATACGTGTATTGGTATTGGCCTGTGGATCTCCCTTAATGATGTTATAGTCTAGTATTACTCGGGGGCGGAGAGTGACTATGTGATATGGGTGTTCATACATAGGTAGGTTAGGTGCATGATGTGTTGGGTCCTTAATAAGCTTAAAGCGCCGTAGGCTTTCAACCAGACATGGAAGTTTTTTATTCCGCCAAAAATTCGATTCACGTGTTAATTCTTCCAGTAATTTGACTTTTAGATAGATGGGGTGTGTGGTAAATTGGAGCGATCGAAACAAAAAGCGGTCTGCAAGAAACTGTCGCCGGAAATCGAGTGGAGGATCCAAACACTCTACCTGGAGGGCATTTATGGGGCTTGATCTCATAGCTCCGGACACCAATCGGAGAGCCTTTGACTGAATGAGGTCAAGACCGCGCAGTCCCGCTTTACTCGCCGGTTCCAGTAGAAAAGTGCCATAGTCCAGAACGCTTCTAATGATCGCGTTGTATAGCAATTTTAGTGAGAAAGGGTGGGCCCCCCACCAAACTCCCGACAAACACCGTAAAATATTGATGTTACGTTCACATTTTGATATAATATGCTCGCAATGGGGTAATCCAGTGAGTTTGGAATCGAGCACTAGCCCTAAGAATTTAAAATGAGGCTTTATGGGGATACAATTGTCGTCAATTGATATTTGTATAGCTGGGATAGCCTTCCTTCTAGAAAAGACAACAATGCTGCTCTTCGAGGGGGACAGTTGCAATCCATGATCTTGTAGCCATATGTTAAGACTAGTTATGGATCTTGAAACCGAAGCTGCTGCATTTTCGATAACTGAGTTGCCAAAATAAACCAAGATGTCATCGGCATATTGTAATACGTTGCAAGGTCCACTGTTTAATTCTAGGTCAAAAGTGTAAATGTTAAATAGCAGTGGGCTTAGGACTGATCCCTGCGGTAATCCTTTCCAGACGTATCTAGTCGGTGAAATTTCCTTATCGTTTCCCCTGAAAGTTATGGAACGTTGGGATAGTAATCGCATTACGAAGTTGCTCAGCCTCACCGGGACTCTCAACTGTTGAAGTTTTCTTCTGAGAGTGGGGAGCTGAACGTTATCGTATGCGGCCGTAATATCAAGGAAGGCTGCCACAACAGATTCGTTTTTAGAAAAAGCAAGCCGAATATCTGTAGTGAAAATGCCCAAGCTATCATTAGAGCTTCTACCCTTTCTAAAACCGAATTGAGATTTGGCTAATAAATCTTGACTCTCTACGAACCATTCCATTCGGTTTTTAACCAAGTGCTCTATAATTTTTAAAAGGGCCGAGGAAAGGGCGATGGGGCGATACGATCGCGGATCCGAAGGGTCTTTGTTAGTTTTAAGAATGGGAATTATCAATTGTGAGCTCCAGGACCGGGGCACGTGTCCAGAGACGAAAACTATGTTGATTAAATCTAGATAGTATTGGAGAAAATGGTCATTTGCATTACAGATAAAGGAGTAAGGGATGCCGTCAATGCCGGGTGCTGAATCTTTTACAGAGCTGAGAATATATTTCAATTCTATAAGTGAGAAAGGAGAGTCTAGAGGGTCTGAGGAGTCAGAGCAATAGTCAGGGTTTATTTCCGAGAGGTTAGGAGCGTATTGGGGGGCGAGGGTATCCATAAACGCTTCCGCCCATTCGCATGACGAGGGGTGAGAACGAGGTGATATGTTTTTGGAACCTCTAAACTTTCGAATATTTCCCCATAAGAAACGAGTAGGAGTGGTTGGGGATATTGACGAGCAAAAAGACTTCCATCCTTCTTGCTTCTTAGTCTGAAGAAGTAATTTTGTTTGAGCGGAAATCCTACTTAGCTCAATAAAGTTTGCTAAGGATAGATTACGTCGGTATTCTTGTTCAGCGCTTTTGCGTTCCCTGATCGCATTAGTGCACTGTGAGTCCCACCACGGAGGAGACGGTATTTTGCCTGAGGCTGCGTTTTTAACGGGAAATGTTATCTCCGCACATTGGCAAAGAGCATCCGAGAAGGTTTTGGCACATTCTTCAATACTATCTACAGTAATTTCCAACAGCATTGAAGACAAATTGTTTAGATTCTGTTTAAAATCATCCCAATTTGCGTTAAATAGGATATATTTGAGTAGGGGCTCAGGGGGGTTACAGATATTTTTTGAAAAAAGAGGAAAGTCAATTACAATGGGGAAATGGTCGCTTCCAAATGAAGAATCCAGCACTTTCCATGATAATAGGGAGGCTAAATCCGGTGAACATAATGAGAGATCAATGGCACTTTTCGATTCATTCGGGCGAGTTCTTCTGGTGGCAGAACCAGTGTTTATAACACATAAATTGCACTTGTCCAGAACCTCAAGTAGCTGAACTCCGAGGTCGTCAGTCTTGCCACTGCCCCACATGCGATGATGGCAATTAAGATCTCCCAGTATTAAAATAGGAGTTGGAAGAGATAACAAAGTTGTCGATAGTTCGTTTAAAATGTCTTTTGACGGGCGTGGAATGTAAATAGACACAAAGGTGGTTTCCTTCATTTGGATGGCAACAATGTGGAAACCGTCTTTAATAGGAGTTTGAACGACCTTATAAGTCAGAGTCTCTTTAACGAGTATTGCACTACCTGCATATCCGTCAGGTCTCACATCCCGGATGCAGGTAAATCCTGGAATACTGAAGTTGGTCTCCGGCTTGAGCCAGATTTCAGACAGTGCAAATACCATGGGATTGTATTTATTTATTAAGTGAATTAAGTCGTGTTTTTTATTGAGAACGCTGCGACTATTCCACTGTAGGACTACCTGGTCCATTATTGAAGGAACTAATAAGCGAGGAAATCAAGGGGGCAACGTGGGACATCAAGTTATTAGACGAAGAAGAATTGACTTCCGAAATAACCGCAAGTAACTGGATGAGGATTGCTATTAAGCGTTCAGATGGGGAAGTTGCATGTGGATTGATTAATGCTGTGCCATTGGGCGATGGGGCGAGTTCTTCATTTAAGAGCGTCATGTGAGCTGCTTGGTCATAACCTTTACGAGGGGGAGGGGGCGGGCGGGATTTAACAAAGATTGTTTTTTTGTACGACGTTGAAGTTGATGGTGGAGATGCCGTTACACTTGCAAAGGATTTTCCGATAACCGGGTGTATTTTGTTTGCCTCTGCATATGACATACTACTATCTGCCATTGTTTTTTTTATATTGCACTGTCGCACATATTCCGGGCAAGACTTACTTGTTGCCAAATGTCCGGCTTCACCCCTGCAGTTCACGCATTTTGGGGTATCATCCGTTTCGCAGATGTTACCCGCGTGACTACCGCCGCAGCGGAAACAGCGAGGGAGTGAACGGCATTTGTCCTTGGTATGTCCGAATCTGCAGCACTGGTAGCATTGAATAGTCGGATATAAATAACGCTCGACCTTGAGAGAGTTAAAACATGGGAAAACTCTTGCTGGCAATATCTGGCCGTCAAACGTCAATAGGACCGTTTCCGAGGGGGCCCATGTATATGTTCCCTCCTGGAAGTTATTTTTTTTATAGTTAAGTCGCCTCGATTTTATTACAGGACCGCACCCTTCAGGAACTTTCACGAGATCTCTAATATCCTCTGGGGTCCACTCCGTTGGGATGCCCTTTACTATGCCTACTCTTGTGACATTAAAAGTTGGGATATATGCTTTGAGTTTTTTATTGTGCACTGTGTTTGAAAGAAGAAAATCATTTGCGTCCTGTGCTTTGTGGAAATCAATTGACACTCTATTACGTCCCAACCCCTTTACCGATCCATCAACCACGTTCGGAAATTCGCGGCGGTGACTATGAATGAACTGTCCAAAAGAGACGGGGTGCAGGGTTGCACCTGGGGAAGGGCTATCATATTGCACATGCACCGTGTATGGCCCGGGGTCACTAGTTTTATACTGTTGCCTTTCTGCAACAGCTTGTGGAGTAGTGAGTGGAGCATCAGGAGTTTGGGAATATGGAGGAGAAGCCTGCAGAGGGGTTGGGGGCGTTAACAATTGATTTAGGCCTTGACCAAGTGGTAGGACAGAGTCCTGGCTACGTTGTATTGGTAGGGGAGCAAACGAGTTTTGCGACTCAATTCTCGAAAGATCATTTTCCATTGTCGACCTACCTCTGGAACTCGAACGTGAACGGGATTTTTTATCACTATTATCATCAAAGGCCTTATCCCTAGCCCTACGGCCACTTTTTTTATGATTTACTACCTTATATGGCTGGCTTTCCATTTGCTCACTCTGTATCTTACCATTTTCTATTTCCATGAAAGCTGCCGGGGAAGGCGGACTCAAAAACGATATGTCTTTTGAGCCCCCCGGGTCCCCGGGGGACTTATCCCCCATTGCCGAAACTACCCACCCAAATTTGACTTAGTAAAATAACACGAAACTAAATTAAAGACACTCACAAACACCACTTACCATCAAACCCACCACCGACACCACACACAACACTCTAATCTGTATTTAGGAGCGGCGGATTCAGGTAAAAACCAAAAACCTAGCTCAAGTACGGGTAGACGCGATCGACGCTCAACCGGCAATCCTCGGACGCTCCATACTCAGTTATTTACTACTTTATTTATATTCAGTTACCAAGCGGGGGTACATAATCAAAGCACGTACTATTTTCAGATGATGTGCGTAACGGAATGTGATACCTACCTGAAGGGCTACTGCGATGTTCGAAATTTTACCGTCGTATAGTGCTATTCCATTCACTCTCAAATATACTTTGACAGTAGATAGAGAAGGATGGCACTATTCGACAGTCGAATTTTGAACATCGGAGTAGCCCTGCTGGCATCACTGGTTTGACATGACCTGCCAGATGGGTGTGTGACGTTTGTCAAATCAAATGTGATTGTTTCATATTTGTAAGGCTTCCGGTTTGTGACTTAAGATGGCCGCATGCGTTTAAGTTGCGTTGTTCATTATTTATTCATTGTTGTTGTTCAATGTGTAGTATTGATAGCGTATTGTGCAGTGATCTAACGTATGAGTGAATAGCTAATGAAGAATTCAACTTGAAGCGTTCATAGCCCTTCCTGGGTCAAGGCCCGGTAGTCCGCGTGGTTTTTTGTAAATCGCTATCACTTTACAAAAAGCAAAACCTCACCGAACAACGGCATGCTCTACGAGCAAACTTGAAATTGGCGAAATCATCATTAACCTGATGGAAGCCATATTTTAAAATTAGAATTAGAATATTTGTAAAATTTTATGTATTTGATTCTTGAAATTACGCGATTAATCGAATTTTGCGGATACATGTTCCCATATCAGAATTTATTGTTTTTTTACAAAGAATAGTTTGGTATGCGTTTCGTGAAGGTATATCGTAGGCCCAGACGAAATCATTGATTAGTTTACGTCAAAACGATGACATGTAGGGAGTTGTTACAACTACAATGATTTGCTCTCCATACAAATTTTAATCCCGCTTTTCGTCCCTAAAAGGGATAAAACTTGATATAAATGATAGCCTATGTCCTATTCTGATATATAAGGTACATAACTGGAAAGTTTCATAAAAATTCGTCCAGTAGTTTTTGAGATTAAGTGGAACGTACATCCATCCATCCATCCATCCATCCATCCATCCATCCATCCATCCAAACTTTCACGTTTATAATATTATTAGGATATTATGTTTATGTATATCGTCGTCTAGTACCCATAGTACAAGCTTTGCTTAGTTTGGGACTAGGTTGATTTGTGTATGATTGTCCTATAATATTTATTTATTTATTAAAGGTACAGTCCAAGCATTCCTAAATTCAGCATTCCAGCTGTCTTTGTTCCGGAGTGTACTTACTTGTACGCCCTAAACAACTCTCACACTGAACTCATTGTCAAATGCCACACCTGAACTTAACCAAAAAAGTATACATAGTGCATATTAATTAAAACCAGATGATAAATATATATTTTTTTTGCATGTATATTTTTATCTTGCTTTTGTGTAGCATATTTTTTAATAGATATTAAGCTGTTTCTGCAAAACATTGCATGAAGATTGCTATGCCCCCAGGGTGTCATGTTAGGTAGGTATAGATAATCTTTAGAACATCAGATAGACATCTGTACAGTGTATACACTATATGAAAGCAATAAAGATCTTTCTATCTATCTATCCATATTTTATTTCTTACAATCATACAGGCAGACAAAACCATTTGCACCAAATCGGTGATACCTACATTTTCATTGTTGCCATCATACCATACTGTGGTTGATCGCGTACTAAAAAAAATTGCTCAAGTAAGTAGTAGTTTAACTACTTGAGAAATAGCCAAATTGTGCTTAGTAATAACAAAAAATTATTTGTCAGTGTAATATATTCGGAATTAGGTATGTAGTTAGGTATCACGAATAAAAGGCGCCTTGCTCGTTCGAGGATTTATTCCGGACTGACGTAAGCGACACCCGACCTTTTGCCGTTGACAGTTAGTACTTATCTACCTACATCACACTCCTCCACACTTAGATTATGCTAGGCTACGCATAAGGCGTAAGTATACATTTACATGGAATGCTGGTATTTATATAGTATGTAGTTATAATTACAATGCTATGCCTATGCGATTACTGTTCGACTAGTCCAGTATTATTACCGTATTACGCTCGCGCTATAGGAATAAGGTTCAAAGTAGAATAACAATATTTTGAGGTATCTTAATTAGGAGTACAAGTTATTATCTTATCGTCTATAGGTAAGTATAAGTAACTATTATTACATTCGTTCTTAATATAGGAAGCGAAGCTTAAGTGGCTTACTTTTACCTAGGGTGACTTAGGTAGGTATAACCAAGTCCTACATGCAATAATTAATACAGTATAGCCTTATGTAAAACACTTGACGGTGATACAATTAAATCTTACGTTCTACAGTTTATACGGTGGTTTATTCAGCCTACATTTCCTAACGGGACGTGACCGGGTCGGTACAAGGGGAGACGATGGCTGCTGGTAATGTTCCTCACTACAGATTGGTTCTTTTCCCGGGGTGGAGAAACACTCACACCCGTCTTCCTCCCCCTCCGCCACACTCCGCCCCGGCGAGGCATCGCACATCGGCGACGACGTTCCCGTCGCCTGCTCCGTCCGACTATCCGCTCGTGGCGTGCCAGGGCTCACGAGTCCCCGTGGAGACGGAATCTCCTCGCCGGCTTCAGTACATTCCTCGCTACTCATTGGGCAGACTATAGAACTCCTCGGTCTCCGCTTTAACTGGTCTATATGGCGGTGGATAACGTTACCTTCCGAGTCCCTAACGTTATAATCTGTTTCGCCTATAACTTTAGCCACCGTACCGGGCTGCCATTTCTCACCCTTCAAATATTTACGATACCATACGTCTTGACCTACATTTAAATTCCGTTCGGCTCCCCCCGCAGCTGAAACTTGATTCTGTTGGCTTTTTGCTACTTTGGATTCTATACCCGGTTTTAATAAATCTAAACGAGTGCGCAAACGCCTACCTGTCATTAGTACCGCGGGGCTTTCGCCAGTGGAACAATGGGCTGTATTGCGATAATAAATTAGGAAGGTATTTATGGCTTTTATAATATTAGTTTTTTTCGATAACCGCCTTTTTAATAACCTGTTTAATTACTTTAACCGAATTTTCTGCGGCCCCATTTGAAGCCGGGTGATACGGAGCCGTGAAAATGTGTTCGATTCCGTCGGCGGCCAAAAAAGTCGAAAATTCTCGGCTCGAGAACGGGGGCCCGTTGTCACTTACTATCTGCCTCGGTATCCCCCACCTAGCCCATACTTCACTCAACTTTTCTAAGGTAGGGCCGGCAGCCGTACTCGGTACTTGAAAGACTTCCACCCACTTGGACATGGCGTCCACTAATACTAAATACATCTTACCGTATATCGGGCCGAGGTAGTCTACATGTACTCGCGTCCACGCTCTGGTGGGCCACGGCCAGCTCCGCGGGGCGTGTCGCGGCGGCGCCGCCGCCAGCGCAGCGCCGGCCGCGCACGGCGCGCAGCCGCGGCACGCCGCCTCCACCGCCTCGTCTATGCCCGGCCACCACACGTAGCTGCGCGCCAGCGCCTTCGTCTTGACTATGCCCATGTGTGGTTCATGTAAAATTTTTAATACCTTGTCGCGGCATCCGCTCGGGACCCCACATGACGCAACCGAGTTCCTCATAAAGTTCGATCCTCCTATTGAAGTATGGTTTTAACCCTTCTAAATCGCAGTCGTCTGGCCAGCCGTCTCGAAGAAAAATTAAAACCCTAGCTAAAATCGGATCGCGAATAGTATCGTGCTTTATCCTGTTATAATCTAATAACAATGCGTCTTGTGCAAAATGAAGATAAGTCTGCTCTGGAATAGTCTCATACGAGCTATTGCTACCCTCGTTAGTGCTCGGTAACCTAGACAACCCGTCCGCACAATTATCTTTTGTGTTCACATATTCGATGTCGAAATTATACGCCGCTAAAATTATTGCCCATCGCTGCATCCTGCTAGCTGTCATTACTGGTATACCCGTGTTTGGACCGAATATGGATACCAACGGTTTATGATCCGTGCGTAACGTAAAATGACGTCCGTAGAGATATTGGTGAAATTTCTTAACACAATATATGATGGCTAGAGCCTCGCGGTGAATTTGTGAGTAGTTCGCTTCTGCGCTATTAAGCGTACGTGACGCGAACGCGACCGGGCGCTCGCCGTCTGGTCCGATTTGAGTTAAAACCGCCGCCACCCCGCGCGGAGAGGCGTCACAGGTCGCTATTAAACGTTTCGTTGGGTCGTAATGCCTCAAAACACCTGCTCCTGACAACAACTGTTTGACCTGCGTAAATGACTTATCGCACTCCTCGCTCCAACACCAACTAACCCCCTTTCTTAAAAGATCATATAGCGGTGACAACACAAGGCTAAGATTCCGAATGAACCTACCAAAAAAATTTACCGTACCTAAAAACGATCTTAACTCCGATACGTTCCGAGGTTGAGACATTTCCAGAATTGCATTTATTTTTGAGGTATCCGGCTTAATACCCTCCCTGGATACCACATATCCTAAGTAGGTAACTTCCTTAGCGAGAAAAACACATTTTCTTTTCTTTAATTTCAACCCGGTGTCCACCAGACGCCGGAATACCGCCTCTAAAGCCTGCAAATGTTCCGATTTGCTTTTCCCCCCAATAATTACATCATCTAAAAATATTTGGACGTTAGGTATGTTACCTAGTAAATTTACCATAATGCGTTGGAACACGCCTACACTAGACGAAAGACCATACACCAGCCTATTGTAAACAAAAAGTCCCCTATGCGTGTTTATTACTGTATAACGTTTGGATTCGTCAAGTTCAATTTGATTGTACGCTTGTGACAGATCAATTTTACTAAAGTACATGTGACCATTCAAATTAACTAAAACATCCTCTATTTTAGGTAACGGGTACCGGTCAACTAATAAATACGGGTTCAAGGTAGTTTTATAGTCTGCGCAAATCCTAAGCGAGCCATCCGGCTTATTAATAGGTACCAGTGGGGAAGCCCAGTCGGAGCAGTCGACGGGCTCGATGACGCCGGAGCGCAGCATGGCGTCCAACTCGGCGTCCACGCGCTCGCGCAGCGTGTACGGCAGGGGGCGCGCGCGATGGAAGACAGGCGCCGCACCCGGGCGCACCTTCAATGTCGCTTTTCCACGGTTGTATCGCCCCAGTCCGTCACTGAACAAGTCCTCATATCTGTCAAGTAGATTTACAATTCCATCACTAAATTGTTCGCCGGCCTCTTTAACAAAGAAATGACCACTATTAAATTTCGGTATTTCTATTTTTAATTCGGCTAACCATTGTCTCCCTAGCAAGGAAGTTGTGCCGCCCTCAATAATAAATAACTCTAATGGCTTGCTAATGCCATTGTACGTTACCACCGGTTTAATTATACCTAACGGCTTAATAATTGTTCCGTCATAAAACTTCAACACTGTGCTGTCACTACTTAGCCCTATATGTGAAAAATACCGGTCGTATGAGGCCTTACTTATACAAGAGATTGCCGTACCGGTATCAATCTGCATTTGTACGATGGTGTTATCGATTTGTATCGGTAAACTCACCGATTGGTAGTTATTTAAGCACAAGTGATGTAGTTCTTCCTCCATATCTCCGCCGTGCTCCTCGCTGGATCCGCGATCGGCGTCCCCAAAATACATGGCACTTCTTGTTGGCGCCGCCGCGCCTCCGCGCCGCGCCGGGGCCCGCGCTCCGCCGCGGCTCGCAGCGCCCGCGCCCGCGCCCCAGTCCGGGCACACGCGCCGCAAGTGGCCTGGCCGGTGACACTTGCTACATACATATTCCCGGAATTTGCAATCCGCGTAGTTATGCGTGCGCGCCCCGCACGCTTCACAATATCTTTCCGGGCGGCCATTAGACGCGTTAGAACCCCGCCGCTTTGGTGTAAATACAGGCGCGCGCGATTGCACCCCGCCGAATGATCTTCCTCTACTCGCAAACATAACGGGTTGCATCTCACCCGTCCCACTCGAACTCGCCGTGGCCGCCTGCTCCACGCTCGCGGCGTCCCTTTCCGCCGCCTCTAATGATGTTGCAAGTTTGACCGCAGCCGTGAAGGTCACCTTGTCGTCCTCCGCAAACAATCGTTGTGGGCCTTATCACACTTGCGATTTGCGAGCGAGTTTTCTATACAAATAAGCGTCGCGGCGAACTCGCTGCGTGATCGCTTTCATACAAAATTCGCTCGCAAATCGCAAGTGTGATAAGGCTCTAATTACCTCGCTAGATAAGCCACAGACGAATTGGTCTCGTAAGTCGTCGTTTAAATGCGAACCGAACTTACAATGCCTAGACAATCGTTTTAATTCTGCAACATAATTTGAGATGGTCTCACCGACGTTTTGCCTCCTTTGTCGAAACCGGTACCTTTCCGCTAGAACCGATGGCGCGGGCTGTAAATGCTGCATCATTAAGTCGTTAATTTGCGTTAAAGTAAATGCCGCTGGTTTTGAAGGGCTAGTCAGGGTTTCCAGCAGTTCATACGCCTCGTCCCCCATCGCAGCGATTAAACTAGGTACCTTCATGGGCTCTTCCACTTGATTCACCTTGAAGTACATTTCTACCCGATCCATGTACGACGACCACGCGATTACTGACGTTAAACTCGTGTAATTTGCCGATCGACATCTTTTTCAAGTTTTTGCTTGTCCAATTGCACACGTATTTAGTAGGTACACTCACTATTCGTCGCCACTGTAATATATTCGGAATTAGGTATGTAGTTAGGTATCACGAATAAAAGGCGCCTTGCTCGTTCGAGGATTTATTCCGAACTGACGTAAGCGACACCCGACCTTTTGCCGTTGACAGTTAGTACTTATCTACCTACATCACAGTCAGTTTGTCAGTCCTCCTGTTTAAATATTTACTAGCTGCTAACATTGGGGCTACTGTTAACAAATTCTTTATTTTTTCAGTGCGCGTCCGTGATATTTGAATCCTGCATTTGTCAAAAAAGAGTTGAGCCTTCAGTGCTGTAGTTTTAAAATTTTCCGTCGTTTCTGAGCAAAGACACGATCTACGTCTCTACACGGCCTCGGATGACCACCTCTCTGGCAGCCGTAAAATTTTTACCCTGCGGTAATTTTTTAACAGCACACCGGTTGATCGCCACTTCGCGAGCGTCTCGGAGCTGCTGCTGAAGCGGAACACAGCCAAGCCGGGGATTTCTTTGTGTGGAAATGGGAATGAAACGGTCACCTGTCTCCGAAGTATAGCGATTCGTGCATGTTCTTCTGGAGAAAGCACATGTCTCGTAGAAACTTTGAAATACTCGTTTAATGAACTGCAACAAGTTCAATTTTCGAACCACTTTACGTTGACTGAGTCCTGTGTGCAGAAGAGCTACTGCTTGGGCGGCTTCGGTCGGGGTAATAACCATTCTTCTTCAAATTTATCACGTAGAATCCAGAAGAGCAGTATCCAGGAAGACGTTACAAACGAATGAAGTAAAACAAAAAAAGAAACGGTTTTTATACCCGGTGACAGGGGTTTGATTCACGTACCCCGCTCCCCTCCCTCCGCCCGCCATGCACATACGGGCGCGCATACACACACCCACCTACACACGCACACTAACTCACTCTTGGCCACTTACTCACATGGCCGCTTGTTATGTATGCATTATCTTCTAAGTATTCTACATTCTCATTTCGTCAACATTCCCATTTCGTTCACATTCACAATACGTCCACATGCGTAGATTCTGTCACTGTAGGGTTTTACAAATTCATACACAGTTTTGCTTATGTGATGGATTATTTAGCAATTTGGCCAGACTTCTTAGTAACATTTAAAGAAATTTATATCGTAATTGACTCACAATGTATCGATATTTTCACCCCAGTGTATATTCCGAGTCAATTATTGGACGAACTGAGCAAGTGGACGAGTTGGGAATGTAGACAAAGTGAACCTGAGATAGGATATTGACATAGGAGAATCAGGGAATTGGACATTCGGGGAATTGGACATTCGGGGAATTGGACATCTAGAGAATTGGACGTTCGGAGAATGGACATTCTGGGAATTGGACGAAATAGACAGACTGGACATTTAGGGAATTGAACCTCGGCCTTGTACTATTATCTATTCTGTGCCTAGGCGTCGGTCACCCTTTGCCAAATATAGATAAAATGCGAAAAATCTAAAAATGCCATTGTGGATTGATGATAACTAGAGGGAAAATTACTAAACATTACAATCGAATTAGTTTTAACGTATAAAATAATGTATTTTAAATTAAATGTAACGCAGGAATGTAAACTTTCCACCAAGAATGCATGTTATCAGCTTTTGACGACAAACGTGTCGTTTTGTAGACACCTGCCTACTGAGCCGGCGGTCCCGGGTTCGAATCCCGGCCAGGGCAAATATTTGTGTGATGAACTCGAATATTTGTGCTTGGGTCATGGTTGTTCTATGTATATATTTATCTATATAAGTATGTACATATATCGTCGTCTAGTGCCCATAACACAAGCCTTCTTGAGCTTAATTTGGGACTAGATCGATTTGTGTCAGGTTGTCTGATATTTATTCATTTATTTATTTATCAGCAAAGGCATCGTTTATTTTATAGTAAGAATCAGCCTGAAGATTACCACCACATGACCTGCATGCGCCCACATAAATTCATGACGTGTTTTTCTCCTTATTCAATTTACTATCGTACCTTACTGCGTATGCAGCTTCGAAATTGTTTATAACATGAATGTATTGGTAATACCTCCAGATTTTCAATTAAATATCGCGCTTCGTGATGAGCTGCGTATGGCTGCGTTTACCTTACGGTTAGCTGTAGTGGACCTTGCTTTTGTAAGAAGTGTAAAAACGCCAAGTTTGTACACCTTTATAGCCGAAAACAAATCACAAATTTCACTAAGGTTATTTCTAGCGTGCAGTCGTGATACACATGTTCCAGCGAATTGTGCGATGTTTTGTGAAGGGCGAGTAGGTATCCGCCGTCGTAAATTGTCTGCTAGCAACGATACTCATTGTTATACTTAGGAGTATACAAAATGCGGCTCTGCCTTGCATGGCAATACCTGCGGGAGATATATATCACTAACACATTATTTATGCTGGAATTATTCTGGGGAGGTCTCTGGAGGCTGCAATGCTGACTGACGCCAGTTAGGCCACTTAGGCTTGGCTCTGACAGTTAAAGTATTTAATGGCTTCATGGATATCCGGATTTGTTTTCATTGTTAAGTTTTCATTGTTTCAGAAAAAAACACTGTATAATTGTAATATGTACCTAGGAGTAAACAGGGGTTGACTGATTCGTAAAAGATGAATGCATTGATAATAAGTAACTGAAAAATATTTCCTAGGTACCAATACTTATTCCTGCCCTGCCTGATCTAGGGGCACGGCAGTGTCCCCGCCAAGACGAGCCAATCGAAGCGCAAGGGCACTACCTACCTTTTCTCGAAGGGCTTCGTCGTTTTTTTGAACCCTCATCACTTGGGTTTGGATTATGCCAGATTAACAAAATTATAAATTGTTCACTTAATGTGAATGTAGCGAGTCATATGGTCTCGTCTTGGCATCATTTTACATGAAAATGTTTCTGGTGGGATATTATTATAACCATCGATACATGCTTTCAGCCTTATTAATGAAAAAAATCGCGAACTTAACTTTTTCAATCAGCATACATTACAGATACCTACCTGTACGCATGTAGATACTTTCACCATAACAAAGAAATCCAAAGAAACAATAACATTAGCGTTAAGCTCCCAGCTTGCAGCCATTTCCTATCGCCGCATCAGCACTATCCAGTCGGAATTGGGTCACCCGTATTTGCTCTCACAACCTACAGGCAGTAACACTGACGTGTAGATCTCTCCGAGGGGCAATTCCTCAAGCGAGGTCTTAACAAACGACTAAACGACTTAACCGACGCGGTTTTCTTACCGATGTAAGTCCTATTGTACGGAGATGCCGCTGGCCGGTTCCTTTCCTTGTTCCTACGTGCCCGTCATTGCACCCCTTTTCATTTCGCGGTCCATCGCGTCGCCTGCCACTCTCCTTTACGAACTCGTGTCTAGTTATTTTTAAACGAGTATCGGAATTACTTACGAAGTGCTTTTAAGGTGCAAAACCTGCTTGGTGTTTGTCTATTTTAGCCCAAGAAGGATCTTATCCAAAATATTTATAACGTTTGATGATTGAAGTTCTAAATGTTCTAATTCGGTTGGAAGAACATTAAATTACAGTGCGGCCAACCTTTCTGAGAACTGAATAGTGTCGCCACAATCATCACACAAAGAGCCCTCGACCGCAAGGACACTGACAATCGTATCAAAATTCAGCATTCAGTCGTAGTTCCTATAATTTCGCCGTTTCACAGATAAGTAGGTCGCTCTACACTTTTGTGTAAACCAATGAGGAATTATAATAAGGTAAAAACAAATAATTTTCAAGAAAAAAAATAGTTTCCCATCATCATACATAATATTAATATATTATGGTTAGATACGAGGTTGAAAAACGGAAATAACTATACGAAGTAGACGTGACGTCCGCGTTACGGTAACTAACTCATAATTTCAAAAACAAAGTTATCCCTTCGATAGCTCAGTTGGTAGAGCGGTGGACTGTAGAGGTACTCAATGGCTATCCATAGGTCGCTGGTTCAAATCCGGCTCGAAGGAAACTTTTTGTTTTTTAATTATTTTTTTATTTACATAAACAGTAAAAATACACATTTTTACTGAAATTTTAATTGAATAATATATTTCAGACCGACTTCAAATATATTAACAAATATAAGTACATCATGTTCATTTAAGTTTAAGGGTATAATTTAAGACAGTTATTTTTTTAGCCAATATTCTAAAAACCCGATTGAGTTAAATCGACAGTTTCAGAATTAAGAAACTTATAAAATATTTAATCGATATTTATATGAGCAATTCAGTGCATTCATGACAAGACCTTGAATTTGATAAGACGTTTTTTATCACGTACATATCAATTCGTTTCATTGCTCAACCAACCCAATGCCATTAAACGAATATCGTTGAAAATGTTCTCGGGATTCGCACTTTCAAGTATGTAGAGCGTGAAACAAAACGCCACACAATGGTAGCCACAATAAACCTGCACTTCGCGGGAGCGCAAATGTAATGCAGCGCACCCAATGTTGCCGGTTTTACCAGTTTATATAATGGCTAAATTTAACAGAATTTACTTTAACTTTTACTAGGTCGATGCAGAGTCAGCCACCGGCTAAGCTTGCACCATAGATTGGAGCGGAGTTTTTTTTTTTTTTTCGAAATTTTCTCTTCGTCACGACCTAGCGAAATTTAATTAGTGCATTTTAAAACAAAAATTTCTAAAATGGGTTGAGAACTCGCTGAGATCTGCGCATTGTTACAAAGTCCATTCGAGTCGATCCATGGGAGCTTCGCTCGCTTCGCTCGCTCCGCTCCAATTATGACAGATTTTCTTCTTTGAAAGTAAGTGTGATGTGTTGCGATCGCAAGATATCGTAACCTTCATACCCGCTTCGCTCGTCGATATAGTGCCTAAAGGTGACAGATTTTCTTCTTTCACAGTAAAGGGGTGTGTTGTGATCGCAAGATTTGCGTTAGTGTATTTAGTAATAATCAAATTAAATCCAATTACAGGCAATGCGTAAATTGTTGTAATGTAACAGATCGACAAACGTCAGTTAAAATATGTTTTATCACTAATAGAGATTATATTTGCTTCTTAATAATGAAAACATGCATAACTGTTTTAATAAATCCCACTATCAGTTACCCTTCACAGGAACCAAATAGACCTACATATTTTGAATTTAGCCCATATTTTGGCTCTTTTTTAAGAGTTTAGCACATTTCGTACATCATTTCACCCCTAAGTGTAGTTCAGAGTTGGCAACACTGGAGAGGGAGTCTGCACGAGGGCCATTCATACGGAACAAAGAGAATCCTTTCCGCACCTGCAAACTATGAAACAAAACCATGCGTATCCCGCTAGCTAAGCTCTGTGTAGTGGATTAAAAACATTTACATACCTGTATTCATGCTTGGGTAACATTGTACTCTTACTTACTTTGAGAGAGTTTTATTTACATCTACTTGCGTAGAAGGGACGGAGGAGCAAGCCATTCTGTTGCCGAGCTTACTGTGACAGCTCCTAACCGATGATGAGAGATGTGCAAACAATAAACAATGTACCTACTTACCTAAAAATAAAGTCATGCGCTTTTATTATTTTAGTCTACTTATTTTTAAAACAAGATGTAAAAATATACTCGCGGCTAACAGCTAAGATAGTTTGTTAATTAGCGAACTAGTGCGTTCGCTAGAATGTGACACAGGGCCTTAGTATATGGTGAGCATATTATTTATGTATATTATGATTATTCCGATTATTATATGGTGAGCATATTATTTATGTATATTAGGACGATATCAAAACTGTAACTCTACAGTCAACAAAAGAATGTATTGGAAGTAAAAAGCAAGGCACTAAATCTAATTGGATAACGGATGAAATTTTGGATTTAATGGAAGAACGTAGGAAACATAAGCTTGCTGACGAAAAACAAATGTACAAAAAGACAGACAGACTAATTAAAAACAAAATTCGTATAGAGAGAGATAAATATTTGGAAGAACAGTGTGCCGAAATAGAACAATTTAATAAATACCACGACAGTTTTAGCCTGCATAAGAAGATTAAACAATTTACTAATACATATAAAAAGGCAACAACTGCAAAATTGATAGATGATAATAAAAAACTCATAATAGATAAAGAAGAACAGTGTGAAATCTGGGCAGCATACATTCGCAAACTTTTTGACGACGATAGATCCCAATGGAATGAAAATGGAGAAAAAATAGAAGATCTAGACGGACCACCAATTTTAATAGATGAAGTGGAAAAAGCAATACAGTCTATGAAGAATGGAAAAGCAGTGGGCCCCGATGGAATACAAGTTGAAATACTTAAACTTTTGGATAGAAATAGCATGCAAATATTAACTAAACTATTTAATAAAATTTATGACACCGGAAAACTCCCTAATGATTGGCTGAGATCTACCTTTCTGCCCCTACCCAAGAAACTGAATGCTAAGACATGCGGAGATCACAGGCTCATTAGCTTGATGAGTCATGTACTTAAAATATTTTTAAAAATAATCCATAGGAGAATATATACTAAAATTGACAAGAATATAAGTGAAACGCAATTCGGCTTTAGAAGCGGATTAGGAACAAGAGAAGCTCTAGTATCCATACAGGTACTGATTCAAAAATGCTTAGAATTTCAAAAGGATGTTTATATATGCTTCATAGATTTTGAAAAAGCCTTTGATAATGTCAAACACGATATACTAATGAAGATATTGAATAAAACAGAAGTGGATAGTAAAGACCTTTATTTTCTGAAAAGTCTGTACTGGAATCAAACTGCACATATCAAAGTAGGACACCATTGCACAGAAGACCTAAGTATATCAAAAGGAGTCAGACAAGGCTGCATTTTATCACCAGTTTTATTCAATCTATACTCCGAAAGTATCTTTCAAGAAGCCTTAGATGAGATTGATGTCGGTATAAAATCAAACGGAACCGTAATAAATAATATAAGATATGCTGACGATACAGCTATCTTAGCTGAGTCGAAAGAAGATCTCGAAATATTACTTAATCACTTAAACACCAAATTAGAAGAATATGGTTTGAAAATTAACATCACAAAAACAAAATTCATGTTAGTTAGTAAAAAAGAAACCGTTTGTGACCCAGTTACAATTAATGGTAATTATATAGAGCGAGTAGAAAAATATAAATACCTGGGGTGCTGGGTAAACCAATCATGGGACCCAGATAAAGAAATTAAAATTAGAATTGAAATTGCTAGAACAACTTTTATGAAAATGAAATCTTTCTTCTTAAACAAAGATATAAACTTAAAATTAAGATGGCGAATGGTTAAATGTTACATACTATCAGTACTACTTTATGGATCGGAGAGATGGACTCTATCAAAAACGATTATCAACAAACTGAATGCCTTCGAAATGTGGCTATATAGACGTATGCTTAAGATATCGTGGAGAGATAAAATAACCAATGTAGAAGTACTACAAAGAATGAAAAAGAAAGAAGAGTTAGTACTTACAATAATGAAAAAGAAAACCGCTTATTTTGGACATGTATATAGACATGATAAATATAATATAGTCAAAAACATAATAGAAGGTAAAATCGAAGGTAAAAGGGGTAGAGGGCGAAAAAGGCTAACATGAATGGACAACATGAGGAGTTGGACGGGAGTAGACGCTGCCTCATTGGGTAGAAAAACCACGAATAGAGAATTCCCATACAACCATTTTCGGTCGCGAGAATTAAATAGTAGTAACACGTTTGCTAAAAGTAGTCGCCGAGTAGCTAAAATACTGCTGGGGAAATTGACCCAAGTGCATACCCCTTTGAAAGCATGCTTTTTAGGATAAAAAATCTTTTGTGAAAGGGTGATCTACCGTTAGCACAGGTGGCAAACCGTTTACAAGAGCTGTCTAAGCTAGCTCAAAATAATAAAAAGGAAATGTATCCTTCTGTAAAAAACAAAATGGTATTACCTACTGGAGAAATTGTCTTTTCGACAGTGCTCTTGAGAGAAAAGTGTAAACTATCATTTAACGATAAAGATAAATGGTTCCTCACGACCGATAACCAAATTGTTCAAATGGAATATGCAGAATCAAAAAGGGAAATAAAAATCGCCGGTAAAAAAATTCGAAAAACCTTTAATTTTTTCAATAAACCATTACAATCTTCACATTTCATCTTGGAATCCTGCGTACATTTCTTCCAATTTTGTAGCTTCAAAAAAGTATCTATATCCCTCATTTTCACTCTGCATTTCTGCTTTCTCCACTTCACATCATAAACGCTATTCCCATTGGTCCTCAGGGTTTCTACATCGTTTTTTTTGGCCGTTCTTGGCCAGTATAATATATCCGTTCCTTCCGCAGTCTTAATCCAGCCACTAGGCACGGCAGTAACGGCGTCTGAACCGCCTTCTTTGGTAAATACCAAAGAAAATGGCATGCTTGAAAGAAACAAAGTTTGAGAACCCATGTCAATATATAACATCACCACGTCCATTTAAAAATTTTATCAAATTTAGTAACCGGTCGACACATTGTGGACACAGTGTTGTAACAGTGGAGATAGCATTTTCAACATGGATCTCTTTGTTTACATTATTATAAATCTTGAATTTGTATATTTTTAACCACGGTTAAGTTACAATACTTATGGCATTTAAGAAAATAACGATATTATGTTCTATCAATGCCATTTTTATAGCATTTTACTACAAAATTATTTCTCCCAAATTTGCATTTAAACATAATAACTTACTTAATTTTTATGAATCCGTGGGCGCATGGATAATACGAAGATATTTATGAAAAGTACACGAAGAAATCCAACTCGCATGCACTTTCAGGTCATTGAGAGACACTCAAAGACAATTCACAATTGTCAGTCGACAAATTATCGCCATTACAACTTTTCAAAGTAAACATTTTATACTTACATTTAAATTGGCCCTGCGATGACAACAAAATGAACGAACGAAATCAAGTGAATGAATGAAACTCTCTTAAAAGTAGTCGCGCAATCACGAAACATGTGTCGAACGTGTTGTGTGTAAACTTATTATCCAAAATGTAACCGTTTTTTTTGTGACTAAACTTCCCCATTTAAGTTGTGGCGACAGAACTGTGACCGAACAATAACCAAAAATGTGTCGTGTGTCGTCACAAAGTGTGCATACTGTTACGTAATTGTGACTAAAATGGTTGTATGGGAAGAGTTCCGGACTGTGGTCGCCGACATCCGTGGAGGATATGGCACTTAACACTTTGCACGCCGATCACGAGAACCACTCGGTACGCATTTTTTCTCTAATTCGCCGGCCATTTTAATAACTGCCATGTCTAGCTCGCCGATGACGAGTACCACTCGTGACACTTTTTTTCTTAGAGTCGCGGATAACGAATAGTACTCGTGATCAGATTTCATACAGTTTGAACTAAAATATCGAACACAGTTCGTGATCCGCTTAATAGCAACGTGTAGAAGAACGTTTAAGCTACCCGCACACATACAATTTATTAACGTGAGGGTTGGGGGAACGGCATGACGATGCGTCGCCCGCGCTGCCTCGTCAGTGCGCTGCGCGGGCTACCTAACAAATCCATGTTAGAGTTTTTATTTTTTCATAAAACGAGTTCTTTTCAGCGACAGTTTTAAAATAAAATAAATGTTATAAACACATTGTTTTATTTTTATCATAATAAAATACTAAAACACCTCTTAAATAAAAAAGAAATTATTCCTGTATCCACGCTAATTATTATTTTATAAATCTTACAATATCACCGAAAATCGCCGGCGAACCATAGGTGGTGCCTTAAAAAATGCGCGGCGTTCTTGGGAAACAGAGCATCACGAGTGGTGCTCGAGATCAGCTGTTGGAGCGCGGTACCGATTATAACTTACGGCGTGCAAAGTGTTAAAGAAGAAGAATGATTATTCCATACATAAATAAATAACACCTTTTTAAACAAGCCTGAACCCTAAACAACAAAAACTTGTCTCAAGTACCGTGTAGGTATGTAGGTTAAATACAAAAAGCTTTGCGTAGGTACAACCATGTAACAGCATGTGCCGGCGTAAAAGTTATCAAGTTAAATATAAACACAAAATGAACGCGCCGCATCGGACGTTAAACAAACAAGACCGCCATACACAAATATTACATACCTAGTGGGCACAGCTCACGAAGCGATTCTCCAGTTACCTATATTAGTTGAAAGCGTTGGATTCTCCAGTTACCTATATACTCTCGTAGGCTCGAGAAAGTTGCAGCTGCAGCCGCCGGGGGTGCGGAAAACTATTGAGCGGATAAAAATGCAGCCTGCCCTATTCTAGCGGTTGAAATGTCCTTAAAGAGCAATAGTATTACGTAAAATATCCCGCTAGCATATCAAGTATGTTGTAGCCCATCTTCAACATATTAAATATGTGAAAAGAAAAGTGATAGACGTTGAAAGTTGAAACTGTCTCAAAAACACTCGCTTATGAATTAAGTTAGTAATGATACTTAGTAATGGTACCTACTAGTTGATATATTTAGGTTAATAAAAATAAGTTCATTATTCTATTCTCTGTGCTCACGTCATTAGGTAGATAGGTGATTAGCAGTCAATTTAAAACAAACATAAATGACAAAACGCAGTAGGTAAGTACCAAATCGGTCCTTGAATTATATTATAGGTACTACGCTTAAACTCCTGCCAGACTAATGCTTGCAGAACAATTATGGGATTTGAACGACAGGATAATCGCGTTATAGAAGCTGCTTGTAACCTGAACAGCCAGAACAGAATACAGCCGGGAGGGTTAACGGCAGCGCTTGTGAGCCGCAGCCGGCGAGCGGCGGAGCTAGACATGGGTAACTCCGGTTTCAAAGAGTCAAATGATCCGATTCCGTCAGCGGACTCGATTCCCTTACTGAATCCACGCGATTCTTACTGATTCCGCGGAGTTGTAACTCCGACCATCTAAACTAGTAAATTACGCCCGAGCCGAGCCGATCGAGTCCGATCTGACCATTTGAAGCGCTCTGGTAGCGCATGTAGCGATACGAGCCGGACTCAATAAGAGGAGTCGGAATCATTAAGCGGAATCGATTCCGATCTAGGAGTCGGATTCAGAGAATCAAATCACTAGTCGGAGTTGAGATTACCCATGTCTAGGCGGAGCGGCCGCGCTGTGAAGGCTTCAGGAAAACCAATTAGAGAACTACAAGCGTAAATGAATGGCGGTTACCTAGTTTTCACTTAGTAATTGCTATAACATTGCTAGACTATTAGTGGCTCAATAGCAATGAACTAAACCTTGCTCTTTACAAAAATTGATAGATAGGTATATATATACCTACCCCAGGCCAGAAGGAAGGAAATAAGAAATAAGTTACAGATTTTTCTTTAGTCTAACCCTTAATTTCACCTCATATACTAACATATTTTTGACCATCTTTTTGCATTTTTTAGTTAGACAGATTTTTTGACAATTTTTAACGGCACCTACATAGGTGCGACTAAGGGAAAAATAAAGATGTTAACGTTTTTTCCCACCTTGCACGAACATTGCAACGACATCCTAAGAATCTTTTTTCGACTTGGCAGCGGGCGGTTACACCATTGTGGTTATCGTATTAAGGCGGAAAAACATTATATTCTTTATTTATTTTTTTAGTTAAAGAAAAAAGTAGGTAGGTATGTTTTTTTTTTGTAGAAATGAGGGGTACCATTTTCATCTATAGTACAGTAGTACTACTTTTGATACAGGTAAACGACTTGCCTGCGGCTGTTGATGCTGACATGTACCTACCCGTCTGCTGATGACGCATGTGATGTCATAACAGCCTCCTCGGTTCCAATCTTAGAGGAACGTATAGCTGAAGATATCAGACTCATGAAAGACTGGTTCACCAAGAACGGTCTAGTTCTAAACCTAACCAAAACGCAAGTTATACACATAAACCTAGGAGGAAAACCTCCCAGACCTCTTCTGCTTATAAATATTGATGGCACAACCATCGTACAAGTGCGAGATACTACATTTCTAGGTTTAACTCTCGACTCTGCCCTGAGATGGAACAAACATATAGATGTTCTCTGGCAAATTGTCTGGTGCTTGTTTCGCGCTGAGAAGATAAGCCAACGTACTACCACAAACAACAACAGCTACGCTCAAGCTACTTCTCTATGTTCCATTCCCTTATGTGCTATGGGTTGGAATGGAATTGTGGGGATCGGCCGCCGAATGGCATCGCGTCTTTGTTGTGCAAAAACGCGCTGTCAGAATAATTACAATGACTCCAGTTGGGGCACCGGTGAAACAATTGTTTATTGATACGAACATTCTCACACTACCTTCACGGTACATTCTTAATATTGCGAAACATGTAGGTACTTACACAACAATAAACACACATTTAACACTAGTAAACTCACGCGCACCCGACTAGGTAGCAAGGAACGCCTGCTGCCAGTCAGCCACAGGCTGACCAAATCCTCCAAAACTATGCATGTCGTGGGTCCCAAAATATACAATGCATTGCCAGACACAATTAAAACGTTCGAAGGCACTAATTTATTTTATATCAAACTGAAGAAATGGCTAGACGGTCAAGCTTTTTATAATATGGACGAATTTTATAACATGCATGACAGTTAAAACTATCATAAATTTAATAAATACCTATTGTAATATAATACCTACAATAAATAATAATAATGTAATTGTTAAATGTATTAAAATAATCATTTAATAGGTATAAGATTTTGACGTGTAAACTATTGAAATTGTTTATCAATAAATGAGTATGAGTACTAATTCAATATTTAAAAAAAATAAAAATGTGTGTAAGGGAAGTTCTCCGTAAACGGTATCTAGCGACCAGTAAACGAATCATTGTAGCTATTGTTTTCCCTACTAGATATAGTTGTCAATGCCACCTAACGAACAATAAGTAAACCATAATAACTATTCTATTCACCGTAAGATGTCACTGCTCAATTGATATTTATGCCACCAAACGACCAAATAGTAAACTATTTGAATTTTTATATTTGTCACAAGATGTCACTACTTTAATTGATATTATTGCCATCTAACGAGCAATTAGTAAACGATTATAGTTATTATATTTGCTACAAGATGTCGCTACTATAATTAATATTAACGCTATCTAACGACCAATTAGTAAACGATTTTAGTTATTATATTTGTTACAAGATGTCGCTACTATAATTAATATTAAGGCCATCTAACGACCAATTAGTAAACGATTTTAGTTATTATATTTGTTACAAGATGTCACTACTATAATTAATGTTAACGCCATCTAATGGGTGATTAGTAAACCAATGTAACTATTCTTCTCGACACTAGATGTCACTATTAAGTTATGGATATTAACTCCATCTAACGAGCAATAAACAAACCATTATAGTTATTATTTTTACCGCTAGATGTCGATACTACGTGAAATGTCAATGCCATTAACTACTATACTATATCTATGTACCATTACCATTTCAGCGTTGGGAAAGTTTTATTTTGAATGAAAATAAGAATGATCGGCTAGATGTCATTCACATTGCAAAGAATTCAAATATGATTTATTTTTGAGCGCGTGAAAAAAAACAAGAGTACGTCATTCTGGTTACCGCTAACGCATTGAATGATTTAGCTTGTTAGTTAATTTAAAATGACGTTATATTTGAATATCTGTTTTCTTGATTGAGATTTATTGTTTGAAATTGGCATTGTAGGTCATAAATTGACACTCGGCCACAATGCCAACTTGTCCATATTACGAACTAGTCTTCATTACCAACTCGTCCATATTCCCAACTCGACAATATGAAGTAGTCTTAATATGGCAATGAAGAAGAGTTCATATTGTCGAGTTAGGAATATAATACGGTGAATAGAGACTAAAGTACTATGTGTGACCTTACAAACGGTCCGGTAGTTTTGAATTTTTGATATGTTGTCTAGGATGGTTAGTCAGTGCCATTGGCGTATCTAAGATTATTTTTCAGGCAGGGCCTGGGTGGGGCTTGGCCATGGTCTATGAGATGAAGTCTTGAATTTCTATGGGTTACCCAAAATCCTGGGGTGGGCACTAGACCATATTGGGGTGGGCACGGCCCACCCGGCCACCCCCCTAAATACGCCAATGGTCAGTGCTTAAAATGCAAAATGCACAATTCCCCCCCCTCCGCGCCCGCCGCCATATTGAAAAAACCGGCACTCTCTTCATATTTTTGCTCATATCTTCCTTTAAGAGCTGTTTAGCTAGAAGAAAGCTTCGACAATGTTATAGGGAGTTATATTTACTACATTCTCCATTTTATATTTTTTTTCTAGGACAGATAGTTACGGAGATATCCACATTTAAAAAAACGTAAAAAATCGCAATTTCCTACCGAAAAACAAACTTCTGGATTATATATTCGTTTAGGAGCATTTTAGCTACAACAAAGCTTGGGCAATGTTGTAGAGAATTAAATTTACTATAATTTACACTTCAAATTTTGTTTCAAGGACGGTTAGTTACGGAGATATGCACATTTAAGAAACAGGAAAAGTCGAATTTTCCGAAAATTTCTCAAAATTCTTGGTTTAGAACGCTGTCATTCAGTTACGGACTAGTCTAGGACAAATTAAAACATGTAGAAAATATAATTGCTTATAAAACTCATGTCCATTTTTACATACATTTTCGGAAAATGTGACTTTATTTTTTAGATATCTCCGTAACTAACCGTCCTTGAAACAAAATTTGAAGTGTAAATTTAATTCTCTACAAAATTGCCCAAGCACTGTTCTAGCTAAAATGCTCCTAAACGAAGATATAATCCAGAAGTTTGTTTTTGAGTTGGAAATTGCAATTTCTTAAGTTTTTTTAAATGTGCATATCTCCGTAACTATCTGTCCTAGAAACAAAATATAAAATGGAAAATGTAGTAGATTTAACTCTCTATAACATTGTCGAAGCTTTCTTCTAGCTAAAATGCTCCAAAAGGAAGATATGAGCAAAAATATGAAGAGAGTGCCGGTTTTTTCAATATGGCGGCGGGCGCGGAGGGGGGGGGGGAATTGTGCATTTTGCATTTTAAACACTGACTAACCATCCTAGACAACATATCAAAAATTCAAAACTACCGGACCGTTTGTAAGGTCAAAATCCTTTATTCACTGAATTAATATAATGAAATGAGTAAGAGTTGGCACTCGTACAATTTTTTTTCTGCTTTGATTTATTGTAAAACTCGCCATTCAAAATATTTGTTTTATTCTTGAGGTGCGTCATTTGATGATTTATTATTGAATGTCCAACTCCGTACCATTTATATCAACGTTATCCTAGGCCCGCAGGAACATCGCCTGTGTTATGAAATTTATTTTATCGTTTTAACCTTTAGAACGATTGCAAATCTGTCAGCAGGAAAATTGCTTTGACAGCGTCCGCCATGCCATTACCTCTTTAGTAGTTGTTGGCGTGGTAGGCACGACAGCACACGACCACTTTAGTGGCTCTTGGCGTTCAAAGAATAATACAACAAACACAAAAGGTAAAAAAAAGTCTTGAGAATATTTTTAACTTTTTTAATAGGGATAACTTATATAATATGCAAGGGATAGTCCCAAGGTTTCTTCTTCTCTAGTGATAAAAGGACGAACCCATTCATAAATGGAGAATCACATTTTATCACCCGCTCAATAAATACAGTCAACAGTAAGCATAATTCTTAAACAATTTAATCCGTAAATGATATTTAGTCATTTTACAACTCTGAATATTAACTGACAAAGTTCAAAACTAAAAAGTAGAGTCTACGTTTAGTCCTCGGCTCGGCTCTTGTCTCGGTACGGGTACTTGTACGCTACACTATGTAGAGAGAGCCGCACGGCGCACACGTCACTGCGCCGCCTGGGTGCGCGGCGGGCGGACGCGGCGGGCGCGGCGGCGGCGCGGCTAGGAGCTGGAGCCGGCCGCGAACATGTTGTGCGCGCTGAAGGCGGGCGCGGCCGCGGCGGCCAGCGTGGCCGTGGCCGCGCCCGCGCCGCGCGGCTTGGGCACCGGCGGCTGCAGGTACTCGTGCCGCGCCAGCCCGAACACGTCGATGCGCTCCTCCTTGCGGTACGCCAGGCACGCGCGGATAAAGCTCTGAGGACAATATATGCGCATTATTACATCATCAGGAAACAGTTGGGTTAAACACCCCCGACGCAAGTAGCTGGTCATAATGATACCCTCATTCAATGAGTGATATAGAAAATGCTACTAAAACTAAACATAAATACAAAATTTGGAATTCTTAGCTTCAAAATTGGCAAAGATCTTCTTACTTGTTCAATTAAAGCCTTATTAAAGTCTTATTTCCACCAAATATAGCTAAGAGCCATCCCGACGGACAAGTGTTTCGATTCTTTCGAACCGCACTCAAATTGGTCCATCTGATTGAGAGCTACGGTGCCAGAGACGACACACAGATACACAAATACATATGTTAAACTTATAACTCCCTCTTACAATAAAACTTTTAGGATCAAATAGGCTTCCAGTATAGATATAAATTGCCTTTTAGCACCTAAGGCTCACAGAAAAAGACGTGAGTCCGCGTAGTCTCTAGACTAACCCATCTTTACTGTACATAGTCTGACACAGGTAAATCTGCAGAAATCTAAAATGAATTAATGTGGCATCCCCATAATAACTGTCAAAGATCCAAAATGTACTACAACATTTTAGAGCTAGATCCTAGAACGCTGAAATTTCGCATATATTATCGCCATGATATGATATAAAGACTGTATCGTTAAGTATAAAGACAACTTGACAGTGGTTTCATTCGATTAAAACATAGTTTTTTTTTCATTCAAACTGATGTCAATCTAAACATTAAATGTTGGATTTGACTAGGATTGTTTCGTTTCCTCGTTAGTTATTGTAAACTAAAACTGTATGGACTTTCACCAGAAAAACAGAAATCGATTCTGGACAAATGGTGTAGTATAAAAGGAATCACTCTCAGGAAGCTAGCTAAACTCGAAAACGTTAAGTATTGGTGGAGTCCAAAATGCGATTAAACAGTACGGCCAAGAGTATACTTTCGTTGACAAACCGAAATCCGGCCGAAAATCAGGTCCTTCAAACCCCAATTTGGATAAAAAGATAGTAAAGGCATACACAACCAACAAGGAGGTGTCTGTTCGGGATTTGGCTAAAAAGTTAGGTACATCTATTGGTATGGTCCAACGTCCAAAGCAGAGATACAATTTAAAGACCTTCAAGAAGCAAAGGCAGCCTAAACAAAGCAAAAAACAGCAAAGCTCCGTAAAATAAAGAGTTTCAAAAAATTTATGACTCTATTCTTTCAAGGAAAATCTGTGTCGTATAATGGACGATGAGACATAAGTGAAATTCGATTATAAATCTCTGCCGGGACCGCAGTATTACACAGTTCAAGATCGATCTGTTATTAGTGAATCTAAAAAGTAAATTTTTACAGAAAAAATTGGCAAAAAAATTATGGTATGGCAGGCGATCTGCGAGTGTGGCCTCAAATCGACTCCATTTATCACTACGTCTACAATGACAGCATATTTATATAAAGGAATGTCTTAATAAACGAATTTTTCCTATATGGTTAGAAAACCAAGTGTTCAGACTATATTTTGGCCCGATTTGGTATCTTGCCACTATGGGTCCAAGACTTTGTAGTGGTATGAAGAGAAAAATATCAATTTTGTACCTAAAGCTATGAACCCCCGAATTGCCCAAATCTTAGGCCTATCGAACGTTTTTGGGCTATAACTAAACCTAAACTGCGGAAAAATGCCCGGTCTACAGATTCCGAAGAGCAATTTCGTCGAGACTAGAACAGGATGACAAAAAATTTGACCAAGGCGCTGTCCGAACTCTGATTTCTACGTACAGACAGAAAGTCAAAAATTAGCTAAATATGAATGATTTCATTGGGTTTAAAGACGTTTTTGTATTATTTAACGTCTAAAACGTAGAAGTTTTTTTTTCTATTAAGAAATATATGAAAGTTGTCAGTAATACTTTATTTTACTTGTCTTTATACTTAACGATACAGTCTTTAGGACAAAAAATTTACAATAGATTTTTTTCGAAGTACCACATGCAAATATCGCTTTATAGCGACAAGACCGCCTTAAAAAATGTATTTGTTTTATGTCCTTTTGTAAAGTTTTATTGGTGTGCAACAAAGTATTATTGTATTGTAAATACAAAAGTAAGCGCTCACCTTAGCCTCATTGCTGACAGACGGTTTGTTCGCGAACTGCACGTCGGTGGCCTTGAGGATGGTGTTCTCCTCGAGGATGGTGGCCTGGCTCTGGTTGTGTCCGAAGGGCTTCTTGCCGTACAGGCACTGATAGAAGATCACGCCCACGCTCCACACGTCCACCTTGCTACTGATCTTTGGCGGGTTCTTTCCGACGACGAAGCACTCGGGAGGTAAATACCTAAAAAGGAAAATACATACAAATCAGTTGGTTTACGATTATCGATCGATGAGTATAATCACAAGAAAAGTAGGTAACTAAACAATAAATGTAAATTTTCTTTGACAAATTGATAATTTAATACATTGGGTTCAGGCTTCATGCTAACTTCGATGATGTGTAAAAAACAACAAAAATTACGCAATATTGCCAATTTAGTATTGTTGGTAATTTTAGTTTCTACCTATCTCTCTACCAATAATGTTTACTTCGTACATAAATCACCAGCACTGCAAGATATAACGTGTGATGTTTAATCAGTCTTAATTAGATAATGAGGTAACGAACACGACATCTTTTTTCGATCCATATACTCACATCAGATGGATGTTTCTAAACTCTCCAGTAAACAAAATTTATACAAACGTGCCTTTAGCGATAAAACTGCATGTAAGTTGCTCACGTAAGGTGGTAAAAGAACAGTGACGCGATTTAATTATTTCCGTATTTTTCGCCAGGTGACACATATACATAATGTGTCACCTGGCGAAAAATACGGAAAGAATGAAATAGTACTGACCAGTAAGTGCCTGCACCCTGGCTGGTGAGGTCCATGCCGTGGTCGGGGTTGTAGTTCTCCTCGTCCATGACCTTGGAGAGGCCGAAGTCCGTGATCTTGATCTCGCCGCACACGTTGCCCTCGGTCAGCAGGATGTTGCCCGGCTTCAGGTCGTAGTGGATCACGGGCGGCTTGATCTCGTTCAGGTACTTCAGCGCGGACACTACCTGCATCACGATCGAGCGCGCCTCGCGCTCCGGGATGGTCTTGTGCTGGAAATTAATTCATTACCTTATGAGAACAGTACCATTTATATAGCGTTATGATATTATGTTAGGAATTTAAGTATTTACTAACAGAACCAGAACTATGTAATATTGAGTTTTGACATTAATCCGAGAGTAAGCATTATTCTTAGAATAAAAGTGGGGCTAAATCCAGGCTTAGATGTGTGATGGGTGTAAGGCTGGATGACGTAAAATAGTAAACATGGAGAAGTCTTATTTCACAATAAGAGTCAAAATATTGAGTGATGATGATAAAACACATATTTTATAAGAATTGATGTATACTACTCTAACACACACAAATTAACAGCTCTCCCAAATTTCTGCAAGAAGCAACTGCTAAATCTTTGTCCAGTCTCCTTGATCTTGAACAAGTCTCGAGATTAGCTATATCTTCAGCCACAATTATAGGCATAAGTAAGCTACCTGTTTGAGATAGAAGTCGAGATCATGTCCATTGCAATACTCGAGCACGGTGCAGAAGGAGTTGCCGTCGATCTCGAACACGTCGTACAGCTTCACGATCCGCGGGTGGTCCAGCGCCTTGTGGATGTTGTACTCCCGCAGCGCGTGCCTGGAACAATGCGACACAATACCACTCACAACTTACTGTGCTTTTTTACAGTACCTACTATCAAACCCGAAGCTTCACCTTATACAGGTTAAACATTTGAATGATGATCGAGTCAGTATGGGCAACCCTTGCAATTTGAACCCTTGCCGCCACGCAAAATTGAGCTTAGGATAAGGACACAATGTAAGTTATTTATTATCTTAAGTAGTTTTAATTAGAAGTCGTGTACTAAATTTTCAACTCGTTATCAATTGTGATCTAACAGACAAATGCTCCATTTACAAGTTTACATGTGATCAGTACGAGACTCTTTATACTGATTTATATATCATTCCATACTTATATTAACTTTAAAATACATTATGTCTTATATTTCACGCGGCACATAAACATACAACATGCAAAAATAAATAAGGTCTCGATGGATTGAATCAAAAATGCAATCGCAATAACCTGATCTCAAATAGCGAGTTGTGCTCAGAACACGAAGAGTAATAGATAGATAGTAGCGTGTCAGGTAGCGTATACGGACTCACTTAATATAGTTGGCCTTCTTGTCCTCCTTCCAGTCCTTGTTGAGCTGGTGCACCTTGCAGGCGGTGTAGCGCTGCTCGCGCAGGTCGAACGCCTTGTGCACCTCGCTGAACCCGCCCTTGCCCAGCAGCATCAGCAGCAGGTACCTGGGGGACGGCGATTCGTCACAATCCTGTACAACTCAAATATAGACACTCAATGTAAGCCTAAAGGTATCTAACTCGCGGCCAGTCAACATTTAACTTGAATCTCGAGAACGTAACTAAGTTTAGTTACAATTTGAACTTTCAAACCTGGTATTTATTGATTTTTATTAAAGCAGTAACGTCTGCTAACGTAAAATAAATGTTTACAAATGAAGCGAAAATTGTCCGAATCATTAAATTTTTCAATTTTCGCTTCATTTGTAAACATTTAGTTTACGTTAGCAGACGTTACTGCTTTAATAAAAATAAGTAATTCGGGTGTAGCGCATCGTTACTATCGATTCTCAACAAATTTGAGACGATGGTGCCGACGATAAAGGTCTAAATCTTTACGGTAGATGGCGCTACGATGCCACCCTAAGGCATGTCGAAGCAACTGGTTGAAAAATTCAATGGCTCTGACATCTGATTCGGTGGTCCAATTGGGAGGACGCCCGTGTTGGCCCGGAAAGCCGTTGGAAACGCAGGTTCGAATTCTGTCCGAATCATTAAATTTTTCAATTTTCGCTTCATTTGTAAACATTTGGTATTTATTGCATGGCCACGCAAAAATCCCTAGATTGTATAGTTTAAATATACTTCTTCCCTATTAAGCTTTTTTTCTCGGGTTATACTTTATTTTATTAATATATAAAATCAAGCTGTAAATTAAATTACATGCCGAATTTAAAGTCGAGCCACGGACGCATGATTTGATCGAACATTATTGCGTGTTATGTATGTATACACTTTACTGTACACCACAGTAACAGGTGTTATATACACTTTACTGTACACCACAGTAACAGGTGTAACACAGGCAAACCTGACCCTTATTAAGAATCTCCTCCAGTTCCCCTTAAGCAATTCAGTGAATATGCAAATTTATGTTTGTAATCCTTACGCAGCGAACAATAAGTTTTTTAAATACCAATTTAAAACGGGCCCAAGAGTCGAAATGCGCATGCTCACTCACTATGGTACTTAATCACAGTTACCGAAATATTTTCAATTAAGCGTAACAAATAAATGTGATTCGTCAATTACAAAGTTCGTGTTGCCATTTACCGACGACGCTAGTTAGGCTTCTATATTTTATTCGTTCGCTGTCCTTACATGAATAAAATAGAAAAAAGGCACTCAAGCTTAAATTAAGCTTTATATAGAATATGGCTAACCTTACAGCCCACTAAACTATACCGTTCAATGATTTGATCCACATGACTTCGACGTGACTTAGAACGTCGCTAAACGGAAAAGGGGACAGAATAGAAAGGGCGGGCACGTGTTTACATACACGCTTTAGTTCAGCAATCCAGCTTCCAAACACACTTGTGTCCTTGCAACTTTCGCCTTTGTTTATTAATAGGCGTAGCGACATGACGACAAAGATTGCGATCGATTCAGCGTGGATAAACTGAGTATAGTAGATTTACGCAGAATATAACAAAGTCATCGAATATTTTAGGTAATAATATTGTTAACATGGTTGGATTTATTTATGGAAAATAATTATGGCTAAATTCGAGGATAATGTAAGAGAAGAATGTCGGTAATTTGGCGAAAGATTAGATTTTAGAAAATTTGGCTAAATTAAAATAATTTTACTAATAACTAGCTGCTTCTGTACGGCTCAACGCTCTTCTTATCAAACAACCGCATATCGCTATGCAAGGACACTAATATCTGCGCGTCGAATATTAGATGCAGCAAAATGTTTGAGGTTTGTACCAAAGCTCATAACTTAGATGAAATATTATGCATTTCGTCTTTCATTTAATTTTTTGGCATCTGTTCAGGTTCTGTTAGGGTTCACGTGTTGGAGATGATGATTATTGGAGACTGCGGGCTAGTGAATAACCTGAATTAGATTTCTTAATCGGTCAACGCAAAAAAAACGTAGGGAGTACGACACTATGCTTAGGACTTCCGCATGCAAAGCTTTTTAGATACGCATAGGACGCGGGCACCACAAAGGCGCGCCGTTAGCTAATATACAAAAAGTACCCCGTAAGGGTTAAAAGTAAGGCCCTCAGCCATTGAAGTGAAACGTAACCCCACTGACCGTTCCGAGAGCACGGGATGCTGCGAGAAGCGACTCTGGTCCTCGTTGTGTATCCGCTTGAGCTCGCGGATGTGGAGGTTGCGCTCGCGCTCCAGCTTCTCCATCTCGAGCTGCAGGTCCGCGTCTTCCTTCTTTAGCGCACTCTGCCGTAGCTGTGAAAATTATTCAATCATAAATTAAGGAGGCTCGCAACTAGGAAATTATCTTCAAGAAACCATATATTAACAGAATTACCATTAAATTTTAAAGAAGTAATGTGGTGCAGTATAATATCGTCTCTCGCACTCAAAATATCGCCAAGAACTATATTTCTATGAAATCTGTTGCTTTCGTGTAGCGTGAAAAACGGACGAAACATCTATTTATCACAATTTCGCTCTTATAATATAGGCCATGATTATGTGTTAAGGTTAGCTCGCAGTACAGCGGCGGCGGCTGCGGCGCGGCTGTGTAGACGTTACCTTGAGTATCTCGTCAGCCTCGTAGTACTCCTGCCAGGTCATGCTGGGCAGCGGGTCGGGCTTGAGGAAGGTGGGGGCGTCGGTGCCGTTGTGCAGCGGCGGCGGCTGCGGCGCGGCTGTGTAGACAGTTACCTTGAGTATCTCGTCAGCCTCGTAGTACTCCTGCCAGGTCATGCTGGGCAGCGGGTCGGGCTTGAGGAAGGTGGGGGCGTCGGTGCCGTTGTGCAGCGGCGGCGGCTGCGGCGCGGCTGTGTAGACAGTTACCTTGAGTATCTCGTCAGCCTCGTAGTACTCCTGCCAGGTCATGCTGGGCAGCGGGTCGGGCTTGAGGAAGGTGGGGGCGTCGGTGCCGTTGTGCAGCGGCGGCGGCTGCGGCGCGGCTGTGTAGACAGTTACCTTGAGTATCTCGTCAGCCTCGTAGTACTCCTGCCAGGTCATGCTGGGCAGCGGGTCGGGCTTGAGGAAGGTGGGGGCGTCGGTGCCGTTGTGCAGCGGCGGCGGCTGCGGCGCGGCTGTGTAGACAGTTACCTTGAGTATCTCGTCAGCCTCGTAGTACTCCTGCCAGGTCATGCTGGGCAGCGGGTCGGGCTTGAGGAAGGTGGGGGCGTCGGTGCCGTTGTGCAGCGGCGGCGGCTGCGGCGCGGCTGTGTAGACAGTTACCTTGAGTATCTCGTCAGCCTCGTAGTACTCCTGCCAGGTCATGCTGGGCAGCGGGTCGGGCTTGAGGAAGGTGGGGGCGTCGGTGCCGTTGTGCAGCGGCGGCGGCTGCGGCGCGGCTGTGTAGACAGTTACCTTGAGTATCTCGTCAGCCTCGTAGTACTCCTGCCAGGTCATGCTGGGCAGCGGGTCGGGCTTGAGGAAGGTGGGGGCGTCGGTGCCGTTGTGCAGCGGCGGCGGCTGCGGCGCGGCTGTGTAGACAGTTACCTTGAGTATCTCGTCAGCCTCGTAGTACTCCTGCCAGGTCATGCTGGGCAGCGGGTCGGGCTTGAGGAAGGTGGGGGCGTCGGTGCCGTTGTGCAGCGGCGGCGGCTGCGGCGCGGCTGTGTAGACAGTTACCTTGAGTATCTCGTCAGCCTCGTAGTACTCCTGCCAGGTCATGCTGGGCAGCGGGTCGGGCTTGAGGAAGGTGGGGGCGTCGGTGCCGTTGTGCAGCGGCGGCGGCTGCGGCGCGGCTGTGTAGACAGTTACCTTGAGTATCTCGTCAGCCTCGTAGTACTCCTGCCAGGTCATGCTGGGCAGCGGGTCGGGCTTGAGGAAGGTGGGGGCGTCGGTGCCGTTGTGCAGCGGCGGCGGCTGCGGCGCGGCTGTGTAGACAGTTACCTTGAGTATCTCGTCAGCCTCGTAGTACTCCTGCCAGGTCATGCTGGGCAGCGGGTCGGGCTTGAGGAAGGTGGGGGCGTCGGTGCCGTTGTGCAGCGGCGGCGGCTGCGGCGCGGCTGTGTAGACAGTTACCTTGAGTATCTCGTCAGCCTCGTAGTACTCCTGCCAGGTCATGCTGGGCAGCGGGTCGGGCTTGAGGAAGGTGGGGGCGTCGGTGCCGTTGTGCAGCGGCGGCGGCTGCGGCGCGGCTGTGTAGACAGTTACCTTGAGTATCTCGTCAGCCTCGTAGTACTCCTGCCAGGTCATGCTGGGCAGCGGGTCGGGCTTGAGGAAGGTGGGGGCGTCGGTGCCGTTGTGCAGCGGCGGCGGCTGCGGCGCGGCTGTGTAGACAGTTACCTTGAGTATCTCGTCAGCCTCGTAGTACTCCTGCCAGGTCATGCTGGGCAGCGGGTCGGGCTTGAGGAAGGTGGGGGCGTCGGTGCCGTTGTGCAGCGGCGGCGGCTGCGGCGCGGCTGTGTAGACAGTTACCTTGAGTATCTCGTCAGCCTCGTAGTACTCCTGCCAGGTCATGCTGGGCAGCGGGTCGGGCTTGAGGAAGGTGGGGGCGTCGGTGCCGTTGTGCAGCGGCGGCGGCTGCGGCGTGGTCGGCGCGGCGGCACTCGCGGTGCGCTTGCCGCGTCCGCCACCACCTTCGTTGTTCGACGGCCGCTTCTTTAGCAACAGCTTCTTTTGACGATCAATCTCCTCTTTCTCAGCTGTGATTTCTTCTTGCCGCCTGCATTGCAAAAGAAAAGGTTACTGATGACAATCATAGATGCTCTTTTGCTGTCCGGAAAGCGAACATTACCTCTGGTAACTTGAATAACTTAATTTCTAACGAGAAAAAAAAGGAAAGAAAGATTTTTTGTTCTAACGTTATTTATCGCTCCATGAAATTCGAGCATTATAATTATAAGAACAATATACTACATGTATAGACTTGATTATTTATAGTTCAACATATTCAAACAAATTTAGCTCTCAAATTAGTTTGCAGGAAAAACCCAATACAAAATGTATAAAGTTTCTCTCAATTTTTTAATGAATAATATTGCCAGTTACCTCGTTAGTTCCTGGAAAGCATATCCATCAGTCCAATTCTCCTGAAACGTGGCTCCTACGCGCTGCGTAACAAACTGCCCCAGTCGTAGCCGATTCTGCATACACCGCTGCCGGGCTTCTTTCTTCTCTATAGTACTTTTCTCATTTAATAGTTTCTTCACAACATCTATACACTTATTAATGTGTGATTTATGTTGCTCTATTACCTGTAACAACATAATATTAAATACCGCCTTTTGTCAACTTAATGTTGAAACACAAAATATCTAAATGCAACAAGTTACTACTTACATAGCAGATATTATTGCAATTTTATTAGAACTAAATTTAGGAATCGTTTTTCTCAAACAATATTTATTAAAGATTTTAATGTTCATAACTAAAGATATATTAATTGTGATTCATTAAAATCATTAAACAAAAAATAAAAAGGGCACACTTACCTTGCTCTGTGCTTGCACCTGATGCTTCAGTTCTTCATTAGTTCTTGTTAATTCTTCTATTCTATTATTCCTTAGTTCTAAGTCAGATGACGCTTGAGTTTCTAACTCTTGTATCCTCTGGCATGTCAGTTCAGTTTGAACCTAAGACAAATAAGAATCACATTCAAGGATTTCAAGGGTCTATCTATGGAAAGCTAAGTTGGCGTTAGAATGTGGATTTAATTCTAAGACTGTATTACTATTGTAATGTATTAGTATTAACCTGTTTAACAGATGTGTGAGGCCGCTGCTGAGAGGTGGAACGTAAAAAGTCCGCTCCCGAAGGCAGCAGTGATGAGGGTGACGGTGGGTACTGTCAGAGAGACACAACTCTTAATATATCATTCAAGATGACTGATTTCCGATTATAGTTATTGCTCATTATGCTTACAATAGGGCTAAAATAATCTTCTTACTGTGTCCCTTATTTGTGAGAAGATTCATTAAGTGAATTCAGTTACATATCGATTTGATTTTGTCATTTTCTTGTTTCGCTTCCTTAGGCTTGTTACCATGATGTGCTCCAGATAAATGTGATTAGTTTTGTCGTACATGTGCAGTAAGCTTACCATAGGATAGTTGCCGCCCTGGGGCGACGGTGACTTGGCGCCAGCGAGCCGCACAGGACTTGAGGAGGGGTGCTTTGAGAGGTGATCTCGGATGCTTTTATCCGATGAGTTGTGCCTCTGCTTAGCCCCGATTCCTCCTCCTCCACCAACACCTTCGTCACCTGAAATTATTAAATAATTATCCCTTACTAATTTATTTGAAAACTAGCAGTATACTAATGTCTCATCAGCAACTGAACTTATTAATGTTCTAATTTTATTTTTACATTTATAGCCTTAGGAAATCAATTTTCATGTTTCTGAATGCATTCCTATATTCAAAGAGCAACTGTGCTACATTTTTTGCCCTTAGATTTAGCCAAGTAGTTTATTGTTTGTCTGTAGGTAATGTAAATATTAATCTTAAATATAATTCTAGCTATAGTGACTGGCAGTACTTCGTACATGCAAAGTCCTACCTTTGTATGATAATTAACTAATTACAAAAAAACACCTAAAAATTATTTTAGAATTTTGTCAAAAGTTTAATTAGATAACAAATATTGCGCTTCAAGTTTATAAAAGTAATTTTCGCAAAGCCAATTTGTAATCCAATGCAAATAATTAATAAATATTATGCCTTCATAAAACAATAGTCACACTTTCTAATCAGACACAATATGCATCAAGTAAGTGATACACACCTTTCCGTTTCCTTTTTCTCTCAGGCACAGCTATTGTTGGAGTAGCACCACTTGGTGGGACCAGCGCTATGCCTGGTCCTACAGCAGAGCCCCGCATAGCTGCAGATTTCTCAGGAGTTAGTGCATCAATTTCCTTATCACTATATGATGACCCTGAAAAATAAATGATGACTTTGAATGTTGATATTTGGATAGGAATCTGTCTCTATGAACATTATTATTCAACAAAGTTGTTCATAAATGTAATAAAACCTGATAAATCGTTTTAATTTTGAACATTGATTTTGCAAGGACTGAGACCTGTTTGCTTGGATGTGAAACCTATTGTATCAATTAATTAGACATAAACATTGTGCTACATTCCTTATCATGGTAATTATGTTCATGCTAAAAATATTCGTAAGATTTCCATAAACAGTGAACAGAAACTGGTTAGGTGGCAGAACTCACTTTTTGACAAGGAGCTCAGTAGGCCGACGTGGTTAATGATAGCTCCACTTTTATATTCATGCATTTTGGCACACAGCAGTCTTGGATCTCGGAAGAGAGTACGACACTTTCTCGTTTCTGTCCGGCATAATACACAGCAATGTGACGTCACAGTCCTTCGTTCGATCGCACTTTTCCACATTTATTTATTTCATCCCTCACAAGTTCGCGACTAAAGGTTATCCACTGAAGGAGCGGGCCGGCATGTAGTAAACACTGGGAGCACTTTCGCATCACCACTTTTCACTGTACACGAAGCACTAAATCACAATTTACCTGTGCTCATATTGGAGTCCTGATTGTGTAGTGGCTGCCCCGTGTTGACAGTAGTTTGTGGTGCCATTTGAATTTGTGCCCCAGCTGACATCTGTAAAGAAAGATGGCGTCTTTACATATGACTCGCCCAGTTAACTTCAATTACGCTCACGTACACGGCATTTCAACTAACTGCACACTGACACTAATACTCACTAATTAAGTATTAAATAATACGCCCATCTTAACAATCTTTTATATATTTTCACTTTAATAATCCGAATAACCTAACTAGTTTGACAAGTCGTCGTAAACTCCAGTCGCGACAATCCAACGGAACGGACGGATACGCATCCGCGGGGTGAGGCGAGGGGGTGCGGACCGTCACGAAGTTTGCTCCGGTAATAATAATAACGACGGGCGAGGCGCCATTTTACAAGGATACAAGGCCAAAAGACTTGTTACCCCACTGAAAAATAACATTTGCTTGATCACAAATTTATGTACTGATAAAACGCTAACAATTTCACAAGCATTTAACGCGAAAGAATGTTTTGCTCATAGAGAACTAAGCGGCGCGGCGGCAGGTCAACAGCCCGCGAATCCCGCGATTGCAATCGGTGCTCGCTGTTGACCAATGTAATTTTTGCACCAATTAGAGAAGGGTCAGTGGGTAAAGTGTATGTATACTAATTTTAAGTTTTTTGAGGGATCAAACCTTGAAATATCAAAAAATGTTTTTTATTTTTTATATTTTTATGAAGAAATCGAAAATATTGAAATTGACGGATTATTCTCGCAGAGGTGGCTGAGGCGGGTGGTGGCGGGCGGCATGCCACCGACCTGCGGCGAACGAGAACGTGATATCGGCGCTCGTGCCCCACAACAAACTGCTTACTGGACGTGTTACGTAGGTAGGTAGGCGTCGGCGGTGCCGCGGTGAACATATAAACACAGATATGTACCTACTTACAAACGAATGTATAGGTAGCTATAGCGTCAAGCATCGCGCGCGATAAACTCGTGTAGGTACGCCGACCAGGCAAGGCAACACGGAATATTTTATATTCAATCTTGGACATGAGTTGCCTAGAAGCTATTTGTGGTGTAATGTTGAGATACCTTTACACGGCAAACAAATTCTTTGGTGACCGTAATTTTAAACAAATGGAAAATGGTATTTTCCAGTTAAATGGTATTTTATTAATATACTTAGGATATTGAAGTAACTACTGAAGCATAGATGAGTATTTTAAAGGGATGAGATAAAATTGTGTTAGGTAAGTTAATTTTCTTAATCCGTTGTACTATTGTAATCTTGTAGTTGTATCAATTGGGTATATCGAGCATTTTGTTTTCAAAACATTTGTGTGACGTGGATAAAACAATAGAAGGATGTTCAAATAGGTACTTCAGATGAGTATGTAGGTATAAAACAAAAGAACAGGTTAACTGAATCAATAAAGCGTTTTAAGAAACATCGTATAGGTAGTACGTCAATATATAGGTAGGTATTTAATTTCACAGAACTACTGAACCCTTATTCTTATGTAGACTATCTCCTGACAATACCAGTAATATCAATTATCAACACTTTTCTTAGAAATTTAATCACTATTATCCCCTGGGTCACGGACAGAATAACAGCAAGAAAAAGTTGATCCTCCCATTTACCTAGTACTTAAATACATATTTTTAAATCATTCATTTTAGGATACATGCCCAAACAACTGGGGTGAAATACTTTCTTCTTAGCATTAACGATGCATTTTGAACAGTTCACCCAAAAGAGCCTCTTGAGTAACTCAATTGAATACGGTCGATTCTGCATTTTAAGTTTCCTTTGTAATCCTGCGACAAACAAGTAGTATGTATATGCAAAGATAACACAATGATTAGGAATCAAGAGTTTCACGTGATTCCTACACGACCTCTTTTAATATGTAGGTACATCATGCTTATAAGTTTCACCAATTGCTGACAAGGTTAGATGACGTAATGTTTATTCCATTTCCAGGCAACAGATAATATTATAACCGTTAGGTTGATATGTATACCGACATTTATGAATCGTACATCGTACTTTAACTGAGTAGGAATAGGCCGCAGTAATAAAGATTCCACAATTATTACATAGACCTGCGTGTATAATTGTAGATTGTAGATAGAATCAAGCTCACCTCACACACAAATCAACCAATGATTAGCCGGCGCAATGCTTATTGTGTCGCGTCTATTTTTAGCGTACCCACCTAGCATCCAACGAATGGAAAGTTAGCGAGTTGGCAACCTACGGACGCTAGCAGGTAGATATTCATTCAAGTATGTATTGTATATTATAGCGAATCATGGATCGATGTGAGGTGAGCATATGTAATGTTAATAGCATTGTGCCTGTCTATAATTACAAAACCTTGAAGATACGTTTTTTTTTCAGTATGTCAATATGAAGAATGTATGGTACTGTACTGAAACTGTATTGAAAGAACGCACGAAACGGGACTCTTGAACACAAATCGCACTAAACCACTTAATTAAATCCTATCCAGTAGCTTACATTCCCCAGACATACCTCTGCGAATTACCATAAACTGTTTAAGTACCTTCCTATACGCATCCCTAAATTGAGACGTTTTATTATTGTCGTCATATCGTAACATAACTTCGCAAATTTAAATAAAATAAAATACTTAATCTTAAAGGAATGCCGCCCTCAACATAACTCGCGTTACCAAGGACCGTTCATCGTTTTACCCAGCAGTTGAAAGCCAACCAAGCCAACCAATGATAATCATAACAATTGCGCAGTAAACGATCAAAGAAACGGTACGACTATTATTATTGATCACTTGTCCTCTTTTAATACAGGCAGATCTTCGTTGGTAGCGAAGTGCGCAGGTAGGTAAGTTCCTTGTGCTATATTTGGCTCCGGAATTCGCAAACTCAAGTCGTTTGCGTGCCTATAGGATGTAACAAACTAATATTGAACGCCGCTTGAAAAATAGAACAGAAAAACAATTGAAGTACCTAAGTATGTACTTTTTACATTTTCAATCTTAAAATGAAGCAATACGGCAAATGACGATTGGGCCTTATCATACTGATATGCGATTGTCTTACTCCCAAGAGCTATCATTTTGCAGTATATTTATGTAGGTATGCGCACTATTGCGTCGCATGAAACTTGGTTTAGGTTCGAAGGACAATCAATACTCAGTCACATCTCCGTCCCGTATTCGTTGGAAGCGCAGTTCCGCGGACGCCCAAAATCCCCTCTTCCGGCGCGGTGTGCAGCCGATTGCCGCGTGCTGTTTAACCTAATTTTCTAGTACGAGGGGTGCAGGGCACGAGGTGAGGGGGAGGGCTCAGCGCAACTTCAGCCGCAAGTGTGCAGCGCCGACGAGGCGCCGCGAGATTCGAACCCCCAGCTTGCAATATTGATTATTTGTAGTGGCGACGCCTTTCCTCATACAATTCTAATTTAGCCTGTCTAAAACAACATTGGGGTGTGCGCTGTGAGCCGTGTACGCGATTCTTTACATTCAATGCGTATTCACACAAAATAGAAAAAACATTCCGTGCGTATTCAGGTAAAAGGTTGAATAGTTTGTTGTCAGAAAGCTACTTGATTAACACTGAAAACAAATGTTTTCTGTTCTTCATTGAGAAATAAACCAACTACTGCAAATACAACTAATAACTCTTTTCCACTGTCGTCATAAGAATAGGAATCCTATCGTATTATAGGATACCTAACTAGCGTTGTATGTACATAATTTATCAACAAAAAACCGGCCAAGAGCATGTCGGGCCACGCTCAGTGTAGGGTTCCGTAGTTGCTCATCCTTCACAATAGACTTAAGTTACGAGCAAGATTTCAAGCTCTATAAAAAGGTCGTAAACGCCAAAGTAACTGTAATTACTTACTACCTTCTGGAAGTCAACTTACATCCTTTTAAGAAAATTATGAAATTTTGAGATGACTCAAAAACGGCTCGACGGATTTTGTTCAATATAGTTTTCATTGAAAATACTTATAAGGCCTCATGTTCATGAATTTTCCATAATTTTTTGACCTGTGGTTGAAAAGTAAGAGGGGGGACGCTATTTTTTTATTTTCGGACCGAATATTTACAAAACTGCTGACTTTATCAAAAAATAATGTTAACAGACCCCTATTATTTTTAAAAGACCTATTCAACGACACCCCACACAATAGTACTGAAAAAAAAAAAAAAAAAAACCCACTTTAGGTGTACGAGAGGTACCCGAAAAAAAATTTTTTTTTTTTAGTTTTTATTTTATCGTTTTGTCGGCGTGATACATACCCATACTCATACCAAATTTCAGCTTTCTAATACTAATGATCACGGAGCTAAGCCGCGGACGGACAGACGGACATGGCGAAACTATAAGGGTTCCTAGTTGACTACGGAACGCTAAAAAACTGGTTCGAATAAAATAGGTGTAAAATATTTTCGAATATAAGAATCTGAAGTTTAAACCCAAATATGCTAGGTACATTTTGGTTACATTTCCTAAGAGAAAGATAACCCTAACAAAGTTTTTAAAATATACGACTTTACAAATTAAATTTGTCTATAAACTGCGTCGTCCTAGTTTTTCAGAGGTTTTTTTTTCAGTATCTAGAATCTACGTTTAGTTTGTTTACCGTCGTATATTCTTTAGATATAATTTATTAAGTCTTCAAAGTGCCGTTAAAATTCCGAAGGTAGGTGTGTATGGACCAAACTTTGGTCACCAAAGTAATGTGGTGTATTTTTATACCTTCGGACTTTTAAGTCGAAATGTCACTGAGGATTCAGTCCAAATAAGTAACGTAGACTATAAAAAAAAATTACCTTTGGAAAACTTAATTTTCCCAAATAGGGACCGTGTCCCTGGGACACGAATTTGATAAAAAAAAACTTGCATTCTTTTGTCCTCTGGCCGATTGCGCGACCTTGGTGACATGAAACCATCATTAAAACTACCTACGTTTTTTTTTTTGTTTTTGACGACAAAGGCTACGAGCTGAGCTTGGCCCCAGAAATGTCTGTCAATCATTCTAAATACGATTAAATGCACATTCAGGCCCTAACAAACTACAATGAGAAGTGAATGATAATCATAATCACATATAAGAAGGAGATTTATATGGCGTAATGAAAATGTAATGACGGCAAGTAAACGAAATAATAAAATCAAGAACGGTGTTTCGTGAGCATGCGCAATGCTCCATTCACAACGTGACATGTCGCGCGCCGCAGCCCGCAGGGTGGGCGGTTTATCCGACACCGTTCACCGCATTTCAAGTATCGCATCAAAAATAAAATAACCTAAGCATGGTTTGTTTAGTGACTGTAATGTTAGAGATATATTTGGTGTCGTGTTGAGTGTTTTAGCATAGGGCGGTGTGAGACAGCCGGCACCGCGCCGGCAGCCGCAGTGGGTCAGGCTGGCGCGGCAGGCGGTTCGGGCGGACCTTGCAATGTCGCGGCGGCGTGACGCTCAGCTGACTGGCCACCCGCCGTCGCGCCGTCCCGCGCGCGTTCATTGCCTCCGCGGCGGCCGATATGAACGGTCGTCCGCATGTCGCCGCCACATAATCGTAACATCATAATCTACGCTGCCGAATACGAAAGTTTTCAATCATCTACGAGTGGAAGGACGTCGAATGTGCACTGTGAACGAATTAGATCGATAGTATTAAGTGAGTGCGTCGTGCGCAGATAAATTAAATTTTGTCGGAGTGTAGTGACGACCGGTGCGAAAGGTCGGGCTGTGTAAAAATAACTGCGGAACTGGGCGGCTAAGCGGTGGAATGAGGTTTGACGGCACATTGTAGCCGAGGCGGGGCGAGGCCGTGTGCGCCATGTTATAATTTCCCTTAGCATCGAATGTGCAAACCGGCTGACAACACTGCGCTGTGCCTACTTCTCTTTCTTTCTCTCAATGCGCAATAAGCCTGCCGCCCGTGAGACAAGTCGTCTTCCTCGGTTCAAGTTATTCAGCAGCGATACTGTAACTATGCGCGTCCGACTCGGCTCGGCTGGAACTTCACGCTACATAATTGGTGACAGTGAATGGTTTGATCAATAGTATGAAACGAAAGCTAAAAGGCTGGCCCTCAGCTGTATTAACTCCTCATTTCAAATTTTATATGTGAAGTTGGTATCGTTACCTTTTTAGGTAAAGATACGAGGTTTACATATTATAAAAACCAGAAAGCAATTTTCACCAGTTTTTAATCGAGATTGTAAATAATGGACAATGGTGACTTATGAAAATTATACCTATTGGACAGTGGATTCAATCATTGGACCAGCTGTTTAAAATGAAGTTCCACCAATCCACCAAATTGCGCAGAAATAAACTTGAGAATAGCGATAAGTAGGTATCTAATTACGGCATAGATAACGTCGGCACGTGATCGCTATACTTACCGAATAACTTTCGTTCGTCTACCTCTTTGTGCTCGTACCAATAGCGTATGGGGCCTATTTAGGTTGTGCGTGTAATAGATAAGTGTGATGCCGAGCAGTCACTCGCGCCCGCGCCGTGTCACTGACCCCGCCCCGCTCACAATCCGAACACTCCAACAAACTGCGTTCCGAAACTTCCGAACAAACCGTTCCACTACCATAGTGGCTGTTCTATTAAACAAAAGTGTAGGTGTAGCTACCTCATTTGCCCCTTTGCCGTCGTCTAGATTCTGATCTACTTCGTCGCACTGCAATATTAGAAAGAGATATTCGTAGGTAGCTTGATAGGTATCTCTGACATTTGGGTGTGGGTGGAGTAACGTTTACATTCAACGATAGGGGTTGTTTACTCGCGATTTTATTATCCCAGCTACAAAACGGTTGTTTAGTTTATTGATAGGCCACTTATTTATTACACGCTACATACTCTGTTTACTTTATGTGAAATTAGTTTACTCGACCTGAATAATTTACAAACAGTCGGCACGAAAAATACGAATGCCGCTATCAGTCTCGACAAAAATTCAACAGTTTCACCAGAATATCGATATCAACAGCGTAACAACGCAACATAACACTTCGATAACGATCGATCATGCCAACCGTCATTCATTTGCACAGTACTTGGATAACTAGGTACCTCTACTCGATGCTTAGTGTTCGAATCGCGAACTGGTACATGTACCAAAACATTGCTAAATAGGTAAGAAATTACCAGTTTTTCAAAGTAAGTATGGAAATTGTGGTTGTAGTGTGCATATAAATTACGGATGCGATAGGGAGCGCAGCGCAGCGCGCCTACAAAAACCTACCTACGAATCCTACGATCGACGATAATGAATGTTAATTCTGTGCGTGCTATTAATAGGTTATTTTACGTCGCGGGTACAAGTTCCGAACTGAGTTACAAACGAGGCTAAACTAAATTAAATAATTTATAATATGGTTTGTAAATAATCAAGGTTAGGAAGTATGACGAGACTAGGTAAGTAGGTACTGTACGATGATTCGCGATAACAGTCGCCAACATGAACGTAGCTTAATCAAAGCAACGTAATAAATCAATATGAGTCCAACATACACAGTATAGATACCAACTGACACCCGTGTTCACCGATAAAAGTGTAATCGATATCAAGGTGAGTGGGAGCTGTAAAAGTGGCCTGTGTCACGGAAACGCACAGTGTCACGACATGACACGAAGCATTTCGATTTCAAAAATTCTTCATTCGTGTAACTAAGGTATATATATCAATCAACACTACAATTTACTAATTAGAAATGGTTTAATTAAAGTTACAATTTTGAAATCGGGTGCAGATTTTCAGGATCCATAAGCCACACGCATAAATAATGCCTTTATAATTACTATACTGAATTCTAGCCTACCGCTACCTGTGGTGGGCTGTACTCTGTAGATATGTAAGCAGATGTAGGTAACTCACCGCCTTCAAATCGGGGGCCCGTTGGGTCTCTATCTCCCCTGCACTCACCTGCAAACACGCGTCATTGCGCTGAATCCACGTTTGCAAAATGCATAACATTCCTACCAATAAAAACGAATTAAATTTCCTACTACGTTAGCGAATGTAAAGTGGTTGATTATACCTTTTCGAATGCGATAAAGTAATTTGAGTAAAAATACTGCACAATAATAACATCATAAGTTGAACTACCCCGCATTATGATATAAATCACAACACAACTAACGACCAGTTAAAAAGTATTACTGTGATTTTGATGACGTTGCCGGGTATCATTTGTAGGTTGATAAGTCAGAAACGTACTTAAATTTAGCTGGCAGACTATTTATGTCTGCCGCCATCTTGTCGTTGAGTGACGAAATGCTAGCTTTACCAATGCTGCAAGGCGTGGATCAATAATGCGAATCAAATTAGCAGCTGGTCTTTTATTATAAAATAACGCGAAACCTATGAATACTTTCAAGGTGATCACGTTTTAATACAACTCCTAAAAGAACAATGTGTCATATTACTGAGTAAATCGTTTTAAGACAAAAGAAAAACGTGATCAATACCGAAGATCATTTGAATAACAAACACTAAGCTGGCGCGTAGTAACAATCCAACGGCCTGACTGAGCCTGGCGGTGGCGCGGCCAAGTGTCGCCTCGCAGGACGAAAGGGGGAAATAACTGGCGGGTGGAAGGGCGGAGGTGAAACATAATGGAATTACGTATCTACAACATCACAAGCTGAGAGCACGATATGCGCGTATTGGTACAGAGACTGCCGTATGGTTTGTGCATATAAATGGATATGTTGCCGCCATCAGGTGGTCTATTCCATCAAAATGATACTTGTATCAACTTGAGACTACGATCGAAATCATAGCGATATCACCAGCTACAAAATTATTATGTAGTATAATTCATTCGCATGCCTGTTTTCGAAAGCAACGAGACTATGAAACTCGTTTTACTTTTCCTATTTAGTATACCCTGAGTCACGAACGATGTTTGCCATTATTAGATGTAAGTTTATGTTGTTATGTTACCTATTGGTAATTCTATACTTATTGACGTAATAAACAACTTGTTACGAGTAACTATAACAAGAATAACAAACATTTTGCGCTCAGCCTCCGCCGTATTCGTATTGTTGTCGCACTGAATCGCGGCCATTTTCTTTTATAACACGTAAGCGTAGTCAGCTCAGCTATGGTCGGGGAGTGACGTTCGTCACAAACATTGGAATGCCTTCGCTTCACTCAGTTAATACAGATTACGGAATGATAAACTAGATGGCAGAACCGATCGCATAACGGATTGAAAATATATAAAAGATTGTTACTGAGTTTAAATGTAGTATCTAGTTAGAACCAATTAATCAGGTAAGTGATGGACATGGTTTGCGTGGACCTCTTTAGAAGACAAGTCCTAAACCATAGAAAATTAAAGTGACCACAGTGGTACCTTGGCGCCTAGGAAGCGCGCTTCCAGCAGCTCCTGCTTGCGAGGGTCCAGCGCCGCCTGGAAGTGCTCCATCTTGACGCCAACACCTGCAGCAATAATGAAACACATTAATGAAGATACCGCGTTCTATTAGATTATTACATGGAATAAAGTAGAGTTGACTATTTGAATATTAAAATATCAAGACTTGATTGAGACGTCTTATTCGAAATAGAACGATTACACCCAGATCGGACTAATTTGGCTTGTCTTTAGTATAATCCATAAAATCATAATGCAGTAATCACATCGTATTAAGCGCTCATAAACTGCGTTTTACGACAGATAAATTAAAAATCCCCTTTTAAGTCAGTATTTACAAATTCTTCAATTAAATCATTATTTGTATGTCAACTTCTTTTGTAAGCTAGATGCTAGGTATGATATTTTGTAATAAATTGATAACTACTGTTTTTTTTTTCATTTGTTGGTTAAATTATACAGGTTGGCCCATTTAGATCGGTCAGTATCCGTTCTTAGGAACCATGCCATCGATTTAAATAACATGAAAAACTGCATTCATATATTTAAAAAAAACTGTACTCAACTCGGAAATCGAACCCGGACGTTGTGAAAAATAAAACTAACATTATTTCTACTTAGTAGTTTCAGACTTTCCCATACAGACCAATCTAAACGGGCCAGACAAAGTATTAACTGGCGGCGAAAGGATATTGTATTAATGAAGTTTTAAATGATTGTAGCTGTTAATATCATGGCTTTTTGTGACATGCATGAGTACATAACTTAATGATTAAATTGACTGTAGGACATCCCCTTTAAGCTTTTATAACTATTGACATATACTTATAATCTCTACATATATAACGAAAGACAAAGCATTTTATCTTAACTAGAACAACTTTACGTATAAATCTTCTTTAAAAAAAATATATCTTTATCTAGACGGTTTCCGGCTGTTTATGCATTTCACATGAAATTTTGTAAGTTCGATAGTTGCATAAAATTATTTTATCGATTCAAAATTTTCGAATTATTTTCGAAATGGTTGAGATCTAGATATTAATGGGGGTAGAAAACGTAAGAAATTACAAGTTGCAACTGCAGTTGAGATCTACAGCTCACAGAGCCACTAGTTTAAAGAAACTAACATGCATAACATAATAATATTATTAAAATTGTGGAGCAAACCGCTACATGTTATTTCTGGTAAATTGTTTCTTTTACTATCTATCATCAATTTATAAATAGATATCGCTAATACCGACCACAAAACTGGCCTAAAATATTCCAATAAGTAATGTTCCACCATTGTGTCCATAGTCCACTATATTTTACATACAAACATGTAAGTTAAACTCAATAAAAGTAATATCTAAAATCAAGACTCATTTTGAATTGAATCATTTATCACTCTTCATCACTACTGTTAAACAATCAATGGTAAGAATAAGTTGTTAAAATGAAGTAATTAGAATGAAAACTCCATGAAGAAGTTTTGATAAAAAAAATTACAAAAAATTGGGCAAGTGCGAGTCCGACTCGCGCATGAAGGGTTCCGTACCATAATCTATAACAAGTTTGTTGTATGGGAGCCCCCCTTAAATATATATATAAATATTTTTTAAGTATTTGTTGTTATAGCGGCAATAGAAATACATCATCTGTGAAAATTACAACTGTGATAGCTAGCACCGTTCTTGAGATACAGCCTGGTGACAGACGGACGGACGGACGGACGGACGGACAGCGAAGTCTCAGTAATAGGGTCCCGTTTAGTGATGGGCCGCGAGAATATTCCCCTGGGGAATATTTCCGGAAATTTCCTTTGTTCCCGAGAATATTCCCCAAAATGGGGAACATTGAACTTTTCTTAGTACTAGAGAGAATTTTACTACCAGAAAGTTATAATTTGGCATGGTTATACATATGAGTTATTTTGACAAATTGGTAGAACAAATTCTTGGAAAAATACTTTTTTACTGTACCTCCCCCTATAATAAAGTGGGGATGTCTTTTTTTTCTAGTCTACCCCATGGTGTGATATGTCGTTGGATAGGCCTTACAAAATGTTGCAGGTTTGTTGCAATAATTTTCCGATTTATAGATCTGTTTGTGAAATATCAAACTTTAAATTGCAAATTTTGGGAGTACTTGGGTATTGGCTATATAAACGCTACTAGGGTAGGCTTTACAAGTTTACGAGTAATAATAGTCAACCAACTCATAAAGACAACCACACATGCCTATGTTGAATGAAACCTGAGATCCAATAGGCACTTCCAAGGTTCATCATCATGTAAATTTCATGATACAGGTTCTAATGCTCATCAAAATGAGCTCAAATACGAAAACATCACTTGAGATCTGATCCATTACGGGTATCCAGGGTCCATCATCAGGACCATTTTCTGTATCGGTTTTAATTGCTCAGCAAGATAAATTTAAAAGAGAAAACCACGCGTGTTTACTTTGAACGTATCCTGAGATCCATTACGGGCTTCAAGGGTCCATCATCAGGTTTATTTTATGATACCGGCTCTAATTGCTCATTAAGGTGAATTGAAATGCGAAGACAAGACATGTCTACGTTGAACCTATCCTGAGATCCATTACTTACGGGCTTCTAAGGCCCATCATCAGGTTTATTTTATGATACCGACTCTAACTGCTCATCAAGATGAGTTGAAATGCGAAAACTGCACATGTGTACGTTGAACGTATCCTGAGATCCATTACGGGCTTCCAGGATCCATCTTCAGGTTTATTTTATGATACCGGCTCTAATTGCTCATCAAGATAAGTTGAAATTCGAAAACCGGACATGTCTACGTTGAACGTATCTTGAGATCCGATCCATTACGGGCTTCCAGGGTCCATCATCAGGTAAATTTTATGATATTCACTCTAAGTGGTGATTCAGGACGAGTCGAAAAGCGAAAACGGTTTGCTTGTATTTAATTAATTAGCTTAAAACTAAATAACAAAGAAATTGATCCACCAAGCTCGTATATTCCCGGGAACAATGGGAATTTTCTTGGAATATTCCCAAATGAGAATTAGCCGGTAACGGGAATTTCTCAACTGCACAACACAAGTGTTATGATGAACAACTACTTTTTAATATTTTTGTTAACTTACATACCCTGTAGCTCCCAAAGTATTTAGTCGTAGAGTAAAAATGAATATGACCAAATTTGTAGGAAATTTTATGTAAAAACTTTTGTCCTAAGTAATAATAATGCTATTTCTACAAATATTCGAGTTATGAGCAAAAATCTGAAAAAAGTACCTTCAAACCCCCCTACTCCCTTAGCACAGCCCCCACCCTCGAGGACTTTTAGTATGTTCATCTAGACACCATAGGGTAGGTATAACTGTACCAATTTTCAAAACTACACGAATTATTTCCCCTGATGGCCCATATTCGGCTTAATTTGCTTGACCTATGTTAGGAATAAGTGAATCAAATGCATGTACTTGTTCTGAACTAGCATAATATTTGCATATCGTTTAATTACGATTGAATACTGTCCCTACTATAAACAACAATAACACCCTGTAACTAGGCATAAGTAGTCTTGCAAATAAACATATTCTATTCTTCTATTCTATACTCTTTCATATAAAAAAAGATTTTTTTCACTTCTCCTGCTCAAAAAGTACGTCGTTTTAAGTTCGCAAAGCGGGGCTAAAATAGTACTTTTAGCCCCTGGTTTAAAAGGAAACCATATAATCCCATACAAATTTCTATGACACTGAAAAAAAAAATCTTTTTACCGACCAGCTACATACTATTTACAAATAAAATAAACCAACCTGCAACCTGATCAGATCGACCCAATTAAAAAAATAAACCAAAAAGTTTTTATTCACAATGTACTGGAATATTAACTGAAATTTTATTTTAGCACGTTTTACAATCAACAAAAAGAAATTTAATCTTAAACATTTTATCTTGGCTAAGAATATTAAATGATAAAATAAATTATTTTTATTTTTAAAGTTTTTTTTTTCAGTCGAAGTGAAAAGCAGAGTGTTTAACACGGGGCTACAAGCCATTATGACACTCAAATATATTTGGCAATCAACTATTAAAATCGGTCCACAATTGGCGGAGCTCTGGCGTAACATACAAAAAAAAACAACATACAGTCGAATTGAGAACCTCCTCCTTTATCGAAGTCTGTTAAAAACAAGAACACATGCGCTGAAAATCGGGCACAGTGCGACCATCATAACTAACCTATTTTAAACGTACGCACGTTCCTTGTTTCATTGAATAGCAAATTGCAACATGGGCACAATTAGGCATAAAGCTATTCATAAAGATGTCGACACGCAGCCCAGAATATGGCTAAACGAATTTTTAAGTAGGTGTTATATTATAGACGAGACGAGTCCAGTTTGAACTATGTCTTTGATCTGCTAGGGTTAACAATGAAACGACATGCAGTAAGGGCTGTTTAGGCATTCGTTCGGGGCACATGTCAGTATGACAGTGACTAAACTAAACTACCAGTAGAAGATGCTCGTAGTAGTCATCATTATTAGTTGGGTAAAAAGCATCCTATAACCATCCTTAGATATCCTACTACTCCTGAATCAAAATTTGTCAAGATCTTTTAATCTTTTTTCGTGTCGAGGTCGAGGCAACGATATTCCGACATTTTATGTAAATAGAACATTGCGCTGTTAAGAATATTCTTAAAATCATGACCAGAAAAGGCAATATTCTTTATTTTTCTTTGATCCAAGGCTAGGTTTTTCACAATTATATAGAACATTGCGCTGTTAAAAATATTCTTAAAATCATGACCCGAAAAGGAAATATTCTTTATTTATTTAGATAGTACATGAATACACCTAGATATTTTTCTAGCAGGAACCACCGGTCGTTAGTGCTTACATAATAATGATATCGACTAACCTGTTATCGATAACCACCACGTCAACGTTATAAAGAAATACGCACTATATAAACAAACAAACTGAAAGTTGTTTCATTTAGACTGCTCCATAATAACAAACTTATACCGCAAGTTAGAAAAAAAAATTGGAGGACCAAAAATTTACGAATTATGTCTATTTGAACATAATCGCTGGCACGCGAAGTGGATGTGTTTGTGGCGTCTACCAATTTAGGTCTGTGATTTTCCTCTATAACGTTGAAGTGGTGTTATCGATAACAGGATTGTCGATGTTTTTATTTTGTCAAGCACTAACACGAAACATTCAGATCTAAGCGGAAAATGTACACAATTTCGTTTTTTATAGAATTTACGTACGAGGATAAATATCGGAACAATAAAAAAGGATTAATTATCCTTAAGTATAATTTTTTTTAAGAAACCCAATCGAAGATACATAGAATAATATCACCAGAAACTAGATAGATTACATTACAATTTCGGATGAACAAGTAGTAAAAAAATTAGAAACTAATAAATATTCAGAGCATAGATAACCTATCCCTTTCATAATTCGCATTTTATTCAACTGGTCCTATTTTTATTTTTTGGCTGAATGTATTTATTTATTTATTTTTCTTGTATATATTATTTATTTTTTCTGAATTTTGTACGGCCTATTAACAAAAAAAAATCAAAGTTCTCCACTACCCACTGTTATATATGTAATTATACTCTAAGAAAATTAATAACATCAGGGGAAATAATTCGTGTAGTTTTGAAAATTGGTACAGTTATACCCTATGGTGTCTAGATGAACATACTAAAAGTCCTCGAGGGTGGGGGCTGTGCTAAGGGAGTAGGGGGGGTTAAAGGTACCCTTTTCCTGATTTTCGCTCATATCTCAAATATTTGTAGAAATAGTATTATGATTACTTCGGACAAAAGTTTTTACATAAAATTCCCTGCAAATTTGGATATATTCATTTTTACTCTACGATCAATACTTTGGGAGCTACAGGCTGTGTAAGTTAACAAAAATATTAAAAGTAGTTGTTCAAGAAAACGTAGTTTTTTCGTAGTTGCTCATCATAACACTTGTATTGTGCAGTTGAGAAATTCCCGTTACCGACTAATTCTCATTTGGGAATATTCCAAGAAAATTCCCATTGTTCCCGGGAATATACGAGCTTGGTGGATCCATTCCTTTGATATTTAGTTTTAAGCTAATTAGTTGAATACAAGCAAACCGTTTTCGCTTTTCGACTCATCCTGAATCACCACTTAAAGTGAATATCATAAAATTTACCTGATGATGGACCCTGGAAGCCCGTAATGGATCGGATCTCAAGATACGTTTAACGTAGACGTGTCTGGTCTTCGCATTTCAATTCATTTTGATGAGCAGTTAGAAAAAGTGAAAACGGTTTGCTTGTATTGAATTAATTAGCTCAAAACGTAATATCAAAGGAATGGGTCCACCACGCTCGTATATTCCCGGGAACAATGGGAATTTACTTGGAATATTCCCAAATGGGAAATTACCGGTAACGGGAATTTCTCAACTACACAACGTTGCAACACGTTCGCGTGTTATGATGAGCAACTATGAAAAAACTACGTTTTCTTGAACGACCATTTTTTGATATTTCGGTTAACTTAAACATCCTGTAGCTCCCAAAGTATTGATTGTAGAGTAAAAATGAATATATTCAAATTTGTAGGGAATTTTATGTAAAAACTTTTGTCCTAAGTAATCATAATGCAATTTCTACAAATATTTGAGATATGAGCGAACATCAGAAAAAAGTACCTTCAAACCCCCCTACTCCCTTAGCACAGCCCCCACCCTCGAGGACTTTTAGTATGTTCATCTAGACACCATAAGGTATAACTATACCAATTTTCAAAACTACACGAATTATTTCCCCTGATTGCCCATATTCGGTTTAATTTGCTTGAGCTATTAATATTCTTACGCGTAAAGCACCAAACAAAATAAATACAAAAGAAAAAAAAACAACAATTTCAATTCGATATTTTTTATACGTTCGAAAAGTGTAATCTGCATCTATAATTTTGATAAATTGATGAAATTATAAATTATTATTAAATTTACAGTATAAAGTAAAAAAACGTTATCTTACTTGAACAATAATCTACTTGTATTTGTATTATTTAAACACTCTTTAAAAACAATATGTTGAATTTAAAACTTTTTCGGGTGTTTCTTTAGGGTTGTTTCGAGGTCGAATTCGCAAATCAAATTAATATGTTTTTATCACTCTCTTTTTCATATAGACATGAAAGAGAGCAGCGAAGCTCGAATGATTCAATTTTACAATTTACCTGTGGCTGAAAAATTACAATACATGACCAAAATTAAATAAAAAATGGAATATAGGCTTTATTTTATATAATGGCTGCAATAATTAAATTTAATTTCAAAGTTGCACAAATAAATACCCTTCTTTAAATAAATTTTAACACATAAATACAGCTAGCGTTTGATGACAACAAAAAAAACATCGATTAGGTAGTAGGTTTTGAATGCCACAGGCGGCTTAGGTCGACGGTTAAGTCGTAACACAACCGTTCAAATTTCAATGATTTACAAGTATTTTTCAACCACTGCATTTTCCTAGCACTTCTTTATTTTTGGTAACATATTTGATGAAGAATTTATTTTATACTATGCACAATTACGAGGGGCAAACCGAAATGATCGGGAATTTAAAAAACTATGTGCACTATATACATAAATTATATTTTATTGTTTTTCGAAGTATTCTCCGTTACATTCAATGCACTTTTGCATTCTTTTAAACCAGTCATTAAAACAATAATTCCAGTTTGAAGTAGGCATTGCCAAAATGGCCGATTTATAGGCTTCCACAGCGGCTTCTGGGTTCTCAAACCGCTGACCACGCAATAAATCTTTAATTCTAGGGAACGTAAAAAAATCATTTGGACTCAGGTCAGGGCTGTATGGAGGATGGGACATCAACTCAACGTTTTCGTCGTTCAAAAATTTAGTTGTTTTGTGGGCGGTGTGGGAGCTCGCATTGTCGTGGTGTAAGATGACGCGGCGTCTCGGGTTCCCTTGGCGAAGTTCGGCCAGCACCTCCGGCAAACAAACTGTGATATACCAATCAGCGGTAACGGTTCTTTGTTCTTCTAGAGGAATTGTGGCAACATGCCCCTTTTTTGAGACGAACGAAGCCACCATCTTCTTCGACACGCTTCGAGAACGCACAACTTTCGTTGGTTTGACCTCGTCATCGAAGACCCATACTGCCGACTGGTGCTTTCTTTCAGGCTCATAAGAATAAATCCAGGATTCGTCACCCGAGACCATATTATAAACGGCTTTTGACTTTCCTCCATTGTAGCATTTCAGAATAGATCGGCACCAATCAACACGAGCCGCCTTTTGCTCTTCAGACAAATTATGGGGTACCCATCGGGAAATCAATTTTCTGACACCCAATTCACCATGCAAAATAGTGTGAATTGCAGTCATTCCAATGCCTATGGTTGCCCGAATCTGCTCGTATGTCACATGTCTATCTTCTTTTAGTAGTTTTTCCACAGCCGCGATGTTTTCAGGCGAAACCGCCGTTTTCGGCCGACCTGATGAAGGTACGGTGCCAAGAGAGGCACGACCCCGTCGAAACTCAGCATACCACCGATATATTGTCGTCTGACTAGGTGCTTCAATGTCGTATATAGTAACAAGCTCATTGCGACATTCATCTGGAGATAAGCCACGACGAAAGTTATGGTAAATAATTGCACGAAAATTTTCACGCGTCAGCTCCATTTTGTTCATCGAGTTGTCAATTTAAAAATGGAATTAAAAAAATATATCGTTCTTTTTTTAAATTGTAAAAACGGCATCGTGATTGTAAGTCGCCAGTATGCATGTGACAAAAAAGGATTTAATGTAACTCAGTTTAAAGTACTCTATTCCCGATCATTTCGGTGTGCCCCTCGTAATTATGTGTGAAATCTGATGATTATATTCATATGCTATTAGCGCACTTCGCAGGGGCAATACATTAACGCTCTAATTTATTAAATCTGCCACTGAGCCCGATAACTCGTTAAACCCACTCGCAGCAGGCTTAACTGCATCATGGCTACAAGCGTTTTCACAAAATAATCATTGTTTTCCCACTTTAACGGCAATATTGCGTTAAACAATCGAATTGATTGTGCTGAATTCAAATGGAATTCCGTAACTGATCGCAAATGAGCAGATATAGTGATGGCTTTTGAACGCTTTAAATACTTCGGTTATAATTATGTAGTCACAGTAACAAATTCGTACTACATTTGGTCAGCTGCAGGACAGACAGGTTAATAAATCGTTAATGTAAATTGTAATGGTTTAATTGAGGCGTTAATGGCAATTTCAGGCGAGATTTTAGTTTCAACGGCTTGGCAACCTTCGATTTTGCAATACTGTATACAGTCCCTCGTGTCATGGCCCACTTACTGCACTTTCTATGACAGAGTTCATATCGTATCTACCTCGCTATGGTGGACCATATCTGAGTCATCTACTTGAATTCGTTAATATTATTAAACTTATATGGCAATACTTAGAACCAGTGATACATAGTTAAATTGCACTCTTATACATTATGTAATACTTAAATTGAAGTAGCACCCCGCCTATTCTGCGATGCCATACATTTTTATATGGCATATATGCTGTTCATGCGTACATCTGACCGCAGATGTACTCTACGTAGGGTATATAAGGTATATTACATATGCAGGGAGTAAATATTGCACTATGCACAAACCGCATGCAGTGTGTTGAAGTGGAACATCATAATTACATAACAGGCCTTATACATACCATCAAATCACAAACAACTAAAGTCACTCAGTCGATACCCCAAGGCAGCGTACTCGGATGCACCTTGTTTCTTCTTTACATTAACGACTTGCCCAAAATAATAAATTGCTCGTCTACCCTTTTCGCAGATGATATATCTTTGGTGATTCCTTGCGAAAATAATCAAAATTTAGAAAAACGTCTCCATGAAACGATATTTAGTATAGTAACCTGGCTAAAAGAACATAATCTCGAATTAAATTTTACAAAAACGAAACTTATGGAATTTAGACCCTATCAAAAATGTAGCATGAACATAAATTTTAGCTTTGATAATACAAAATTAGAATGCGTAAATACTTTTTCGCTTTTGGGCATACACATCGATTCTACTATAAACTGGAAAGAACATATACACCAGATATCACTTAAGTTAAGTCGATTCACTTACGCCCTTTATGAACTGAAAAAATGTACAGATATAAAAACAGCCACTTGTGCCTATTACGCCTATGCTCACGCCTGGCTACAGTACGGTATAATACTATGGGGAAACAGTACAGACGTCGTTCATTTATTTAGACTCCAAAAACGTTGCCTTAGAATATTAGTTAATATAGATGACACCATAAGTTGCAAGCCATATTTCATAAAACACCAAATCCTAACTTTAACATCAATCTTTATTTTGCAAGTGGGCATTTTTGTAAAAAATCATCCTGTACTTTTCCCGGAATACTCGCACGTACCTTACCTACGACCTAGGAGAAAACTAGCTTTACCTAACTCTAAAATGAAATTGGTCCACTCTAATTCCTTTTCTATGTCCGTAAAAATATTTAATAAACTCCCTAAAGCTATCCAAGACATAAACAATATAAATCAATTTAAGAATACTCCAAAAAGCTATTTAATAGAAAAAGCATACTACACTGTTCAGGAATTCCTAAATGAAAAACAAGACATTAACTAATTTAAATGAACTCGAATATTATGAAATTTATGAAATTACCGTATTGTATTATAATCATGAAAATTAATGAACATTATTACTATGACCAAACCTGTATTGAAATATAATTTTAATTCTTTTTTTTTTTTTATGTGTAAATTCCCGGCATATTGATATTTATTTTAATTCTAGTTGTAAGATATTGCTGTGCCTGACAAGGCTCATGTTTTGGACTTTACCTAGTATTTAAGACCCTTAATGTACAACATGAATTGCAATAAAATGATTTGATTTGATTTGATTTGAAATATATGCTTTTCTGACTTATACTTATATAACCAGTATGACTTAAATAATTTTAACAGATAATAATAAATTCAAATAATCAGTTATCCGATTAGAAACGAGATTAATACGTCGACTTAACGACGACGTCGTATGCTCAATTGTGGATCAGTGCGAGACAGAAACTTACGTTAAAATATCAGTAAATTTTGATTAGCAAATTTTTAGGGTTCCGTACCCAAAGGGTAAAAACGGGACCCTATTACTGAGACTTCGCTGTCCGTCCGTCCGTCCGTCCGTCCGTCCGTCTGTCACCAGGCTGTATCTCAACAACGGTGATAGCTAGACAGTTGAAATTTTCACAGATGATGTATTTCTATTGCCGCTATAACAACAAATACTAAAAATAAAATAAAATAAATATTTAAGGGGGGCTCCCATACAACAAACTTGTTATAGATTATATATATATATGTATAGGTACGGAACCCTTCATGCGCGAGTCGGGCTCGCACTTGCCCAATTTTTGAAATTGCATACGAGGGGCCACAAAAATTATCTTGTGTTTTTTCATCGATAAGTAAAGCGAGAACCAACAGTACGTAGGTTTTTGGTTTCTTTGTAAAATAATGAGAGAAACGTTCGCACGAGCTGCGGGCGTAGGGGTCGGGGTTTTGGCGCAGTACGAGTATCTGGAGCAGACAGTCGAGTTGAGAGAAGTTAGGTAGGTACCTACGATTATGTAGGTATACGTATGTATGTTCAATGTACATATCGATCGCCTCCCCGGGCCACTCGCCACTATGATCTCACCTCCATCCTCTGCGCCTCCCCCCGCCCCGCGCGCCCCACCGCATCCCTCAGAAGCCTATGCCCTCGCCGACAACGAATGACTGTCGTGTCGAGCACTGATTCTACAGTTTTCATAAAAAGTAAAACACCCAAGCTCAACAATGATCAACCAAATGAACTATGAAACAAACTTCGAACTAACTGACGTTAGGCTTACAACAGCCATTGGGAAACAATTAAGACGATATTTTGTTAAAAAAAAATAAGGGCAAGAAAGGAAAATATCTTCAAGCTGGTAGAAATGAAGTTCTGTGGATTTTTCGATTATACTAGTGTTATAGGTAGATTTGAGAAATCTGCACATCCCAATAATACGTTAGTAGATGGCAACAGGCCTCAGGCCTAAAAATTACTAATTTGTGATGTGATGACTGATGGATGATTGTGTAATTTTTAAACCATAAATCAACATAAGTGCCACCACCAAAAAACACCTTAACATAAGTCAAAACAGCGAAAACTATTTCATTGCTAACTCTAGGATTTTTCATTAGCTTAGAGCCCCACAATTTATTAAATACTACTACTATGGCAATAGCCACTCAAAGCATACACAATCTCGCAAAGGTAACAAATAAATGAGGCTAATTACCTAAATAGAGCAGCATTAAGATGAATTCCCAAAAAAGGTAAGTTTGTTAGAGACAAACCAACTACATACTTAATAAATGTGTTTCTGTAATTTTAAACAAGTTACATGTTTGCTCAATATAACCAATATTATGATTTACTCTTGTTTTATTTACTTACTTAATGAATCTTTAGTAAACGCGTCTACATCATTTTTTCAACTACGTACAACATCCTCCAGAGTACATTCCGAAATTAGGTAATATCGATTAAATGTTATATCCTTGAGTGCTAATGATTGACTCATTTAACCCCAGACCAAAAAGGGGATGTTATAACTATAAGTTTAACATGTGTTCTTAAGTATGTCTGTCACATCATAGTTCGTCACATCAAACGGATGATCCGATTTGAATGCGTTTTTTTTAACATACAGCAGCCGAGCCGTTTCCAAGATATTCAGCTTTGATTGAAACAAAGACGTCTCAGGCAATATTGAAGATATGAAAGCCTAAATTCGTGAATGTGTTAAGGTCTTTTAACATTTGAATTTAGGTTATTGTTTGAAAGGTAACTTCGACGAAATTCCTAATCTACGAATTAAATTACGACGTTTGAAGACTATCAGCCTTTTGTTTTATACTGTGTCTATGATTGATTAGTACTTGTTAACATTTCCATGTTCCGATGGGTATCAATTGGTAATAAAGTATTGAACCATTTGACGACAATCGTTTTATTACAGTTTTTTCGCATTAGAAAACTAAAACTATGAACACACCTTTAGATGTTGATATATGAACATGCATTGATAAGCATAACTCAATACCACCAGCCACTATTTTATGTTCATCACTATTAATTCATCAGACTACGGTGAAATAGGAATGGTTACTAAGAAATATATTATTATGTCGCGTGCTGATGAAGTTGTAAGGAGGTTTTAGTAAAAAAATCACACCGAAATCGGTCCAGTTGTTTAAAAACTACTGGACCAATTTCAATGCGATTTTTTGAATGAAACTGCTATCAAGTCAGAGCAGGACCATAGATATATTTGTCAGGGTGTCCGTTATTTATAAAACGTATCTTTTGGTTACGTTTTATTATCCGGCGTGATTTTTTTTATCATTTGTAACTTGTTTAGTGCAAGGATGGTTTTTTACACGGTGAACCAAACATGGTGAACTAAAAAACCGGCCAAGAGCATGTCGGGCCACGTTCAGTGTAGGGTTTCGTAGTTGCCCATCCTTCAAAATAGACGGGCTTCGAGGTTTAAATTACGAGAAAGATTTCAAGCTCTATAAAAAAGGTCGTAAACGCCAAAGTAACTGTAATTATTACCTTCTGGAACTTGTCAACTATACGCGCCAGATTGAGCGGAATGTTTTATTGCAGTATGGCACTTAAACTAATATGTGTATAGTAGTATAGGCCTTATAGGCCTCATTTTCATGAATTTTTCCATTTTTTTGACCCGTGGTAGAAAAGTTAGAAGCGGGGAGAGCTATTTTTTATTTTTCTTTTCAGAGCGAATATTTACAAAACTGCTGACTTGATCAAAAATAATGTTTGGAGACCCCTATTATTTTTAAAAGACCTATTCAACGACACCCCACACTAGTGTTGAAACGAACAAAAATATTCACCCCCACTTAAGGTGTTCGAGAGGTACCCGAAAAAAAGTTTTTTTTTTAGTTTTTATTTTATCGTTTTGTCGGCGTGATAATACACATATAGGTACTCATACCAAATTTCAGATTTCTATTTAGTACTAATGATCACGGAGCTAGGCCGCGGACGGACGGACGGACGGACAGAATAGACGGCCATGGCGAAACTATAAGGGTTCCTAGTTGACTACAGAACCCTAAAAAGAGGCCTATAACTTTAATCTTTCGCTCTGACGAAGTTACGGGCACACTAGTTCTATATGAAAACGTTGTAGTTATAATATAATATAATGTCGTAAATATAGGCTCACTGCACGATGCACGTCACGTAGACACACGAGACTCAAGAAACCCGACTGCGAATCAATACGTTAGTTTATTGCGCAGGTTTCGTGGTTGATGCTTAAGCCGAGTCGGTGCTGACTTTGAGAAGAACGGAGACTTGCTTGACCTTTTTTAGGTACCTAATATTTGAAATTTCGGTTGAATCTTAATAGATGTCATGACGGCTATAATTTTATGAATACATTGCACCCGTATATAAGTTGGCAATTATTGTTACTATGTCTACTTATTTAAAATTCGATTGATAATATTTGTTTATCGTCGTATCAGGTAACAAAGTCTTCTTTGCTTGGATCTGCTCATGCGATTGTTTAAATTCCAGAATTGTTGTAGTGTTTTGATTATATGTTATGCGAATTTTAAACCTATTAATCTAGCTATTATACAACGCAATGCCAAACTTAAGTGCGCCGTAGCGTATAAGCCAAGTACCGCAAGGTATGTAAGGCTATTTGAAACCTAAGAGGCTATACAATACGATACAAATACAAAATTACAACTCTCTAGCTATCACGGTTCCCTAGCCTGGTGGCAGACAGACGGAGAGTGCAGTAATAGGGTCCCATTTTTACTCCTTGGGTACGGAACCCTAAAATGAACTTCAAGCGGGTTGGCATGTTACGTCGTGGGCGATGGTTGGGTGAAAATTAGTATACTCTACTCACTCGAGAACTTCAATCTTTAGGATGAAGAGTCTTTTTACTCCAAGTAACTCTCTCTGCCAAATCACATGAATATTTTACTTATATTAAGATTTTTAGTGTATATTGTTCATTGGTTTGTCCTAATAGAATCATATCATAGTAGATAAACAGAGCCACTCTTCGATGAGAGTGCGTAGAGGTAGAGTGGTACAATACATATATGTATGGAGTGGCATGCTTCCTTTAAGCACTTAAAACATCCTTATAGTTCTTAATTCGACAGAAATTTAGTACCGAAATTTGGATTTTTGTATGCATGTTCAATCTGCATTAACTCTCGAGATAAATATCGTCAATGATACAATATTGGCAAGTACAAGTTTTATTTATGGATCAGTTTGCATAATAACCTTGACTCGCTTGATGGAAAGCGAAACCAAGGTGATGAAGAACGCACCAAAAAAAAAAAAGGGTTATAAAGTTTCCTCTTCCTACACGCAGTATTCTTAGCCTCGCGGGCACGTGGACTGGAAACGTAGAATAAGTTGTATTATGATTAAGATACTTTTTTTTTACAAATGGTGTAACTTTATATAGGTATTGACGATTTTCCATCCACATGTCAAATATCAAATTTATGGCCAAGGGGGTGGACAGCTATGTTTCCATTACGACACTTAATATGTCATCACACCCACTTTTGCCTTATTTGTGGGCTACCGCTGTCAAATTTTAGTGTTCTCCTCTCGTTTTACTTGAGAAGTGCCTTCCACTATTTCCACCTAAAACTTTATAATGTACTAGCGACCCGCCCCGGCTTCGCACGGTGCAATGCTGATAAATTATGCATGTATTATACATATAAACCTTCCTCTTGAATCACTCTATCTATTAAAAAAACCGCATCAAAATCCGTTGCGTAGTTTTAAAGATTTAAGCATACAAAGGGACAGAGAAAGCGACTTTGTTTTATACTATGTAGTGATTTATATTTTATTTGTAAATTCTGTTTTGTATTTTACTTTTGTATAGATATAACCTAACCTAAGGCAATAAATAAATGAGTGAATAATAATAAGTAACAATAAATATTAAGGGACAATCTTATACGAATCGACCTAGTCCCAAACTAAGCAATGCTTGCACTATGGCTACTAGACGATATACATAATATAGTTATATATTATAGATAACATCCATCCAAATACTCGTGGTGACCCAGGAACAAATATTCGAGATCTATACATAATATACAAATACATTAATACGCGAACCGTTTTAGTGTCTAATGAACAATCCATGGACAATTTATTTAACGACGCGGTTGCCGCAGTTTGTAGAGCACCTGCCTACTGAGCCGGCGGTCCTGGGTTCAGATCCCGGCCAGGGCAAATATTTGTGTAATATATGTTCCTGGGTCATGGTCATGGATATAAATTGATATGGATATATGGGTTTTTATATAGTTAGATCCTTAGTACAAGCTTTGCATAGTTTGGGACTAGGTAGATTTGTGTAAGATTGTCCCTTATTATTTATTAATTTTTTATATTGATGCTAGTTTAAATAATTAATAATAAATAATAATTGCTTGTGCTTGTGACAAAACGTGTGTCCCAAGAACAATTTATCGAAACTCAGTTTGATCTGATTGGTGTATGAATTCTAAATTCTTTGTCCTTGCCTCATCATAGAATGATAGTCTGGTGATATCTTACTGGAAAAGTTCGTCCACTAGAATCACTTGCAGAGTGATATTACTTTCTGGGGTATCCTACTGGATATAATTATTTCCAATAATTTTACCCAGAGTTTTGTGCTGGAAATGGCGTCCAATAGGATGACCTGGGTGGTTTCATAAGACATATTTGTCCAATACGATCACCTGGGTGATCGGGTCAGGTCAGGTGATCTTAGTGGATCCCGCGCTTTTTAACCAATTTTGGTACAGGGATAGCTGGACATCGAAGATGGGTATAGGATACTTCATACCCGACTACGGTAGATATCAATCGTCCTATCATCATGCCTAAATGTAGCTCTCTCTCAACTCGTAATAGTAGTATCAATAAAAGGCGTTTAAAATACATAGGTTGGACAGGAAGCAACTAAATAATATCTATATAATAAAGTATTTGAATCTGCGTCGTTTTATTTTATCCTTTTTTAATAAACATTAAACACAAATATGTGCATATCGTGCTGCATCGTGCTACACGGTTTTTGTTTTATAGTAAGCACATCATTACAGAATATCGATAGCGGTATAGAGCGTAGGTCGGGTTTTCACAGCCCTACAAGTATCATTACTCCTTATAAACTGCGCCCTCTTGACAATCCTCATATATTAGTGGTCAGTATTTTACATCACAGAACTAAGAATGTCATACACAAAAAAAAAAATTTTAACAAAAAAAGAACCGACTTCAGTTCAGTAAAACTAAAAAGCCAACAATAACCCGTTCAAGTACAGATTACATTTGACTCACCCTTCGAAGTCGATCCCAAACCACTCAGTTCTTATATTTATATCAAGATTTATATATTATAGTTTACGCGAGGTTTGGCACCGACTTCGAAGGGTGAGTCAAATGTAATCTGTACTTGAACGGGTTATTGTTGGCTTTTTAGTTTTACTGAACTGAAGTCGGTTATTTTTTTGTTAAAAATTTTTTTTTTTTTGCTTTTTGTGATTCGTATACTTTCCTTACACCAAATCCTATTTACTGAATGTAAATTCTTGACTTTATCAATAAATTATCGAAAGCGCCGTACATGTCCCTATAACATTTGAAGAGTTCCCTCAATTTCTCCAAGATTCCATCATCAGATCCCGACTTAGTGCCAACGGGACCAACTCGGAGTTATACCCTTTCGATTAAAAAAAAAAATGAAAATTGGTTCACGATTCTCGGAGATATCGAGTAACATACATAGAAAAAAAAAAAAAAAAAAATTTAGTTCGAATTGAGAACCTCCTCCTTTTTTGAAGTCGGTTAAAAAAATGTTATAGGTCTAAACCTAAACTTACTCACTTTTAAAACCTTTAATCCACACTTTCCATAATAATGAAACCATTTAAGTTGTTTTAAATGACACAAGAGCACGTCACGAATCGATGTATCAGAGTCAGAGGGCGATACGATACTTAGGCAGAAATTTTGCGATACAAAAAAAGAGGTCTATCAAGCAATATGAATGGAGTGCAGAAGGCATATACATTAACAGATATGCACATGTGTTTGTGAATTGGAAAATTAAATTGAGGTATTTATTTATTTAATCTTTATTAAACAAAAGAAAAATCTTATCATAAAAAGGCGGACTTAATACCATAAATAAGGTATTCTCTACCAATAAGATTTTGATCAGTAAAACTAAGGTACCTGTAAAATAGTCCGATGCGAACGTGTTGTATAGTATTAAAGTAAATTAATTAGTATTCATGTATATTTAGAAATTACGTTTCATCGCCATTTGAATTTGTTCCATTGTCATATGTCGGTGCGAATAAATAGGAGGTATATTATTACTAAAACTTAGGAGTATGTATTCGTTACTTATTGCGACATGATATCTTACATGAACTTAGTAATTAATGATTCACGATTAACATGATTAATAAACTCACGATTAGAGCTCATTGTGTTCGGATTAAAATAAAAGCAACGACGTAATGCAAGATGGCTGATGTAAGCTATACATCACTGTAGAGCAAAATAATGTTTACGTGAAATGGTATATTTTTAACTCATATCATTTATATTTACAGTGTCAGTTGCATCTTTCATAATTAAAATTTAAAATGCCGTAGTCAGTTCTCAACCCATTAATAAGTGACCTTTCCTCATACGCGTCCCTTAAGTTTACAGACGGATTGAAACTACTCACCTAACATCAAACTTAAAAAAGTAAAAAAAAAAAATAAAAAATCAAAAGTAGCTTGAACTTTGAGAGCTCAGTCCTCCAAGCAGGGCCGTATTTACCCCCAGGCCCACAAGGCCCGGGCCTAGGGGCCCAGCCAGCCTAATAGGGGCCCCAGGCCTAGAAACAGGACTTGCACCATACTTATGTTCCCTTAGGGGAGGGGGCCCCAAGTGCCTAGGGTCCCTAGCCCTCTAAGTCCGGCCGTGCATCCAAGTCCACATGAGCTTTAAATAATTAAGACCAAGCACTAACCGTTGAATCAAGATCATTTCTAAACTCGTTTAAACCGGGCTTAAATGGTGAAAACGCACATCCTGGCACCCTGTTGCCAAGTGTTACATTAGAGAAGTATTTGTGGCTTGCGCACTACGGCGGATTTAAGTTAAGAAGCGTGTTGTATAACTAGCGTAATATACACAGCTTCACAATTAACATTTTTATCAAAACATATTATAAAAATATTTATATTAAAAAGGTGAAAATTGGAATAGCACGTCCAAAACAACAAGATTTTTTTGTCTCCTGACGCGATAAATAAACTATTCCAAATAAATACGAATTAAACGCCAATGTATTTCAAAATAAGTACGCATGGTAACAATGACCGACATACCGCAACTTATTAACATAGACCGTATGTATTGATCAAGTTATAGCTGTCAAGATATCTAATAGCATAACAAACGGTGTATAACTGCCGTGTCAGACGGAACAGCTGATCGCAAGGCATGTTTATTCAGATGGAACCGCCGTGTAGCTCATCGTTCACACACACTTGTCAAAGCTTAAGCATCAATAAAAGGTTTATGCTTTCTAAGCAGCTGATATCGAGGGTCTGATAAATGATGAGTGGACGTATAGTAACAACAAGCAACGTGCGCAAGGGGTTTCTGTTTATGTCGCCGGCTTATGTTAGCCGGTAGTGTATGTGTGTATGACGTGGTCTGTTTGAGTTGCGGTGACGCGTGCTGGTCGGCAGCAGCGACAGACGGTGTGCAGCCGTCGCTGCGGACAGTGGACACCCACCCTTGCAGCGGGAGTTGCGGCGGCCACGCTCGCTCGGACGATCGCTCATCGTGAACGCTTCCTTGAAATGCATCTTCCGACACCGCTCCGCACCGCATCCACATTCACGTGTAGCATCGGCACGCCAAAACACAATCCGCTCACTGTCACCAACACGTCACCGGTCCGATCCGATAAACAAGTGCCGACTCGCCCTCAACCACCGCGATCCGCTCTCGTTACGTTCTCCGGAACAAGTCGCATTTTCGTTTTCGACGAGCCGGCGACGAGCAAACAAAACGTTTGATAGGCGCGAACCGACGGTCGACCTCGGGCGCGGACTGGCGCGCGATGCGAACGGCCGCCGTCGCCGCCTCCGCGCGAGACCGGACCTCGCGTCTCGGGGCGAGGATGCGGGAATCGGCTTCGGCGCAATACCCGTCACGAAAATAATAGGAACAGCGAGTGCACCTCAGAGTGGCTCAGAGGCGCGACGCGACGCGGTCGGTGCGAGCGAGACGCGGATAAACACCAGACTGTTTACTTACGGCGCTCGAGCGCGGGGCGCGGCGGGCGCGGGGCGCCGCCTGCAATCCGCGCGCTGCAATTACTGCCTGTAGCCGCTGACGATTACGATTACATCCTAACTCCCGACCAATGAAATAATATCAATAATCCGACCCGAGGAGCCCGGGACCGGTCTGACACTGCGACTCTATACTGCCCTTCATAATTCCTGAAAATCTCGAAACAGAGGAAGAATTTTCCCGTTCCTTAAATATTTTAGTACGTTGTTCCCGACCAATTACTTTGCTTTATTTTTAACACCATGTTCTAATTCTAACTCGAACGTTACTAGGTTTCATCGTACACTCGTGCATAGTGTTTTGCCGAGTACGAGTAACAATAACTTTCAGCGGCAAATTTTCAGGGTCACCGTTTATTTGCAAAATTTTAACGTAGTTACGCAAACGTTTTGTATTTGAACGGATTCAGTCAGTAGTCTTCATTCCTTATAATTTAAATTAAATTGGAAGGTTGACAATTATGCTATTACTATTAGTCGTGGAAACAATGAGTTTTAGAGCTTGTATTGTTTCAGTTCAGACGTAGAGCATGGTCGGGTCGGAGCAGGTTGACGATCAATCGTCGAGCAGAGCTCTGCACCGGGCGGTGGTGACTGCATTCCGACACCCCCCGCCCGCCGAGTCCTCGCCCCCCGTCCTTCCGGAGCCGTCACGTGACGCGGCGATTAGCCGCCGAGTGCGCCACCGCGACCGAAATAGAGCGCACACATCACACATCTCGTTCACCTCCACTAAACCATGCTAAACTCTCTCCATTTTTTTCTTTAGTCTCCGGCCCGTGTGAACGCAGCGCCGTATCCAGAGAACCTCGCTAATGACCACATTCTAAGCGATTGTTAACCTAACGATGTTATAACGGCACAAGACCCGCTTCACTGCTATCCTAAGCTTTCATCTGAAACATTTTTGAATGTTTAAGTTTGTGGATCGAACATATATTACGCCTCCATAACGGTATCAATGTAAGGTGGGTCCTTTAGGTAGAGCCATAAGGCTAAGTAGAAACGAATGTACAGAAATGTACATTAACAGAATCGAATTACCAAATTGAACAAGGCGTAGGAGTATCTAATGAAGCAAATAAGGCACGAGGACATTTATATGGAATTGTACCAGACTAAGCCCGTTTAGCTCATTGTAGAGTTGCGAATTTAAGATCTGCCAGTTGATGAGCTCCTTATAATGGAGCCAATCAATCAGTACAGCGACTAGTCCGTCAATTGTCGAATAACAATTACACGACGTTTTGGTTCGAAAATAATAAACCGCCGTTTCACTCAACGAGGCCGGCTATCTTTAATAAATAATATGTATTATTCCAGTCCAGTCCGACAAATAGTCGAGTGGTCTGTAAATTGTCGGAAATCACGCAGGGCTACCGCATTTAACAACAAGAAAAAGACGACACGATCAATACAGGCTGCAAAATGTACACGTGATCGCGTCACTATATAACTTCCTCCCACCACCCCGCTCACCCCCTAAACACTCAGCTCCTCCCCCGACCCGATGTCGACACTAAAGGATTTTTCTACCCCTCCTTCCCTAGCTTGTTAGAAACATCACTTCGCCTACATTATTATCATCCCTGTTTATTTACAACGGCCAAGTTTCGCTATGAAACGTCGCTAAATACGGCGATTAACCAAGATTTGCCAAGTCGTTCCCGAGCCCGCACCCGTTTACATTTTTGCAGTAGCCAGATGACAAAAAAACGCGTCGTCAAACCAGTTCCCGCGGGCGAATGTGAGCCCATTACCGCGGCGGCGAATAGAGCTTGCCCGCCACATTTGTGCTAACGCACGGTCAATACCGGCGCCTACCTTTCAAAACTCACTACATACGTACACCGTGAGCTGCGAGACGTAGAAAACTTAAACAAGCTACATAGCCGCCTGCCTTAATAACTGTCAGTCAATAAAGACGAGTATGAAGCATTAACCTGTAACCACAAATAATATCAGCACTTAACGTGTAGTTACCGATCTCTTTGCAATCATGTACACCAATAGCGACGGCGACTGCGGCCTGGCTTAAGTAACCGCAAAGTGGAAATAAGGAAACTTGATTACTTAAAGAAAAGTCGATTGTAGAGGCGTGGTTTAGCCGAGATGTCGGGATCATTAGCGTAGCTCTTGAATAAGTGAGGTAAGGGTGGGTGAGGTGAGCCACCACCACAAAGGGTTGCGAATTGCGATCCGGCGCGTTCGATCGATAGCGTCCGCGAAAAATGCCGCAGCCACCGATCTGTACGAGGGCTCGCCCAACCAAACCGGATTGTGTAACCTCATCAACCATTTAGTCGATGCACGCGAACGCCGATAAATTATCATTTATTTCAAACAATCTCGATCGGTGCCAATTTCCCTTCATACCGTTAGATTGCGACGCTAACCAACATTATATTGAACGCATTCATTATGATGCATGTAGACTTTCTATTGCTAAGTCAACCTCGCTGGTACAGTTTTCTATAGTGCGGACCACTTTTTCAATTCGCTTGGTGAAAAAGTGGTGCACCGAGTGGTTAGAATTGGTGGTGGCAGCGATGCGCCGCGTATTTGCAACGGATGCAGCGAAATGAACATGAACAGTTCGTTGACCTCGAGCGGGCCGGGTTTCACTCGACTCGTAGAGCAGCGCCCAGTTCTGCATAGCGCCAGCGCAATTCACAATGCGAATCAATTGCCTGAACGCACATACTTAGTACGTAAACGTGGCAACAACGCAGCGCTGTCCACGACCATGCACTATTGGACACCTACTGGCGGCACTGGCGGCTCGCCCCGAGCCAGCCCAGTTCTAATATAAACACTATCTACACATTCTTAGTAAGCCACTGACATCGACTGGAAATACGCTGGATTTAAATACGTTGAGATTCACATATCGCTACCGCAATATAAGTAGAGTTTTACTATTGCGCAATCGATAAACTTTAAGAAATTAATTTACAACTAAGTATGTTAATAACACGTCAATATACGATGAGTCGATGACTATTTCTGTATTTTATTTTATTACACAGTATTCTCAGGCCCCAATATTTGCTATTACATTACCCTTGAAGTCAGTTTTTAATTCAATTATATTGTAATTCGTATTTCGCACTTAAAAAAAGAAAGCCCCCCACTTCATGTTATATACAATATATGTCGCGTAAATCCAAACTAAACCATACCATTTAAACATTTTAAACAACACAAAGCATTGAAGGATGGTTGCGGAATCAAATGTTGCGCGTATATTTGAATTTCACTGTTGATGCTGTTGACTAAAAACAGGCAAAGATTATTTAACATATTCTCAATAGGGAGGAAGGAGGTGGCATATAATTTATAATTAATATAATCTATCTTTATTTATTTCATAAAGACATCGTTGGTTAGCATTCAGAATCCAAGATTGGTCAAAACAAGGGCATAATTATTTATTTCCTCCCGTCGAAATAAAATATATTTGACGTTTTTGGTATTCGAATGATTATCAAAAGACTAAGAGGTGGGCAAGGGAACGGGACGGGTGTCGACTCCGGCATCGATCCATGTCTTATGTACTTACGCGCTTTACATACATACTGCCGCCCGCGCTATGTGGAGATTCAACCGCGATGCGTCAACCAACCGATGCACATGCACCGCACCGACATGTAAGTACGAACATTCGGGGACGCTATCGAGCCAATCTCTTTATAAGTAGCGCTACCCTAACCTTGAAACGATGACCTTTTCGAAACAAGTTTGTTATTACTTATTACGCGTGTCATTTCCAGTACTATAAAGGGGATGCGATGCGAGCGAACACGGAGGATTTATAACGAAAAGTGTGTCATATTGATTCATTTATTTCTATTACAATTTTTAAGGAAACGTAGTTGATACATGCCCTCACATGACTTAACTTTCCCGCTGTAGTGTTACGCCTCTGTGCCCTCTGTCGCCTCCGTGTATACCGCAAATTTATTAGTACGAGTGAGAAGGAGCACTCGGCCGGCCGTGAGAGATTATCCCGGCGGGCCGCTGGGGGAATAGATTGGAGGAACAAGTAGGTATCGGGCGACTCGACTTAATCTCAATAGACGAGTTGGCCCCTTTAATAACCCCCCGTGGCCATGTGCGAACGATAATTAATTTAGTCATTCCCGATAAGTACAGTTCACATGGTTATGAGCGCACACGGATTTCTTTACAATTTTACCAACTTAAATCTAAGCAAATAATCAGGTTTCAGACAGGATGGCCGTATACAGGCTGCCAAGGTAAACAATGTTTGCACCACACAACATACTTATACGTGCATGATACTGCAAAACAATGGATAATTAATTAGCTTGAAAATTAATTGAATATATGAAAACGGTAGGCAATAAGCATACGGTCCATATAAAACAAAATGCCGATTCGAAAAGAAGGGTAACCGAGCATTGCTCGATAAAAACATGTTTGTTGGCAGTGGTATAGCTCGCGTGGCACAATCAAAGCGGGCGGAGGTGCGAGGTAAAGCGCGGGGGAGCGTCTAAACTCCATCAGGCGAGGCAGGCAGATTCGTCGTGTCGGGTTGGACTGACCTCGAATCCCTATTGATCTGGTGACGGCCCGTCTGTGACGTCACACTCAGCGACCGTGCTCTAACATGGCCGCTGCTGCTAATACACAGAACAACGCCGCCTACGCAGTTCACGAGCACTGCACAAACCCCATACAAGCACAACACAATCGATATAAATACGTTCACAACTAGTACTGGTTGAAACGAAAAAAAAAAAACTAATTGATTCGTTTCATTCCTCATTCCTACATTTTTGAAGATAGCTTATATTTCGGTTACGAAATATAATTTCCCTAGCACCTATAGGAAGAAACCCAGAAGGTCTTTGTTCGTGACTGAATAGCTTTATAGGTCGGGTGTATTGTATATCTCTGACTAACGTATAATGGAGAATAGTATTAGTACCTAAGTCCTAGGGTACAGCTATTAAACACAGATTAATGGAACATTTTCCTAATCTATATGACAATGAATATTTTACGAAAACGAAGTTCGAATATAAACTAAGTTAGTTTCATATCATAACAATAAAACTGATGTCTAAAATTCCCCAACATCTAAATCCCATAAAGAGGCCACGGATTAAGTAGTCACCGCAAACTGGATTTAAATTCGTGAACGTTAAGGTTCAGTATGCCTCCACTAACAGACATAAGCAAGGGTAACGCAACAACCTTATTTTCTGCACAAGAGCTTACCTGGGTATAATACTTTCTCCGTCATGCCTGCGGATCTAACAAGCTCTCCATTGAATCCTGTGAACAAGAAACAAGTTTTTGTTAGGAACTTGTAGCTTAACGTGGTTTAACATTGAATGGATAAAAAAAATATTGAATGTTATTTACAATAAGCACACCTACATCGACGCTTGAGAAACTATAATAATTATTATTTAAATTAGTTTGGGAATGTTTCGCTGAGTGCACCTGCGGTTGCAATTTACTTCGCTATCCTAAGTAGGGGCAAACAAGCAAAGGACAAGCCCTCCCGCCCCTACGGAGTAACGGCACTGCGCAGGTATAAAAACGGTCGTGTGCACAAATAAGTAGTCGCGTACATATTCACCAACTTTGCGAAGGTCAATCTTATACACGGTGTGAATAGGCGTCAGACGCGTACTGCTTATTTTAATAGCTACGTGGCGTGTTATGTACACTCGTTATACAGAACAACAGTGCATAACTATAGATACGTACTTACGGTATAGGCAGATAGGTGTGACTTCATTGTCCAACACAAACAGATAATGTACGATGAAACAATATCGTAAAACATTTAATTTTTCTTTCCCACCGAGAATCGGAGTCATGGTGAAAAAATACTAAGTACAGCTCCTTTGCATCTCAGACAATAGGGATGAAGACTGGTGTTAAAATCTACAGCATACTGTAGTTATATGAATAAAATTTCACAATTTAACAAAACAATAATTGTATGACAACCTGGAACTTAAACGCACTTTTTCACGGTGAAAATTGCAAATTACTTATTTTCTCCATACAAATATTGGTACCCATAACATACGAGGGCCGTTTGATAAGTTTTTTTTTTTACTTTTTATAAAACCTTTTTTTAGTAAATGTTTGGCCATTTGTATATTGGTGCGTTTTAGCGCTCCGTAGGAATGTTGAACTTTGACGGTAATTTCTCACTTTTAGAGTAGGTAGTCTAAGTGTAGTTAGTCCCATAATAGACAGTTTTTTCTCAATAAAAAATTAAATCGATTGTCATGCTCGAAAAAAAATGTTTCGTCGAAATTGCAAGCCAATTAAAGTTACACATTTTTTTTTTCTCATTGTCAGGTTTTCCTTGGGCAGAACTGCAGGAAAAACAACTCCTGAACCTAACCCAGTCTCCACAGTTCGTCGGTACCAACATCTAAGCGTTTCTCTCTATGAACGCTTACCTGCCGAATTTCGAACAGTCATCAGACAGTTTTAAACGGCAATTGAGAAACTTTTTATTGGATAATCTTTTATACTCGGTAAATAGGTATTCCCTTGTTTTGTCTAAAAAATATTTGCCTAATTTCAGTTTCCCTAACAACTTTTAGTACCTACATATAACCAACGGTTTGCCTAATTACAGTTTTACATTTACATTGTAATAATTGTCATTGTTTTTATTTATACCCTATTTTTGTACCTATACAACGTGTCCGCGGCTTCTAGACAAAGACCGAAATCCCGAGTATAGTTATGTCTAAGGAATGCTCTAATAATATATATTAATAGATAAAAAGAAAAAAAAAATACAAATATGAACTACAATGTATTTACAACGTGTTCCTTGTTGTAAATCAGTTATTTATCCGTAAATACTGTGCCATTTGGCATGGGATTTTGTACATCAGTTAGAAATAACCTAATCAACACGTACCTCTCATGTTTGTCCAAAAGCAACGGACACGTTGTATTAAATACATTGACAGTGCTTAAAAGGGGGTATCTTATGTCAATTTCGAAACATTGTTTCCCATCTGTAACGTTTCGCCAAATTTTCATTTGTCCGAAAGTATTATTTTCCTGAAACTGGTGATGGGTAGCTACCGGTAATACTACCAAAGTGAGTATTTTCCCAGTAATGCTACTAGTAATATTACTAAAATATGGAAATAAACGGTAAGATACAGGATTTTAATTGAAATTCAAGGTTTTGTTTTGCGTAATACTGAAAATGGACAGTATTGAGATCATTCGTACTGAAGAGAAATGCATGACTCTCTCTAGAAAGTAAATTACCTATCTTACCAGTAACCCAATGTTACCAGGTATCTTACCAATGTTACTAGAAATATTACCGCCTCGTAAATCTACACACACCTTTTTTAGTCGTTCCAGATCAAGTTTGCTAGGTCCGAAATAAAAAATGGATACATGGATAAATAAATAATGATATGATTTAAAATATGATATGATACGCAAACTTGGTAGCATTTTCAAAGTTATGCAACACACTGCAAAAGTTACAAGTGTAACTTTTCTTATTATTAGTTGTGTTTTCTGTAAAATGACAATACACTTGACTTCCTGGTTTTATTGTGACGCATTATATAGCAACAGTCACAAGTCCAGGGATCGGATATTCGGATGCCTTTACACCATGCGAGTAGTATTTCTGCATATGCTCAATAACAGGCTTGAAAGTTTTATCGGCGGGCAGATTGCAAAGGAACAGGCAGGTTTTGTCAGAGGTAGAGTACACGCGAACAGATATTGAGCATCCGGCAGCTCATCGAGAAGCATAGGGAGAGTAGGGAGTTCAACGTGCCGATGGCCCCATGCTTCATTGACTATGCGAAGGTCTTTGACTGCATCAGCTGGATGAAGATGTTCGCAGTCATGAGAGAGATGGGTATACCAGATCACCTAATTTTCCTTGTGCAGAACCTGTACCTAGACGGCAATTCTAGGATCAGAGTAGAAGACACCGAATCAGAACCCTTTCAGACCAAACTTGGAGTAAGACAATGGTGTATTCTCTCACCACAGCTGTTCAATCTCGAGGCGAACACAACATGAGAAGAGTTCTGGAGGATTGGTATGGGGCGTACGAATCGGAGGACACCTTATTAATAATTTACGGTCTGCAGATGATACTACCAAATTGCCACCGACCTACCACTATAGGCTCTAACGAAACGGAACTAGCTGAGCTTTTGCAAAGGGTTCAAAAAGTGAACGTGGAATTGGTCTACATATTAATCGGGCTAAGAAAAAACTCATGTTTGTGGATCGGGCAGGCATTTTGCAACGAACGGCAGAACTATCCGACCTCGATACCGTGGACAAAATTGTCTACTTGGATCATTGGTTGCTGTGGATGGTGACTGTGAGAAAGAGGTTGTGAGAAGAGCCCAGATAGCAAAGGTGGCGGTGAAGGGGCTAGAGAAGATCTGGAGGAACAGAGGTATCAGCGGAAAAACTAAAACAACGCTGATGAGATCCCTGATCTTTTCTATATTTCTATACGCTTCAGAAACCTGGACCCTTAAAGCACGCATTCGGAAAGCATTGACGCATTCGAAATGCTAGGAATCCCTTGGACGGCACGTCGCACAAATGCGTTGATCCTAGCCGAATTGAAGATCAAGTGCCGCTTATCGATCATTTGCCTCCAGCGGATCCTGCAGTAGTTCGGTCACCTGGCTAGACGCGAGTCAGATAGTTGGGAAAAGCTCATTGTAGTTGGCCACGTGAAAGGAAACAGGGCCCGTGGGAGATCACCGATCCGATGGCCCGATGCCGTGAAAGAAGTCTTTCAGGAAACTCTACAGGCGTCAATTCGGAAGGCGGAAAACCGTGTGTAGTGGAGAGCTTCGGTGCAACGGATAACGGCCTCAAATGGTCATGACCCTTCAGTCATGAGGAAGCGAGGATGAAGAGAGAAGAAGAGGTTATACCTATATTGCTTGAATCGCGAAGGAGTTTGACATAAAACCGGTACGGTAAGAAGGAAGAACAAGTTTTATCATGCGGGATGAGCACAGCTCACGCCCGGGACGTACAGTTAAAAAATATATTGTCTTATGCAAGATAAGAAATTTGGGTGAAAGAGACAAAAGATGATAATGATTTTTGCATAAGGCTTATTGAACTCCGCAAATAAATAAATAAATATCGGACAACCTCACACAAATCGATCTAGTCCCAAATGAAGCTCAAGGAAGCTTGTGTTATGGGTACTAGACGACGATATACGTACTGAAATAGATAAACATATACTTAAATACTTAGAAAAACCATGACCCAAGCACAAATATCAGCACACAAATATTTGCCCTGGCCGGGATTCGAACCCGGGACCGCCGGCTCAGTAGGCAGTTGTCTACAAACCGAGCCAAAAGCGTCGTCAAATAACCAGTAACTTAAGCGTATTTCATTAGTCTCGTACCTTACCACCTTTTCGGAATCTTACTGGTAAGATTGGAAAGTTACTAGTAATATTTCCAAACAGAATGTACTGGTAACAGGTAACTTACCGCGGCACATCACTACCTGAAACCCGTAATATTTCCAGGAGTTTACAAACATCGTTTTAAAGAACCCATTAGGTTTGGTTTGGTTTGTTTTATAACAAACAAATGAAAATTTGGCTAAACGTTACAGATGGGAAACAAAACTTTGTTTAAGATAGGTAACCTTTAAAAGAAATTTTTGGCCTAATCCCTAATTTTGCCTTATTTGACTTAGTAATTCTAAATGTTATTTGTGCATGTAAATTGACTTAGCGTTATTTAAATTGACATTATATATTATGATTATGAAATAAAGAAATCCAATCTAATATATTTAAATAACGCACATTACACGCACAACGGCCCGAATATACACGGCCTAAGTACGGAAAACGGAGCCCATAACCATAACCATAACGCACATTCAATGAGGTTGTCAGTCATAGTTTCATTAATTAATCGGATCAGAGAGACTCGCCTCTTTTCCATAAGTCAATATCTGTTGCGATAGTATTTTTGACCTACCTAAGTTAAATTTTATACAAGCTAAGCTGTCACCACGAAGACTTAGGGCCTTAGACGTTCGGAAATTTCGTTCGTATTCCATACTGAATGAAGTCAGTGAGTGTAATGAATATAAAAATATGTATATTTAAAAATATATATATTTTTTTAAAGATTTAACATTCAATGATTTATTTGCCAGGAATACAGTTACAATTAAAGTACCATGTATTCAGCCAACAAATGTTTAAAAAGAAAAATAAATTAAGAGAAAGTTCATAATAATTGACTATTGTATAAACATCCATCGAGCAGCCAGATATTTGAATTTCTTTTAAAACTATTTCCTTCCATAGACCTAATATCATTGGGAATGTGATTGTAAATGTCAATGCACATGTTAAAGACGCACAATGTTGAAGTGAAAAGAAAAGCATTCATTTCATTTGTAAAAGTTAAACGGCAGCTTAGTATTTTGTTCTAAAACTTTTTACGATTGTAAGAAATGGCATATTTCACACAAAATACACAAATACAATAGATTTTTCACTGCTATATTTTCGTTTAATCTAATCTAATATGGACTACATTAAATCTAATCTGACAGGTACATTTAGTTTATCTGTGCAAGGACATCTGGCCATCTAAGGATAGTTCAAGGATACTTTAGGTCAAAAGAGAGTGGCTAAAAAGTGAGACTACACTCCTTCTGAAAGTTGCCTCAACTAACATAGTTCATAAAATTAAATAGATGATGTTTTTTAATGAATTATACTGTGAAGTATATTTTTAGACGTTGAATATCAATTTTATCAACATCTTATCACAAGAGTGACATATTGAATCTCATGATAATAAGTAAATCAAATAATATCATAACAGACCCCTTGTTGTTTTTATTAATCACAAATTTAATATGGGGTTTTCAGCAAAATATACTTTCATGATACATTTAACCATCATAATACGATGGTCACTCAAAATGAGAGGATTTGTTTCTGTTTTTAGCCCAACTGATAAAATTGCCTACTAAAACTCATCTAGAGGTTATATTTAAGCTGGATATTATGTGTGTTATTTCTTCTGTTTGTTTGGTGCTCAAAGAAATATTTGACAATATCATTAAGGGGCTCCCTGCAGAAATCAGCCAATTTGATGATTTTTACATCGTATCTAGTTTGTGGATTATAGAGTTATAATGTCCTATTTAATATATATTGTAGTATGGTCTATGCTTAACACTTTGTAGTGACCCGAATTTTGATTTAACGACTGTGTATTTTATGAAAAAATATTCGGTGAAGGACCAAAAATACACTAATCTCGTTTCTACTTTTATCCCCGGTGTATATGTAAAAAATATCTTACATTTTATTGTTCTAAACCATATTCCACAAAATTTGTTGTGAAGCTTTTTCTATTTTTCTCAATACTTTTCGAGAAAAACGCAAAAAACCGTTTCCACAACTTTTTCCCCGAAAAAATCGTAAACTTTGACGGCCTGTATCTCAAATTCAGTGACATGTGAAAGGTACTTGATACGGTATTTTGTTGTGGAAAAACTATGTTATTATGATTAGCTATTTATAATATGGGAAAATCTATCGCAACAGATCGAAGGTCATTGAGAGCGGGTAGCCCCTTAAAGGTACTGGTATAATATATGTAGTTTCCAACTAAATAGCTATCTGTAATACTTTAATATAACACATTTATATATAATCATATCTACTATAACAAGATTCTAAGTGATTAGTATTGTATTATTGTAGGTTGTTAAGAATATAATTAATTGATGGTCTTCGAGATGCAAAGGTTGACTATCCCTAGGATTTTGCTGTTCAATCAATCTTAAGGATTGCACAATATTTAAGCTGAAAATCAGCCCAAATTAAACAAACGAAGATGATTATCATTTGTATTTATTTCCTGTTGAGGTGTCCAATAAAGAATATTCTATTCTATTCTATCATTACAGAATATGCAAAGAAAATAAGCCAAAGAAAGAATCTAGGGACTAAAGTTAACTTTAAAGAGAAAGAAAAATAAAAACTACACAATAATAGAATACATGAGGACAGCATTACAAATTAGTTTTATTGCTAGCCCTAAATTTGGAAATTAACTGAAAAGAACACATGAGGGAATGGGAATTCCATGAAGAACCTTCAAAGTAATTTGAATGGTCGAGGAGGGGACAACTAAAAAACATATGATTTAGAGACCCTTCATCTTGACCACATTTGCATATCAACGAGTTATCGAATCCTTAGCCCCGCAAAATGCACCATACATCAACAATGATCAACGTCATCTGAATGATTGAGGAAACAGATGCTATGTCCAGTAAAATTTTGGAAAAGCAAGGTTTTGATGGACTACTTGGTTGTATTTTAGGAAGCAGCAACAGATCACTGCAGTAATTCTCAAAGGGTACTTTGTCGCCGCATGATATTGCTTCTCTGGCAAACTTGTCCGCGAACAAATATAAAAAGAACAAAAGCAGTTATAAAATGCCATGCAGAATTCTGTACATGTACATGTCAAGACATGTCAGACATTCATTTTATACAAAGAATAACTTATACATTGCCTACGTTGAATTACATTATGATTAGTTTTTATAAAAAAGCTGGACTAAAACAGAAATAATAAATAAATATTAAATATCAGACAACCTCACACAAATCAACCTAGTCCCAAATTAAGCTCAAGAAGGCTTGTGTTATGGGTACTAGGCAACGATAAACATACTTATAAAGATAAATAAATACTTAAATACATAGAACATCCATGACCCAGGCACAAATATTCGTGTTCATCACACAAATATTAGAAATGTAATTAATTGTCTTTACTAACCTTAAAAATCCAGTATTTGGTCACACGAAGATAGTTCTTATTGTCAACAAGATGCACTAATTGTTTATTTCTTCTGCCACCAAATCAAATTGATAAACTTTCAGCGTATTACGTGCGAAAATGGCGACAAAATGGTCAATTTTCACCAATGAAATTTTCCTCGACAACACTTTTGTAAACACTTCAGTAATTAACAAATAAACATTAACGTCTAGACACTCCTAAATTGATAATCATTCACGACTGCACTCAGTTTATAACGCGTTATAAACTAAATAATAATCATTTCTGCAACTTATTTCGACAGAAAAAATTTAACATAAACAGATTATCAATAGTCCGTAATTATAATCGCACTCAGTCTCAGTCGTACGTATAGATAGAAGACGACAGCCGAAAATACACAATAGACAACATAATAGGTTAATAAATGCGACCTCTTAGTGACAGTTCCTGTGTGAAATTGTCATCCATACGACAATCAAATTTAACGATTATGTTTTAAGTAATTTAGTCCTACCTAAACTAACGTTTATTACTCTTTATAATACATTATTTAATTCTTTAAGCATTATTATCTGTTGATACAAATATTTTATAAAAAAAAAAATCTAGTAATAATAAATATTCCGGAATATGAAAGTGAGTGCTTAGTTTTAGTGTTGCCCAATTAATTACGGAATAATCATGGAAATATTAATCACTTCCGGAAATACTTAATTATTTAGTGACAGCACTATTTTTAAAAAATGAACCCGAAGGCTTCAAGAAAATTCAGCAACTTATTATATTGCTCTTTTTATACTAACAGAAAACAACTTATTTTCTGTTAATCCTAGGTCCTAGTTTTATTACTAGTGGTGCCATCTCGTGCCGTAAGCGGTGTGTTATATTTCTTCTTTACTATTTTAATCTGTATTATTTGGATAATATTAATGTTATATACATATTTAATTATTATATATATATTTATATTATTTGATGACAATTCAATGGAATGCTATAGCTGTAGGATATCGGACAGTGTAATAACTGCTTAAGCAAAACCTCGCTACCGGCTACGTGCAACACTATCATGGCCATGAAAAAAAAAAATTGTCTATTATCTCTTCTGTGATCTGTCATACGCTTCGATTTTGCGACGAGTACCATTCTCATTGTTTTCATAGAAATTTAGTATCTTAAAATGCCCTGATTGTCAAATTCTGGTTTTAAACTGTAATACAACATCATGTCTTGTTTAAATGAGCCTGTGCTCAACATAATTGTTGTGGGATTCCATCATAAAAAAGGCTGCCAGGTGAGTGTAGGCGTCGAAAGTTCATTTAATCAATAATGTTTTTGTGATGAGTGCTTGGCGTGTATATAGTCAAGAGATACCCTTTTTAATTATGAATGAAAGTCGGCGTCAGACCTTACATCATTCAAAGCCCTCTTGATTAAACATTGATCGATGTCACCAAGTTTCCATTTGTATGTTTGATACTTTACCGAATTGTTTTATCTTTCTCCACTTGCTGATAATGACGAAATAATTAAAATCCTGGATTATTTAAATCTGCTTTCATACCACAAGGTACTTTGCGCCCACCTTAAGAATCTATTTATAACATAATGAAAATATGATAATTAATTTTATAGGTGGAGCATTGCTACCCTGAGTTGGTTCCCGGCCGGCCCTCCGAGCTGCCTTCGGCATGGAGGCATCTACCAGCACTGGCTCTACCTGATGGTTCCCACAATTACCTATCTGATACAATATTTTTCCACTTACCGGGATTAACTGAACCAGCTCATACAGTTTATGCAGTATCCTGTTTCCGACAAATTCCTATCGAGGTAAATTTTCAGGTTAATTGGAGCATGTTTTATTTCTGTAAAATTTAATTTTTTGGTGTGGTATGCATCATCAACCACTGAAAAGAGTATGAGAAACCTTTATTTTAATTCCAACACACAATAAAGAAAAAATTATTTGCTGATAACATTGATAAAGTGATGTTCTCGCTGGTCAAAAGCTGGACCCAATAATCTGGGCCCTAGAAATGACTTATACAAAAAAATTATTTATCTCATTTATTACCATTGACATTCACATTGCTGTATTGAAGACCCTATTAATACAAAATCCATTTTATTTTTCAGCAAGTGGTTCAAAAAACGGAAGATATGACAAGAAGTTCTGTTCAAAAGAGTGTTTGTGTTGTGTGTCGGTCCCCACTATTTGGGAGGCTGGCGGTGAAGATGGAGCTAGTTGTGAGGGCTTGGTTCTTACAAGGAGACTTCTCGCAGACCAAGCTTTTAGAAGATGCTTTCAAGCATCTCAACAGCTGCCCTGTACAAATTGATCAGACTCTTGAAGGTAACTATTTTATAAATAATATATATTTCTTTCCCATATTCAGCTATTTTCTTATGTCTTTCCAAGTGGAAAAGTGTGGAAAAGTTGAAAGGTTTTATGCATGTTTTAAATTTTAATAATAAGTGACCTGTATTTACTGTAATGGCTGAAAGTGAACCCATTTCAAATTTCGAAATCAACTAAACAAAAATAAGCTCTTTTGAACAGGCAATGGGGAAGATATGAAACTTTTTTTTTTTGTTTATTGGTTAGGTTGGAATAGTACCTAGATGCAATTGCTACGCTAATTTAACTGTTAATAAGTTATTTTGGTGTCCATAAATATTTATCGTTATTTAATGTATACGCAAAGTTTTTGACCATATTTTACACTATTCCAAATGGAAAATCTACCTAAAACTATATTCCCTTCGAACAAGACGAAGAAATGGCGAAATAGTGCAAAAATAAGAAGAGAACCAGAGTGACATATGTGTCAAACGTAATACGGAATATGAAACGATACGCAACAAGGAGCCAAACCAGACAGAATACAGCCCCAACCACGACAAGCGCACGACCAACACCCCTGCCCGCCCAGTCATCCTCCTCGCCATCGTCGTCGGGCGACGAGTTCGCCACTGCGCCCGACACCAGCGAACGAGCGCGGGCCGCCGCCCCCGCCGCCGCGACCACCTGCGCGACGAGGACGGCCTCCGCTGCCGGCACGCTTGGGGCCTACGGGGCAACCTGCCCCGACCACGGCTCCCGCTACCGGTGGTGCAGTGCGTCGCATGCGATGGACTCGAGTAATGAACGAGAACTGCATGCGCGCCTACTACGGGGCTACAGAGGGGGGAATCAACCTGTCCGCGTACCGGGACAGGATGCTGCCTCTGTTTCTGACATTTGATTCGACCATCGCCGTATCTGCGCAGCGGCTATCCGATCAAGTGCGCTTCATCCAGCGGCGCAAGCTGCTGGACGACGCAACAATTGATCGATCGAACTGGCCGCTCGCGCGGCTTCTACGCCGGCTCGGGATCCGCCTGCTACGTCACCGGTTCCGGCGCCAGCGCCCAACCTGGTGCCGGGGGTGCCGCTGACGGATCCCGATGCCAATGAAGAAGGCTGTGCGAGCAGCGTAAGTACCCAGGCCAATGAGCAGCTGAGGAGGGCTTTGGAAGAGGCGATTGCGCGGTATCGCTCCGCACCTGAATCTAGGCCACGATTACCACGCTTACCAATACATAAACGCAACTTAGCGCTGATGGGAGCCCTGAACGCTTTGCTAGACCCGTACCTTCGGGCTAGCGAAGCTTTAGCTGATACCCACTCGATCATGTACTGCGGGGCCATCGCGGCGTGTCGCGTTGCTCGTGTCAGATTCCCGGACACTAACCGAGCACCGCGGACCGCCGGGGGTGTTCCTGCCTGGTAAGTACGGATCGAGCGGCGTATCGGCTCGTTTAGGACTGTCATTGCCAAGCTAATCTGCTTTAGGGGGGGGGCAACAATCTCCCCCGTGTGATGCGCTACGTGACACAAGCCTTCGCAGAGACTGGCATTAGACCCTGCGATTACATGGCATGTGTCACAGAGCGCATTGACTACCTAAAGCAGAAAGTTTATGCATGGGCAAGCCAATACGGCTTCGCTATTCGTCGCTACAGAGAGCGTGGATCGATACCAACAGAATCGGCTCTTTCAAAGCGACCAAAGGAAGGTATACCGAAAGTGGGAGGGAACCGACCAATGTGTGACCGACGGGCAACTACCGGATCCTACTGCCATGATTAATTTCTGGCGTAGTATCTGGTCGGTGCCAGTCGAGCACACCGAGGGCGAATGGATGAATGTTGTCAGACGTGAGTGTGAGCCGATAGAAGTCATGGGGGCTGTGATCATCAGTCCCGATGATGTGAGTTGTGCGGCCCGTACGACCCAGAACTGGAAGAGTCCTGGGCCCGACGGGTTGCACAACTTTTGGATCAAGTGGTTTCGATCCTCACACGAACGTCTGGCAACACAATTTCAAGACGCCCTCGAGCTTGGTTCCCTGCCATCTTTCATGAGAACTGGGGTTACCTTCCTGCTCCATAAGTCCGGTAGTACCACGGAAGCGAAAAATTATAGTCCCATCACGTGCTTACCCACCTTATACAAGCTCCTTACGTCCATTCCGAGAACAAAAATTAACACGCACATTGTTGCGAACAACGTTTTGGCCTTTTCTCAGAATGGATGTAGTTGTAGGGTTGGGTCCCGTGGTACTAAAGAGCTCCTCCTTATTGACACGACCATTTGCCAACAAGTCCGGCGGAGCACGGGATCCCTCTCGGCCGCTTGGATTGACTATAAGAAGGCCTGATTCGGTGCCTCATTCATGGCTGGAGAGGATCTTAGAGCTGTATAAAATCGATACAGCTCTAAGATCTCTCTTAGGCGCGTATATGAGGCAGTGGGCCACAGTCCTTCGTCAACCAGGTGGCGGGGATGGCCCCCCTGGCCCGCAGGACTTGATAAGGATTGAGAGAGGTATTTTCCAGGGTGACAGTTTGAGTCCTCTGTGGTTCTGCCTAGCCCTGAATCCGCTCAGCACTCTGCTGAAGGATTCAGGACTAGGTTGCCGTCTTCGAAGAGGAGGTGAGGTCATTTCTCATCTGCTGTACATGGATGATCTTAAGCTATATGCACCAAAACGCCAGGATCTGGTGGAACTACTGGAAGTAACTGAAACCTTCAGTAGCGCCATCGAAATGGAATTTGGTGTAGACAAGTGTGCGGTCATGCATGTACAGCGGGGGAAAGTCGTAAATTCCGCGAACTTACAACTTTCTGACACAATGTCCCTCAAGTCTATCCCCGAAGCTGAAACCTACAAGTACCTTGGTATGTCACAGTCATTGGGTACATATTGCGGACGGAGACATTAGGCATCGCTGAGGAAGCGTTTCTTTTCTCGCTTGACAAAAGTACTTAGCAGTCTTTTGTCCGGTGGCAATAAGGCGCGCCCCTTCAACGCTTGGGTGATGTCTCTGCTCACTTACTCCTTTGGCATATTAAGGTGGACTCAGACTGACCTGGACGCCCTGGATACGAGGGTCCGTCAGCTGCTCACTACACACCGCATGAGGCACCCACGCTCGTCAGTTATGAGACTGTACATCCCGCGTAAGTGTGGGGGCCGTGGCTTTTTAAACGCCAAAGACCTCCATAACCGCAAGGTGTGCAGTCTTAGGGAGTATTTCCTAAACAACGAGTGTGGGATTCATCGCGATATAGTAGCAGTTGACAAAGTCACCTCTCTCTCCTTAGCAAACGAGAACTGGCGCAGACCAAAGGTGCTTAGCACCGATGACCGCAGGGCCGTATGGAAGAGCAAGGAGCTACACGGGCGGTTCTACAAGGCCCTTACGGGGCCCGATGTAGATCTGCTCGCGTCGGTGAACTGGCTACGCTTCGGGGATCTCTTCGGGGAAACCGAAGGTTTTGTCTGTGCAATTGCGGACGAAGTAATGATGATGAACAATTACCGGAGATATATCCTGAAGGACGGTACGGTCGACATTTGTCGGGCATGCCGCCGTCCCGATGAGTCACTCATACATATAATCTCCGGTTGTTCTCATCTTGCTAACGGCGAGTACTTGCACAGACATAACCAAGTAGCCAGGATCATTCACCAGCAGCTTGCTCTTCGATACGGTCTTGTGGGGTCTGAGGTACCGTACTATAAGTACGCACCGATGCCAGTTCTCGATAATGGTCGTGCCACGCTCTATTGGGATCGATCTATCATCACGGACAGGACTATTGTAGCCAATAAGCCTGATATATCGTGTTGGTAGATCGATCCAAGCGCCAGGCAGTGCTCGTCGACATCACCATCCCGTATGACGAGAACCTCGTGAAGGCCGAGAAGGACAAACTCAGCAAGTACCTTGACTTGGCTCATGAGGTGACCGCCATGTGGGATGTTGATTCGACGATCATTGTCCCGATAGTCGTTTCGGCGAACGGTCTTATAGCGAAGAACACCTCAAGAGACTCTCGCTAGATGGCTGGATCAAGGGTCAGATTCAGAAGGCGGTAATCCTGGACACGGCGCGCATCGTCAGGAGGTTCCTCTCTCTGCAGCCCTAACCACCGGTAGCCTGGGCCCTGCCCCGCTGCCGGCGGCACCCTAGGTTAGATTTTTTATAATGTACTTATATTTTGTAACTTCTTTATTGTATTTTACTTTTGATATAACTTTGTTGTATAAAACCTAATCTAAGCTATAAAATGAATAAAGGAGATAATAATAATAAAATAAGAATAATATCTTTGTTTCGGATAATTTTGTATCCATAGTAGTGTTAGTATTTTATAAAACTAGACTTAAAATCGAAGGTTCAGGCACAACACAATCTTATATATAAATTAACTGAAATTCACCCTTATCCCTGCATGTAGTTTTTTCCAGTGCCGAGGTAAGGGTGCATTCAGTTTAGCAGCTATTATTTTCAGAATACCGTTAGAGCTGCCACTTAGCCTCCGCATTAGCGACGCCGTCCTGTTTCGTATGATCGCGTAGAAATCGTCCATGCGCGCTGTGGCGAACATTTGGGAGGCACAGCAATATCGTGGCAGCTTGGACAGTATTCTGAAAATATTATTGTACTGTATACGTAGGGCATTGTACGTTCAGTAATTCTTACAGCGCCCCGATGGACGGGCTCAGCAAGAACATATCACCTGCATAACTAATATTGTTTACAGATCTACCATCAATAGAACATCCGACAAAAGTCTTGCCGAGCTCGTCCATCAGTCGATTAATATAGAGGTTAAACAATCTAGGTGACGTCAGCCCCCCCTGGCGGACACCACACTCCAACTTATATTCACCCGAGTGCACACCCGCCCATTTGATGGAGTTGATTTGGTTGCCATACCAGAACTTGAGCACCTCAATCAGCTCCGTCGGGACACTGGTTTGGCTTTTCATTTTCTTCCACAAAACGTCATAGGACACTAGATCGAATGCTTTAGAAAGGTCTAAAAAACAGGCGTACACTGGTGTATTTCTAGTTGTATAATACTGAACAGTACTCTTCAGACAAAAAATCGCGGACTCTGTCGACAGCCCAGGTCGAAACCCGAACTGCGCGTCATTCAGGTGTATGTGCTGCGATAAATGTGTGTCAAGCGGTCTGTCCAGCACCTTAGCCACCACAGTCGCCAACGAGATCGGCCGATAATTATTGACATCAGACGCGTCACCGGTCTTGTTTTTAGTAATAGGCACTACCATAGTTCTCATCAACTCGTTTGGCAAATATGAGTGGCTATACATAAATTGAATAGAAGCGCCAATACCCTCGGTAGGTGTACACCAGCATTCTGCAGATGCTCAATGCTGAGCCCTTCATGACCTGGTGACTTTCCTCTTTTTATACTTTTAATAGCTAGTTCGACATCTTTCTCTAAAAAACGCACCGAAGGCTTGACGGGTCTAACACTAGGCATGCACGACGACTTGCCGATTGGTGACGACACTCTAAAATGTTGCTGAAACAAGTTGGCAAAGTCCGCAGGGTCACTTTTACCTCCGACGCTCACAGGGACAGGGACACAGGGACAATATAATTCTCCTAAATTATAACTACCTAAATAGGTATGTAGGAGCATGACAGCACCCCTGCCAAGCCGAAAAATGTTGCACCCGGGTTAGGTTTCCTAAGTTGCGATGCCTGTACAAGGTGTTTTTTTTTTTTAAGCTACAACATAAACAAAAATCTGTAACTTTTTTCTAGGAATGAGGGGGGTTATTCCTACCTACAAACAATAATTCAAGATTTAACATAATTTCATTCATCCTCAGGGAATAAAGTATGAGGGTTATTAAAATACATAAACGGGTTTACTCACGTCATAGAAGTCCAATAACGCTCGACATGTTTCGAATTGGTACGCGATTCATCATCAGGAAAGCCGATCAGTCGTGGCGGCGCCCAACCAAACACATGTCGAGCGTTATTACGTCGTACTTACTTCTGCGACGTGAGTAAACACGCTTATGTATTTTAATATGTCTGAGACTCACGGTAGTTTTCTAAGTATGGGGTTATCAAAGTTTAACTTAAGTTAAGATAAAACAAATCAGTAATATTGATGATGCTGTTGGTGTTGTGGTAGTGCAGCTGACTACTGAACCGGTGGGCATGATTTGGAATTCCGGCAATGGCAATTTGTGTATGTAAAAAAATGTTTGTGTGATGAACTCGAGTTCCTGGGTCTTGGATGTTTCTAATACATACTTATACACAAGTATGTATTTATCTATATAGGTATGTATATTGTGGACTAGTACCCGTAACACAAGCCTACAAGAGTTGACTTTGGGACTATATCGATTTGTGTGTGGTGTGGGTGTCGGATGTTTATCTATTTATTTATTTTACTGATAATTAATATCAGTAGCATATTGTTGAACATCTATGAGTCATAATTTGAACATGCAGGTCAGGAAGGTATTAGGTAGGTATTACTCACTGCTTGGTTGTGGAATGTTTGAGATAAGAAAATAATCTGTTTTGTTTTACAAGGGTATTTACAGTGAATGCATATAAACATGAACGCTCATTAGAGCTTAAACATGACACCTCATAACAATTGTACCTAGCATGAAGGCAGCAGTCAAGGGCGAAGCGTGCATACGCAAAGCCTTATCTCGAAATATTTAGTAGTATTATTTTCTTTGTCTTATTTTCGCAGAACACAAACGATTGGCCGGATTTAAATATCGGTACAGGGGTAGCTGGACATCGAACATCCAAACATGGTTATAGGATATACCCGACCCAACTTTCACCTGATAATGGCATAGAAATATATTACGCGAAAAACCGCCTTCTAATCTACAATACAATAGCATAATTTTTGCGTTTTTCCTTTCCAGGTTTATCAGTCCTGCGGCTAGTAGAATCTTGGCGGCACAAAGCGCTGCTCCTTTTTAAGCTGTTACTCTTGCGGCGCAAGGTGCTGGTGTACGGCGCGCCCGCCGGCCCGCTGTCCTGTGCGTTGCTGACGCTCGTGTCTCTGCTGCCGCGCTGCCTCGACCACGGGCTCAGCAAGGCTGCTAATGTTGTGTAAGTATATATTATGTACTGTTACTACACTAATATGATATGCGAAAGTTTGTGTTTTTGCATATTTGTTACTTCTTCACAATCAAACCGTGGACCAGTATTATCAAAATTTGGTATGAATGTAGCTAACACCTGTATTAACATTTAACACATAGGCTAGTTTTTATCCCGACCGCGGGCAATACCTCGGGGCGTGACTGGTAGAATTATAAAATCCCGTTGCCATCCTAGATCTAATCCCAAGAAAAATCATGTTAAGGTGGTTGGACGAATATTAAAAGTTTTTGTTACAGGGGTTAGCTTACTTGATAATTATGTTCCCTTCAGATTTACTCAAAAATGTACCACAATCTCATAAAATATACAAATCGGGAAACGTCTTTGAGATCGGCACATCTCTACACACACCTTATACTATAGCTGCATATAGTGACCTTAGTCATGTTTATTTATATTAACATTATTTGAAGACATATAGATGAGATTACAATACAAGACTTAAAACAACGTCAAATATCTTCCGGCATCGCTGTAGTCAGTTTTTTTTTAATTTATTTTTTCCATAAAATGGTGTACCTACATAACTGCATGCAACTGTAATTAACTCGCCAAACTGCTAAGACAGTTTGTTGGCGATTAATCCGTCCTTATACTTGTACTGTAGCATAATTTAAACATAATAGACAAGGAACACTAACCCGTATATTGTTCACGTATTCATGAATCACGATATATGTCAATAGTACATACTTTTTAATAGACAAGTCATTAACACTATTTTAAGCATGAGTCATCTATGCTGTATTACTAATTTCCTATGTTTGGTACAGGTACTAACGCAACATTTGATTATTTACATAAATGTTAGCTATTCTTATCTTTACAGATTGTCGAGACCGTTATCTCCTATTCCTGTGGCCCCAGATAACAAATCCGAAGACATTGTTGACTCCGCAACCGATATCGCCAATGAACCGTATTTGAATGGCTCAAGTCGGATAGAGGATGAACTCACTCTTAAAGAATCAGGAAATTTAATAGAAGAAAAAGACAGAGTCAGCCGACAGAGCTTTGACGAAACGTTATTAGCTGAAGTCGATCGACAAGATCTGTCTGGAAGCAGAGAAAAATGCCACAGTGTTGGTGAAAAGTACAAAACGCAGAAGCCGTTAGTCGAAGCTCAGCAGAGCCCAACCATGGCCAGAGACATGAGTGTAGACGGCCTGTACAACTTAACGGGTCAGATAGACCAGGCCGAATGCGGGTTTCCTTTGCCGCTGTTCGAGAATGGGTACCTTTGTTTGCCGTACTTATCATTGCAGTACTTAGACCTTTTGTCGGACGCAGCCGTACAGGGTTTCGTAGTGGGCGCGTCGAATGTATTATTTAAGCAGAAACGTCAGCTGTTTGACGTGCTTGTTGAACTGAATGAGATGAGGATAGAAACTGGGGATTTGTTATTGCGGAGGCAACTGGCGCTGGGCACTGAAGACCTGAGGTTCGCGGATCACGTGGTGCGGCACGGCGCGTCGCAGGGAGACGCGTGGATACGTGACCAATTCGCCAGCTATCTTATTTATCTTTTAAGGACATCTTTACTGCCAGGTAATCTCATTAGTCTGAAATTCTCGTTACACTCTCTCTTTTGTTTATAATAAGGGACTCTAAAGGTGCGTACCTACGCATTTGAGGCAGCCTCGGGTTGAGGCACGCACGGCTCGCCCACTTGCTCAAATGCGTACGCGCCTCACGCGCCGCGCGCGAGCAGCTCGCGGCGAGCCGGCCGGCGGCGGTCTTGTGCCCGTGCTCAAAGGCGCCTCAGTGTGCGTGCCTCGTGTAATGTGGACGTGTATCCGAGCGTGCCCGCGCGAACAAGTTTTGACTTGTCAATTGTCATTGCGTACGGCGCCTAGGTTTGCTGGTATTTACTTATAATTTACAATTAATACGTTATTGTTTCATCCACCACCGAGGACATTTATTCAATGAATTACTATAAACGCAGCAGCAGCTGTTATTGCGTCCGACGCCATTTTGTGCGACGCACAAAGTCGGCTCACCGCGAGCGCGTTGCCTCACCCAAGCATAAAATGTGCTAAAGTTTTGCTGGCGAGCCGCTCAAATGCGTACGCACCTTAAAAGGTACACACTTAAAATCTTGGATAGAACTTGTGCTGTCGCGCCAGCTCAGAGGGCAGAGTCAGAACACTACTCCCGATAAGTCGATATCGCTGGTTCGATCCTCACCTGCTATGTAGAGGATCGCGTAAATTTAGTATTTAACCATTTAATTTAACCTCTAAATATTCATAAAAGTATTTTTACTTTACACTTAATTTCAGAGGGGAGTCGAGAGATCGAGCCTTACAATGCTCAATTTATGGCAGCCTTCAAGGCGACGCCAGCGTACCAACAGTGGCTGATGACCACCAATAACGGGGACATCGAGGCTTTCGGCAACCTCGCGCCGATCCATCCGTTCGCCGGACAACTATCGGTAGCCGACATGAAACTAAAATTCGCACAGTAAGTACATTATTTGTCTAGACAGATTTTTTAGTTCTTCAAAAGATTTTCATAATTTGAATGATTTTCTATGATTACTTTGAGTAGTCGTATTTATTTAAACTTTATTGCCCAAAAAATAAAAGTCAGTATAAATGGCGGATATGATGCCAAACGGCATTCTCTACCACTCAATCATAGGGCCAAATAGAGATACCAGAGATGGCGCAGAGCACCCACGGATACGATACTCTCTTAAAAAAATGAAGAGATTAAGTTTTCCATACAGATAGAGCCACTGTGCACTCTCGCGGAGCTTAGTACAGTTGGTATACTATTTCAGTACAATGTCCACGAGCGAGGGCGGGCGCAAAGTGACGGCAGCGGTGGCGAGCACGGGCCGCGCCGTGGCCACCACGTCCCGCGCCGTCGGCGGCGCGCTGTCGCAGGCGCGCGGCGCGCTGTCCGGCTGGTGGAGCGCGCTCACCGCGCCCGCGCCCGACGACACGCCCGACGACCGGCCCGACGACCGGCCCGACGACCGGCCCGACGACCAGCTCGACGACGCCGACGACGCGCTGCACGCGGCCCACACCACCGACGCGGAGACCGCGCACACCGCGGACAACAGGAAACGAGAGCGCGTCGACACCCCCGACCCGCCTGACAAGAGCATAGAGGAGACCGGCGCCGCTCTCAATAAAATACAGGTCGTATAATGGGCGAGCTTTCATTTTTAATAGGTATTGTTTTATTGGCATGGGTTGACGTTATTTTGTCATCTACAAAGTTGGAGCGTTCTTGATTTCCCTTATTATTCGCGGTTAGCCATACCTTATTGTTAACAGACAAAAAAAATTGTAGAAAAATCTCAATTCGACTGTTTTTGTCCTTTATAGTTGTGGATCAGTTGTTCTTCAATTCTACAGTCTTTATTTATTAGAAGAACAAACAGCTACAAACTATACTGTATTAGAAATAGCTGCAAACAATACTGTATAAAAAAACCGAAAGCCAAGTACAGTCATCGTAACAACGCAAAAATTGCAGTCGGCGTCTTTGTTTACATGGAGTAGAGAATAAAAGTGTTAACTTCGATACAAACTTTCGCATTCTCACTTGGAGAACCTTTTCACACCGGTCTCAAAATTCGCATGAACCAAAACTATACGACGACGCGATTCAGTTTCAAGGGCACCTGTCTGCCGTCCTTGGTTCGAATTCCGGCCAGGGCAAATATTTGTGTGATAAACTCGAATATTTGATCCTTGGTCATGGATGTTATCTATATACATGTATTTGTATATTATGTATATCGTCGTCTAGTACCCATAGTGCAAGCTTTGCTTTAGTTTGGGAGCATCGAATTGTGTGGAATTGTCCCATGAGATTCAAATTTAAATTCCTTTTTAAATTTATTTTTTTCTTATTATCACAAATGTATTGATAATTTCAACCGACTTTTTGAAGTGAATAATACTTTTCCCCGAGTTCTAGGTAGTAACATAGCTATTTCAGGCTTTCATTGCGTGCAGTCGAAAAGCTATTAGCTTTATTCGTCCCATTAGTTTTTCCTTCAATTTTTATTTCGTCTTATTCTGCATTCGTTACTCATTCTATTTTCGTCGTGTTCGCTATCCGTCCCCATCTTTCTAAGTCCAAATCAGTAACTTGTCTCATTCTTATTAAGTCTGATTCGTTGTTCGTCACCGTCTTCCTGAAGAATGAGACAAGTTATAGAATTGGACTTAGGAAGATAGGAACAGATGGCGAAAACGACGAATAAAGAATGAGTGACGAATGCAGAATGAGACGAAATAAGAGTTGAACGAAAGGTGAATGGGACGAATAAAGCTGATACCGTCGAAAATAAATTAAATTCAAATATGTATATACCAATAAATCCCAATAGCCCTGTTCTAGGTAGTAACATCAATAATATGTTAAGAAACACATTTGAACATAGAGAAAAATGTCTACAACAATCAGCATTTAAAAGGAATAAGGCCTCTTAATGTTTTTTTATTTATTATACCTAAATTCTTGTTAGCCCATACCAATAGGACCCTCTTTGCAAAAATCCTAAATGCCCATTTCAGTGACACTCGTTCTTCTTCGACACGTATGTACGGGGACATTGTGATTATCGCTTCAATAATAGTATTCTAGATATTGAAATTAGATCTATTGTAAATATATCCTTCCGTGTAGCGGTTATGTACGGGCCATCAAAGTGTAGTAAATCGACGGGTGGCCATTAGATTTTTTTACAGTGATATCGTTTTTATTTGTATTTATTGAGATTACTCATAGTTAGATTTGTAAGCAGACTATTTGACCGAAGAAATAGGCTGGCAGCTTTTTTGTTAGGTTATCATGAAATGAATAACTTATCTTGTCCGTTCCTAGTTTCGACTGTAATTGTTTTTGATAAATAAGTTAACTAATTCCTATTATGGCAATCGAGCGGAGGCACATCAGTAAAGCTCTTCATTATATACACGTTTTACGGGCAGGGCAATAGAGCCTGCGAAGATATGTTTGACGGATCACGGTTTTTAGGATTCTTATTATACAGGTGGTATTCTGTATAGGTACCTTACTAACTGATATGCCCGTGTAATGCTAGGCATTTGGATTTGTTCGATAATTTTCACAAAATCATTTCTTCAAAATAGCGAATTTTCACATCGCGTTTTTTCATGATCGTCAATTTTATTATTCGTCTTTCTTTTAAATTTTTTTTATTTATACTACGACGGTGGCAAACAAGCATGCGGCCCGGCTGATGTTAAGCAGTTACCGCCGCCTATGAACGCTTGCAACGCCAGGAGCATCACACGCGCGCTGCCGACCCTTTAAGAACCTAGTTACTACCCTCTTAAAGAATTGCATACAGTAGCCCCCGGAGAAAACCTCGGCAGGGAGCTCATTCCACATGCGAAGCGTTCGCGGTATGAAGAACATGCTTTCTTCATGTAGCGATTTTTCATGAAGCGTTTTATAATGTTTTCGTTTATTTTTTTCGCTTATTTTTTCAGTTGCATATGTTTTCAGCAGCATTAGGCAACATACGCCTTATGTCGACGTTCATGGGGCTCCTATTTCTGGGCGGTCCGCCCTTCGGGCATCTGAAGATACCTAACGTACCTAACCTACCTAAAGTACCTATTAATGTGTAATAATGTGGCAGGAGGTAACGATTTGTTAGAATTATGTTTTCGAGTAAAATATCTATTAAACCGCACTATATTATACTGATAATATTTGCGAATAATAAAATAATAAGGTGTACTAACCTTTCAAATAAACAATGCAAAGATCGACACACAAAGCATAAGGAAAAATTCGTCAGGTCTACGTGGAGCGAGGGTAGCGAAGTGGCTAACGCGCTGGACCGGTAATCCAGAGGTACCGGGCTCGATTCCCGGTCCCTTCCACCAGGTAGCTCCTTTTTCAATTTTTCTTTAAGCTTTGATCTTTGTATTCATGGTTTAAATAAAATAATCTACTGGTAAAATAAGCGAAAAAAATAAACGCGAACATTATAAAACGCTTCATGAAAAATCGCTACATGAAGAAAGACGAATAATAAAATTGGCGATAGTGAAAAAACGCGATTTAAAATTAGCTACTATGAACAAATTATTTTGTGAAAATTAGCGGACAACCCGGCATTTGCGATATTTGTACTCGTAGCCACGCTGCCGGTGTATGTTTGTTTGCTTGCGTGTAACCAAACCATATTTACTTCACCCTAGGCCGTAAGTGGGATTTTCTGCCCGCTGTGCAAGGCATCCAAGGCAAGACGTAAAACTTTAGACTAACCACGGGCGGAAATGTGTAAAGCCCCAGATTGCATATTTATGGCGAACACATACATAGAAACACCTGCGATTTGGAACAATCGCAACTTCGCCGCCCTAGGTATGTAATGTACTATTGTTCGCTCGAATAGCTGCTTTATTTGTAAGCGCAATGTGATTTTCGAATATGCTTGAAAATACTTGCACATGATATCTGTATTATCTCGTAAAAAATGTTCAAAGAAACTCGATCAGTAATTATTATTTAATTTAATGTATCGCACAAATACAAAGATAGAAACAGTGAATTTTTTTAGACCCTGACCAGGTTTGAACTGGTATCTTATACCATGCCATTAAAGTATGTCGTTTAAGAGGCCTTATTCCTTTTAAAATTTCTTTTTTTCATATTATGATAAATATATTGATAATTTCAACCAACTTTTTGAAGTGAATAATACTTTTCCCTGAGTTCTAGGTAGCTATTTCATGTTTTTATTGCGTGCAGTCGAAAATAAGTTGAAAAATGTAATTTTTCGCGTGAATTTTGTCAATTTCGAGTAGTTTTTGAAACAAAAATTATCAATGAATAATTCAAACTGTAGGTTTCAAATATATATCAATAAACCCCATTAGCCCTGTTCTAGGTAGTAACATCAATAATATGTTAAGAAAAATGTTTGATCATAGAGAAAAAATTCTAAAACAATCAGCATTTTAAAAGGAATAAGGCCTCTTAAATTAAAAAACGTAAATTTAACTTTTGATATTAATGAATATAACGAATGATGATAATAAATGGTTCATTGCAGTTTAGATATTTAATATGTTCACATCATATACTTAAATGAATATTTCTAAAAATATGTCAGACGTGGTACAGGTATTGTAAAAATGTTGATAATAATTACTGGTACTTCAAACTTTGATACGATTTGTGATCTCTAAAAACACTGATAATTTTAGTAAGTATGTTGTTGATATTATAATAGATTATTATTTTAGACGTCGGTGTGTAATACTGTTACAGTGAAATCGAAATAAATATTATTAAGATGCTATTAGTTTATTAGTACTGTTTTAGTTTAGTTTGTTTGTCGTTATTTATTTACAATCTGTGCAATCGCCCAGGCTCTCTACTTAATGAAAGCTATTAAAATCTTGGAGGAAGCTTCAATCGTGAATTTTTATTGATTCGCTTGCCTACAATATATGTATACATTTTTTAATTCCTTATTAACCGAGTGCTTGACATTGATTGTTAAGTTTATTTCTTGTTTTGATATGAATCGACACTATTTATAGCGAATTTGATGATCGGAAGGTTTCCTTTGGCAGGATGAACTTCTAAACCCTAACAACATTTTAAGGAGAGCCGTCTTGAATTTTAGTGCTGGAAGAAGTTGTGACGTCATATTTTTTTTGGATAGGGTTTTGAGTTCTGAATACTATCATGTGGGATATCTAATGAAAGGGCTGCATGAGCCGATTCCAAATTATATATACTGCATTATTACATTACTACGACTTTATTGTAAAAAATCAGAATTAAATTATTGAAACATGGCTGGGGTCGTACAGGTTGAAGACGGCTGAACTACTTTTTATGAAACATACGCCAAAGGAAATTTAAGATGGCTCTTCTGCTTAAAATGTTTTTAGGTGTTAGAAGCTTCATCCTGCCAAAAGAAACCTTCTGAACACCGCCCACTATTAGTTGTGTATGCTTGTAAAATATACACTTTGATTTTGTTTTATAGCTGTGACACGTTAATATATAAATTTTAATTATTAAAAAGCGTTTCATTTATCTATCACTTCCGGGGAAACTTAAATGAAACAGATTTCGATTGACAACAAGTATATTTTCGATATTCTTACGGATATAATATCACAATCCTGGGTAGTCATCACTTTTAAATGCGATATAATTCGTGTCGTCTCTATTTGTGACATTAAGTACTCATTTACGGTTCGGAACGTGCATTACGAGCTACAATTAGTCTACGTCGAGGAGATCGGAATATCATCTAATCGCTCTCCGCTTACAATTCGATAACTAATGGAATAAAGTCGGCGACTCGTGGGGTCGCGGGGCCCTACCGTCGTAGGGCGGCCTCTCATCCGAGGCGGTCGTCAGTCTCTGCGAACAGAGAGTCGGCGCGTCCGCAGTCACACGGCCGAGTCGGGCTCGTCCCACGGCCACGGCGGGCCCGAGTCCAGCGCGTCCTGCCGCCACAGCGCGCGCGCGTCCGACGCGCCGCGCGCCAGCAGCCGCATGTTGTACGGCTCCACCATGTTGGAGCAGGCGGCGCCGCTGTCGGCGCGCGCCAGCCGCGCCGGCGCCCCCCGCTCCGCGTCGCCCTTGCCCTCGGGCAGCAGGTCGAACGCGGTCGCGCCCTCGCGCGGCGACTCCAGCTCCGTGACGTCCGAGCGCGGCGACAGGTCCGCGGCGGCGGACGCGTCCGGCGGGCTGCGGTCGCCGCACTCGACGCGGATGGCGGCGCGCGGGCCCGCCTCGGGCGCGCGGTCCGGCGAGCCGGCGGCCGGCGCCGGCTCGGACGCGACGAGCGGCGCCGACTCGTCGTCGCTGCGGTTGTCGTCGCGCGCGGGGCTGCGCTCGCGCGACCCGTTCCCGCGCGCCATGATCTTGTCCTTGAGCCGCGTGAGGCGCTCCGCGGAGCTCACCTTGCGCAGGATGTCGGCGGTCTTGCGCAGGCCGCCGAGCTTGGGGTCGAGCGCGTCGTCGGGCCCGCGGTCGCGCGCGCCGGGCTCGCTGGCGCGCGCGCTGAAGGTGATGGGGCGGCCGTCGTCGGAGTCGTCCTCGTTCTCGACGTTGAAGGTGACGGCGGGCGGCGCGCGGCGGTCGCGGCCCCTGAGGCTGGAGGGCGCGCGCGGCGCGGGCGGCGGCGAGGCGGGCGCGGAGCCGCTCCAGGAGGCGCCGCTGGCGCGCAGGCGCGGGCCCGGCGCGAGCTGCAGCGACCACTCCTCGTCTGAAACAAGGGGCGGGTGAAGCGGACCGACGGGCACGGGGCCGCCGCGCCGCGCTCGTCCCGCGCCGACCTAGGACGGGCTAAACGCTACGGGACTGAAATCAAACGAGCCTTCAAACTTTTGTATATTTATTGTTTCACCGTGTAAAACATCTCAGGAATGGTATTGTTATTTTGAATGTGCGACTATTGAGCGAGATGCGGTCGTTCCGGAGACGTCCGTTCGTACCCTATCCTATCACATCGACAACTGTAGTAAATCTAAGTAACGATCTAATTCTAATGTAACAATTATCTATCGTATAAGTACACTGGAATACAACCAAGAGTCTAAGTTGTGGATATAAGATATGTATAGATATTTACAGTTCAAATTCACAAATAATAAGTAAGAAAATAATAGTAAAAAAAAAATTGTAGGTAAGTCAGACAATTTCCACGTAAAGTTTATAATAATTTTTATACGACGGCTTAAAATTCTATATAAAAAGATAATTTATTGCAAAATGTTATCCTATTCCATATTATGACACAATTGTTTGGCATATCAGTTAAAAACAAATAACAAACTGGAATCAAATTTAATAACTTAACCTAAACTAAAATGGCATTCACATAATTGCATTAAAATATTGCTCTACAATATCTTCATATTATTGTTTCGATTTGTTATTATTATCTTATATTCTTACAGTTGTCCATATTGACTTCGCAAAACACTACAATATCAATTAAAAAAGAATAGGAAAATTTTAGAAAGGAAATTCACGTGCCGCATTTGATCAAGAACAAACTAAATTAAAATCTCAACATTATTAAATTGCCTGGTCCAAAAAAATAATAAACACCAAAGTCTATCCCGGTATAATAATGGGAAATATGTACACCGGACGGCGAGAGCTAAACTGAACATGACTGATTACAACTATTTTTGGTGCACGAGTAGCATCTCTAACAGAGGATGACACTTTCTTCCACGCGGACCAAGTTCGCTGCTAGGGTACATAGTTCGTTTTCTATTGGGAAACAGTATGACACTTTGGAGTACAGCAATGCCATTTGGCACGGGTATTATACTCGTCTACCTGAGCCCAAAACACCCGGTAGCCAGACTGTACACCGCGTCAGAAGGGGGGAGGGGGGGTTCAAAATACAGTGCTCCCGTCGTTCAGAAAAAAAATCTGGCGGATTAGTTTGGACCTTTAAGTCAAGTTTAGTGGCGTTATCCGGTAATTAGATGATGCCCGATTCATTACCTGTGCCAGTTTTTTAGGGTCCCGTAGCAAAATATGACGCAATCCTTAAAATAACAAACTTTCAGTACTAACAAAATGTAAACAAACCCTTATATTTTCATATTTTTTGTATTAAACTTGGTATATAAAAAATACTATCCAAAAGCCAATTTTATACAGATTCTAAAAACATTAACAATAAATATAAATTTGTCTATTTTCAATGAAAAATAAAATATTGAAAATACTGCAACGTTCGTCAGCGCAGCGTAGGGAACGGCAAAAAGACCCGAATACTAAAGTAAAATAAGTATTACTAACAAAAAAACCCAGTCAAGTGCGAGTCGAACTCGCGCATCGAGCGTTCCCTACAAATTTTAACCTTTCTCATCCCATCTTAACTGGTACGACCCGGTTAAGTTAAGTTTGCACCTGGTACGTATGACCCTGCATACAAATGAGGTGTAAACTTAATCCAAACGGGTAGTCCTCATATAACTTTTGAAAGCACATTTTTTTATGTTTTAATTAGAAATGTATAGTTTTCAGATAACTACCTGTACTGGTGGTATAAGACGACATTAGTTGCTAAATTTCATAGTTCTAGGTCAACGGAAAGTACCCTATATACTTTGATTCTCTTGAGAGTGGCGAAATATAAATATACGGCCGTATCTTTTTTTTTTATTAATTTAGAAAATTGATTTTTTCATGACTTCAAGGGATTGTAGACTTGAGTATATGGTTTAAATTTCAACTTGATATCTCAACGCGTTCCCGAGATACAAAAACGGAAACCTTATATAATTACTTTGTTTTCCTTCGGTCCGTACGTGTGTCAAAACCCTTATCTCGGGAACGCGTCGAGATATCAAGTTGAAATTTAAACCATATACTCAAGTCTACAATCCCTTGAAGTCATGAAAAAATAAATTTTCTAAATTAATAAAAATAAAAGATACGGTCGTATATTTATATTTCGCCACTCTCAAGAGAATCAAAGTATATAGGGTACTTTCCGTTGACCTAGAACTATGAAATTTAGCAACTAATGTCGTCTTATACCACCAGTACAGGTAATTATCTGAAAACTATACATTTCTAATTAAAACATAAAAAAATGTGCTTTCAAAAGTTATATGAGGACTACCCGTTTGGATTAAGTTTACACCTCATTTCCATGCAGGGCCATACGTACCAGGTGCAAACTTAACTTAACCGGGTCCTACCAGTTAAGATGGGATGAGAAAGGTTAAAATTTGTAGGGAACGCTCGATGCGCGAGTTCGACTCGCACTTGACTGGGTTTTTTTGTTAGTAATACTTATTTTACTTTAGTATTCGGGTCTTTTTGCCGTTCCCTACGCTGCGCTGACGAACGTTGCAGTATTTTCAATATTTTATTTTTCATTGAAAATAGACAAATTTATATTTATTGTTAATGTTTTTAGAATATGTATAAAATTGGCATTTGAATAGTATTTTTTATATACCAAGTTTAATACAAAAAATATGAAAATATAAGGGTTTGTTTACATTTTGTTAGTACTGAAAGTTTGTTATTTTAAGGATTGCGTCATATCTTGCTACGGGACCCTAAAAAACTGGCACAGGTAATGAATCGGGCATCATCTAATTACCGGATAACGCCACCAAACTTGACTTAAAGGTTTAAACTAATCCGCCAGATTTTTTTTTCTGAACGACGGGAGCACTGTATTTTGAACCCCCCTCCCCCCTTCTGACGCGGTGTACAGTCTGGTTACCGGGTGTTTTGGGCTCAGGTAGACGTGTATAATACCCGTGCCAAATGGCATTGCTGTACTCAAAATTGTATACCTCTCCATACAAGCATTCCCAATAGAAAACAGACTAACATTTCAGAAATACGACGCCCGAGACTGCAGGTACACGATAGCACGATGATAGTATTTAACACATTACTTTTTGCATCGGTGGTTAAAAGAGAATAATCGCGACCAATAGACAATTAGATTCTTGTAGTAGATGCACAACACGCATATAACACGCCTGTTTTAGCGCCCTAGAGTAAAATAATACTTAATTGAATTAATTGCAGTACAACATACGTGCCTTATTTGGTATGCTGAATGGAAATTCCTTTCTAATATTTTCTCATTCATAACTTATAAGACATCACTAAGAAATTGTAGGCACATATATCAAATTTCAGTACAGATCACAATATTCGCGCCCGAAATACGTTCTCAAAAGTGTAAGTTACGACGCTTGGGGCATAGGTATTTGCAATTTCGCATACAGATGCAGACAGTATCATATCAATGAGCTTGTTTTAGGCTGTCACATACTAGAGATGACTTTTTTTTTTACATACTTACATAATTGGAAATATATTCGAATGACAGGCAGGAATGACTAACTTTTAAAATTCTTCTTTTTACGAAGAAAAACTTAACGTTACATAAATACTTTTGTCACAAATTATTTTATAATACTGAAAATCAATATCTGGAATAAGTATCGTGGCATTAAACTAACTACAACTAAATTTGTTTAACGCAAAGTAATAACGAATGCAATTAGATTTTTCTACTACTTAATACTATATAGTCGGCAAGGACCTATGACGATCCAGACTGCGGTAGAAAGCAAAAATGTAGTTGGCCACCGGTATTCACTGCCTTGGTCATTAGATGGCCATTCAGATTTATTCTAATGTACTAAATGAAACCATTGACACTAATTTGTAATAGTTGTTATAATTCGGATAGGTCTGTAATATCCGAATGTTAGTGACCAACAGCTCTAAAAATGTGCTTAATGAGAGTTAGGCTACAACACGATTACGCGTTAATAACTGTAAGAATCTAGCAGGTCGACTTTTGAGAACTGAGTGCTTCCTCAAAGTGAAATTCAATCGCAGAATTGTTATCATTGATAAACCTAGGACCAACGACAATGGCCTTGATTAATTATTTTTTCATCACACTTGCTCGTTAATCAACAGTTTACATGCTAGAAAACCGGGCGGTAAGTCGTAAATTACGCCCTAGGGCGGTAAGTAATTTTGGTATTGACTACTATTTATTACTTATGTTTTATATTTCCTCCAAAGTGTGATGAAAAACGTCGTACGTGACTGGTGTAAAGGAATTCTAAACTCGAGTCATTAAAGCCTTCGGCTTCGGGCCTCTAATAGACACTTGTTTTACCTTAATAATAATTAATAATTCCTCGTTTACCACCCTTGTTACGTAATGTACTATTATTTACACCCGTATTTAATTTACTATAACGATAAATTTTCTAAGAGACGCTTCGCCTGTTAGAAACGCGTGATTCTCAATCAGCCCTGGCGTTTGACGTTTTTTGTCGTGTTGTACCCTAACTAGTTTCCTTGGCGGTCGCGTTCACATGAAGACGTCATCGTGGAGGTTGATGATGACGTCGCTCGGCTCCGGGTCGTCGTCTCGCTCCGCGGGCTCGGAGCGGAGCGAGGGCAGTTCGCGGATGGTGTGGAGGGGCTCACCTGGGTGCGAGGGGGGCTCCGACTGGAGGACGTCCTCCATGGCTTCCTCGTTTAGGGTTTGGAGGGCGCCGCAGATCATCTGCTCTTCCAGCGTCACCTGAATTAAAGGCACGGTTACATCGTTAGAGGCGATTGCTTAGATGTATTTGTTGAATACATTGGTCTGAACTTTAGGATTGGGGACATTCCATTTTGCTATGTTATGTAAAAGCAACATATTTCTTTGACCAAGTACTCGATTAGGTATTTACACACTTAAAAGAGGAACACAAACTGAAAAGAGGCGCAATATAAAACGTTCTCCTCTGTCAAAGTACACGTGCGAGTAACTGAACCTTTGCTGTGTAAAATGTTGTGTACAGTCTGGTATGAGCTATTAGAATGTGATTCGGGTTCGGATGAAATCGACAGCTCGGGGACTATCCAATATTTTATTTCATTCATGGTGTCGAGATTTTTTTGCGTCTAAGCATGGGCGTGTGTTAGTTTAGATGTGACGATAATATTAATAAGTACAGTACCGGTCAAAAGTTCAAGTTCACCATATGATTTTGGTATAAATCATTTAAATAGATTACACGACGGCGTATTAATAAAGTTAAAGTCCAACCTTCGTACTTGCACGTCTAATACACTTTTGTACCTTTCGTTTTATTTAGGTACCTAAGATTTTTTTTTGCAAAAATAGGATCGTAATTTCTTAGAATCCGTTGTGCTGTCAATTGTGATACGCCATGATATCGGGTGGCGATGAGTTCTTCACAAAATTCGGGAGTAATTTGAGCCTTTGGTATAATCGCAAGTAAATCTGTCTGCATTTTTAGATTAAACTGTTGACATAATTTAAATGGAATTAACAGTATTTCTGTTATAATTTAAAATCATGTATAAGTGCAGTTTGAGAATATTTAATGTTTCATGTTGTGAAAGTTTTCTTGGTCAGAGTTTCGATAACAGTATTAGCTGTGACAGTGAGGTCGGTCTTTCAACCATATTTTGGATGGTTTCCAACTATAGAGACTCTTATGTTTTCATAGTACATACATTACATACACTACATTGTTGTATTGTAAATTCGCGAATAACAAGTATAAATTTTATCAAAGGGGTATTTATTTTATTAAGGAGTACTCATAAAAACGGCTAATCATCTGAAATTCAAAATTTACTGCTGTATAGTTGTGCTTTTATCAGTCTAAACACATATAGTCAGAATTAAATAAGGAACATTTCCAAAGTTATATCAAACAATTAGTAACTAAACAAACGTGTGCTGTCTTGGTATATACATTAAGTATGTATTGCTAAATTGATACTTCAATTGGCTGTATTTGCCAAATATTCACGTTTCTTCTACATAGAAAGCAAATTATACAAACGTATTAGACGTGATATATTTGTATGACAGATACTGAGTAAAGAGAATTATGGTTGAAATATTTTATTGCTGGTCGAGTTTACTTATTGGTTTAACGCGAAACATTGTACTGCTAATTACTAGTTACTTATTAGACATAATCTCGCAAGTGGCAGAGAACAGAGAAGTAGAATACATTAGCACGTAACATTACTAAACTGCGAGTGCCGTGTTGTTTCACAATAATCGCAAGTGATTTTTCTGTTATACCTAGTCTTTATTTAGTTTAGCTTTGACAACTCTCACAGCAAAAAATATCAGATTAGAAAATATTCAACTGTAATGAATCTACAACTAGTTAGGTTAGGTACTACTTACTACATTAAAGTAATAAAGAGGTGTTATTAATATATAGGAAACTGGAGCATGATATAAAGGAACAGAGATTAATTGAAAGCCAGTGAGATGTTGCTGGCTTAAGGTGAATGGGTAGTCTGAAAAATGTAGGAACTTAGTATACGAGCCGAGGAACTATGAATTTATGAAGTCAAAAACTATCAATTTCTCAGTAATTTTTTCAAATTTCGCGTGTTATTTCTTACATGCTGACATCGGTTAAAAAAGGGAAGATAAAGGAAAAGATGATACAACAACAAAAAGTGAGTAGTGTGTCGTATAACCATGTAAAAAAACTGGCTACAGACAGGGATACATGGAACCACCGAAAGGAGCCAATCTCTGAAGTGCGCGGTGATGACTACAGACGAAAGCCACTACTAATAATCACCTGGTATTCCGCGTAAGGCTGTGAAACATAGACTGTATATAGAACAGAGCAAAGGTATGTTAAGTTTAAGTATAATAATTGCTATATTGACGCATTTTAATTTAATCATGTTTGTAGCAGAAGGAAAGTAGAAATAGAAGAGTTAGTTCAGTGTTTGTTATTATAGATGTTCAATTTATGCTGAAAAGCTATTTCGCTGAAGGACAGATTTTGAATAGACAATATTACAATATAATAATGCAGGTTGTGTTAGTAATATTTCCCCAATAAATTATCTTTCAGCGGATATGATTTTCGGGAAAACGAATCCAGAAGAAAGATGTTTTAGGTGAAGAAATTTTCGGTGAGACAATTTGGACTTAGTCGCGGGAAAACATCATTTCGGCAGACCTCCACTTATCATGTAATGGGTAAGAAAGAGACGGAAACTATGACAAGCGAGTGTAAAGAATATGGAAAGTGGAAACGCACCTGTTTCTCAACATTGGACGGACGGCTGCGTTGGTGCTCGATCGGCCTCGATTTAACTGTGTCTGGTTCGCTCTCGGTCGTTTTTTCCGCCAAAACTGGTAAAATATTTACATAGTTAATACATAGCCGAAATAGTATGCAACTGGACAGACCTGGCGCTTATGGGCTCTACAAAATAAACTCCGGTGTTATAGTCTATCCGATAGCGTAAGAGTAAAAAGCAATAAAACTTGTTTTTTTATTTAATAAAGTGATAAGTCGTGATAAGAAGAAGTGAATTTCGACCTACAGTTGTATTAAAGTAAGTGCGTACGAGGGCTGTTCCGAAATTTTTTAGTTAAACAAAAACTATAAGGAATATAATAAAACTTTATTTACAACTTTTCAAAGTATTCCCCTGCTGCCTTTATGCACTTATGCATACGACTGAACCAACTTTCAAAACAGGAGAAAAACTGTTCTTGCGGAAGGTCAAAAAAAAGTCGCCTGAATTCGTCCACTGCTTCATCCGCCGTCGAAAATCGTCGCCCACGTAATGATTTTTTTAACGTGGGGAACAGAAAAAAATCGCACGGAGCCAGGTCAGGGCTGTATGCAGGGTGTGGTAGCAATTGCACTCCTGATTTGCTAATATATTCCGTGGTTCTGGCAGCCGTGTGGGCCGGAGCATTATCTTGATGAAAAATGATGCCCCGAGCTCCAGTACTTGGACGACTGACGTTCAGCTCCTGGAAGGCCTGTGGTAAGCAAACTTCAGTGTACCATTGGCTGGTAACTGTTTTCCGATCTTCAAGTGGAATTACGGCTACAGGTCCACTACGTCGAAAAAAAACAGCAACCATTTTTTGTTGACGCTTCGACCGCGAACTACTTTAGTAGGTAAATCATCTTCTTCAAAGACCCATTGTGTTGATTGCTGTTTTGTAAATGGGTCGTAGCTATATATCCAAGATTCGTCGGATGTCACAATGTAGCTCACTTGTTGTGAATTACCATTATCAAATTTTTTTAGCATAAATTTGCACCAATCGACACGTATGTCTTTTTGCTCCTGTGTGAGAAAATGTGGTATCCATCGAGACGAAACCTTCCGAACTTGAAGGTGGTCATGCAAAATGGTAGAAACTGCCCGGGATCCAATATTCAGTTCGTCCTGAATCTCTCGGTGGGTAATGTTTCGAGATTCCTTGATTAGCCATTCCACCTTGATAACATTTTCTAGAGTGACTGCCGTTGGCGGTCGCCCCGGTCTAGGCTCATCTTTGATGTCGCTCCGCCCACGCTTAAATTCACGGAACCAGTAACTGACAGTGGCAACAGATGGGGATAAGGCCCCAAAAACACTAGTTAAATTTTCATGAGAATCCTTGTAAGTTAACCCTCGTTTATAATCATAATATATCATAGCACGAAATGCTTCCCGCGTTAGCTCCATTTTTGCGAACAAAAAGTGACAGACATGTTTTTTTTCTGATTTCATAAAAAAATAACTGAATGTCACTGGCCAGTGACTCTTACGCGAAAGAGTTCGTAATGAAATTTGCCTTTAGGCTACAGTAAAATTAAACGAATACAATTAATAGTACGCCGTTGACTAACTATTTTCGGAACAGCCCTCGTACATAGTATGTCCCAGATATCGTAACTTACCTGTCACTGCAGGCGCACTGCACGGCATGTTGGCTTCAAACTCGCGCAGGTTCGTGATAAGCATTTTGAAAAGCTCCCAGTCTCCAAAGGGCAGGTTTAGTATCTGCAAAAAACATTAATCTATACTATTATAACATTTTAAAACTGTATTAAAAATCAGTTTTCCATGGAGCGGCCACTTATTACTTTGCACCAGCATAGATGTATATGCCATTGCATAATTAGTGCATCTGTAGTTCACAAATTCTACACCGTTTTCTATAATTGACAATATTTAATTTTTTTAAACAGGCCTTTTTCGATATTATCAAATAGAGAATAAAAAAAATGAAATGACATTTATACATTTTTTTTTTTTTTTTTTTTTTTTTTTTTTATCTAGCCTGTAGGACTGTCCCACTGCTGGGCAAAGGCCTCTCCCTTTGATTTCCACAGGTCCTTGTCTGACGCTGCCTCCGGCCAGTTGTTGAGGAATGCGTCTATGTCATCCCGCCATCTCCGTCTGGGCCGGCCACGTCTACGTCGCCCGTTTTGGGGCACCCACTTGGTGGCTATGCTGGCCCACCTTTCCGGGTTCATACGGCAGACGTGGCCTGCCCAATCCCACTTGAGCCTGGCTGCTTTATTGCCTACGTCAGCTATGCGTGTTTCGGAGCGCAGCGTGGTGTTTCGGACACGATCCGTCCTTTTCACCCCTAAAATGCTGCGCTCCATGGCCCGTTGGCAAACCTTCAATTTGGACTTTTGATATTCGGTAAGGGACCATGTTTGAGCACCGTAGGTTAGGACAGGCAGAATACACATGTCGATGAGTTTTCGCTTCAGTGACAGTGGAAGGTTTCCCTTCATGAACTCCTTCATGGACCAGTAGCTCTTCCAGGCATTTTGGACGCGGCGTTCAACTTCTTTATCTTGTCTGTTGCTGAAAGAGACTAGCTGGCCCAAGTAAATATACTCATCGACATTTATACATTTGTGATTGAAAAATTCATTTGAAAAGTTCCTCATTCTAAACGAGCGTAGACGACCACTACGACCAGTAATTGGTCACTGCGCAGAAAAAAAATAGTCTGACTATTATACTAAGGCGAATTTAGTATGGGAATAGTATCACTGTTCTTTTTGTGTGTTATGACTGTCAAATTTTCCACAAGGTGACGTCATGTAGAGGGTCGATTCTTAGATGACGCTGCTTTCACATTTTTTAATATATTCAAAACTAGGCGGTAACTAAATAAAAATAATAGATTTGGGTTCTGTGATAATAAATCATTGATACAAAGATCAAAGCTCAAACTTGTGGTGTGTAATCCACATAGAAGAAATGAGACATTACATGTTTCATATAAAAAATCTGTGATAATAAATGAATGAAATTATTATAAACTGAACACTATTTGAACATTTTAAATGTTGTCAATTATAGTACATTATTTTCACAACGTTAGGTCGGTATCTTTTATCATAACACCATAAGTTTGGAGATAGCCGAGTAGTATGGTAAGGTTGTCTGGAAGAGATCGCTCTTTAGCGATAAGACCGCCTCTTGTCTACCGTTATTAAAATTATTGCTCTGTATTGAATTATTATTTGTAAACTTTTTTGGTGTGCCATAAAGCATTTTGTATTGTATTGTATGGCGACAGTTACCGGCTTGAGATCTTCTAGTTGGCAGTGCCGCAGCGCGAGCCCGCACACGCGGTGCTGCCGCAGCGCGGCGCAGCCCGCCGCCGCGCCCGCGCCCAGCGCCGCGCTCACCACATTGCACACTCGCTCTACTGACAGCGTGGACAGCCGTAGGTTGGATATGTCACCCTGTAAGTATGGCGAGAGCTACCGGCTTGAGATCTTCTAGTTGGCAGTGCCGCAGCGCGAGCCCGCACACGCGGTGCTGCCGCAGCGCGGCGCAGCCCGCCGCCGCGCCCGCGCCCAGCGCCGCGCTCACCACATTGCACACTCGCTCTACTGACAGCGTGGACAGCCGTAGGTTGGATATGTCACCCTGTAAGTATGGCGATAGCTACCGGCTTGAGATCTTCTAGTTGGCAGTGCCGCAGCGCGAGCCCGCACACGCGGTGCTGCCGCAGCGCGGCGCAGCCCGCCGCCGCGCCCGCGCCCAGCGCCGCGCTCACCACATTGCACACTCGCTCTACTGACAGCGTGGACAGCCGTAGGTTGGATATGTCACCCTGTAAGTATGGCGATAGCTACCGGCTTGAGATCTTCTAGTTGGCAGTGCCGCAGCGCGAGCCCGCACACGCGGTGCTGCCGCAGCGCGGCGCAGCCCGCCGCCGCGCCCGCGCCCAGCGCCGCGCTCACCACATTGCACACTCGCTCTACTGACAGCGTGGACAGCCGTAGGTTGGATATGTCACCCTGTAAGTATGGCGATAGCTACCGGCTTGAGATCTTCTAGTTGGCAGTGCCGCAGCGCGAGCCCGCACACGCGGTGCTGCCGCAGCGCGGCGCAGCCCGCCGCCGCGCCCGCGCCCAGCGCCGCGCTCACCACATTGCACACTCGCTCTACTGACAGCGTGGACAGCCGTAGGTTGGATATGTCACCCTGTAAGTATGGCGATAGCTACCGGCTTGAGATCTTCTAGTTGGCAGTGCCGCAGCGCGAGCCCGCACACGCGGTGCTGCCGCAGCGCGGCGCAGCCCGCCGCCGCGCCCGCGCCCAGCGCCGCGCTCACCACATTGCACACTCGCTCTACTGACAGCGTGGACAGCCGTAGGTTGGATATGTCACCCTGTAAGTATGGCGATAGCTACCGGCTTGAGATCTTCTAGTTGGCAGTGCCGCAGCGCGAGCCCGCACACGCGGTGCTGCCGCAGCGCGGCGCAGCCCGCCGCCGCGCCCGCGCCCAGCGCCGCGCTCACCACATTGCACACTCGCTCTACTGACAGCGTGGACAGCCGTAGGTTGGATATGTCACCCTGTAAGTATGGCGATAGCTACCGGCTTGAGATCTTCTAGTTGGCAGTGCCGCAGCGCGAGCCCGCACACGCGGTGCTGCCGCAGCGCGGCGCAGCCCGCCGCCGCGCCCGCGCCCAGCGCCGCGCTCACCACATTGCACACTCGCTCTACTGACAGCGTGGACAGCCGTAGGTTGGATATGTCACCCTGTAAGTATGGCGATAGCTACCGGCTTGAGATCTTCTAGTTGGCAGTGCCGCAGCGCGAGCCCGCACACGCGGTGCTGCCGCAGCGCGGCGCAGCCCGCCGCCGCGCCCGCGCCCAGCGCCGCGCTCACCACATTGCACACTCGCTCTACTGACAGCGCGGACAGCCGTAGGTTGGATATGTCACCCTGTAAAGTATTCATTATTAACCCCTCGTATGCGGCGTCAAAAATTTGCTAATCAAATTGAAATTAACTGACATTTAACATAAGGTTCAAATGTCCCGCACGGATCCGTGTCTAAGCATAAGAGGGGTTAAAGCCAGCTGAAATTCTGACGGACTCTAAATTTAAAGGCAACTTGCCTTGCCACACTAGAACGAACAAATTATCTCCGCGAATGACCCTAGGGTGTGATAGCGTCGTCGATATGAAACCGTAATGTAAAAATCGGGGGCAAGATTAAATAAATAAATATCGAATCTATCTAGTCCCCCAGTAAGCTCTAGTAGGCTTGTGTTATGGGCACTAGATGACGATAAACATACTTATATAGGGAAATACATACTTAAAAACAAATAACATCCATGACCCGGGCACAAGTATTCGAGTACATCACACAAATATTTGGTCTTGCCGGGATGCGAACCCGGGACCGTCGGCTCAGTGGGCAGCTGCTATACCACTGCGCCAACCGCGTAAAGATTAGTTGACTATAAGTAACAGAAGTCTCACCAAGGCCGGGAAAGCGGTCCTTAGCAGAGTGTGCGGGCTCGGTCCTGGCGGGGCGGGCGGGGGCGGGGCGGCGTGCGGCGGGGGCGGGTAGTGCGGCACGAACCCGTCGCCGGTATTGGCCCAGCCCAGCCACATGGGCGGCGCGCTCGTCGCCGCGCTCTGGCTAGGAGGGGATATGCGCTGGAACGATACACTTACATGTTCACTAATATTCGGAGAACTTGTTATTGTTACATATAGCAACATACGGAAGGCCGCATTACAAATTTTATCTCCACCCATATTGTTAAATTACTATAACAAGTACATATACTATAGAAAAATACCTAATTACTTGGCAGCGACCAAAATCAGAGATATACATCATAACATTACGATATCTCCGGCGGGGTAGTCTTAAAGTTTATATACTATTTTTTTCTTAAAGCTTATATACTTATCTAATAATAATTTTATGTATTTAGTTTCTAAGTCATGGGGGTGGCAGAATAACAGCGTCGGTGACCAAGAGTCATATTGGCTCAGGCCACTGGCATAAGCTGAGCCATCTTCCTTTTCATTGTTTTGTTACTATACAACTGCTACATGTTCCATAACCAAAATGTACAAAAACATTGAATAAATGCCTTATTATTATTATTATTATTATTATTAAAGTGATCAAATATGATACTCTTAAGACGACCACACCGGCGGCCGGCGGGGTCGCCTCATTCAGTCATTCGCTCCGCGGGACTAACTGGCTTCATATCTACATAAAAGAAAATCTATGGTAATGATGATGAATATGAGTGCAGATAAAGTATTGCATGCAACTGTACATAATTAGGTCTTAAAACACTCGTGTGATCCTATTATGAAACTCGCCTTAAGCTCGTTTCATAAAACCACACTCGTGTTTTAAGATCATTTATTATGTAACACTGTAACAGTTGCATAAAGTACTATAAAATGTATGGGTGGTGATTAAAACGTCTTATAGTACGGCAGTTATATTTACCGACTAGAATCATTTGAATTTTATTTATTTATTTTATTTTAATTAATATATTATTTCAGGAGGTATGCTCGGGGAAACGTAATGATCCGATCCAAACATAATTTTGATTAGACGCTAACATCTCCTGGAGAATGTAAAAAGAGAGCCCCTTCAAGTATGTGAAGGGTGAGTACTAACGTGTTTCCTCTGGAACAGCTTGGAGTGCGGCTGGCGCGCGTGCGGCGCCCACGTCGCCAGCGCCTCCTCCTCCAGCCCCGACTGCAGGTGCTCCTCTACACAATAACATACGCCATATCAATACAACTCAACTTGAAAATATGACAGCTTTTGAACCTTAACACACTGGCGACTTGCGGGTTTGCTGGCGCCGCGGAACATTACAGCGCCTCGCCAGGCTTTAAATTCGCCCACAAATCGCCAGTATCAGCAATATGCTAAATATTCTGGATTTTACCTGAATAGCAACTTTTTAGGGACATTTTACCTTTGATGACCTTCTTGATATAGGGATCCAAATTGATGGTGAACGGCAAGAAGATTTTGAGATCGGCGGCGGTGAGCGTGGCGCGGTGGAAGCTTAGGAACACCTCCAGTTTGCGCTCGTCGCGATCCAGTTCCATCAGGGAGCTGGACTCACGCAAACCCGTCAAGTGGGGTTTCACCCTGAAACATTGATTTCCATTTTATCTATCATGCAATACAGAATTTCTTTTGCAACGACTGATGAATTGGCTAGTCGAGTTTGTGTCGATCGTATAGCATTTGAATCATCACATCGAACGAAACAATTTAATGCGACGAGCGCGATAGCCGAATCTCGCACGATATTCGAAATTGTAGAAAAACAATGTGATTCCTTTAGTTTTACCCACGTTATTAGTTGAAGCAATTATTAAAGACAACAAAGAAGAAGTGCTTTCTCGTAGATATGCTTGAGCGACTTGCGGAACGGTCACTGCTCCGTGAGGTGACCCAACGACGCCAGCAGGTACCAGTTGAACTCACTTTCATTAAAAATCTAGACAATGTTGCATGGCTATGGGTAACTCACTTCTCGTAGATATGCTTGAGCGACTTGCTGTCGTCGATGTGCTCCTCGTAAGTCTCGTGATGGTAGATGATCCACGAAGTGCGGAAAGGCCACTGCTCTGTGAGGTTAACCCACGACGCCAGCTGGTACCAGTTGAACTCGATTTGGAATGCTTTTAGTAGACGACCTAGAATATGGAGATAGTCGGCGGTAACAAGTTTGAAACAAGGCTTTACATATATTCTAACTAGTAACTTTAGTATTATTCATACGACGATCCAGCACAATGACATGTCGGCAACTTTAGTATTGTTGCAATATTTGAGCACAAGACCTATTTTTTGCTTTAATTTTCAACCAATATAAGGTACGGTGAAACTGCAAAGATACAGTGAAGCCACCGAAGCCTCTGGACCGACAACGCTATTGGATTTTCTCAACTCACCAGTAACATAAAGTACATTCATAAGCCGCCTCATGCTCCTCGGGTTGACGTCACTGAAGTAGTCATCGGTAAGCAGCACTCTTCCTAAATCAGCGGCCGTAGCTGTGGGCGCCGCGGCCCGATGCAGGCCCGACGCTACCGACGAAGCTACGGACTCCGAGGGGCGGAGACGCCGCGCGCGGGCCGCCGCTGAGGCGCTCAATTCTTTGGTCGGCTGGTTCTTAATGCGTTCCTGGCTCGACATTAGTTCGGAGGTTGAGGATAGGCGGCGGGCGGATACCTGAGGCAGAGATGTATCATAGTGGTGTGTGAAACGAGCAACTGGGTCAACATGGATGTATCGCTTAGGATCCTAAAGTAAACGAAACACTCACAGATCTCTGCATGGACGCGGAAAAGTCGTCCGTGGCGATGGCCTGGATGCGTTTGGCAGCGGTCTGCTGCGCTGTTTTGACACGCCGAAGGGCAGAGTTCTGCAGATAAAACGGCAGCTGCACCATATTCCGAAGGTAGTCCCAGCCGCCAATGTTGCTCTCCGAGAACGCCCGACGACTGTTCACTTCTACTGCCTAGAGAAGGGACATAATACGTTACGTGCAGTTCAGGGGCTTAAATATTATAAAGATCGACACACCCTGTAGACTTAACTACCAACGACCGAGTCTTTTTCGACTTGGGCTGGATTCAATCAACATGGAATAAGGATTATTCTGGGATTAACTGAAAAAATTACATAGAAATAATGTCTTATTCTATATTTGTCAGATGAATGGTATTTAAATCAAAAGAGTCGTCGGAAACAAGTGAACGAGGTGTATCGCCTTTAAAACGAGTAAACAAGTATGATGAAAGGCATTTATCCGCTGATCGGTAGATGTGAACGAGTATTTGGCAAAAAATTACCACGTTCTGCACAATATTTCTCATAGAATAATGTATTTAATTTGTCATGTTTTGTTAAAATCGAATCGTATAGAACAATGAAAATTTTAAACACGCAAATGCATGCAACACCAAAAACTATAAGTTCACTGTAGGTCATACCGATGGGGTATCTCTAACAACTAACATAGATGAACACAAATTGGAGTAGAAAAACCACAGAATATTCACAAGGGTATAAAACTGCCGGTATTAGGCTCAAATACCAATCATGCAGAAAACCAAAGGGTCTCGCACAACAACGAAGCTAAACATTGACACCAAGAGCGCCGTAACTAACCTCCATCCAAGCAACCTGCACATACGTGAAGCTGTTAAATCTATCTCGTAAGTCTACATGCCAGGTGAGCCCAATAATGAGGCAACCTCCTAATTATAATACGATAGAGGTGGTATAGGAATATAATAACTCGAGCAAGAGTAGTCTTAAAATTACGTGTCTTTATATAAGAGTAACACATCATACTTTAAAATAACATATCCTGTCTCAAAAAAGTAGAATTAGAATACCGTGTGGAAATTGTAAGGGTAAAGGTAAATTAGGATAGGTTACATTACACCATTTACATCGATGCTAAATAAATGTTCTGTTTGCTGGCTGTATTACTACATGCAGCTACCTATATAAAAAATATGTATAGAATGGTCTCATTCCCAATTTAAAAGTCTGAAGCGTAAAATACGGGTATTTCTTATATGTTGCATTTTAACTTACGTTACACACATACGAGAGAAAGCGTTAGGATTGTAAGTAGCATAATTGCAATACTACCTATTCATACTTCATGTTTTTGTACGTAATTGTGTTTAGATCAAGCATAAGATGTGAGATATAACATTCCATTGCCATTATTCTATGATTAATTTACTTGGTCTAGAACCGAAAAAGTCTAGCACTCGATCATGTGTGCAGTAGAAATCTTTTTTGAGTCCGAATTCCGTTCACTTCGTTTTGCTCTAACATTTAAAGTTCGTGGCCGCAGTTCATAATTCACACAATACCTGATGACTCTTTTGTTTGTTAGAACAAAGCGAAGTGAGTTCGGCCTCAAAAAAGATTCCTACTATAACACAATTAATTTATCGGATCTAAATTGCACTGCGAATTGCGATCAACTTGGAGTCCAGTCCAATAACTAGACCACATGTAGAATCAAACGCTCGAAAGTGAAACCTAACCGCTGTATGGCTATGTTAAAATATTAAGGATATTAAACCCGCTTTCATCCATGTATTTTCTACTAAGTACTTGCTGGTTGATTAGTACTTGTTTCTCAAGAATTGATCACGCATTCACTTAATTACTATTTACTGTATTAAGTACCTTGCTGATGATATGGGGATCGATCGCCAGCAACAAGATGAAGGGACTCTTCGGATCGGAGCAGAGCGCGTATACGGCGTTGAGTAATGAGAGAACCTTCTCCTGCTCGCAACTGTCTAGGGCGTCCACCACCACGACCAGCCGCGTCTGCTGGCCCGTGAACGCGTCGAGGCAGGATACCTGAACAAACGGTATTGTTAACACTTTCGCAACCAGATATAAAATTTAACCCTACCCCAGAAACCGAGAGCCCGCTAGGTGGGTAGCTCTTTAAGCAAAAATATGTGACCGGCATCTGAGCAATGATTACGAGTGCCTACCAGGCGGGTTCCTGGTAGCGAAAGTGTTAAGAGCCTTGTAATACATGCTTCTGTTGCGACACAATGTTGGATAGAAGACCAGCCCACGACGGCACGTCTCTTCTCAGCGCGCTCGCTACCCTGGTCTTGATCATGATACTTCTCTGTCCCAAAATTAGGCTCACCGAGTTAATACAAAAATAGTATACTAACATCGGCATCGTCACTTCGGCATTGCAAGCCTAGTTATATGTGGCAGTAGTAACGCAGGGAGCACCTGTCTCTAGGTGTAAAGGTTGGCGGGTAGAATCTCCTTAATATATACTTAGCGCGAAGCATGACAGGGAAGGACATTCCCTAGTGCTAAGATTATCTTTTAACACTTTCGCAACCAGATATAAAATTTAACCCTACCCCAGAAACCGAGAGCCCGCTAGGTGGGTAGCTCTTTAAGCAAAAATACGTGACCGGCATCTGAGCAATGATTACGAGTGCCTACCAGGCGTGTTCCTGGTAGCGAAAGTGTTAATTGTCAATTGAGTAATAGCATTGGTCACTCACAATGTGTGTAAGTGTCTGCACCTCCGGCCGCAGCGCCAGCGTGGGAGCGTCCCTCCGGAGCGCGCGGGCCAGGCGCGCGCGCGGCGGCAGCAGCAGCGCGGCCAGCACGCGGCCCCACGTGTACAGTAATAGCATTGATCACTCACAATGTGTGTAAGTGTCTGCACCTCCGGCCGCAGCGCCAGCGTGGGAGCGTCCCTCCGGAGCGCGCGGGCCAGGCGCGCGCGCGGCGGCAGCAGCAGCGCGGCCAGCACGCGGCCCCACGTGTACAGTAATAGCATTGATCACTCACAATGTGTGTAAGTGTCTGCACCTCCGGCCGCAGCGCCAGCGTGGGAGCGTCCCTCCGGAGCGCGCGGGCCAGGCGCGCGCGCGGCGGCAGCAGCAGCGCGGCCAGCACGCGGCCCCACGTGTACAGTAATAGCATTGATCACTCACAATGTGTGTAAGTGTCTGCACCTCCGGCCGCAGCGCCAGCGTGGGAGCGTCCCTCCGGAGCGCGCGGGCCAGGCGCGCGCGCGGCGGCAGCAGCAGCGCGGCCAGCACGCGGCCCCACGTGTACAGTAATAGCATTGATCACTCACAATGTGTGTAAGTGTCTGCACCTCCGGCCGCAGCGCCAGCGTGGGAGCGTCCCTCCGGAGCGCGCGGGCCAGGCGCGCGCGCGGCGGCAGCAGCAGCGCGGCCAGCACGCGGCCCCACGTGTACAGTAATAGCATTGATCACTCACAATGTGTGTAAGTGTCTGCACCTCCGGCCGCAGCGCCAGCGTGGGAGCGTCCCTCCGGAGCGCGCGGGCCAGGCGCGCGCGCGGCGGCAGCAGCAGCGCGGCCAGCACGCGGCCCCACGTGTACAGTAATAGCATTGATCACTCACAATGTGTGTAAGTGTCTGCACCTCCGGCCGCAGCGCCAGCGTGGGAGCGTCCCTCCGGAGCGCGCGGGCCAGGCGCGCGCGCGGCGGCAGCAGCGCGGCCAGCACGCGGCCCCACGTGTACAGTAATAGCATTGGTCACTCACAATGTGTGTAAGTGTCTGCACCTCCGGCCGCAGCGCCAGCGTGGGAGCGTCCCTCCGGAGCGCGCGGGCCAGGCGCGCGCGCGGCGGCAGCAGCAGCGCGGCCAGCACGCGGCCCCACGTGTACAGTAAAGGCTGATTTAGACGATGCCAATTTTGAGACGCCTAAATTACGGCGCCAGTGATTACCGCACAGCACACCTCCGACCGTTTAGACGATGACTATGTTCAGCCGCCTAAATCTCGCCGCCAGTCGTGTTTACACAGTGCTTTTTTTCAGTACCAGTCATTAGTGGCAGCGAGAGACGCGGAGGGGGGGTCACTGGCGCCAAAAAATAGGCTCGTGTTCTATTCCGCGCCAGCGCTGGCATGCGGCGAAAAAATGGCGCGGAAAGTGTTTACACGGTGCTTTTTCGAGGCGCCGTAATTTAGGCGTCTCAAAATTGGCATCGTCTAAATCAGCCTTAATAGCATTGGTCACTCACAATGTGTGTAAGTGTCTGCACCTCCGGCCGCAGCGCCAGCGTGGGAGCGTCCCTCCGGAGCGCGCGGGCCAGGCGCGCGCGCGGCGGCAGCAGCAGCGCGGCCAGCACGCGGCCCCACGTGTACAGTAATAGCATTGGTCACTCACAATGTGTGTAAGTGTCTGCACCTCCGGCCGCAGCGCCAGCGTGGGAGCGTCCCTCCGGAGCGCGCGGGCCAGGCGCGCGCGCGGCGGCAGCAGCAGCGCGGCCAGCACGCGGCCCCACGTGTACAGTAATAGCATTGGTCACTCACAATGTGTGTAAGTGTCTGCACCTCCGGCCGCAGCGCCAGCGTGGGAGCGTCCCTCCGGAGCGCGCGGGCCAGGCGCGCGCGCGGCGGCAGCAGCAGCGCGGCCAGCACGCGGCCCCACGTTTACAGTAATAGCATTGGTCACTCACAATGTGTGTAAGTGTCTGCACCTCCGGCCGCAGCGCCAGCGTGGGAGCGTCCCTCCGGAGCGCGCGGGCCAGGCGCGCGCGCGGCGGCAGCAGCAGCGCGGCCAGCACGCGGCCCCACGCGTACAGTAATAGCATTGATCACTCACAATGTGTGTAAGTGTCTGCACCTCCGGCCGCAGCGCCAGCGTGGGAGCGTCCCTCCGGAGCGCGCGGGCCAGGCGCGCGCGCGGCGGCAGCAGCAGCGCGGCCAGCACGCGGCCCCACGTGTACAGTAATAGCATTGATCACTCACAATGTGTGTAAGTGTCTGCACCTCCGGCCGCAGCGCCAGCGTGGGAGCGTCCCTCCGGAGCGCGCGGGCCAGGCGCGCGCGCGGCGGCAGCAGCAGCGCGGCCAGCACGCGGCCCCACGTGTACAGTAATAGCATTGGTCACTCACAATGTGTGTAAGTGTCTGCACCTCCGGCCGCAGCGCCAGCGTGGGAGCGTCCCTCCGGAGCGCGCGGGCCAGGCGCGCGCGCGGCGGCAGCAGCAGCGCGGCCAGCACGCGGCCCCACGTGTACAGTAATAGCATTGGTCACTCACAATGTGTGTAAGTGTCTGCACCTCCGGCCGCAGCGCCAGCGTGGGAGCGTCCCTCCGGAGCGCGCGGGCCAGGCGCGCGCGCTGCGGCAGCAGCAGCGCGGCCAGCACGCGGCCCCACGTGTACAGTAATAGCATTGGTCACTCACAATGTGTGTAAGTGTCTGCACCTCCGGCCGCAGCGCCAGCGTGGGAGCGTCCCTCCGGAGCGCGCGGGCCAGGCGCGCGCGCGGCGGCAGCAGCAGCGCGGCCAGCACGCGGCCCCACGTGTACAGTAATAGCATTGGTCACTCACAATGTGTGTAAGTGTCTGCACCTCCGGCCGCAGCGCCAGCGTGGGAGCGTCCCTCCGGAGCGCGCGGGCCAGGCGCGCGCGCGGCGGCAGCAGCAGCGCGGCCAGCACGCGGCCCCACGTTTACAGTAATAGCATTGGTCACTCACAATGTGTGTAAGTGTCTGCACCTCCGGCCGCAGCGCCAGCGTGGGAGCGTCCCTCCGGAGCGCGCGGGCCAGGCGCGCGCGCGGCGGCAGCAGCAGCGCGGCCAGCACGCGGCCCCACGTGTACAGTAATAGCATTGATCACTCACAATGTGTGTAAGTGTCTGCACCTCCGGCCGCAGCGCCAGCGTGGGAGCGTCCCTCCGGAGCGCGCGGGCCAGGCGCGCGCGCGGCGGCAGCAGCAGCGCGGCCAGCACGCGGCCCCACGTGTACAGTAATAGCATTGATCACTCACAATGTGTGTAAGTGTCTGCACCTCCGGCCGCAGCGCCAGCGTGGGAGCGTCCCTCCGGAGCGCGCGGGCCAGGCGCGCGCGCTGCGGCAGCAGCAGCGCGGCCAGCACGCGGCCCCACGTGTACAGTAATAGCATTGATCACTCACAATGTGTGTAAGTGTCTGCACCTCCGGCCGCAGCGCCAGCGTGGGAGCGTCCCTCCGGAGCGCGCGGGCCAGGCGCGCGCGCGGCGGCAGCAGCAGCGCGGCCAGCACGCGGCCCCACGTGTACAGTAATAGCATTGATCACTCACAATGTGTGTAAGTGTCTGCACCTCCGGCCGCAGCGCCAGCGTGGGAGCGTCCCTCCGGAGCGCGCGGGCCAGGCGCGCGCGCGGCGGCAGCAGCAGCGCGGCCAGCACGCGGCCCCACGTGTACAGTAATAGCATTGGTCACTCACAATGTGTGTAAGTGTCTGCACCTCCGGCCGCAGCGCCAGCGTGGGAGCGTCCCTCCGGAGCGCGCGGGCCAGGCGCGCGCGCGGCGGCAGCAGCAGCGCGGCCAGCACGCGGCCCCACGTGTACAGTAATAGCATTGGTCACTCACAATGTGTGTAAGTGTCTGCACCTCCGGCCGCAGCGCCAGCGTGGGAGCGTCCCTCCGGAGCGCGCGGGCCAGGCGCGCGCGCGGCGGCAGCAGCAGCGCGGCCAGCACGCGGCCCCACGTGTACAGTAATAGCATTGGTCACTCACAATGTGTGTAAGTGTCTGCACCTCCGGCCGCAGCGCCAGCGTGGGAGCGTCCCTCCGGAGCGCGCGGGCCAGGCGCGCGCGCGGCGGCAGCAGCAGCGCGGCCAGCACGCGGCCCCACGTGTACAGTAATAGCATTGGTCACTCACAATGTGTGTAAGTGTCTGCACCTCCGGCCGCAGCGCCAGCGTGGGAGCGTCCCTCCGGAGCGCGCGGGCCAGGCGCGCGCGCGGCGGCAGCAGCAGCGCGGCCAGCACGCGGCCCCACGTTTACAGTAATAGCATTGGTCACTCACAATGTGTGTAAGTGTCTGCACCTCCGGCCGCAGCGCCAGCGTGGGAGCGTCCCTCCGGAGCGCGCGGGCCAGGCGCGCGCGCGGCGGCAGCAGCAGCGCGGCCAGCACGCGGCCCCACGTGTACAGTAATAGCATTGATCACTCACAATGTGTGTAAGTGTCTGCACCTCCGGCCGCAGCGCCAGCGTGGGAGCGTCCCTCCGGAGCGCGCGGGCCAGGCGCGCGCGCGGCGGCAGCAGCAGCGCGGCCAGCACGCGGCCCCACGTGTACAGTAATAGCATTGATCACTCACAATGTGTGTAAGTGTCTGCACCTCCGGCCGCAGCGCCAGCGTGGGAGCGTCCCTCCGGAGCGCGCGGGCCAGGCGCGCGCGCTGCGGCAGCAGCAGCGCGGCCAGCACGCGGCCCCACGTGTACAGTAATAGCATTGATCACTCACAATGTGTGTAAGTGTCTGCACCTCCGGCCGCAGCGCCAGCGTGGGAGCGTCCCTCCGGAGCGCGCGGGCCAGGCGCGCGCGCGGCGGCAGCAGCAGCGCGGCCAGCACGCGGCCCCACGTGTACAGTAATAGCATTGATCACTCACAATGTGTGTAAGTGTCTGCACCTCCGGCCGCAGCGCCAGCGTGGGAGCGTCCCTCCGGAGCGCGCGGGCCAGGCGCGCGCGCGGCGGCAGCAGCAGCGCGGCCAGCACGCGGCCCCACGTGTACAGTAATAGCATTGATCACTCACAATGTGTGTAAGTGTCTGCACCTCCGGCCGCAGCGCCAGCGTGGGAGCGTCCCTCCGGAGCGCGCGGGCCAGGCGCGCGCGCGGCGGCAGCAGCAGCGCGGCCAGCACGCGGCCCCACGTGTACAGTAATAGCATTGGTCACTCACAATGTGTGTAAGTGTCTGCACCTCCGGCCGCAGCGCCAGCGTGGGAGCGTCCCTCCGGAGCGCGCGGGCCAGGCGCGCGCGCGGCGGCAGCAGCAGCGCGGCCAGCACGCGGCCCCACGTGTACAGTAATAGCATTGATCACTCACAATGTGTGTAAGTGTCTGCACCTCCGGCCGCAGCGCCAGCGTGGGAGCGTCCCTCCGGAGCGCGCGGGCCAGGCGCGCGCGCGGCGGCAGCAGCAGCGCGGCCAGCACGCGGCCCCACGTGTACAGTAATAGCATTGATCACTCACAATGTGTGTAAGTGTCTGCACCTCCGGCCGCAGCGCCAGCGTGGGAGCGTCCCTCCGGAGCGCGCGGGCCAGGCGCGCGCGCGGCGGCAGCAGCAGCGCGGCCAGCACGCGGCCCCACGTGTACAGTAATAGCATTGATCACTCACAATGTGTGTAAGTGTCTGCACCTCCGGCCGCAGCGCCAGCGTGGGAGCGTCCCTCCGGAGCGCGCGGGCCAGGCGCGCGCGCGGCGGCAGCAGCAGCGCGGCCAGCACGCGGCCCCACGTGTACAGTAATAGCATTGATCACTCACAATGTGTGTAAGTGTCTGCACCTCCGGCCGCAGCGCCAGCGTGGGAGCGTCCCTCCGGAGCGCGCGGGCCAGGCGCGCGCGCGGCGGCAGCAGCAGCGCGGCCAGCACGCGGCCCCACGTGTACAGTAATAGCATTGATCACTCACAATGTGTGTAAGTGTCTGCACCTCCGGCCGCAGCGCCAGCGTGGGAGCGTCCCTCCGGAGCGCGCGGGCCAGGCGCGCGCGCGGCGGCAGCAGCAGCGCGGCCAGCACGCGGCCCCACGTGTACAGTAATAGCATTGATCACTCACAATGTGTGTAAGTGTCTGCACCTCCGGCCGCAGCGCCAGCGTGGGAGCGTCCCTCCGGAGCGCGCGGGCCAGGCGCGCGCGCGGCGGCAGCAGCAGCGCGGCCAGCACGCGGCCCCACGTGTACAGTAATAGCATTGATCACTCACAATGTGTGTAAGTGTCTGCACCTCCGGCCGCAGCGCCAGCGTGGGAGCGTCCCTCCGGAGCGCGCGGGCCAGGCGCGCGCGCGGCGGCAGCAGCAGCGCGGCCAGCACGCGGCCCCACGTGTACAGTAATAGCATTGATCACTCACAATGTGTGTAAGTGTCTGCACCTCCGGCCGCAGCGCCAGCGTGGGAGCGTCCCTCCGGAGCGCGCGGGCCAGGCGCGCGCGCGGCGGCAGCAGCAGCGCGGCCAGCACGCGGCCCCACGTGTACAGGTTGGCGAGCAGCACGGCGCCGGCGACGGCACACGCGCCGAACATCAGCCCCTGTTGGATTTCACGCCGCCTGATCGACGACGACCCAATCTCACTGAGCCGTCGGTTCAACTTCATTTTTAACCCTTTGACCGCTAAAGACGGCAAATCACGTCATCGGGAATTCGTGCCACTGACGCCAACGACGCCTACTGACGTCAAAAATTTCAATGGTCAAAAACATGTTAATTCAAACCACTATCTGTGTTTTTCAATCCCTGTTGATTTTGGAGCACTTTTTTTTTTTGGTTTGGCGTCAGTGGCACGGTGAATTGCTTTGCCGCTTGGCGCTCTAAAGGCACTAATATTCAGTTGCAGAAGCGTACGGTAAACATTTCAAATAAGGACCGATCTATATTTTATGATTCTCATGAATTAGAACAACATTATAAGAAAGAGAGCGACAAAGTGTTGATCAAGTTACATACATTCATAATATTCATATAGTGTCTTTGTCGATTTACTTTTTATTTTGTTTGTTCTGTTATAACGGTACAACAGATCAACGTTACTTTTTGCATTGACACAGAATTGGGATCAGATACTGATATTACACTACTTCTCATCCCAATCAGAGTTTCGTGGTTGGTATTGAAATATGTGATACTGATAAAAAAAAACAAGAACGACTGTGCTCAATTTCTACGTAAGTATTACAAATTGCAGTTAGTTGTTGAAGGCTTTGCTGGGAACGTATGTTTAGTGATAGATGTCTATGAATTGAATAGATAGCAGTTTTAAAGAGTCAGTTATGACAAACAGACAGAGCGAGATGATTAGTATAAAGGTGTTAGACCCCTGGAAACTGTACTGTTAGGTATAGCCACAGACCACCCCCACTAGACGGAGCATGTAAGGCGACCCGTAGGCGACCCGCGCGCACCAACGATATGGTACGGCAGAACATTAAAGTATCAACACGGCGGCCACCATTTAGTTGCGTTCATGTTTATGAGGTCTCTCTACACCACTTAACACTACAATTTACCATGTTATTTATTTAATTTCTTTTTTCGTTGACGTACGCATGGATCATAAACAAGGACGCAACTAAACGGTGGCCGCCGTGTTGATACTTTAATGTTCTGCGGTACCATATCGTTGGTGCGCGCGGGTCGCCTTACATGCTCCGTCTAGTGGAGGTTGTCTGTGGGTATAGCTTACTGTAGGTCGGTGCCCGGGTCGGTGAGGTACATGACGAGCACGCACAGCCCCACGAGGATGCACGTGAAGCACAGCTCGAACGTCACGATGTGCGGGATGCAGCACACACGACGCCATCTGCACGAAGATAATATTACCTATATAAAGTGTGTTTACGCGCGTACATATATGTGACAGTGTTTAGTACAACGTTCCATTGTTCTGGTTTCCATAGAGACGAAACATGCATCTTCATACCGATAAGCTGTCAACACGCGTCATTACAGAAACTCGAACAATGGGAATTTTTACTAAACAATTTCCCGTACGTGTGTCATGGCCATACCACGTCAACCTGGCTAGACGGATTTTAATCGATACCGGTACGGGGATAACTTGACAGATATTTACTGAGATGGGATTCGTTTTACTAGACGGTGAAGAAAAAAAAAGATAACACTGATTTGTTTATATCATAAACAGTGTAGGTAGTACTAACTTCCAGCCCGACGTGGAGGAGACGGGGCGGGGGCGGAAGGCGCGCGCGAGGCGGGTGCACACGCGCCCGTACTGGCACTCCAGCGCCTCGGCCAAGCTCGCGATCATCTGCACCACCATCGCCTCGCCCTCTTGTTTATATCATAAACAGTGTAGGTAGTACTAACTTCCAGCCCGACGTGGAGGAGACGGGGCGGGGGCGGAAGGCGCGCGCGAGGCGGGTGCACACGCGCCCGTACTGGCACTCCAGCGCCTCGGCCAAGCTCGCGATCATCTGCACCACCATCGCCTCGCCCTCTTGTTTATATCATAAACAGTGTAGGTAGTACTAACTTCCAGCCCGACGTGGAGGAGACGGGGCGGGGGCGGAAGGCGCGCGCGAGGCGGGTGCACACGCGCCCGTACTGGCACTCCAGCGCCTCGGCCAAGCTCGCGATCATCTGCACCACCATCGCCTCGCCCTCTTGTTTATATCATAAACAGTGTAGGTAGTACTAACTTCCAGCCCGACGTGGAGGAGACGGGGCGGGGGCGGAAGGCGCGCGCGAGGCGGGTGCACACGCGCCCGTACTGGCACTCCAGCGCCTCGGCCAAGCTCGCGATCATCTGCACCACCATCGCCTCGCCCTCTTGTTTATATCATAAACAGTGTAGGTAGTACTAACTTCCAGCCCGACGTGGAGGAGACGGGGCGGGGGCGGAAGGCGCGCGCGAGGCGGGTGCACACGCGCCCGTACTGGCACTCCAGCGCCTCGGCCAAGCTCGCGATCATCTGCACCACCATCGCCTCGCCCTCTTGTTTATATCATAAACAGTGTAGGTAGTACTAACTTCCAGCCCGACGTGGAGGAGACGGGGCGGGGGCGGAAGGCGCGCGCGAGGCGGGTGCACACGCGCCCGTACTGGCACTCCAGCGCCTCGGCCAAGCTCGCGATCATCTGCACCACCATCGCCTCGCCCTCTTGTTTATATCATAAACAGTGTAGGTAGTACTAACTTCCAGCCCGACGTGGAGGAGACGGGGCGGGGGCGGAAGGCGCGCGCGAGGCGGGTGCACACGCGCCCGTACTGGCACTCCAGCGCCTCGGCCAAGCTCGCGATCATCTGCACCACCATCGCCTCGCCCTCTTGTTTATATCATAAACAGTGTAGGTAGTACTAACTTCCAGCCCGACGTGGAGGAGACGGGGCGGGGGCGGAAGGCGCGCGCGAGGCGGGTGCACACGCGCCCGTACTGGCACTCCAGCGCCTCGGCCAAGCTCGCGATCATCTGCACCACCATCGCCTCGCCCTCTTGGCTGCCGTTCTTCATGCCTTCTGTAAAGTGGAATCTGAAAAAATACACTTCATTGATTAAATCTAATTTATCTCTAAGAATGACATCGTTGGCGCCTAAAAAGCAAATAAGAAGATAGGTCTTCCAACATTAGGATAAAATAGATTAGGGCATAAGAGATTATTTTATAAATATTATGGATTTTGACTTTTACGATAAAATTGCGTTTTGGGTATAAGAGCATTATCGCAAATGAACGTTAGGTCAAAAATGTTGTTAGGGATTCCGAGGGAGATCCATATTTACCTTATAGGAGTAGCGGGTAGTGCCCTCGGATCGTTAGGTCCAGGCGGATGGCAGAAGACTACCTGCAGCACCAGTAGCAGCGAGCTGAACCGTCTTCCCAGTGCCGACAGTACACCGCCCGCCCACCACCATTCGTATCTGAATCATAGTAGTACATTATTGCCGAGCCCTGGACGACGGAGCACTGCCTGTCAAGATGGTTCCCATGTCGCATACTAATACAGTACAACTAGTTTGTGAACACGTGAAGGCCATGCTCTTCCACGTGAATCTGACCCGTTAGCATATCATAGCATAGTACTAATTATCTAAGCTAAGCTAATCCACTTACCTGCATTCACAATAGCACTGTGTCTAATACAATCCTATCTGCTTTTGTTCTCTTAAGCGCCAACCTGGCGCCAACCAGTTACTTACAAAAAATGGTTAGAACTACATTGCGTGGATATTGAATTTTCAACCTTATTCCTTGTTGAATAGGTTTAAAATGTTTGTTGACGAGAGATCATAGTCCTTTTTCAAGAGAATACGTTCTTGTGGAGGGTCGGACGGTTGTAAAATTCCAAAAAGTTATGATCACCATTATTCTGTTAGTGCATTTTGTAGTCTAATGTCCAAGGAAATAGAGTCGATAATCTATATTAACCTTCCAAGGTGGTTACAATCTGCTTTAACTACGAGCTCGTTATCTTAATTTGTGGTTTACCAGTGGTGGTTTGTTCAATGGTATTCAGTTCTTAAGTGGATTAGCTTAGCTTAGATAATTAGTACCATATCTTACTTATTTCCCAGACTCCAGAACAGGTACAAGGCCAGGTACAAAGCGGCGAACAGCGCGCAGCACACGGCCACGGCGGCGTAGGCGGGCGCGCCGGCCACGGCGACGCAGGCGCCGGCCGCCAGCGCCACGTGCCACGCCCCCCACCACACGGCCCAGGACCACGCCCAGCCCGACTCGCTCCACTGCCGCGCGAAGTTCTTCATCTCCTCTGGAAACATCATACAACCCGGTTATAACATTAGTGATTATGACATTAGTCTACAAAATGCACTAACTTTTTGGAATTTTACAACCGTCCGACCCTCCTCAAGAACGTATTCTCTTGAAAAAGGACTATGATCTCTCGTCAACAAACATTTTAAACCTATTCAACAAGGAATAAGGCTGAAAATTCAATATCCACGTAATGTAGTTCTAACCTTTTTTTGTAAGTAACTGGTTGGCGCCAGGTTCGCGTTTATGAGAACAAAAGCAGATAGGATTGTATTAGACACAATGCTATTGTGAATGCAGGTAAGTGGATTAGCTCAGCTTGTATTACTTCAACTATACAATATCTGTGGACCTGGCGTCGATGACGTCACGTCGGCGCTCTGGTACGGTGCGCGACGCGACGGGGCGAGCGCGGGTAGGTACAGGGGAAGGGGGAGGGGCTTCACATTCCAGCGAGGTCCACAGATATTGTAACCGTGTTGTACACATGCTTACAGTTCACTTCAAATGTTCCAACGTTTATAAATTCGACTTCCGAAACGGACGCTTGTAATAATGAAGTAACTGCTACGTCGAAACCTATCGACTGACACGACTCAAAAAAAAAATTACGCTCTAAAACACAACACGAATAGGCGTGTCGAGTTGGATCATGTTTTCTGCACTGTTAACCTCGTATGCGATACGATATCGTTCTCGGGTGTAGGATAGCGTTTGAGAACGTTTTTTATGACTCGCCTTCTCGTCTATAATCAATGATCAACTCTAATCCATTAACATATTTTCGCATAGTTCAAATTTCTCGGTCAAATTAAGTTTACTCGTATTAAAATGCTTTCCTTAATATAGTCTGAACTAGGGACCCGCCCCGGTTTCGCACGGGTGCAATGATGATAAATTATGCATGTATTACACATATATACACCATCCTCTTGAATAACTTTATCTATAAAAAAACGCATCAAAATCCGTTGCGTAGTGTTAAAGATCTAAGCATACATAGGGACAGATGGACAGCAGCGACTTTGTTTTATACTATGTAGTGATAAAACTTACCTTTTAATTTACCGAGCAAAAACGACTTCCCCGACCCCCACCGCGCGTATAACCCCACAGTAATCGGCACGGACAGACTCGGCTCAGACAGCATGTCCGCTAACGCTGAGCTGTACAACTCGTATCCCAACATATTCTCATTGTCTTCGTTCGTGTTGAGTTTGCGTGCCCCGAATATCTGGCCCAGTATCGTCTTGTTGTAGGACATGTCGATATTGTACGGCGTTTCGTTTAGCTTGTTTGGCTTGTATAATAATTGACTGTTCTTCGGATTCCGAAGGAGGATTTCAACTATTTGCTGAAAAGAAAATGAGAAAACGTTAACTACCGTGACACTTGGCCTAAAATAGATACAGAACAGTTACTTAAACAGCATCAACGATTACAAAATGCCGAGCAGTACTCCACTTTAAGGACATGAGTAACCGCTCTGTAAACAGATGTAATAAGCGTCAAAATAGAAGTTTTAAAAACGGATGCTTTCACAGCATAATGTACATATTGTACACTTTCCATATTCCACCCGCACTGATTTGGAAACACGCTAAACTTCGGTTCTAATCAGAACTCAATGTGGTATCATATCTGTCAGCTTACTGATTCGTAGTTGTTATTATGAAGAATGTTAATATGTTATTGAATCAGCGACTCAAAATAAGCTAGAAGTATCTCTGTTTTGGCCCTATGGCTGACTGGTAGAGAATGCCACTAGGCATTAAGTTCGCAATTTGTACTTACCTCGGTTTTGTGCAATAAAGTTTTGATAGATAAATAAAGCAGGATTATTCCAGTGACAAGAGCGGATAACTGGCTGTTTAGGTTCACTTCGTCCACATTCCCATTTCGTTCCCATTCCTACTTCGTCCAAAATCCCACTTCGTCAACATTCCCATTACATCCATATTCCCATATCATCCTTTTCCCACTTCGTCCACATTCCCACTTAGTCACCATTCCCAAATCGTCCACATCCGTACTCTTTCGCTTTAGGAATGTACAATTTGCGTTTAGGGCGACATGTGCGCAAATTGCGTTCGTAAATTAGATCATTACGCGTCGGAGAGGGTATCGGATAGCAAATATTGTAAGTTTTTACCTCCATGAGAATTTGGACGACATAGGAATGTGGACGAGTTGGGAATATAGACGAGATAGGAAGTGGACGATTTGGGAATTGAATGTGAACGAGGTGGGAATGTCGACGAAATAGAAATGTTGACATAATAGGAATATGGATATGAACCTAAACGATTCTTAGTGCAGTCATTGAAGCGAAAAATACGGTCTTACCTCCGAATTTTTTTACTGTGAACCGATTTGCATGAAATTTTGGAATTAGGCTCATCTTACCCTTAACTTCAAAAGTGAAAATGATTTGAACTCCGCAACCACCCTGGGGGTGGTTGCCACCCCTTCTCGGGGGTGAATTTTTTTTTTTCAAAATAACCTCAGATATCGATAGAAGGCCTAATTTTAAGCAAAAAATCATCTATAAAGTTTTTCAAAAAATCCAATACTTTTCAAGTTATTGGCAATTGAAAATTCGCAATTTTTTCACGTTTTTCATCGGTTTTTTGCAAATATCTCCAAAAATATACGTTTTATCGAAAATTTTATAAAAAACAAAATTGTAGCAGGTAAAACAATGAACAATTTGGTTTTTTATAAAGTATTCTAAGTGCAATATTAAGCTAGATAATAAAGATCAAAGCCGTTTTTTATTATGTCTGAAAAATCGATGTGGTCAATGCCATCTAGCGGTATGTATTCATGCCTACGTTTTCAAAATATATGAGCCACATTATGTATATTTATACACATTACAATAGTTATGGGTCTCTATTATACTGCGTACTTTCACATTGCTCCAAATATTCACACTCCGAAATTTTCAGTTACTAAGAAGAAAAAAATATGATAAGTTTTTGGACCATAACTCCTTCAATTTTCATGCTATCACAATTTATAAAAAACTATTGTAAAGTAATTAAGAGAGCTACAACATCCTTTATTGCAATATATAGTAAAAAAACTTTTTCTAAAACGGTGAAGGGTTAAAGGGCTTAAGAGAGGCTGTGATTGCGCTGCCACGCGCTCTTTACGAGGGGCACACCGAAATGATCGGGAATAGAGTACTTTAAACTGAGTTACATTAAATCCTTTTTTGTCACATGCATACTGGCGACTTACAATCACGATGCCGTTTTTACAATTTAAAAAAAGAACGATATATTTTTTTAATTCCATTTTTAAATTGACAACTCGATGAACAAAATGGAGCTGACGCGTGAAAATTTTCGTGCAATTATTTACCATAACTTTCGTCGTGGCTTATCTCCAGATGAATGTCGCAATGAGCTTGTTACTATATACGACATTGAAGCACCTAGTCAGACGACAATATATCGGTGGTATGCTGAGTTTCGACGGGGTCGTGCCTCTCTTGGCACCGTACCTTCATCAGGTCGGCCGAAAACGGCGGTTTCGCCTGAAAACATCGCGGCTGTGGAAAAACTACTAAAAGAAGATAGACATGTGACATACGAGCAGATTCGGGCAACCATAGGCATTGGAATGACTGCAATTCACACTATTTTGCATGGTGAATTGGGTGTCAGAAAATTGATTTCCCGATGGGTACCCCATAATTTGTCTGAAGAGCAAAAGGCGGCTCGTGTTGATTGGTGCCGATCTATTCTGAAATGCTACAATGGAGGAAAGTCAAAAGCCGTTTATAATATGGTCTCGGGTGACGAATCCTGGATTTATTCTTATGAGCCTGAAAGAAAGCACCAGTCGGCAGTATGGGTCTTCGATGACGAGGTCAAACCAACGAAAGTTGTGCGTTCTCGAAGCGTGTCGAAGAAGATGGTGGCTTCGTTCGTCTCAAAAAAGGGGCATGTTGCCACAATTCCTCTAGAAGAACAAAGAACCGTTACCGCTGATTGGTATATCACAGTTTGTTTGCCGGAGGTGCTGGCCGAACTTCGCCAAGGGAACCCGAGACGCCGCGTCATCTTACACCACGACAATGCGAGCTCCCACACCGCCCACAAAACAACTAAATTTTTGAACGACGAAAACGTTGAGTTGATGTCCCATCCTCCATACAGCCCTGACCTGAGTCCAAATGATTTTTTTACGTTCCCTAGAATTAAAGATTTATTGCGTGGTCAGCGGTTTGAGAACCCAGAAGCCGCTGTGGAAGCCTATAAATCGGCCATTTTGGCAATGCCTACTTCAAACTGGAATTATTGTTTTAATGACTGGTTTAAAAGAATGCAAAAGTGCATTGAATGTAACGGAGAATACTTCGAAAAACAATAAAATATAATTTATGTATATAGTGCACATAGTTTTTTAAATTCCCGATCATTTCGGTTTGCCCCTCGTAAACAATCATATCTCCGTCAATTTTTGTTTGACAGAAAAAACAAAAAAACCAAATTGTTTGTCAGAAAAATACCTAAATTTTTAATCCGTACACTTTTATATGTATCTGTCGTCATTTTTGAGATATTATGAAAAAAAAGTGGGTTCTTTTGAAATATGAAATTTTGTATTTTTTTTTAATCGTGACTTTTTTGAAAAATATGTGTCCTGAAGCAGCCAAACTGATACTATCTATCAAACTCTTCATAATAAAGTTAATTCTAGGCGGAATACGATTAATTTTAATTTTGGTGGAAATGGCACTTATGAAACCCATTGATTTAAAAGAAAAAAACATTAGATGCTCCCCTTATTTGCAATACAGCTCACTTATTTTACGTGCAAAAGACTTTTAATGATGCTCATTTTAAAGCTTATTTCAAGCACTACAAAACCCTTTTGTATTAAAATGCATAAAATGCATCTGCTCGCCGCTAGATGGCATTGACCACATCGATTAAATTTCAGACACAATAAAAAACGCCTTGATCTTTAATATCTAGCTTAATATGGCACTTGGAATACTTTATAAAAAAACCAAATTGTTCATTGTTTTACCTGCTACAATTTTGTTTTTTATAAAATTTTCGATAAACGTATATTTTTGGAGATATTTGCAAAAAACCGATGAAAAACGTGAAAAAATTGCGAATTTTCAATTGCCAATAACTTGAAAAGTATTGGATTTTTGAAAAACTTTATAGATGATTTTTTGCTTAAAATTAGGCCTTCTATCGATATCTGAGGTTATTTTGAAAAAAAAAAAAATCACCCCCGAGAAGGGGTGGCAACCACCCCCAGGGTGGTTGCGGAGTTCAAATCATTTTCACTTTTGAAGTTAAGGGTAAGATGAACCTAATTCCAAAATTGTATGCAATTCGGTTCACAGTAAAAAAAATCGGAGCTATAATGCTTCAATGACTGCACTATCTGGCATCATAAAGAAAGAAGAAAAATTGAGTTACATAGTCAGCAGAAAAAGATGAAGCTTTATTTTATGGGTACTAGTTTACCTTGGAGCGCGCTCTCATAGCGATGTGCAGCGCGGTATCCCCGCGATTGTCAGCCACATTAACCCGCACTTTGCGCTCCAGCAACAATTGCACCATTTCTGCGTTTCGCGACCTGACTGCCCGTAGCAGCGGCGTATCACCACTCTGTTCAATTTAAGGAAAACTTGCATAGCAACGCATCGAAAAACAAGAAAAATATAAGGAGTATCAGGTCTCCTTTTATTGGTAGACAGCGACGAATCTTAACAAAAAATGTTTGTTATTCAATACAAGTACGTTTTAGTTAAAACAGTCACTTCAATGAAAGCGTATTACTGTGAACTTTTGGACACCTTATTCAAAAAAATATAAGTAACAACATTCAAGGTAATACTTACACTAGTACAATGCTCTAGGTCAGGATTAGAAGCCAGTAACAGCTTCAGTATGGCGACGTGTCCTTTTTCTACGGCAGTGTATACTGGCGTCTTCTTCTCCTTGCCCGCCAGGTCCACGTCCACGTGTTTCTTGAGCAACGCTTCCACAATGTTCTTATGGCCGCCTTTTACTGCGTGGATGAGTGGAGTGTCTTTTGAATGATCCTGGAAAGTTTTAGGAGGATCATATTAGACACAGACTGTTATGAAGTTATGATATACTAATCAAACTACAATAATACAAGAGCTATACATACCTGCACATTTATATACGCTCCCGTATTAATGAGTGCCACAGCTATGTCGTAGTAGCCCTCTTTGCAGGCGATAGCGAGCGCCGTATAACCATCCTTGTCTAACGCGTTGACATTAGGTTTATGTTCTAGTAACATCTGGACGATCTCCAAGTGGTTCCCTGCAATGAACGGGCAATTAGGAATCGGCGCGAATGTAACGACGTGTGTGACATTTAACGTCTAATATAAACTAAGTTGGGCTAGTTTATTGGTGTATAATCTGTCATGGCTCCTGCAATTCATAGGCTTTGGGAGATTTTGATGCTTGGTATCAGCCGCCAGAGAAGAATAAAGACAGTAATGCAACTTATTAATAAACCTTATTTGCAGCTCATCATAATTTTTTAGAACTAATGCCGGTTGGGCTGGCTAGTTCTTGACTTGACCTGCATGCATTCTTGATTGTATACTTTCCCGTGTCTTCTATTCTAGGAAGATATGGTATTTTTCACGACACTGCTCGAAAATGTGGTTATAGATTACCTAAATCCAGTACACAAAACTGCTTATATATGTTCATTTGTAAACTGTATATCTATGTTAGCTCCCAACACGACAACAATGTTGGACCTTACGGTAACAGTTCGTATCTACACTTGAATTTCATAGTAAGATACGACTTTTTAGAAAATATTTCAGACTAATTTTCTCGGCCGGCTTAAACGACAATTTAACCAATCAAAGCTTAATCGTCTGCTGCATGTCAAATTAAATTGACCAATAAGAATGCGTCATTTATGAGGTATATTTTTTTCTTAAACTTATAAATACCCCTTAAACGAGTTTATTTTCTTAAGTAAGATAATACTCCTCAGGTTTACTTTTTAATAAGTTTATGTTAAAAAAGGTTTTACTCCGAAAATCATGAACATTTATATTTTAAAATTAGTTATGGGGTGTAAAACAATTTCCTAATTTCTACAATTACTAATTTCTCAACAAATAAACAGTTTTCAACAAATAAACACTTTTAATTACCTATACAAATATTGAATTCATATTTTTTTTATTCGGCTGAAAAGCTATGACTCCATTGCGACGAGATGCGATGCGCGCATGCGCTACGGGTCAGCCGGCCATATTTAAAAAAACAAAATGTATAGTTTAGTAAATATTAAAATTGGTTTTGTAATGTGATTGATAATGTGATTAATTTAATAATGTTCACATTGACTCACGAAATAAATAATATTAGGAACGTATGTTAATATTGCGTACCGTTACAATGACCCTTCAGTGTATAATGTATCGTAGGGTTGTTTACCTAAGTGTAACCTAGACTAAATGTTTAAATGTCTAAATTAAGTTGAAAGTGAGGTAAGTTTGAATATTTTCGTTATTTCTTCATAACTAGGTTGAAAATCGTCTTTATGTCGTTTGAATCTGGGGGCACGATCAGCTTTATGTTTATAATAGCCCTGATTTTTACAACAATGAGGCTGCTACAAGGCGCCGAGTTTAATGACCAATATGAAAAACTCGTATTATAATATATTTCCTCGTGTCGTGAAAAGCACTATGTTAAGTCTCGGCTGAAAGTGCAATAGATTAACTCGTACTATCGAAGGCCTCCCCTGCGGGTCGGCCTTCAAAATTTACTCGTTAATCTATTGCTTACTTTACAGCCTCTACAACAATGTACTATTGTAGTTAACGAACTCACCATGGGTGGCTTGTAGTAGTGGCGTCCAGCAATACATTCCCGCTGAGTTAGAGTCAGCCCCAGCGCGCAGCAACGCCGCGCACGAGACCGCGTCGCCGGCGCGCGCCGCCCACGTCAGTGCCGATGTGGCGTACTTGTCGCAGGAGTTGGCGCGAGCGCCGGCGACGAGCAGCCGTTGGACGACGCCGCTGTGGCGACGACCCGCCGCCCATACCAGCGAACTGGCGAAAGCGAGTGACAATAAGATCTCGTAGAGTTATATCAAAACAAAATGGAGAAACAATAGCGAGAAAATGGGCTATGCTAACGAAGCGTTACCGCGTATGTGCAAAGTTAAGCTTCGGCGTGGTTGATTCGATCCTTTAGTACACATGTGATAGGTACCTAATTTAATTATTGTACTCATATCTCTCATATGAGATTCAGCCTAGGAATTGTTTGATGTTTGTTGACAAGAATGATATGTTTCCCTTACCCCTTACTTTAATGTAGTTCATCAACAACTATTAGATATATGTATTTCAAACTCCTGAAATATTTAATATTGATCTAGTATTAATAAAATCTGTCATAAGCATTGGATATTGCGGGGAAAACAGATGACAACTGTATTTCAGTAAAGCTATTCATAACATCACACATTCTAACTACAGTGAGACCTTCAATTTACTAACGGCGGCAATTTTAAAGTGTCGTTTCGTAAATAACACGACCACTACCCGCATAATGTCACCGTTCGGCCACCACTAATAGCGGTGTTCAATTTTATTGTTGACTTGTTTACTTATTGGTCATGTTGAGATGTAAATATTATATTTTACCCATATCTGTTATGAAGCAAAGTCCTCTAAGACAGATACAATTTTGATATAGCGTTTATTTAAATGTATTCTTGATTACACATTTAACATGAAACCCATGCATATAAAAATGTGCGAGAAACGACGCAGCGCTACGTGCAGGCTTCTTTGTAGGCAATAATATTATGAGCACCACCACACAATACAAACTAATGATGAATTTTAATGAATGGTAATGGACCAAAAATTGGGAGGCGTTTAACTAAAATACTTCAATATATACTGTGTCTAAAAGTCCTGGAAAGGATTGTTGCCGTTCGGACTATAATATAATGGTTTTTAGTGCTTTATTCTCGTTCCTTAATGTTATATGACATAATTTTACCCGATATTTAATTTTCAAGCTATTATTATCAAAATACGATTCCGTAATACGTACTTAATATTATAGTTCCCATGAGCATGTACGTCAGCCCCTTTCTCCAGCAGCAACACCACAATTTCTTCGTGCCCCTTGTAGGAGGCCCACATCAGAGGCGACCATCCACCCTGCAATATAAAAATAACAAATAATTGTATCATAATAATTGTATTATAATTGTAAAGAAGATGGCGGGATGACCTGGATGCATTTAGTTACGAGTGGAGGGAGCATGCAGCCAATAGAGACGAGTGGCGCAAGAGAGGGGAGGCCTTTGCCCAGCAGTGGGACACAAATATAGGCTAGGAAAAAAAAAAAAAAAAATTGTATCAATTTGCTACTATCTATAACCACAGACAAGATACCCCTAGACCGCTATTCTCATACAAGAAAACGTAACTCTGAAAAAGCTCAAAATTCGGTATAAAAACTAGATGGCGCTGCTTCGTAGCCTGGAAGTGACAAAAATTGTATTTTTCACCAATATTTTAAAGTGATTTTTGATTTTTGAAGATCAAACGCGTTACTGCTTCATTTTAATACGATAATATAACTTAAATACACAATTTTTAAGGATTATATTTTTTAGTCTTCAACAACGTGGTTTGATCGTATTAAAATAGATGGCACTACCTCTGGATAGCTCAAGGTTGCTTGCGGGCTCGCCAATTTTTGCTACACAAAATAGCTAGATGGCGTTGGTGAACTGGTGTAATGTGGACAAAATAAATTACGCCCGAATTGACAAGCGACATTTCCCACTAACAAACAGTAGCGTAATATTTGTTAGATAAGTTTTGTACAGTCAAGGAATTTCATTTCCTACCCATTTCGTTAAAATGCCGTTAGACATTCGCAATGCATTAAGGCCGAAAATTATATTTCAATAATAGTATTGAAATGTCAGTATTATTATTTGTCACTTAATTTTACAAAAAACCTCCTCGCGAAAGGTTATCATTTGCTTTTAATTTCTAATTAGGAACATATGTCAGTGTCAATCGAGAAAATCGTAAAATAATTTTCAGCAACGTTATTAATTTGAAAAATAAAATGCTTGCCGCTAACCGTGAACTATTAAAAGATAATGATAATGACTGAAAACAATGAAGAGCTCAAAGAGTGGAGTTACACCAGGAAGGAATACGGATTTATGAGATCACACGTCGGTTAAATGCTAGCAGGGACACAGTTTGACGTTGGGTACGGCGATATAATGCTGAAGGAAACCTTATTGATCTACTGCAAAGCAAAGTAACCATTGCATCGTCCGCTTGCCATGGCCCAAGACCAACGCCGACGACAAAATGGCTTTACGCCAACGGGACGATTTGCGGAAATGTTTGACATTTACCCTAGAACAATTAGGAATTGCCTACATGCAGGCGGCATGCGAATATATATTCGTTCGTTTTGTTTTTGTTAAAAGTAATATAAAGAAAACGTTTATAAAATTGTGGTTTTATTGAATGATCACTGTCGTTAGTTCTGTTAGTTTTTGTATAGATAAATTTCGGGTGCCTGTCGTATCGCATAACGTTTTTTGTCCTAAAAATGTTTGGCATACTGTTGAATGGCATACTACTCGTTTGTCCTAATAATTTCTGCGCATACTCTCTTAAAGTCCTAAATCAAGTTTGTCCTAATATTGATAACTCTAAAATCTAATTACCTAAAGCATAAGTGCCTATTTCCCGAATTAGGTGCATAATTGACAGACAATTCGGGCATTGTCGTGTATCCGAGTCTAAGATCCGAGTAATACAAAAACTTTATGCTCTAATACTGTACTCGGCGGTAAATAATTATTGCCCATCGGTCTTTAGAAAGAGACAATTCAACAATTGGCTGTTTACGACGATTTCCTAACACTGGTGACCGTCCATCAATCATCGTTTAAAATTAAGAGGAACGAACGTATTTCACGTTTATAATATTATTAGGATTATTTATATAATGTTGATTATACTATCTTTGCATACTCAGTTATTACTTTATTTTTATTCACTTACCAAGCGGGGGTACATAGTTCAAGCTCGTACTATTTTCAGATGATGTGCGTATCGAAACGTGATACCTACCTGAAGGGCTACTCCGATGTTGGAAATTGTACTGTCGTATAGTGCTATTCCATTCACTAAAATATTCTTTGACAGATGATCGAGAAGGATGGCGCTATTCGACAGTCAAATTTTGAACATCGGGGTAGCCCTTCTGGCATCACTGGTTTGACATGTCTTGCCAGATGGGTGTGTGATGTCGTCAAATCAAATGTCATTGTTTCAAATTTGTAAAATTGTATGTATTTTATTCTTGAAATTACGCGATTAATCGAATTTTGCGGTTACGTGTTTCCATATCAGAATTTATTGTTTTTTTACAAAGAATAGTTTGGTATGCGTTTCGTGAAGGTCTATCGTAGGCCCAGACAAAAATATTATTATATTGATTAGTTTACGTCAAAACGATGACATGTAGGGAATTGTTGCAACTACAATGATTTGCTCTCCATACAAATTTTAATCCCGTTTTTCGTCCCTAAAAGGGATAAAACTTGATATAAATGATAGCCTATGTCCTATTCTGATATATAAGGTACATAACTGGAAAGTTTCATCATAATACGTCCAGTAGTTTTTGAGATTAAGTGAAACGTACATACATACATCCATCCAAACTTTCACGTTTATAATATTATTAGGATTAGGATTAGGATGTAAGTAATTTTTATGTTTAAATAAAACATACACAAATAGTGAAATGAGACGAAACGGAACGTAGTAAACAAACATCGCACCTAACGTCATCTATTCACTTTTTACTGTATCACTTGGAAGTTGGAATGTCGTTGAACGCTTGACGACTGTGTTACTTCACGCTTGCGCGTACCGTACGGTAGGGATTGAAAAATTACGACTTTTGAATGAATTGAGACCCTTAGCGGCATCTAGCGACGTAGAACGATAGTAACTAACGGGTGCGTAGTATGAAGAATAGCGGTCTAGGGGTATCTTGTCTGTGCTATAACTGACTTCGGGAAAAAATAGTAAATGCATACTAGTGTTACATACAGAGTTACTACGTTTTTCGTTGGAGCACAATGAGATAAGTTAAGGTTCTTTTTCTTCAAAATTATGATGATATGTAATAAAGGTGGCAATTATTAACCGTTCTGAAGGTAACGTGGTGAGTAACCAATCCAGCTCTTACAAGCAGTCGGAAATACTTTTATTCGTAAAACGTGGGTACAGTGCAGATTAAGTTGGGTTGGTCTCCACTTTAATTACTTGGAGTACAAAATATAAAAATACTAGCGACCCGCCCCGGCTTCGCACGGGTGCAATGCTGATAAATTATGCATGTATAACATGTATTATACATATAAACCTTCCTCTTGAATCACTCTATCTATTAAAAAAAACCGCATCAAAATCCGTTGCGTAGTTTTAAAGATTTAAGCATACAAAGGGACATAGGGACAGAGAAAGCGACTTTGTTTTATACTATGTAGTGAAGATACATATCATTTAACCGCTTGTCCAGATTATTGATATGATATAGATTTATTATAATAGAGGAAAACAAAATGTGTGTGTCTGTATTTTTAGAGTTAATCGTAAGACTGGCTGAAATGAACAATTTAAAAGCCTTTATTTTGTATTTTTTTTGTATGTTCTATTCTATGTGTTGACAAGTTCTAAATCACCTAGCACATTAAGCGGGTAAGTCAATCTGTATTAATATCTCCGTAATACAAACAAACGCAGCAGCCGAAACAGATCAAATATTAGGATAGTTCATATTGTTATAAATAGACAATCATAATGAACAGTGAAGATAAACCGCAATCAAATAATCATTTACGACCGCAGTTCATAATAGTCGCGGATGTGTGTATTTAACCAGATTTAAGCATGTAGAGTGGATGTCAGTGACATCTTGGCACAGTTCCACGTCAAGTATAAATGTACTAATTTTAAGTGCAGCGTCCAGAATACATTTTGATGGTCTATATAAAAAATGGAACGCATATGCATTGTGCATCATTATTGTCGTATTGATAGCATTTAAGGACAAATACCTACTTGACATTGTCAAAGATAAAATATTATCTCCGCGACACGAGGGCATGTTGTTTCTGATTAATTAATAATCACTTTTTAAAAAAAAATCTCCGACTTCGACAGATCTTCACCAAAATTTCAGAGGACCAACATGAAGAAGTCTACTCTCAAACAAAAAAAAAATTTCGAAATCGATTAATAAATGACGCAGTTCTGAGGTAACGAACCTTCCTCGTTCTTTTTGAAGTCGGTTAAAAAGCTCTAACATTGTCACAAAGTTATCTACGACGTATGTAATTAATTAATTAATCACATATACTTTATCTCTAGATTTACATCATCTGATCTCTGAATATATCAAAAGAAGATTGAACCACCCGCAATAACGAATTACTTGTTAACTCGGGCCGTTTCGCATATTGTAAACGCACTGGGCTATTTCTGGAACATCCCAGCTGTTATTTTATTTCAAATTTTGAAACGTCTGTCGTGCAAGACACCATGTCATGATTCAACAATAACACATTATAAAAACATGCGTCACAAGATTAAAAACAACCCAACTCAAATAAATGTTCACACAACACAGTGATATAGTATTTGGTGTATAGCACTGTGTAGGTCAGAAAAAAATTAATTAATATGCAATTGACACGGACATAGATATACAACATACAATAAAAGTTGCAATGATATATACGTAGACACATAAAGTGCGCATTTGAGTATAAATACAAGTATTATGTGAAATTAATAAACCTGTAATTACATTTAGTCTGTATCACGTTGGTTGTAAGACGGTCGTATAATGATGAGGATGGTAGTCCAGCTCATAAAAACCTTATTTTATAGTTCAAGTTCTGCCCATATCCGGAGGAACATTTTATTTCCTGGTGCAATATATTTTAAAAATAGATTCGTTAAGTTTACATCGCCATCGAAGTAATAGCCTGAAGTATCGTTGCTTCCCACTCCCACAACGTGCCACAAACACACACAAGTATTTGCTTGCATGATAAAATCCACGTGTTCGAAAAGCTGTTACCTTATTCGGAAGTTTAATACGCTTGATAATTTACACCCCAGTCGCTAAATATATTTTTATATCTGGTCCGGCCATCTTAGTGTTATAGTCGAACATAGGTAGATAAAAAAAAATCCCCGACGAATTGAGAACACTCCTCCTTTTTAGAATTCGGTTAAAAATACAAGGATCTCATCGCTCGATATAAATTTTTTTGGAACTATGACATCGGTCAGTATTCCTGCCACGCCCCGCAAAGTCCACTCCACTGCCGTTCAGTGATGCACGTTCCGCGTTTGTGAGATGTCTCGGCCAATACATACTTATGCAATCCCTCGTATCTCTTTAGCGTTCCTACATAGCGCGACAACCCGTAACGTCCAGGCTATTGTATCATTGGGTACCAATACCATGTCCGGTAAGACCAAGGTATCTCGGTTCGAACTCTAATGCGATATTTGTAAGTGCTGTGTCCGTGGAGAGTGCGGTGCTGATTTTGTCACGATGTGGCGTCCAGTTGTCCACATCGACTATGAGTGTCTTAGAAAGCATACTCACGCAGTCCCTCGCGTCCACTTTAGCGCCCGCGTCCAACAGCTCCCTCACGACAGGGAGATGGCCGCCACGCGCCGCGAACGCGAGCGCCGTCCAGCCGTCCGCGTCCGCCGCGCCCGCGTCCGCGCCGCAAGCGAGCAGCAGCCGCACCGCCGACGCTCGCCCGAGCTCCGCTGCGCACATGAGGGCTGTTGTACCATTCTGTTACAGAAAAGAACTGTTATGGTCGAGAAAAACTACATGGATATTGAGATGGTGGAATCTCTGTGAAGATTATTATGCAAGCCTACACTACTCACCAAGATGAATATGAGTTGATAGTGTGGAGGCGCACTTCGGTGGAGAAAGAAAAATTCAATTTTCATGTCTCGGTTAATTTTGCGAGTAGTGTAGACTGGCGTTAGTTTGAACTTAAGACTTAACTGTTCTTTATTAGGTACCATGACGATTGAATATGATGACGACAATATTTTGTTGACTTTTCGTTGACTGATTGAGTAACTTACATACTTGATTATTAACGAACTTATTTTATTATCAATAAATCAAATACCGAATAAGTAACTAACCATATAGTGTAGTATCGATTGTTACAACAAACAACATTGAGAAAACACATAATTTACGCAAGTATATTATACTGTTCACCCTGTTTACGCAATTTTAATAAATTACCATGTTATATCTCGGTCTCTAAAATTGACCCCTATAATGCAATTAACAACTGCACCGAACCAACATATCGAGTGGGATGAAGCAGGAAGCATCCATGATAGCATATCAATTCACATTCGCGTCACGAATTTGTTTAATAAACTTTTGTCGCTAAACCTCGTATTGTTTGGAAGCTCGATGCTCATACATGTATATTAAAAATAAGTCCTGATTGAAAAATTTTACGACACCAGTGAAAAACCATGGTCATCAAGAATTGGGACGTTCGTGTTTGTTTCAGAAATTGTGTAATTTCTACTCCGAATTCTACCGTTCCTAATAAAGGAAAGAAACCTACAATTTCGAAACGGTAAAACGGCGTGAAACGCTTCAAGTGTAGTAAAGAGTTTATTTTTAATTTAGGGAGAAAAAAGGGGAATTTTCCAAATTTCCACATAAGAAAAGCTATGGACAAAAGCTAGCGTTACATAAAGGAATGAGATGGATAACATATGTTTTATTATGTATCCAGTCAACTAAACCGAGCGGCTGGTTTTGTAGCCTAGTCACAGAAAACCACATTTTATGACAGTTATTTGTCGTTACAATTATATCATAACGTCATATAGGTAACTATTATTAAAAAACTATGACAGCAAACAGTGGTTTGCTATGAATCTAAACAATGATCATGTAGTAAAATGTGTATTTGCAATATACGATCTTGGTAATTGAAATTCCAAGTTTGTACGTCGAGCGAGACATATAAATTACTATAAGATGACTATCCGAGAACCCGAATTGTGGAAACCGTCCAAATTTGACAAACACTCGGGGATGACCCAGTTCGCATTCCCGCCAACAGTCTACCAGGAACATATCGTATATGCTATAGTCCTTACTGCATCATCAAAGAGTCCACTATTCTTCGATTCATGCATATTTTTACATTGGTCCTCATATAACTATGTTTTTGTAGCAATAGCAACGGCTGAGAAAACGTTTCGAAGGACACATATAAAACGGAGTGATTACATACTCTTTGGACACATATAATAGAGGAATTAGATTTTGTTTAAAAATACATTTTTATAGTAACTTGTAGTAATTAATTGAACCTTGAATAATCTGACTGACGCGACTGACGTGAGGTGGTGTTGTGTAATCAACCAAACGTTAACGTGCGTATATCCGTGGATATAGGTATAAGAAGGTCACTATAATAATCCCTGCAGAGACTGGAGGCTGGCATTGTCTTATAGGGTTTCGGAAGCCTTACGAAAACATCTGGATGTTATAACCACGTTATTAATATAATACAAAGATATAAGATGACGTTGGTACACTGTATCATGTCATGGGTTTGGGTAGTCACATTTATTTTGATATGGCCAGCTTTATACACAGAACAAGGACATGGTAGTATTATTTTATTTCCGTCACCTCATCCTTATCGTCCACGTTGACATTGTTGTTGTTGGCGAGGTACTGCTGGAGCTCGCCGGGCGAGTCGCTGTTGACCAGCTGCTGCAACGTCTTGAAGCACGCCACAGACAACATCGACTCGCTGCGGTGCAGGCTCTGCGGAACGAACGAACACCGTTAGTGATTGCAGGCTGTTAATAATGCTCAATAAAACAAAATTGTTCGTAATTTTAAATTGCGAACACTAATTGAAAAACGTCTTGTCGCATGCATTTAAAACCTCAATAGAACGGACTTTGTAATCATATTATAAGAAATATCGGCCAAGTGCGAGTTGGACTCGCGCACGAAGGGTTCCGTACCATTATCTGTAAGTTTGTTGTATGGGAGCCCCCCTTAAATATATATTTTATTTTATTTTTAGTATTTCTTGTTATAGCGGCAATAGAAATACATCATCTGTGAAAATTTCAATTGTCTAGCTATCACCGTTCTTGAGATACAGCCTGGTGACAGACGGACGGACGGACGGACGGACAGCGAAGTCACAGTCATAGGGTCTCGTTTTTACCCTTTGGGTACGGAACCCTAAAAAACAAACAATTAAAGATATGAAGATATGGGATTTAACTGACTTCGGAATAACTGATAAACAAAAAAAAACAGCCTCCGCTTCGTGGAAAAGAATTTTGGACCTATAATTTAAAAACCATAACTCTTGTTGAGATATTATCTTACATGTACTTATTCTGAAATGAGTAGTGTACAATTACTGACTGTTATTGAGTATTTAGTAGGGTGTGGAATATCGATGAGATTAGGAATATCTTGAATAAAGTTTGAATGTAAAAGTAATACTCGAATATAAATAATAGAAAAGCAGACAAATAAAAAAATCTATAGAAAGAAATTAATTTAGGGGTCTTGTGTTACTGACGTAACTGCGTAAACCACACGAAATGCTTATTTTAATTGAATACCTACAAGTTAGTTCATTGCGTAACAAATTCAAGAATAGTGCGTGATTGTTTGGTAAAATGCGTTGTTATATTAGTAAAACAGAGGCAACACAGAATGCAATAAAAAATTAGTAAATCACACTTCAATAGATGTCAGTACACTTACGAGCATTAGAATTATAATAAAATAGGAATACTAAACAACCTCAGCACTTAACGGTGAAGTCCAACGGATCATGTCAATGTGTTTTAAAGTCTAATACGTTTCGAAGGTTAGTACAGACACTGCTCACACAGCAGCCGGTAACCGATTGCACTGTATCTATAGTAATTTGCCCTCATAAACACTATATAGATATAATGATAAGGAATGATATCACTAGGTAGTTGAATATGTTATAGACTCTACAGTAAGACGTTATAAAGATCGCAGTAATTGTAAGCAATAACAAGTTCGTTAAACTAACAGAATCGTGTCGCGTTATTTATGTATCGTATGACATTTGTTTGTATGTGATGAACTGATGACGAAATACATTTTGACAGCCGCATTAACAGGGTGCATTGTGATTCTAATTATTGTGCACCTTCTAGGGTTTAAATTAGAATCTAACTATAGAATTATTTCTAGAATCCTGTCGCACCTCATAAAGATAACATAATGTAATAAGTATGCGATACTGGTTCCGGTTTTGATAAGTATATTAATTATATAATTTACGGCCTAAGGCCATGTAGGTAAGGTAACTAATTTTCGAATTTATTTTTTAGATTGTATAATGTAATGTACCTAATGTGATTGAGAACGCCAAGCGGTGCAGCAATTTACCGTGGCACTGACGCCATAGAAAAAAAAAAACAACAGGGATAGAAAAACACTTGTAGTGTTTTGAATTACAAAGTTTTTGATCGTTGAAATTCAGACGTTGGTATCAGTGACACAATTTTCAATCGACGTTATTTGCCGTCTTTGGCGCTCAAAAGGTTAAGAGACACCGAAATTTTTTAACAAGCATGCATTTGGTTAGACGTGGGTACCAGAGACTTCCTAGCACTGGTATATGGAAAACCACACAGTTCAGTCACTTTGCAGCATTCAAACTTGCAGGCATACGCAGACCGTGTTAGAATGTCGGCGAAGAGCGAAACCGTGGAATGCTGAGAAGCCGTGGCTGACGCGGCGCTGCTCCCCCGGAGGCGCCGTGACCGACAACCGGGGCACACTCAGGTGCGCGCCGGCCGACAGCGGGCCCGCGTGGTGCTCGTGCCCGCCGATGTGCAGGTGCAGGAACGACGCGCGCCGCCGTTTCGGCTCCGGCGGCATCAGCGTCGAAGCCCCCGCAATGCTGTTGCTCTTCGCGCGCTGCGGCGTCACCTCTTCGACCACAATGTCGGAGAGAACGTCAGACTTTTCCGACCCGGACCTGCTCCGGTCCGACTCCGACGACGCCTGCGATTCCTGAACCACATCCAGCTTCGACCCTCTTTCCACCGATATGACCGGCCCGACCGGTGGCGGCCTACACACATTCTTCGGCGCGTGTATATTCGCGACCAGACTCCGTATGTGGACGTACTCATTATCTCCGGGTTTGGCGAAGCGCGGCGGGTGGGACATGATGTCTCGGCCAGCATAGTAAGTCGAGTGTCCGCGTTCCTGTGACAAATGCGTGAGAGTGGTGACTGACGTAACGGGGAGGACGCGTGAGGGGGGCGGTCACTATTTGCGGCGCGTGGTGCAGGGCGGGCGGCGTGCGGTAGGCGGCCGCGATGAATGAACGCGGGCGCATACGTACTAGCGAGTAGGTGCTGTAAGTGCGCAGGGAGAGACGCTTGATGATCGCAGAGGCGGTGCGATGCGCCGTGCGCTCGGGGGGCAGCATGTCGCGCGGCGTCCGGTCGGACTGTGAGGACGACACCGGCGGCGCCGGCTGCGCTCCCCGCCGCCATAACTAACCTTACATTCTTGCTATATCGTAGTCATTAGTATTTATGTTGAACAACGTCATTTTCGGTAATATCCTTGGCCATGAGAAACAACCTATTTTACTTTCATGATTTAAGCGTTGACGTTTAGAACAGAAACCAGAAGTTACTGTGAGATACACAACAGTCAATAACTAAGCCTCGTTTCGCGTTAAATATAAAACACTAATTATCAAGTTATTACCAGAGAGAAGTATTTAATGAACACGTCTACAACACAAAAAAATATTTTCTATAGCTTTCTAGCCTCAAAAGAATATAGGTGTGAATGCCGGCTGTGATTATTTGATTAATTAGATGTACAATAACGAAATAATTTTATTATATTAAGCGACGCGTTCAGTTCAGCTCTTCAGTCCAATTTCTATGACAATAACTCAATTAAATAATAATATTGCTTTAGAATATTAAAGCCATTTTTTTATTGCTTATAATAATATGCCATAGAATGAAATAGTAATAAATTAAATATCAAAACCTTATCTGTTTACATCGCGTCTATTCTTATGCAGCAGACTGTTTCAAAACCTCGTGATGGAAATTGGATGACAAGTTATGTAGGTAACCAAATCCCCATCTAACCCCTTGTAGGCCAAGAATAAGCGGAATGTTTTTGAATTTCATACGAAATCAATATAATAACATGATTATATAGATATCGATATAATATTACTGGGAAAATCCAATATTACCTACGGGATTTTCCGTAGTTTCTCAGAATAAATTATAAATGACGTCGAAGCCTCTGGCTTCATACAAGCCTGTTATTAAAACCGTAACCGCTAAACTAAATAAAAAGGTGAAGATCCGCAATGTAACGAGAGCAAAAAGAATAACGGGGTTACAGGATTCCACCCAGTCGTGCCCGCCGCGCCGCAAGCAAAAGTGAATGCACGTCTACTTATACATTTCCTTACTTACAGTAACACAGTTAGTAGATATTTCTACAATTATATTTACTTCTCCAAGGTGCTCGCAAAGTATACATTCTTAAGCTTTATCAGGAAAACTAGTTTTCCTGATGAATCTTGATTATTTAATAATCTTGAAAATGTTGTGTTTACTAGGTGTCTCGATTTTCCTCGTAATTTTATCCAGAACGTGTGCAAGTGCAACTTATTAACTTTAAGAAAAATGTGATCAAGCGCGTGCTTGATTCGTGTTATAAAGATATGTGTATAAAAACGTAAAAAGAAATTTTGGTATAACAGTAGGTATTAATAAGTTTCTGTCAATAATTAAATTTTAGTGGCAAGCTTTTATAGCCGACTGTATTTTTCTTTGGATATCCATCAAATGCTCACTGAGACGATTCTAAAGAGCCCAAGCTCGGTAGGATTGCTTTTTCTATTATAGAGTTCCTATGGCCACCTTCCGGCTCCATCATCAGATCAGCCCCATGGTACCATATTATTGTATTGTCATCAAAGTTAAGTAAGTATGCAAAATTTCAGCTCAATCGATTGACGATATCTGCTTCAAAATTGAGTTGCAAGATTTCTTAGATACATACATTGCAAGTTAAATAAGTAAAAGCTTTTAAAAAGCGTAACACTGCTGACAAGTGACAGCTAAACGTAAAATATAGACATTGACTTTAATAATTATTATTATTACTTTTGTAAATAGAGAGATAACGGTGAAACGTATATATATATATATAATGAACACTTGTGGGACTAGCGGCGCAGAATTGCCGATATGAAACAACATATAAAATAAACTGTATGCACTCTATCTATTCTTATGGGCGCATTTCGTAAAGGTCAACATAATGTAAATTTTCCCGTTTTTTTTTTACATAAGGCTCAGACCCAGTTAATACACATATCGTTATACATACTTAATGTCACGTCACTTTTAAAGCATACCTGCCCATACGTTCTTATGAAGGACGCCGCACGAAGCATCTCGACAACACACCATCAGATTTCAATCAAAAATATATACTAAACAAAATCGAACCTCCTATTCTTTGGACTATCGCATTAATGATTACACTCTACTGGAGTTACACTCTTATATCGCGTCTAATTGTGTATTAAAGATTAACTTCTCTCGGTTAATATTAGGATAATACCGTTCTTCTATAAACAAAAAGATTTGCTAGATAACACAAGAATTACGATTTTGTGCCAATGTTACACCATGCACTATAAACTGTGAAAATGATAGCAAAGTTTACATTTGCCGTTAGAAATAACTACGAGCTAATTGTATCAAGGTCTCTCTAAGATTAATATCTAATAACATTTCGATTTCGCAATAAAACAACGCCTCTTACACGTTAATCGTGGTCGTTTCGTCCATTTCTGACATCTGATTACATTTAGTACTTTGAGTATTTATGTAAATCTGAACACATCATCATCCTGGCCGACACTCACGAGTAAACTGTGATTGATTGCCAGTTTACGTAGCTTCATTTTTATTTTTTAAACATTAACTCATTTATACTACTAATTTAACATACTCGAACTATAAGACGATGCTGATCTGTGATGTATTGATTCGTAGTTAATTAAAATCGAGTTAAACGTATAATTTAAAGGTAGGCCAAACGCAACAATAACATATCAAGCTATCTAAAAAAGTTACTAGAAGTTTGGACTGAAATACACTCAATTTGTTTTAACTAGGAAGCACTGCAATTAAACTAAACAGACAGCATTCACGGTATTTGGGCGACGTTTTCAACAATCAATCAATTAGCTGTCTGCCAATACAGAACTCGCAATTCACACCTCGGTGGGAGCCAACAATCCTCACAAACGTGTCACTGTGTTAATATGAATGGATCTGGTCAGCCAAGTGTATGAAACGCGGCGGCAGTGGCGTGTTGTTAAATGTAAGTACACTTACTGTTGTGTTGTTAGAACAACTTAAACCGGTAAACATACTAAAAAAAAAACCTTTAAGCGCTAACCATCCTGACTGCTCCAGCACCGCCTGGTCGTTATATACTTACTTGACTGTAAAACATATCTTAGAACCTGCTCTGAATTTATATCCGTTTAATGCATAATATATAGGTCTGCCGTTCCGTCAGTCTGTTCCGTTCCGTCCGTCGTGGGTAATAAGGGGAAACTTAAACTTACGAAACCTATTAAATAGGGTTATTATGAATCCAATAACCTTATATTATGTATGTAAATGTATGCTTGAATGGCGGACGCCAGACATTTCTTTCATACACGTACCAGTTGTACCTATTACCCAAGCAAGATCATAATTGTGAGATATTTATAAAAAGACAGAATTCGACACTCGTGGATAGAGTAGCAGACAAATTCGTGCAAATGCATCATCTAGCACTACGTTTAAGAATCAGCCAGAGGGAATAGAGCCCTACTATTATGATTATGACACCAGCACGTCTAGCATAACTGTGACACGCGACTGTTTGTCGCGCGACAAATATTACCTATCACTTTCCTGTCAACACCATGCGAGCAAGATACCTCTTGACGCTGAGTCGCGCGACAAGCGAAGTCGCGGCAATATATGCTAGCCCCGCTGCACTGCGATAGTCGACAACGAAAGCTTCATGCCGTTTTTGACGAGAATATACCTAAATCCCTCTAGAATACAATATGCAGATGATAATTAATATGCCGCAACGTCTACCATCTGTGTCAATCATTACTATGACTGACGTCTACAACTGACAAAAATAATATACTGAAACCGAAATAAACAGGCAAAATTATCGACTGCAATTAGAAATACGAAAAGCTAGGTGCGCGTCTAATGATGTCAGTGCCGACCTTCCTTGCTTTCTACTACATTATATTAAATAGCGGGAATCGTAGTAATACACTAATTAAAGCATAATGAACAAACATTTCTGGGAATATTATGTTATATTACCTCATCGCTGAAAACGGTATCATTGAAGGTATCTTTAAGAAACTTGTAGTATGGGAACATACTACCGTAAGTTCGTGGGATACCGAATGACACCATAAGCGGCCGGCGCTCCGCTGGCGATCTCGAGGGACCAGCCCCATCTTCCCAGGACATGATACACAATTCCTTAATTTCACTAACACGAACACGGTATTATTTCAGTAAAATTGTCACAAGTTATAACACTTTTCATGCCATATGGGCATTCTTTTATATGACACACTTAAACCTCAGTGAGGTTCTACGGCTGTACTCAACACACACGTCATAGTAACAACGAGGAACCCACAAAAGTCGCGGGTAGATCAATATTACGAATAAAGTGAAAAACGACAGACCGGAGCCCTTCCAGAGTGGAAGCGACGCTGGACTGTTGTCTGTTATTGATAAGATTTGATTGAAGTAATGGTATTAAATAATGTGTAAGCCCTTATCTGAGTTATCGGTGTGTTTGTGTAGCTCCACGTTACAAAGTTGTTTACGGTTGATAGGTGCACGGTTTACGACGCTTACATCCCTCCGACCGAACGTACAAGTAATTGGGAACAAATACGTGGTGTCCATTTTTATGTGTATCGCTTCATGTGTTTGACATAGAAAATCGCAATATGAACGTACTATATACAACGTATCAACAGGTAAATTATACGTATTAGTTCGAAATTGTAAGCTGCGAAAGTTATTTACTTACGTACAATCCTCAAAGTAAAGATTCGTACCTATCTCTGAATATGCTATTTGCCACTGTTAACGTGTAACAATTTTGATCCAATATGAAGTTATAAATAGCAAAACAATTCCACAGTGAAAACAGTTATCATTAGATAAAATTTTAAATGGTCTAACTGGCGCCATCTTACGATAACATAGTGTACTCCTACAGTTAAAAGCCAGTTGCTCTGCGCTCGCGCGATGAGCAGAGGATTCTTATGGTTAACGTTATTTTAATTCTGCACTGGAAATATAGATGGCGTTTAACTTGAACAGTGCTAAGGTTTTCATTTTAACAGTTTTCTAATGGGATATTTTCAATAAATAATTGGCTAACAATTCTTTAATTAGCTAATTTGACGACGCGTTTGGCTCGGTTTATAGACGCCTGCCTACTGAGCCGGCGGTCCTGGGTTCGAATCCCGGCCAGGGCAAATATTTGTGTGATGAACTCGAAAAGCTTAAAAAATAAATAAAAAAGATGAGAACGTTTTTTCCCGCCTTGCACGGTTTCGTACGGTAACCTCATCCCTCACCGAGGTGATAATTTTTTAGACTTGGCAGCTGTGCTGATGTGTTCCTAGAATTCCTAGATACCTAATTTAGGTAGTATAGTTAAGGAAAATTACATGAACAGTAAAATTTGCTTAGTAATTGCAATTTATATTATCTAGGAGCACGGCAGCACCCCTGCCAAGTCGAAAAGACCGACCAAGTGCGAGTCGGATTCGCGCACAAAGGTTTCCGTAGGTACCATCACCATCACATAAAAAAAGTAATTTGTTGTACGGGATCCCCACTTAACACATTCACTGCCAGGGGGCGTGGCCTAGGCACAAACTTGTATGACAGTCAACGCTTATATGCGTTGCTGGCAGTGAATGCTTTAAATATTAATTTTATTCTGTTTTTAGGGTTCCGTACCCAAAGGGTAAAAACGGGACCCTATTACTGAGACTTCGCTGTCCGTCCGTCCGTCCGTCCGTCCGTCCGTCCGTCCGTCTGTCACCAGGCTGTATCTCAAGAACGGTGATAGCTAGACAGTTGAAATTTTCACAGATGATGTATTTCTATTGCCGCTATAACAACAAATACTAAAAATAAAATAAAATAAATATTTAAGGGGGGCTCCCATACAACAAACTTGTTATAGATTATGGTACGGAACCCCTCATGCACGAGTCGGACTCGCACTTCCCCAGTTTTTTTCTATAAATGAGGGGTTATTCCTACCTATTAACAAACATTTCAAGATTAAAAAACAAACATCCATTCCCCATTGCGAATATAAGATTAATTCGAAAAATGCTAAATAATTTATCCAGGAGTAAGACAAAACGAGCTCACAATAATAATAAATAAGAACAGAAAATAGAAGGCTACATACTAATAAAATAATGTACAAAATACAATGCTCAATACAAAATCTAGCACTATAGTTCAAGAATAACTTAACCAGCAATCGGCAGACCAAATTTACACAATGATGGATGTTTGCAAACTTACGAATGCTTGCAACAAAATATTACAACAAACAACTAAACTATTCACATTGTTGTGCGGGACTGTGAGCACGCTAGCCCTTTAACGCTTCGCCTGCAAAAATAATTGCGCATATCATAAATCGTCTGCAAAAAACTGTATCTACGAGCACCACTATACGCAGAGGCTTTGCAGCCTAATCCCCCTACGAGGCCACCGTTATTTGACAAACAAGCTATAACCACGTTATGAGCTATACCTACGTCTATACTTAGTCCATAGAAGGGATGGAGAGAAGGACGATCGACAAAGCGTTTCTCAACGAAGTGAGGTCATGAGACTCAGTCGTCCGTGCCTAGTTGGATAGGGTCCGAGATCTAAAAATACTGCAGCTTAGCAATACTTCAACCTTTCTAAACCCATTCAGTTGAGCGCAGTGGGTGATTTTAATGAGGGAAGCGATGCTTTTGTTAGTTAATACTTAATACATAGTTTCATACTAAAAAATATGAGTACCATACCAACCACTCTTTAAGGTGACGTCATTTTATAAATACAATTTCATATTAAGGAAATATGGATAATTCGCATATTCGCAATAGAATGAGGAAAATAATCGATTAAAACAATAATGTTGTCAGACGTCCACTAAAGGAGTTTTTTTTGGTTAGTGGACGTCGGGCTGGCAGCATTTCTGGCAAAAATCTTTATTTGTAAATAATCGACACACAGCAAACATTTTAACTGCAATGAAGGCAACAGAAAGGAACTTTAACTCGAACACCAACTGTCGTCATTCGGAAAGTAGGTATGTGCAATGTAAACAGAAAGTTTTAAGGGTCGAAGCATGTAATTTAGTACAAATTCACACCTACCCGTATTTGTAATACCTGCCGTGCTCGTGCTGCAATTCTAAAGTATTAATAATATTGCGATTAGTGGCAAATAGTCGAGTGAAAATTACGTTATTATATAATATATAAATGCAATTGAATATTATAGGCGACACGTTTGGCTCGGTTTGTAGACACCTGCCTACTGAGCCGGCGGTCCCGGGTTCGAATCCCGGCCAGGGCAAATATTCGTGTGATGAACTCGAATATTTATGCTTGGGTCATGGTTGTTCTATGTATTTAAGTATATATTTATCTATATAAGTATGTATATCGTCGTCTGGTACCCATAACACAAGCCTTCTTGAGCTTAATTTGGGACTAGAGCGATTTGTGTGAGGTTGTCTGATATTTATTTATTTATTTATTATCCTTGTGGACATTACCTACGGTACGGTGACAGAACATAAAACAATTCTTGATGCTAATCACTGAGTCACGGCTTCATAACTCTTCATTGAACGTCGAAGTGTGATAAAAGGCCTCGTGTGAAGAGCATGTGAGAATTGCAAACCTGTCTAGTTACATTGTAAATTTACATGATAATTTGGCGGTCGTTGAAATTGTTAAAAACCGTTGACAAGTGAGATTTATTGCAGACATTGTATTTCAACACGCTACAAATTTTCATAAAAAATGACAGTTTAACTCTTAAACTCGCGTACATGTCTTAGGATAGACTGAATTGAAACTACAAACCGGGTCACGCTACGAAATTAACAGTTGAAAGACAACACGAGACACGAACACAACTTCCATGCACGTAATTAATTACCTGTGTGCTCTTATGTGTCCTACAAAAGGTAAGTACATAAACTATATTTGAAACATATCCAATCATAAATAATCTTTTACACGCATAAAATTAGAGGCATGCGGTTGATGAGATGAGCTTAGTCAATTGCGATAATTCAGCTAAGACAGACTCAAAGCCATTCCGGATCGAAATGATCTCGTTGTCATGGGGATTTGATTTGTGGTGCCCTTTTAGGATACACGTGCAGTATGCACATGTCGTTAACTATACGTACTCAGAATAGAATTGAACTTAAACAACACTACAATCAACAATTTCGATGCATCGCATTGCCTTCGATAGTCACAGGAGTGTCATACTTTTCTCGAAACTACTAACGGCAGTTTCAATTCAACCCCTGTAACATCCTAGAAAACGATAGGTATTAAGCACCTATCACAAAAAAAAAAACATTATAATGTCATCAAAAAGGCACATTTTATCCTACACAATAGAAATTCAATAAAGTTATTGCTAAGCAATCCATCATCACTTTTTTTCTTGAAATAAATAGAAATACTCCAGCAGTCATGTATTTTTTACCTAGAAAGTATTTCGAAGCTAATGGAATTTTCATAGATTGGTTGGTTGTCTTCATACTAGGAAGAAGACTAATCTAAAGTCTCGAGGACCGTACTAACTTAGAGAGGGGGCAAAGATCTCAAAATTTTCTCAGTTTTCTCATCATCTCTGTCAAATTCATTGGTCATGGTTTTGGCCCACCAAAACCATGACCAATGAATGACCACCAGGTCAGGCAGAGGGGAGAGTGCTATGAAGATACGCTCTTCTGCCGGTACATATTCGGGACTGTTGAATTATTTTATTTTACAACCATCCCGTTCTAGGTATAGAACTCTTCAGTTTGTGTGATCGAAGTCGCGTACGGCGTCTTAATTCTTAAGTATTTTAATTTTTTCACATTTTAAGAAAGTTTGATAATATGGGTCTTTCTTTAATATGTTTCTGCATAATGTATCTTTTCTTTAATAGGTATCGGACTTAAAAATTTTGTTAACCAACGAACTTTTAGGCAATTAGATGCACTCTAACTTTTTTCATGCAATGTGGGACACAAACATAAGAGACATAAGCAAAAAAAAAATCTCGTGAACGAAGTTCTAGTACATAATATATATTATATTAATTGAACTAAAGTATATAGATGTATTTACATTCTATCAGACGTTCAATTGTTCGATTGTTTCCTATTCATTCTGCGCGTGACTGATATGATTGATTCTTATTCAGACGGTCCGATTTTTTATTACAAGAGTTGATGTAATGTAATTTATCAGTCCGTAAGTATCTTGTAAACGCAATGCGCTTTTCATTCAGCCATAACTGAATCTTTTAAGTTAAAATCGACAGAATTACCTTTTCGTAGATGAACATGAAATAATTAGAATGTCCTCGTATGATGTTGAGGCGCTTATTGGTTTAATTAAACTTTGAGTAGAGTATTATTGAGTAGACAATGTGTAAAATTTTTAGTGGAATTTGCTATCATTCTATCAAAATAAACAACCATGAAGTTAATGATAATGATACATATCTAATAATTATCTAACGCAAAATGGGTATAGATAATTGTAAAGTATGCGTTGTACAATGAAATTTGATTATCTTATCGTCCAAACTAAATCAATCGTCGATGCCTGTTGACTAACACTGTCTATTTTCGAGAGATAAAAAGAACACTACTCAAACGCTCGCACATCTGTTTGAATTGTGGTTCATTAATAACTTAATAAGACATTATAAAATGATACCTACCCATGGGTAGAGTGCAGAACGCACAATATTGCACGCCTGTGATAATAGAATCACGTCGGCAGGACATGACAGTAACTAAAATGGATATCTTCGCTACAAGCTTACAAGGCAAAAGTCGAGTCGGATGTAGCCGAGTTAGTTGGTTGCGTTAATGGTTGTATTAATTTTATAGGCGGTGAAATAAAATTTACAACAAGAATAGTAGGTACTGAAGAATAAGAGTAGAATAATAGTACTACTGTTCTGTTCTGAATTTGAATTGAGTAATCGGATATTTCAACGTTTATAACCCCATACGGTAAACGCGAGAAGTTAATGCCAAGAAACCCTTTTCGCCGAAATCAAACAGTGGTGTAAACACGTCATTTTCATGAGTAAGCAATGCCGAGGCCGGGCCGGTTGACAATAAATGTGATAAAATGTACAGCGGCATAATATTATGTATAATACATGGAACCTTGAAAAGTTCGCAGTGTATTGGAGCATGGTAAATGTTTCGTGTCATGTCAACAGATCGATAATCAATAGAAAATGGAATGCAACAGCGATAGACGTTATCGCGAAGAGGATGTAGGTATATAACGACTCTGATCTATCATCTCCACAGATATGATTTATCTATCATTCGAGAGATGGATATGTTTTGTATTTAGATGTCCACTTAATACAGATTCATGCGATTTGGATGTTCAAAACCCCAGTTTTCTCAGTAAACGCATTCACTATCCAGGAATCCACATATTTCACACATCTAAGAAAGACGTTTTCGACTTCCAAAATTCACATTTCTCTTCAATAGTGTTTTGGAAAACGCATGCAGTGGGGGATAGTAATTTCGGTTTAGGGCGACTTATGTAATTTCCACGATATATGGTTTTGGTGCAAAATTGGTGCCTAGTTTAGAAATTAATGTCTTTTTATTTTTATAAGCTCTATTGCACAGTATTCCTGGCATATAGAATTTACTATTCACTAATATTCTTGAGTTTAGAACGAGACTTGCAAGTCAGCGGAATAATTTGTATTGGGTGATTGATTACAAATTTATACGGAACATGTAAAGCTTGGCTCAGAAGTAGAGCATTCGCATTTCAACTCAGAGTGAGCACTAAGAAATCAAAATGCGTGATTAATTCATTATTTATAAGGAAATAAACGATTACTCGTTCGCGGTCATTGTATGAAGGTAAAGTTTACTCGTGGGAATCGTACCTACAGTAAAATGTGCAATTATATAATCGGGCTCCAAGTCCAAACCATGCCTCCAAACGGCACAAGATTTGATCAAAATTAATGACACGACTTGATTACACGACAAGGCTAAATCAACGACGCCTCCAAAAGAAAAACAATCAAAAATATTTATTTGGTAAATACTTAATTGGTAAGTAGGTACATAATATTGTGGCCGGTCCCTCCTGGTAAGTATGATAATACTTGTGTTAGGAGGTTCCGCTCCTCCCATCCGGAGTTGTAATGTAATACATTTAAGCAGATACAATAAAATAGAATATTACTATGCTATGATTTAGGTACATTTATACATTTTAGAATAAAATTTATTTAGCTACCTGTTTCCTTTCTGTTGTACAGTTTTTAACAAAAAGTGTGTGTGAGAGTGTGTGAGTTGTGTATGTGTGTATGTAAGTTATATTTTTAAGGGTGTGTTGTAATTTAAAATAGGTAAGCGTGTTCATCAAAAGTTGTGATTTTTTCAAGTAAGTAGAGTTGTGTAAGCAAATACAAACAAATTAATGATCAAGTAGCATTTCGGTGTCTTCGTAGGTTAGTGTTTTTAACCATTCTATTATTTTTCCATTACAATTTAATCGATGCATTGTATATTTAAAACTTTATTTATTTTGTTGTACAGATGCGACGACATTGCAGTAAATTGCCTTTCCGCAAACAACGCCTGGAAATTAAATTGTAAGATATTCGTATAGAAGCTTCAGGAAATAGAGATAGGAACGATAGCTAATATTTAGTAAATATATTCTTTGGTTTCAGCGAAACCGCGTGTTCTGTTATTTAGGTATTTAATATTTTGTTGTCAGACTATTCCAAAAGGGGCGCGCTGAAATGAGTCACTATGCAAGTTTTACGTGCCTAGGCAACTCAGCCTTGGCCTTGGATGGATTGCTCTCTAAACAACCACCAGCACTCGAACTAATTAATTCTTAAGTGACCACGCGACGTTGGTGTTCTTATAATTACATAGTTTCTTTGTTGAAGAATGTAGTTGCATTGAATATGAAATTTAACTGTTGACCAGTTGAATCATTAAAAAAGAACAAAACACAAAGAACAATTTAAAAGCGTAACCCAGCGGAAGAGACCTGAACCGGGATCGAACCCGGTACTCTCGATTACGGTGTTGACTAGTTACATGTTGCTAATTGGTTACACGTAGACTACTATAAATTTTGCGTAAGTATTTTGTAATATTCTGTTTGACAAAGCGATAACATAATAACAAGACGTACCTATTATGTCAGCAAATCTATGTGTACAGTTGCCATCAGATTGTAGCAAATGATGCGTTCATAAATATCTAACACGACTGTTATTGTCATGGCGTTTAGAGTAAACAATAAACATGCACTCTGCGATATATCTAAATACGACTGTACGTATCAATTCATACTTTTCGTTTGCATTCGATATCGCTCAAAATGTTTTTCTCTGAAACTCAGAATAGTTGATATTCATAATTACACAAGCACATACATATCTATAACGTATGCCTATTAGTTTTGCTCTGCACATAACGGTGTAACTTATCAGGGCTGCCAATTATCTACATTTAGTTTATGTGTGCGAATCAACTAGGTACCTACTACGAAACGAAACATACAGTAGGTAACTTATTAGTGCTACACCATTTACCAGCGGTACCCTAAAAGCTTTTTGGCGTAAGTATTAGGGAGGATTATTCCTCAAGAACTTCAACGAAGGAGATTTACGTTTTTACATAATGAAAATCGGATCAAAGATTACTAGAAACGCAGTAGTTACCTATGTATGAGAATACCACCTGAAAATTGATATCAAACGATTAAGAGGCCTTATGCCTTTTAAAAATTATTTTTTTCATATTATGACGAATATATTGATAATTTCAACCAACTTTTTGGAGTGAATAATACTTTTTCCCGAGTTCTAGGTAGTAACGTATAGCTATTTCATGCTTTCATTTCGTGCAGTCGAAAATAAGTTGAAAAAACGAGTTTTCCACGTGAATATTGTCAATTTCGAGTAGTTTTTCGAACAAAAATTATCAATGAAAAATTCAAACTGTAGGTTTCAAATATATACCAATAAATCCCAATAGCCCTGTTCTAGGTAGTAACATCATAGAGAAAAATGTCTAAACAATCAGCATTTTAAAAGGCTTCTTAACGAGCTCTTTACATTTTGCGTAAGAAGAGATAATTATCACACTTTTCAGTAATATTATAAAGGCGAAAGTTTGTGAGTGTGTTCATGTGTATGTTTGTTACTTCTTCACGCTCAAACGGCTCACCCTGGATTAACACATAGGCTACTTTTTATCCCGAAAAAATTTACCCGTGATCCCGTGGGATGAGCGGGTAACACCGCGCGGCACAGCTAGTTTAGTATAACTCAGGTTGAAAATCAATCCAGCAGAATCACGTCGGTAACTCTCAATTTACTTCAGTACCCATACCATGAGTTAACGTGACCATACTAGCTAGCGACAGCGTAAACAATTTGTATGGAGAAATCGGGGAATATTGCATCTAGCGGCTACTTTGTAGAACTACAATTCTCCACACAAATCGTTTACGCAGTTTCTAGAGAGCATGGTCACTGTAAACTCATGGTAAATATACAGAAAGTCAAACACACACTAAACGATAGTGATTTCAAAGTCGCGTTTTTTTACTACCGTGTCTAGGAGTGACCACACTGTCATATTATCATTACAATAATTAACGAGGCTCGAATAGCCAGAGTTCCGTTTGAGTGACAATTCAAATAGTAAATCAATGTAACAAACGTGCCAATGAGGTGTCTTTGGCAAACGGTTTAAGATGGTGTAACGATAGACATAATTAAAACATGACAGCGGCTTGTAAATCCCTGTAAAATGTTTCTTTAAACATAATTTTTAATACGAGTCATCAGTAGCTTATTTGAATTAATCACTGGGTCTATTAAAACATGCTGAAACTAAAGTTAATTTCACTACTGGAAGCGAATGAAAAACGACTAGCAAGATTCGAGGCAAAGATTGATTAATACAAACCAAAACAGTATTTAAAACAATAATTACGAAGAAAACGCAATCTAGAAAAGAGGGATTCATTAGAAAACTCACTAGGTACAGACTGGATTGCTTGCAGCTTCCAGTTAAGTCCTAACTGATTGTATTAGAGAGCACAATAATTATTACAGTTATATGTGTCAGAGCGATCTAATAGAAAGCGACACAGACGCTTGCCAAGGTGTTCACGGTGCCTATAATTTCCAGCTATTTCGTGTCTTTAGGGCTCAGTATAGTCGGCATCGTTTACATTCCACCGAATTCTTCGATTCTTCTCCCATTACATTGCCATAGCTCTCAGGCGTATAAAATACAATTTAAGGGTTCCGTACCCAAGGGATCGTAAACCGAATAAAGTTAAAAAACAAAGGGCAACCCCAAACAAGAAAATGTGGTGCGTACTGTGGAACATATACGGAATCTGTCGTGTGCTAGTCCGACCCGCCTCGACTTGGCTGGTTTTTTTAATGACGCTATTTAACGCAGAACTTTCTTTGTTAGCATAATAGCTGCTAAGTTGAAGCTCTCTTCAACTAGCAATTGCATTCAGATAGGATTGGTTAATAATAGTTGAAAATTTCTCAGCAAAAGAGGCTCCCGTTCCCAAGAGATTTTAATCAGCGAGTTCAAAGGCAAAATGGCTGAAAGCTGCGTAGGTTGTATTCTCTGATCAATTATATTTAGGCCTTGTGCTCCTAATTAGAGGTACGTTCGTAATACGTTTTATCGCTAAAAGGCTTTAGAAATGTCCAATTTGATCGCATGTCTTAGATCTTTCTGAGAGACATATACAAGTTATAATAAAATGATAACACACACACGATGTGTCCAGCCGAACGGGACATCAGTACCGCCATAAAGGAATCAAATAGCATTATTGCATGATGACATAAAACGCAGGAGTGCCGGCTCAAGTGTCACGCGCCATCGCTCCGGTTTGAATTGGCAGAATTAAATCGAGTACCCGCAGCTCATTCTTGGTAATTTGTCGGCCTCGTGTCATACATTTGTTGTCAGCTGCAAGCGATTAAACCACGCAATGTAGCCACCGCGTTGTAGCTACTCTAGCGTTTATATGCGGGTAATGCAATGACTTCTAATAGACACGTTGAATGGTTGAATCACACACTTTAATAACTGACACTGAAACTTCTATGATTGTGTGTAAAAATATCCGATTAATCGGCCACACATCCACATCGGTTGTACGTGTATCAATCAGTACGTGTACGCGCTTCTGCATGATCGGCGCACATATTACAGTTTATAGTTTTACAGGTCATAAAAGATTTAATGTTTTACAGATATAAAGTGACGGGACGGCTCTTAATGTGTTTGTTAGTCAACATATCGTAATCATTTTATTTCATTCGTTTCGTTTTCATATTGGGCTCCCTCACCGTGACCATTTGCCTGTAACGTAACAAAAAAATACTTATATGGACATCTCATTTGTAACACCCTAAAAGGAAATGAGTATTTTATATCTGCTTCCGCAGTTTCTGATCCGATATCGACAATGTATTATTATATTCAAAGTAAATCAAGCAAAACATACTAACTTTTTATTATTGTCAAGGCTGATTGGTTTATGGGCTATAATAAACACATTAGGCAAATGTTTTATCCGTAGTTCAAGGTTTTTTTTTAAAGATCGAGCATAACAGTTAACAGTATACTTTGACTCCTAGCACAGATCATATACTCCTAGCTACGCTTGATTAACATGCGTTACTCGTTTGCAAATATAAACAAACTATATAAAACTACGTGCATTCAGTATTGTGTCGTATAAATATGGATAAGGCGGAAGGGTTTTATTGTAGCGGCCCATTGTATCGGAATCTCGAAATAGCAACCAAACATACATTACCTACACGCGTCAAATCCAACCAATTGCATGAAATTTATGTCGCAAGGTCAGAGAGATCTCTTATAAGTAGTAGTAAGCAAGATTGACCCCGCTTTTTTTGACATTATCAACGTGGAACTGAGCCAAGGACACAAAGGCCACACGATCACTCAGTTGAGTAAATACCGACGAGAACTCACGCAATAAACCCTATCTATGCTCAGTTTCATTAAAAGTAATAAGACTTCGTCGCAAGCGTGATTATAAAACAAACACTATGAAAAACAGACCACGATATAATGATAGGCATACACGACAACATGGAAGAGGTACAATGACCGACGTGAAACGACACAAAATCGACACTCAAACTAAAAACAACAGTGTGTAGTGTACTCAAGTACAACAAGACCATGCAAACGAGCATCAGGCGTCGTCGTCGCGAAGCGACAGAACGTTGGAAAGTGCAATAACCTCTATACCTCTTGACCTTTATGCTGCTCTCCACCCCAAATGTCTCTCCAGTGAATGAGGTGGTGCAGATGGTTCATGTAGTTGTGTCGCGCAACCACTTTCTTGCGGGACTCTGTGGGGGAGGGTGGCGCCGTGAGGGACAGCCGGCGTCCGCTAGCCGCGGCCACCACGGCATGGGGGAGCCGGGAGGCCAGGAGACGCTCCGTTTCGGGACCCTCATCGGAAGAGATGCTGTCCGTTAGCATCCGCGCCGTCCTCCGGCCTCTACCTAAACTACACTGAGAATCTTGTTTCTTCATTTCACTCAATGTCGATGTTTATGTTCCGATCGTGATTGATAACATCGCGGCGTTCGCGGTACGTGCGGCGCAGCCGGCGCCGGTGCGGAGACAGACCGGCACGTGGGCACCGAGCCGCCAGCGGCAGGCACTCGCGACGTCAAAACAACGAGCTACGCGGCCACTCACTAACCGACCGCCAACTTAGTGCCATCTCTCACTTCCCTAGTCAAATATCAAACCGATTACGAGAAAATGTATGGACAAATGAAACAAAAGGGAATTCCTATAGCATTATCTTTAAGTCACATTAGTGACCTGTTGAAGTGGCCTTATTAAGATAACAGAATAGTTTTAGTTTGCAGATCATGTAACAATAGTGGAATGTATTTGTAATATAATGTTATTGAAATTATAATTACATACTATAAAATAAAGTTCTAAACTTTTTGTTATTACTTTGTCTATTTGTTAAATACTTTCCTAATGTTGGTATTTTGATTTTTTATTAAGCTTTAACAAAAACAACACCATGTGAAATGTTATGGAGTGCTAATATGTTACACCTAATTTAACCTTTTCTTATTAATAGTTGAAGAGTATTACAGGCACTCAAAATACAATTATAGAATACTGATTAGATAATTTTTGTAATGCAATCAATTTATTTGTAGATAGTAATTGAATGGATCAAGAATTGTAGACATTGAATTGTTGTGTTCATAAAAGGAAAAATAAATTGGAATTATCTGGCCTTAGTATCAACCTACTCATCAGTTAACAGCAGGAAAAAGAAACAAGGCAAACATGCCAAGTCGTCAACATTGTTTAGCGCGTAACTAACAAGTGTAAGCAATGGAGAAGTCCACAGAACATATTACCATGGTGCTGACAATTTTAAAGATTTAGAGTAAATATTTTATTGCATCTTATTATTCCAGAAAAAATAGCAAGTTACTAACAAGATAAAGTTGCTGTGTACCCATAGTCTAATAATTTATTGGTTACATATATTTAAAAACAATTTTATTTTTACTTATTAAAAGGTCAAACCAACCTGAGAATTCTTAATATGTATGTGTACTTACTTAACATTTTTGGGGAAAATGTCACAAACTTTATCAATATTTGCAAATAGCATTTATTTTGTAATTGGTAACCAGTAGGACTGGCAGGCAACCTGCCTGCCCCAACTGATAAAGTAAATCAAGTGTGGTGAAATAATTTAAGACAAACAAAGAAACATTAAATGGAATGAGTAATACTCTATTGTTGCACCAAGTATAAAAGCCAGAAAATTGAAAATAGTAGCAGCTGTAAAATTACTTTTGAAAAATACTTATAAACACTAAAATTGTTTCTTGTAAGAAATTGATGGTTTTCAATATCAAAAATATTCAATCTAAATTAAAATATAATCGAAACTTTATGTAACTATTGTAAATTGTCAGACCTAAGGTTTTCAAATAAGTAACTAGTTGTCCATATATATATATGGTAAAAAGATAATTTTACCATTATTTCACTTTAATTTCAAGGGTAGATTTTGAAAAATAACAGAGGTATTCTACTAATGCATGAGAAAAGATTTGTAGCACCAAGACTAATATAATGTAATATCCGTCTTATTTCTCCGGCCTATAGATACAATAACATCATTACAGTAGTGAAAATTCGATATAGCATCCGCGTGCATTTTTTCATTATAAATACAAAAGGTTTTCTATATGAAAATACGTCCTAAATTATATACAATAAATTGTATGAAAGTCGTGCTTACCTGAGGTGCAAATAATGACTTGTGATCACTGCCTCTAACTAACTACATTATTACAATATCGCATTTGAAAACAACTAATGTTTAATACAAATACAAAATTCAATAAAACTAGAATCTCCGTTGTCAGAACATATACATAGAAAATGTCAAGTGTCAACTTCAGTTCAGACTATCTATGGTTCAGACTTCAGGATTTCAACGAGGTTGCCAGGATAATGTCAAGAAAAATGAAGGAAAAATGCGAAATACTTTTAGGCTGCGTCCACACTTGCATCATTTCGCCGATCCGATCCCCGTCGCGTATCATGAACGGTAGTGTGGACGTCGCGCCGTCGCGATCATGCAACGGCCCGTATCAGATCGCTCGAAATCCATGTGTATCTTCAGTACCCCGCACACTCGCGATCAGGAAAGCGTTGCATGATCGCGACGGCGTGACGTCCACACTACCGTTCATGATACGCGATCATGCTACGGGGTGCAGATACGCCGTGATCCATCTCGAGTCGGTTTTCACTCGAGAACTTTCTGCCGCATTGTCATAAAACAAGCACAGTCATATGTTGTGACGTTCAGTTCCCCAAGATGTGGTGCTAAAGGAAACAACTGAAGTCAACAACAAAATAACAATTTATTTAAAATATTGGTCGTGGGGGTGAAGCCCGTCTGGTTTGACTCGCGTAGTTCGGTACTGTACGACTACGGGGATGCAGTCAGATGGGGCTGAATAATAGAGCAGAGGTACTATCACGTGTTTATTGCCCAGAGGCCAGTCGAAGACTAACTATACATTTTATTTATGACGGATGTCATTCGCTGATTCAAATACATAAAAATGACCTTATTTTTATGTCGCTGGCCAACACCACCGAGAGTGAAGTACAACCTTCACAGTACTCTCCTGGAAGGCGAACGTAGTCGGCGAAGGCGGCTGCGAGGAGTTGACCGGTCGCGGAGCTGGTGGTAGACCGGGGCGCACCGGGTAGCTGGTGTTATGTCCCGAACATTCATATCCAGAACTCGTGAAATAGGCGACAGCCAATCCGCGCGCTATCCTCTTATCTCAACTCAAAGTAGTTTATCGTCGCGCGCACAAGTGTTAAACGTTTAGTATATTTTTGCTTGTTTTCCGTCCGATGTTTTTATAATTGTTATTTATAATTATTTGTTACTTATAGCTGTTTTATTCATGTTTAGTTAATAGTTATTGTTTAATAGATTTAGTTATTTGTTTATTTATGTTTTTAGTTTACTTTTTATTTTAAATGATGTAATTTATGTAGGTTTTAGAGAATAAGTATCTTGTTATATAATAATAATAATAATACATGTACGTGCAACGTTACAATGTAGGTTATAACTTCGTGAGCGGGTGACATAACTGAAGACACGCGGTGTCTTCCGGTACGTGGTTCCCATTCGAGAACCTCTCTGCCACATTATTTATAATAAAACAAGGAAAGTCAGACATATGCATGGTGAATCTCGGTGAGCCGGTGACATAACTGCCAAAAATGAGCAAGGCTGTGATACGATACGATACGGTGCTACGATACGGATAGCGTCCAAACTACTGCACGCCGAAATGATCGGTGCGGTGATACGATACGGCTTAGTGTGGGAGCGTTTCTTCGCACGACGCCGCAAACTATACGGAATTGCGGGCATTCCGTATCATTTGCGCCGTCGCGCGAAGAAACGCGTCCACACTTGCCGTATCGTATCCTCGTTGCGTATCGCCGCACCGATCATTTCGGTGTGCAGTAGTTTGGACGCTATCCGTATCGTAGCACCGTATCACCGCCCCGATCATTTTGGCATTTTGTTTTCGCCGAACATTTCATTTCGTTTGTGATCGTTGTTCTGTGCGGAGTTGCGTCCCATTTAAAAATGTCGCCCACTGAGATCGCTCACTGGACCTTGGGACAGAAATATTCTTGAGTGGGGGCCGTGTACCGGAAGTCGCAGCGAGGAAGGCCTTCATTTTTGTCATCTGCTCATGGAGATTTAGCACATGACTGTGCTCGTTTTATAATACACAATGCGGCAGAAAGATTCTCGAGTGGAAACCGCGTGCTGGAAGACGCCGCGTGGGGAGGCCTTTGATTAAGGCACCCGCTCACGGAGACATGGCCTTCGTATGACTGTGTTTGTTTTATGGCATGCGGCAGAAAGGTTCTCGAGTGGAAACCGCGTGCCGGAAGACGCCGCATGGAAAGGCCTAACAAAGTAGACAGTCCATCAGTGGTATGGTATTTTTTAATTATCGTAAAGATTAAGGATTAAGAACCAATGACCGCAGCGTGGATCGATGACACAAATAGCGCCTTTGATGATCGGGCAAAAACCCACTCGAGATGGATCACGGCCGATCCTCACCCCGTATCCTCACCGCGTATCATGAACGAAAGTGTGGACGTCACGCCATCGCGATCATGCAATGCTTTCGTGATCGCGAGTGTGCGGGGTACTGAAGATACGCGTATCAACATGGATTTCGCGCGAGCGGTGCATGATCGCGACGGCGCGACGTCCACACTTACCGTTCATGATACGCGGTGAAGATACGCGACGGGGATCGGATCGGCGAAATGATACAAGTGTGGACGGAGCCTACGGGCCGTTGCATGATCGCGACGGTGAGACGTCCACACTACCGTTCATGATACGCGACGGGGCTCGGATCGCCGAAATGATACAAGTGTGGACGCAGCCTATCGTGGGGTGTTTGCTGCACCGTTTAGAATCAAGATATTATATGTATCTTCCTTGTTAATATTCATGCCATTCATGGACACTTGTTCTTTTCATCTCAGTGAAGTTTTTATGAAAATAGTAAGAAGATTTTTTTTAGTTGGTTCTAATGTTATTTTTAAATTTGTCTACGCGATATAATATTCTAGATACCTGAACGTGCTTCGTTTGACACTCCCATGACACTTGACACTCCACTCGAGTGAATTGACAACCTTGATTGATATTTCAAATTCAAAAGTCAAAAACTTGTGGTTCACATTCACGAGGTAAACAATGTAAATATGTATATGTAATTAATATATATTATTTATTTTACCGTTTTAACATTAAGTGTTATCTTCATATCACAGGAAATGGCCTTGCCTCAAAAGAAATACTACCGGCAGCGTGCACATTCTAACCCCATTGCTGATCATTGTTTTGAATAGTAAGTTACCTTTGATTCAAATCATATTGTTACTTATTTATGATATTATACAAAGTAACTTATTATTTCAGCCCTGCTCACCCGGATGATTATGACTGGTCCACCTTGTACCCAGCTCTAAAAGACTATGATAAACGAGTGGAATTTTTGGATGTTGGATGTGGATATGGAGGACTCTTGGGTATGTTTTGTATTATATACTAGGGCTTGTAGGTGCCTGCAACTTACAAGTCCAGTAAAGTGTCTTATAACTATCTTTAGATGTCCAAATATCCTTGTACCAAAATTGGTTATAATCCATCCAGCCATAACGGCGTGCTAAGCGGTCAAAGACATTCTTCCAAAACAGATGTCACTGTACATACAAATCCTGTATCATACTGTTAAGATTATTCCTGAAAGCATGGCCGCTGCATAGTAAACTGATTTTCAAAACAATTTCAGAATTTTTTAATAGTATATATGGGTGAATCAACTTTTAAGTGCACCTTGTTGCTATGGTTACGCAAAATTTGTCCCTCGGACAACCTAAGCATTTTCTATGAAACAGTATGAAGATGTCACTTGGACAACGGGGACAGAGTAAACAACACAAAAAAGTTGATTCACCCATATGTGTACCTGACTAATCATAGATTCTCACTGTTTGCAGTTACACTATCCCCCATGTTTCCTGAGCAATTAATGCTGGGATTGGAAATAAGAGTTAAGGTGTCCGATTATGTCAATGATAGAATTAAAGCTCTAAGAATACAGCATCCTGAGCAGTATCAAAATGTTGCAGTTTTAAGGACAAATGCAATGAAATATTTGCCCAATTTTTTCCATAAAGGCCAGGTAAAAATAAAGAAATATCCTAATGTAATTTCAGTTTATTTCCATATTGACTGTTTCCACTGTTTTATAATTTTTTTTATTATCATATTATGCATAGATTAATTCAGTTAATTGATTGTGTTCCAGCTTAAAAAAATGTTCTTCTTATATCCAGATCCCCATTTCAAGAAAGCAAAACATAAATGGAGAATAATTAACAAATGGTTGTTGTCAGAGTATGCCTATATTCTTGCTGAACAAGTGAGTAATAAACAAGTAGTTGAAATATACAGATACAATATAAATTGTATAACAGTTGTGGAGAAAAGTATATACAACAAGTGTAACATCTTTAAACAACCATGGTGCAATGAATAAATAAATGAATATACATGCTAAAGACTGTTCCAATAATTTAACCCTTCTAAAACTCACTAAACTAAACTTGGCATATCTTTCAGGGCATCATATACACTATCACAGATGTAAAAGACTTGCATGATTGGATGGTGACTCATTTTGAAGACCATCCTTTGTTTGAAAGAATACCAGATGAAGAGCTTGTAAGTTACTTAATAGTTAATAGTCACTAACTATTACCTAACGAAAAACAAGTAAAAAATAACAGATATCAACTTAGCCTAAATAAAAGTAACTAACTAAAACTGATGTCCCCCAGCAGGGTACCCATAATGCCGGCTACATTCCCCCGCTGAATATCCAAGCTAATTGTTTGGCCGAGGAATGAGCCGGCTCTGTGGTCCGAAGAACATTCTGACAGTTTTTTTTAATTTTTGTGTAAAGTCTGTGGGCGTCCGGACTCCAAGGTCCGAGTGTCTCCACTGCAAACGCCGCAAATATGAAGTAATTAGAGAGGCCTACATATTTGCGGCGCTTTGCCGACTCGGCGCAAACCGCTGCCCCGCCATCTCTCAGCGACGTACTGGACAAATGGGACGAAGCCAGGGTGTCTACGCAAGTAGCGTCCCAGATGACAGGCCGTCCCATTTCCCATGGAATGAGGGTCATTCCGTCGGGTCTCTTGCCATCGTCACGTGCGAGGCCAGGTGGTTCTAGTACAGCTGGTACGTTTACGCTGGCAAGGGCCCGACGGATTACGTCCTTGAGACAAGCTTGGCGAGTTAAGGGGATAACTATTACCTTGTATGAGAATCTCCATTTTTATTTGTAAGCAATAAATCCGGAATAAACCTGAAATTTTGGAACTTAACATCACTTTAATGAACAATGACACTTGAGAGATGATAAACAAAAATGTGATTTGTTTTCAGAAAACAGATCCTATTGTGGAGAAGCTTTATGAAAGTACTGAAGAAGGTCAAAAGGTGACACGAAACAATGGTGACAAGTATCTTGCAGTCTTTAGAAGAATTCCAGATAACATGGCAAAAATAACAAATGTTAAATGAATTACTTTAAGTAAAACACTATTATGTAACGAGTGTATTTTTATTGAATTTCATGTGACTTATAAAAACACTACATAGAAATGTATAAAGAATAGATTATAATTATGTTGTATTATATATAATGATGATATATAATTATATTATACCTCTAGTTTAGTCTAGGCAGTTGTTTTCTTATGCTGTTAATCATTGAGTACTTAAATTGTGTTGGTTATCTTATCAAAAAGGCATTGAGAGAGAGAGGTATGTATAATGTGCAGTACTAAAATTGACACTGCCTACTTAAAAAAACCTAAGTCAGACTCGTGCATAGAGCATTCCAGCCCCTCTTAACACAACTTGCCGCGTACACTTGTCGCGCGAGAAAGTCTTGTAGCGCAGTCGTACAGGGGCCAGAGGGGCATGGGCAGTTCAAACAAATACTACCTAAGTATCTCCTTTTCCAGTAGTGTGTGAGAGAGACGGGTGAGGATGTCTCGCGACAAGTCGTGCTAGGCTATAGCACGAATTGTTTTTTTGTACAGTCACCATCAGATATAGGCATTCATAAATATCTGATCATATACGCCCAGTCAATAAGAGTCGTGTTCAGATATTTATGAACGCCTTATATGCTGCGATATATTTGCTGGCGACTGTACGCTTTCGTTGTCAGCAAGCGATTTTCTTAAGCAGGAAGTGACTTAGTGACGCATCAAAATTATAGCTAGACCACTAAACTGTAGCAGGCAGAAAACGTTATTCATATAAAAATGCCAAAAAGTACGTGTTTTAAAAACTAGCAAATCCATTTTATTAGAAGTATTAAAACATAATAAGATAAAATTATACCTAAATAACTATGATACATGATCAGTGTAACTGAGTTTTCGCTTTTATTTTAGCTAGTTAAAAACTCAGACTATGAAAAATGATACAAGTACTTTATTGCAGTTTTAGCTTTTTTTCTACAAGGTTCACCCATCTACATAGAGGGCGCGAGATATCCAAATGACGGCGCATATGCCAGGCAGCGCTTAATAACCATTCCTTCCTTTCTGCCCATTCTTTACGTGGTAAGAGTGAAAATAAGAGCGAGGCCCAGATTTCTGGCTGGTCGGGGTACATGTGTAGTCCCGTTTTAGCCAATAGCAAGGCCCTATTATGGTTATCTGCAGAATGTTCTGCTATGCTAGCAGTAGACATTATTTCAGCAGGGTTGCATTTACACACTCCTTGGTGTGATAAGCACAAGGCTCTCTGAGCACTACTACTGGCAACCTTGGCTCGCTTGTTGTCTCTGAGACAGTATTGGGCCATGCAGGACCACAATAGAGCATTACTTGGATGGTTATGGAGTGCATCACTAAGCATTTTTATAGCACCATCAATATTTTCATCACGCAAGAGCACATAAGACTTTAGAAAACCAATATCAAAACCAAAGTCACTATCCATATCGTACTTCTGCATCTCACTTAGAGCAAGTTTAGAAAGACTTTGATCTGAATGTATAAGGCCTAAGGAACAAATCGCAAACAAGCTATACGGTGTAGGCTTCTTTTGAGATATTTGAATACTATGGAACAGTAAAGTTTTTGCGTCATCTGCTCCCTTGAACATGTAAACAATACCAGCCATAGCAACAAGGATGTCTGCTTTGTCATCATCGTCGTTGCTCATCCAATGCAGAGCTGCCTCATAAGCCGCGTAGGCTTCCTCGTAAAGCCCTTTCTTATAGAGGGCGACAGCTAATCCACATGTGGAATTTAAACTGGCTTCAGTTATCGATTTATATGCTTTTACAGCTTCATCATATCTTTCCATTCTTGTTAATATTCTGCCCATATTCAGGAAGGCGATATTTCTATTATCATCCTCTGCATACAGTAACGCTTTTTCAAATGATTTACACGCAGCTCTGATAAGCCCAAATCTCTCTTGAAGTATTCCAAGAATGGTACAGGCACAAGCATCTTTAGGATTAAAAGCGCAGTACCACTCAACAAGGTCAATGGCGTAAGGAATTGCGTGGAGATCATCTATGATATATTTCAACTCTGGATTGTCTTTATAATTCTTGGTCCTTCTTAACGTTCGACATACCCAGTCTGCATAACCGAGCGCACTTTCAGGGTGGTAACTCAGCCGAGCAGCATGTCTGAAGAGGTCCATTGATTCATCCTCTCGTATTACCTCAGCCACCAACGCCTGACCAGTCCAGCTGAGAGAATAAGAAGGCTGGATAGATTGTCCACGCCAAAAACAGTAATTTGCTAATTTGTATTGATTCAATATCAAGTAAAGGCCTCCCAAATTGCACCATATTTTCTCTACAGACCAGTTTCCAGTTACTTGCAAAGCTTTAATGAAACAATGCTGTGCTAGGTCGTATTTCTTAACTTGTATACATATTTTTCCAAGCAAATTCCAGTTCCTCCAGCGGGATGGATTTTCTTTTATACACTTAAGTGTTAAGTTATACGCTATGTGACAATTAACCAATTCCTTTGTTTCTTGGTACAATGCATAGTATGTAGTTGCTAACTCAAACGTAGCAGATTGTTGATTCCTTTTAGCAACAAGGGAGTAGCAAGCAATTGCCTTTCGAAGAATGTCAGCCTTCTCATGTCTCAGAATACTTTCATTAGAATTGGAAAGTAAGTCTGTCATGTATATATAGCCATATTTATTCGGCAAACAAATGACAAATAATAAAGTACTTGCTAAAAGGTTCCATAGAACAACAAATTGCTTATGTTTCTGTAATGCTTTGACAAGGCAGTCTATGGCTTGCTGAGCACTGTCTCTGGCGCTTCCATACAATTTAGACGATTCTTTTTTTTTGGCAACCCTCAACCACGTTTCTGCTAATCCTTTTAGAGCTAATATAGAGTTAGCATCAATTTTCAACACATTCTCATATGTACTAATGGCCTCCTCAAGTTCTGAGGAAAGAGAATGTATATCCCCAATTTTTGTAAGACAGTAAGTACTCCTGCTAGGATCCATTGCAATAACTTTATGATAAGCCCTCAATGCTGATGTATGGGATCCTCGAGAATAATAAGCATCAGCTAGGCATTCAAATGCAATTATGTTGTTGGGGTCAATTTTTATAACATTGCGAAATTGTGTCATAGCATTATCCCATGATCTTGTTCTCAAGTAGTATAGCCCTAGTCTGAAATTTAACCAGGGTTCTTGATCTGGAGTGTTTTTTTCTGCAGCAATTAATAATTCAGAATTAACTTCTATAAGTTCCAATTTAAGGTATATATCACTAAGTTGTTTAGTTATTTTTAGATTAGTATCATCCAAATTGTGTGCCTTTTCATAGCACTTTTTAGCCTTATCTAAATCTTTTTTGTATTCATAGTAGAAATGACCCAGGTAAAGGAATGTTTCTGCATGGTGAGGATTAAATCTGGCTGCTTTCAAGAAACTGATTTGGCTTTTTTCATATTCATTTAGATTCCAGAATGCTTTCCCTAAGTAAAACAAGCATAAAGGTTCATCATTTGTATGTTGCAGAAGGGTAACTGTTTCATTATATTTATTTTGCTTCAGCAAAGTCAGAGCTTGCAACTGTAGGTAATATTCAGTTGTAAGAAGCTTTTCCAAAATGATATCAGCATTTTGATTCTCTTCAATATAACACTCGGCAAGAATAGCCATTTCCTTAGAATTCAAAGTATTAAGGGGGATATCCATGGCAGCTGAAATAGCTTGTTTCCATTTCTTTTGTTTAGCAAGGGATATAAAAAGAAACCTTTTCAAGTTTAAAATAAGATTTGGTTCCTTTGCTTTAGGGAGGAAATTTGTAGCTAACTTCTGTACAACTGGCCATTTCTGCAGCATCATTGTACAGTTCATTATAAAGGTCACTTCTGTTGCATCTGCTTGGTGGTAGTTTATCAATGGGATACATTGCTTATATGCTTCTAAATATTCTGATTTGTCAAAACATATCATAGCTAGCAACAAACCAGGGTACTTTGAATTTTCAATGCCTTTTATTATTTTGGTGACCAGATTCTCAATTTGTATGTTGTTAAAAGAATTATCTTCCACATATCTCCTGCATATGTGTTTGCAGAGGAATTCCCGTAGTACAACATTGTGTGCAAAGAACTTAAGGCCAATTATTTCATCAATTGCTTGGGCATAGTCACTTCTTTGAAGAATTACCTTGGCATAAAGCAACTCCACTGATTCACTGGGATCATTAATGTAAAGATGATCCAAAAACTTTAAAATGGGTGGTATATCATCCTCTTGACAAGGAATTTCACTGTTAAGAAGTTCTAACAACTGTTTTTCTGCTGCTTGTAACAATTTGATCTCATTGGGTTTGGTTCTGTATTGCAAAAGGGTACTAAGAGCATCATTGCTTTTCAAACTGCAGCCCAGTTGCCCAAGTTTGTTAATTATTTCTAAAGCTTTATCTTCCTCTATTGGCAATTTTAATATTTCATTGTAGACTGATATGAGTTTTGTTTTTGACGCGTCGTCATTCTTTCGTTCATAATAATTAGCAAGACCATGCCAAGCTAATGGATGATCTGGTTTACTTGCAATAGCTTTTTGATATGCCAAGGCAGCTTGATCAGCATCGCCTAGTGATTTCCCAAGCAACACTAGTGCTATGTAATTTTGTTTATCCTTTCGCAGTATGTCTTTGCAACACTCTTGAGCTTCTTTTAAATTATTTTCGTCGATAAGTTTTCTTGCCTCTTTCAATAATGCCTTGATGTCGGCCATCTGCAAGTTTACAAATATTGCGCTATCACAATTAGCTAAAAATAAACACCAAAAACTGCAAACTGTAACCAATATGGTTACAATTACTGTCGTTTGGTTAATTCGTCGTCGGCTTTCAATGTAACCTCAAACACAATACTTAGTTAATAACAAGTATTTGCATCTCATGTATATATATTAATACATTTGCTATTTTTATTAATATAATTGTAAAAAGATTTAACGTACCGTTGATAAATTTCAGTATTCATGGAATAAGTTATTACTCCAACCAAACCAATTCAATTCGAATCAACAATACAATAGTCTGAATCGTCTGTCAGTGTCTGGTGTTGGTGTCGGTGTCTGTCCACTCTGTCCTGTCACTGTCAAAGTCACTGTCAACGAAATAAAGCTATTTGCGATCATTTTATAATCGCTGAGTTGAATTTTTAGAGCAATGAAGACCAATAGAGGGGTTTACCCTTGAATCGCAGGTGACACTCGTTACGTCGAATTGTACTTCAAAGATAACGTTTCAAGTATTTTCATTTCATCGACAACTCGCTTCATCGAAATCTCATTACGAGTATTTTTATATCACGAATTTTCAAATGGCGGATGATTCATTACACAGATGTATTATTTCATAATTTATCGTTTAAAATCTTTATAAATTACATAAAACTTACTTCACGTAATATCATTTCAATATGCAATATTTCGCGGGCATAATTATCAATGTTGTGAACGGAACGCAACGAAATCGTTGTGCTGATGTGGGTAATAATGGTTTTAAGGCGTTTGACGACTGATACTGGGCCAGGTTCTGAAACCTACGTATTGACAAATGTGTTGCCATCTTGTTTTTTCATACGGAAAATGTTCGTGCTCTACAACAATACAGCAGTGATAGCAATACAGTCGTGGGCTTCTACTAAGTCACAAGCACTCTATTGGTTTCCTTCGACACTAAGCATAGACAAGTTAGAGTAGTTGTTGTAATTAGACAACTAGTACTGTATACGAAATGTCAAATTTCGTTGTTTTCAAAAATGTAAATAATTAATTACTTTAGAAACTAGCTTCTCGTAGAATTTTAGCCATTTTAGGTATCTTTTATAATAAAGACTCGGTAAAATACCGTAGTTGGTGTTTATCATGACTTCCACTGAATATTTATTAACTTACATTAAAAAATTAAGTGAGTGGATTATTATATCAAAAAGGTTGAGTTGCTGTAATTAGTATTAATAGTAATAAGTAATTATTATTTGATAAAATTTGTTTTAGGTCACCCTATAAGAGAGATACGCGAACGATCGTTACAACTTCTAGTCACGAAGTTGCGTCTAGGTTGGGAGATTGATGACGAGTTATCCGGTACGCGAGAACTCTTGGAGTCCTTGCTGGCTTGGTTCCATGTTCAACAACCTACGCTCCAACGAGAGGCGTTGCAGTTATTGTTCAGTACTGTTAAGGTAATTTGAATGAAAAACATAGTCTACCCTCAGCATCTCTACCACAATCGTGAAACGCGATTCGCTCGATAAATATATCTGTGGCGTTCCTTTTAATACCGAACGAGAAAGACTCACAGCTAGATGTGCTAGTCCTGCAGCTTCAGTAAAGTTAGAAACAAGTACATAATCGTCATTTTCTTGTTACAGACGAAGGCAGGGAATTACGTCGTCAACGAGTATGGAGTTAAAAGACTCCTCTCTAACTTGAATGGTATAAGGCACAAACTTGAGCAAGACACATATGACATTCACCAAGAGCTAATAGAGACCATCCAGTTTCTTAACACAGTTGAGGAGGAAAGTAATGTCAATGTGCCTCACTTGAATCTACCTTCTGTTACAAGGTATGCTGTATTATTACTTCTGCATCAGTTGGTACAGTATAATACAGAGGTTCTCAAAATTCACTACATCCTTGTGGACCATAGTTAACATGGGCACCAGCTTACTCTTCTCGAGAAAATTATCTTTGGTATCCAGTGCCCAGTGAAAAGGCAGAGTTCACAGAATAATTTTTTGTTGAATGTTTCATTTCACCTAAGTGTAATTTTCTAGATAGTATTTTCCTCTGAAACTAACCTAATAAAAAAAACGTAATCTATAGGATGATATTTTAAAGAAATATGAAAAATAAATGACTGGAGGAATTTGGCAAAGTAAAAATGTATAGACATGAAACATTCAATGAAAAATAATTATGTGTAAAGGCAAAACATCCTAATTTTGATTGTTATGGTTTATAAAGTATCTTTTATAAATGTACATGTATATAAAAAGAAAACTCTTGTTCTATTGTTCAAGAAATGTTACAAGCTACCTAGATTGTAGACTGTTCGATACAGTTCTGATTTCTGAAGCTGGAGATGTCTTGGCAGATATACTAGATATTTCTGAGCCTATCTCCCAAATAAGTAGCCATAAATATGAATATACATGTAAGCCTATCAACTGCACCAGCTTGAGGGTTGAGTGACCTGGCCTGTCTGGATCTGGGACAATGAGGCTTAAAGTCTTTGTTTAACCAGCGCTTAGGGTGCTAGCTTAACCCCTGTTGTGTTGTGTCAAAAAATTACAATTAAATTGAAGCTTTATTTATGTTTACATAGGCTTTAAATGCTTTGCAGTGCTTTGACATACCAAGGTTTAATCACTTTATGAATGACTATACCGGGGTGCCTGGAGGGCTAATGTCTTAACTGTTATAATCAATAAGGGTCATAGTTATGAATCCCGTTGACTGTAATGCTCACAAATGGTGGATCTGCAGTGTAATAATGGACTGTTATTCTGCAAAGTTATTTGGTTTGCAGAATGTATATTATACAAATCCAAACTACCATATCATTTCTTATTTCCTCTTTTTCAGTTCTGATAGTGACAGGGATTCTAACCGAGACTACTTAACAGGCTTACAGAATGATTGCCAATCTTCAAGAGAAGTTTCCATATCTAATGATGGCACTGTCAATTTGTAAGTATTGACCATGCAGTTTATTACTATTATGTTAAATAATCTTGTATAAAAAAGTATATTATATTCTCATTTAACTTACGTCACTGACTCAACAATTTTATTTTTTTATTGACCTCCAGCCAATGCCACTCCTTCTGTCTTGAGTAATCTCCCGCCATTCCTCTCCAATAGTATTTTATGTTGCTTCTTTGGAAAAATATAAATAGTAACTTATTGTCGGCCCTTGATGCCAATTTCTCAAGGTTTGGTTTACATACAAGCTATTTAGAAAATTCATGGTGAGAATTAGGAGTTTCTGGTACATAGACTACATAGTAAAAGGCACTATGAAATTAATGAACTTTATTCTAAAATAGGTCTAGTCTAAAAAAGTTCTATGATCTATCAATCACCGTCGGTAGGTAATTGCTATCATAAATATTAACGAAATGGGCTGCAGTATGCCTTAAATTTGATCAATAATGCTATGAAAAGAAGTATGATTTTATGAAAGTTTGCTGCTTAGAATAGCTCATTCTTTCAATATTTATAAATGACAGCAGACTGACGGTGGTGTAAACATCCGTGGAATCTCCTATATAAGAACTTGAAGTGCTTTTTCATCTCACTTTGTTATTTCTAAATCAAAATAATTTTCAATTAAAAATATATAGGTACCTGGTAGTTAGGTAATTTTATGGATTATAAAAAAATTTTTTACAAAAAAAAGAACCGACTTCAGTAAAACTAAAAAGCCAACAATAACCCGTTCAAGTACAGATTACATTTGACTCACCCTTCGAAGTCGATCCCAAACCACTCAGTTCTTATATTTATATATTATAGTTTACGCGAGGTTTGGCACCGACTTCGAAGGGTGAGTCAATTGTAATCTGTACTTGAACGGGTTATTGTTGGCTTTTTAGTTTTACTGAAGTCGGTTCTTTTTTTTGTAAAAAATTTTTTTTTTTGCTTTTTAGTGATTCGTATGTGTGTTCATCATCGGTTTCCTCTTCCGGGGGACAATGGTTACTCGCGTCCGCAGGAAGATTACCTTAGATACCCTGCACGTGTCCCCTGGGTGGTGCTAAAGAGTAATCAACTTTGGCTGCTGCACTGCTCGAATACTACCTCAGAGCCTCGCAGCAAAACGATCGAATACACTTGCTATCATGAATACTGTCAGAGATTCTGAAAGGAGTTCCCAGACCAGATATTTAGGACCCTCAGTCAGAATCTGCCAGATAAATGTTGAGGGCATTAGCAGACCGAAATGTGAATACATTTCTAGACTTCTCATAGATCATAAAATCGACGCCCTGAATATACAGGAAACTCACGCAAAAGACGATCAGGACATGGATACAAGAGGAAAAATCCCCGGTTACAAGCTTCTAAAAGCTCTAAACCACCGAAGCTACGGTATCGCCACATATGTAAGAGCCGACCTCGACAACGCTACCGTCATTTACTCCGACGCCTCTGCAGACAACTTTATCATCATTGTACAGGTTGCCGAAATCAAAATAGCCAATATCTATAAACCCCCACTCGCTACCTGGGCAAACAACGGACCCCCTTCTTTCGAGCACCCGTGTATCTACACTGGAGACTTCAACAGTCACCACACGTCATGGCGCTACTCCACAAACGACACAAACGGACTAGCATTGGCTCAGTGGGCCGAAACGTTTAACCTCTTCCTCGTATTTGATGCCAAGGACAGAGGCACTTTCCACTCGGCTCGCTGGAAGAAAGACTACAACCCGGATCTTACATTCGTCACCAAGGATGCTACAGGCAGACCCCTTCCGACTACCCGGGATGTTCTCAAAGACTTCCCAAATAGCCAGCACAGACCAGTCATTCTAGACGTGGGTCTAAAGATACCTCTCGCTAGGTCCATGCCTCTGCCCCGATGGAACTTTCAACGTGCGAACTGGACAGGTTTCACTGCTAACGTAGACGCTGCAATTCGTTTTATTCCACCTAAAGCGGAGAACTATGATCGATTCGCTGGGCTTCTGATTTCCTCCGCAAAGCGCCACCTATGCAGAGGTTTCAGGAAGGAGTATATCCCGGGTTGGAATGAAGTAAGCGAAAATCTCTATAGAGAGTACCAGAAAACGGGGGACTGCTCTATCGGAACTGAACTCTTACTCTCGCTGGACACTAACCGGACCAACAAATGGAAAAACACAGTAGAATCGATGGACTTCAAGCGCTCAAGTCGTAAAGCGTGGAGTGTGTTAAATAAACTCACGGGGAAAATGACAACCCCGCGCCCGACCTCTGCAATACACCCGAATGAAATCGCTAACAGGTTGGTTTCCATCTCGAGATCGAAGGGTGACAAGCTGGAGACCAAAATAGTGAAGAAGAAAATGCAGACACTAAAGTCTAGTCTTACAGAAGATCCGGAACTGGCAAGACCCTTTACGGCTGATGAAGTTCACCTCGCTCTCAAACGCCTACAGCTTGGAAAAGCCGCCGGCACAGACGGGATTTACAATGAGTTCTTGATCAAACTGGGACCTAACGCTACCAAATGGCTGTCTCTCTTCTTCTCAAATGTTCTCGGATCTAACAAACTTCCCAAGTTGTTCAAGGAATCGAAGGTAATTGCCCTGCTAAAGCCGGGAAAAAGCGATAACGACCCTTGCAATTATCGCCCTATTGCACTGCTGAGTAACTGCTACAAACTACTGGAGAGACTAATATACCAACGAATAGAGCCTCTTATTGACCGCGTAGTCCCGGTAGAACAGGCGGGTTTTAGAGCCGGACGAAGCTGCACTGACCAGGTCCTGTCTCTGACCACTCACATAGAAAATGGCTTCCAGAACGGGCTTAAATCGGGGGCCGTGTTTGTTGACCTAACTGCAGCCTACGACACTGTGTGGAGAGAAGGATTACTTTTCAAGCTGTTGTCAGTGGTTCCCAGCTTGCCCCTTGTGAAACTGGTCTCAAGTATGCTTACCCAGCGACGTTTTAACGTGCATTTGGGTTCCAGGGTGAGCGATTCCAGAGCGCTGAACAATGGCCTGCCTCAGGGCTCAGTACTGGCTCCCATATTGTTTAATCTGTACATTCACGATCTACCAAGCACCAACTCGAGAAAGTTTGTCTACGCCGACGATATATGTCTCATAACACAGGCCAGGAACTTCGAGACACTTGAGCCAATTCTATCTGGCGATATGGAGACACTAGCCAAGTACTTCAGAGCTTGGCGTTTAACACCTAGTACTAGCAAAACCGAATCGGGCTGCTTCCACCTAAATAACCAACTAGCCACATGTGAGCTCAGAGTACACTTAAACGGCTCAATACTTAGCCACAACCCTACGCCAAAGTATCTCGGGGTCACCTTGGACCGCTCCCTGACATTCAAACAACACTTGACTGGCACTGCGCGCAAACTTCATACCCGAAACAATATTGTCCAGAAATTGAGCGGAACATCTTGGGGAGCTAGTGCTGAGGTGCTGCGTACTTCAGCGTTATCTTTGGTGTACTCAACGGCAGAGTTTTGTGCACCGGTGTGGTTGGGAAGCGCTCACACGTCTAAAGTAGACGTTGAGCTAAACAAGGCCATGCGACTCATCTCCGGCACACTTCGATCCACCCCGTGCCACTGGCTTCCAGTTCTCTGTCGAATTCCCCCGCCTGACATGAGAAGGAAAGGAGCACTGTTAAGAGAAGTCAAAAAGATCCGAAATGACCCGAATCTCCCCATCCATTCGGAATTTTTGTATCCAGCCAAACACCGCCTAAAATCAAGAAACGCACCCTACAGTATTGTTAAAAATTGGCCCGAACGCGATTTCAACGTCAGGCAGGAATGGTTGCGGTCTTGGAGTTCCCTGATGACAGGCAAGCTGGGCTCAGCGATAGTCCCCGGTGACAAAATATACGGAGTCGAACTCCCAAGACGTGATTGGTGCACACTTAACAGACTCCGGACTGGCCACGGCCGCTGTGCCCAATACAGGCATCGCTGTGGTTGGGCTGCCTCTCCTGCTTGCGACTGCGGTGCCGAAGTGCAATCCATCCAGCACATTATCGAAGAGTGTCCTCTAACCCGCTACACTGGAGGCTCCGCCGAAGACCTGATCCACCTCAACGACGATGCCATCAAATGGCTAATGAGTCTCAAACTTAGTATATAAGCTAAGCTGTATTCGACGTACAATCCTGCCATACGAATAAATAAATAAATAAATCGGTTTCCTTACACCAAATCCTATTTACTGAATGTAAATTCTTGACTTTATCAATAAATTACCGAAAGCGCCGTACATGTCCCTATAACATTTGAAGAGTTCCCTCGATTTCTCCAAGATTCCATCATCAGATCCCGACTTAGTGCCAACGGGACCAACTCGGAGTTATACCCTTTCGATTACAAAAAAAAAATTTAAAATCGGTTCACGATTCTCGGAGATATCGAGTAACATACATAGAAAAAAAAAAAAAAAAACATTAGTTCGAATTGAGAACCTCCTCCTTTTTTGAAGTCGGTTAAAAATGTGATTGGCAGTGTCTAACAATTGGATTATTTGTTTAAAAATATACCTTATTATTTTATTTCAGATCAAAAGATACAACCGGCATCAAACTGCTCCTATTTCCTTGGGTACTGCTGACTTCATCGGACTCCAAAACAATGTTATTGATAGAGGATGCCCTGAAGCTGCTGAAATCCACGCGACGATGTTGCCGGTTCATCTGCGACGTGTTCCTCCGGGACTTCCCGCCGGAAATATTCCTCAATAGGCCTTCCATTGTTCAGGTAAAATTATGTTCAGTGTTCTTGTCTTTGAGCAGCTTACTATATGTTTTAATCCATTGAATAGGAAATTCATTTGTGCAGTGTAAACGTATAAAAAATCTATGTATAGGCCATGGTCTAACTAAGACATCATCATATATTAAAGAGCTAGGCTTTGTCAGGGGAAAAATTTCCACCTTATGTTGAACTTCTTTATGGAGCATTTTTTCATATTTATGTCGTTTTGCTCTTCGAATTTTTCTTTTACTTTCTTTTTCTCTTTCTTTTATCTATGATCTAAGGCCCCTTAAAATCCGTCGAAAAATGCTGTTGATTTGATTTAGACATATTTCTCTATGATCAAATATGTTTCTTAACATATTATCATTTTACTACTTAGAACAGGGTCATTGCGATTTATTGGTATATATTTGAAACAGATTGAATTTTTCATTGATTATTTATGTTTCAAAAACTACTGAAAAATTACAAAATTCACGCAAGGAACTTATTTTCGACTGCACACAATGAAAGCATGAAATATGTTGCTATCTAGAACTCAGGGATAAGTTTTATTCACTTCAAAAAGTTGATTGAGGCCTCCTAAGACGAACATTTAAAATGATTGTCTACATTGACAGCATCACTAATATTATCAAATTTCGTCCATAGTATTGAAATTGGCCGACAATATCATTTGTCACAGATATTATTGTTTATACAAAATGATTTCTTTTCAGACCCTGTTATCAATGGCAGACAATGGGCATGGCGCGCGCCCCAATGAGGCGTTGTTGGTTCTGCTGTGTATTACAAGGGCTCTGTACAAGAGGATATTTGAATTGTCATCTGTTGATTTAATGAATGATGCATACAAGGTAAATAATTGTTTTGTTTTATCAATAATAAATACTAGCAGAAAGGTATCAATAAAGTGATACTGTCTACAGTATCAAGAAATATATACAATATCAAAGAAAGGTTGCAGATACGACATAACATCAAAAACTTCAGCCATAAAAAAAAAGAACGTTATGGCTATCGGCCACTACGCCAATAAAAAAATAACAATTAGGCAATGTTTGCACTTTTAATTACATTATATCAATTTGTTTTTTTTTTTTTTTATATTTTGAAGAAAAGATCTGATCAGATTGGACATCAGCGTATATAAAAAAAACTTTTGACATTTGGTGGTCAAATTGTATATAATTCGATTTCATTGTTCAATGTTTATTATTATTACCTTTATCATTGCATATTTGAGAAAAGCACTATACATACCCCGGCGAGTAGCAATTGTTTATTCTTCTGGCGTATACAGTGTTTTACCGCCAAGTAGGATTTTTAAAGTAGAGTATAGTAACACAGAACTTTAATGTATCCATGACCTTAATTTAATTAATTAACTTAAATTCAGGCTTTATTAACTTTCTAACAAAATTTTAATTGCCAGTAATGTACAGTAAAGTAAATTGACAAGTGAGTGTTAAATGACAGCGTGATATGAGTAAACGACAATTACGCTGTACACCCACTACATTGAATGTGCGGATTTAAGAAATTTATTTGTGCAGTTAATTTACATAATTATTATTAGCTAATACATGCAAACAATTACTAATGGATCATATTATTATCAGTTTTAATAAATGCCCGCATGCCGGTAACAGGCTGTATATGGTATATTAGGAGGTAACCCAACAGCGTCCGCGTAATTTTGTTTAACAATGTTGGGTAAAAAGTATCCTAAAACCATCTGGATGTTCAGGTATCCCTGTACCAAAATTAATTAAAATCCGTCCAGCCGTTGATGTGATGAGAAAACAAAGAAAATTTTACCGTCAGATGGCGCTGTAGGGCTGGCGCTACGCTGCTACATCGCACTGTTAAGATTATTTCTGAAAACAGATTTTTATTGCAGTTTTAGAATGTTATAATAGGTACTATGGTCATTTGCAGATTACAGATTCAAAAGAAACAGATGATGGCATGAACGTAGAGCTTCAAGAGATTGTCGGTGACAGTTCTCCAGACTTAGAGCGACAGAACGATACCTTGGCAGCCTTGAGGCAGTTACCGGCACCTCTGTATGCATTGGAGACTTTACACACGGTCCTCACGATCATGGCAAGGAGTGTTGTGCTGGTGGATCCTGAGGATAAAACTGAAGTTATAGATGTGGTAAAGATTTCTTACTGTCATGCTTGAAAGTTATCTTCTTCCTGGTGCAGCATTTGCCTCTCTTCTGTATCCTGTGTCATTCAATTTTTTTAGTCCTAGTCAATTAGCGCTAACCCGTTATACTTGCGTGTTTTTTCATGTCTTTAATGATCCCACCTTCCCACCGCGAAAGGAAAAATAAATTCGTAATGGTACATTATATACCTAGGCGGTGAATGTCCCAGATCGCAGGTGTTTGTCAATAAATATGCGATCTGGAACTACAAATTAACACCCGTATTCTGTCCAAAGTTTTACGTCTGTTTGGACTACATCAACTATCTGAACATAGTACAGTATTCTTGATTTTTGTCAGTTATTTTTACGCTCAGAATACTACGTTCCATTGCTCTTTATAAATTACTTTATATTGTGTCCTTTCAGAAAACTCTAAATACGTGCCTGAATCTGGTGGAATCCCTAATTCAGTTGTTACTGGAATGCGTTAACGAGAGTTTCTGGATCGTCGACCATGCCACCAAAACACATCGGGATGTTGCGCATAAGAGTAGCATGGTTATGCGTTTACTTGGAGATTTGCTAATGAAATACAAGTAAGTGTATGTATTTTTGACTGATATATATGTTTCACACATCGTCGTTACTAAGTCGATAGATTAATTTAGTCTTTTGGGTAACTAAACCTGAAGTAGAAATGTGATCGGTCAGCGTCATACAAACATGTTGGCGAAAGTCTTGTTTTACTCGCTCGAAATTGCCCTTACCGATCCATCGCTATCGAGACTCCCTTTTCAATTTCTTCTAATAGAAATATATTTCCCCTTGTAGTGAAATAGACTACGGGTGCCGCCAATCTGAATTTTTCACGTTATCACTGTTTGTAATTGCCGTATACAGTGCTGCCACCTACATTTCGTGCACGTTCAATGTTTTCAGAAAGTCATACATGAACTATCCAGAGCTCACCTATCACCGCGTGGCATGGTTTCGGCTAGTGGGCTGCGGAGCAGAGCTGTTGCGATGGGCGCGGCGCTCGGCGCTCCCGCCGTCGTCGTTGATGGCCGCCTTGCAGACGGCGCAGCTTGACCCCGCGTTGGAGTTGTTCTACCCGGATATGGGCAAGGATGTTTGTGAGGTTTTACAAGTAAGTGACCCTAGTACGCACTATCTAGAGCTGAGCTTCGTCCACCTCGCATCTGGCTACGGTAATAAGTGATTAAAACACAGAAATATTTCACTCGGATGTTTTTTTAGTTCACATTGAGATAATATATTTTATTAGTTCAATTTCATTTACACTGTAGAACAAACTTTAAGATAACATTTTCTTCGTCATATTTTCAGTATTCAAAAACGTCTACAAATAGCGAGTTTAAAACAAAATACCGAGAACTGTCTAGGCTGGTACAGGGCATGGACGAGGCTGTGAAATTTATGAAGAACAAAAACTCGTGTCGCAATACCAAACAAGCTTTTACGATTATAAAGAATTCCTTGTCGGTCATTGAAATACACTTAAACGAAGGCTACTTGGATGAAGTAGCTGATGTTATACTGAAAAAGACTAAACATATGGACTTGAATAATGAAGATTGGTCCATAGCCCGTAGTATAGCCTTAAGTCTTATGGCGCATAATGTGAAGTGGGTTGCAGCGAAGTTTTACCAGCAAATGGCCGAGATGGTGAAGTCTGTGTTGGTGGAGGAAGATATACATAAGGTCGACATTGAGAAATGCCTTACGTTGCTTTGTGATGTCAGTATTCTGACTGAGATATGCTGTCATGGGCTGTCTTCGAATATAAAAGAGGTGACGACTTGATTTTTTAATTTTCCGTGAAATTTTGGATTATCTTCTTAATTATTGCCTAGGTATCTCGGATGTCGTAATACATTACTGACATACAGTCGTGGCCAGATAATTAAGAACATAGTTTTTTTCTTCATACAACTGCATACAAATATGACTTTGGAAATTTGATGAAAAATGCTGGATGCGGTTGACCAATTTTATTATTGAATAATACAATGCACGGGTGTTTAAACAAGGTTTACTTTAGTACAAACAAAGTTGATGTAAAACTTGTACTTTAGAAAATACGGATGGGTCCAATCAACACGTTTTATAACTCCATACTTAATTAGGAACGTTCCTAAAACCGCATCCAGCATTTTTCATCAAATTTCCAAAGTCATATTTGTATGCAGTTGTATGAAGAAAAAAACTGTGTTCTTAACGACTGTATGAGAAAGTAGTCACCCCGCTATGTGGTGGGCTGGTATGTTTTAGTTAACTGTCAAACTTGTCTCTCTCAGGTGGAGACGAGCGCTTCTGACATAATGTTGTACCTACTCCGCGGCAGGATGGTGCTAAGCGAGAGTTGCTGGTGGCGGCTTTTGGCCAGCTTGCTTCCAATTCTACCATTGTTGCACGTCTATGCGGCGCATGACACGGAAATTGGTATATTCTTATTTTTAGCGCTATGTGCACCTTTATTGAGGTTTGGCTGAAGTGTTATTTTTTAATGATTAGTTAATCATTATTTTAATGATATTCCCAGGTCTTAGCCAGGTACTAGTACGTATTATGTACTTTATTTTTGTTTTTAATCATTGTTTCACAAATAAGGGTATTTGCACATTTCAAAACAACTTATTTTGGATCTAGTAAACTGTAGTACCATTTACATAGTAGTCAGTAACTTAAGTAATCAGCAACTTAAAACTTTTTCAACTGTAGTAGTAGTAAGTGAAAGTTCAAACCAGCTTCCTTTGAGTAACAATGAAGCAATAAGTAACTCACATACAATTTGTATGTACTCGTAGTGTTATAAGATTGACGATGTGAACTTTTTTACGCAGGACAAGCAATATGCAAATCTCTAGAACCCGAAATAGCAGAGTGTATGGGCGTGAGCGCGGCGGAGACGATGATGGGGCTGGTGAGACTACTTTTCGTGCAGTGCCCCGCCGTCAAGATGGAGGCCGCGCACGCACTCTGTCGGTTACTAGGTATGTAGACTACACGAGTCATATAATACAGAAGTTTATAATCCGACATAGAGGGCCTGGGTTGGCCTATACTCGTATGAGTGTCTCTCTGCTAGTGAAAAGCCTCTTCCCAGATATTATTTGCCTCCTCTTCCTAGATATTATTTGCCTCCTCTTTGCAGATGGGTGGCCCAGTGACCCAGGGGACAATAGTGATTAAACTTCTAAGAAAAGTGTTGATAACTTATATTACTGGTATTGTCAGGAGATAGTCTACATAAGAATGGGCTTATAACTGCTTAAATTACAAAGCCTTTGCTAACAATAACCACGGAAAATCGTAGTTTTAAAAAGTGACCCAGGGGACATCACCATGGCAACGAGTGGCAGAAAATAGTTGATTGACCCAGATACTAGTTGCTTCTTCGTTCTAGTTCTTGAGAAAAGAGTCTAAAATTATTCCAACAACTCGCAGGACTGCTCCGGCTGGGCTATCCATTGTCTGGCACCAATTTAAAACGTCACTGGTCCTTTCGAATTTGGCTTGGCGGTTATTCGTTCTTTCAATATATTTTTATTTCATTTGGATTAATAATGATCAAACTTTTGCTTTAAGGTGACCACAGATATCTACCTCCAAGGGAGTCCCTACGAACAGACGTCTTATTGAACGCACTGAGAAGAATACAACCACAGAATTTCAATGTTGATTTCTCTAGCTCTCCTTCTAGGACTTATCAGGTGCAGCTATACAATTACATTTTATATAGTAGTCTTACCTTCAGCTTTAGATTGACAGTATTTGAATAAATAAATAATAAGTGGGTATGATTCGTTTCTATTGTCGCAAATACTCTTATACTCGAGTGCTTGGGAGACAGTGGGGGCTTTTAAGGTTAATCCAGTTTGAAAAGTGTTTTTAGATCTGTCTAATAACGTGAAGTATATGTAATATCAGTTCTCAGCCTCTGCCGTTACTCATTACGATTAGACCTTCGTAAGTTTGTTGTACCTTTACTTATCTTTGTTATATTTTCAGGCCACCGGTGTGTCACAAATCCTCGATGTGCTGAAGCAAGATATAATGCTAGACGAACACGGCACGGAATACGTGACGCAAACGACACAGCCGGCCTTAGAACCATCACTACGCAGAAGCACTCTACAACAACTAGCGGTACTAATGCGACAGCAAGGAACTCACGCGCCGTTCTTACGGGCTGATGGATTGAATGTCATCGTGGCTATACTTAGGTAAGCGTTGAATCTATATTGGTTCATAACGATTGATATTGAAATATGGGCATATTAAATGAAGACATAAAAATACAGCGAGCGCTGTCCAAGTCATTATCCTAAATTCCCTTCTCCAAAAACACCTATATATTTTTCGTACAGCTCCAACGTCAAAATATTCTAAAAGAGAGGCCTCATAAATGATTTGTTTCTGCAGAATGTCATTGCTGGTGGATGACTACTTAGCCTTTCCGGAGTGCGCAATCAGCTGTGTTTCCGTGCTGAACAGCGTCTGTTTCGCCAGCCGACATACTTTGGGCAAAATACCCGACCTACCCTCACTTCTCATTAGAGGTAAGAATGAACCCATATGAGATGCACTCTAGCAAAAGAAACTTTACTAGTAGACAATTTGACAGTGGAAAAATTAATTCGCGTATTTACGTTGAACCCCGTCGTGATAACGTGACTTATCATAGTTATCATATAACTTTGACTCACGGTGGCTTTTCATTATGACGGGGTTCTACGGTGGTACACTCTTGAGGTCATTCTGTTTGAGCACTTCACATTACATTTGTAGTATGAACTTGGTATTGTGTGTTGACGATTTAGTCTAAAAGCTTTTTTTTTCTCATTTCAGTGATACTTGTATTCCCCGCGAACGATTCTGTGGTGTTGATGTCAGCTCAGATCCTAGCCCTGATTGCGTGGTCAGGGTTCGCACTCCAGGAGCTGGATGCCAATCGTTGTCAAGTGCCAGCCCTGCCTTTGAGTGTCGTGGACCGAACTATATTGCCTTTCAACGTTAATAGCTACTGGAATATTAGTCCTAACGCTGAACATTCTATTGTGGGTAAGTGGTTTTTACGTCTAGTATTAGATAGATTCTTTGAGGATTCGGGTTTACGACTTCCTGAACTTATGAACATGTGTAACTTAGGTCGTTATGCATGTTATCAAATTTGTTGGGTAAATGTAGATGATTATATTAGATGATTTGCTTACCAGCCGTGCATAGATGGGAGGCATTGGTAAAACTTCAACGTCAACCCGTGGTTAGTAAAAAAAATCCAACAAGTTGTTGTTTCTCTAAGCACCATTCTTACATATTTTTTTGGACATGTAAATTACCTTTAATGTGTTTTCTAGAATGGCTTTTGTCCGATGAAGACTGGCGCGCCTCGATCCGCCTCCGATGGTGGTGCGCCTGGGAGACCACGGCCCGGGTGTTGAAGGGCGCACAGCCTCCCCCCGCGCCTCTAGCGCTACGCCCTACCAGTGACGATTTAACTATGCTGAGGACAGCTTCGCCGATGTATGAGGCGACTAGAGCGCTGCTCGCGCTTGAGAATGCAACGGCGCATAAGCAGGTCGGCGAGGCGTTGAATGTTTTGGAAAGGTAAGTGATATATCGATGCTATGACGACGAAAGATATGAATCGCGAGCATAGCGTAAAACGCTAGTCTTTAATTTTTCATAGCTATTTTTAAGCGTTTTACGCTATGCTCGCGATTCTTCTAACCGATATGCCGATAATCCCTAGTGATATACCTGGGAATCCATTTTTGATACGTTGAAGGGTGCGCTGACGCTGCTCGCAGAGAAAAATCTGCCAGCGATTGACGGGTATCGTTCATGCTTTTTTTTTACCAACCAGGAAACAGCCCACCTGGTGGAGAGCAGTCACATGTCATGTCACATGTAACATCTAATGTATCCTTACTTTTTTCTGTTAGTCCATAGAGCTAAAACTTTCAATTGTTTCAGTTACACTCACCTCGTGAAGTGTTCGCCGGAGTGCAGAGATTTCGGCGCTCTACCGTGGCAGAACATGCGCCGGTTCCTGTGCGCGCCGCCCGCCTCGCCGCGGGACACGGCGCTGCTGATCGCACTACTGCAATTCATTGTAGCCTATATGGATAACGTGCCTAGAGACGGTAGAGTATATTGAATCACAACGAAATATCTACGTTCGAATACACTGAAATGGAGGACTCGCCTCGTGAAGTCTTTAGAGGAGTGTTATGGCTTTTCGGCGCCTTGAAATAACTCACCTCGTGAAGTCACAGGAGATCACCGGGTCTTGTGCTCTCCAGCCTCTACCCGGGATCTGCGTTGCCGGTCGCGCTACTACTATTAATTATAGCCTAGATACAGCAGGGTATATTGAATATGAAAAAAATAAGGTAGTTTCAATCCATAGGAATGAAGGAAATAATTCTAATCGGAACATGAATTTAAAACAGGCGTTTAGTGTCAGATGATCCTACGTAATGCTTTTTCTCTATGTATGGCGATAAGTGATGGATGACAACACCCGGTTAAAGCAGCCACACCCAAAAATTATTGATCACTTAGGTAAATACCTTTTTTGCGAGAAACTTTTTAGTGAACGGTAACTTGCAATTTTATCAATATATGTATTAGAAAACAATGTGTTTTACCCCTCGTGCGGTGTCAAATATTTGCTAATCAAATTGAAACTATACTACTGATATAGCACGTACTCTAAGAGATCAGTGATTTATCTGTAGAGATAAATGGACCGCCATTCGCATTTTGTTATCATAACTTTTCAACTCCCACCCCGTAAATCACGTACAGATAGCTTAATAGGCATGTAATTAATGTAATTATTGCTGAGATTTCGCTTGAAAGGACAAGGAATATATGATTATGTGTCATCGTTATATCTAACATATTTATGTAATGAATGCTTGCGGTGCAATGACCTGATGTGCAAGTTTATCATATCTATAAATAAATAATAATACCGATATAGGTACACGTCCATGACTATGGACCATTTCTTATTATGTTAAAAATATGTTTTGTTGATATTTTTTGTTGTCTATTGCGGCATTCAATTATCTTTTTACCTTTAAGGTGGCGCACATTCGTGGATAAAATCTTGCTTCCTCGGCAAAGATGCTTCCATAATAGCCCTGCTGAGCCGCGACAGATTGTTTCCCCAACAGACCTCTCAAGATAGCATAGAAGTCACGCAATTGCACATACATATAGTGAAGGTCTTACTCCGTTGCGTGGTACTTCTTGAGTTCTGTGATGACTTTGATAGCAGCAGATTGGAAAGCCTCGTCAAGATACTGCTCGCATGCTTGGAAAAAGTTGACTTAAGGAACTTTCACATGCTGGGTAAGTATATCCATATATTATACGTTTTTTAAAGTTATATTCCACGGAAAATCTTATATTTGAACCTACCTCAAATACACACTTTTTTTTGTAGGAATACTGAATAGTACTCGTATAACTTTTAAATTTATTATTTCTTCATACTATTCTCCTTGTTTCATTGTTTTGTCCAATGTCGAGATTTGTTATGAAACTGTAGTGCATCCGTGTTTTAATAGTACTTATTAAATATTTAGGCTACCTAAACGAGTTGATACGCTGCCTCCGATACGCCATCAACTCTCGATTCTGCAAGTTGTCGGAGAGTACGCTCATCGAATGCCTAAAATTAGTCACTCGCACGCTGAATGGCTGCACTGCGAGTAGCGGCCGGAAAGGACAGGCGTGCAGGCTCGATGCTATGCTGGCTCTGTCGGCCATGTTGAAACAGATCCACGAAGAGGGCATACCCGTTCAGGTGAGCTCGCACACAGCAATGTCGAAGGTATGACAGGTATTTACTTCGCACTGGTATGCTAAGTGATCAATAAAAAGTTATATTTTAATATCGAACAAATATACTTTAACCACGTTTCAAGACCACGTGCATTTCCTATGTAGTTTTCCTTTAGTTTGACCATCAGATCTATTATTATATTCTAAGAGCTTAGTCAAATATGCATAAGGTGCACACTGCATGGAAAACGACAGATTTTGATTATTTACCATTTGGTGACGCACGATGCTAATACATTGTTGTTAAAATGAGTTTGCTTCTTAGAAGATCATTTTTGACCGACCGAACGAACCATCTGCATTTTAGCTTGGCGAAAAAATCTTTCGTACGTCTGGATTTCCGCCTGTTCTCGCCTACAGCCCGCATTTCTCAACCGATTCTTATGAAATTTTGTGAGTAGGTTCGATAAGTATATTTTTTTGTCGAGTCAGCTTTTCCAAAATTTCCAAGATGACGTTGAAATGGTAAAAACTACAAAATTCTGCCATTTCAAAAAATGATCGCGAGGGAGGTATGCAGCTTACAGAGCCACTCAATATCGTTTCGAATTGATTCGCGATTCTTAGTTATGAGCCGCATATGTATTTTAATAGTATAATTCTTCCTTGTATTCTGTTAGTTAGTTACATCGGATATCTAGCTGATGAGCTGCGTAACGCCGGTTTTTATACCAGATCTATGTGGCTACGCGGCGTGCGGCGAAAAACTCCACTAATACTGAGCTGCACCGTGCGAGGCTAATTAGCTCTATTAGTGTTTCTTCCGTGCATACCGCATTATTGCGTATAGCTTAGCACTGATGGAAAGCCAGCCTCAGTGTAGGACAAACAGAAACAGTAAAGACTTCTTAATATCGCAGCGTTGGAGCGAGGCGTGCTCAGGCGACGTGGCGCGATGCGTGGTGGCGTGCGCTGGCTGTGCGCGGGCATCGTTGCGCGCTGCGGCCTTGCGTGTTACCGCGCAGATGGCTCGCTACGTGCAACTTGCGCCGCAGTTGCTGCAAGGTACAACCTACATGAATTTGTCATGTTGTCTAAAACTTTACTAATATTGACAGTTTGTCGTATAAATTATAAGCCATACAGATCTTCACATCTTCCGATTAGTTTGAACAGTTTTATTCTATTTATTGCTTTCAAGTGCTTATCTACTTCAATTGTTTTCTGTGTAATGTTGCGTGATGCCTGGAAGGTGAGGACTGTAATAAAAAAAAAGTATTTTGTTGATAAACTTATTCGCAGGTTATAGTTTTGTAGTCTAGTACTCATTACATTTTTTTTTACATAAACTCTTCTTCAACAGCCATCCCCGCGGACTCTGTGGCCCAGTATGCCGTGGGCATCTTCTCGAATGCGCGCGAAGCGAACTCTGTAAGAGCTGCTGCCGCCACCCTTCTGACCGTCGTCGCTTCTCGCCCGTCTGCATATACTGACGTAAGTAATCTTACAGTAATATTCTGAATGTAAGTCGCCTTTATCAGCGATCCCGCGGACTTCGTGGCCCAGTACACCTTGGCCATCTTCTGGAACGTGCGCGGAGCGATCGCCGATAAAAAAATCAATAAATTCATTTTAAATGACTAATACATTACTTAACCTGACTATTCACTTTACTTATTTTTAGTTATATATTTTATGTTTGGTTTCATTCAGTATAATAAAGTGCCTTAAAGTTTATAATTTTACTACTGTTTATTTTTTTTACTGTGGCGTAGATACTCGCAGCTAATGTCACGAGAAACGATAAATGATAATACGCGCGCAGTGCGGGACGCGCGGGCGGCCCTTCACACCTCACCTCCTAAAAAGTGTCACATTTTCCTATAAGAGCGCCTTAATCAATTCGCTTTAAATACAACGTAGACTTACGTAAAGTGATTCGCATTTGTTTTATTCGATTTTAGAACAAAACAATTTTTATACTTATCCTAGTTTTAGAACAAAACGGTCTGATTTAAATTTGTGCGTCATTAATTCATTATACTTTATATCACTTTGAAAATCCTACTCCATTATGATACGCTTATCATTCACGACGAATCGTATCGGCAAAGTAGAAATGACAAGAGGACAAATATTTAAAAAAAATTACTGCCTTCCAAAAAAGAAAGAGGGTCTATGTTTATTTGTTTAACTATTTTTTTTTTTAATGTATGTTCACCGATATGTCCGCCAATTGTGTTCTCAAACTAGTCCAGCCCGTCTAACACAACTAGGCTTTGCGACTCCTGTAAGAGATATGTAATATTTATCGCACGAGAAAGAGTCTCGTGTCACAGTTGTGCTAGAGGTGCTGAGGTGGTCCCTATGTCACCATGTCGGGATCTGATGATGGGATCTCAGGGAAATCGAGGGCAACCCTCAAATGTTATAAGCACTAGCACGTTTTTCATGTCCTTCATAAAATTGGTCATGTATTTGCGTCTGATAGTCATCATCTCCCTATGCTGAGCTGATGGTGGAAGGTGTAACTCCTTGACGATCCGGAGTTAGGGGATAATTCAAACGAGATGCATGCAAACAAGACCTCCCTGATCACCCAACCATATGTATTTTATTTAAATCACTAAAAAGCAAGAAAACAATTTTTTTTTCCGAAAAAAGATCCGACATCAGAATAAACTGAAAAGCCAAAAATAACCCGTTCATGTACAGATTACATTTGAATCACCCTTTTAAAGTCGGTGCTAAAAACAGGATGCCACGTATGAAACCTTTAATTATTACTATTTGGTATTTACGACTACTTTTGTTCAATAAAGAATTTAACGTGAGGTTTCGCACCGACTTCACCGAAAAGGTGATTAAAAATTCACTTTATTTTGAAGTTGGTTCTTATTTGTTAATTTTTTATTTAATTTATCTCCTTTCAAATGTCATTGGATGCAGCTCGAATGACAGGAAAGCGCCAATATCACGGATATACATATAACTGAGAGATATCTTACTTGGCAATATCACAAATCAGGGTTTCATTATCTTGTTCTGACATTGTCTACCTATCCTATTAGGCACGCATATTGTTAGAAGGAAATTATGTTTAATCTACGGAGGAGGATAATTTTGATGGATAACTCGCTTAGGCGGTTTAGAATATCGAACATAGTCTGTGCCCTGGAATGTGGTTTAACGGGATGGCTACTTAAATCGGTTAATGTCCGTAATCCTGAGAACTGTGCGATCCGTCGTCATCTATCTCGGAATAGTATACGTAGCTATACTATTCCGCCGAGCTCAGGGTAAACGCTTATAATTGAATATATTTTAAAGGGGTTTGGTATGTTTATAATTGTACATAGGATTACTTATGTAACATCAAATAAAATATAGTTCAATAGATGCGTATTTTTTAAGCTATTGCAATGCAATGCCATAAATATGAAATTATAACGATATTTCTAAAACCGTAATTTCAAAATGATCGTTAAATATTACGTTACGTTCGTTTTATTACCCTGAAAAATAAGCAATACATAAAAATGGATTTTAATCAAAGGTAAAACGTCCTTCATTTAATAAAAGGTTAACTGGAAGAGATCTCTTAAATCGGTACGAAATGTATTTCTTGTTTTTGTGTACAATAAAATTTTAACATACATATGGGGAAAAATCGTACTAACTCGTACAATAGGTAGGTAGGTAATCATAACTCAGTAGGTTCGGTTGTACTTATTTTATCCTTAATCGGTATTTTGTTATCACCGTTTAACGTACTAAAATATATCCTTCTCGGAACCCGCATTGCTTCATTAATCTGTTGACACTTAGGTCTAAGGCTGGTGCTTCAAGTGACTGGTTTATCTTTTATACGTAGCAATAATATTACATTATTGCAGACGCCGGTCAAGGAGGGCTTTTCACCGCTAGACATGTAGTGCTTTTCTAAAACATAGGCAATAAAAAAAAAAACATCTTTCAAAAAAATAAAATAATTCAGCTGTTTAGCCTGTTCATGATTTCCCGGCTTAGGCCTTCAATTTTGTATGATTTTCCTTTAGTTATCTCGAGTTGTTCCGACCGAAACGTGATACTTCAAAGCCTGTTATGACAACATTTCATTGCATGTTTGAGAAATAATCATTTAAAGCAAATTCAAACTCCATAAGTGGAACTTTTTTATTTTAATAGCTCGTACGTAGATCCTACATCTTACAATTCCATTACGTACATCGTTATTATTCCTAGTAAATGTGGACCAACTAATACTGTTGGTTTGTAGTACGAAAACAGAATTTAAACCAATTACTTATTTTAATGTTGTTGAAGACTTTTCTTTTTTGCAAGTAATCGTAATGTGTAACTCAAATGGCTCATTACAAAATAGCATCGTGAGTAATAACTAAAAGTTCATTTGAAATACGAACGGGAAGAACTGGCTAAGTCACATTTTTACAGTACAGACGATTGAAGTTATCAAATCATTTATAGCTGTATAGCAAAAGTAAAATTATAACAAAAAATCTGGACCCAGCCAGTTTAGCCCCTGTTTTAGATAGTCATATGATAAACTGGGAAGTTTTGTGGGCATAGAAAAAAGAATATAAATGGACGCTAGTTTTCCCATTGTCCCTTTATCACACTAATATTATAAAGGCGAAGGATTGTGAGTGCGTTTGTATGTTTGTTACTTCTTCCCGCTCAAACGGCTGGACAAGCATGCGTGTATACCTGAAAAGGTAGAATTTTGGTGAGACTTATAAATTAAGCATGTACATCTGCAATTAATGTAACCTATTATTCATACGCAATAAATCATTCATTCATTCATTCATTCAAGTTTTGATAAAATTTGTTATGGACGTAGCTGACACCGGATTAACACATTCATTACTTTTTTCCGTATGCGGGTAACACTGCGAGGTGTAGCTAGTTTGTATCATAAAGTATTTCAGTTCAGAGGCCGAACTGCATGCATATTTTTTTTCTTGTATTGTACGTACAAATCTTAAAGTATTATACCGATATGATATCTGACAGACCTCCAACGAAGACACGCGCGCGTCCTTCTGCAAACGTTATTAGCCGATTAGATTGATTGTAGTGTTTGTATGCGCCACTTGTCAATGGCGCTAAGACGGAGACATGTGCGACATTCGTTAGCGCTCTCGTTTGAAACAACTCACTCTTGACATGTTATGGACCATTGTTCTACAACGCTATAGGTATATTCTTTCTTATGTTTGCAATGAATACGGAAAAATCCAAATACCGACTGAGTGTTTTTATTTTTAGTACAAGTATTTATTATAGATATAAATATAACTTTTTGCGGTAAAAAACAATTGCACATGAATCATAAAGTGGGTATTGCGATGTTAGCATAGTTGTATGTATGTACTTAAATATGTTTAAACAGACACAATAAATACGGGTAATGTATATGATGTTGATGTGCTTAGCCATATACAGGCCGATCAATCCAAATGGGTCAGTATGGAGAAACTATGAGACATTGCGAACTCTTTTCTCAGGAACCATGGCGTTGATTTTAGATGTAATAAAAATGTCATTCAAATTATTTTTCTCATACACAACCGGGAATCGAACCTGGTCAAAATTCTGTAAGTAATCGCATGGCGTATTTGTTATTATAGTTGCTTCCGTGAGTGCCTGGCCGTGATTGTAATTGTAAAAAAAAACCAATGTAGCTTTTATAAATCTTAAATCGACGCCATGGGTCCCAGGAACAGATTTCCCTTTCTTATAGTTCTTGACTTCTCCCTACTGACCCATTGGGATTGATCATCCTGTATGTAAAGTAATTGGCATTTTTAAGTGCAGCTAAGCTGTTGAAGGGTATTTCCCTTGAATTATGGAACAGGTGGAAAGTACGCTTTGTGTCGCAAAATGAGTCGTAGTTTAGTGTCCTGCAATATTATTGCGTCGGATATTGGTTTATAAGTAGGAGACAAATACTAGTTGTAACCATTAATCGATATTAAAGGCACGTACGAAGTATTTTTATATAAATTGTCGGCACAAGGAATGTCAATCACACGGGTTAAGTGATAAACGGAAAGAATAACGCATTTATGCATTTTGATTACTTGAATATTTATTTCGGAACACAATGGTCAGTAGCACGGTTGTTAGCGTCATAACAATTTAATATTATATTTTGCTTTGAAGCACTATAAGTAAAACTAAATCTTTTACAGTTCATCTGCCATGTTTATTTATTCGTCACCATGGAATTGTTAAATACATACATTTCATAAATTAAAGATGCATTTATGATTACTTGAGAATTTATTTTTGAACACGATGGTCAGTAGCACGGTTGTTAGCGTCGCTGGCGTCGCTTATCGAGCGATACGGTAACATTTTTTATATTATATTTTGCTTTGAATCACTGTAAGTAAAACTAGATCCATGTTTATTTATTCGTCGCCATTGTATTGTCAAATACATGCATTTAAAAAATTATAAATGCATTTATGATTACTTGAGCATTTATTTCGAAACTCAATGGTCAGCGTAGCACGGTTGTTAGCGACGCTTATCGAGCGATACGGTAACACATTTAAATTATATTTTGCTTTGAATAACTATAAGTAAAAAATGATCTTTTATGGTTCATCTGACATGTTTATTTATTATCACTACGGCATTGTTAAATAAATACATTTCAAAAATTATAAATGCGTTTATGATTACTTGAGTATTTATTTCGGAACACAATGGTCAGTAGCACGGTTATTAGCGTCGCTTATCGAGCGATACGGTAACATTTTAATATTATATTTTGAATTGAATCACTGTAAGTAAAACTAGATCTTTTAGGGTTCCTCTGACATGTTTATTTATTCGTCACCATGGCATTGTCAAATGCATACATTTCAAAAATTATAAAGAAGAAGTATAAGCTACAAAAGAGTCCGTAATAATTCTCCCCGGCAGTTACGCGGCTAAGCGCATTCAGGTGTAGTTGGACGATTTTGACTACAGCACCTCTAGCACAACTGTGACACGCGACTCTCTCGCGCGAGAAATATTACCTATCTATTTCTTCGCAGTACTGTGAGAAAGTGACGGGCGATGCTATGTCGCGCAACAAGAGTCGAGAAGCGTAGTTGTGCTAGACGGGCTGGTCGCCGTAACACTCCGCCTGCCGTGCGCACGTCAGGAACTCGTACGCGACTCGGGACCTGGGAACACTTTTGTCATTATACCTTTCTGCCAGATGTTGTCGCGAAATGTCGCGATATTTGCGTGTTTCGGAACGCACCTAAAAAATACATATTGTCTATGGTAAGAATCCAGTTGTTACTTGCTCAAATTTTCTTTCACTAAGTTTCTTGTGTTTTCAAAAGTAATTTGTGATAAATGAAGTGCTTGGACTCAGTGCGAGAAATTCTATTGTGCAACAGCCGGAGAGATCTGCGAAAGCTAAGTGTTCTAGCCTAAGCCTTTACAATCTTGATTTATTTATTTTCTTCCTAATTATATAGCAACGTGAAGGTACTTTAAAGGATCGCTGGCTAGACTTTTCAGCATATCCTAGGAATCTCATGATTCTTATATTGGTCTGAATATAATATCACAGAGACCATTATGAACGTAACTTTGATTTCTTTATGTAATTATATGCCAGTGTATTGATGATTATAACTTTATGATATTAATTGTAATTTATGATGATATGCATCATGAAGGACATGCACACTTTGTGGTGTCCGGGCTTGACTATTTCTCCTTGAGTAGACCAATGTTCCGGCCTGCAGGCGGAACCAGGCAGCGATATGGATGCTGCCTCCATGACATGCTGGCGGGGCATGCGCTGGGTTGCTGAACCCTAGTATTTTGATTACTGATGGATAGCGCATGAGCCCAGCCGCCTGTAAAGCCTGGGGAGTTGGTTAACTCCTGCGGGGCTGGCGGAAAAGCCTGTAAGCCCTGGGGAGTCGTTTGACTTCTGCAGGATTGGCATGAGTTGTTTAACTCTTTGTACTAAATAATGTCGAGTCATCGATTCGTGGCAGTTGTTTAACTCTCGATGCTCATAGGCTAGTAAACCTTCCAATACTTCAATGCTGTGTAGCAGCTTGTACTAACCATAAGTCGTGCACGCATACACGAGAGTCGTGTTGATAGCCAGCGGGTGGCCTGGTAAACAGGCACCCAGAAAGGGGGATTTGCGTGTAGTGATATAATTCGCTCTTAAGTCGATCCCCCGGTCTACTCGTCGTTTGGTACCTTGCGACAGGCTGACGTCGGTTGATGTCAGCCCTTGTATGATGATGATGAATATCTAGAAATAAGAGAATAGTGCCCGAACTGATAACCTTGGGTGGATTAATTGACCCAGGATCATCAGACGTTCCTGGATCAGGAACCAAATCAATTAGTTTACATAACACTCATGGTATAACTTAATTGTAATTTTCTATCATGAGTAATCTAATTATGGTTCGTGTAACGAGCAAATTAATAACAATTTATACTTGCTGTCACGAAGCCAACTGTAAGATATTTAACACTAATGATTAACTGGGCATATAGTTTCATTTATAGACTAACAGTATGATAATTGAGTTAACTTGTCAGTAAAGATCACATCATTGAAATATATATATAACAGTTCCAATTTAGTAATCTTTATTATATATCATTAACAGTATAGTACCTATCACAGGTGACAGGCTTGGGCACTTAGAGGTTCGACCGTGAGAATCAATGATTTATTTAACCACAGGCGGGGAAGTCGTGGGCGACCGCCATGGTGAGGAGGCGGGACTCGGTGCGCACCCTCGTCGGGCGCGGCGAGTCCGGCATTAGGATTACAACTTTGAAGGTATGGTGAATGACTATTGTAGACCTTATTGTCATACTGTAGTTATACAGTGCTAGAAGAGTTAACAATGTCTTAACATTCATATAAAAGCGAAGCAGATAGAATAGCCTGAGTTACAACTGAACCAGGCCCGGGATACAGTCAGTTCCGCGTTGGCAAGTAGCCTCATTTAAGATGAGGATGAGAAAGCCAAGGCGTATCCGACTGTGCGTTTAAATTTCTGTAAGTAAAGTAGATGCAGAACTAATTCTTGTGCGATGATGAACCCCCACTATACATCATTATCGCAACAGATGTTGCGGGGCAATCCGGGGTCAAATGCGGTACAAAGCATATCAAAGATGCAGAAAATGATCTACGTTTTCTTTATATTTATTCCCATATCCCATATCACATCTCTATCGATTTTTCGTTCAAAGGACTACAATCTTTTAAAAGCATGAGCGAAACTATTCGGTACGTTAGGTTCATTTTCACGCCACAATAGTCCCACTTCCCATTTTTGGCCACCTTCAACACTTCTAGTTGTACGTTGGAGGATCTCGAGTGCTCTTTCGTCCCTAGACACTATCGCATGCCGTCACATGTGTGCTACCGTCTGTGGTGGCTGTAGCCCTGCTGGGACCCGTTCCTGATCATATCAATAAGATGATACATCCATGAACAGATCCCAGCAGGTGATTGAACTATTGCATTGATATGAAAAAGAAAAAAACGGGCTATTAAAATGGAGTTTGGATGGACTATTTATTTGGGCTATTGCAATAGAAAAATTTCACCCGCCGCCGTAGCCATCATAGCGGCAGTTACCTCTGGCGGGTGGTGACTCGCCCTTCACTAGGTGGGCCCTGTAATGCCATCGTAAAGACGGCCGGAAGCAACACGAGCGTGAGGGCACGAGAGTGTTGAGAGGTGTGCTGCGCTTTCTCCGAAGTTACTGTGTGTCTGTCTGTGGCATCGTAGCGCCCATACGGGTGGACCGATTTAAGCGGTTTTTTTTTATCGAAAGCCTGGTTTATCGAGATCGTTCTTAGCTTTGTTTGATGAAAATCGGAGCTCTCGTCTCCAAGATATTCAGCTTTTAGTGGAACAAGCGACTGGCTCTCATCCAATATTGAAGCTAGCTAGAAACAAATTTTGTTTTTATGTTCAGTTTTAGTAGCATTTTCTATATGACACATTAAGGAAGGTCTCATGAGTCATGATGTCCCGCTACTTATGTCGGGGGTGTTTTAAATTTTAAATTTAGGTTATAAACCCAAAAAAAATAAACGTTTTATAACCGTTTTATTATGAAATTATCTTTAAATCTTGTAACCTAAAAAAAAAGATGTAATAACCCAAAATATTTATTAAATGTTCACCAAATCTTAGCGAGCAAATTAATGCGCTATTTTTACCTAAATAAACCACTATGATTGCCATAAAATGTCACTTATTACCAAATAAAGTGAAATGATGAACCAACCCCCTGGACTCCGCACCGCAGGCGCCGCGCTCGCTCGACCCCATCCTTAATTCGGCTGTTCGCTTCGCCGACCGCTACCGCGGTACACTCGCTTCGTTCGCTCGGCTCGCGTGCTGATGTGGTCGCAGTTCTAACATAACCTAACCCGTTCATTTACTTTACTGCCAGCAGTTCGGTTCTAACGCTTCACTAAGTTTATATTCACAGCTCACAACTCATTTGGAACGCGCTGTGAGTAGTGTAGTAATTTGGCGTTAATATACTTTGGTAGTAGGTATGCCTACATTTTAAAACAATTAGGTACTAATTTGGTGCACATTCACCAAATTGTATATTTATTTGTTTATTATATATAGTATTAAAATTACAATGCTTCTACCTATTTTAGTCTCATGACTAAAATAGGTAGAAGCATTGTATAAAATTACAACTTACTTATTTTGATGCAAGTAATTCTTTTTTGGTGTTTCATGTCAAAATATTTGTTGCCTTTGGTTATTACAAGTATTCTTGTTCGATAAAGAAGTTAACAAGGTTTGGCACCGACTTGAAAGCTGAAAGGTGATTCAAATGTAATCTGTACATGAACGGGTTATTTTTGGTTTTTCAGTTTATTTTGAAGTCGGTTATTTTTTTATTTTATTTTTTTAAGTATTTTTGAGATTTAAATAAAATACAAACTATAGAGGGGTGATCGGAGAGGTCTTGTTTGCATGCATGTCGTTTGAATTATCCCCTTACTCCTAACCATTAAGGTCCATCATCAGCTCAGCATCATGAGACGATGATTGAACTTAAGAGAATATATGAAAAACATTATTAGTGCCTGTAAAATTTGAGGGTTGCCCTCAATTTCCCCGGGATCCCATCATCAGATCCTGACTTGGGGACGATAGGACCACCTCAGGGGCAAGGTTAACCTACCTGTAGGTAATTTTTAAGAATTATCCTCTAACTTCTAACCATTAAGTAGTTGTACCTTCCATCATCAGCTCAGCATAATGAGATGATGACTACCAGACGCAAATACCTAAATAACACTATAAAATACATGAAAATCATTGCTAATGCTTAAAAAATTTTAGGGTTGCCCTCGATTTTCCTGGGATCTCATCGTCAGATTCCGACATTGTGACAATGGGATTACCTCAGGAGTAGACACTCTCAAATAAAACAAATTGGAGAATCGGTCCACAATGATATCGGTGGAAATACATAAAAAAATACATACAGTAAACATCGAACCTCCTCCTTTTTTTTAAAGTCGGTTAACAAGAGTCCGCATCAACGGTTGTATATGCGAGTCATGGGCGCGGCTCGTCAACACTCACGGCGTTGAGTGGCTCGTAGGGCTGATAAGTTAGATATAGCCGCTCGCCGTTCAACGTTTCGCTCACTCGAGCATCGAACCTCGCCGCCGCAGGCACGCCGTCTCAGCCACCTTTTGTTTACCACGCTCGAAACACCGGCATGCAATAAACCGCTTCACCAACGATCTCTCCTCAGTTCTAATAAAACCAGTGCAAAATGTTGCTTAGTGTGCTCGTGATTTTATTATCGCCCATTGTTTTGCTTGCGGTTCTTCATTCGAATGCAAGGAAATATTGGCTACGAAAGAAAGTACTTTACCGCGAACCGTGTCCTATATTCGGCAACTTTGGTGCTACTCTAATACTTCGGCGTAGCTATGCTAAGACGTTGGAGTATTTTTACGAAAAGTACAAAGGTGAAAAATATTTTGGCATTTTCCAAGCCCGTCGACCGACGCTAATGGTGTTGGATTTGGATATTGCGAAGAATATATTTTCTACAGATTTTGCTAGCTTTAGTGATCGGTTAGCGTCGGCCACGGATACTAAGCGAGAACCTTTGCTGAGGAATGTGTTTAACATGAGCGGCGCAGAGTGGAGAGCGATGCGGCATATTATTACACCGACCTTCTCTTCGGGCAAGATGAAGGCGATGTTCCCACTGGTATCAGAGTGTGCTCTTAATCTCAGGAGTGTCTTGCTGAATTCTCTCGGAGAAGTCCAGGTGCCTGAATTAATGTGTCGCTACACGACAGACGTTATAGGAAGCTGCGCTTTCGGCGTCGACCCTCGGTCGCTGAAAGATCCCGAATCTCCGTTCCTGGAAATGTCGAGGCGCATGTTCAAAGTTGACCGCGCTACCATTCTTAAACGTTTTTGCCGAACATATTTCCCAAGACTTTTCAAACTGCTGAATTTGAGAAGTTACCCTCCGGACGTTGAAGCTTTCTTTACATCCACCATAAACCAGGTGCTCAAAGAGAGACGCTCTGGCGTGCAAAGAAACGATTTTCTTCAATTGATGTTGAACGTCCAGGAGACTGAAAAGAAATTTGAAATGACGGATGCCCTGATTACATCTAATTCGTTTATATTCATGCTGGCTGGTTTAGAAACATCGGCAACTACGCTATCATTTTGTTTATACCAGTTGGCTAAGGACAAAGAGCTACAGGACCGTATCAGAAAAGAGATAATGGAATGCATGGAAAAGCACGGCGGTTTGAACTATGAGGCGGTATCGGCTATGAAGTTTGCGGCTCAGGCGGTGACGGAGACGCTGCGGCTGCACCCGCCGGCGCCGCTCGTGACGCGTCTCTGCACGGCGCCCTGTGTGCTCTCAGGGACCGACTTGAAATTTAAACCCAGAGACTCGGTTCTAATTCCTCTTCAGTGCATGCAACGAGATTCTCGCTACTTCCCGGAGCCTGACAAGTTTGACCCGGAACGTTTCAATGATCTCAATCCACCAGCCATCTTGGCTTTCGGCGGTGGCCCGAGAATTTGTCCAGGTAAGCATCGAACATTGTCGCTGACATTCTGATAATGATGATGAATGTTTTTATAAAAACATTCTTTGCTTTTACGGTAGGTATTAAAAAAATAATCCATTATTGTCTTCATTGTTTTACAAACTATTTTAAATACTCGTTAATAGGGTATCCGCTTTATTCGTCCCATTAGTTTTTCGTTAAATCCTTATTTCGTCTCATTCTGTATTCGTCAGTTCGTCACTCATTCTTAAATCGTATTGTTCGCTATCTGTCCCTATCTTCCTAAGTCCAATTCAGTAACTTGTCTAATTCTTATAAAGTGTTATTTGTTATTCGTCACGGTCTTCCTTGGACTCATTCTTCATTCTTCCTTTTAGATTTTTGTCTCATTTACTTAAATGCCTTAATTTTTCCGGAACGTTCGATGCTGGTCACATTCGTTATTAGTCTCTTTAGTTTTTAGTCCAGTTCTAAGTTCGTTACATTCGTTTTTCGGCACAATCGTGATTTGCTATTATTTCACGTCAATCTTAAATTATCAATATTTGGGCGACCGATATTTGCGCTTCAGCTACTAATGTACTATGGGCTACACAAATGCATGGCCCATTTATAAATGTACTCATTGTTAAATGAGCCATGCAATTCGGCTGTTCACTATACGATACGCAAAATTCTAACTGCACGCATACCCAAAAGTAAGTAATCAAAACCCGTAAAATCCAATAATAAATAATAATAAATAAATAGATATGAATAGCGAATAAAACGTGTATCCAACGAGACGAGTAGCGAACGTACCCAAAAATAACGAGACGATTTGCCAGTAACGCCAAAATAAGAGAGAGACCAATAACAAATGTGACTAAAGATAAAGTGTGAATGATACTAAAAACGTTGTTTGTCCCTAAACAAAAGCATAGTCCTAGACAGATCGTGACGGAAAACGAATAAGACTTAATAAGAATGAGACAAGTTATAGAATTGGACTGAGGAAGATAGGAACAGCTAGCGAACACGACGAATAAAGAACGAGTGACGAATGCAGAATGAGACGAAATAAGTATCGAACGAAAAGCGAATGGGACGAATACAGCTGATACCGTAAAAAGCCTCAAGTACTGAATTCGGGCGATAACGCCTTCATGTTTTCGTGATAATAATGATAAGTAATCTTTGAATTATTTTGGTTCCCATTTTAGCTGATTAGATTTGTATTTATGGTGTTATTATGCATTCCAGGGGCGCGCTTCGCTTACCTATTAGTGGTCGCAGGTCTTGCATCAATGCTAAGCAAAATGGAGGTGGTGCCGAGCACGCATACGACGCGCATAAAATACGATCCCAGAAGTGTCATGCTTAAAAACAAGGGCGGAATATATCTTGAGTTCAAAGCTTTATAAAACGAAATACCGTCTATAAATAATGACACAAAGGTAAATTAAGAAAGAAAAATTGAATGCGATCTACTACAATCGAAGCGGCGCCGGAAACGCAGAGGTCGCAGGTTCAAACCCCGCTTCGATTGTAGTAGATCGCATTCAATTTTTCTTTCTTAATTTACCTTTGTGTCATTATTTATAAAAATAAAAATGTGGTATTGTTGTTGTTGTTGTTGGCGTCCTATGGTACCCCAGTGGTACAGAGGGCCTTCGTGAGACGTCGCCATCCGCTCCTATCCTGTGCCTCGCGCTCCGCGTCACTCCAACTCAGCCCGGCCGCCCGCAGCTCAAAATGTGGTATTACCACATAAAAAATATGAATCGATAAAAAGATTCTATACAAATATTTGAAATACCGTCTACTTTTAAGGTCTGATAGTGTAGGTATTTTATGTTAAACCTTCATGTTTATAGAAGTTTGTAATAAGAACACTGTCTTTGTATTCATGTACTTTTATATCGACTTATGTCACTCGCCTTTTGCCTGTCGATACAGATTGTGCTCCAACCAACTCTTTCTTCATTTCCCTCTGCATTCTACTCAATTATTACGTTTTTAAAGTAATATTTCTTGAAGGTAATGAGCGAAATGTGTACTTAAGTAAGTGATAGGTTTTGCCCGCGCGTGAAATAAGATACTTAACTACGATGAATCATTAATCGATGTTCCTGTATGAAAGGGTACGAGAGGGCATCTCCGTGAATCTCGTTTCATGTAAACTGATAACAATAAATTGGGTGCATTTATATAACAATGATGCTGTATGAAATAATGTAGGTTCTTTGTGGTCGTATTAATTGATTCATATTCTCAGTTCAAGAATTATCAGCATTTTAATTTAAGTATACCGAGTACTTACTATATACTTTTGTATAGTTAGACACCGTTAATTTGTAGACAAATTTGCTTCCTTCACTTTGACTGTTATTGGTAAGGTGTACTTGAAACATTGGAATAAAATATGATATGTATATGTAAACTATGAACAGAAAAATATATCTGGTATATACCTTTGTGGTGTTCCAGTTTTTCCTGATCGTTTATGACCATTCAAGTCTACGACTTTCCGTAAAAATGTAAGGTTATAGATGTATTTATTCCCTAATGAATAAACCTCAAATATTATTAATAAATAATTAAAAATAATAGTACATTGTTGTAGAGGCTGTAAAGTAAGCAATAGATGAACGAGTAAATTTCGAAACGAGTTCATCTATTGTATTTTTCAGCCGAGACTGAACAGAGTGCTTTTCACGACTACTGCGAGGAAATACATTAAAATAAGAGTATTTTATATTGGTAATTAAACTCGGCGCCTAGTTGCAGCTTCATTGTTTCTAAAAATTAGGGCTATTATATACATAAAGCTGATCGTGCCCCCAGATTCAGACGACGCAAGGACCATTTATGAAGAAATAACAAAAAGATTAAAACTTACCTCACTTTCAACTAAATTTAGACATTTAAACATTTAGTCTAGGTTACACTCAGGTTACCAACCCTACGATACATTCCACACTAAAAATCATTGCAACATTATGTCAATACTAGCTCTGTTGCCCGCGACTTCGTCCGCGTGGAACCTTATCTTGAAAATTTTACATCTTTATTATTTTCAGTCCAGCAAAAATATCATGTTTAGTAATTTCAACTTTGAAATTACTAAACGTGATATGTTTGCTATCTTTAGGGTTCCGTAGTCAACTAGGAACCCTTATAGTTTCGCCATGTCCGTCTGTCCGTCTGTCCGTGATCATTTATACTAGAAAGCTGAAATTTGGTATGAGTATGTGTATGTATCACGCCGACAAAACGGTAAAATAAAAACTAAAAAAAAAAGTAGGTACCTCGAACATTTCAAGTGGGGGTGAATTTTTTTTTCGCATCAACATTAGTATGTGAGGTGTCGTAAATATTCGCTCCAAAAACAAAAAAAATAGCGTCCCCCCCCTCTAACTTTTCAACCATGGGTCAAAAAATTATGGAAAAATTCATGAAAATGAGGCCTTAAAAGTGCTTTCAATGAAAACTTTATTGAATAAAATCGGTTGAGCCGTTTTTGAGTTATCGCAAAATTTCATAATTTTCTTTAAAATGACGTAAGTGCCGCACGGTGTCCATATACTTCAAACGTTACACATATTAGGTAAGTGCAATGCTGCATTAAAACATTCTGCTCAAGCTGGCGCGTATAATCGATAGCTTTCAGGAGGTAATAAGTAATTACAGTCACTTTGGCGTTTACGATCTTTTTTATAGAGCTTGAAATCTTTCTGTAATTTAAACCTCGGGCTTAAAACCGCTGTTTTAAGCCCATCTTTTGTGAAGGATGGGCAAGTACGGAACCCTACACTCAGCGTGGCCCGACATGCTCCTGGCCGGTTTTTACTTAATAGTTGGTAATAGTACGTACGCGAGTTCGACTCGCACTTGGCCTTTTTTAGTTTTTTTTCTTAAACGGCACAACATAGTGGCTCCACTTCGCCTGATGGTAAGCAAAAAGGGGAGCCCTATCATAATGAAATCAAGTACATCTACGAACGAATAGCTTTACTAATTTCGATGAGTTTAAGAATAATACGTTCTTGGATTCGAATAATAATGCCTTTATACAAAATTTAAAGTCCCGCACCGCACTCAAAAAAATGTTTGATCTTCATACATATTTTCAACCCCTTTTTCACCACCTTCAGGGCTGAATTTTCAAAAACGCAGAAATCACTTTTCTTCTATTCTATTGATATGCCTTATTCAACCCCTTTTTTACCACCTTAGGGGATGAATTTTCAAAAACGCTGAAATTACTTTTCTTTAATTTTATTTTAATACTTTTATACGAAGTTTCAAGTTCCTAACTTAAAATTAAATTTGAACCCAAAGACAAATTTTCATCCCCCTTTTAACCCCCTTAGAGGTTGAATTTATAACGCTCAATGAATGTTACTTTGTTATTCTTTTATATGCCTTTCTGAAAAATTTCAAAGAATTTGTAATGGATTCAAATTTTCAACCCCTTTTCCTCTTAGGGGATGAATTTTTAAAAACGCTGAAATAATTTTTCTTGTATATAATAATATGCCTTTACACAAAGATTCGAGTCCCGCGCTCAAAAAAATATTTGATCTCTATACAAACTATCAACCCCTTTTTTATCACCTTAGGGGATGAATTTTCAAAAACGATGAAATTAGTTTTTTGTTTTTTAATAAGTAATCTTTCTACAAAGTTATAAGTCTCTAGCTCAAAAAAAAATCCCCCATTCAAACTTTGCACCCCTATTTAACCCTCTTAGGGGAGGTATTTCCAAAAATCCCGTCTTATCCCTAGCCCAGGTTATAAAACAAAAATCAACTCTCTAACATTAGTAGTTTCGGCTGTGCGTTGATGAGTCAGCCAGGACTTCTTCTTTCTTCTTTGCTTTTTTGTATATAGATTAACATACGTTCCTAATATTATTTATTTCGCGAGTAAATGAGAATAAACATTATTAAAATTAAGCACATTACAAAACCAATGTGTAATATTTACTAAACAATCCATTTACAGTTTACAAATGAACATATATTTATAAGCGGTTTTGTGTACTGGATTCAGGTAATCTATATCCACATTTTCGAGCAGTGTCGTGAAAAATCAGTTTACTATTGACTCATATCTCTACTCTTGGTTACTAATACATGTACTCCGTATGAAAATAGGTTAGCACTTATTAGTTCCTACACGAGGAAATTATTTCCTACCTATCTCATCATCATATCTTACAAAATCATTCCAACCTTTTGAACGCCATGCGATGAAAAGCTAGACATAGAAAGACAATAAAGAAGGGTTCTAAAATCAACAGGGATTTCAAATCACACTTGTTGTGATTTTGATCATTTAAATTTGAATGTCATTAGGCGACGTTGGCAATATGATTTGTCGTCTTTGGCGTTGAAAATGTTAAGAACAGTCATACCAGACGACACTGCCACGTCGATTTTAAATCGGTTTCTCAAAAAAAATGATAATGATATCAGCGTTTAGCTTGAATTAATTGAGTAGGTACTCTGCCTTAATAAGAGTATACCTAGTTAGAATATATGGATGTGTGTACATGTGAGACAACTTTTATTATTTGTAACTAGACAATCAAGGGCTTTCTTCTTGATTTCCTGTTACGACACGCTGTTTAGTTACCTTAAAGCTTAAGATAAAGAAACATGGAAGTTGCTCCACCGACAAGAGCTTAGCACTTAAGTAAGTTTGTGATGATGAACTAGACAAAAGTATAACAAATATAACAATGTATGTTGCTACGTATATTATATTGGCATATGGGCCAGAATGCGAAAGCACAGGCTACCACAAAGTACAGTACAGGCTCCCGAATGATAAATTATAGCCTAAACATGTGTTGGTCCCGCCCAGGGATAGTGGCGCTACAAATAGCTTTCATATGGCAATAAAGTCGTGTAACAGGGGGTTTTACAACCCACGCCATATAGCAGATTTTTAGTGGTACTAATTTATTTATTTAAACTTTATTGCACAAAATATACAAGTAAAAGTACAAATGGTGGACTTAATGCCATAAGGCATTCTCTACCAGTCAACCATAGGACTAAACAGAAACATTTGTATGGTGCAGGGTCTTTTATGTAATCTACTTACATGAAGCAATTAAATAACACATAAGTAATATACCTCCTACCTATATATATATATATGACATTTAAAAAGGATTTATCTAACTGGCAATGACAAATTGTTGGTAACCAAAGAGGTAAACAAAGGAAACTGGCCTAAATATTCAGCAAATTTCAAGCAATTTTTGCATGATAAAGCCAAAACTATCCACAGTGATGAAAGTCAAGTTTTTTTAGGGTTCCGTAGTCAACTAGGAACCCTTATAGTTTCGCCATGTCCGTCTGTCCGTCCGTCCGTCCGTCCGTCCGCGGCTTAGCTCCGTGATCGCTAGTACTAGAAAGCTGAAATTTGGTATGAGTATGTGTATGTATAACGCCGAAAGAACGGTGAAATAAAATTAAAAAAAAAAATTTTTTTTTTCGGTACCTCTCGAACACCTAAAGTGGGGGTGAATTTTTTTTTCTTTTCAACATTAGTGTGTGGGGTGTCGTTGAATAGGTCTTGTAAAAATAATAGGGGTCTTGTAACATTATTTTTTGATAAAGTCAGCAGTTTTGTAAATATTCGCTCCAAAAACAAAAAAAATAGTGTCCCCCCCCTCTAACTTTTCAACCACGGGTCAAAAAAAATCGGAAAAATTCATGTTAATGAGGCCTTAAAAGTACTTTCAATGAAAACTATATTGAACAAAATCGGTTGAGCTGTTTTTGAGTTATCGCCAAATTTCATATTTTTTCTTTAAAAGGTCGTAAGTTGACTTCCAGAAGGTAATAAGTGATTACAGTTTCTAGGGCGTTTACGACCTTTTTATAGAGCTTAAAATCTTTCTTAACGTAAACCTCGGGCTTAAAACAGCAGTTTATCGTGAAGGATGAGCAACTACGGAACCCTACACTGAGCGTGGCCCGACATGCTCTTGGCCGGTTTTTTTTTAAAAGCTTTTATTTAACTTGCATTGTAAGTATGTATGTATGTATCTAAGTATGTTTGTTCGGGTGAAATCTTGCAACTCAATTTTGAAGCAGATATCGTCAACCGATTGAGCTGAAATTTTGCATACTTACTTAACTTTGATGACAATACAATAATATGGTACCATGGGGCTGATCTGATGATGGATCCGGAAGGTGGCCATAGGAACTCTATAATAGAAAAAGCAATCCTACCGAGCTTGGGCTCTTTAGAATCGTCTCAGTAAGCATTTGATGGATATCCAAAGAAAAGTACAGTCGGCTATAAAAGCTTGCCACTAAAATGTCATTTTTGACAGAAACTTATTTCAATAGGATTCAGCAGATATTTTCAACCAATTGAGCTGAAATTTTGCCTACCTACTTCACTTTGACGACAATACAATAATATACCATGTACCAGGTACCATGGGGCTGGTCTGATGATGCAGCCGGAAGGTGGCCCTAGAAACTTTGTAATAGATTAAAGCAATACTATCAAGTTTGGGCACTCTAGAATCGTATCAGTGAGCAATTGAAGGATGTTCGAAGAAAATTACAGTCGGCCAGATATGAGCGCCGATGGCCAAATCCTCGGCGGCGGCGTGATAGGCAAAATTCCGCGGCGGCGGCGGCGTCACGGCGGCGTGACCTTGAGCTTTAGATTTTTATTAGGGGGCAATTTGTAAAAAAAAAGCCTTGTTTTTGTTACTATAAAGAAAGTTTTATTTATTTTAATAAAGGAACCGAGTATACAGGGTCCTCGCGAGGAGTCCAAATAATTTAACCCCTTACCGCATATGATGCCATATATGACAGTTATTAATGTCGACCTTACTGACACAGGTTAGAGTTCAATTTCGAATAAATATTTTTTTTATGTATGCGGCAAGGGGTTAAAACCAGCGGATTCCTGATGTCGTAAGAAGTAAAAATGTTATATGAACCTATGTCGAAATATGATTTTTAACTTTTTTTATGTTTCCATACATAATAAATAAATTACCTTTACTTCACCAATAAAACAATACTTTAGGAAGAGCTGGCAATGTTTGTTATTGTTATCTCTTTTCATTAAAAGATGACTTTCTGTCAATGTCATAAAGAGATTTCTTTTTGGGCAATTTCTTTTTACAAACTAGGCTTTACTTAAATATGTGATCCAAACTCCTTACTCATGATCATGAATCTCATGATTTATCTAATCGCGGCCTACACTCTCTTTTAATAAGTTTGCTACCAAACTCCATGGATTATAATTATGATACAGACTGTCACAAAAAAATACCCTTCGACTCGCTTTGTATCACTACTTTAGACAATGTCTTTAGTCATATAATACGTCGTTGTTGTGGTTGATTTTAACGGGTGTCTCGTTACAAATAATAATTGCACTAGACATCGAAATTGCAGCGTCTACTTCAGACAGACAACCTTTATAACAGCTGAAGAAAAATACTCCACAGTGCTAAATATCACAAGGGTGCCGTGAAAAATTGACAAATAAACAATGATCATAACGGGAACGCTTTTATATAGAATAGTCAAGGTCTGTCAGATAATGTGACGGTCTCCCAACATCGAAATGATAAAGATGATTTACACTGGAGATGTTTTAGAACAAAAATTACTAAAATCTCGAAAACCAAGCAGAGTTCAACTTAGTACATTTTATTTTCTACACATACTTAGGAATGAGCTGGTAAAATTATTTGGATTCCCCCAAAGCACCCTGTATAAACAGTCATATTTTTAATACACTAACTTAACACAGTCCTTCTTTTTCCATTTAGCTTTAACGATAGTTGGCCAAATTCTGTCCGCCAAAAGCTTTGTGTGTGTTTCGTGGAATGATTTTTCATGGTCTTTTATTTTCGTTTTGTAAACATCAATAGCAATCGAACTTGACCATATTGTCCCGACGCGGGTCAAAAAAAAATAACACGCCTTCACTCGGCAAAATAATTGACTCGACTGAATATTTACATGAAATATACTCTACGCTCGACTAGTGATGTGCCGTTTCAGAAAATTTCCGGAAACTTTCCTCATTTCTCATACAAAATTAGGAAAGTTTCCGGAAATTTTCAGAAACGGTACATCTCCACGCTCGACTGAAGCCATCGTGCGAACGAACACGGACGCGGGTAGGATACGTTACGAGTGCAAGCGAGAAAGCAAATCGCAAGTTGTTGCGCCGACGCGCCGCGTATTTCACACGGCGGCGGCGCGCCGACTCGAATTGACGGCGACGGCGGCGCGCCGGCGCGGCGCTCATATCTAGATAAAAGTGTGTAGTGAGTGTGTAGGTAGGTAATCAATCTCAACTCAGTAGGTTCGGTTGTACTTATTTTATCCTTAATCGGTATTTTTAACCGACTTCAAAAAAAGGAGGGGGTTCTCAGATCGGTTGTATGTTTTTTTTTTTTTTTTTAATGTTTGTTACCTCAGAACTCCGTCATTTATGAGTCGATTTGGAAAATTATTTTTAGGTTCATGAATAGACATCTCAAGGTTGGTCCCATAAAATTTTGGTGAAGATCGGATGACGAGATCCATGAGGAATCGAAGGAATTCCTGAAATTTTATAGGCACTTATAATATTTTTCATATATTTTATAAAACTATTTAAGTATTTGCATATGGTAGTCATCATCTTCCAATGCTGACCTGATGATGGAAGGTAACAACTCCTCAACGGTTAGGAGTTAGGAGATAATTCAAACGAGATGCATGCGTTCAAGACCTCCCTGATCACCCTGCCATAAGTATTTTATATGAATAACTAAAAAGCAAAAAAAAAAAAATTTTAACTAAAAAAAGAACCGACTTCAGTAAAACTAAAAAGCCGAAAATAACCCGTTCAAGTACAGATTACATTTGACTCACCCTTTGAAGTCGGTGCCAAACCTCACGTAAACTTTAATATATAAATATAATAACTGAGTGGTTTGGGATCGATTTCAAAGGGTGAGTCAAATGTAATCTGTACTTGAACGGGTTATTTTCGGCTTTTTAGTTTTATTGAAGGCGGTTCTTTTTTTTGTTAAAAATTTTGTTAAAAATTTTTGACATCATCGTTGAACGTACTAGTATTATATATCCTTCTCGGAACTCGTATTGCTTAATTAATCTGTTGTTACTTAGGTCTAAGACTGTTGCTTCAAGTGACTGGTTTATCTAGGGATGTATGGCGCTTTTCTGAACACATTACATACACATTAGTATGAAATTCCTTTACAGTTGTTTCGAGTTGTTCCGCCCGAAATACGTGATACTTCGAAGCCTGTTATAACGCCCATTAATAGAATATTTCATTGCATGTTTGAGAAATAATCATTTAAAGCAAACTCAAACTCCATAAGTGGAACTTTGAAATTTATTAGCTCCTACGTAGATCCTACATCTTACAATTCCATTACGTACCTACATCGTTATTATTCCAAGTGGATGTGGACCAACTAATACTGTACTTATTAATATTCGTAATACGTTGGTAGGAAGTAAACAGAATTTAAACCAATTACTTATTTTAATGTTGTTGAAAACTTTTCTTTTTGCAAGTAATCGTTATGTGAAACTCATATGTGTCACTCATTGCGAAATAGTATCGTGAGTAATAACCACAGATCACCTCCACTAGATAGCTAATGTTGATAGTAATATTCGCGACTCAGTTCACCGCGCGGCGAGGAACGACGGGGAGAGCGGGTGGGCGTTACCTGCGTCATGATTGGCCGATTCCTAAAGCGCACGTGATCATAGTGATGCGACACATTCATTGGAAGTGTCTAAACCGGTATTAAATATTATTGCTCGTACACAGTTGTACTAAATAGGAGACATTAATTATAAAAAATATTTAAGGTAATCAAACAAAGTTATAGCAGGTTACGGATATGTAACTAAAGGCATTAAATAATTTCATGTAATATAAAGTTGATAATATTCAAATACAAATACTCTTTATTGCACACCTCAAGGAATACCTATACAACTCAACATGAGATACATTAAAATAACAGGCAGAGGTAAACAACAGGTGGCCTTATCGCTAAATAGCGATCTCTTCCAGACCACCTTTAGGTAGCGGAGTAGTTGAAAATATACTTCTAGAAATTACCTGGTAATTTATTATTATAGTTATGTTGAGGGTTAATTAATAAAAATGCTTTTCGACCGACTTCAAAAAAAGGAGGACCTGTAAGTATGTATGTATGTTTGTCCGCGATTATCTTGCTCGCTAAAAGGAATCAAAAAACCGAAACAGCATAACTCCATGTCAAACCAACTCCGAGATCCGTCGCACTTCCTCCAAGTCCATCATCAGGTCCATCTTGTGATACTGGATTTAATTGCTCGCTAAGAGGAATCCAGAAACCGAAACAGCATAACTCTATGTCAAACCAACTCCGAGATCCGTCGCACTTCCTCCAACTCCATGATCAGCTCCATCTTGTGACACTGGTTCTAATTGCTCGCTAAGAGGAATCGAAAAACCCAAACAGCAAAAGTCTATGTCAAACCAACCCCGAGATCCGTCGCACTTCCTTCAAGTCCATCATCAGGTCCATCTTGTGATACTGGATCTAATTGATCGCTAAAAGGAATAAAAAAACCGAAACAGCATAACTCTATGTCAAACCAACTCCGAGATCCGTCGCACTTCCTCCAACTCCATCATCAGGTCCATTTTGTGACACTGGTTCTAATTGCTCGCTAAGAGGAATCGAAAAACCGAAGCAGCAAAAGTCTATGTCAAACCAACTCCGAGATCCGTCGCACTTCCTCCAAGTCCATCATCAGGTCCATCTTGTGTCACCGGTTCTAACGTCTTGCTGCTAAAAGGACTTGAAAACTCCAAACAACATGATAACTCTACAAAAACAAAATAATATGTACGTGCATTTACCGATTTAATTACAAATTTTACGAAATAAATCAATACTTACATAATATTATTTTCTCAAACATGCAATGAAATATCGTCGTAACGTGCGTCAAAACAGGCTTCGAAGTGTCAAGTTTCGGGCGGAACAATTCGAAGGAACTGTAAAGGAATTTCATACAAAATTGAAGGCCTAGGCCGGGAAGTAATTTGTTTTTAATTTTAATGTAAACATGGCGTCTGTGTTTATGAACAGCTGATATAATTTTTTTTCTAGTGGCTACCCATTCAGCCACCGGACCAACAATATCCGCGTTAATGCCTAGTACACACGAACTGATATTATGAATACAAATCTGTATAATTCAATGTGTTGATGAATAAATTTAAAATACTGTCTATACGTAAGTCACCAGAGCCCATAGACAATATATAAAATCCTCTGCATTTATTTTAATTATTATAGAAATTGAATTTTTAGTATCAGGTTGTGTATAACGGCCCTTATAGGGTCTATTGGAACACAACATCGCGAAATACGGACAACTTCCATAAAAAAAAAAACATTATGGGGGATTGGAGGGAAAATGAAAAAAAACTTTTGTCATGTACCTATTTTTATATTTGTTGTTGATATTTATAAATATAATTTCATAATGAGTTCTGATGATAACAGCGACAAAGAAATTAATTGTACTTCACCAGAATTGAGGGCGGAGGCAGGATTAACAATTAATAACCTGTTGCCACCAAAGTCGAACGGAGACATACATGAATGAAAAAAAAAATTATGCTCAGTCTTATAACATTTATTTATTTAAACTTTATTGCACAAAAGACAGAAGTAAAAGTACAAATGGCAGACTTAATCTTTCTAAACTACAAGAAAAGAAAATGTACAAGACAAGTAATTGGACGCCACACAATTCTATTTATGCCTAAGCAAATAGCAACGTTTTAAGAACTAGATTGTCCCGACCTCTATACTGGATATTGTTTCTGCTGTATTTCAGCTACACTCCTTGCCAATCTTCTGATGGTCAAAATGCATGGGGGTTGGAAAGCTGATAAAAGTTGCAGAAGGCGACATATCCTCACGCAGCCAACTCTCAAAATGATGTACCCCAACCATCAACAATTTACATAAATCCACGGCCAGGCTGTTCCCGGTTCCCGTGACCCTCCTGTTTACATTAAGCATCATAGTCCACCGCCAAAATCTCCTAGCACATATATTGCCAGTTGATAATTTTTATTTTTCATTTTCATTTTCACAGCCAAATTCATGATCCACAGTCACCACGCGGTAGATCAGATCCTCAGCCTCCTTTGCCATCTCAGCAGAATCAACAGTCAGCTACATTATCACAGCCAAGACCAGTTTCGGAAGTACAGCTAACTAATATCAGTGTACCTGGAAAAACAATAAAAATTTCAATAAGCAATTGCCCCCATATGTCGAATGCGTCATTTAATATCAGTTAAATTTGTCAAAAACTTTGTTAATAATCTGTTTTAAAAATAATAGTTACGTACCTTTAAAAAGTTCTGTGCACTTAGCATGTACAAATCCATGGTGATATTAATAGTGTGTATGTAGAATACAGCTGCCTATCTATATCTATAGGTAATGCTAGGTTGTTCTCTTGTTTCCTTGTAGAACGTAATATGCAATATATACGTTAGATCGGCGGATCTATGTGATATTTTGATATTTTTTTCAAATTGTTGTAACTTTACACATCATAAATGAAAGAAAGGTTATAATGTGAGTCAGATGTCACAGACAATTGATTGACATTGACAAAATGTCTGTCCTAAAGTTTCGTTCAAAAACGTGTTTTATCTTATAAGCGATCCGCTGTACTAACTTCAATTGGAATTAATCTTATTTTAATTTCAACCCAAGTTATAAATGTAACGAAAAATAATAAATATGTATATAGTGTAGCAAGCCTAAATTGTCAGTAAAAAACGGCGGCAATTTTGAAAAATCACGGATTTATTGTCTTCGGTTACCGCGATATAACATTTGTTTTTTGAGTGATGTATTTTTTTATTTCATTACATATGTTTGAGAAAAGCACTATACATGCCTTAGCCGTGAAAAGGGCTTGCCGGCTTCGTATCACTAGACGGCCTCCCTTACGGTCGGCCGTCTATACCTACTCAGCCGGCAAGCCCTTATTTCCCGGCGTCTGCAGTAATGTACTATTACTCAAACTAAAAACATCTACAAACTAAATAAAACTACCGAATTACTACTCTAAATTACTATAATACAACAATAAAAATAAATATTAATACTTTATTAATAAAATACGCTACAGCCAAAAGTCGATTTGGTATTGTCTGCAGTACATCACTAACGATACACGTGCTTTCGTAAGAACCGGTAGAAAAGGATAGCTCAATTGCATTTTTTACTTGATCAAAAGGGACAGATATGCTTCACTACTTCCGAGCGACGTTCGTTAGTTCCAAGTGACCAGTATAAAGAGAGCTCCGGTCTCCGTGGCTAGGAAACAATTTTTTTGTTTTATACAGTAAAATTAACTCACCTATGGAATGTTATACCATCTTTATCATAGCTTGAAGTCCTAGAAGTCTTCCCACACCACTTAACGCTACAATTTACCATTTTTCGTTGATATTTGATATTATTTTTCGTTGCCGTACGCACGGGTCGAAAACATGGACGCAACTAAACGGTGGCGCTCGTGTTGATACTTTTATAAGATCACAGTACCATACCACAGTGTAAAAAGTAACAGTGGGCCGACGCCTTTGATGTTTGCGTAAATGCCGACACCGCTCAAGGTTACCGTACTTACCTAGGGTTGTCACAGACTTACACAACTGCCCAAAAAAGGAGGGTAATGTTTTTAGGTTTCATGTATGTGTACTAATTTTACATATGGCGTCCATTTTGGAAATAAAGATGGCGGACGTCACTTTTTTGAAAAAATCGACATGGGTGTCGTTTTCTAGGTTTTTGGGGGTGTAGATTTCAAAAATGGAATCCATTTTGGGATGGTTGATATCACTGCTACAGACATCAACACCCATTTCAAAAAATGACGTCCGCCATCTTGGATTTCAAAATGGACGTCATTTTCGTAATTGGAACCCCCAGGAACCTCGGAGATGACACCCATATCGATTTTTAAGAAAAAATAATGTCCGCCATCTTGTATATCAAAATGGACTTCATTTTCGTAATCGGTACCCCGCGGACCCTCAAATTTATTTAAAAATCAGATGATTCATAAACAAACAATTTCTTACTTTTTAAATAAAGTCTTAAACCTTACGTAACTCGTAATTACTTTTTTTTAATGTAATAAAAATTTGTTGAAGTAAAATAAAATATTGAAAATATACAAAAATGGATGACGACGGCAGTGGGGGAGTAAAGGTCAAACTCGTAATTACTTAAAATAACCTATAAATCATGTCCGACATTTTGAATTTAAAAATTCATGTGACATATCATATCATTATATATTTTTGTTTAGGTACACAGAAACAAACAATTAGCGATATTACTGCGGTATTTCAATTTTTACTGGCAGGCGTAACGCTTTTACATCCGCCATTTTGTTTACGTTAGCATGACATGAGAAAATTTATTACTTAAGCACTATAAAATAATATTAAAAATATAATATTTACCTTTCTATTGACCGAGGAAATCTATGGAATCGTAGTTCTTTATTTTTATAAGATGTCGACATGCATTGTCGCACAGCACATGTCGTATGCACCATTTCAATAAAATTGTAAGTTGCAAGACGCGTCAGCCCTCAAAGTTAGTTCCCTCATTACTAACAATTTCGTCGTATGACACATGGGGAACGCCCCTCCCGCCGCCGCCTCTGTCACCCCGCACGATTGCCCTGTCTAGACGCCTTCGTCGACCGACTGTATTGTTTCTTAGACTGTGACCATACCGTTGGTGCGCGCGGGTCGCCTTACATGCTCCGTCTAGTGGGGGTTGTCTGTGGTAATAACTAATGCAGTATATTTGAAAAGTGAAGGCGAAGAACTGGCTAAGTCACATTTTCACAATTTAACAGTACAGACGATTGAAGTTATGAAAGCTCTATGGCAAAAGAGAAATTATAATTATAACTAAAAATCTAGACCCAGCGAGTTTAACCTCTGTTTTAGATATGATGAAATAAGAATTTTTTTGGGCATCTCTCTCTCTCTCTCTCTCTCTCTCGCTCTTGTCGGTTCCTCATGACTGAAGATCGTGGTCATCAGTTACACTTGGTGTGAATGATTTGCCTCCATCGAGTCATGTCCATTGCTTCCCTTACAACCGAGCAAAAGTTGGAGGAAGACGTGTTATTTACTTGGTCGGTCCATCTGGTTGGGGATCGTCCACGAGCTCGTTTACCATCTGTGTTCCCAACTACGATCAGCTTTTCCAGACTGTCATTTCCTCTTCGCACTATGTGGCCGAAATACGATAGAATTCGTTGGTGACATATTGTAGACAGGCGGGTATTAATATTGAGCTGAGAGAGAATTGATTTATTGGTGCGTTTGGCAGTCCAGGGTATCCTCATCATGCGCCTCCAGCACCACATCTCCAAAGCATCGATCCTCTGCCTCTCTCGGGCTCGTATCGTCCACGTTTCAACTCCATATAGAAAAATAGGGAATATTAGAGCTCGTATCAATCGGATCTTAGTATTAATGGATATTCCCCTCTTCTTCCATATGTTGTTCAGGCGGATCATAGCATCCTTGGTCATTGCATACCAATGTGTCTCTTTATTTCGGGTACACAACTTCCATCTCTTTTCACTTGAGCGCCCAGATAAATATAATGCTCTACTGTGTCAACGACTGGTACGATGTTTGTCGGGTTATTTAAGTGCCCAGCGCGATCAACCACCATAACCTTAGTCTTGCGTCTATTTATTGCGAGGCCCATTTCGTTACTTTCCGTCTCGAGTCTCCGAAACAATTCTCGCATGTCTTCCACAGAGGTAGCGAGGAGCACAGTGTCATCGGCATATCTTAAATTCGAGATTCTTTTTCCACCGGAAACTCTTTCTCCCAATCTTCAAGGGTCCTGCGAATAATGTGCTCTCCGTATATATTGAACAAAGCCGGAGACAGTATGCAACCCTGTCGTACTCCTTTTCTGATTTCGAACAGATTAGAACATTTTTCCATTGCCCCTTTATCACACTAATATTAAAAAGACGAAAGTTTGTGAGCGTGTTTGTTTGTATGTTGCTTCTTCGCGCTCAAACGGCTGGACAAGTTTTGATAAAATTTGTTATAGAGGTATAGCTGATACCTTGGATTAACACATTGGCTACTTTTTATGCATGTTGTTTTCTGGTGTTGTATGTATCAATCTTAAAGTATTATACCGATACGACATCTAACAGACCTCCAACGAAGGCACGCGCACGTCGTTCTGCAAACATTATTATCCGATAAGATTGATTGTAGTGTTTGTATGCGGCACTTGTCAATGGCGCTAAGACGGAGACATGTGCGACATTCGTTAGCGCTCTCGTTTGAAACAACTCACTCTTGACATATTATGGACCATTGTTCTAAAACGCTGTAGGTATATTACTCAGTACAGTACCTATTCATTCTTATGTTTCCAATGAATACGGAAAAATCTAAATACCGGCTGAGTGTTTTTATTTTTAGTACAAGTATTTATTATAATTGTGCATTTTGCATTTTCAATACTGACTAATAACCATCCTAGACAACATATCAAAAATTCAAAACTACCGGACCGTTTGTAAGGTCACCCATAGTACTTTAGTCTCTATTCATCGAATAGTAGGCATTGTTTTAAATGTTGTGTTAAAAGGATTATCAGAAACTGTGATAACAGAGAAAGATGTAAATTGCTCTTTAGCGATAAGATCGCCTATTGTTTGCCTCTATGTAATGTTAAGTATCATCTGTATTTGTATTTCTTTCTTCTTGAGGTGTGCAATAAAGAGTATTCTATTCTATTCTATTCTATTGCTATACTATAATAGTTAAGCATGTTGGTTCTTTCGCAGTGATTCACAGGTACAATTATTGTTCACAATTTTAAGTAAATAAATATGGTAATTGGGGTATTTTATGAAAACATCTACGTTTGTCCCCCTACCCTAATAAAACATACCTATTGCTTGCTGCTAAGAAACACTATCAATCATAAAGCTTATTACTTATGTTATGATATTACCTTATACCGCTGTTCAGCTTCCTAACTTCTCAAAAGTATTTTAAACAGGTAGTGTCGCCGTAACGTTTACGTTAATGCTCCAATTGTGTTTCTTGAAATATCTATAGGTAGGTAAGCAAACCGTTGTCTAATGTAAAACGTTCTAAACCTAATCCAAGTGTATATCTTGTGTTGGGATCCTGCCGTTTTACCAAAATTATTTTCGCCAAATTTCATTACCCAAACAAATTTTAGCAAGTGTTTTTATTGCCAATGCAATTTTGGCATAATTGCAATACGCACATTTTCATTTCGTAAAATTTTCGTTCAGCAAAATATTACTTCGAAAAATGTCATTTAGGCATTTGGTCTTTTAGCAAATGCTTTATTAAGGCAAAAAAATATTAGATAATAAACTTTTGTGTTTAGTGTGCTTATAACATTTGAGGGTTGCCCTCGATGTGCTTGGGGTCTCATCATCAGATTCCGACAATGTGACTATTAGACCACCTCAGCACTATACTCTTTCCAATAAATAAAATATTGGAGAATCGGTGCACAACGGTATCGGTGGACATATATGTATAAAAAATAAATACAGTGAAACATAGACCTCCTCCTCCTTTTTTTAAGTCGGTTAACAAGAGTCCGCATCAACGGTTGTATATGCGAGTCACGGGCGCGGCACGTCAACATTCACGGCCTTGAGTAGCCGGCGCGAGCGCTCGTAGGGCTGATAAGTTAGATATAGCCGCTCGCCGTTCTACGCGTCGCTCACTCGAGCATCGAACCTCGTCGCCACAGGCACGCCGTCTCGGCCACCTTTTGTTTACCACGCTCGAAACACCGGCATGCGATAAACCGCTTCACCAACGATCTCTCCTCAGTGCTAATAAAACCAGTGCAAAATGTGCCTTACTGTGTGGATTCTCGTGATTTTATTATCGCTCATTGTTTTGCTTGCGGTTTTTCATTACAGTTCGAATGCAAGGAAACACTGGCTACGAAAGAAAGTACTTTACCGCGAACCGTGTCCTATATTCGGCAACTTTGGTGCTACTCTAATACTTCGGCGTAGCTATGCTAAGACGTTGGAGTATTTTTACGAAAAGTACAAAGGTGAAAAATATTTTGGCATTTTCCAAGCCCGTCGACCGACGCTAATGGTGTTGGATTTGGATATTGCGAAGAGTATATTTTCTACAGATTTTGCTAGCTTTAGTGATCGGTTAGCGTCGGCCACGGATACTAAGCGAGAACCTCTGCTGAGGAATGTGGCTAATATGAGCGGCGCAGAGTGGAGAGCGATGCGGCATATTATTACACCGACCTTCTCTTCGGGCAAGATGAAGGCGATGTTCCCACTGGTATCAGAGTGTGCTCTTAATCTCAGGAGTGTCTTGCTGAATTCTCTCGGAGAAGTCCAGGTGCCTGAATTAATGTGTCGCTACACGACAGACGTTATAGGAAGCTGCGCTTTCGGCGTCGACCCTCGGTCGCTGAAAGATCCCGAATCTCCGTTCCTGGAAATGTCGAGGCGCATGTTCAAAGTTGACCGCGCTACCATTCTGAAACGTTTTTGCAGAACATATTTCCCAAGGCTTTTCAAACTGCTGAATTTGAGAAGTTACCCTCCGGACGTTGAAGCTTTCTTTACATCCACCATAAACCAGGTGCTCAAAGAGAGACGCTCCGGCGTGCAAAGAAACGATTTTCTTCAATTGATGTTGAACGTCCAGGAGACTGAAAAGGAATTTGAAATGACGGATGCCCTGATTACATCTAATTCGTTTATATTCATGCTGGCTGGTTTAGAAGCGTCGGCAACTACGCTATCATTTTGTTTATATCAGTTGGCTAAGGACAAAGAGCTACAGGACCGTATCAGAAAAGAGATAATGGAATGCATGGAAAGGCACGGTGGTTTGAACTATGAGGCGGTATCGGCTATGAAGTTTGCGGCTCAGGCGGTGACGGAGACGCTGCGGCTGCACCCGCCGACGCCACTCGTGACGCGCCTCTGCACGGCGCCCTGTGTGCTCTCAGGGACTGACTTGAGATTTAAACCCAGAGATTCAGTTCTAATTCCACTTCAGTGCATGCAACGAGATCCCCGCTACTTCCCGGAGCCTGACAAGTTTGACCCGGAGCGTTTCAATGATCCCAATCCACCAGCCATCTTGGCTTTCGGCGGTGGCCCGAGAATGTGTCCAGGTAAGCATCGAACATTGTCGCTGACGTTCTGAATATTTTTATACAAACATTCTTTGTTCTTACGGTAGTTATTTAAAAATAATCCACTTTTGTCTTCATTGTTTTACAAACTATTTTAAATACTGGTAAACAACCTCACGTATGAATTCGAGGCGATCAACGCTTTCATGTTTTCGTGATAATAACGATAAGTAATCTTTAGATTAATCTTTGAATTACTTTGATTCTCTTCTGAGCTGATTAGATTTGTATTTATGGTATTATTATGCATTCCAGGGGCGCGCTTCGCTTACCTGTCAGTAGTCGCAGGTCTGGCATCAATGCTGAGCAAAATGGAGGTGGTGCCCAGCACGCGTACGACGCGCATAGAATACGATCCCAGAAGTGTCATGCTTAAAAACAAAGGCGGAATATATCTTGAATTCAAAGCTTTATAAAACAAAATACTGTCTACTTTTAGGTCTGATAGTTTAGGTATTTTAAAGTAATAAGTGTACTTAAATAAGTGATGTGGGTTTTGCCCGCGCGTGAAACAAGATACTTATCTACGATATTATCATTAATCGAAGTCCCTGTATGAAAGGATACGAGAATCTCGTTTCATGTAAACTGATAACAATAAAGTAGGTGCATTTATATAACAATGATGCTGTATGAGATGATGTAGGTTCTTTGTGGTCGTATTTATTGATTCATATTCTCAGTTCATGAATTATCTGCATTTTAATTTAAGTGCCGAGTACTGAATTTTGTATAGTCGACCCCGTCAATTTGTAGACAAATTTACTCCCTTCACTTTGACTGTTATTCGTAAGGTGTACTTGAAACATTGGAATAAAATATGATATGTAAACTATGAGCAGAAAAATATACCTGGTATCTGGTATGTATACCTTTGTGGTGTTCCAATTTATCCTGATAGTTTGTGACCACTAAAGTCTACGTCTTTCTGTAGAAATGTAGGGTTATAGTTGTATTTATTCCCTTATTAATAAATCTCAAATATTATTAATAAATAATTAAAAATTATATTAGTTTACTATTGACTCATATATCCTCTTGGTTACTAATACATCTGCCCCGTATGGAAATAGGTCGGCACTTATTAGTTCCTACACGAAGAAATAATTTCCCACCTTATCTTATCATCTTTGTAAGATTTACAAAATCATTCCAATTCCAACCTTTTTAACGGCAATTCACCGTGCAGGGGCACAAACCACAGCAAAACAATAAAGAAGCGCTCTAAAATCAACAGGGATTTCAAATCACACTTGTAGCGGTTCGAATAATGAAGTTTTTGATCATTTTGGAAGTGATTAGGTGACGTTGGCAATATGATTTGCCGTCTTTGGCGTTGAAAACGTTAAGAACAGTCGGCTATAAAAGCTTGTCACAAAAATTCATTTTTGACGATCATTTTTTTTTTATGGTCTTTGTTAAATGTATTCTTTGTTGAGATTGTATTGATTTAATCTCATGGGATAAGTTCGCCTTTGTACATATCTGGGTGAAGACCAAAAAGGTTAACACCTTGACTCACTCAATTAATATTTGTATCAAAGTCTCCGTTGTGCGACGACAGTTAACTTTCCAATAACGTACCTTAAGGTTCTATTTTAAGGTTCCTTATTGTATCGTTAATTTTTGTCGCACAACGGAACTTATTCCAACCGCTTTTATTTCCTCGTTTTGTATGGCTAACTACGCCTTAATTTCATTCAACTTTTTAGTCCGAACCCATCTATTGTTATGAAGTCTTGTTAATTGTTTTTATGGATAACAAAGTGTGTACATAAAAGCATATAAGTATAATACATATGCAAAATTCGAAAAAAATCAGATATATTATTGATGTGTTTTTACTAAAACGCTATGGATTGTATTTTATCCGAAATAAAATTTTATTCATTCATTCATTCATTCATTGGTAACATTGTGAACTTGACGTTTTCCTGGAAAGGAATATTTTTTTACAAACATGATACAATGACAAATTTTAATATTGTACCATCTAAGCAGATTAGACAGACTTCGAAAAACATTTTATCTTATCTGTATTTTGCAAGTCATGATAGCTTTACTCATGTAAGAATTAGATTTAATTAAGTACCTACTTACTTATGTTTGTTTTGTTATTTCAGGGTTTGGAAAGTGAGATTTTGCAGCAAATTCAAGAATATAACTTTCTGGACAGTTGCATTGAAATATTGGTGGATTTTATCAATGACACGAAATACCAGAATGATATTGGTAAGTACCTACATTACTCGTAGTATAACCCGACTAAGTCTGCAGTGGTATGAATTGCAATATATCTGACTACTTCACAATAACCGTGTTATCGCGGTCGGACTCTACGGCTGTAACATACATAATAATACTGCAGTTATAAATTTATGAAACATGTGATGTCTCATTATTTTGAATGTGGTTGTACCACAATTTTTTTATCAAGGGTCCAATAAACTACAGTTGTTCTTTTACTTAATTTTACACAAGTACAGTAAGTGTTACGGGCTGTACCTGGTTTGCCCAAAATCGTGAATTCCGCACCGCGTAGCTAATTTTCTTTTCGCGTTTTACCTCTATTTGTTTTAAACAAACTGCTATGTTTACTTAATGTTTATGTATTGCATTTTGCCCTATGAGCGGTGTAACTGAAATAAGTTTTAATAGATAAATGCATATATCGGTTATCAAATCAGATCGAATATTAATGGATGTCGTTCGTTTTCACCCAATATTCGTAGCCCCGCTAAGCTATTTCTGGGCAGCTACCTAACAAACCTAACCTACCTATTGTGAAATCATACCAGTTTGAGTAAAATAAAAATACTTTAGTGTAGGTTAGTGCGAACTTCTTATATGTTTCATTGACAATATTTATAGTTCTAATGTTTTGATATTCGATTTCTAGGCTATTAAGTACTACATAGTTCTATATTTATATGTATTTTTTTAAGACTTATTAACGTCTAAAGCAAAGAATATAAGTACTCTCTAAAGTTATATTTTCAATGGACTAGAGTATATTGACCTATTACGTATATACAGAACAATTTAATGATAATAATTTTATCGACTATTATATACATATATGTACAGTCCGTGAGCTCATAGCTTTGATTTGGGTTTGGGTGAAATTAGAGAAGTTCTTATATCGATCCCATAAGAGCGAGTGAGACCGCTATAAAACTCGAATCACATTCTGTTAGCTCATGTAGGTACTGTTTCTAGCAGTCGGCATAACACCGGGCCTTAAAAGTAATATTCAAATTCAACGGTTTTCAGAGCCCAATGTCCCTCTATCCGTTCTCGAGCGGCGATCAGAGCTAGAGGTGCGCGCGGAGAAATGTGCCGATGTGCGAATATCGCCATCGATAAATGGTCATGCCCGGCGCGCGCCTACTGCGGGCCTGGTCGCTGCAGTGGCCGATGTACTTCATAATGTCGCTGGGTTCAAACGTTGCCCCGTACAAGCGTGGAACGAGCAGGGACTGTACCGACTGCTGTTCAGGTATGACTGAAAAACTGTAAGAAGTTGAAACATTCTAAAATCGTGTTCTTATCGTTAACCACGCGGGGAGGAAGTCCGCGGCTACAGTTTATCCGATAAAAACCAGTAACAATTATATGTATTTTGATTTGGTTACATTACTTAACTGACGTGAATAGTTAATGTCGTACCAGATATTTAAAATATTAAGTAAATGCTATATGATTTATTTTCAGATGCGCCGTTTGGTCCGGCGGCTCACCGTCGGACGCCGATCGCGTCCGCGCGGCCGCGTGCCGCGCGCTTGTCGCCGTCGCTCCACATAAGTGCGTGCGCGTTGCCCTGGCCGGTACCAAAGATTGCCTGCACAACTTGATGATGACTCTTACGCCTTTGGACGAAGGTACGGTTGCCAAAGACGCGAGTATTGTGTGCCTTTTTATCGAAAAGTACGACCGCGTGCTCTAATCTTTGTCAAAGATTGTCTGCATAACTTGATGATGACGCTTACGCGATTCTATGAAGTGAGAGTTGCCAAAAACGCATAAATTGTGCGTATCTTTATCAAAAAAAATCGTGCGCGCGTCCTGCTTGCAATCAAGAAATGCTTATACAATATGGCGCCTAGCCCTTTGGACTACGGTTGTTGCCAATGAGGTCAATCGTTTCTTGGTGATATAATTAGATATAAGTAAATATGATTGAGTCTGACCAAACCATTAATCATAATTAATTATGAATTTAGTTCCTATTTACAGTCAATAGTAACCTTTTGTTTTATCCTGAGTCTTTGATATTTTTATAATCAATCGGAATTTCAATTAAGTACCTACAGATTAGATACTAACAATTAGACACAGATTTTCGTCACCGCTGTAAAACAAACGCCGTACAACAGTAAAATAATTAGACAGTTATTATAGAATAAATGACCTGCGTCGTTCGGAATTGGGTTTCAGTATCCCGCGTAAGCGTAATTGTAAATGTGAAAAGAAATTAGAAACAAAAACTGTAAAATTTGGAAATTGGAATCTTTTTCGATCGGGGGGGTGTCACTTTTAATTGGTTTTACGCTAAAACTAACCTAATTTTTCAGAAGAATGGACCACCGATGCATTGGGAGCGCGTACGCAAGCATTGATTCTTCTGGGGTCGCTGTTGTGCAACGCGTCGGCCGGCGACACCGTCTGGACCCAGGTGCGGTCCGAGCCGACGCCATTCTTCGGATTGCTGTTGCAGTGTTTGGAAAGTGACGTCACAGGTAAAGTTGATCATATAATCCTTCTCTTCTTAGTCGTTGCGCTTTGCAGATTGGTCGTGATCATTGTGGTCGCTTTTGCCCTTATATTTCCTCCGATGCGTCTAAATCTGATATGCTTACTTTCCTTTATTCCTTTGTATACTTCCCAAGTATTGCTTTTGAATTTGCTTCGATGCAGCGATAAAACGTGTTTTTATGGACTAGGAAGTGAGATCTGTTACTTTATATTCCCAAAAACACTCAGTTCCCCAATGTCAAGCAAAAAGCCTAGGCCTATTGTTTTGTAATTTCCCGGTATTTGATTGATAAGTGTTCAGTGAATGTTGCAATGTTGCAACATCAACAGTGGTTTCGTTATTAGGATGTAGACAGTAGATAACGGAATATTTTATGGTGCAACTTATGATGACTTACAGCACTTCACCTGGTAACCACTGAAGGTGAAATTCACGGCCATTTATATCATTTTCATTATCCATATCTAACTTGCCTGTGATTTTTTATTTACTTAGATCCTTTCCCTAACTTAATATTTTGTATCAATGCATGGTTAACATTTTCAGTACATTCATGACACTCAATTAAAAAAATATATATTTTCATTGATTCATGAAAATTAGTGGTGCGGGCATAATCAACTATTACAATCCCAACTGCCTAAGTATTTAATATACTCGTATACGAATAATGAACAATATTTTTCCAGAGTACCAAGATGCAGGGTTATTCTGTCTCACCCATCTCACCCAATCCGCCGGGAACCGAAAACATCCGGATAAGACCAAGGACGAGTCCTGCACAGAACTGCTGGAAAACTTGAAAGCGCTCCGCTTCGACGGGCGGGTGCTGTGCGCCGGAGACGCCGACGACTGCCAACCGGAGTATTTGTTGGAGGAGCTGTGCAGGTCGCTGATGCAGATGTACCAGAATATGGCTCTGCAGGGGAATGTGCATCAATCTAGTCAAGGTAAGACAATAAATAATTACTCTGATAGCAATACCAATGGTTAGCGATTGTATTTATTTTGGTAGTGCATTCAGTTTGAAATTAGTGACTAAGAATGGTTGATGCCTTAATACTCTATTCGTGGTAGCATCGATGACATTACATTTTGAAATGTTATTCAATAAAGATTACGGGTTATCGCGATAGCAGTATGAATTTAAATGACATAAATATCAGATGTCACACGATAACGTCGATTAATGGATCGAGAAGTATGAAAGTGACAAATTGATATTAAGGATAAGCATTTTCAATTGATTGTCAGAAAATAAAATACAAAACGCGTTAAGGGACGTAAATTGTATGACCGATTTCTTTCGAAGCCTAATTTATGAACGAACAATATAATTATATGGCCGCTTTGTTGTTACTAATCAGAATCAGTAATTTGCGCCGAATAGCGAAAATTAAGTAAAAGAAAGCATTCTTTAAATTTGTGAATGATAAAGTTTAAAATTCTTCGTTTTCCAGATGAGCGATGGTGTCGGCTCTGCTCATGTCTCTCCGCCCTGCTGTCGGTGAGCGGCCGCAGCCGACTGTACTGCGTGCACCGGCAGTTTGCACGTACCTTACTTGCCACGCTCCAGAACGTGCGCGACCGACTGTCCATGCTCGGGCAGCCGGTCGAGGTCATCAGACACGCCAACAATGTGAGTAGACATCAAATCTAGCCTCCTGGTGCCTCTGTAGTCTCTCCTCCCTCCTGTTGGTGAGACTGTGTTGCCGACTGTACTGCGTGCACCTGCTCGCACGTACCCTACTTGCCAAGTCCAGTTCGTGCGCGACCGACTGTCCATACTGGGGCAGCCGATTGAGTTCATCAAGCACGCCACAAAACCAAGTGGTTTTTGAAGCAGTTCGCTTACTCGTCACTTTTTTGTCTGTAATTAAAAAGAGAGCGGATAAAAGTTTTCGAAATAGATTTCGGACTTTCTAGCACTCTAATGATCTGTGGTTTAAGTCTCTAACCACCAAGATGTCGTATGTCTTTATTGACCCATTTTAATTTTGTCCACACTGCAGATTTATTAACTATACTCGTATACTGGGATAACTGGGTAGTGATTTATTTGACGCCTAAAATTGTTGAAGAGCATTAACTTGCACATTGAATAAAATAATACTAGACTAGCGCTTTTTAGACACTTTAGTTTAATTTAGCTTAATTTGCAATAACCAAACTTCTAACTTTACATATTATTATCATATATTCTAGAAGTGCCCAGCCTGTAATAATGTGTTATTTTCAGAACCCCATTCTACGTACGTTGTATTGGTTGCTGACAATGCTCAGCTGCTTGATAGTGGATTGTCCACCAGCGAAAGAAAGTTTGGCGGAAGACAACCTGGCGCTGTCGCTGAATCGTTTGTGGCCCTGGTGCATGATGACTGAGCAGCTGAGGGAAGCCGTAGTGCATCTGCTGTTGACCTTCACTAACCAATGCCCCAAAGGTGATAACTTATACAGTGACAGCTCGTGAAAACAGTATAAAGAGCAGTATGATTTTGTCACTCACTTAGCTGCGACTTAAAAGTGAACCTTAGTTGCAGTGGGCTATCTAAATTCATACTTCATCATAATCATATTAGCCGTGAAACGTTTACTGCACAGAGGCAACCTCCAAAGTTTTCCACAACGATAGATCGTGCGCACCCCTTATCCAACTACTTTCAGTCATTTTCACCAGGTCGTCGGTCCACCTTGTATGGGGCCTTCCCACTATTCATACTTAACTAATTGTTATGTTCTCGGGCAAACTTTTAGCCATATCTTTTTAATGCTACTCACATGCTATTAACTATAATTCAAGGGTGTGTCAGAATAGGGTCAATATTGCTTGGCTAATATCGATCGACTCGTTCCAGCCTGGTCGAGCATGTGCCTATGCGTGGGCGGGCGCAGCTTACTACAAGAGAGCTGCACGCTTCTGTGTCGCGAGGCGGCGGCCGCGAGTCGCGCGCGCCCCGAGGCCGCTCTCCTGTCGTGCGTGCGCGTCCTGCGGCACACCGTCGACCACCACCACTGCCGCGCCGTCATATTGAAGGTGGGTCGTTCGCGGTCCTAGATGTCACTCTTTCTCGAGTCGCCATTCCTGAGAGGCTATTACTACAAGAGAGCTGCACGCTTCTGTGTCGCGAGGCGGCGGGCGCGTGTCGCGCGCGCCCCGAGGCCGCTCTCCTGTCGTGCGTGCGCGTCCTGCGGCACACCGTCGACCACCACCACTGCCGCGCCGTCATATTGAAGGTGGGTCGTTCGCGGTCCTAGATGTCACTCTTTCTCGAGTCGCCATTCCTGAGAGGCTATTACTACAAGAGAGCTGCACGCTTCTGTGTCGCGAGGCGGCGGGCGCGTGTCGCGCGCGCCCCGAGGCCGCTCTCCTGTCGTGCGTGCGCGTCCTGCGGCACACCGTCGACCACCACCACTGCCGCGCCGTCATATTGAAGGTGGGTCGTTCGCGGTCCTAGATGTCACTCTTTCTCGAGTCGCCATTCCTGAGAGGCTATTACTACAAGAGAGCTGCACGCTTCTGTGTCGCGAGGCGGCGGGCGCGTGTCGCGCGCGCCCCGAGGCCGCTCTCCTGTCGTGCGTGCGCGTCCTGCGGCACACCGTCGACCACCACCACTGCCGCGCCGTCATATTGAAGGTGGGTCGTTCGCGGTCCTAGATGTCACTCTTTCTCGAGTCGCCATTCCTGAGAGGCTATTACTACAAGAGAGCTGCACGCTTCTGTGTCGCGAGGCGGCGGGCGCGTGTCGCGCGCGCCCCGAGGCCGCTCTCCTGTCGTGCGTGCGCGTCCTGCGGCACACCGTCGACCACCACCACTGCCGCGCCGTCATATTGAAGGTGGGTCGTTCGCGGTCCTAGATGTCACTCTTTCTCGAGTCGCCATTCCTGAGAGGCTATTACTACAAGAGAGCTGCACGCTTCTGTGTCGCGAGGCGGCGGGCGCGTGTCGCGCGCGCCCCGAGGCCGCTCTCCTGTCGTGCGTGCGCGTCCTGCGGCACACCGTCGACCACCACCACTGCCGCGCCGTCATATTGAAGGTGGGTCGTTCGCGGTCCTAGATGTCACTCTTTCTCGAGTCGCCATTCCTGAGAGGCTATTACTACAAGAGAGCTGCACGCTTCTGTGTCGCGAGGCGGCGGGCGCGTGTCGCGCGCGCCCCGAGGCCGCTCTCCTGTCGTGCGTGCGCGTCCTGCGGCACACCGTCGACCACCACCACTGCCGCGCCGTCATATTGAAGGTGGGTCGTTCGCGGTCCTAGATGTCACTCTTTCTCGAGTCGCCATTCCTGAGAGGCTATTACTACAAGAGAGCTGCACGCTTCTGTGTCGCGAGGCGGCGGGCGCGTGTCGCGCGCGCCCCGAGGCCGCTCTCCTGTCGTGCGTGCGCGTCCTGCGGCACACCGTCGACCACCACCACTGCCGCGCCGTCATATTGAAGGTGGGTCGTTCGCGGTCCTAGATGTCACTCTTTCTCGAGTCGCCATTCCTGAGAGGCTATTACTACAAGAGAGCTGCACGCTTCTGTGTCGCGAGGCGGCGGGCGCGTGTCGCGCGCGCCCCGAGGCCGCTCTCCTGTCGTGCGTGCGCGTCCTGCGGCACACCGTCGACCACCACCACTGCCGCGCCGTCATATTGAAGGTGGGTCGTTCGCGGTCCTAGATGTCACTCTTTCTCGAGTCGCCATTCCTGAGAGGCTATTACTACAAGAGAGCTGCACGCTTCTGTGTCGCGAGGCGGCGGGCGCGTGTCGCGCGCGCCCCGAGGCCGCTCTCCTGTCGTGCGTGCGCGTCCTGCGGCACACCGTCGACCACCACCACTGCCGCGCCGTCATATTGAAGGTGGGTCGTTCGCGGTCCTAGATGTCACTCTTTCTCGAGTCGCCATTCCTGAGAGGCTATTACTACAAGAGAGCTGCACGCTTCTGTGTCGCGAGGCGGCGGGCGCGTGTCGCGCGCGCCCCGAGGCCGCTCTCCTGTCGTGCGTGCGCGTCCTGCGGCACACCGTCGACCACCACCACTGCCGCGCCGTCATATTGAAGGTGGGTCGTTCGCGGTCCTAGATGTCACTCTTTCTCGAGTCGCCATTCCTGAGAGGCTATTACTACAAGAGAGCTGCACGCTTCTGTGTCGCGAGGCGGCGGGCGCGTGTCGCGCGCGCCCCGAGGCCGCTCTCCTGTCGTGCGTGCGCGTCCTGCGGCACACCGTCGACCACCACCACTGCCGCGCCGTCATATTGAAGGTGGGTCGTTCGCGGTCCTAGATGTCACTCTTTCTCGAGTCGCCATTCCTGAGAGGCTATTACTACAAGAGAGCTGCACGCTTCTGTGTCGCGAGGCGGCGGGCGCGTGTCGCGCGCGCCCCGAGGCCGCTCTCCTGTCGTGCGTGCGCGTCCTGCGGCACACCGTCGACCACCACCACTGCCGCGCCGTCATATTGAAGGTGGGTCGTTCGCGGTCCTAGATGTCACTCTTTCTCGAGTCGCCATTCCTGAGAGGCTATTACTACAAGAGAGCTGCACGCTTCTGTGTCGCGAGGCGGCGGGCGCGTGTCGCGCGCGCCCCGAGGCCGCTCTCCTGTCGTGCGTGCGCGTCCTGCGGCACACCGTCGACCACCACCACTGCCGCGCCGTCATATTGAAGGTGGGTCGTTCGCGGTCCTAGATGTCACTCTTTCTCGAGTCGCCATTCCTGAGAGGCTATTACTACAAGAGAGCTGCACGCTTCTGTGTCGCGAGGCGGCGGGCGCGTGTCGCGCGCGCCCCGAGGCCGCTCTCCTGTCGTGCGTGCGCGTCCTGCGGCACACCGTCGACCACCACCACTGCCGCGCCGTCATATTGAAGGTGGGTCGTTCGCGGTCCTAGATGTCACTCTTTCTCGAGTCGCCATTCCTGAGAGGCTATTACTACAAGAGAGCTGCACGCTTCTGTGTCGCGAGGCGGCGGGCGCGTGTCGCGCGCGCCCCGAGGCCGCTCTCCTGTCGTGCGTGCGCGTCCTGCGGCACACCGTCGACCACCACCACTGCCGCGCCGTCATATTGAAGGTGGGTCGTTCGCGGTCCTAGACGTCACTCTTTCTCGAGTCGCCATTCCTGAGAGGCTATTAAGAGGCCCTATTCCTTTTAAAATGCAGATTGTTTTAGACATTTTCTCTATGATCAAATATGATTCTTAAGAGGCCTTATTCCTTTTAAAATGCTGATTGTTTAGACATTTTTCTCTATGATCAAACATGTTTCTGAACATACTATTGATGTTACTTTCTAGAACAGGGCTATTGGGATTTATTGGTATATATATGAACCCTACAGTTAGAATTTTTCATTGATAATTTTTGTTTCAAAAACTACTCGAAATTGACAAAATTCACGCGGAAAATTAGTTTTTTTAACTTATTTTCGACTGCACGCAATGAAATCATGAAATAGCTATGTTACTTCCTAGAACTCGAGGAAAAGTATTATTTACTGCAAAAAGTTAGTAGAAATTATCAATATACATATTTGTCATAATATGAAAAAAATAAATTTTGAAAGGAATAAGGCCTCTTAACGCATGATGATCTTCCACAGAGCGAAGCCCTCTCATCGCTCCACAAACTGCGCGCCCGAAGCAGCGGCCCACTAACACGCCACTGGACGCTGTTGTGCTGCGCGCTCGCCAGGCACGCGGACGGCGCGGCCGCCATCTTGGCGCTGAAGCCGCGCGCCGCGCCGCTGCGGGCCGCCGCGCGCGCCGCCGCGCACCCCGCGCTCGGCGCCGCCGCGCTCAACGACCGTGAGCGTTTAGATAAACACCGAATAAAACACACTTCTCAGGCGGCTTTAGTGGAGACACAGACAACCCCCACTAGACGGAGCATGTAAGGCGACCCGCGCTCACCAACGATATGGTACGGCAGAACATTAAGGCGACTCCTAATCCCAACGTCCTTGAGGATCTGGGCGGAGCCTAACGTTATTCCCCCCGCCGACCGTGCGCCCCCGGAACATTACTTCGTTCATAATCTCGTTGAGTGGCGTCCAAGCAGCTTCATACACTCGGATAGTCCGAGCGTGAGTTGAAGATCAACAAACCTTATACCTTATTTAAAGGCATTGAAAAATCTCGAAGTAAAATAAATAAATTAAACAATGATATAATTATTTCGGATACTTTTTAGTTTCTTTTGTATGTGTAGGTTAGGTACCTACCGAAAATAGTTAAAATGCCGACAAGCTTCTTGATTATAAGTGTAAAATCATGCAGAAATAAATATTATCGTTTTTCAATAAATAAATCATATCGTGACCCAGCGGATGAACCGATATTTTAACATAGTAGTGGAGGCACAGCTTTATCCCCCGGGTCATGCTGCTCTAATGAAAAGATAAACTATAAATAATAGATCGACAAACTCAACTTTACCGTTGGAAAACGGATTTACGTCCTTTACCTACTTATAAACAGTGAGTTTTTTATGACTACATCAGTAATGTTCTCAGATTTTCCCCTATACTTGTTGATATTGACGATATTTTACTAGACGAATTTTTTGGCAAATTTCAATGTTCAAGGTCAATGGATACCCTATAAATGTTAATTTACTTGAGTGTCAAAATATGCCGATGCTGGAAAGGAGAACTTATCTAAGCGACATTTTTGGGGATATTGAGTTATACACACTGTTGGGATCGGCAGATTTTTCTGCATCGAATGGGTTGGGTATCGTATACATTTGTCTGTCGACTTTTGTGTCGCTTATCCCGTCGGTGATTTAGAGAATCTCTACTTTTTTTTCTACTAAACGACTTGATTTTTGAGGTTTTTTTAGCAAAATGGAGATTACATAAAAAGTTGTTTGCATAATAATGAACCTTAGAGCTTTTTTACTTATTTGTCAAAACAGATCAAACAACTTGCATAATTTTTCTTTATTGCAACTAACCTTGCACTTGTTGGTTAACTGTTTTTACCTGATCGTAAAATATATTTTAATGTCGTTTGAGGCATTTTACCTATGTCTTTATGATAAAATTAACATAAAGGTAAATTATGAAAGAAACATTGAATGTGATCCACTGCAATGTAAGCACGACTCGAACCTGCGACCCTAAGTTTCCGGCGTAGTGCTCTACCAACTGAGCTATCATATCGTTACGTCAATCACACTAAATCTTTGATTCCATAATTTTTCGCTACTGGAGCGCCCTCTGTGTCATGTGTGTTTAAAATGCTTATGCGCATTAGCCAAAAAGTAAAAATGTGGTATTTCCACATTATTAAACAGAATCGATATAAGATTCTATAAAAAAAATAACATAGTTAGATTAAATTACCTGATTGTCGTATCTTAACTATTGGCGTTTATCCAAATTTACCTGCTTTGATACTATGAAACCATTGTCGCTTATCCTTTTTTACCTGATATGACTTTGATCGACTACTGTCGCTTATCTTGAATTGCTTGAATGACAATTGAGTCGTATTTGTCGCATAGAATGTACTAAAAAAACAAATATTTTCGTTAAATTGGTAGTTAGACAACTTTACCGGTTCTGTTTTATAAAATATCACACATTTAGTAATAATTCAATTATATTTATAAAGGCCCACCTGCGGGGTTATAACTACTGGAAATCTTTCAGCAGATCAGGATCACACATAAAAATTGATAAAATTGAAATTTCACGTGATATCTGATGAATAAATCTTTAACATTTCTAAAGCAGTTTTTTTTGTATTTGCGTAGTTGGACCATAAGTTTTTGTCTTTTTTCATTAATTCAGTTGTAATCCGATCATTAATATATGGCTTTTAAACGATATGTAATAAAAATCAGGTTTTTATTTTATAAACGGTAAACAATTGGAACAGAACTTATGGCCAGGCTAGGTATGTCTAGCTAGGCCCGGCGGATATATCAATAATTACTAACGCTCATTTAGATTTAAATATGAAGTGGGAAATTTATTGATGCAAATATGTATTCTGACTATATTTACACAAATAAGCCCTCATGCCAAAATTGTCACTTGCCTTCTTGGACTAGAAAATTATTGTAATTTTTGATAATGTATTTTTATATCATATGCCATGTACTGTACTAGTGACGCAACGAATGTGAATACTTACAATAAATATTCGTATTCGTAAATTAGCGTTTTACCGAATATTACAATGGTATTCAAACGAACAATACTTGTTCTGCATTACGATATTCATATCTCTTAGGGTTGAATTCATAAAGATCATTAGACGTTATCATACTTAAATATCTGTATTATCAGATTTTTTTTACTAACCGAAATACCTAAGGTACTCTAATATTACACAGAGAAGGGCCCTAAAACCCACACCAAAAGTGTTATTTTCTGGGAATCCTGTCTGGTGTGGGCCCATGACTTAGAATATCTAAGTATCCAAATGTGTTCGGGAATGTTAAGCAATGACAATTTTTTTATAAGTACTTAAAATTAATAGATACCTAAATACGAAAAAAAAAACAGTTGAATTGAATTCTATATGAAAATGAGTGCTTTTTGTTATGTCGCATAGCGTAGTACACTTTCAAACGCACGAAGACAGATCGAACCTCCGCAGGATCCGGTACTATAACAATTTTCCGTAACTAGATAGATCGCGAGAGCAAGTGACACAGCCTTCCCCTTCGACGGTTAGATTTACACTGAGCTCGCAGCCGGGGCACGGCCGCGCTCGCGGAAATTCAGTTTTTTTGATGCTTTATTAGACCGAATTTCCATTTTACTAACTTTTAAACAATACGATTAAAGATCAATGAATTGTCAATGTTCTTGCGAAAGAGCCGTGTAAATATCACTTGTAGTTTAGAAGCCTTAGGGAATTGAAAATTGAAAACGACCCTATTTCAACATTATTTTTTCCATAGTAATTATTGCTTTAAAAAAAAATCCAACTATAATTTTTTAGAAGAAATAGTCAAAAATAACATATATTTTTTTCAGATTTTTCCGTTGGCTAGATTACGAGCCTTAGGACTTTAAAAATCACCATTCCACGTACGGAGTCGCCTTAAAGTATCAACACGGCGGCCACCGTTTAGTTGCGTCCTTGTTTATGATCCATGCGTACGTCAACGAAAAAAGAAATTATAGTAGTTTATGTGACTGTACATAATGAAGGGTATTAAACACGAGTGTGGGTTTATGAAACGCGCCGAAGGCAAGTTTCATAATAATATCACACGAGTGTTTTAATGCCTAATTATGTACAGTTACATACACTACTTTATCTAGCCACATATTATAAGCCTCCATGATTCATTCAGGACCCGGTAATGGCGGTAATGAAATTTTCTGGCAGCTGTCATAGTTGTTTTTAATTCAAACTAAAGTCGACCCCAACTATCATATCGTTCGATATCTTACTTACGTGCGACATTTGTCAAATTTGATAGCAAATTGACAATTTATTTCGAACTAAACGTCATCTCGAGTGATATTAGAATAGAGGTCAAATCAAATTTCTTTGTTTTTCAGAGATTTTCGAAATTTGAATAAATAATACTATGAAATTGATGTTATTATTTAGCAATAATATCATTTTTACAGATAAGAAATTTGTTTTAACAAAACAGTCTATTTTTATGTTGGTCATAATGTGCGGTTCTTGAACGCATCATGGAGAGTTTATGATATTTGGATAGATAAAATAAATAACAAGGTAAATTGTAGTGTTAAGTGGTGTAGAGAGACCTCGTAAACATGGACGCAACTAAACGGTGGCCGCCGTGTTGATACTTTAATGTTCTGCCGTACCATATCGTTGGTGCGCGCGGGTCGCCTACGGGTCGCCTTACATGCTCCGTCTAGTGGGGGTGGTCTGTGAGTGGAGATCAGTACTAATAACCATAGCTCGGACAGGTCATAGCGGAACAAGAATTAAGAAAAAATGTAATGGAAATACGCCCAAACTTGTTACCAATATTGGGTTGTAACGTAAAATATAAATTCTATTTATAAACTCAACCCAAAATGAGCCACAAGTTTGTGTGTATTTCCATTAATTTTTTTCTTAATACTTGTTATTCGGGCTATGGAAATGACCTGCAGTAGTTTAAGTTTAATGCTTCGACGTGCGACCAAACCCCTGCTCATAAAGTGACGGTGCGTGTACGCAATGACCGTCGTCAATGAGCGTCGTATTCGTACCGTTGGCATCGAAAATTTTCCAGGCCGCTTAAGTTCCTAAGTACTCGTACTCGTTGTTAACTAATCTTAGTTTTTTAGTCTCCGTCCGTCCGTCACCAGGCTGTATCTCAAGAACGGTGATAGCTAGACCGTTAAAATTTTCACAGATGATGTATTTCTATTGCCGCTATAACAACAAATACTAAAAGTATAGTAAAATAAATATTCAAGGGGGTCTCCCATACAACAAGCTTGTTTTATGGTACGGAGCCCTTCATGCGCGAGTCGGACTCGCAACTGCCCATTTTTTTTAAAATAAACTTCGCTTAAGTTCGCTTCTGGCATATGCATATGTAGGTACACTTTACACATAAGGCCCATCTGGCATGTAGGTATGTACACTTTTATTTCTAATTCATTTTTAATATGCACAAATTAAACTTTGAAAGAAGAAAATTATGTTTTTCTCAGTCAACCTTTGACAACGGTAACTTTTAGGCTACCCGTTAACCATTAGTTACGCCAGGAAGGGACAAATAATTGAAACGAAAACCGAACCGAACCGAAGAAAACATTAGTTAAAATCTTGTATGTATAATAACGAAATTATAAAGGCAATATCTTAGGCCTCATCCAAAATTGCAGTATTCTCATCAAAATGATATTTTTTGGATATTTCATTTGTTTTATCCCATTTTCCAATAAAAAAAATAATCTTGCGTGCTCGCTGGAAACATATCGCCATAATAATGAGTATGTTCCCTTCAAATCTAGAGACTACGTGCGACAGGCCTTTATAGTCTCTAACTTTTATACAAATACAATAGTATAGATAAATTATGTATGAAGCAAGCGGTTACCGCCTCAAGGTCTCTTTTGACAACTGTAATAAAACAATGCATTTCAAATCATTTGCAATGAATTCTTAGTGCCAGTCTATTTATGGATACTTCAGCTGGTCTGAGTCTTTCATTGTTCACTTTAATAGGAAATTACTGAAGAAACTGCTAGTGGAAAAACGATCAGTCGGCAACCATTATCAGTCATACTTTTGTGGACTTGTCAGTGTGTCACCTTGCAATCACTCGCGAAGCCAATGTTTGTTCGAAAGATGACAGCGAAATGATATTTGCGTAGAACACAAATATGCACAGTTCAGGTCTCTACATAGTAACAAAGTCAATGTGGTTGATAAAGACACCTACTCTTCTCAAAAATGTTACGAAATGTTTCCATTGCATGCGGAAACAGGACAGTGATTTGTCCTGTCAAGTTGTTTGCAACGATTTCATCAAATCACATCATGAAATGATCAATCCTAGGATCTGGCAATGTCATTTATATTATTGATCTGACACATGCCATCTTTTGATCGTGATTTATTTTAATTTTTTTATGGATCTCCTTGTGCTTTTTGGCGGTTATTATGCCTCATCCTCGCTATTGGGTAATTGACCGAGCGAGCGAATCGTTAATGTTTCTGCTTTGCCAAAGTTTATTTTGTATGTCCGGATGGTTGGATGTTCGGATTTCCGGCTGTTCTCGCCTACAGGTTTAATAATAACATATATTTTTTGTCGAGTCAGTTAATTAGTTTTACGAAGTTTTTATTGAAAACGTAAAACGTAAATTGTATTACAAATGAAGCGAAAATTGAAAAATTTAATGATTCGGACAGGATTCGAACCTGCGTTTCCAACGGCTTTCCGGGCCAACCAATCATTAACTTTTTCAATTTTCGCTTCATTTGTAAACATTTAGTTTACGTTAGCAGACGTTACTGCTTTAATAAAAATAAGTAAATTGTATTTGTCATGTTTCCTTTTGTAAACTTTTATTGGTGTGCAATAAAGTATTGTTGTATTGTAAGTCTTATTTCAGCTAGATTGACAAATGATCGTTGGTTAGAGGACCACTAGCAATATTAGACTTAAGTAGTAATATGTTCTTATATTTTTAGCGGAACTCTTGGAAATGCTGAGCGGCAGTCTTCTGGCAGGAGACATTGCTGACATCGTGGCGGCGGCGCTCGCCGTCTGGGCTCTGGCTGCCAATAACCACAAGGTGCGGAACACTTCCATCTATTTTAGCGGTCTTATTGGAAATGCTGAGCGGCAGTCTTCTGGCAGGAGACATTGCCGACATCGTGGCGGCGGCGGCGCTCGCCGTCTGGACTCTGGCTGCCTATAACCACAGGGTGCGGAACACTTCCAACTGCCATGTTCATGTGCCATTCTAATGTTAACTATTTTAGCGGCCTTGTTGTACTAGGCACGTTGGTACGTGTGCGACCGCTGTGGGCCAAGGCTTAGTGTCTTTGTGACAAAAAAAAACACGCCAAATAAGTTGAAAGAAACAAATGAGTGCCTGGTGCGCAAATAAAAAAAAACTTAATCAGGAATATGTGTAACGTGACACCTCTTGCGGTTTTTCGTTGTCGCGGTCTAAACTGCCATCACACATTTGAAGTATAACGTCCTGTTTATGTACAGTTATGATTTTACTTTAGGATGGGATTTGTTTTGATTATGAAATTGTTAGATTCAAATAATCTTTCTTAATTGACGTCACGTCTCTAGGTTATCACATTATTCCGTTGCAATAAGGTCAGCAAATTATTTATTTTATTTCAGTAGGTAACTAGTTTTAGGCGATGGATATATTAGGCGCCCACACGTCATTAAAAAACTTGAACATATTCTTACATATTTGATCATTATTAATACACTATTTTATAATACGGTGCTTTATTTGTGCATTTAATAAGCCAATGCGATTGGAAGTGATGAATGAGGATTTCTATTCGACCCTCACCGACAATGATTTCCTCTGATACGTCAAGTCCCCAATCAAAACCCAGCCATGATTATACATATATGTATTTCAGTTCCCGGTTAGAGTAGTAGTGGCAAATTGTCCAAAGTACGTTGTTCTTGCACAACTGGTCGTAGTAAAAATAACATATTTATAGAAAAAAGTGACTAATAAATACATTTATGTATCAATCGTCATAGTTCAAATTGACCGTTTTTAACCCCCGGAGCGAACATAAAGAGGGATGTGATAAGTTTAACACGTTTTTTCTGTCTGTGTATCTGTGTCTGTCTGTGGTGGCATTGTAGCTTCCGGCCGATCTGATTTAAATGCGTTCTTTTTAAAACGAAAGTCTTGTCTGTTCTTAGCTATGTTTGGTTGGGTTGGGTTTTATTTTTTATTTTTAAGACTATAAATAATGAAGTACAAAACAGCATAACCGCTATGACTTTAAAACATTTGGAGTTTTAAACAGATTAACTGCGTCATACGTGATTAATTTTGAAGTAGGCAGCAACAAATGCCGAGCCTTAGCGGAGCCAATATCAAAACAATTGTTGTTTTTATTGTTGGTTCGACAATGCAATCAATTTCCTATAAGTGTTGTAAGAAGCAGACAAATACAGTGTACGAAATAAAGCGACCAGTATAATAAAAAATAATCCCGCGAAGGCGGAGATGGCATGTATTAACCTATGTTTTTCTATGCGCGCCAGGTGAAGGTACATATTTTACTAATTCTTTGGAAAATGTGCCATTTCCTGAAGTGAAAATTATTACACTCTCATGTCATGATTCTATGCAATGCAACACGTCAAACTGCTGCTTCGCTGTTGCGTTATTGGGTCCTACAGATCTAAAACTTCGTCGTAAATTTGCCACCCTTTTTGCGGGTAATTATAAACATTGTGGGTTGGGGTACATAAAACTTATATTTTAGTTACTCAGACTTGAAATAGCTGATAGTTTATATTTTAAGATCTAGCGTGATTCGGATTTAGTATGTCCAAGGGAAAGAAATATAACCCTTACTCATAGAGATAAAATCTGTATGTATTACCCTATTACAAACCAATCTAACATCGAATCGCATGGCAATTTCATCAAAATAAATATTTTTTAGTCTTTTCAGATCTGAATTCAAATGTCAACTGTCTTGGAGCGATTTCAGTTTCACTGACGTAGGTACTTACTTACAGGTCAAAAAAACTACAGGTATGACCGTGATCCGTGATACGTACTTATTATTTATTATTGAACCCAGACATTAATGTATAAGTAAGTACCTACAGGGTATGAGTTTAGTATTGCTTTCTGGCGTGGTTTGTGGTGTTAAACTGAAATCGACCAAAGCTAAATTAAATCACGTCATTATTTATAAATTATAAAAGAAAAACGTTAACTCAATATTTATCTTTAAAATGAAGTCAATTACTAATGAAAGGAAAAACAAGATAAGGGCATTATTCACAAACGAATTTACATGACTTTTGAAAACTGTATTTATAGGTATAGGTATTTATTTTTAATATTATATTTATAAACTGTATTTTATAATCACAGATCAAAAGATTCGTCAAAAGGGATATACTCGTACTTTTGCATTAATTGTAGTTTTGGCATGTTTGAGGCAATATCCTTGCTTTGTTACTAACTAACAAACATACAGTAAACCAGAAATAAGTATTTGGCACAGGAGTTCATTTCAAAATCCCAAATCGAAGGGGCCTAATTTCATTCCATTCATTGGGATAGTGTCTTTATATTAGGGGATACCTACAGACCTACTAAGAGCGAAATTAAAATAACAAGTTATATAAGGTTGGTCCGGTCCGATATTAGTTTAATCAGGATTGATTGTAGGGATTGCTACCCCATCGGCGAGCCTATTCTTTAAGAGGGTTTGAGAGGGTAGAGTTAGTTAATGTTGCACCGAATTGCTTAGGGATTTCATGGATGCGACGCCATTGCTAAACATAGATAACTTTACAGGCGAAGCTCCTCTTGCGAAGTGCACGCATGCCTCAAGCGGTGCAATCGGCGCTGCAAAGACTGCACCGCAGCACTGACCCCGCGGCGCCGCGCGCGTTGCAACTACTAGCTTACACACGTTCCGTGTTGGCTACGTGATACGCACAGCAGGTAAGCTGACTACTGAGGAGTCTTATCGGTCATCAGGACCGGCCCCGCTCAGTCACTCCGTGGCGTTTACACACACTCCGTGCTTACCACGTGGCACCACACCTGCGTGGCGCAGCAACGATAGTCGATTGTAACCAGTATACAGCCACGATAAGGCCGCTGATAGACTCCTTTAAGGTGGTTTCCGAAGACGCGCGTATGGCTCTAGCGAGTTATCCCGATTTCGTTCCACAGCTGTTGTGGTAAGCTGACGCCTCCAAGGTATTACAGGCACAGCCCCGGAGCACCTTAAAAAGTCGTTAGATTAAAGAGTCATATTTAGATTAAAGTAAGTAATCTTTTGCATAACTTAATACGTACAGATATATAAAACATTTCTAAGATGTCCGAAGAACTTATCTTGTAAACAGACATAAAGAGTAGGAGAATGGCAATGTTGACCTCACATACTCTTGTAGAGAAGCTCACTTTAAGGACAAATGGAGGAAAGTAACAAAGAACGCTAACAAAATAACATATTTTCTAAGTCACGAAGTTGAAATTGCAATATCACTCTTTCGTATTTTCTTTTATAAAATGTGGAAAAGTTTATTTTAAAATAAACACATACAATATAATAATTACAATACTAAAAACTACAGATAAATAAAAGAAATTATAATTATTATGTACAATTGGTTAAAACAAATAAAATAAATAAATAAATATGAGGGACACTACACTCTTACGCAAATCGACCGAGTCCAAAACTAAGCAAAGCTTGTACTATGAGTATAAGACGACGATATACATACTATATAAATACATATTTATATCGACGCTGGAAAGGCAAAATGATCCAAGCGACACAGAGCTAACTTTACAGGAGAGCCAAAAAACTTCGGACTTTTTCGAAAAAAAAAAATTAAAAATAAATCTGTGGACCAATTTTGAAAATGAAGCATTTTAAATAAACATTTTCATGTTTTCCATATGATGCTTTCATTATTTTACCTATAACTGGCATATTTTAGAATTTAGCGTCGGTTAAGCAAAATGGTCGTCGAAATAGAATCAGGCAAAACTATCTAAACGACACATTTCACGAGAAATTAGTCAGGTAAAAAAGTCTAATCTAAATTTTGCATAACTATAAACAGAGGAAAAAATATCTAAGTGCATAAGATGCTAATTTTAAGGCCAGGTAAATATATATATCTGGATAAATCAGCAAGAAATAAATCGAGGAATATTATCTAATCGCCTTTGGGGGGAATATTTCAGACGTGAAAAGCTACGTTTAAGGTACAATGAAACCTCGTCATTAACGTTTTTATTAAAGAAACAGCTTTATTTTCAGTCATCATAAAGTGTAATTAAAACATTTTCTCTCAATTAAGAAAAGTGATCACAATCACATTAATATTATAATCGACATTAATAATATACTTAATAACAATAACAAAACGTACATGTAAGGTGCGTTGGGGTAAGACTGAAATAGTTTATTTGACGGGGAAGACTAAAAGTATGCCTTGTGCAGTACAAAAGGCATATTTTTAGTCTTACCCCGTCAAATAAACTATTTCAGTCTTACCCCAACGCACCTTATTGCCCTTTCTTGGCAGGTAACTAATGTTAAATAGAACATGAGTCCAAAACAAAAAAATACTATTTAAATAGGTAAATTATCGAATATTTGGTATTGAGATCAAACAATTAAATGAACATTATAATTAGAAAAACAAAACACATTTATCGACACGACAACGATGCGAAGGCACTGCGGGTAGGCTTTTGATGAAATTGTGTGTTAAGATTTTTGTAGCTTCTTTTGTTTTATTGGATGGTTCACATTTGCCTCGTAGATCGTCTTTGGCGGTTCCCAACACAGCGTTGCTAACAGTGTAATAAATGGTTTTGTGAGCGATTGCGATTGTTGCAGCTAGAAACTGAAGACAGACGGGTTTTTTTCCTTCTCCTTCGTTTATGAAGTATTTATACGTTACGCTACGCTTATTTGAGTCTGCATTCCGTTTTCTCTTTACAGAAATTCTTTGACTCAGAGATACAAGCCAGTCTTTACGTCGCTCAGGTGCCAATTTCCAATAGTTGTTAAATATGCATTGCCTCCTTTCTTCAGAAATTGAACCACAATCATTTCCACATTTTTTACCCTTACATGGATTAGGTTGTATTGTTTTGGCATTTACTACAACACCGCTACATGTGGTATACTCTTGTCCGCTGTTTTTCTTTTGTTTCCTTTCAGCCCGTTTGTTACTTCTTTTGTTTTTAATTCCGAGTTCTCCAACCATTCCGTGTTCTTCTAAGCGCTGACCTCCTATTGCCTTTTTTTCCCTGATCTTTCCTCTTCATTTTCAGTACTATCGGTATCCGAGGCCTCAACCCATAAATCTGAATCTGAATCGCACTCACCAAAAGCATCAATTAGTAGAGCTTCTTCGTCTGATAAATAATCTAAATGTTGTTTCTTTAGTTTGGCTCTGCGTTCTCGACGACGCCTTGAAGACGATTGCTTGCTTGATGTAACTGGAGGAGATTTGGAACTTACAATTGACAACGTGTCTTTCTCTGGTAAAGCAAACATTGCAGCTTCTTCGTTAACAGTTTCATCAGGAGAGTTCGAAGACACATAATTTTGTAATTCAGTATAAGTCGGCACTGCAGTGTTATTGTCTGGCAAAGCAGGCATTGTGGCATCTTCCTTGGCTGTTTCATCAGAAGAAGGCGAAGGCACATAATTTTGCAACTCAGTATAAGTCGGCATCAGCACTGCAGTGTTATTGTCTGGCAAAGCAGGCATTGTGGCATCTTCCTTGGCTGTTTCATCAGAAGAAGGCGAAGGCAGATAATTTTGCAACTCAGTATAAGTCGGCATCGGCACTGCAGTGTTATTGTCCGGCAAAGCAGGTATTGTGGCATCTTCCTTATGTGTTTCATCAGATGAGGGCGAAGGTACATAACTTTGTAGCTCAGTAGAAGTCGGCATCGGCGCTGCTGTTCTATTCGCTGGCAAAGTAGACGCCGTGGTATCTTCGTGAGGGGTTTCATCAGTAATTAATGAAGGCACGTATGCTTGTAACTCGGTATATATCGGCTCTGTGCTAGACTTTTCTGAATGACAACGTTCGGATCTTAACGGATGTTCTTCAATTTCGTTAGGCTCATTTGGCAACGGTTGTATCTCGGCTTCTACGTAACGACGACTTTCCTGCAAGAAAATTGTAATTTTAATCTATGTGATTAAGTTAAGTACAATGAGAAAAAGTACAATTGGTGGACTTAAAACTTAAGGTATTCTCTACCAGTCAACCTATAGTTTCCAGTATATAAATTAATGTAGGTTTTTACGTAATTACTCTAAAAAGTAATATTTTAACGTGAGTTAGGTACCTTGGAAACGTCAAATGTAAGTAGATTGCCATAATTACAACAACATCACAATTATTAATCACTAGCTGCGCCCCGCGGTGTTACCCGCGGTTAAAAAGTAGTCTGTATTAATTCAGGGTGTCAGTTACCTACATACCAAATTTCGTCAAAATTGCTCCAGCCGTTTGAGCGTCAAGAAGTAACAAACATACACACACACACAGACACATACACACAAACTTGCGCATTTATAATATTAGTGTGATTTATGTAACAACAAAACTAATAAATACGATTTCCTGATTGAGCTTTATTGTTGTAGTCGTCATTTGTTACCGCAATCATCACACTTCACGTAGGAGGGGCATAACATACAGGGACATCACTACACGATTGTAGAATTTCGAAGGTCGGAGTAGCCACCGTCCCACTGGACGACACTATACGACGGTCGAATTTCGTGCATCTTAGTAACCCTTCTGAGCGTGCCAAGTGTACCTAGTTCTTTTATTAAATACCTACTTAAATAATGTCTAAAACATATAAAAGTTCTTAGGTACCTACTTACCTTTGAGTCGAAGTTCAATCTTCGACGCGTTGCTGGCAATTGCAGTATTCCAGATTTCCGCAGGGCAAGCCCCAAAATACGCCCTTGTCTTTTCATCTTTAGCTAAAAACAACAAAACCTAAATTTAACAACGTAATATGTAATGAAATAGCAAAACTCAGTAAACTAATTAATTTACGTCAAAGTTACTTACGATATTGAAGGATGAACACGCCGGCTAGGTGCGCGTGCGGCGCGACTGCGTGCGGCCTATGCGACGTCTCGCGAGACACTGTTTGAGTGAGATGGCGTTTGGACGCAACAAGCAAGTCCGACAGTTATTCCTAAACGCCACTGTTTTATAACGCAGGCAGACCTAACCGACTAAATTAATATATTACATTACTACTAAATGTGAAATATTTTAAACAACAGAACCGGTAAAGTTATCTAACAACCAATTTTATGAAAATATTTGTATTTTTAGTACATTCTAAGCGACAAATATGGCTGAATTTACATCCAAGCAATTTGGGATAAGCGACAGTAGTCATTCAAAGTCATGTCAGGTAAAAAGGGATAAGCGACAATGGTTTCATATTTTGAACGCAGGTAAATTTGGATAAACGCCAATAGTTTAGAAATTACAGTCAAGTAATTTTATCTAACCATATAAACTTTTATATCAAGACATAGGTAAAATGGCTCAAACGACATGCAGATATATTATACGGTCAGGTAAAAACAGTTAACCAACAATTGAACGCTTAGTTGCGGTAAAGCAAAATTGTCCAAGTTAACATTTTTCTGCTCTGACAAATAAGTAAAAAGCTCTAAGGTCCATTATTAGAAAAACCATTTTATCTAATCTCCATTCTGCACAAAAGCGCCAAAAATCAAGTCGTTTAGTGGAAAAAAAATATGGTGATTCTCAAAATCACCGATGGGATAAGCGACACAAAAGTCGTCAGACGGACACGAGACCCGGCTCATTCGATGCAGAAAAATCTGCCGATTCCAACGGTGTATATAACTCAATATCACCAAAAATGTCGCTTGGATCATTTTGCCTTTCCAGCGTCGATATAGATAACATCCATGACCCAGGAACAAATATTCGAGTTCATCACACAAGTATTTGCATTTATCAACTACCACTGCAGGCAATGATCCCCGATCACAGCATTATAGCTTATAAAATTTTAATAAATTATTTTTATTTTATAAAGGGTCTCTTTGTTGACGTCATCGGTTCCAAGTGTACACAAAAAGTTCGCCAATATCTTAACCTTGGGAGTGCCACACAGCCTTGACGTTGGTACTGAGTATGATTTATTATTCTTTATTATGTGTAACCACTCGTAAACGCAGATAATGAAATTTATGTACTCAAGTCATGAGTTATGTACTTATGTGTGTACGATATTTTTTACAAAGGTCTTATAGTGGTTAATATGAAACAAGGTCTGCTTCTCTCACGTTAGTTAGATTAACTTAGTCGTTAGTCAGATTTTTTAAATTAAAATATGAACAGGATTACTAATTATTTTTTGTTTCGGGTTTGCAGGAATGTGTTGTTGCTGTGCCGCCGCCGTCCTGACGCCATGTCGTGCATGCTCAAATCGATGAAGACAATTTTCACTAATGTCAAATTTGACAAATGAAAAATTTCGTGTTAACTTGACTTTGTGTTCATGTTGAACCTGTTGTACTTAATTTATCAAATAAATATGACTTCAAATCGACCGCAGATCATAAACAGTATTTTCCTGGTGTCCCTTTCGCTCTTGCGAGTTGCGAGCGTATTTTCTATAGGTACAATTTCAGTCGTGGCGAACTCGCTACGTGATCGCCTTCATACAAAATTCGCTCGCAAGTGTGATAAGGACCTGACCCACCAAATAAGCATTCCATTAGCATAAAATCGCATTGTAATAAATAGTAATAATACTTATAAGTGTTAAAACGTTCGAGGTGCCAAATGTAATAAATTAACCTCTGAAGTGCGAAAGCTTATGTGCTTAGCGTTATACAATGTTGCCTTTGTAAACAGTCCTGTTGAAATTGTAATTTGCCTTCGACGTTGCTCGCGTTATTAATTCGAACTCAAGCGCGAACTCCACTCAGCCGAGTGATTGGATTTGTTTTGTACGATAACATTGAAATTCAATAAAAGTGTGCACATATTTGACGTGTTTATTTGTTTACTATACCTACTACAATTCGCGCGACGAAAGTTGCGTTTCTTAAGGTGAAACTACGTTGATGTTTAAAAACAATAGCAAATTAATGAAATTTTTCAAAAAGCTTGATTTTTTGCAGGTCGGAATAACCTCTTCATTCCTAGAAATAAGTTTAAAAACTAAAAAATAAAGAATACTTTTTCCTGCCTTGTATCCGTGTAAAACCTTCCTAAATCAAGCTATTTCAAGTTTCGAAATTTGAAATCAAACAAGCTCCAACAGCCAGTTAGGAGCTTGTTCAAAGACGCAAACTTTCATAGCGCCATTTGCACTTACGTTAGAAGCCCTAAACCTCTAAAGACTGATAGAACTCTGCTGTTCGTTGCCCTAGAATTTACAGTTAGAATACGCATTGGTTGGCATTTATATGATACTTTCTACGGCAAACAAAAAGTTAAACGTGGACAAAGGTGCGCTTACCTTCTTGGTTATTTATAATAGTTAGTATAGTTACGCAAACAAAGTGCTCAAAAGTAGGTATCTCCGTTTGCGGCTTGGACTACAGTCTGACCAAAAAGAGTAGAAATTAAAAAGTGGCAATACTGTAGTGTCGTCCCTTTCTAATCAATCTAAGAAAACGGGGACGACACTACAGTATTGTCACTTTTTAATTTCTACTCTTTTTGGTCAGACTGTACCTGCATCACTGAGCATGTTATTTTGTGTAGTCGCTTTTCTACTTTCTATATGTAGATGAATATGACTAATTAAAATATGAGTGGCTCTGTGAGCTTTAGTGCAGATTTCGCGACTGCTTCGAAATAGCTGAAAGGTAATTTTTATATCCATACCGTACCCCGCCATTTCTCCGCCATATTGAAAAAAAAAACATCGAAACCAAATCGAAACGATAATATTATAAAAATAAAATACTATAGTAACTATCGAACCTGCTTACAAAATTTCACGGGAATCGGTTGGGTATTGCGACCTGTAGGCAAGAACATCCATAAAACTGGACATTCGGACATACGAAAGCAATGTTGGCCAAGCTGAAACCGAGACGCTCCGCTCGCTCGGTCACTAACTTAATAGGTACAAGTCCAGCGCCATGTTAAGTTACGGGTACAACGTGTTATTAAAATATCGAATAATTAAACGAATAAAGTAAGTAATTAAAGTCCTAAAAAAATATCATGCCAATGCCAATAGAATATTGGTTTAATTAATAGTCGGTTGCTAAGAGATTATCTTGATTGCTGACTAGTGGTATACTTGCCATAGATTGGACAAGGTGGACATTGTGAATAGATGAACACAATAATAATTATATTATATTATACTACACATTTATCGTAGCCAGCCATAAACCGGGTTAATTCTTCTGGGGGACGAGCGTTAGTATTTTCAGGTTGAGGAAAACCGCCGTGCTTACTTATATCTTTATCTTCGAGGGCCTTTTAGCTTAGGTGGTGTACCTAATGGAATGCACACATTTTGAATCCGTAAATATGTTAATTATTTTGCAAAACAAAATTAACACTAGGTACTTGTATAGGCCCGTGGCGCTTAAAAAGTTAAAGAAACGTGAAGATTGCAAAATTTATTGGTGTAATCTGTTTTCAAATTCTGAACAGAAAACAAGCAGTTTAAGTCTGTGAGATCTCTAATGCCGCCGCCAGCCCGTTGTGTTAAAGGTATCTCAGAAAGGGTATAGCAGGATAGCCTTTGAAAAATTGGCCCCAGCGTCTTTGGTTCGGAACTATAACCAAACGATGCCTTTTGAAGGGGTAATACCCTGCACAAAGTTTCATCCCTCTATAACCCCCTCCTCTCTCTCTCTCCTCAATGGGGGTTGAAAATACCCGATAAACTCCAAAACTGTTTTTTTCTTCTAAACTATAAAAGTGATGAATTTGAAATGTACAAATATTATTGTGAAAAAGAGCTATAAGTAAGAAAAAAATGATCCTTCTAATAACCATTTAAATTCTTGTAAAAAATAAAGTTTGAAACACCCTGTATAACAAGTTCGGCCCGTGGTACAAACACCATTTTTTTAGGGGTGCGTAGTCAACTAGGAACCCTTATAGTTTCGCCATGTCCGTCTGTCCGTCCGGCCGCGGCTTATCTCCGTGATCATTATCGTTTTGTCGGCGTGATGGACTAATGCATTAGTACCTACTAATACATTTTTCGCTTTCTGGAGCGAATATTTACAAAACTGCTGACTTTATCAAAAAATTATGTTTGAAGACCCCTATTATTTTTAAAAGACCGATTCAACGATACCCCACACACTAGTGTTGGAACAATAAAAAACACCCCATTTTAGGTGTACGAGAGGCACCAGATTTTTTTTTTGTTTTTTTTTACTGTATTGTCGGCGTGATACCTACAAATACACATACCAAATTTCAGCTTTCTAGTACCTACTAAAAATCACGGAGCTAAGCCGCGGACGGACCACAGACGGACAGACGGACGGACAGACGGACATGGCGAAACTATAAGGGTTCCTAGTTGACTACGGAACCCTAAAAATGCTTCAAAATCGTCAGTAATTGGATTGGACAAATACTTGTAATGGTTTGAGTTACCATATTTTTGTTCATTAAAACTTAGACGGCTGTGGCCGACGTTGGCGTCAGTGGAGCAATTTTCCGCTGTCGGCCGTCGGCCACAGCTGTTAGGTACAACTACATATACAAGGTACCTACTGGGGCCGTAGGAACTGCTCTACAGCATAAGATAAATCCATCGTGTTTGGGCTCATTTCATTGGTCTTGATGAACGATTAACGTGTGTCTTAAAAAAAGCTTTTTTTTGTTATAAACGTATTCATGATATTACTCTAGTAATAGTGTTTGTATGCATTATGTTGGAAACCTAAAGCGCTTTTCGTTTAGTTATTCAAGTGCGATAACTAAACGTGACTGATACGTGCGTTAGCAGGTTTTATTTATTTAATCTTTATTGCAAAAAAGAAAGATAATATCGTACAAAAGGTGGACTTAATGCGATGAGTCATTTTCCACCAGTCGCAACATTAGGGTAAAACAGTAAAATTGTAGACAGTGCAACTTAACGTACACATAAGATGATAAGAAACAAAACATAATTATAATATTTCTACATAAAACTCGTTATTCATAGAAATATATACATACTTCCAATATAATATATACATACACCTAGTTTAATAAGTTTGCTTGTATCCGTCAGTCTGATGCCGATTAGCGACATAAATAGTTTAGTAGTTGCACGCATATCGGCTCATATTTGATGCAAATATAAACATTAGGCTATTGTGCATTCGCCATGCGATCGATTTGCGCTATTGCTGATTGCTGATAGTTTACTTTATTATTGTTTACCTACGGAGGTACGTCTATAAATAAACACATCAAGTGCCTCTGCTGCATACCCTCCGCGCGGTATTGTTAGCTGGGAGCTGTCAACGTTCGCTCCCTTCGATATAGCTCCGGTATCGGCCGCGATAAGCCGAAGGGCGCGTTCACGAGGGGCCAATACAAACGTAGTACGGGGAAGTTTGCTTTGCTTATTATCGGCGAGCGTAAAGCGATAATCCTCGTGTGCGGGCGCCGGCGTCGCGTCAGTGCGGTCGCGTTGCCCCTACCCGCGCCCGCGCGCGCGTCTTCCTTCGCGAAACGATTAATAAGGAACAATGAAGCGCCGGGGCGGTCGCGACCGGCGCTCCAGCGCACCCTAACCAAGCTGTGTGTGTGTGTGACAGTGGGCATGTCGGGATTCAGTTTTCCGCCGGAGAGCTACTCGGCGGTGTACGTCGACGGAAAGAACGATGCAAATGTGAGTAGCAACCGCGCGCGGCCGCCGGCGCTGCGCCGGCGCACTTATCTGCGCGCGGACAAGGTCGCGCCGCCGCTGGCCGCGGTCCGGTGCGCGGTGCATTCAACTCAACCGGGATCAATATTTACGCGATCATTACCGGCGCTGGCATTTTGTCCAGCCTGCTCATCGAGCGTTTCCCACAATACCTGAGACGCCTGAACATTGCCCTCTAACTCTATATCTATACTTACACATTTCTTTTTCGTTCATTTAGATCGTTTGTGATATCATGATATACCTACGTACCACATACAATCAGCTGGGCATTCAATTAGATCTTTGTAAAACTCGTTTTCTCTATTCTATCTCGTTTTTTTTCAATGATAAACATATGGTAGCTAATTAGCTATGTATGCGTAGGTACATCTTCGCGATAAGAAATACCAATCAAATTAATTTCACAGCATTCCGTTCCAAGCGAAACATTGCTTGTAAACCGTTACAGGTGGTTTCACCTGGTAGTTAGGTACTTACAATAGTTTTGGCCATATTTCGGCAACACAAAACTATAATGCGTAGAAGTACTTGATTGGTGTTTGCAGTAAGCCGATTAAAGTAAGGCGTGCTCGTTTAGCATATGAAGCACGCACCGAGTGGAGCCACATCTGCTTTGTTCTTTTGTTTCTCCAAGGTTAAATATTCTACATATACTTACTTCGGATACATCGCTACGCTTCGTTAAGTTTTCGTAGGAAATATGGCGGGTTACCATAGGCAAATCGTTCACACTTACTCGCTAATAGGGTGTTTTTCTTTGACTCGTTAAAATAACTTTGTAACTGTCCACCGAAACTGAGTGTCCAATATCGGGAATTATTGAACTGTTCGTCTTAATGCCTTACTAGAATGTTATTTGTTTCTCGTACACATCACTTTAAATGTCTCTTCGATTTACATGGGTGGTTGAATAGGTACTGAAGCTATGATGGCGGTAAACAGGAAAGATTTCCACAGTAAAGATCATCTAATAGTTATACTTAATTCGGCACTATGCATAACAATCATCTGATTAATACTTAATCTTAATTGTAACTGATAATTTCATAAACAAGGCACAGCATAAAGTGGTGATGGGACAAAAAGCATGTCAATTTGGGCACGGTTTCTGAACATTGAGTCCACAGTATGCGTGTGGATTGAGTGAGCACCCTTCTAAAATAAAAATAAATATGCTGGTAATTTATTAAAACTGCTAAAACAATATCTAAATCAATCATACAATGTCATTTTGTAGTTTTATTGTAATGCTAGTGTTAAGTAGAATTAAGGAAATTGCTGTGCCCTTACAGGGTACATATTATAATTGTACTATGTTGTAATATGTGTGCAATAAACAGTTTGAGTTTGAGGTTTTCAATTGTAAAACTAATCTATGAATTTGTAAAAAGATAAATCAAAATTATACATTTATTTTCATTTTTAACTTACGTATAATGTGTGGACTGAGTGATCACTCACAAACATTTATTATCCAAAAATCTGCCACGTTAGCGGTTTGTTTTGTATTTTATAAATTCCCATATTAATTTTACTTAACTATACACATACATATAGAAGTTTCAATCGCATATTTTTTCATCAGAAATCGGGTTTTCGAATGTGTGCGGATTGAGTGAGCGCATACGAAATTATTTGTAAAACTTTAAATACGTTACCAGGTGATCTACAAATTATTACTTACCTTAAGCATAGGTTTTACTAAAAAATAGTATATAAATATTATATGTTAAATAAAAACATTCACAGATTTCGTTGGTAGTTTGTGAGAACTGAGTGAGCACACGTTAATGAATGTATAATTTTGATTTATCTTTTTGCAAATTCATAGATTAGTTTTACAATTGTTTTAGAACTTTTATTAAATGACCAGCATATTTTATTTTATTTTAGAAGGGTGCTCACTCAATCCACACGCACACGAGTCCACAACGTGGATTTGACGCAACACAAGCGACAAAATGATTTATAATTTACCTAATGTAACTCGCATTTGGATGCACGTTTTCATGGACCATGGATAGTATTTTGGTTAGATAAGTATACACAAACTCTTGACTATTCATATTCTTTGTACACAAACGTCTTCTCTTTGCCTGATAGTAGGTAGGTATATCTTTGATGACAGCGCGACCCTAGCGAAGTCTGTGTCCCGTACATATGGCGCTTAGTTAGACCTCTGATTAATAAACTTGTGTCATCTAGAGAAAGCTTCTAGCTCTAGATAGAAGAAGGGACGGACGGCGTTAGTGTACTCAGATGCCTAAATAAATGCTTTGTGTAGTAGTGTTAAGTACTTAGTGACAGAAGGTTCTAAATTTAAAAAACATTGATTTTAAAACAACAATTTATTTGTAAAACACAACCATTGTTGTATAAGATAGGTATATAATTTAAGTTTTCAAAAAAGTACTAAAGTTATCGTTTGAGCATGGACCATGGCCATGGGCAAATTTGTATGATGGCTGGACCAAGAACCAATAGAGATGCGAGTTAAGTTATTAGATAGACTGGACACCAAGCTTGATTCCATTGCAGCTCTGAAATATTTGTGTTTGTAGTTAAGGTGTGGCCTAAATCGGAACTAAAAAATGCACACTTGATAACCAGATCCACATAGATAGTGGCGCCAGTTTATTAATACAACGCTAAAATTATATTAAATTGACGAAATCGTATGTTTAAGTTAGTAGTAATAATGTTACCTTTTTATCACAAGGATAATCCTCATATTATGCATGTAGCAGTGTATTTATAGTTATTTTTCAGTTTGACACAAATTGCAATCCTTCTACGCGATGAACTTTAATTCTGGCGCTATACTCTCTACGCACTGGTCACTGTCCAGTATGAGTTAGTTAGTTCCATTTTACGCCACATGTGCCTTATTTCAAACAGGAATATCTCTGCTCTGCAATGGAGTTCAGCTTGGTGCCCATAATAAAAATGAAGTATATTTAAATATCTATCTATTGATTTAACTCTCATCTCTGTTGGTTCTTGGTCCAATTTGGCGTACATGGTTTTTTAGACTTGAATAAACAATAAAAATAACTAGGTATGAGTATTTATTTTAAAAAAATAAAAATAAGTAATGTATTTTATGACTTGTCTACCTACACTGTTTAATTATTTACGCGTAATTTTACCGAGTTGCTATTACACTAAACTCATACATCTGTAAGCTTCCTCCTTGTAGATCTGATGATACCAGCATGTGCACCCGAGAAGGAACATGTCCTTCGCAGTATAATCCTGGTCGTACACTGTACAACTCTCAACCGACTCAAACGGACTATTGTCATAATAAACTTTGTACATAAAATCGCAATAACGTTTTCCAAGGGCAATTTTTTGTTGGAATGAACACGCAGCCTGATATTGAGTCTCGAACACCTCCATATCGACTTCTTCATCGTCGAGGGACGGTCCCTGTAGATGGGCTATCAATTTCTTCATCGATTCTTTCTTCTTTGAGCCTGCTACGCTATCCGCCACCGCAGACACGATATCCATATTCATATCCTGCAAGGAGTCGCCAGAAGTTAACATTAGTTGAAATAGTACAGCTTGTACTTCTACAGGCAGCTGCATTACCCATAGAGTTCTCACTAAAACTTGAGATATACATTTGTTGCTTTTTTCCGCCATGTCATTTAAAAATTTCAAAAACTGGGATGGTCTTAGAGTTTTCATATTTCGAAACACAAACCGGTATGTTTTATCTTCCTGAATGGCAACAAATGTTTTGATAATTCTTTCCCGTAAGTTGAGATACTGGTTGTGTGATGTTCGATTTGGTAAATCTGTTAAGAATAAGGATGCGGTGAATAAATCCTGCGTGCGCATTGCACTTACAGTGTGCTCATACTTTGCGTGTTCGTCTGTGACAGCATTTAACAAAAATGCCTCGTCTAGTAAATAGAACCAGAGTTCTGGGTCATTTTCAATGTAGGCTGGAGCATCGCGCATAATGGTATTTTTTTTTATTGTAGGGTAAGTATGGTACTTCTCGTAGGCTGCCACGCCGTCTGCTACCGCAGCTAAGTTTTCAAGGCTCCTGTCCTCCATGGGTTCCGGGTGTGTTACTACTGCAACAAACAGTATCTTCTGAATTCTTTGCGGTAATCTAGCGAGCCAGATCATTCGCATTATTGACTTGGGCATGACATCACGGGATATGACAGTTAGGTGGCTAAGAAAAATAGATGGTTTCAGGTCTCCGCACTTGAAAAGCTCCACCATTTTAACGTATTCTAGTTGTTCTTGAAAAATTCGATCTAAAACGTACTGTCGTAGTTCAGAATAACTGTTAACAGTTGTCGAATCTTCTGACAGGTCCTCAAGGAGCCACTCCAAATGGTCGCTTGACAGATGACTTAGAACACGTTCGTATTTTTCATCATCACTGGTATCTCCGAGAGAAAATATTTCTTCAACTGCATCAAACCACAACTTAGGGTCAATTAACGAAAAATCTGGCAGCTTGACACTCTTTGTATTTGCATTTGACATTGTTTTATAAGCAAGTATTTTAATTGGGTATATTAATTCCAAGTTTGCAGCAGATCTCTTTAGCTTCTATAACAAATTACACTTTTACTGTCTGCTTAGCTCGGTAGGTGATAAAAATACTCTACGAGTTATTATACTTTGCTAGTTCTTACTTGAGGGTAGCAATAGAAATATAAGAAAGTAACAGTTCGGTGGGCAAATCTACCCGTACTATGTTTGTGCGCAAACGTGTACGGCAACATTTTTAGGCAATTCTTATTGTACTCAGAATGACATCAGTGTACACGTATATTTATTATTATTTTTGCATTTCATAATGTACTTTAGAAATAGATATTAATAGAGCTAGTAGTAGTTGTGCAACATTTTGTGACAGTTTAACTTATTCCTTGTACCTACTCTCTGAAGTGAATTAAGTGTTACGTGCAAAATAATCAGTTTTTAACAAAGAACGAACGAATGCGAAACGAAGTTATGTAATATGTTATATAACAATGGGAATTGGACCAACTAAAAAGTATGATAGTTATTATTAAAACAATTTTCCAACTCGGTACAGCCCCGTTTTGAGTAATCGGTGAACAATGAACATACATTTAAAAAAAACGAACACCCTAAAGAAGTGAGAATGTGTTCCGTTTTTTGACGTCGGTCAATAATGTATTTTGACAACAAATAAGACAAAAGAGTATATCTGTAAATACAAATCTGTTAAGTCAACAACTGTGAACCATTTTCTTAACCAATGTTTAAACGTGCACTTTGTCACTGCAGTAATTCACTAATCAAACCCATGACAATAACGTCAATAACACTTAAGAGTCCGCAGCAAGGTCCGCTCAACTCCGCGTTGAGATCGCGCGCTTACGCTTTAAAATGTTGTTGTTTCACCTAGAGGAAGACAGGGCGCTAGCAGTAAAGCGAGAGCGCGCTAGGAGCAAAGAGTATGTAATCACTACGTTTTAAGAGACGGGAGTGCCATACAAAAAGCGTGAACTCGCATTAGTATGAAACGGGGGCGAAACATACTGCCAATATGAAGCCGCAAACGATATCAGTGTCAGTGTCAACTCATGACATAATGCCAACATCAAGAACAAAATAGGGATGTCACATGTTACACAAATTATCGAATTATCGATATCGATATCGGTATTTAAAAAAAATGGTTCAGGCGGGGTTCGCATTCGCACCCGCGTCTCCAACGGCTTTCCGGTAATTTAAATCATTAAATATTTCGCTTCAATGTAAACATTTGGTTTACTTTAGGTTACTGACTTCATAAAAAAAAACAAGTGTGCAAATAATTTTATTTCGTTCAAACTTTGCTTGGCTTGCTGATAAACATAGACGAAAAAAGCCGTTTCATCACTCCAGTCTGTGCTCCAGGTTGGAAGTTCTGCAACACAAATAATACAGGGTAAACAGAAAATTACAGAGTAAAAATGAATCTGTTTGTCCAGATGAAACCGTACCATTCATAGTCCATTGAAGATTTTTCGTAAAATATTTCTGTGACCATAATCTAACTCAAACTGGCATAAAAAGTAGTGATAATAATGTCTTATCCTCTCATCTGAGACGGCTTTAACAGCTGTATTCAAGTGCACACTTTTGTATAAGTACACATACCAATAGGCTTTTGCTTGAAGAAAGATATTCCGTGTTTACCCAGGTATTTTTCACTTCAAATGAAAATTATCGATAAAACTTACATACAGCACTATTGTTTACATACGTATAAGGGTATGTATTATTTTACCCGAAATACCAAGTTTTCAATGAAACTTACGATTAACATGGTTATAACACGCAGTAATTAAGTATATTTTTTACTTACCGATCTTCGAACGGTGGAAATCTTGCCATGAATAGTCTTTTTTGACCGTCCATTCGACACGTTTTCATTCTGCATATTTCGCACTTTTTCCTTTTCAATCCACTCATTTTTGCAATTGTGATTGTCTTGTGTACCTTCTAGACGACCACTACACCCAAAGAATGCAAATTATTAGATTATTTGTGAAATTTGAATTATTTGAAAAGATCGCAGAACCTTGACAGAAGTGACAGACTACACAACAAAATAGAAAGTAATAGAAACGTCATCTAACATGGCATGGCGGACAAAAATGGCGGCTGAAGTACAACCCGCCTAAATTCGATTGTCGCCAATTATCTAATGCTTTGTAGGTTTCAACGTTCTTTCAAACTTAGGTAAAAAATTCACCTCCGTTTCATACAGCCGTTGTCGATCGTTTTTTACCTTGAGAGTTGCGCGAGGCTGGCTAGGAGTAGCTATGATAAGGGCGGTGCTTACCGCCGCCCCCCCGGACCGTTCCCCGCGCTAGAGTAATTCGCTGCAGTTTCGCAACAATTTTTTGTAATTTATTTTAAGGTTTTCGTAGTTACGCTCTCATTTTAAAACTACGAGATCAATTTTGATAAATCTTTTTTCTTATCAAACTGCATAATTTAATCGACACCGGAAATAGGTTTTGACTTCAATCTAAACTATATTTTGGTCGTAGTATGCCGCCGAACTGAACAACTTTCTGGGGTCTAAAAATGCAAAACTTGTACTCGCTCTATTTTCTTTCTATTAACATTTCAAGAGTCATAAACTAGTTTTAGCCCTAGATATATCTTATCTCATTATATTTAGAGAATTTCATGATAATGTGACATGTTATATTAAAATAAGGACGTAACTACGTTTGTATGAAGAATCGAGCTTGCTGCGGACTCTTAAGACAAGTAATAAGCTCATCTAAACCCTAGCATTACATAACACCCAGTACCCACTTCGCCAAGTAAGGAGCGCAACATCTTTCAGAGTTGTTGATATTTTATTCACTTATTTTTGTAGGGAGCGGTGGTCACTGGCGCACCGGTTCCCGAGACAGTCGAAGAGTCCAGCCCTTCCCCAGCTCGAGCCACCTCCACGAATGCTTCGCTCTTCAGCTGCTTTCACTGCGCGGTACGCCAATGTTTATCTTTTGTTACGTATATATCACTATATCACGGAGTAGTATATATTCAAGAGCGGGGCGCTGTGCGCCGGTTTGCGCCAGCTAGCTATTTGAAGAGTCCCTTCCCCGGCTCGAGCCACCTCCACGAATGCTTCGCTCTTCAGCTGCTTTCACTGCGCGGTACGCCAATGTTTATCTTTTGTTACGTATATATCACTATATCACGGAGTAGTATATATTCAAGAGCGGGGCGCTGTGCGCCGGTTTGCGCCAGCTAGCTATTTGAAGAGTCCCTTCCCCGGCTCGAGCCACCTCCACGAATGCTTCGCTCTTCAGCTGCTTCCACTGCGCGGTACGTCCATGTTTATCTTTTGATACGTATATATAATTTAAGAGCGGAGCGCTGTGCGCCGGTTTGCGCCAGCTAGCTATTTGAAGAATCTAACCCTTCCCCGGCTCGAGCCACCTCCACGAATGCTTCGCACTTCAGCTTCCACTGCTTCATTCATGTTTGTTTCATTCATGTTGATTTTATTGTTAAATATGTCTACCTATCTCGAGGAGTGGTGGGAGATGCTGTGCCGATTCGCCCCCGTAATTTTGAATTGCATAAAATACACCGACTTGTAGTAAACGCCACCAACTTCGCTTAGGCTTTTGACCAATGCATTTATTATTTAAAAATTTAAGCCACTTATTAATCCTTTTCAAACCTTATTTTACAGATCCCGAAACGGATAAAAGTTATTGGCAGACAGAAGAATGACGCCAAACAAAAGGTAAATTAGTTATGAATTTACCACTATGCTAGGAATTGGCTAGCACAAGACAAGGGATGAACGCAGTCGGGTTGGGACCTGAGTTCACACCTAATTTCGCAAACACGAATATTTTACTAGAATAGGCAGAATAGGCTAGTGTCCTGAATCAGTACAAAAAATTATCAATTTCCATTCATAATAATGTTCATAAATATGAACAGAACAAGTTGCATATTACAGTATTTTTGCTTAAGTATGTGTATTTTAAAATTTATTAAACGGCATCTATTTGACAATTGGTCGGGTCGGCGACATCATAGTTCACGTTTCAGCACGTTTCAGTCACAAATTTCATATTATTCCGGCGTTTAAAAAAAATCCTGATTTAATGTATCAGAAAACAGTCGTATTGTATCATAAACAGATTAAAATTGAAATAGCTTGCAACGCCATACCTATCTGCGAATATCCCGAGAGGTGGTAGCGCGGTTTACTTTGCAATGCAAATAATCGTGCAGTACCTACGCTATACTTTCTTTGTTGTACACCAAAATGTCGCTAAAGAGCGATCTCTTCTAGGCAACCTTTGGGTAGAGCCAAAGGCAAAAAATATGAAATTTTGTTACAAATTTTACAAATTAACGGCTACCTACAGTGTAAAATAAAACAGCAATAATAGAAAAAGCATAACCCGTACACATCAGTTAATTATATTAGGTACGGTTAATGGCTATATGGCGTTATGATTCAAAGGAAGTGAATTATGTACTTATAATTCGGCAAATATTTACAGGCACTTGTTTAAAAATCAATGATTCACGTTGGGCCGCGGCATGCGCCTGCCCAGGTCACATCAAAATTGCGTAAATATTATAAGTATCTGAGCTTAGTTCGGACCTTTTGGAGTTAAGACGGTAGGCTATTTAATTAACTGGCACTTGATGGCAATAAGCAAATATCTACGGGAATGTTGGGATTTCCCACAAATATCAATATTTGGCGCATGAATGGGCGATGATACTTAGTTATTCTAAGGCTCGTCGATTAGTTAAGGATTAGATATTTTTAGGGCTGAATCGAAAAACCATGTGTATCAGCGATTGTTAGTGATTTATTTTGTTTTCGTTGATGAATTTTGATGTAGATGAAGACAAAAAAACTACAAAAAGAAATATTATGAAGGCCGGTCGATATAAACAAACCGTATATGCACCACCACATTAAACTTATTGACAAATGGGATTATAAACATCACCCGACGTCATATTTATCGTATCGGGAAATGTACACTTTATGCTTAAGTAAATTTTCTATTGGTAAGAGAGTAAACAGCTTCGCTTGTTAGGTTTTGAGATTCTCCACTTGACCTGTAAATTTTGTGAGTGGGCAATGCATTACAAATACAAATACAAATACTCTTTATTGCACACCTCCAACATAAAGGAATATACAACACAACATGAGATACATTAAAATAACAGGCAGAGGTAAACAACAGGCGGTCTTATCGCTAAATAGCGATCTCTTCCAGACAACCTTCAGGTAGCGGAGTAGTTGAAAATTAATGTTTGAAATTAGTAGGTGGTGCATAATAATAATAGGACTAAATGAACGACTACCATAAAAGACAAAAGTAATAAACATAGGTACATAAATAAAAATATACAGATATACTTACATAAATACTTAGACATAATAAATAAATATATTGTAAAGTAATAAATAAAACAAAAACAGTATGAGCCACAAAGTTAAAGGAGCGATTATTATTGCAGTGTACTAAGTGCATTGTATGTGGCGTGCCGTTTGCTCTGGGTATCCGCATTCGCAGGGTTCATCTTCAGTACAGCCCCATCTCTACCGTGGTCGGGTGTAGTGACATCTCCTCTTCTCAGTCAGTTGAGCAAGCAGCAGACCGGAAGTCATTTATTTATTTAAACGTTATTGCACAAAACAAAAGTCGGTACAAATGGCGGGCCTAATGCTGAATGGCAATCTCTACCAGTCGGCCAAACAGAGATATTAGAGCGTGGGTTCGTCAAATCCATGTCGTGAGGATGAACGCTGTTTTTTCGTGACGACGTCTCATTGTGGCATGATGACGCCTCGTTCGATACGACATAGTATCGGGTTATTGTGATTTGGCCATTATTAAGACGTTTCCGATACCTAAGTTGGGAGGTTTTGCACTCTTTTTTAAAGGTGACTTGTAAACGATTAATTACTTTTCTTAGAGATCGAGATTTACTTTTCTGACCGTGGTGCAGTTAGGAGCAATATAATAAGACAAATATGAAAGTGCTCAATTACATTGGGGATAGGTGCATCGTCATTTTGGACCACCTTGGGCATCTCACAATACTTGCCTTGACTGTTTAAAGATTAATAAATAAATAAATATTTATTACTTTACCCAACAAGCCACTATAAGACCCCGTAAGTAATAAACAATAAATAGCATAACTTGCAGTGGAATAATTCCGAATTTGTCGACGTAGATTGCTAAGTGTTTGTTCGATATTTATAATTTGTTCACAGACGACATGGAATTTCACATTTTTTGGTATGTTTGATTATTTAAATTTGGGATTTCCCAATTCCTCATATAGTAAGTGAACTTTAATGATTCTATATAACATAAGTAGATATATTTTGAAGGTTTCATCTGAATCTTAAAAGTTTTCTTTATACACGTTGCTCAAATAGTAGGTATGCGGCTTTTACTGCGAGATAACAGCGATCAAAATGCGATTTTGACTCGAGCGTGGCAGTGTAAAAAACGCTTAGTAAAAACAACTGAAAATGGAATATTGAGCCAGCGACTGCGGAAATAATACAAAATATTTTTCTAATTTACACTTCAATAACCTTCATATTCACTGTTTTCATTCTCACTCAAACTTATCTCCCGTGTAAAGTAAAGTCCACGACTATTACGCGGGTAGGTAACAATTCCAGCCTCATGTTGCATCATATGCTGTCAATGTAACCAATTATCGTACTTGAGGTTAATGTGTCTTGTCTGTTTGTTGTTTAGTCTATCTGTTATCTATAGAATCGTGACGCTCGTCGTGGACTATGTAGAACTTCCTGTGTGTAATAAATACTAACATTCCACCAAAAACATGAATATAATAAAAGCACCTTCTTCAGTTCTGATATGCCACTAAAGTCAGAAAGAGTGATAAGTTTGACACTGGATTATTACAGTCAAACCAGCCACTGGTTTTGTGGGACAATGTATTTAGATTTAAGAACATTGTAAAGTTCCTAATAAATAAATAAAATAAATAAATAAAAAATTCATCAGTACTAAAGTACGTAGCTGTAAATTAGCAGAAAAATTGTAACTGTTTAATTATTTGTGAAAACTATACTCAATGTAACTTTTTTTTCTCTTCCTTGAATCCTAGCTCCTAACTCCTACTCTCCTTGATATAACACACAAAAACAGCTTCAAGAATAGAATAAATTTATTTGTAAATCACAGGTTCAATAAGATCTTAATTTTAAAAACACACAGTACTTACAAGGATCTATTTATTCCTAATTCACGGTTAGTATATTTTTATCCTTGAAGATGTTGCTTCGCTCCAGCTACTCTTTCTTGGGTACTAATTTCTTAATTTTATGAAACATGTAATGTCTCATTTTTAGGGTTCCGTACACAAAGGGTAAAAACGGGACCCTATTACTGAGACTTCGCCGTCCGTCCGTCCGTCCGTCCGTCTGTCCGTCCGTCCGTCCGTCCGTCCGTCTGTCACCAGGCTGTATCTCAACAACGCTAGACAGTTGAAATTTTCACAGATGATGTATTTTTATTGCCGCTATAACAACAAATACTAAAAATAAAATAAAATAAATATTTAAGGGGGGCTCCCATACAACAAACATGTTATAGATTATATATATGTATAGGTACGGAACCCTTCATGCGCGAGTCGGGCTCGCACTTGCCCAATTTTTTAATGTGGGTACACCACAATTTTTATTTAAACCATGTATACAAAGATCAAAGCTTAAAGAAAATTTGAAAAATACTAATTTCTTACTACTCTTTGAGTACCTACCTACTCAAGGAATTTGAATATGAAACAAATCTCACAAAAGACTCACAGTTTGGCATTCATAATGAAATTCCTGTAACAATAATAGTAGTTTATGTGACTGTACATAATGAAGGGTATTAAACACGAGTGTGGGTTTATGAAACGCGCCGAAGGCAAGTTTCATAATAACATCACACGAGTGTTTTAATGCCTAATTATGTACAGTTACATACACTACTTTATCTAGCCACATATCATAGGCCTCCATGATGCATTCAGGAGTCGCACATTACGACAAATATTACCCGGTAATGGCGGCAATGAAGTTTTCTGGCAGCTGTCATAGTTTTTTTCTAATTCAGAGACAAACTAGAGTTGGCCCCAACTATCATATCGTTCGATATCTTACTACGTGCGACATTTGTCAAATTTGATGCAAATTGACAATTAATTTCGAACTAAACGTCATCTCGACTGATATTAGAATAGGGGTCAAATCAAATTTCTTTGTTTTTCAAAGATGCTCGAAATTTGAATAAATAATATTATCGAAATCGATGTTGTTATTATTTAGCAATAATACCATTTTCACAGATAAGAAATTTGTTCTAATAAAACAGTCCATTTTTATGGTGGCCATAATGTGCGGTTCTTGAACGCATCATGGAGAGTTTATGATATTTGGATAGATAAAAATTTTAACAAAATTACATAATTACAAAGACTAATTTAATTTGACTCTGTTATTTTGGTTAACTAAAGGCGTACTATTAAAATCTAACGTAGAAAAATTAAAAAATCTCAACCTCAATTAATATTTTATGTTCTATAAATTATTGATTATTCCTTGCTATGTAAGTTATGTCAGCTTATAAATATTTTTTCAAACTTGTTGTATGCCATATAAGACCCCCGGTTGAAACACAGGAGCCTTTCTCAGCGTCTTCAACCAGATCACCGGAGTTCGTTCACAGTTCTCCATGGAAAGGGGAGAATGTATTAGCATACATGCGTGCGTCGCGGTGACTGACCGCACCTGAGTCCTGAATTAGCTTCACGTGCCTTCCACGCGGGATAGGCATTTTTCTTCAGTAGTATTTTTTTTTTGTTTTTCATGCGTCACAAGTTTCAGTTTAAGATATAGGTATACCATTTTTTTTTATGAATTGTTGCAAGTCAAATAGGTTATTTAGAGGTCTCCGAAACGGTCTTTTGTATGTATTCGTTTTGTATTTATTCTATCTTAGCCTGAAGCATCGAATTTTTATTTTTTATACAGTTTCTTCATTTGTTATTTGTCTTGGTTGACCAATTCGATGCTTTAGCTAGTGGCTTTGATAGAATAATTGGCAATTCACCTGTCTGGCCCGGAAAGCTGGAGATGTGGATTCAAATCCCCCTCAAACCATATTTTTTTTATTTTTCTCTTTATTTAATTTGGTTTACGATAGCAGACGTTACTGCTTTAATAAAAAATAATAAGTGTAGCCCCACAGATGGTTAAAGGGTACTTTTTACCCTTTAGTCATAAAGAAAAAAACCGGTCAAGTGCGAGTCAAACTCGCGTACTGAGCGACAAACTTAACTTTACCGTTGGAAAACTGATTTACATACTTTTAGTAAGTAAAGAATATATATTTTATGATTTAATTATAAATGCAAAGTTATTCAGATTTTTCTTTATGCTTGTATGTAGTATAAGACGGTACTACTTGCATTTCAAAGTTCTAGGACAACGGGAAATACCCTATAAATTTTGATTACCATGAGAGCGTCGAAATATAGTTGCGTACCTACGTTTTTTGCGGTTTAAACGGCCGTATCTTTTTTTTACGTTAACAAAAGTTTGGTTTTTTTTTCATAGCTTTAAGGGACTATCGACATGGTTTTAATTTCAAATCTACTTCCACGCGTTCCCTAGACAAAGGGTCTTGACAGACGGATGGATGGACACCAAAGTGGCCTTATAAGGGTTCCCTTTTTTTTTGAGGTGCGCAACCCTAAAAAAAGTGTTATGACTTTTTTTATTAGCCCGAATGAAGTTTCATACACAAGTAAAAATGTTTAATTGCCGAAGGAATTTTACAATGTAAAAACCGGCCAAGAGCATGTCGGGCCACGCTCAGTGTAGGGTTCCGTAGTTGCTCATCCTTCACAACAAACTGCTGTTTTAAGCCCGAGGTTTAAGTTAAGAAAGATTTTAAGCTCTATAAAAAGGTCGTAAACGCCCTAGAAACTGTAATCACTTATTACCTTCTGGAAGTCAACTTACGACCTTTTAAAGAAAAAATATGAAATTTGGCGATAACTCAAAAACGGCTCGACCGATTTTGTTCAATATAGTTTTCATTGAAAGTACTTATAAGGCCTCATTAACATTAATTTTTCCGAATTTTTTTTGACCCGTGGTTGAAAAGTTAGAGGGGGGGGACACCATGTTTTTTGTTTTTGGAGCGAATATTTAGAAAACTGCTGACTTTATCAAAAAATAATTTTAGAAGACCCCTATTATTTTTACAAGACCTATTCAACGACATCCCATACACCAGTGTTGAAAAGAAAAAAAAAATCACCCCCACTTTAGGTGTTCGAGAGGTACCCGAAAAAAAAATTTGTCACCTCACTCGCTCGGAAAACCTCCGTTTATAGGGCGAAATCTGCGTGCAAAAGTCTATTTTATCCGCTAGCGTGCAAAAGTCATTTGAATTTCGAACACGACGATTTTGATTCTCTGTGGGGCATGTAACTTTTTTATATTTACGAGTTACGACTCCTTCAACGCGTGACTGATTTCATCAGTCGATAAATCTTCGAATAATCAACGCACGCTAATAAAGGGCGATCTGGTCAGGCCGGCTAAAATCATATGTACGTTTGAATACTTCATTAAAAAAAAGTACACCTACAATATCACTTCCAGAAACCTGGTTTGTATTTACAGATTTTTTCGCTTTTATTTTTCCTACACTTTATTTTACGTTGAATATGTTTATATATATTAATAGTAAGTATTTCGGTTTCATTTACATATTTTGACTAGTAAATATATTAAATACCACACAAATTTTACTATTTATTTGTTATAAAAGTTGAAACACAAGAGTGTAATTTCTGAACGCACCCGAGAAAAAAATAATAATTAAAAAGTTGGAAATCTTCACAATTTACGTAAACAACGTAAATTAGTTCTGTGGAGAATATATACTGTTGTCTTACATTATAGAAAAGAAATATCGAAAACAAGAAAGTTAAGCCCAATTTGAATTATTTATTCAATGCTAAAAGCCTGCATTAAAACGAAAAAGGATTTGTTATTAATATTTGAAGACGATAAGTAATTTACCGAAATTATTGGCATTTTTAAAGAAGATAATGCCGAAATAATCTTGTTCGGATCCCATCGTCCAATAACTTCCAAAGCAAGTGTTATGGAAAATACTTCCGAGTGGCCAACTAATCCTTCCCAGAATGCCATTCACAACGAATGTGTCAATTAGTTTCAAATACAAATATAATATAACAGTGCTTAAGAAAAACTCAACGATAAAATATACACGACGGTAATACAAATTACGGCCATATTACTTTTAATTTTTAATATGTGTGCTTCTCTCATATTTATTTGGTTTGGATTTGAGTGTGTTATGTTTTAAAATTAAATATGATAATTTTTATGTTTTAATTGTTTTTCTTGAATCTTGCATTTTCCTCGCTGTAGTGAGGTGAAAAATTGTGTGTTCCGCATGGCTGCAAAATTATTTAGCTTCTCGTGTCTTGAAAGCCTCGCTACGCTCAGGAATCTATCTTTGAACCATTCGCTTCGCTCATGGTTCAATCTTAGATTCCTTCGCTGGCTCAGCTTTCAATTTCAAGACTCGCGCCAAATAACAACTTTGCAGCCTTGCATAACAAATAACTATTTTTTAATTTTATTTTACCGTTCTGTCGGCGTTATACATACACATACTCATACCAAATTTCAGCTTTCTAGTACTAATGATCACGGAGCTAAGCCGCGGACGGACGGACGGACGGACGGACGGACGGACAGACGGACAGACGGACAGACGGACAGACGGACATGGCGAAACTATAAGGGTTCCTAGTTGACTACGAAACCCTAAAAAGGAAGGCCGGTAAGTTTCATATAAAGGTACATAATAGTAGATTATTTGACATGGAGCTAAAAAAGAGCTTAAAATGACACAAGGTGACAGACGTCTAATTGCACCCAAAGTTTTCCCATTTTTATGTAAAGGGCTAACAAACGATCAAACATTTTGGCCGATCTGATCAGGTTGTTTTGTTTTTAATTATCCATATCGTCCGTATCGAGTAGAGTAAAACGGCCCCTTCAGCCCCGCTCCGCGAATCTAATATATATAACCTGAAAATAACGTATTTTTCGAGCAGGAGTAAAAATATTTTAATCACCGAAGGATCTAATTTTGCAATGTAAAAAGGATGGCTGGAAGCGTCGGGTAGGTTTAAGCAATGCTGGTGACTGACCGACGCGCCGCCAAAATTCACGTGCTGCGATCTGACTGTCACACGTGAAGAATATATTTCGTTTGATAACTATAATCCCTCGACTTTCCTTATGATTTATGCACGAGCAAAATTTGTGTGCCGTTGTTGATATTTATTTTATTTTAATCGCGAACGGTAAATTCGATTTCACGTGACATGTGTCTGTTCTGATTATATTTGACAACCTAACACAAATCGACCTAGTAAGAAGTGAGCTCTATAATAGGCTTGTGTTATGGGCACTAAAAGACGTATGGGATTTACCTATGGTGTAAAATGTGTGTGAAATAGACAAATTCTTGAATGAATTAAGGAGGCGGTCTCCTCTTCCATAGGTTTATGTAATACTTTTGTAAATAACCCGCAGTACCTATGGTAGGATGCTAGCTTACATACACGTCTAGCTGAATGCAACGTGAGCTTATACACTTCTGACACAACGGATGTAAACTATGTGTGGTCCTTGACATCCGTTTTTCCTCTTTACCTACCTTCCACTCCTTGTCACATTAAATTTGAACTAACCTCGTATAAAAATACTAAAACAAAGTATGAATTATTGCTATTATGTATGCTTTGATCTCCCTTAAATGCGAGACGTTAAATCGGTTTTTTACAAGCCTTTATTTAATTATGATATGATAATAATCTTGTGTTAAGCGTGGTTAAGCTAAATATTATTTAGGTATATTATTATGAATAGATATGTAGATTATGTACTAATTATATGCGTTTACATAATGGCATGTATACGGAAGTGTTTATTTTTATTAGTCCCGGCCCGTGCTCTCAAGTCTGTCTAGTATGAATTCATTCATAAATGGGCCATGCATTTGTACAGCCCATAGTAGTATACCTATACCACAGAATAAAGACACAACTGTACGTCATATATTATTTGTCTCACTTACATATGTAAATAAATTACCATGATCGTAAGGAATTCGCTTGAATTGTAGATATAGTTGTAGTCTAGTCGTGACATCATAAGCGAAGATTTGATGATTTGATGTAATTTTTTAGTAATTATTAATTAAATTCAGTGAACCCTAGTCATAGGTACATATGTATCGGTTAATTTAGTATTAATACTATGTGGGATAAATGAAACGTGTCTGCACAGGAATAGTCTACGTTATGATTTAAATTAGGCAGCCATACATTTGTCCTATCAATCGCGCTATTTCTGTACGTGTTTGCCACCAAGGTGGTTAACTGTTTTCGAATACGGTGGGAACAGGTGAAGTGGCGCTTAAGATTTCAGTAGATAGCTTTTGATATTCATTGCTGTACACAATCAACAACAGAGATACTATTTTTAGCCTGATATTTTAGCAGATATAGCGTTCGAACCTTGCTTTGGTTTCGTAACAACAAAATATTATTAATTACTCTTACATTTGAAGTGAGTAGCTGTGAGAAGATGGCGGTTCAATTATCGCAAAGCTAGTTACCAATACTGATTTAATGCCAGAGGATACTGAGAGCGCTGTACGGTAGCCAGGCCAAATTAATAGCCTACGCACTGGGGCACCAGATGGTGCTTGGCTTCACTTTCCACTTTTGTTCGCGTGCTTCGAGTGCATGTTCTTACCCACCCGTAGCGGTGTACAGTCGCCATCAGATATATCGCAGCAAATAAGGCGTTCATAAATATATGTGAACATGTACTGTATCGCCCAGTCAATAAGGGTCGTGTTCACATATTTATGAACGCCTTATATGCTGCGATATATCTGATGGCGACTGTACACGCGCAGTTTTATTAGGGTTCGGTAGTTCAAAAAGAAAAATGAACCCTTATGGGATCACCTTGATGTCCGGCCGTCCATCCGTCTGCCTGTCTGTCTGTCAAGACCCTTTATCTCGGGAATGCGTGGAGCTATTGATTTGAAATTAAAAATATATACTCAGGTCTACAGTCCCTTGAAGCTGTGAAAGCTGTGAAGCTGTCAAACTTCTAAGTTAACGTAAAAAAAAAGAACGCGGCCATTTATTTTTGATTATGGCCCGAACCGAAGGTGAGGACGAACCCCTGCGATCTAGGACATTCACGAATTCACCAGGCTAGGTATAAAATAGTATACTATTACAATAGCGTGCTGTTTAGTAAGTGTTTTCGAACCGTGTAGATTGTAAGTATGAGTATGTTGATTATTACGGTCACTGGAAAAGTTATTCTAACCCAGGTCACACGTTTTTTTCATGTCAATTCATTCAATATCGATCTAAATAGATCTTACTCGATTGAGGTAAAATTATGGCGTAATATTTTATTTACAATATTTATTATAAACTTTCTGCACAAGCTGAGAAGGATGGCATCTACAAGCTGATTTCTTTACGTCTCAGTTCAGCATCTGCGCAGCCACGCGGCATTATTAAGCATAAGCACGCTAAATACGAAGTAGTCAATTTATATGCTCGCCGTATGTGGAGTAAGTCGGTAGAGATAAGGCTGAGGCTTGGCAGAGGTCAGTATTGACGTCAATGGAGTCACGTGGGTGCGACCGGCCGCGAGCATCCTGCCGGCGCGCCGCCCGCGCCGCAAACGCCTGCTGTTAAGTTCTTAATTAGTAATAGCATTAATATTAGAAAACTATAGTTTTATAATTTTATAAAATACAGCTACCTTATCGGGGTCATAGTTTCACACAATAATTTAACAGCACATACAAATCGTATGCTAATCATAAATCGTATGCGAATTGATAACAGATAAAGCCACCCAAGAGGTGACGTGTGTCGGAATCGGAATATCGGTGTTACTCATCGCGCTACGGATTCTACGGAGACTAGGGATAGCAACTATTTTTCGGACATAGCTAGCTGGATGGATAGGTTAGCTGTTAGCTTTATAGACTAGTTTTTACCGGACCACAGGAAATGAGTTTTTTAATCATGTTCCCCAAAATTAAGGTCTTTTATTCACAAACCTCATAAAGTCATAAACATAAAGAGTTTATGAAAATATTTCTCTTAATTATATTATGATAGGGCGTATGGGTCGTTGACGTGTGCCCTCACTGACGTGGTGGCGACCGCGCCCTGGGGATAAGACCGAGGATTATACTCGTATGTATGGAAATCTCGTAATTTTCTGGGAGGGGAGGGTTAATAAAACTTATAGACAGATAAAACGCGAGCGTAGCGAGCGCGACATTTTTTGGATGGGGACGATTAATAATAATAACAGTTATAGTCAGATTAAAAGCGAGCGTAGCGAGCGCGACAATAATTCAAGAATAACGAAAGGGTCAAAATTAACCCAGATGAAAATTTTTCGTTGGCAATAACGTAAATTTAAAGACATTTTGATGCAAGTGCGGAAAATCACGAGTTACGGGACCGAGAGATCTTGCCACGAGCCGAAGATCCGTCACCGCTCGCGTTCTGTAGAGTCACTTTCCGTGAGGTTTACTGACGGTAGCCCAACGATCTTCCTCTAGCCCCTGACTTGGCCCTTGCATAAATGATAAAGACAACTTTCTTTCAACAACAACGTTAAGAATTCATAAGTATTTCATGTCTTCCGACGATCAGAGTATCACGATTTCCTACAAAGCGCCTACAAACGGGCTATCGGCAACAATGTATCATATTATTTTCAGTATCGAGTGTTTACAGAGGCAACATTGCACACCAGTACGTTCAGGCGCGCGGCGAATCCCTGACTATGTAAACGATGCAGATGCATACAAGCAGCATTATAAATTTATAAATATATCTATGCTAGAAGATGTAAAAAAATCATAGCCCTTTTGTGCTTCCCTGTAGCCGGGTAAAAGGTATCCTGTAACCAAGGCTCGCAAACGTTATCCTTTGTCTATACTATAACGTAGATTGTTTTGTGTTGTATGAAAATTGTTTAATGTACAACTTGCGGGTGCGGGCGCGGCCGGCGCGCTCGTGTCGCTGCAGCTGGGTACGTTGGGTACGTCGTCGGGTAATATATCTACGCCTTGATTATTGTCAGAATATTGGAATCTGTTGCCGTCCCCTTGTTTACACAGTATTAATTGGTTTAGATGTTTTTTAACGATTTGTTTTATGATATAGCCCTTGTTCCAGGTAAAATGTTTATTGACATCGTGTTTTTTATACATTACAAGGTCACCTGGCTGGAAACAAGGTCGGCGTTTCCCTCCAAATACTTTACTCTGCAAACACTGATTACGTTCGACAACATTAGTGAGCGAGTGGGGCGAGGACGGCGTTGACGGTGCATTTAATAAGTCCCAGCGCGAACGAAGTTTGTGACCGAACACAATTTGGGCAGGCGAAGTCCCCGTTGTTACGTGTATCGAATTCCTATAATCGAATAAGTACTTTAATAAATTTTCGTTACTAAACTTTTGATTATTACTAGCCATCAAGCATGACCGGATACCTTTTTTTACTACTTTGACGTAAGACTCCGCCTGCCCGTTGCTGGGCGCATGATAAGCGGGAGATGTTACGTGCGATATCCCGTTTGCTAAACAAAACATACGGAACTCTTCAGACAAAAAGCATGCGGCATTATCGGATACTATCGTGTGAACCAAACCAAACCGTGACATAAATTCGTATAATTTGGATATTACCGTAGCAGAAGTAGTGGAACTTACCCCATACACTTCGACCCATTTCGAAAACGCGTCTACTATAACAAAGTACGACTGATTATTTATTGGACCTAAAAAATCGATATGTATTCTATAAAACATTTGCGGAGGGTACGGCCACACCGCGAGCGGAGCGCGCGCGGGTGTTGGTCTGAGCTGAGTACAAATCTCGCAACTGCCTATCATCATCTCGATGGCTTTGTCTATGCCAGGAAACCAGACCCTACTTCTAGCTTCTGCCTTACATTTAACAATACCCAAATGTGACTTGTGCAGTTCAGATAAAATTCTAGTTTTTAGGTTTTCTGGAATTAAAATTTTGTGACCACGCATAATCACACCGTTTTCTAATGCCAATTGATTTTTACATAATAAATATGGAACAATATTATGATCGGTTACTTTTTTCGGCCAACCATTTATAATGTACTTACTAACTTGATTTAAAATCTTATCTTTCCCTGTTTCATCGCGTAATTCTTTCAATGTGATCGGTACGCTAGTATCAACAACGAAATTTATGTAAGACGCTCGATCTTCTATGAACTCTGGCGCTCCGCCGTAGGTGAGACCCGCGCCCTTGCCCTGCGTTGAGTCACCGCTGTTTACGTTAGAGCGAGACAGGTAATCGGCACGGCACTGTTATCTGCGCTGCGAATATACTCGATCTTATAATTGTAAGCACTTAAAAACATCGCATAACGCTGCAACCTATTAGCTGATACTTCTGGAATACCTCGATGTGGCCCGAAAATTGTTGTTAAGGGTTTATGGTCCGTCCGAAGTATGAACGGTACGGCCCTGCCATAAAGGTATTGATGAAAACGGCGCACGCCAAAAATGATTGCTGTAGCCTCTTTTTGAATTTGAGAATAATTTTTTTCAGCATTATTTAACGAGCGCGATGCATAAGACACTGGACGTTCTTGTCCGTCATCCCCAATCTGTGATAAAATGGCCCCGAGGCCAGTAGGGGAAGCGTCTACCGTTAGAATTACAACGGCATTTGAATTAAAATGCGCTAGAACCTGTTCGGAGGCTAAATGTCTTTTTATTGTTTCAAACGCATTTTCGTGCTCCGCGTTCCATTGCCACTTACTCCCTTTTTGCAGCAATTTATAAAGAGGACTGAGTATTGAAGATGTTCCCGGAACGAAATTTCTATAGTAATTAACGAGGCCCAAAAACGATTGTAACTGGCTGACGTCCTTCGGTACCGCCGCATGGCACATGGCACTAACTTTTGCGGGTGACTTTTTCAACCCTTCTTTGTTAATTACATATCCTAAGTATTCCACTTCATCCTTAAAAAACTCACATTTAGTTTTTTGAAGTGTTAAACCTGCGTCTTGCAGTCGCCGAAGAACTGCATGTAATCTATCTAAATGTTCAGACCTACTACAACCTGTCACCAAAATATCATCCAACATGCACAGCACCCCTTCCATGCCAGCTAATACCCCCTCCATTACGCGCTGAAAAATAAAAGGAGCACTACTCAAACCGTACACAAGCCTTGAGTAAGCAAAAAGTCCTCTATGTGTATTTATACAAGTAATATTTTGCGAGTCTTCATCCAAAACACATGTGCATACGCTTGGGAAAGATCTAACTTAGAGAACTGTTTGCCACCGTGTAGCTTAGCAAACAGCTCTTGAGCGGTGGGTAAAGGATATTGCTCCACGATCAGCTGTTTATTAATGGACACTGAGTAGTCCGCACAAAGACGCAACGAATTATCTCGTTTTAAGACAGGGACAATGGGCGACGCATACGGTGAATGTTCAACTGGCTTCAAAATACCTACGCGCACGAGTCGATCTAACTCCTTATCGATCTTCTCGCGCAAGGCAAACGCTACCGGCCGTGCCTTGAAAAAAACGGGTTTAGCATCTTTGACTAAATTAAGTTTAATCTTATATTTATTAAACGTTCCTAATTCATCTGAGAAAACAGTCGGATATTTTACTTGCAAATGGTCGATAATGTTTTCCGATTGTTCACAAAAATATATAGGTTTCATTTCCAGTTTAAACAACGCAATAAAATCCCTACCCAACAACGGAACTGCGCCTCCCGGAATTACGTACACATTCAAAGTATTAGTTTTGCCTGTATAAGTGAACGGTAACTGTGCAATACCCAAAGACTGAATGTTTTCACCAGTATAGTAGGTTAGTAAATGTTTTGTACTTTTAGATAATGCCACATCTTTGAAATTTTTTAAATATGTTTGTTCAGAGATCGCAGTAACAGCTGATCCGCTATCAACTTGAAACTTCATTTGCACTCCACGGACATTAACTAATTCTGTCATAGGCTCGCCTATTAATGAGCGAATATTATAACACTCACCGTCATCGCCATTTTCTCCCCCTTCCATATAATTTAATTTTTTGCACATCCGACGCAAATGCCCCTTTAAATGACACTTTTTGCACTTGTAATTAGCAAAACGGCACTTTTCTGCCGTATGGTTATTATAACCACAAACGGAACACAACACTTTAACACTTGGTTGATTCTTAGACGCGATCTTGAACAGCTGGTCGGCGCGTGGGCTTTGCGCGGAGCCCGCGGTCGCGCCCGCGCGCGCACAACGCGCGCTTTCTGCCAATTCTACCGCCTTAGACAATGTTGACGGAGTTCCGCACCAACGTTTCCATACTCCAAGAACTCGGCATCACGCAGCGTCTATCGGCCGTAGTACAGTCGCGCATACTACAGTACTTTGGCCATGTCTCTAGGCAGGATAACAACTCTATAGAGCGGCTGGTTGTGCAGGGAAAAGTGGATGGAACCAGATCGCGTGGCAGGTCACCTATGCGTTGGACTGACCAAATAAAATCAGCAGTAGGAAACTGCGTATCTGACTGCGCCAGACAGTCTGCCAACAGGGAGAGATGGCGGGAGATCGTGCGGAGAGCTGTGTCCGCCTCTACCACCGATGTAGACGCCTCAACGTGACCACGACCGCTCTGCCAAGAGCGAAACGACAGAGAAGAAGAGACAATGTTAAATCCACTGGGTTCTGAGCGAACAACTTTTCTCGTTCCGTTCCCGGAAGCATTCCCATTACAAAATGGTCTCTCAATGCCTCCTCCACGTTTAGAAACCCGCATTGCGCCGTCAAGCCGCGAAGTCTAGCCGCCCACTGAGTGTAGCTTTCTCCATCATTTTGTACCGCCGAATAAAATTTGTACCTCTCACTGAATCCGCACGTTTTAGGAGTGAAATGGTTATCCAATAAGCGACAAATATCATCGTAAGGCACCGTTTGGAGGTCTTTCGGCAAAGCTAAATCCGCCGCGAGCTTGTATGTGGCATCGCCGAGTGCGCTCAGCAAGACCGCTCGTCGCTTGATCCCCGAAGCATCTTTTGCGTTATCAATATCATTTGCGATAAACCACTGTTTTAATCGCGCTTTGTACACTGCCCATGTTTGTAAATTATGGTCGAAATTTGTTAAAACTCCAATTTGAGCCATTATTCTCGCAAAAATCTATAATATTTTTTATAATTTTCACACACGAGGGTAGATCGTCGCCACTGTTATATCGGGAACAAGGGGCAAGTGAAACAACGGCTGCTTGGATACGCACTGACGTTTATTCGCCATGACACCTTATTATAAAGCTTAGTGGACGCAGCCACTAAGTACCTACATACGTAACAAAAAGGACGGAACATAATGCCACAGATGTCTGATGGGAAGTTAGGTACTCATCGTCGTTCATGGATTTGGGCATCAGCAGATACACCTATATACAATGCCGACTTTTAGGCTCTCTGTTTACTCGCTTTAAAAAAACCCAATGATATACAATATACAGATACACCCAATACGTATTATATTCCTGAGTTTTATTATTATACTAAAAGGTTCCCGCGAAATCGCTCGCGTGTAAGAAAAGAAAAACTGAAAGAGATACCTATATATTCCATTATTAAAGATATATATGTCACTGTGCGGTTATATATATCTTGGTGGTTCTATTTTTTTAATTACTTGAATTGTATCAGGGCTGGTTAGCCCTCACTACCAGTGACTAGGATTGTGTGCTGGGAGTATACAAACTCACTAATGAGAAAAAAGAAAGATCTTTGGTAGGACACTTGGGAGTAGACAGACGATGAGGTTTCACGTGGTTAAACTTATATTCGTACACCAATTTGCAATTCGAACAGGTTATTACTGTTTTAACAACGAAATAACAATTATACGTTTGGATATACAAATTTATATGTTTATTGATCCCTCATAGTTTCCAAGAAGTCAACCGAAAAGCTGGGTGATATATGAAGTAAATTTTAAACGCAGATTTTTTTCTCATTGGGATTCTGAATTCTGAGCAAGATAATATTATCAAATTAAAACAATAAAATCCTCAAACCTATTTGAATTAAATGCGGTTGCATAACGTGAATAAACTAACACCGTCTTTTGTGACGTCAGTTTTCATTAGTTAGTTGATTTTATGATGCGAGTAAAACCTGTATGCGAGAAAAACATGGTTCAGCAAATATTTGTTAACTAGCATTAACCCGCGGCTTCGCCCGCGTTCCTATACAATATACATTATCCTACGGGAACGATGCTCTTTTTTAAGGTTAAACATTAGGATATTTGTTAAAGTTAGGGAATTATCTGCTTATCCCTCATGCATATCCGTCTAGCCGTTTTATTGTTGAAAAGCTTGAATGCATTTATTACGGCTCTCTTCCCTCTTCCCTCTTCCCTCTTCCCTCTTCCCTCTTCCCTCTTCCCTCTTCCCTCTTCCCTCTTCCCTCTTCCCTCTTCCCTCTTCCCTCTTCCCTCTTCCCTCTTCCCTCTTCCCTCTTCCCTCTTCCCTCTTCCCTCTTCCCTCTTCCCTCTTCCCTCTTCCCTCTTCCCTCTTCCCTCTTCCCTCTTCCCTCTTCCCTCTTCCCTCTTCCCTCTTCCCTCTTCCCTCTTCCCTCTTCCCTCTTCCCTCTTCCCTCTTCCCTCTTCCCTCTTCCCTCTTCCCTCTTCCCTCTTCCCTCTTCCCTCTTCCCTCTTCCCTCTTCCCTCTTCCCTCTTCCCTCTTCCCTCTTCCCTCTTCCCTCTTCCCTCTTCCCTCTTCCCTCTTCCCTCTTCCCTCTTCCCTCTTCCCTCTTCCCTCTTCCCTCTTCCCTCTTCCCTCTTCCCTCTTCCCTCTTCCCTCTTCCCTCTTCCCTCTTCCCTCTTCCCTCTTCCCTCTTCCCTCTTCCCTCTTCCCTCTTCCCTCTTCCCTCTTCCCTCTTCCCTCTTCCCTCTTCCCTCTTCCCTCTTCCCTCTTCCCTCTTCCCTCTTCCCTCTTCCCTCTTCCCTCTTCCCTCTTCCCTCTTCCCTCTTCCCTCTTCCCTCTTCCCTCTTCCCTCTTCCCTCTTCCCTCTTCCCTCTTCCCTCTTCCCTCTTCCCTCTTCCCTCTTCCCTCTTCCCTCTTCCCTCTTCCCTCTTCCCTCTTCCCTCTTCCCTCTTCCCTCTTCCCTCTTCCCTCTTCCCTCTTCCCTCTTCCCTCTTCCCTCTTCCCTCTTCCCTCTTCCCTCTTCCCTCTTCCGGGATACAGGGTACCTACCAAGTTATCTAATCTTGTTTCCCCATACAAACTTTGAATCCCCATTTCACCGTTTAGGGGGTGAATTTTGAAAAATCCTTTCTTAGTGCACCCCTACACCTTATAAGGAACCTACGTGCCAAATTTGGACACTCTAGAACCAGCGGTTTAGTATTAAGACATTTCAACCCAATTTCACCACAACAGGGGAGATGGTAATTCACGTCCGTCACGTTGGTTTTTAAAATCGTTTTTCTGTTTTCGTAATCAGCGACCCGATAAACCATGAAAACAATACCCATGCTGATTTTCAGACTGTCACCACATTTCTCCCTTACAGGGGTTGAATTTTCAAAAAACCTGAAACACGTGTTTACTAATTTCTCGTTAGAAATACTCCTGTGAAGTTTCGAATAAAATAGTCTAACTAATCTTGTTTCCCCCCTTTAGGGGGTGAGTTTTGAAAAATCCTTTCTTAGTGCACCCCTACACCTTATAAGGAACCTACGTGCCAAATTTGAACTCTCTAGAACCAGCGGTTTAGTATTTAGACATTTCAACCCCATTTCACCCCAACAGGTGAGATGGTAATTCACGTCCGCCACGTTGAATTTTAAAATCGTTGCTGTTTTCGTAATAAGCGACCTGATAAAACAATACCCATGTTGATTTCAGACTTTGTCACCACATTTCTCCCTTTTAAGGGTAAAATTTTCAAAAAACCTGAAACACGTGTTTACTTATTTATCGTTAGAAATACGCCTGTGAAGTTTCGAATAAAATAGTCTAACTAATCTTGTTTCCCCATACAAATTTTGGACCCCCATTTTACCCCTTTACGGGGTGAATTTTGAAAAATCCTTTCTTAGTGCACCCCTACACCTTATAAGGAACCTTCGTGCCAAATTTAGACTCTCTAGAACCAGCGGTTTAGTATTTAGACATTTCAACCCCATTTCACCCCAACAGGTGAGATGATAATTCATGTCCGCCACGTTGGATTTTAAAATCGTTGCGGTTTTCGAAATCAGCGACCCGATAAACCATAAAAACAATACCCATGTTGATTTTCAGACTTTGTCACCACATTTCTCCCTTTTAGGGGTTGAATTTTCAAAAATCCTGAAACACGTGTTTACTCATTTATTGTTAGAAATACTCCTGTGAAGTTTCAAATAAAATAGTCTAACTAATCTTGTTTCCGCATACAAACTTTGGACCCCCATTTCACCCCTATAGGGGGTGAATTTTGAAAAATCCTTTCTTAGTGCACCCCTACACCTTATAAGGAATCTACGTGCCAAATTTGGACTCTCTATAACCAGCGGTTTGGGCTGTGCGTTGATATGTCAGTCAGTCAGTCAGTCAGTCAGTCAGTCAGTCAGTCAGTCAGTCAGTCAGTCAGTCAGTCAGTTTCTTCTTTTATATATTTAGATTAAATAGACCGCAAAATTTTCAAAACAATTATCATACCTACATACTTAATGTATTGCTTAGTTAGCATACATTAGCGACTCCTGATCTGGCGGTGGGGATGAATTGATGATACCTATTTAAGTATAACTTAGATTATAGACGAATATCAAACACACCGTACTGAAATTTGACGTTGTGTAGGTGATGCTGTGTTTTGTGTCGCGTCGTCTGCGTCACGTTTCATTCATACATTCAGCTACGCACACGCACCCTTACCCCGTGTACGCACTACCTAACGATCAAAAACATGGTGAACACGAACATTGAACATGAAATCGTATGAACAGTTCTATTGTGTTTGATGTTTGTTAGTGGTACGTACGTACATGCATATTTTTTTGTTCGTCCGTCCGTCCTACCACAGAATAGATAATGTCCTACGTAACGTACCTACACGGTTTATAGCGTATTTTGGCTTTAGTTTGTTCAATACTTCTTTCCTGAAGACTTCAATATTTGAAACCGATGAATAAAAATTGTTTCGTATTAGGTAGTTTCTGCTGAGCAGAACCAATTGTATTGTAAATGTAAATGCCTGGGGGTTTGAAAACTCGAGTTCGACGTTCACTTGCTTTCAAAGTAGAACATTAAAAAATATAGGTATATAATAAACAAAAAATTACATTATATAAATACAATATACATATTTATTTTTGATGACGTTCATCAAATCTGCCGCGCAAATGTGAAGGAAAATGGACGACATGAATTCGAAATTGCGATGTATTGTATTTACGTCCTTTTAACCTAACTGTGCGCAAACGCTGTTCGATTAACGTGTTATGTGTTTATCAGAGTTAATTTAGGCTAGACAAGTAGGTACCTGAGCCGTAGGCCCTGCACGAAGTCACGTAGACTCCTCAGCTGGTGACGCGTCGCGTGCCCTCTAATCACTGCTGGTTTTATGCAACATCAAACTAAGAAAATTATAAAGTTCCAAAACTTCTCGAACGCCACAAGTTTTCAGTACGTCGCGCTGTCAGCGCCAAAGACATATATTACGTTCTGCGTGGCCATTAGGGACTTCCAATCCGACACATCTATATACTTTTTCAAATCACTTTTCGACCCTAGTCGCAATGAGTCACTTTCAACCCGCTTTTGAGATAGTCAAAGACGTTTGTCTTTCAGAATATGATAGATGAAAAATATTTTGGCCGAGCCGAACACCTATAGAGTAATGTCAACAGGCACCTGGTGGGTCTTTGATCGCTGCGTGACGCATCGAACCATGCAAGCATGTATAGTTAATCCACAATGTAGCTGGATTTTATTTATTACTTGACTGTCACAGTCAAGATAGAAGTGACCGCGTTCGTCGTGAAGTCCCAATTTTTTTTATCTATAGATACAGCAGCCTCAATTAAAAAAAACTAAAATGATATTAAGTAAACGCATAAAAACGACAAAATAGATTTTTATAAACAACAAAAACTACGTTTTTCAAAAAAATAAAATTAATGAATTGTAATGTAGTTAAAATATAAAAAAAACTACGAAACGTTAAGAAAACGGTATTCCGTAGAAGGTACAATTACAGAAATAAAAAAAAAGATATCTCGAGTGAAATGGGTGTATTTCGTACCTTGTTTACCAATCTACTATTAATTGCATATACAATTCCAAAAATATTATGGTTATTGACTAGGCTAGCGTGGAAGCGATTAATCATAATGAATTTATAAAAAAATTTAAACATGTAAAAAACTAAGGCTTTATCATATTAGCAGAAACCTGTCTGATGTCGATACGCGTACCAAAAGACTGGTGGCGAATATTTTGTTATGCTATACGCCTTTGGTTCAAGATAATATTGTACAAGTATGCAGATTTTTAGGAACGTTTCTGCAAGTTTTGGCAATAAATATGTTTTTTATCATTTACGTCATAGATGGTTAGCATAATTTTGTCTACTTACTACGAATTATATTCGTCGCTTGTTTTCTCGCTTGACTTAGCGTTTCATGCTAAATAAATATCCTTTTTAGAAGGCACGTGTAGCTCCATGTAAATGGGTCCATGAGACCTTAATTCTAGCGCTTCACGTGTGCCCTCGCTCGTCGTTCTTCGATTTCGCTATAAATTCTAAAGATCCCCAAGAGATTGTCTTATTGAATTACTTTAGTTCAAGTAGAATCGGCTTACTAGATTCTAGATACATTCATCCACATCACATACGTCAGCTAACGAGTTAACGACATCTCATTAGTCGCGGTTACCAGTAATGTGATCAAAATTGCAGGCCGATATTAGGGCAGTGTTTTTTTATGACTGCTCCCATTAATGGCAATAGTCATTAGTTATAAATACATAGTTTACCTACTAGGTGGTGTACGTGACGGAGAACTGTGTCACTTAATTAATTGGAGAATGCTGCTCGGGTGACCGGAGTTTCTAATTGATTCTTAATATACTAAACGGTATTTTATTATGGTTTTCCTCATCCTTAGCTCTTTAATGTACAATTATAAAAAAAAAACACATGCTGCTCGATTGACGCCCAACAATATTTTTGTAAAAACTCATTTAAGCTACTTCGAAAAGCGTGGCGGAGAAACTACACAAAGGCAGACTAGATTAAAAGGGAGGCATCTGCTACAAAAGCCGCGCTGCCATGTTACAATGCTTTATAAGAAAAATGTATTTAATATGTGCATTGACATTTACAATCGTATTCCCAATGACATAAGGTCTATGGAAGGAAATAGTTTTAAAAGAAATTTAAATAAATGGCTGCTGGATGGACGTTTCTACAGTGTAAATGTTTTTCTCGAGATGTAGAATAAGGTAGAATTAGGCTGTTGACATTATATTATACATATTTGTATAGAATCTTTTTATCGATTCATACCACCCCGCTTCGATTGTAGATCGCATTCAATTTTTCTTTCTTAATTTACCTTTGTGTCATTATTTATTATATTATACATTTAATTTTTAATAATCAATTATTGTGTATTATTCTTAGTTTATTTTTATTTTTAAAAAATTGCATGCCTGTATGTAGGCTGAATACATGGTACTTTAATTGTATTTAATGTTGGAAGGTTTCGGGATCACCAGATAAAAATCATGTGCTCCGTTCAAGTAATTTATTGTGACTGAATATGGGCTGACATAAGAAACAAACAAACTGTCATAGAATACTTATTCTATCACACAAACGAGTTTGTATAGGTTTACATAAAACCCTATGTTCCAACACTTAGTAGAGGATCCCTTTAAGAACGACCTTCACCGAGATGTTTATTTGATTAAATGTATTTTATATTTAATTTAACTACTATTTTATATGATACGGATTTATATTTATTAATTTATACTATTTCTGTACTTTTGATACTGTGTTGTTTTTAATTGTAAGGACAGCAGATGTGTCGTTGTTTTTATTAACTTTTTGTGTTGGTTAATGAAATATGAGTTTATATTGGTTTAAGGGCCAGTTAGTCTAAGATCCCTTTAAGAACGACCTTCACCGAGATGTTTATTTGATTAAATGTATTTTATATTTAATTTAATATGTCAATAAATATGTTGCATATGGGTTGCCTAACAAATTTTAGTCCAGGGTATGTTTAATTAATGATTAAAAAAAAATTTTTTTAAACATTTGATTATTAGATAAATTCTATACCAATCGAAAGTATGAAGCCCATAGAATATGCAAACGTTAGGTTGCCTATTCTTTTCCCGTCACAACTATCGGGTAGCCAGGTTTAAACTGGTAAATCTATACTAGCATTTTGCAACGGTCTGATTATTGAATTGAAATTAAATAACATTAAAGATTATTTTATTATGAACACGGTGGTATAGGGTTGCCTGCGAAAAATCAGTCCAGAATTCCGGTTGTCGAATTTTGAAAAGTAAAATATTGCAGCGAGTGAATGTGTGCGACTGAGAGGTCCCAACCAAAACCATCCCATACGATAGAAGAGGACACAGCATAGCAGCTGTTTGAAGTCCGCCCATTTAAAAAAAGAGAGTGCGCATGCTATTTGTGCTTGAAAATGAAAAGGATAGCGATAGCCTCGTATATGCTGTGCATTATTTTGGAGTAGATTGTCGCTATAGATACAATAAAATGCATGGTATAATAATATACTCCGCCTGGTACTCTCTTCCGAGACTCGCGAACCACGTGACTGACTCAAGCCTACGTCATCATGGTGTTCAGAGATTCTCATACTTTTAAATGTTGGAGAATTTTAACCAACGGTGAAAAGTGTTTAAACGGCATTAATTTTAAGTGATTCAAGTAGAAACATAGGTAGTAGAATAAAACAAATGTAATGTATCTAATCTTTCGGAGTTTCTTCTCAACAGTGGTCACCTCTTGTGAAATGTCGATAGACTCAGACATGTAAAAGTGCCCTTGTGGCCTACTTGCAGAATAAAGATCATTATTTCATTAATTAATTGATTAAAAAAAAGTTAAATAACTATTTCTCTATTTTAATAATAAACTACTCCAAAATAATGCACAGCATATACGAGTCTATCGCTATGCTTTTCATTTTCAAGCACAAATAGCATGCGCACTCTCTTTTTTTAAATGGGCGGACTTCAAACAGCTGCTATGCTGTGTCCTCTTCTATCGTATGGGATGGTTTTGGTTGGGACCTCTCAGTCGCACACATTCACTCGCTGCAATATTTTACTATTCAATATTCGACAACCGGAATTCTGGACTGATTTTTCGCAGGCAACCCTATACCACCGTGTTCATAATAAAATAATCTTTAATGTTATTTAATTTCAATTCAATAATCAGACCGTTGCAAAATGCTAGTATAGATTTACCAGTTTAAACCTGGCTACCCGATAGTTGTGACGGGAAAAGAATAGGCAACCTAACGTTTGCATATTCTATGGGCTTCATACTTTCGATTGGTATAGAATTTATCTAATAATCAAATGTTTAAAAAAAAATTTTTTTTAATCATTAATTAAACATACCCTGGACTAAAATTTGTTAGGCAACCCATATGCAATATATTTATTGACATATTAAATTAAATATAAAATACATTTCATCAAATAAACATCTCGGTGAAGGTCGTTCTTAAAGGGATCTTAGACTAACTGGCCCTTAAACCAATATAAACTCATATTTCATTAACCAACACAAAAAGTTAATAAAAACAACGACACATCTGCTGTCCTTACAATTAAAAACAACACAGTATCAAAAGTACAGAAATAGTATAAATTAATAAATATAAATCCGTATCATATAAAATAGTAAGCACTAAAAACATATATGAAACGGATCTAAAATAATTTATACTAACTCTATAGTAAATTACTTAGATACCTATCATCTCACTTATTATTATCTAAAATAAATAAATGAGATACAAACTTGTCATGTTTTTCTTTTGGTAAAGGTTTCGTAAATACGTCGGCAACCATTTGATCAGTCGGAAGATATTTTAAAGTAACAGTTCCTTGTTCCACAATTTCCCTAATGAAATGGTGTCGGACGTCTATGTGTTTCGTTCTGGCGTGGTACATAGAATTAGTGCATAACTTTAATGCCGATTGGTTGTCATTATGCAAAGTTATGTTGTACTGTACCCCGTAAATTTCGAACAGAAACTTGCGCAGAAACAGTGCCTCTTTGCAAGCATCTGACAAACACATATACTCCGCCTCCATGCTGGAAAGAGCTACTGTCTTCTGCTTCCTACTCTCCCATGAGATAGTAGACTTACCGATTTTAAAAACGAAACCAGTATACGATCGACGATCGACCTCACTCGCCGCATAGTCAGCATCAGCATACGCAACGATGTCTAGTCCCGACTTTTGAAAAGTTAAACAAATATCTATCGTACCTTTTAAGTAGCGAAGAACTCTTTTTGCCGCTTTCCAGTGGGATTCATCAAACACCTCGTTGAACTGGCTCAGTAGACTGACAGCATGGGCGATGTCCGGACGCGAACAAATCGCGATATACATAAGACAGCCTATCAGGCCTCTGTAGTCGTCAGTACAATCCTTCGAAGTGGATTTCACGAGCTTCAGTCCTGTTTCCATAGGTGTCCGGGCAGGCTTGCAATCTGACATTTGAAAACGTTCTAGTACCGTCTTAATGTAACTTGACTGGTCTAAAGTTATCTCGTTATTCTTTCTGCACAGCCTCATGCCCAATATGTGGTGTGCTGGCCCTAAATCTTTTATTTCGAAGGCCTTTTTTAACTCTTCTTTGATACCTGCCGTTCCTCGGCAATCTGGTGAAGAAAATAACATTATGTCATCGACATAGAGCGCAATTATAATCATAGATTTCCCGCTCGACTTGACATAAACACAGGGTTCCGAAGATAAACGTTTGAATTTCATTTTGTTTGTTAAAACGCCATTTATCTTTTCATACCAAGACTTCGAAGCTTGCTTCAGTCCGTATATGGCTTTATTCAACTTATATACTTTATCCTCTTGACCTTTTATTTTGTAACCTTCTGGTTGCTCCACGTAAACAGTTTCTTTGAGTTCACCATTCAAAAACGCCGTTTTGACATCCAGATGTTCAATATTCATATTATATTCTGCAGCTAAAGCCAATAGCGTGCGTATAGTAGAATACCCCACGACGGGTGAGAACGTATTTAGGTAATCTATACCATACTTCTGTGTGTAACCCTTTGCAACAAGGCGCGCTTTGTACCTTAGAACTTCTCCATCGAGACCAAGTTTCTTTTTAAAAATCCACTTGCATTTCACAGGCTGTTGCTTCGTATTGCGGTCAGTCAGTGTCCAACACTTATTATCAATGAAGGATTTATACTCTTCCGCCATCGCGGCTTTCCATTTATCCGCTTCCGGGCCATGCAGTGCCTCACGAACAGTCTGAGGATCCCCCGCGTCGCAGAACAGCGCACGCGCTACGCTAGCAGGCTCAAATGAGTTATCACAGTCTTCCAGCGTCGAGTCTCCTGGGACGTACGTCTCATCCGCAGGGTCATCTGGGGTCGCACTACTGCTCTCAGAATCATCTATCGTAATAATACTGTTTTCTTGACAGCTTTCACAAGATGCTTCCGCAGCCTCTGGAGATGAATCGGGTTGCACTTCAGTGCTATTAGTCATCGTTACATTGTTATTAACTAGTTCAAACATATTGTAACGTGAACTGTCATTTTCACTCGATGATATGTCATTCCAAAACATATGTTCAAGAAAAGTGACATTTCTTGCTATTATGATATTTTTCGGAAACGCCGGGTCTACTAATCTATAACCCTTTGTTTCGTCACAATATCCAACAAAAATGTATTTCTTACTTTTGGGATCCAGCTTGTCCCGTTTATGCTGAAGGGCGTAGGCTTGACAACCAAAAATGCGCAGGTGGCTAAGATTCTCCTTTTTACCTGTCCATTTTTCTTCTGGAGTACACCCCATCACAGCTTTAGTTGGAGAGCGATTCTTTAGTTAAACAGCCGTATTGACAGCTTCTGCCCAAAACTCCTTTTTCAGACCTGCTTCCTGAAGCATGCACCTGGCCTTTTCCATGATACTCTTGTTCGCACGTTCCGCGACTCCATTCTGTTGCGGCGATCTTGGAACTGTGGTCTGGTGTCGAATTCCATGCTTCTTCAGGAACTTCTGAAAAATTAAATTGACATATTCACCACCTCCGTCAGTACGAAAAACTTTTATTTTCTTATTGGTTTGGTTTTCTACGAGAGCTTTGAATTCCTTAAAGTACTCGAAAACCTCACTCTTCATTTTAAGAAAATAAACGAATGTTTTTCTAGACAGATCATCAATGAACGTCAAAATATACCGTTTCCCACCTACGGACGGGCATGGCAGTGGTCCCATGACATCACTGTGAACCAACCCAAGAATTTCTTTCGCTCTGGTCTCGGATTTCTTCGGAAATGGCAACCTACTTTGTTTACCTACAATACAGGAAACACACGATTTAAAGTTGTCGTTATCATAAGCAATTCCAGTGACCATACCTTTTCGCAATAACTCCATGCTCCTAGTATTCAGGTGCGCTAGACGGCGGTGCCAAGTTTGTTGCGTAGACTGGCTTCGTGGTACTGCAGGAGACTTCGCTTGCTTGACGTGCTCAACAGGACGACCATCATCCTTCCGTTGAGGCCTTGACGTCTTGCTGTCACCTGAGTGACGAGTACCTGCGGACGAAGGTGAGCATATGGCCTGCGAGGACGTCTCGCAAGACAAAACAGACACTGTTTCGACGGCATCGAGTTGATAAATACCATCTCTCAGAGTTGCTGTAGCCAAAACTTCCCCGTCGTCAGTAATAGTACACACGCCAGAACGAAACACAACTTCGTAACCTTTACGAACCATTTCGCTGACAGATAACAAGTTGGCAGACAAACTAGGAACTAAGTACACATTACTTATCGTTCTTACACAATTGTCCTTTAAAACAACTTCCACTGATCCTTTTCCAGCCGTCATCATTGCCTCTCCGTTAGCAATGAACACCTTCTTCGGCTTGTCGCATACGAAATCCGACATTACGCTGCGATCGTTGCACAGATGAAGCGTCGACCCACTATCCACGTACCACACGTCTCGTCGAACTCCAGCACTCAACGCTGTAAGGAGCGTTTGCTTTTTTCGACCGCTCTTGTTGCCGTCAGACTTGTCAGGGCAGTCCTTCATGCAATGCCCAGTCTTCTTGCACTTGAAGCACTTTATTGGTTTACGTGCTTTTCGAGCTGTGAATACTGTTGAATTTTGTTCATTTTCCACACGACGTGAATTTTCTTGCAGCAATTTTGTTTTGACAATTTCGCTTGACAGTGACAAATTCGAATTTTCGAGTGCCATAATCAAAGGGTCAAAGTCACTTGTCAACCCGCTGAGTAAAATAACGGCCAGGAAATCGTCTTCTAGAGGTGAACCAATTTCACTCAAAAGTTGCGATGTATCCGTTATTTTGTTCACGTATGCCTCCATACTCTCATATTCGCTCAATTTCGTTGCGAATAACGTACGAAGCAACCCAAGTCGTCGACAAAGACTTCTGTCCTCATATGCCCTCTGTAGACTCGCCCATGCCTCTCGCGCCGTCTTTGCGTTCCTAATGAGAGGAAACACCGTTGGCTGTACGGACAAGGCAATTTTCGCGAGCGCCTTTTCTTGCTTTTTGATATCCTCGCATTTATTTTCAGTTTCACCGACGCAATCCCACAGATCGTCGTGAATGAGCAGCATTTTCATTATGAATTTCCAGGAATTATAATTTTGAATTCCGGATAGTTTTTCCATCGAAACATTTTGACTGGCAGATACCATCTTTTGTTTCTTGCGTGAAAATTTTGCGAAAATATAATACGAATATCAAAAATACGTCCACTTCATGAACTAAAAACACATCTAAAGATCCGATACCGCACGCTCTGCTACCATGTTGGAAGGTTTCGGGATCACCAGATAAAAAGCATGTGCTCCGTTCAAGTAATTTATTGTGACTGAATATGGGCTGACATAAGAAACAAACAAACTGTCATAGAATACTTATTCTATCACACAAACGAGTTTGTATAGGTTTGCATAAAACCCTATGTTCCAACATTTAACACCTGTAACACTGTATTCTTGGCAAATAAATCTTTGAATCTTGAACAATTGTCATAGGCGGTGAGGCAGGCAGGGTGAGATAGCAAAACTACAATCATTCATCAAGATTGTCCAGAAACAGCTATAATATACCTACATAAGGATGAATGGAAATCCAGAAAAGAACGTTGTTTGGTAAACATTGATTTGCCAGAAGTAAACACATGAAAGCATAAGTAAAACAACTTTTGGAGTTATACGAGCCAACACTTTAGGATTTCAAGATTGTGCTGCGATAGAAATTAACAATAAAAGCAATGTCGAAATTGGAAGTCTTGCTGTCTGGATTCTGAAGTTTAATTGGTTCAGAGCGTCATGGGCTCGACATTGACACTCAACTGGTTCAATTTGAGAGTCAGGATCTAAAATATTTTTACTGCGTTGAGTTTTTCATTTATAAGAAATAGGTCGATTTGTGTAAGATTGTCCCTTAATATATATTTTTTTCTTTTTTATTAATATATAATAATATAAATATGCTCACTTCAGGAGTGCTTCGACCTAAGCTAATTGAAATCGAATATAATATATTGTGTCATAAGGGTGGTAAGAAGGGGATTACTAACGAAGGTCTATTAGAAGCTATCCAGGTTCGAACCCTGCCTGAACCATTAAATTTTTAAATTTTTCGCTTTATCGTAAACATTTAGTTTACGTTAGCAGACGTTACTGCTTTAATAAAAAATAATTAGAGCAGCTATATTTCGCCTGCGGTTGAATCTTCCGATTGTTTGTCTTATTTGCCCAGCCTAGCTTGAATATCGAGTAGAGTGTAGGAAGTATCAATTACCCGATACCGACCCGCGTCGCTTCCGCTCTGGTCGATTCGATTTCCATCCAATTTCTAGTCTACGAGCGAGGTGGTTGACGCGGGCGCAGGACAAAGGGCAACGCTTCGGTCACAGGAGGCGCAGACGGCGGGGTAAACGCACCGTCCATCTGAGACGTTGCATTATTCAACCCTGCATTGACGGCTCACGAGCTGTATTCATTTGTTTTCATCAATCTGACGGCTGATTTGCAAAATTTACCTGTTGTAAGTGAAGGCGACGGGTATAAGGAAAATGTTTGGTATATTTCGAATTGGTCGTGGTGTTGTTGTAGGTTGTGGTAGTGTTACTTACAGCAACTGCAAGGGTTGTGCCACTTGTGCCTCTCCCCTGATTGTCGGAACATTTTCCTTTTGTACGCGAAATATTCTCGGATCATTCTCTTTTCAAATACAAATACAAAACGGGGAACGTTTTCGAGAACGACACAACAATGAAATACTAAGCCTTGACGCCCTTAGAAACTCTTTCGCTAGTAGAAAAAGGTGCTTGGACGGTTTTATATAGGTAATAAGGAGTCTGACATACAGGACTCAAACTCGCTCACAATGGGCCTAATAAGAAGGCTCAAATTTACTCAAAGGAAAATCGACCAAGCTATGCTCGGAGTTTCCTTGCGAGATCGAATTCTTGATGAGATACGCAAGAGAACCAAGGTTGTAGATATAGCTCAGACAGTCGCCAAACTTAAGTGGCAGGGGCACATTGTAGAACCAATGGCGATTGGTGCAGGACGGTTCTTGAGCGGCGACCGCGGACCAGAAGACGTAGCGTGGGAAAGCCCCAACAAGATGGACCGACCTGGTTAGGATCGCGGGCAGAAATTGGACGAGGGCGGCGCAAGCCCGTTGTAGAGAACTTTGGGGGACGCCTTTGTCCAGTAGTGGACATCTATCGGCTGATATGACGAGGAGTCTGACAAATCTAAGTCTGTATAAATTAATCTGGTGAACCTAATTTTCATAAGAATTCATAGAGGAGGAAGGTGTGTGATTACCCTCATAGAAACGTATGTGTACATAATTACCTACCCTTTCTTTGACTAACCCTCGAGTTCTAGGCCAGGTCTAGCCTGATCTGCATTGATTATTGACTACATACCTACTGTTTACAATGGTTCGGTGACCCGTAATCCGACCCGAATCATCTTGATTGAGCAATTTATTAATTTGTTGTTTTTCCACTTTTAGCTGACGTCGTTATTCAATTGAATTGTATTTATTCCATCACTTCAATTAAGGACAATTGCTGACAACACTCTGTCTCTATCATATCTATATGAAAAACCGGCCAAGAGCATGTCGGGCCACGCTCAGTGTAGGGTTCCGTAGTAGCTCATCCTTCACAATAAACTGCTGTTTTAAGCCCGAGTTTTAAGTTAAGAAAGATTTTAAGCTCTATAAAATGGTCGTAAACGCCCTAGAAACTGTAATCACTTATTACCTTCTAGCAGTCAACTTACGTCCTTTAAAAGAAAAAATATGAAATTTGGCGATAACTCAAAAACGGCTCGACCTATTTTGTTCAATATAGTTTTCATTGAAAGTACTTATAAGGCCTCATTTACATGAATTTTTCCGAATTTTTTTGACCCGTGGTTGAAAAGTTAGGGGGGGGAAACTATTTTTTTTTGTTTTCGGAGCGAATATTTACAAAACTGCTGACTTTATCAAAAAATAATGTTAGGAGACCCCTATTATTTTTACAAGACCTATTCAATGACACCCCACACACTAGTGTCGAAATGAAAAAAAAAAATCACCCCCACTTTAGGTGTTCGAGAGGTACCCTAAAAAAAAAAAATTTTTAAGTTTTATTTTACCGTTCTGTCGGCGTTATACATACATATACTCATACCAAATTTCAGCTTTCTAGTACTAATGATCACGGAGCTAAGCCGCGGACGCACGGACAGACGGACAGACGGACATGGCGAAACTATAAGGGTTCCTAGTTGACTACGGAACCCTAAAAAGAGTGATAAAAACATATCAATTCGATATTCGATTTTTTAATCCGACCTCGAATAAGAACACGTTCCGATACGCGTTATGTAATATGTAGTTATGTATGTAAACACTTTATTGTACACAACAACTGGTTATAATACATTGATAACAAATGAAACATGTACAAAGGCGAACTTATCCCTATTATAGGGATCTCTTCCAGTTAACCTTTGAGCAATTGAAGGAATGGGTATTTGAAGAAAATAGGCACACTACGAGATATCTATATTATACTTATTAAAACTATGAGTAGGTACATAAACTAAGTAATAGTACACATATATTTATACTATTTATAAGATATATATATCTACATATTATACATATAAGTGCGTAAATATAAATATATAGTACCTATTCAATGAATTCACAATTCATCGGTCAGCCACAATTTCTTCAAGTTTACGTTATACTATACCATAAAATAAAATACCCGAAGAAGTTTTAATTACAACATATTGTTTTTGACGGCCGAATGTTTAAATAATTGTGTCTTTTATATAAATCAAATAGATTATTCTTCAAATAAGATAAGATTTTTCAACTTTATTTATACTGTAAATTCCTGTAAGTACCAATAATTTATGACTTCACCAATTTATGATAGACGCAGTTTCGAAACGTACTTTAAAAAATGTCACGTTCAAATTGTTATTTTCTTTGTAATTATTTTGTTTGGTGCTTTACGAGTAAAAATATTATTTAAACTATAAACAAAATCTCGTAATAATAAATAAACACGTAATGTATATGCTCAATCTTAAAAAAAAAAAAATGATCAAATAATGACAACCATGGTGGTTGTGAGGGACTGGTACGTATTATTTCATCGTATTATTAAAATTTCATTATATTTTTATTCCATTTCAAGCAGCAGGTATCTATTTTCTACTTACTTAAAAATATCATTGAAATCAGCAACGAAATCTATAAATCTGAATGGTTGGAAGAAAAAGTACAAAAAGTCGAATATGTTCTCGCTGTTGAGGTGAAAAGCTGTGTACTGTGCTACACAAGAACAAAGTTTTTAGCATCTCGTGCTGTTGAGTCCCTCGCTACACTCAGGATTCTAAATTAGAATAACTCGCTACGCTCGTGATTCAAACACAGAATCCTTCGCTTGCTCGGGACCCAAAATCAGCACTCGCAAGAAAAAACAACTTTGCTCTCTTGTTACACAAATAACTACTCCTTAACACGTTAAAAAACCATAAAAAAAATCTAATTCTAATTTAAAATTAAAATTTCGCAATAGTTCGTAAATATATAAACGAAGCAGTTAGCGTAGGTATCGCAACGTTATCATTCGGTGAGCGGCAATTTCCTGTTTCCTTTAGTTTGTCGGTGCGTAGTATTCCTCCAGTCCAGCCCCTATCTCTTGTTTACGCGGTCGGATGACGGTTCGTAATTCTCTGTAACATTATTAATATATTTTCGAGCATCATTTGCTTGGGATGGTGTTTACATTTAACGCCCAAGGGCCTGGACCGGAGTTCAATGTTCAGTCCGTGTTTACCTCGACATATATGTTAAGTTTGGGCATGGACTACGGGGTGTTCTATTTGTCTCGTTACACGTTACATACATAAACATCCGCCGAATCTGTCTGGCAATGAAAAACATAAAATACTTGATTTATTGATACCGAGCATATTATGACATTTATGACAAGCTCTTTAGCGTTTGTATGACAGATCCTTTCGCGTAACATTGGTATTCAAAAGGACATCATTATCTTTTCAAGGTTTTATTATATCATACAGTGGCGTGGGTTATCTAAACGGAGATATTAGTTGCGTTGGCGGATTTCCCGTCCATTAGGCAGTTTACATTTCCCGCTATTTGTGTAATAAAAAATCCTGTCTCATCTCATATACGATATATCTGTTTATTTATTTATCCTGATCGAAATCATGTCTCTTTTCAACTACTTTCGCTTGTAAGACCTGTTTAACTGGAACGTATCTACCGTAAATCGTAAATCATTTTAGTTTCATTCCTTAAAGCACCTACCCGTATCAAATTCGGGTAAATACATAATTAAAATTGGGCAAGTGCGAGTCCGACTCGCGCATGAAGGGTTACGTAGGTACCATAATCTATAACAAGTTTGTTGTATGGGAGCCCCCCTAAAATATTTATTTTATTTTATTTTATTTTATTTTATTTTATTTTATTTTATTTTATTTTATTTTATTTTATTTTATTTTATTTTATTTTATTTTATTTTATTTTTAGTATTTGTTGTTATAGCGGCAATAGAAATACATCATCTGTGAAAATTTAAACTGTCTAGCTATCACCGTTCTTGACATACAGCCTGGTTACAGACGGACGGACGGACGGACGGACAGCGAAGTCTCAGTAATAGGCTCCCGTTTTTACCCTTTGGGTACGGAACCCTAAAAACGAGAAAGTTCGAAAGCGCCCTAAATTACAGAAACAGCACCACACATATGGCGAGTAGGTATTTACGTTCGTAAGCATTATTGTTTTCGGATTTGCATAACCCTAAATTAGGCAGTGTGATAATAGATATTGGCACTGAAATATAACGCAATTACTAATGTTAAACCTTTAGAATATTCGGAGATTTTTAAGCTATAGTTAGTAAATAAAGTTTCGAGTTTAGGTATATGACAATCGACCCAACTAGAAAGTGTGCTCCTTGACACAAAAAGGAATATTTCAACGAGAACATAGGTACATAAAAAACAAACACCCCGATCCTTTTCTATTGCACCAATCATATTCGTTGCACCAACATCAGTGACACAAAACTTATAGAAATTATATAAGTCGGGATGGGATGGGAAAATGCATAAAAGTGATTTTTCATAGAACAAAAAAGAAAAATAATTTGAATGTATAACATTGAGTACCTATATTATTAAAACAACACTAAAATGCATTGCGTTTAACGGGGAACATGAGTAACTCAATTGAGTTCCCAATGATCCGAAAGCTCCTGCACAGATTCCGTGCTCACGGGGTAGACTGTATTGTGAAATCAACTAGCCTATAATATAAGTAACCAATGTAATCCGTTTAAGTGAGAAATCATTGCGGTAACTGAATAAGGAAATACTTATTGTCTTTTATTTACATCTTTTTTTGTGTTAGTCGTTGACTTTAAATCCCACTCGAGTTTGTTGAACGTTTGTTTTGCGTTCCGCCCACCTTCAATCCACCACAATCACGCGCTGTTTCTCGAACATAACCCACGGAATCACATCGTGCGAAAATAAATCAGTCAGCAATTGGGGTTAAATCGTAATTGGGCATGACAGAGTCCTTTATAGATGGGCGTTACAGCACGACCCCAGCTCGTGCGCGTACGGCCAAACGCGCACTGACATTTTACAAGCTTTCGTTTAACTTGCCGTGTTAATTGTATTTTATATTTAATAATACATATTATTATTATATGTGTGCCAAAACTTAATAGCTAAATGAGAATCACTTCTTGGCGTTCCATCAATCCTATCCTCCTATCAGTCGAAAGACGTCCGTCTGACTAATCAAGACTTCTTCCAAATTTCTCCACAACGAACGACGACCTCACCAGGTCGTCGGTCGACATTGATAGGGGCCAACCCTCGCTGCGTCTTCCAGTACCATTTCCCTTTAAAACATTTCTACTCGCACGGCCATTAAGGTACGATTAATGTACCCTGCCCACTGCCACTTATTTCTTGACGTTTGATTGAGCTGAAATTGGGTAATGCTTGCGTATCTTCCGTGACAATGGCACGATGGCAGTACCAATGAAGTAAAACTCGTCTAGAAAAATGGTTTTCAACCCCTACGTCATTATTTCTTACAAATGAGCGGTTATTGTGATTGCGAGCGATATATTCTCCTTGGCTGCAATCTCACGGCAAATCGTTCTGCCTTCAAATGAACATCAACGGTAGCCTAGATTACACCTTTTGAGAGGCAAGATCAAAGTCGTGTGAACGCTAAACATAACTATCCATAACCATGAGCACCCTCGGTATTTTCTAACACGATGCCACTGAGCGTCGCCCACTAAAGTCAAGTTCAATCAATCAGCGTGGTCGTCGGCTTGCAACGACCGCGGTTTATTTACGCGCCTCCATCTCGCACGTAATAGCCTTTATGCTTTATTTATGCTCCAAGAGCGTCTGCGACGATGCCACATGTTTCATACATATACACTTAATAAATTTCTCAGAACAAAAAATAATCCATAGCTCATTCTTTGACCGATGATTCTAGCAAGTATGAAAAACCGGCCAAGAGCATGTCGGGCCACTCTCAGTGTAGGGTTCCGTACTTGCCCATCCTTTACAGTGTCTACTGTGTGGCTTCGAGGTTTAAATTACGAGAAAGATTTCAAGCTCTATAAAAAAGGTCGTAAACGCCAAAGTAACTGTAATTACTTATTACCTTCTGGAACTTATCGATTATACGCGCCAGATTGAGCGAAATGTTTGAATACAGTATGGCACTTAACTAATATCTGTAACGTTCGAAGTATAAGGACACTGCGCGGCACTTACGTCATTTTAAAGAAAATTAGGAATTTTTGCGATAACTCAAAAACGGCTCAACCGATTTTATTCAATATAGTTTTCATTGAAAGTACTTATAAGGCCTCAATTTCATGAATTTTTCCATAATTTTTTGACCCGTGGTTGAAAAGTTAGAGGGGGGGGGACACTATTTTTTTATTTTCGGAGTGAATATTTACAAAACTGCTGACTTGATCAAAAAATAATGTTGGGAGACCCCTATTATTTTTAAAAGACCTATCCAACGACACCCCACACACTAGTGTAGAAACGAAAAAAAAAAAATTACCCCCACTTTAGGTGTTCGAGAGGTACCCAAAAAAAAAGATTTTTTTTTAAATTTTATTTTACCGTTTTGTCGGCGTGATACATAGACATATTCATACCAATACATTTCAGCTTTCTAGTACTAATGATCACGGAGCTAAGCCGCGGACGGACGGACAGACGGACATGGCGAAACTAAGGTGGTTTTCCGCCGGCGAGGCGAGGCGGGGCGTGGATGGGCGAGAATTGAAATTAGTACGGCAAATTTTCAATCCCCGCCTAGCGCATCTTCGGTGGAAATAGTAAGGCGAGGCGGGATGTGCATGGCTTGAATTGAAATATTTGTTTGTGTAAAAGTGAACGTTATTGATTTTAATATAGGGTAGAGATTAAATCTGATTTTTCCACCGGCGGAGCGGGAAGCGGAGTGGCGAGGCGTGGAGAGACGAGACGGGGCGGGAATTTTAATTTGTATTGCATTTTTTCAATCCCCTCCCAGCGCATCTTCGGTCGGTGGAAATAGTAGGAATTGGCGAAGATGTGCGTGCGGTGCGGGACATGAATTGAAATATTTGTTGGTACAATATTAAATTGTTTTAGATACCCAATTAAGGATATAAATGTGAATTGATTTATTTGATAGTAGGTGGCTTTGTGGTAATAAAAAAATCATTAAGAGTACATTCTCGTTAAAAAAAAGATTGTTTGAAATAAATATTTTAAATTTTAAATAGTATTTTTTCTTACCTTATACAAACAACTAGTTTTTCCATAGTACAGACAGATTTTCTGTAGTTGGTATCTTTATTTTTAATGTGGGTTTGAATCATGGCATGTACCTCATACAACCTTTGTCTTGACATTCTAAAGGTAGTTTCAAAATTTTGCTCATCTAGAGTCATAAACAAAGTGTGAAACTCCCCATGCTCATTATGATATTTTATTTGATTTCGAATCCAGTAACGGTGAGTTCGTTTTTTTGAAAGCACTATGAGATTATTTCTTGTTGCATTATCCTCATCCGATTCTTCTTCCATTAACATATTTAATCATACTAATTCACGAGACATGATACAGCAATCACGTGTGTATTTCACTGCGAACTTAACAGCACTACATCTACGTCCAAGCCTACAGTCTACGGCGCGGCGGTCGCGCGGTAGGTCTTCGCACATTATAATAACTCAACGGCGACTCGATTCTATGCCAAATATTGAAATTTAAGCCCTATGTCATATTTACTAGATTTAATTTCAAAAAATGATATTAGTAGTGGACGACGAGTGGACGACGCGTCGTACATTTTTGCGAAGACCTTAATGTCAACCGCGAGCTCGGTCAGGCACGCGAGGGCTCGCGCGGGCCAGCGCGGGCTCGCGATAGCTATTAATGTCAATTTTTAGTGGAAAAGGGCCAGCGCGATTTCAATTCCCGCCCCGCCACGCCCCGCCTCGCCGGTGGAAAACCACCTTAAGGGTTCCTAGTTGACTACGGAACCCTAAAACAGGGGTACTTTATACCAGTATGACGTCGGATGTGAGTTCTTTATGAAGCCATCCATATTAAACTTTCAAAAACCATTCTCTAAGTTTCCACAGAGGTTAATATTTATGAATTATTGAGAAATTAACCATGTCATTAGACGCACAACAAGTGATTTTTTTCGTTTAAAGAATACTCTACGCTCTCCTGTGCATTCCATTACAGAAAAAAAATTGGGCAAGTGCGAGTCCGACTCGCGCATGAAGGGTTCCGTACCATAATCTATAACAAGTTTGTTGTATGGGAGCCCCCATAAATATTTATTTTATTTTATTTTTAGTATGTGTTATTATAGCGGCAATAGAAATACATCATCTGTGAAAATTTCAACTGTCTAGCTATCACCGTTCTTGAGATACAGCCTGGTGACAGACGGACGGACGGACGCACAGCGAAGTCTCAGTAATAGGGTCCCGTTTTTACCCTTTGGGTACGGAACCCTAAAAAAGAACTCCTTGAGCGTCCGTCTGATTAAATTGAATAATGTAGTCTTTACATAGGCACCTTCTAGTCAAGCAACTATGTAGGTATGTAAAACACAATAACGTAGGCACCAAATTTCTCGCAGGATTTTCATGCATAGGTATCTTGAAATGTTATTAAGTAGTGCCTTGACCATTAATTGGCTCTAAATTTCGAGGGTTGAACAAAAACGGACCCATTGACTTTCTGAAGTTTCTAGTGTTCTTTCCCGCGCTTTTAGACGCGGATCAGCTAATAGTAAATTCACTTGTACAAACAATTCATGATTAAGTTGATCTTTATCATTCCAAAGTCTCCAAATAATAACTATATGTCTAAAAGTTTTAAAATGATTGAGGATTGTCTATACTTCATAGATAAGATAAGAATTGTTTAATCAATTGGGATTCCCTGGAATCACTTTTGCATCGTCATTGAATACATAGCTATTAAATTCATTGGTACAATAGTAATAACATTAACATAAGATTTCCAAACATTTGCAATATTTCCGCGGTAATGCTTCATCAAAAGTAAACTAGGTGATAAATTACATGAAAAATGATGATAATTCAAATTACTTTAACCTTTTTAATTACAAAAAAATTACTTTACCCGCGTCAAAAGCAAATACATAATTATGTCAAAATGTACACCTTAAATTAACAATTCATTTAATAGGTACCTTTTCAATATAATTCATTCATAAACTTAAATGTTCATATTCATTCATACCCAGTTATAGTTTCTCTTTTTTCAGCTTAGTGTCGGGCGCTGTGACGACAATGTAAAGGACCATAGCAGCAATATTATACAATCCATTATAGACCATTATTATTTTCATGGGGGGCATTTTAAAATGTCCATTAATATTAAAGGTGTATGTGACGCTGCATATTCAGTGCGGCCTCGGCCATGGACCGGTCATTCTGCCGGCGGGCGCGTGGCTCGGGTCAATGTATCTCCTTAACTACGAACATCTCGTCCCAACAGTACACCTCACATACCAAGTTATTGTAATATATGCCCCGCAATGACCTATAGTTTTTTGACCAAGGAACAGACGCCGACAACGTGAGACGCCCCGACCGTCTCAACGGTTACGTATATTGTAATTGTATCGGCTTGACCGGACATGAACTGCATTCCACTAATTTATGTTATGCTTCAGGAGATTTGGTGTGGGAAGATTATCTTTTGGATTTTCCTTATCTGCGTATTCTAATGAGATTCAGTTCCTAAGCAAATACTACGGGCTTCCATTATTCATGGCTATTTCTAGCAGTTTCGAATACACTTGACGAAGTGGTGGTTGGGTCGAATATCTAAGCTACTTAAATAAAATATATCAATATAATTATGTTTAGGCCCTTAAGTGTATATTATTTGATAAATAATTAGGAAATATTAAAGTAGGCACTCAAGGCTGTATATCTTATATCATTGCTTGTTTCATTATCTCCACTTCATGTCAGTGGACATGCACAATTGCACATGCAGCCCGGAGCTGGGGCATATTTAGTGATGTGTCAACACGTCGTCAATCACGGACGCGATGTAAATATGCCCCAGCTCCAGGCTGCATGTCCACTGACATGAAGTGGAGATAATGAAACAATCAGGCTTCCTCTTTGTGAACCCCAAAAGAAGTGCTTTTAAGTCTGAGGAACGTGATTGGTCTATTTTACACAGCTCCGCTCCAGGGGATTAGACATTATTAGACACACCAACAAAACACAGGCTTATACAATCAAAAAATAAAAATAACAAAACACAGGTAGCACGTCCAGCTTGTGCGTCATTTACAGGCGTGCAACAGCATTTTCAAGTAGACGGATAGTTTACTGAATTACGTAATAGTACAGTGGTGTTAAATTATAAAAATAAGAATAAAATTACGTTTAAGCACGATGATATATATACATAAATGTTAAACTACGGACTACAATTACAATATAATTAAGAAATTATTCAAATGTAGGATTTGAACATAAGGAATAAATAAAACTAACTAAACTATTTATGACTGTACTTTGCTAGATGACAGCAACCTAACTGGCGAGCTCATTAGAGTTAATGTCCAAATCATGCGATTTCTGGTATTGGTTGTACAGCGTCGGGCCATAACGCTTCAAAGGTATAGTCGTAATCTGCAGCGTCATACGCGGTTTAATTGAACGATTATCCGATCCTGTGAAGCTTGTCATTAATTTGATTCATTGGTTTTAGACAATCGATCGGTAGTCCAAAGGTTCCTGGCTAAATTCAAAATTCCAAGTTTGTTTATGATGGCTAGGCTACCTGTTATACAATTTTAGCGTGAGCTAGATGCTGTGGCTAGATGTCATGATGGTATTAACATATAGAACCAAGAGAGCATATGGCGTATTACGTAGTAGCGATCAAAAGTATTTTGACAACGGCAAAAGCTTTGATATTATATGCGATATGTTAGTTTTTCCAACTTAATTCTTGATAAAGTATTTCATGGCTTAAAAGCTTCTCGAAACAAGTAAAAAGTTTAGTTTCATTGAATTAAAATATAAACATAGCCACAAAAAATATTTATATTCCGGTTCAAAAATATTTTGACAATGTCTTTTTTCCAATTTAACTGAGAAATGGGGCTGCAGAATTTAAATACTTTGTAGGAACTACAACTTGAGGCTTTTCTTAGCATGTCTCGACATAAATAATATTCGGAAGATTTTAAGTAACCCTTTGCGGCTGCATTTAAGAAGGGTAAGTCGCAAGCTGAGATTTCGTGAAGTTTTGGTATATCACGGCAATTCATTAGTGTCTGGAATAAGCAGTTCAAGGTTCGAAACAGCGTCACAAATAAGCCTGAAAACAGTCGTCCTCGAAAAACGACTTGTACAACTGATTGTGTAATAAAAAAGTTAGACGTAGAAACCCCACGGAATAATGCAATACCAATTAAAGATGAGCTAACAAAAAACTACAACACAAATGTTTATATTTTTACTATTAAACGACGCCTAATAGACCATGGATCACATGGTCGACGCCCATTAAAAAAAACTAAAATGTTCAGCAAAGAATAAGGCATCCCGATTAGCATTTGCGATTCGTCACAAATCATGAACAAGTGCCGATTGGTCAAAAATTGTATGGAGTGACGCGAGCAAGTTAAATTTAATCTCGTGGGATGGTATCAAGATGTGCGTCGTCCTCATAATAAAAGACACGATGTCTGATACTTGGTACCCACACTCAAGCATGGTGGCGGCAACGTAATGGTGCGGGGATATTTTCCTCGCCATGGCGTCGGGCCTCTCGTATGAATTGACGGGATAATAGGATCGATATGTGTACGAAAATATACTTTATACACATAGGGTATCGCTATGAAAATAAATAAAGAAAAATATGCCACCTCGTTGGGTTTTTCAGCACCATAATGACCTCAGACACAATTCTAAAAATTTACAGGCTTTCTTAAAGCGTAAAAAAGTCAAGGTTTTTGAGGGGCCTAGTCAAAATGCTGACCTGAATCCTATTGAGCATCTACGAGAAGAGTTGGATCGTCGAGTGAGGTGCAGAAATTACTCCAAGGGGCTTTTTTTCAAGCACTTCAGTCAGAAAGGACGAACATACCTTACGAATGTATATATAGAAGTTAGTGGACTATATGACGGCTCCTTGTACAGCTGTTAGGAAGGGCAGAGGATATGCAACTAAATATTCATGAAACGTCTTATTTAACCCTGTTGCAAGTTCAGCAAAATAATTTTATGTAAGTGTCAAAATACTTTTGACCTACCTGAAGCGTGTATTATCAGTTTTTATTCTAAGTCCATTGTTAAGTTTTAGTTATCTAAGTGGAAACGTAACAAGAAAAGGGCCATAAGATGTTATCGTAACGTAATTATTAAATATATATTCAATTCATCAACATCTTGAAAAAAAACGATTTGTCAAAATACTTTTGATCGCTACTGTAGATATTCCAGTCGTCGTTTTGATATACCATTACGGCGGCAACCAAGTGTACGGGCCGCCTGATGGTAAACGCACAATTTGATGAATATGGCTAGTTCTGATGAATTTTGGACGTTTTTTTAAACACCGATTTTACTTATATTAATTGATAACAGTGTCAGTAATTGTATTGTATCGTATATATTGTACTCGTATCTTTAGCATGCATATCCATACTAGAGATATATATCACGCAGCAGTATCATACATATGTAGAATGCTTGAGTACCTACTGAACCGAAGCGGTGACATTCCCTATTCGTAGGTATCAATATCATTCATACTATTACGATGTAACACCGTGACTTGAATACACAATCGATAGACCTGCCTGGGATGCCCACCCATGTAGCTTCAACAACGTTTAGGTACATCACATCACATCTATCCTGTCATGGTGGTATATAAATATACCTACAACTATCATTTTAGCCCTTAATTTACCCCTAAAAAAACCTATTTGACAAAAAAAACGAAGGTCGATAGTTCAAGTCTCGTTGAGGTTGAGTAGAGCAAACAATTCTCCTTAGAAAAAAAAATGGAAAAAGATGGACAACGAGTTGGTTCATCCTGGCGAACATTGCCAAATTAAGGGCTAAAATTAACTTTGCTAGCTTATGGGTTAGTATACCTTATCTGCAAACTTTTACCATAATGCATTTTATATTAGAGAACAGCCATTGTGTGCATTAAATTAACTTAGTGCCTAGGTACGCGAAATATCATTTTGTATTGTATTTTTGTTTTTCTACGGTTTGAGGTACCTACATTGCCCTGATAAGAAGGCATTTGCCACTTGAAATTCCCAGCCAGTTGTCAAAAATTATCATATTCGACGTAAAACCAGACGTAGGTAAAAGTCGTTTGTAAAGCAAAAAAAACTGAGATAATCGGTTAGGGTGAAACCGACCAAAATTCTCGGTATATTACTCATATCGAGGATGTATTTGGACTTAAGATTGTTGATTCATGCCAGGATCTGTCGATGTGAATTTTAATTTTACAACTATGTTTTATGTCAAATCTCGTTAGGTATCACGCTATGAATCACAAAGCTCCAAAGTTATGTATGTATGTATGTATGTAAACTCTTTATTGTACATTAAAATATACATATACATAGCAAGGACATTAAACTAATGATATGTACAAAGGCGAACTTATCCCTGTAAGGGATTTCTTCCAGGTATTACACGCGATTAGTTATATTATAATAGCGATTTCATAAGTCGAGTTATTGTTTTACCTATTATTTATTTGATTTTACGTATCGTTCGAATTAGGTAGTGAAATAATAAAACCTTACTCATGGATTGATTCAGCTGATAACAACTGCACATGTTTCAGTCGACCCTGCATGTGGGTCCGTCTCCGTCTAAGAATACGCTGCATATTTCACGTTCATAAAATAACAATTTTCGCCATTACTTTATTACTCCTGCCTACTTAATTTAGTTTTTAACTGTTTTTGCGCACTTGTGACTAAAAAGACAATATATACATAACAGCCTCAAGTGGAATTAATTGAAAAAGTAACGGCATGACGAACACCGTAAAGGCGATGGCTCATCGAAAACCGTCATCATGAGGGCTTATAAAAAAGGTTGGGTCATTTTATAACAAGAAATAGTGAATCGAGCTTATTAGCCAAGTAGGTGATGCTGTGATTGCTATGAAGCTCCGGATATGACGTGCGAGCCGCGTGATTCATCCCGTAAGGGCGCGCCTACGCTTCCGATTCGAGGTAGAAAACCGGCCAAGAGCATGTCGGGCCACGCTCAGTGTAGCGTTCCGTACACAGATATATAGTTAGACGTTCCGTAGTTGCTCATCCTTCACAATAAACTGCTGTTTTAAGCCCGAGGTTTACGTTAAGAAAGATTTTAAGCTCTATAAAAAGGTCGTAAACGCCCTAGAAACTGTAATCACTTATTAGCTTATTACCTTCTGGAAGTCAACTTACGACCTTTTAAAGAAAAAATATGAAATTTGGCGATAACTCAAAAACGGCTCGACCGATTTTGTTCAATATAGTTTTCATTGAAAGTACTTATAAGGCCTCATTAACATGAATTTTTCCGAATTTTTTTGACCCGAATATTTACAAAACTGCTGACTTTATCAAAAAATAATGTTACAAGACCCCTATTATTTTTACAAGACCTACTCAACGACACCCCACACACCAGTGTTGAAAAGAAAAGAAAAATTCACCCCCACTTTAGGTGTTCGAGAGGTACACGAAAAAATTTTTTTTTTAATTTTAATTTACCGTTCTGTCGGCGTTATACATACACATACTCATACCAAATGATCACGGAGCTAAGCCGCGGACGAACGGACGGACAGACGGACATGGCGAAACTATAAGGGTTCCTAGTTGACTACGGAACCCTAAAAATCTTGGTGTGGTGCTCGCTGCTCAGTCGTGAGAACTATTAGGTGTGATAAGGAAATCTGTGAAAAAAAAATGAAAAAAAAAAACTGTGCTACAAATCAGTTAGTATTTTTTGAAATTCAGCATCCTATTTTATTTTTCTTTCGGTATTAGGATTTTTTCAGGACAGTGTGTGGAGGAGGCCATCCCGTGTATTGCATAAAAATGTGATATCGAGAAAAATAAGAAACCAACATTTTGGTTGCTGGCCAGTTAAGCATTATTTAAAATTCTCGGTCTGGTTCGAATCGTCATTTTGCTGATCGACAGCAGGTCGAACCGCGCCGCGCGCCGCGCCGGCTGGTCTGAGACTCTGAGTCAGTTGCACAGAAAACATAAATCATGACTTGTCATATCCTCGCCGGGTACTTATTGTATTTTATATCTCTTATTTATTTATTTATGTATAAATCTGACGCGTAGGTAAGTAGAAGCCTAGAAGGCGTTAGGCTGCCTGAATGAACATACAATAACAAAATAAAATATAACAGCTCCATTGAATTCTAAATAAATAACTCATAACAAGAAAAAAAACTTGCTGCAGTCTTGTTGTTAAACAATGCCAATGCCCAAGTTTATGTGACCGAATTCAAAGAAATTAATGAATTGCAGAATTAAAAACTTAAAGGTCCATGAACTGTTGTTGGTTACAGATTGGCAGTAAGTATTATTAGCGTTAGTTTTTTTTTTGTTATCCGGCTTTTTTTTACCTGCGCAGTATAGTTGCACCGTAATTTGTTTTTATAGGTATCTGTTCGTTCCGTCGTTCGCTCAATGTCGGAGTAGTAAACTCTATGAACTGCGAACCCAATGTGACTTTGAATAATTCCTGAATGTTTTTTTCTTTATATCAATAGGTCAAACTATTGTAATTTCGCTAAGACGAGAATTGTCATTTATTAACTATGTACATACTAGGCAAATTACAGCGTAAAAGCCTTCCATCATACTTAGTCTTTTGATATAATCTGCGTAGATTTAACTGGATTCCTTCACAATTAGTTCTAAATCCTTTAACTGACACCTCCTTTTTTCTGAATTTTTAAATGTATTATTTCAATGACGTGAAATAATGTATAATTATACTAGAGTTGCTGCCCCATTTCACAGCAAGACTGTATTTCAAAATTTCAATGAAAAAAATAATGGTACTTTTGATTTCAGCGGTCAAATTCTTGCATTAAATGCATTTATAAATGATTTCCTTAGGCTCTCTATATACCGGTATAACTCCAAAGTGCCGATTCAGTAAAAACTTATCAATGAACAGACTGACGGTCTGTATGTATGTAAAAACTTTATTATACACTAGCGGTGATCGCGGCTCCGCACGCGTGGAAATCGGTCTGTCAGTTTTGCTTTATCACAGTTTCTTGATACCCCGTAGACAGGACTTTCTGTGCTGTCCAAATCTATTGGGATCTTGAAAGTTGTGCGAGCTTTTATTGATAAAATGTTTATAGTCTTTAATATGGCCGGGGATTTTCTCGACAGATTAATGAAGTTTTCTTCAAAATTCGTTCAGCCATTTTCACGTGATGCGCGGTCAAATAAACAGACAAACAGATAAACAGACAAAATATCTAAAAACTGTTGAAACGTCTTCTGCTATTGATTCTAAGTATCCCCGCCAACTTTTTTTCGAATATCTTCCAAGTACAGACTTTCGACCCTCTTCAGCTTTATTATATCTATATATATAAATGCAAGTGTCCTGACTGACTGACTGACTGACTGACTGACTGACTCATCAACACAGAGCCGAAACTACAAATGCTAGAGAGTTGAAATTTGCACACTAGGTTGCATTTATAGTGTACAAGAGATAAGAAGTGATTTTGAAAAATTCAAGCCCTAAGGGGGTTAAAAAGGGGATGAAAGGTTGTATGGGGTACAAGTTTTTATTTTATTTTAGGAACTTGAAACTTCGTCAAAAGGTATTCGTACTTACTTCGTAATTTTTTTTGAGTGCGGGACTTGAAAGTGTATATAAAAGCATATTATTAAAATACAGGAAAACTAAATTCAGCGTTTTTGAAAATTTAGCCCTGAAGGTGGTGAAAAAGGGGTTGAAAATTTGAATTAACATTTAAAAAAAATTTGAGTGCGGGATTTTAAACTTTGTATAAAGGCATACAATTAGAATACAAGAAAAGCTATTTCAGCGTTTTTGAAAATTCTACCCCTAAGCGGGTTAAAAAAAGGATGAAAGGTTGTATCGGGTATAAGTTATATTTTAGGTTAGGAATTAGAACCTTTGTAAAAAAGTATTTTATTAAAAAATAAGAAAAACAATTTCAGCGTTTTTAAAATTCATCCCCTAAGGTGGTGAAAAAGGGGTTAAAAGTTTGTATTGAGATCAAAAAATTTTTGAGCGCGGGACTTAAAACTTTGTATAAAGGCATGTTATTAGAATACGAGAAAAGTCATTTTAGCGTTTTTGAAAATTCAGCCCAACAGGTGGTGAAAAAGGGGTTGAAAATTTGTATAAAGATCAAACTTTTTTTTGAGTGCGGGACTTGAAACTTTGTATAAATGCATATAATTCCAATTCAAGAATGTATAAACGTATTATTATTAAACTCATCGATTTTAGTAATGCTATTCGTTCGTAGATGTACCTGATTTTACTAAAAAGTTTTTAGGACAATTTAGCCGAAGAAAAAACTAAAAACGGACTTCTTATCATTTTATTACGTCTATCTGTAGGTACATAAATGATGTAAAATATCGTAGAAATTGTAAAAATAGTATTGTATACCGGTTGATGATGACACTTGCTTTGAAGGTAAACAACATCGAAGTGAAATAATTTAATATGTTTCTACTATACTTTAGCATTGCTTAGGCATTTACTAAGTGTAGTAAAGCTTTTCATTCATAGATAGCGTTGGCGGTTATTAAATTAGTTAAAAAAACAAATTGTATGCTATATTATTGGATGTACACAACAATTTGAATACATAATGCGGTTATATTATGCGTAATGTTAAGTAAAGCTATTCGATCCTACATGGCACTAGCTGTAGGTACCTGATTTCATAATAATTCCGCGTAGTTAGAGCAATTTAGTCGAAAAAAAACTAAAAAGCGGCCAAGGGCGAGTCGGACTCGCGTACGAAGAGTTCGGTGCCATTACGTAAAAAACGGCAAAAAATACATATTTGTTGTATGGGAGCCGCACTTCAATATTTATTATTTGTTGAATTACAGCAAACAACATACAATACAATACAATACAACAATTCTTTATTGCACACCAACAAGAAAAATATTACATGAGAAATCATAAATTAAATAATGGTAGACAATAGGCGGTCTTATCGCTAAAGAGCGATCTCTTCCAGACAACCTTTGGGTGGCGGAGAAAACAAAATTAAACAGAAAAAATAGTAGGTGGTGAGATAAGAACTTTAAGTAATTTGAGAAATAATAAATAAACGACAAACAAAATATTAAAGACAGATAGGTCATACACATACACAAATAATATCTATATATATAAACATACATAAACGTACATACATACAAAAAGGAAGAATGAAAAGAAAATCACAGCAACATTAGACTTATAATGAAAAACGACAGCATAGAATTATTAAAGGATTAGGCTACGGTAGAGATAAATAGTGATCTTTAAGTTTATATTTAAAAATTGCCAAAGTTTTAGCTTGTCTAAGATCCAGCGGAAGCGAGTTCCACAGTAAAATAGCTTGCACAGTAAAAGAATTGGAATAAAATTTTGACTTTGATGCCGGAACAGTGAGTATACAATTTTGAGCGGACCTTGCAGATGTGAGGTAACTAAAACGATCTTTAAGGTAGCGGGGAGTTGCAGGGTTAAAAAGAATATTATAGAGAAGTGAAAGTGTATGAAAGTTACGACGAAGACGGATAGGGAGCCACTTGAGTTGTGAACGGAAACTGGAAACATGGTCATACTTGCGTAACCCAAATATGAACCTAATGCAGATGTTTTGAATACGCTCAAGTTTGTTAAGCTGCTCCTCGGAAAGGTCAATATAGGAAATATCAGCGTAATCTAAAATAGAGAGGAGTAATGTCTGAGCAAGCGTAATTTTAGTAGCAATGGGTAGGAAATAACGAAGCCTCCTCAGAGAACCTACTGCGGCAAACACCTTCCTACTAACCTCACCAAGCTGTGGCACCCAAGAAAGTGTGCAATCTATAATAACACCCAGGTTTTTAACCTGATGAGAGAAAGGAATCAGAATGCCATTGAACAAAATAGGTGGGAGGTTTATGAAGTCAATTTTTGCGATCATCTTAGGGCTACCAATGATTATAACTTGAGTCTTAGCAGGGTTGATTTTCAGACCGTAGCTACTGCTCCAGTCTGAAATACGCTCCAGATCACAATTGGTCGAGGATATGACCGATGGTAGATCACCGAGTACACCCTGCGAATATATTTGAAGATCATCGGCATAAAGGTGATAAGAAGAAGATAAATTACTAGTAATGGAATTAATGAAAATAGAAAACAACAATGGAGACAACACGCCGCCCTGCGGAACGCCGGCCAACGTACTGCACCAAGAAGAACGGGAAGTATCCACCTTTATACGCTGCCGACGACCAGTTAGATAGCTATGAAACCAATCAATAACCGCAGGAGATATGTTAAGAGAACGTAATATCGCCAATAATATGTCAAAATCTACGGTACTAAACGCGTTGCTAAAATCAAGCAACGTTAGCACCGTCAACTTCCGCTCACTCATACCTGACCGAATATCATCCGTAATTTTTATCAGAGCAGTAGTCGTGCTATGACCAGATCTGAAACCAGACTGGTAAGGATTCAGGAGATCATTACGATTAAGGAAAGATGAAAGCTGCTGAAACACCAAGCGCTCAAGGACTTTGGATAAGAAAGGAAGAATGGAAATGGGACGGTAGTCAGAAAAAGTAGGATTGGACTTCTTAGGTAAGGGAATTATATCAGCATCTTTCCAAATAGCAGGAAATATACTAGACAAACAACAAAATCCACTTAACTTAAATATGTATCATACAACTTTCAGAAAAGAAAAGTAATTTCAACATTGCTTAGATCTGAAAATAATAAAGATGTAAAATGTTCAAGATAAGATTCCACGCGGACGAAGTCGCGGGCAACGCAGCTAGTGTACCTATAGATAAAAGCAAATAATAAATACTTTAATTATTCTTGAGAAAATGTGATAATTGGGCTGCGCTGTGGCCTAATCAATACGATACAAATATAGGTTGGGTCGCTTGCCATCAACTTCACTTTGCCAGTAATCAATGAGTTGTCTGTTTATGGTTTTTTTCCTGGTTGGCTCCGATAAACTCCGGGTCCTCTGCGTAAATACACCAATAGTGTAACCCCCAAGTGCCAATTCAGTGAAAACAGACTGACGTCCCGTACGCTTTAGGTATTTGTGTGACTCATGTTATTACTGTTACGTAAAGATTAAGTAAGGCGTAACTCCGCGTAAACAACATTCCGTGAATGGCGCTGCATTTTCAAACTAAAAACAACATGTAAGCATTTTTTTTGTAAATGCTATGACGTCAATAAGCGGGCTCGTTCCATTAAGTAAAGTTTAGGTAACTTTACTTAATGGAACGAGCCCTTTAAGGCGTGTTTTGATGATATAAATAAAATAATATTTTTAAATGCTACTAGAGTTCTAGGTACAGCAACAGCACATAGCTGCTCGTGCTCTGAAAATGATAGCAAAGTTTTGAAGTATAACTACATTAGGAAAGTTAGAAGGCAAGGACGAAATGATTCTTCACTGTAAGATTTAAATAAAAAGAAACATTTTACTCTCATGAACGAACACGCGGTGACGACGTTTGACGACGCGGTTGGCTCAGTTTGTAAGCACCTGCTTCTGAGCCGGCGGTCCCTGGTTCGAATCCCGGCCAGGGCAAATATTTGTGTGATGAACTCGCATATTTGTGTTGGGTTGTTTTATGTATTTAAAGTATATATTTTTCTATATAAGTATGTATATCGTCGATCGTCGTCTAGTACTCATAACACAAGCCTTCTTGAGCTTAATTTGGGACTAGCTCGATTTGTGTGAGATTGTCTGATATTTATTTATTAATATTTATAAACGTATTTTTTTTCGCACGGATGGTGTTGAAAGGGGTCTACGTCCTTCAAAATTTAGCCTTTCAAATCGTGATTTTCTGCGTGCTGCGTGCCGTGATACCTATAATTTCCTACATGATGCACTGGGGGTGACGTGTGAGTGGTAGGTAAACGAAAATAATGAGTGATTGCATTATTTTAGTTTACCAACCACTGTGTGTTTAGGTTGTACCTATGCAGCAGCTGCTAAGTGATATATCAATGAAGGCAAACAGGTGTATTGTGGTCGTTAATTGCTCAACATAAAGCCTCATTGTTTAATGAATTAAACTCAATTCATTCTTGCTGCACAGCCCATATAGAGTTAATGCACAAATAGGCATTATAGATTGTCCCTTTCTTAGGTTTGAAAATCTAGGGCGCCTAGAACGCCACTAAATGTTTGCCAAGACCTGCACCTGCACCTGTATGACCGACCCTGGACCTAAACAAAACCACTTATTTACAACATTAAAATCATACAATTTAAACGGATTTATTCGTGATTCAGTATTTTACACATTAGACCAGCTGTAAGGATGTCTCATCGACAAACTATAAACATATGGCTCTTTCTTCCCAATATTTTTTCCTAATAAAAGTTTTATAGTATTTTATGCAACAGTTGTATAAGAGGGCTCAAAATCGCGCGTGCCATGGGTAACGATATGAGAGTAGCCAACATCGTAAGAAAAGATGTCACGAACGTTTTTTATACAACGTTGCATACATTCATTCATTTTTTTTTTGCATTCAAAGTTTATCCAATAGCATAATAACATAACTCAATATATTCTATTAACAGCTCATTAATGTTTTGAAATTAGTTTAGTCTACATAAAGTCATTCAGCATAAAGTATGAAAAAAAAAAAGAAGGGAATAGGATAGAAGTTTGCGAAGCGCCAGAATGTGTAAATAAACAGTATATGCTATAAATATGTACATAATTAAATATAAATGTAAATAGGTTTGTAAAGTAGGGTATAGTTAGTTAATTTAAAGGAAAGAAAAAGCAGTATATGAAGGAAGGATAGTGTAAATTTATGTATTAAAGAACAACTTAACTATTGTAAAAATAAAGTGACCTTAATTTAACTAAAGTAGTAGAACTAGCGCCGACACACAAAATTTAGATCTTAAATAAGTTTGTATGAAATGTAAAAAAATGTCTAAGTAAAAAACACAAAAAACAAAAAAAAACATAAAATATTCATAAAAAGTAGCAAAAAATAATAATAATAATATATTTTGTTAGAATGTACAAAAAAAAAGTAATAATAAGTGTATTAAAATATTGCATGATAGGGTAAGATTTGCATGATAGAATTAAGTTGTTAAAAACCATATCTAAAGTTTGAGTACTAAAAAGAAAAGAAACATACTTGTAAATATTTTCTTTTGCTATAAATAATCATAAAACAGTGTAAGTAAATTTCATATACAGAACGTGAGTAAAATGAATAAGCTATGAGCTTGTATAGAAATGTAAAATGAACTTGTATATAAAGATAACTGTAAATAGAATCAAGTCAAAACTTTAAAAGCTCACAATAAAAGTTATATCTTTCTATGCAATTGTTACTGTATAAAGTTAAAGATAGTTAGTTACTGTGTAAATATTAAAGTTAAATTCATTATCTTGTATATATATTTGAGTAGTAAAGTAAAAAGTAAATTCATATCAGGATGTAAATATTTCTTCATATTAATAAATAGGCCAATAACATTGTACATAGAAAACAGACGAAGTGTAAACATAATTTAATTTTATAAACACTAGCATCACAGAAATAAAAGTCAATAGAAAGTTTACAACAGTTTATTAAAGAAAATTAAATTATAATTGTTTAAACTTAGTATAAGTAAAGTTAATTCTTTGTAATAATAAGTGCTTAAAATCATTGTGATATTAAATTGAATAACATAAACAAGGTATTAAGTAGTAATGTTTAGAAAAAGTGTTTGAAAATTGTTGAAATGTTATATTAACTAGTAGTTTCAGTTTCAGAAAAGAGCATGTAAGGTGTGAAATATACATATACAAATTATTCTATTTGTATATATATATTTCAGAGGGCATGTAAGGTACAGTTGTTTGGAAGTAACAAATATGTAAAAAGAAACGTAATTGAGTGAAAGAGATAGACACATGTAATAGTACTATTGGTAAAAACGAGATAGAAATAAATGCATTATGGCCGATACCGTCTTTAATTCCTTACAATACTTTTTCTACGACCACTCTACGACTCAATATTTAATAAATAAAACGCAAATTAAAAACAAAGAAAATAATTACGTTCCCGCTCGGAACCAACGAATAAAAAAAAAATTATTAACGTAATTATTGACGTTCACTGTCAAAAAAATATGAACTTATAATACCTAAGGGTATACGTACAGATGATTAAACTTTTTTTTAAAGTTGGCAGCAATACTTTAATACAATTTTTTTTTATTAATTGCAAATTGTGTGAATGGTAACACGAAGTATATCATTTAACACTAGTTTGGAACACATTATCTGTTTTTTTGGGCAGTAGAGTATGACTTTTTCATAATTGATGTCTTTATAGTAGAGGAAGTAACTAAGTATATAAATGACAAAAAATAGTACTGGAGTGGAAAAATTAAAATTTTACAAGGGTTTCAGAATAACACTGCTCATCTCATCAAAAACCGTAGGTACCGATCTTCCCCCACCTCAGCTTACTTCTTTTTTTATTTAGGTACGTATTGATGAACTTTAAAATTTTAAATTTAATATTAATATTATTTTTTACAGGTAATAAATAAGCTGAGAGCGTGAGTAATCTTATTAATAAGGATAATTTTATTTTTGAGGTACTTATGAGTCCTAAATATATCCAATGCAGTCAAAGCACGTCTAAGTTAAAACTGGTTTATTAGTATTACTTGTTATGGACGGTTTTGGCCTGGAAGCTGCACTTTGTGATGGAAGCAAGCCGTTTTGCACAGTGATAATATAGACCAAAATAAACGATTTCACTCGAGGCGAAATTAGTTTCACCCCTTAGGAACAGAGATGGCGCCACTTATTCCAAAAAAGTTTAAAATATTCTAAATCCTGAACGGATACTCCTATTTTGACGTAAGAGGTGCCAATCGGCAGATAATTACCCAATTTAACATGAAAAAAATTAAAATCACGTAGAAAATAATTTTGGATACCTAAGAAATAATATTTTCTGAAAAAAATATTTAAAATTTGTGATTTTTGGAATTTTACTCGTAAAAATGTATGTACATGGTACTTTTTTTATTTATTTATATTAATACACAACTAATTTTACATTTACGAAAAAAAACCGCATATCATTAGCTCGTATAATTCCAAAGTTATTGAAGAATACAGACATGGCGCCGCTGGGTCAAAAAATCTTACAAAAAATTTAAAACCTCAACGGATATTCCGATTTTGATAATTAAGGTGGTAATCGACAGATATTTACTTAAATTAGTTTAAAAAAATAAAATAAAAATTCAAATAGGCAAAAAGTAATAATATTTCCAAAAAAAAACATACATTTTGAAAAAAAATATTTTTTTTGGGGTTTTATATAATATCATATAAAAAAAATTATGAATATGGCTTTATTTTACTTATGTATATTATAACACTATTAGGTAATTGATCGTTTAATAAAAAACCGCATATCGAGAACTTGTACAGTTCCAACGGTATTGAAGATTTTACTATAGGGTGCCGGTGCGATGTTGCCGCCGCACGTGCAACTTATGTACATGTATATAGAAAAGTATTCTCCCGTTTCGAAGGTACTGATTACCCTGAAAATATAACCACAATTGAAAGTACAAATCATAATCATCCCAAGTAGCACACAACACACTTATATCCCTTGTACAGCTTAAATTAGAGTTTTAACGGGTGAATAGGCTCTTATACAACCAGTTTGCTAATATCACAAGTATATTCTGCCTATTTTCACTAAACTGTGCATTGTAACGTGCATGTTAGGCCGTTGCATCGGCTGCAACAACGCATTTTTCCTTATCTCGATTTGCACCCATACTAACTGTTCTATTGTGGATCGCACCTTCAACCAGCTTCCAACGCCATTCCATTCCCAAAAAGAAAGGACTTGGGACAGGATATATCCAAATTAAGACGTTTATTTCACATTTGGCTCGCTTAAAACGCTACACGCAGAACATGTTGTTCAATGGCAGCTGAAGTAGTCGGCGAAAGGCTTGTCGCCAGCTCTGTGAAAGCATCGAAGCATTCAAATTGCAGTCGTCAGTGCAACGGTCTACTAGTAGCAGTTTACAAAACAGTTATTACTTTAAGTAATGAAATGATGACTGCACTTCAAGGCTTTCACAGAGTATGACAAGACGTCTAATTTTAATACAATAAGAAAAGAGACCTGTTTTAAAACTTGCATGTTATACCCTGAAATAACTAATGCTTTTGCAAGTAACATCGCTATCTATAGAAATTCTCTCTCGATACGTAACGGCTCATGTGAAACGATTACTTAGGGCCATTTTTGTTTCTTTTTTTTTAGGGTGTGTTTACATAAATAATGTCATTCATTATTATAACAAAACGGGATTTAACCGAGTTCAAAAATATTTATTTACCGCAATTAAGTCCCGTTTTATTATTTTAATATAATGTGTGAAAATCGTGTAAGATTCAATCACTATATTAATGTCATTAATTGGTTCTCAATTAATCGTAACGTTGTTGGTCCCAGATTCACATGCAGGCTATACGATGCTCCAACAGAGCATATATTATTACTGTTAATGCGATTCGAAAAGATCTGTTTAAACTAAAAAACACTAAACTAAACAAGCTTGTGAGATACCTTCCATCTATTTCAGCTGCCATTGAATACCGTTTCATCCAAACCAAATGTGGGTTCACGTTTTAATTTGGAAATATCGAGTCCCAAGTCCTTCTTTTTGGGAATGAAACGGCATCAAAGGTAGGTGGGTCCACTATAGTTGAAGGTTAGTTCAATTTGGAAACTCCTTGAACATTATGGATACAAATTGGGCTGTGGCATAATGCGTTGTTGTTTTTTTTATGATGCGACGGCCTAACTTGCACGTTACAATGCAAAGCCTGCAAAGACTAAAGTGAAAATAAAACGTAAAGTAAGTAAAATATTGATTCAGAAATGCTATTTAGCATCTAATATACTTGTGATATTAGCAAACTGGTTGTATAGGAGCCTATTCACCCGTTAAAACTCTAATTTAAGCTGTACAAGGGATATAAGTTGTTGTGTGCTACTTGGGATGATTATGATTTGTACTTTCAATTGTGGTTATATTTTCAGGGTAATCAGTACCTTCGAAACGGGAGAATACTTTTCTATATACATGTACATAAGTTGCACGTGCGGCGGCAACATCGCACCGGCACCCTATAGTAAAATCTTCAATACCGTTGGAACTGTACAAGTTCTCGATATGCGGTTTTTTATTAAACGATCAATTACCTAATAGTGTTATAATATACATAAGTAAAATAAAGCCATATTCATGATTTTTTTTATATGAAATTACATAAAAGACCCAAAAAAAATATATTTTTTCAAAATGTGTTTTTTTTTTGAAATATTATTACTTTTTGCCTATTTGAATTTTTTTTTTAAACTAATTTAAGTAAATATCTGTCGATTACCACCTTAATTATCAAAATCGGAATATCCGTTGAGGTTTTAGATTTTTTGTAAGATTTTTGGACCCAGCGGCGCCATGTCTGTATTCTTCAATAACTTTGGAATTATACGAGCTAATGATATGCGGTTTTTTTTCGTAAATGTAAAATTAGTTGTGTATTAATATAAATAAATAAAAAAAGTACCATGTACATACATTTTTACGAGTAAAATTCCAAAAATCACAAATTTTAAATATTTTTTTCAGAAAATATTATTTCTTAGGTATCCAAAATTATTTTCTACGTGATTTTAATTTTTTTCATGTTAAATTGGGTAATTATCTGCTGAATGGCACCTCTTACGTCAAAATCGGAGTATCCGTTCAGGATTTAGAATTTTTTCAACTTTTTTTTAATAAGTGGCGCCATCTCTGTTCCTAAGGGGTGAAACTAATTTCGCCTCGAGTGAAATCGTTTATTTTGGTCTATATTATCACTGTGAAAAACGGCTTGCTTCCATCACAGAGTGCAGCTTTTTTTCATAACAAATAGGACTATATCCAATAGTAACTGTTACAAACAAAATCCATAATGTTTAAATCATAAAATATCACATTGCCTGAACGTGAAAATCGTAAATTATGATATCGCACGAACACGCTATCTTGACAAATATTTGTCAGAATCGATAAAGAGAAAACTTTATCACGATAATGGTTGAACTTAAGCGTAGTAAGCATATTGACGACCGCCACCTCACGTGCCGTGATGACTGACGGTCGGAGAAAGTGCAGGGTGCCGTCGATTGACGTCAAATGATGACCGTTTCGTAACCAACGTGTTGCACGCGCGCTTTGGAAATCGCTTCCTCAGCGGTGGAGACATCACTGATGGCGTGATTTATAAAACTGATGAATACTATGTCAGTCTGTTTTGAAATAAGACACCGTCTTGGGCCGAGATATATCTCTCTGTAATTAACGTGACGTATTTTGTAAAGAAAACGTCGTCGTCCAGTACTCGGAAACAACAAGGGTTACATAAAATAGGGTACTAATTAAACAAGCTTCTTTTTAATAGCATTATTCGCCTCAGAAAATATAAGTTACCTACCTTCTAAATTACTAAGTCGGCCACAACCAACGCGCGTCTGAATAATAATATCCCATCAAAAACATAAATGTTAAATGAGAGCCAAGGTTAATATCGCGTGCAACTACATTTTGCATTTATGTTACTTGGGGTGTAATTCAATATCAAGACTCCACTTGGCTAGTTTCCTAGTTTAAGGCCGAATTTGACAATTCATTGTTCTATCTCCAATTATGCAAATTTTTGAGCTTATTGTAGCCATGTAACAGGCACTACATATCGATTTTCAAATCGACCTCTTCTCTCGCCACTTCGAGGAGTCCCTCCCACATAATGGCCTCCCCTGCCGGGGTATGCGTATATTCATTCCCAATTGGACCACCGAACCAGATGTCGGTAGATGGCGCTACGATGCCACCCTAAGGCATGTCGAAGCAACTGGTTGAAAAATTCAATGGCTCTGACATCTGGTTCGGTGGTCCAATTGGGAGGACGCCCGTGTTGGCCCGGAAAGCCGTTGGAGACGCAGGTTCGAATCCTGTCCGAACCATAAAATTTTTCAATTTTCGCTTCATTTGTAAAAATTTATATAACTGTTATATGATAAATTCTTATATCTCGTATTACTTACCCCTGAATAGAATTAGAATAGAATAGAATAGAATAAAAATTTATTCGTTAACATACACAAATGAAGCCGACATTAACATTAAAATGTAAATGTTTTGCTCATAAGTGTATTTAATTTAATTTTATAGTCAAGGGCAAAGTTAGAGCAATATTTGAGGTGAAAATAATAATATTGCTTTGCTATTCCGCGATAGAAATATCGTTGTTCTATCGCGGAATAGCAAAGCAATATTATTATTTTCATTAATATGGATTTCCGCAAAGTAACGCCTGATTCAATTAATTAATATTTGAGGTCCTGATTTGGGTAGGTATTGTTTTTCGGGTAAGTAATACGAGATATAAGAACTTATCGTATAACAATCATAATCATACCCTTGCTAACTCGGGGCACTGATAAGTGATGTAGCAAAATATTTTACGACACAAAATATTTTATTTTAAATTCGTTTTCATAATAAGTATACAATCAATATTTTTTCCATATATACGCCGGTATTATAGATTGCCGTCTATATGAAAATACCCACTTTATCAATTCAATTCAATTCAAATATTTTATTTCAGATAAAATCCATATCAATGTTAGTACCAAATAAAAATATAAATCTTAAACGTAATGTTAGTATAAAATTAAAAGTAAAACTAAGACTAAAAGCGGCGTGGTGCGGCTACGACTGGCGCGTGCAGCCGCACCCAGCGCGAGGGCAGCGGTGACTCCCAGCGCTGCGACAACACGCTCACAATGCTGTTGGAGCTGCGGCGACAGCGTGCAGCGGTCTAAGTAAGGAGGCGCACCGTTTTCTTACTATAGCGTCAAAGCTATCTGTGTGCGCCTCGGCGAACATGGCTGACGCGCTGCATTGTCGCGGCAGCCCGAACAGTACCCTAAACGTGTTATTATATTGCACGCGCAGAGCATTGTATGCCCGCTGCGAAAAACTGACCCACAGGCTACACGTGTAGAATGTTCGACAATATGCTTTAAAAAGGGTTAGTTTAACTTCATTACTACAACGTGCAAACCTGCGAGCCAGCATATTACAGCGCACACACAACGCAAGACATGATATCGGACCTTACTGTAGTAATCGAGAATTTTCAATGAGACATGTATATATATAATATAATATGTATCGACATATTTTTCATCGATATCAAATCCCTAGAACGTGCCCCGAGTTAGCACAGGAGGTGTGGTCATAATATAGGTATAGGTACGCTCACTTTATATAAGCTTGTTTTTATAAGGCTCAATGCAAATAATGAACGAAAGCTCTCTAAAGTCCTAACCGTGCTACAAAAGGCCCGAAGCCTGGTGATAAACGTGACTATCATAGGCCATCTGTGCGAACCCGAGCTAACGGCCATTAAAAACGGCATAGTAGCAAAAATATATTCGCTACGACATTGAAAGTTACTTGGTTGACATGACATCCTACTTAACTGTCATATGCTCATAATGACGTGGGTGAACCCTTCCTACACGACGTATCGTACATAAACATGAGTGCTTGTGCACCGCTTGCGTAGATGCAAAGCCCTCGTAAAGCAAGCTGGTCACGTTGCATTCTTAGCATGCACATGGAGGATGTTAACTGAATAACAAATGAAATACATTATAATATATATTAAATACGCCGCCCTGAAAATCTCCCCATGTCACATTTTTATAAGTATCAAAAACATTCCAATTACAATAAAAAAATGTAACGAGAATCTTCTTGTGACTGTAAGACTTCCATTATGTGATATAATTTAAAGGGACTGTTTGCTGAGAGACGCACTGGTTAATAAGAAAATAATAAAGCGCTGGCCCAATATTACCTATAGGGTTCTATGTTACATTTTCAAGGTACTTAAAATTAGACATAATGTCAGTATGACAATATATATTTGTTCTTGGGTCATGGATGTTATCTATATATGTATTTACATATTATGTATATCGTCGTCTAGTACCCATAGTACAAGCTTTGCTTAGTTTGGGACTAGGTCGATTTGTGTATGATTGTCCCTTAATATTTATTTATTTTATTTTTTATTTAATATTCAAATTCGAACTCGTCAAAAGTCAAACAGAATAATATTGAGCCAGCGAAAGGTTTCTTGATAATTATCGTTTTAATCCTACCGATAACAAACAACCATACAATATATTACTACAATCAGAGCTACATTCATACTCAACAGCATTATCCACGGGTAACTTTAAATAAGTTGAAGTTGTAAAAAGTGGAACAGTTGTACAAACTAAGGATTAAAATATTATTAACATTGCGTTAGTTTATGGAGAAAAACCTTACTGGTTTTAAAATGTGAACTTGCTTATTTTGTGTAAGACGTGTATTCACTCCAACTCCACGAAGACTTGTAAAAACAGGAACTTTGATATTTTCACTGAAACCTATTGCAATATTTATGCGATTTTAATTTGCTCCGGTTTTCACCGTGATATTTCAAAAGTATTTTACAAAATAAAAGTCAGCTCGCGGTCAACACTGCTTGCATCATCACTCATCAATTTATTGTATTTGCTTTGTAGGCACTGCAAATTTTCAATACAGTCATGACCAAAGATCGGAAAATTTGCAGCAAAACAAAATACTGTTGCTGTATAAAATAATGTAAATATATGTTCTTTTTAAATATAATAATTGAATGCAATGTTAACTAATTTATTTCGAAAATATCATACTCAAGGTGTTTTAAACTTTTATATTAATTTACATTATCTAAAGGACAACATATCAATTAAAGGACATTCTTTTTTTTTACCAATTACGATTAACAAAGCAATTGTTGCTTTGTATGAATACAATGGCACTTTTGTTTATGCTCTATGCAAGTACACTTGACCGTACATAAATACCTACATTCATTAATGTTTCACGAGGTTTCTTCAAGACTCATTGATAACAATTCTAGTAGGTACCTAGATGCCAGTGAATAGAAATTGTCATATAAAAAATCTTTAATGTATTATTGTTTTTACTTATTATTATTACCAGGTGGGATCTGAGAAGTCTGCGGGCAATAGTAACCAATCTATTTAAGTAATACATGAACATGATATTTTGAATGGGTTGTCCACTTATATTTTAAAATTGAGACGGTATATATATGTCGCAGTCAAAAGTGTGAACTGGTCAAAAGGACTTTTAACCGACGAAAACAGGCAAAACTGCTTTTGACTGAGCGTGTTGGTCAAAAGTAGTTTTGCCTGAAAATCATTGGTTAATAGTACTTTTGACTGTTACTATCAGTCAAAAGTACTTTTGACCGCAGGCACATTCGTCCCTTTATCTCGATATTATTTTAATCCGACTCGGCCGGGTTAGGTTAGTTTTTTTTATATCCCTAACCAAAAGTGTGAACTGGTCAAAAGGACTTTTAACCGATAAAAACAGGCAAAACTACTTTTGACCAACACGCTCAGTCAAAAGCAGTTCTGCCTGTTTTTGTCGGTTAAAAGTCCTTTTGACCAGTTCACACTTGACTGCAACATATACACTAATAAATAAAAATAAGAAATGCAGAAAATTCTTATATAATTATTTGCGTCACTACTGCAAAACGCATTGTAATTGAATGGGTAATTATAATTATTACCTACACACAATAAGGAAATGTTATTGATCGGTCTCGTACTTCCTTCTTCTATTACTCTATGGATTTCCAACAATTTAGCGAGACTATCTTATAAAATCGACTAGGTATTGATTGTTAAAAAAAAACGTTTTGGAAATACGTTATTCATCAATCTTTTTTAGGAAATACCATCATCGTCCATTTCGCATTTGTCGCCAGTTTTGTTTTCGATGACGTTCCACGAATATTGTTATGTGCTAAATACGCTCTTACATAAAACCCGAGTTTTAAGTAAAGATAATAATTTTTCAAAAAAGTCCGGTCAACATAGAAACAAATATTACTTTCAGTGGATTACAAATAAATACATCCCTCATCGATTCTCTTACAAAAATGATATTCTATGTTAGACTGTTGTAATCGAATCATTCGTTCGGGAAAACCTTGCTCTTACTACGTATTAATATTAACATGAGTTGTGTCTAGGAATGCTCTAGAATGTGTGTTTAATATGCATTACATCGGGGGTAAACGCCCTGTCGGACGGGACTCGGGAGTGGTGCGCCCGCGCGTCCGCGTACCTGCATGCACCGCGGAGGCCGTTGACGTCAATCACAACATACATATTTATTGAAACGTAAGTAATTATTCACTTTGAGTCGCTAGAAATCGAAGCAGACCCCTTAAGCGAGTTGAACTAGTATAGCCATATAAGTTTGCATAGGCCGTAGCGAAACTAGCCTAGGTAAATAATTGTGAAATTATGAATAAGGCTCTAATAAACAGATCAAATTAGCTCCTTTTTATAAACTTTCAAAACCCTCAAAAGAGTGTGTTTAAAAGAAAAAAGAACTATTTTAGATGATTTTTTATACTTTCAATTGGCCTTCTTATGTTTATTTGATCATTTTTAATAATCAAAAGCGTAAAACTATGACTTCTTACAGGAAAGTACCTAAACCCAAATTTCAAATTTATTAGGTATTTATTCATCATTATGTTAAAAGAAATTAACGAGTGATTTCGATATGCTTAAACGCTAACCAAACAACGCCAGATGTAAAATCCGTAAGAAGAACAATGTTTAAAAGGCTATTCACACGTTCATAAAATAACACTGAATATTAAATTTTATAATTTGCATTTTACACGAAATTGAATTTAAGTAAATGGTAAAGATGAAATTATGCATTTTACATTTTTTTTTTCATCCACTTGTGTGTTTTGTAAAAAAATATTGATGTTTTTTAATATGGTCGATATTTTAAATAAACATTTTTATTTTCTCTTCTATGTTGATAACGCCCGTAATTTCGTTCGCGTGGGGAAAAGTTGTATACCTCTTTTGGTTAACCGTAATCGAATAAAAAGGCTAAAGCTATTCCTATAACCGTCTGTAGGTACCTCAACATATTTTAAATCCATCCTATTGTTTAGTGTGATGAACCCGCAATTTTTTTAAGAAAGACAAACAAAAAAAAAAACAAAAACCGATTGAGTGATATTCGAATATTTAGCCTATCTTTTTTTGTAAAGTGTATGTATATACAGATTTTTTTTATACTTTTAAAACGGTGTACGAAGGGTCGCTGATGTTTATTACTTTTAATAGTGACAGGTACTGATGATTAGGAAGTACGAAAAAAACAGCCAAAATAATTATCTCACACGCTTTATCTAAAATCTAATAGTTCGTTATCATAATATAAATAGAAATTAAATTATACAATGACTCGTAAGAGTCACGTCAAGATGATTCATAGACGACAACTTTTTGTTAAAATGTATATAACTCTATTGTAATTACGGTGACTCATTTACGTATAAATACGTACATTTAATTCCACCAATTCGTTATTATACCGGGTTGATGCTTACACGAAACTAATAGGTACCTACACAATTTCGTAAAAATGTTTTTCCTATCGAATGACGCACATCGATTGACATAATTACAATAAGTAATGAGTCGGATTCCTTGGCCGGATTCTAGATTATTCGACGAGTGCTAACTATATGCTAACCACTTCCTTAACAGTACCGGTGACGTTGACGGCAAGCCAAATAACAAAGTTTCAATATCTAATCGCCAAAAACGATGCAAGTTGGTTGGTACATTACTATAACAAAATTGGACTTTAATCGCGTTCAAAAAGGTGTTCATTTATTAACTCCGACGTTTGGACGTGATTTTACATCCATGGTCTCGAAGGGTCGTGGTAAATAAATAAATACCTTTTTGAACGAGGTTAAGTCCCGTTCATCATCATCATCATCATCATCTCAGCCATAGGACGTCCACTGCTGAACATAGGCCTCCCCTTTGGACTTCCATATATACCGGTTGGAAGCGACCTGCATCCAGCGCCTTCCGGCGACCCTTACAAGGTCATCTGTCCATCTCGTAGGTGGACGTCCTACGCTGCGCTTGCTGGTCCGAGGTCTCCACTCGAGCACTTTACGGCCCCATCGGCCATCTGCTCTGCGTGCTATGTGGCCTGCCCATTGCCACTTCAACTTGCTAATCCGGTGAGCTATATCGGTCACTTTAGTTCGTCTACGGATTTCCTCATTTCTGATTCGATCACGTAGAGACACCCCGAGCATAGCCCTCTCCATTGCTCGTTGAGCGACTTTGAGCTTTGAGATGAGGCCGATAGTGAAAGACCACGTTTCGGTGCCGTAAGTCATCACTGGTAACACACATTGGTTGAAGACTTTCGTCTTGAGGCACTGAGGTATGTCGGACGAAAAGACATTGCGTAGTTTCCCGAACGCTGCCCAGCCGAGTTGGATTCGGCGGTTGACCTCTTTCTCGAAGTTGGACCTACCTAATTGGACCACTTGTCCTAGGTAGATGTATGAGTCAACAACTTCGAGTACCGAGTTTTCAACAGAGACTGGGATGGGCACAACCTTGGCATTTGACATGAGTTTCGTCTTGTCCATGTTCATTTTTAAGCCCACCCGTTGAGAAACTCGATTGAGGTCATCGAGCATCATGCTGAGTTCCTCCATCGACTTTGCCATGACTACGATGTCGTCGGCAAACCGAAGGTGAGTGATGTATTCGCCATTGATGTTGATGCCAAGTCCTTGCCATTCCAGGAGCTTGAAGGCGTCTTCCATAACGGCCGTAAACAGTTTCGGGGACACAACGTCCCCCTGTCTCACGCCTCTTCTCAATGGAATGGCCTTTGTGCTCTGCTCCTGAACTCGGACCGACATGGTGGCGTTACTATACAAACACTTCAACACTTCAATGTACCGATAGTCAATATGGCATCGCTGAAGTGACTCGAGCACCGCCCATGTTTCCACCGAATCGAAGGCTTTCTCATAGTCCACAAACGCTAAGCATAATGGCAAGTTATACTCTTCAGTCTTCTGTATAACTTGTCGCAGCGTATGTATGTGGTCTATGGTACTATAGCTTCTTCGGAAACCGGCTTGTTCGGGAGGCTGGAAGTCATCAAGTCTATGTTCGAGACGGTTCGTGATGACCCTTGAAAACAACTTATAAACATGGCTTAGAAGCGTGATGGGCCTGTAGTTCTTCAATAGGCTGTTATCACCTTTCTTGAAGAACAGTACCACCTCGCCTCTATTCCATGCTTCAGGCGTTTTGCCCTCGGATAAGACGGAATTAAAGAGCTTCTGGAGGACCTTAAGTACCGGTGTTCCACCCGCTCTCAGAAGCTCTGAGGTGATTCCGTCTTCACCCGGCGCCTTGTTGTTCTTAAGTTGCTTCAGGGCCATCCTAATCTCGTACAGACTGATGTCCGGGATGTCTTCGGTATAATGTCGGGACAGCTTGGCTCTTGGATCGCCTACCAAGCTGTCAACGGGCTTTGCGACTGAAGTGTATAACTGACCATAGAACCTCTCGATCTCGCCTAGAACCTCTGCTTTGGTCGACGCTATGCTGCCATCTTCCCGTTTCAGCTTGGTCAGCTGGCTTTGTCCAATAGACTTGTCCTTTGCGAACACTTTGGAGCCTTTGTTCTGCTCAATGGTCTCTTTAACACGGTTCGTATTAAAGAGCCGCAGATCATGTCGCAAGGACTTCGATATACGTCTATTAAGCTGCCTATATGACCTCGCGTCATCGGCAGACTGCAACTGTAGCGAGCGTCGTTCAGCCATGAGGTTTAAGGTTCGATCAGACAATTTCTGAGGTCTATCTTTACGGCGAGGTCTGAAAAACTTAGATCCTACCGTGTGGACAGTTTCCACTAGCCCGTCGTTGATCTCGTCCACTGAGGCAAAGTTCTCCAGACAAGCGAAGCGGTTGGAGAGCTCGAGTTGAAAGCTCTCGGGGTTTTGAATATGGGCCCGAGTAGGTCGGAGCGTAGACTTCATCAGACTGGACCTTTCCAGTTTAACATTGATATTCAGTGTGCCTCTTACGATTCGATGATCACTGCCGGTCTTTACCCTATTGATCACAGACACATCACTGAAAATCCGTTTCTTGTCGGTCATGATGAAGTCAATCTCGTTTCTCGTGGAACCATCGGGACTTATCCAGGTCCATTTCCTGTGAGGCGGCTTCTGGAAGAAAGAGTTCATCATGAAGAGTTCCTCTTTCTCCAGAAAGTCGGCCAGCCTCTGTCCCCTAGGGTTCCGTTGCCCGTATCCAAATTGCCCCACTCTCAACTCATCACCGCTGTTCTTGCCCAACTTTGCATTGAAGTCCCCCATAACAACAGTGAAGTAGGTTTTGGAAGTATGTATGGCCCTACTTACGTCCTCATACATAGCCTCTACTTCCTCATCAGAATGTGACGAGGTACTTGGTACACTCGTAATTATTTCAAACAAGTTTTTGCAAAAAAAAAGTGTGTGTGTCAGCTGCGACGCACGACTGGAGTTTACTCTTCAGGCCAGGCGCGCACCACGATTTTTTTTTAGTCGCGCGATAATTTTGTCGCAGAAATAAGCGTACTTATGGGTTTATGAAAATCGTGGTGCGCGCACTCTCATATAAACCCATATCTTGCATTTCTGCGACAAAATTATCGCGCGACTAAAATCGTGGTGCGCGCCTGGCCTTAAGAACGATTATAAAATATATACTCAATACGTTTATTGCACATAATGGTTATACAGGTGGAAGTAAATAGTTTAAGTATCACATTATGTACCCTGTTGGGCGCTGCAAACAAGAACGAGAAGGTAGGCACTTACATAATATTAATACGAGTATAATATACAGCAAAACTTATAATAATGTTACATATTTTTTTTACCCATAGGCTATCTTCTAAATATTCGTTCAAGGAGTAGGGTAGTACGTTTTCGAAACTAATGATTGTTTAAGTTTGTGAACGAAAACTGCATCTTTTTACTTCTAACTTCGTATCGTGCCGTCCCTTTCACTCTCGTGTTATACACCGTATGAGTGAAAGGGACGGCACGCGGTGGCGGTCAGTTGTAATGTATGACTATCCTAACATTCCCTCAGACACACGCGGCCTGGATTGTCATAGTGACAGCAGGCCGCCACCGCGGGCCGCTGATATGTGCGATGGGCTTTAATAAAATTGTTGAATAACGACATGCATACTTGACCGCTTGACGTTGTTGACCAAGGTCTTTTCACTTTCATACAAAGAATTGGCTTCAAAATGTTATATTATACGGCTAATAATATTTTTATTGCTCGATGAAAAAAATATACTTGTGTTTTTTAATTAGAAATTAAACGAACTTACCTGAAGTGAAGTTCTATTTTAATTGTATGAGCTGCGCAGTCTCGAAATGATAATTAACTCTTGTAGTATACGCAGTTGTACAGCTTTATTGATCACATAATTCAGAGTGCAGAAGTTTAAGCTTCCAATTCAAAAAAACGCGCCAAATTTCCGAACACACGCCACGCCTTCCGCACTCTGACCTGTCAATCTCATTAACGTTTTTGTGCAGCGAAGATCACGTTGCGATTTTTCGTTTTAATTATATTATTGTAATATTGTGTTGTGTAAGGTGTTAAATACTAATTGTTATTATAAAGACGATGTTGAAAGATCGTCGAAGCGGTTTGATAGATAAATCTCGACAGGAATTCCGTCGTTTGAAAAAACTACCAGCGCGGCGTCATGCGCTCGAGTTCGGTCGGCAAGCCGGAATCCCTCAAGGGATTCGTGAGCGATATCCCGGGCATAATGATCGTCTCGTTTACGTTTTCACAAATCGTCATCACCCAAGCGCCATGCGGAGTGGGATTCTGGTGGCGAAGCCACTTCAACTGCTTGAGCATGAGAGATGATAGAAAAGGGAATACATTATGCTAAGAGGATTGTAACAAACAAGGTAAGACAAGAATGGTAGAAGTTTGGATCGTGACCTTGCCTGTTTTTCCAGAAGGCCGTAATATGCATAACCTTAGCAGCGAGCGGCGTGTGCTGCTGGCTCATTGAAATATATTTTTGCTCGCTGGCATTTTGTAGCAATGTGGAGTGCTAACTATCGAGCTGGTTGGGTACTCTCTTTGCTCATTAAGCATTGTGGTGCGCTTTAGTGGATACACTTGTAGCTTTTAACTTAAGTTATATTGTGTATTACGTGGGTCCACTCTATGCTTATTACCTTAGCAAATGTGGTGAATTAATCTGGGTGCATTTTCTGCTGGCTCTGCTGAGTAGAATGGTGTATCAGTTGGATTCACTCGTTGCTTTATATGCGCAGCAAATACATATATTTTTGGGGGCTCAGGTTACCTTAGTCCAGTTCATGCTAAAATCAGTGTTGTGGTACACCATATTGGGCTCACATGCTGCTGTTTTGTGCCATACATAACAGTCTGATAGGCTCGTTAGACAGCGCTTTATGAGCGCTTGTCCTTATACTACAGCTGATGAATTATGAATACATCAACATAGAGACTGGCCTTATCAGCTGAAGCTCAAGAATTTGACACACTTGGCCCAGATCCAGTGAGTCAGATCTGCTCTTGACGAGAATAATAAGAATAAATTCCCATTATAATCAAAAAGTCATCGAAGATGGCCTACTAAAAGGAAAAATTCAAAAGTATACCGTTCCGGACTATTAAAAATTGGAGGATGCCTCAAGACTTAATAAAGGCCGAAGTGGCTAGTTGATAGAAAGTGAAAAGCATATTTTAAATAAATGCCAAGTAAGTACGACTAGGTCATGAACAACTGTAGGTGTTGAGACCAGCGCTAAATACACTATATAGTATGTAAATCACTTGGGAATTCTGATTCCCATAATCACAGTCCTGAGGGATAGTGTTAAGTACTGCTTAGTACAATGGCAACTTGTCATTTAATAACAATGATAGTTATAAAGTTTCCTTTTCATCAATGATGCAGCGGGGAGTGATTAAAAAATTAATTCTGAATTAGATATTCTTCAGTTGAAGAATTTGTAAATGAGATAAGATCTATTACCATACTGGACTACTAAATGCAAGCAGTCATTATTAAAGGCCTACCTGGCAGAGGCCAATATTTACCTATGATATTCTGTCATAAAATCTGTCTAAGTTAAGTCTTAGTACAATTGAAAGGAATTAAATAACCATATCGCAATGCAACACTCTTCTAGAACAGCCATTAGGCTGATGCCTCCTATGCTAGGCTGTGCTGGCTGTAAGCCATAAGGTCTTGAAAAAAAAAAACTGATGGCTGTCAACCTGTTATTTTAATTTACGTCAGCAAACGGCCAATTTCAAATTGTTTCGCGATTTATTTCAAAAATAAATCATAGTTAATGTCTTCAAATGCATAAATAAAATGTGCTTAACGCGGCACAACCTCTGCTGAAGACGATTCAGTTCATTTTCATAGAGCGGGAATAATAATTTTATGGTAAGAATATTTTATTTCAGGTCTCTTATATATGTCTCGGAATTTTGTTGTATATTTTAATACACATGAAATAAAAACTACCAGCTATTTGTTTTAGACGTGTTTCAGGTACATTTAGTTAGGTTAGCTTACCTAGAAATACGGTTATTGTATGTTATTAAATCACAGGTTTTGTTTGTTTGTTTTAAATATCTTTAACCTCTCATCACACAAAAACGGCTGCACGGATTTTAATCCCAGATAGCATCCAAACATGGTGATAGAGGATACTTCTTACTTCTTACCCAATAACTGCACACAAAAAGTTTTTTAATACAAGTATTTAGGTACCTGCAGACAATTTGTTTTTCAAATATTATTCATAAGGTAATATTTTAACACTGCTAGTGATATTTAGGCCTGCATTGCCAAACTTGTTCTGAGCTTAGTGCATACTATTTTAACATTATATTTCTGTTCATGTCTATTGTCCATTTTGTTCAAGCAGGTCTCAATTAATGTGGATATGTAGACTTGTTAAAATGTAATTTCCTATTTCAGAGCTACATTTTGGGCACGACTGGTCTTCACAAGAATCCTTGACTTCTCTGTACGAAAGGAATAAGGTTTTATGTGGACGACATTTCCAAAATTCCCGTTACACTGACAGTTGTAGAAAAAGCCTGAGCACGCATTCTGTTCTAGGAACAACAGGATATATTATTTAAACAATGCAATAATAGTGCACCTATGTAGTAAACTTTTTAAAGACATTTTGTAAATTATAGTCCCTGTTTGGATATACAATGAATAAAGGCCATTTAAAAGTAATTCATTGTGTTGTATTTCTTATAAAACTATTAAATTTCAGCTCAATCGTATACCGGGAAGTGGTTGACAAATGATTTGCAGGATTAAACCTGAATATGCATTTTAAGTTTGTTTGGTTTATAACCAATGCATGACTTCCGTGTTAAAGACTTATCAAAAAAATAAAAATTAAATTATTAAAACATGAGATGAAATGTCGATTTTGACACATGAGTTAAGTATATACCCATATCATATGGCATATTTGAAAACCCCGCCAAAATAGCCCGCTGTCACTTAGTTCATATACGGTGGCGCTAGTAGTATTAAAAAAAAAGATAGGCAACTTTTTTGAACGTAGTTACCGTTCTTCTCCTTGTGAGTATTATATTCCTTTTTCTTGACATACTTGACGTTCAAGTTTGCATGACGTTATTCAACAATTTTATTAAAGTCCGTCCCTTTCACCCCCGTGTTATACACAATACACTATATGAGTGAAAGGGTCGGCACGATACGAAGTTCGGAGTAGGCCCTTAGATACACATACACAAGTTTACCGGACGCCGCTTCAAGCATCATGCAGGCTTGACGGCGGGCTTGATCGTGTATGGCCTGCATTATCCTTACTTCATGCAGGCATCCGAAATAGCGTTTATTTTGTCTCCCTTCCACTACCCCGAATACTGAGATACGACTTTTTAATCCTTTACCGCATACGAAGCCATATATGGCAGATATGAACTTGGATCTTATTGACACAGGTCAAGGTTCAAATTCAAACAACAATTTTTTTTCTATATGCGGTAAAGGGTTAAATTAGCACGGCAGAAACGTTCGATTTTATACCCCATATTTTTCATACCCCGGGCTTAGCCCCGGTTCACACTACGGCGGGAACCGCGCGATTATAGAATCGCGCGGTTAATGTCTGAACGATTACTAACTAACTCATATAAATAAGACCCGCGCGATTTCCGCGCGATTCTATAATCGCGCGGTTCCCGCCGTGTCTGAACACGGCCTTATATATGAAAATCGATTCTTAAGGAGTAAACTCCAAAAAACAATTTTTGAGACCATTTTTTATGTGACTAGTATATTTTTTTGAACAAACGTCAATTGCTCGTAAAGAAAAGTATATGACTTCAAAACTTGCTTGCATCGTGCACTCGATCACCTTTTTGAACCGAACGGTAATAATAATTAAGCGAGCCCTTATACAACGCCCGCGACGCAGCTACATACAGATACATTACAATACATACATTTTAGTCAGTAATTTCTTGATTCTCATTTGACTCGAGTTTCGTTGGGTACCGCCCATTGGTGGATATCCCAAGAAAAGCGTATATATATACGAGTATTATGTCGTACGATGATTTGATACTTATATTAAAGCTTAATTTTTTCATCATTATCTTAATGTTGATGACTAAACCCACAGATTAAGTACCTATAGTTTAAACATCAGTATCTCACTTCTGTAGTTATTTATACACTTAGCTAGACGTTGTAAATGCTTCTTCACATATCCCCATTTTTTATACGTAAGTTACAAGAAACGTGTAACCCTTCGGTTGGCGTTATTGTGGACGATCTCATTAAAGAAAACAGTAGGTTTTGTACCTCATTATCGATCGTCATAAAAGAGCAGCGTGCTTCATGTCATGGATAACGCGTCATTTAGGTGGATTATCAACTCTAAGGCCTTTGCCAAGAATTAACATTGCTTTAATAGAGGTCCATAGGAAAAGAAACCTGTGGTAGTCAGGTAACCGCGATTACTATTAAAACAATTTTAACTCTTGGCAATGGCCTTATACTCCCAGTATCCATCATAAATAAAAGTCGCATTACTCAACGGATTCTCTTTAAATGTTGTGTGTAGGTTCGATAGGTAGGAGTTTTTCGCGTTTTTAGGGTTCCGTACCCAAAGGGTAAAAACCCCTAGGACCCTATTACTGTGAGACTTCTATTCTATTTTTTAAAAATGGCAACCGGTCACAGTTAAGCGCCCATTACTGCCAATGTCTCGTTGCCAATCGCATTCGGCGACTAAGTAGATAGATGATTGATACCACGTTGTACGGTGAGTTGAGAAAATCGTGCTTTTTGTAAAGTGATAGCGATTTACAAAAAACCACGCGGGAAGGGCTATGAACGCTTCAAGTTGAATTCTTCATCAGCTATTCACTCATTCATGCGTTAGATTAGATCACTGCACAATACGCTATCAATACTACACATTGAACAACAAAAATGAATAAATAACGAACAACGAAACTTAAACGCATGCGGCCATCTTGAGTCACGGACCGGAAGCTGTCCGTCCGTCCGTCTGTCACCAGACTGTATCTCAAGAACGGTGATAGCTAGACGGTTGACATTTTCATAGATATTATTATTATTGCTGCTATATTATTCTATTACTTACAACAAATACTAAAAATAAAATAAAATAAATATTTAAGAGGGGCTCCCATACAACAAACTTGTTATAGATTATGGTACGGAACCCTTCATGCGCGAGTCAGACTCGCACTTGCCCATTTTTTTTTTCATAATGGAGATATAAGGGTTAAAATGCAAAAAAAATATATACAAATTTTTGTCATTGCGAATCAAACTAAGTAGCTTGGTTTACTGCCCACAAAGACCTACTAGTTATATTTGTAAAACTAAACTTTTTTGTAATGATGGTTAGGTTTATAATTTATGTGTATTAAATAGCTCCGAAACAATCTAAGTGAAAAAAGTAGGTAAGTACCTAAGTGTAGGTATATTTAAAAATGAAGTGTACACTAAACTCGTTATCGTTCGCATGATGGACGCGTACACAGTAGCTAATTAATATTTATATAGATCGTTAAAAATATACTCGTACGATATGTTAAGGTCGACGTTTCGGGTTCATCCATTGTTCACAAACTTCTGAAATTCCTGCAATACACACCTTTCTATGACTCATGAGCCTGTTTATGGAGGGACGCAACGTGAAAAGTTGTATAACAATTCATCGGCGCGTTTGTATCGATACAAGCACACATTTATTTATCAAATTTTATATATTAATGGAGTCACGCTTTAGATAAAAAAACGTCTGTCAATTTTTAAGCGTGTGCCGCGCGCGGCCTCTGAATTATACCTACTACTCCTACTAAATACTAATATTTTATTTCGACACACTATTATGTTTTTCGTAATTTATTATTTAATGTGGGTAAATTAACACCACATTTTTTAATTGCTACATAGATACAAGATTAACACTCAAAGAAAAATTAAATTGCGCTCATACGTGGTCCACACCGTGACTCGAACCCGGTATCTTTGGATTACAAGTCGTATGCCTTAACTTTTCGACTTGAGACGCACTGCACGTACGCTTTAAATTTCCCAATCCGTTTTAATCTCTGTACCTATTTTATTTTTGAAAGATATTTAACCTTAGCGCCATCTATGAGAAGATGCGTTACGCATCTTCACATTTCATTTCACTCCTTTTACAGCAGTGTCAACCACCTCCAGCACCCTCCTCCTCCTACTACTGCTACTAAATATTACTTAGGTTTACTATGGTACTAAAATATTCTAAAAGAGATTTTAATTGATCACTCATATTCTATAAGTATCCTTAACAAATGACTCGAAGATACCATATTTTTTATATCCTCCTATTGTAATTGACAACCCATCACACTTCGCGCTTGTAATCAATTTTTACACGCATACATTACTCGCAAAATCACGCTGTTGAATCAACCTACATGTTAGTGAAATCTCATCAAAGTCGTTTCCATTGTTTTTGAGTTTTTAACCTTGCACCGGTGTTGGAGTTCGAGGTTGTGTACGCCGCGTTAAGCCCGACGTAATATCATCGAAATAACGCAATCAGGTATTTTTACTATATCACGGCGCCATTTCATCAACAATCGTATGTATATCGAATGGCATGGAAGTGGCATGGAAAAGTAGGGGGCGAGCGAAATACTTTCTGTACGCTCTCATTTTGTTTATTTTCAAATGGGGCGTATTAAAGCGCTTTAGGAAAGTGCAGCCTGAAGTGCCCTCGAACAAAACACGCTATAGAGCCCGGATCTATTTGTGCGGCGTGTGTGTGTGTAACTAGGTATCAGTTATGATTAATTAAGTAATGATTTATTAAGAGGATATTATCACTGCTCCTTTTCCCATACTATCAGTTTACGTTAAGTTTGCACCTGGTAACAATAAATCGAGTCGCATACAAATGAGCTTCAAAGTTAACGTAACCGGGTTATACAAATCGAGATTTCGTTCTCGGCAGTTTTGCATTTGAGAGTGCAATTAACTGCACTCACAATTTAGGCTGCACAAAATGAGGATGGTTGGAATAAATTTGGGCCTATTTCCAACAGTAAGGTAATACTGGCTCTAAGTAATTAATGTTATAATACTAGACAGTATTATCCTTAAAAGCGGTCCGTCATTGGTAGGTCGGTAGACGAATAAATGAATCAACCCGTTTGAAGAATCGAAGATGCCTAGATAAACTCTAAAATGATTAGTTAAGGAGGCGCCAGCCATCCGTGTCAGGGTCGCCAGACGTCGCGGGCGCCGTCTGCCGATAAGGGGAACTCTTGTCTATGAACGTGCTTAGCTTTTGACACCACGATCTATAATTAATACGGTGAATAGAGACTAAAGTACTATGTGTGACCTTACAAACGGTCCGGTAGTTTTGAATTTTTGATATGTTGTCTAGGATGGTTAGGCAGTGTTATAATGCAAAATGCACAATTCCCCCCCCTCCGCGCCCGCCGCCATATTGAAAAAACCGGCACTTTCTTCATATTTTTGCTCATATCTTCCTTTAGGAGCATTTTAGCTAGAAGAAAGCTTCCACAACGTTATAGAGAGTTAAATTTACTACATTTTCCATTTTATATTTTGTTTCTAAGACAGATAATTACGGAGATATGCACATTTAAAAAAACTTAAGAAATTGCAATTTTCAACTCAAAAACAAACTTCTGGATTATATCTTCGTTTAGGAGCATTTTAGCTAGAATAGTGCTTCGGCAATTTTGTAGAGAATTAAATTTACTATAATAAACATTTAAAATTTTGTTTCTAGGACAGATAATTACGGAGATATGTAAAAAATAAAGTCACATTTTCCGAAAATGTATGTAAAAATGGACATGAGTTTTATAAGCAATTATATTTCCTACATGTTTTAATTTGTCCTAGACTAGTCCGTAACTGAATGAAAGCATTCTAAACCAAGAATTTTGAGAAATTTTCGGAAAATTCGACTTTTCCTGTTTTTTAAATGTGCATATCTCCGTAACTAACCGTCCTTGAAACAAAATTTGAAGTGTAAATTATAGTAAATTTAATTCTCTACAACATTTCCCAAGCTTTGTTGTAGCTAAAATGCTCCTAAACGAAGATATAATCCAGAAGTTTGTTTTTCAGTAGGAAATTACGATTTTTTACGTTTTTTTAAATGTGGATATCTCCGTAACTATCTGTCCTAGAAACAAAATATAAAATGGAAAATGTAGTAAATTTAACTCTCTATAACATTGTAGAAGCTTTCTTCTAGCTAAAATGCTCCTAAAGGAAGATATGAGCAAAAATATGAAGAGAGTGCCGGTTTTTTCAATATGGCGGCGGGCGCGGAGGGGGAGGAATTGTGCATTTTGCATTTTAAACACTGCCTAACCATCCTAGACGACATATCAAAAATTCAAAACTACCGGACCGTTTGTAAGGTCAAAATCCTTTATTCACTGAATTAAATAGACAACCCTAGTATTTATTGCGCCCTTTGACAATAGTAGTAAAGAGGTCAAAGCTCGCAGATTGAACACGGGTTCACTACGTGCCCCGAACTGCGTTTATAGCCTACCGATCTATATTCGAGGGCTTCATACTATAGGGGCGTATGCGCAAAAATGCGATTTTTCGTTTTTAACGGCATCGTATTCATCTAATAACGATACATCGGGTCAATTTTTTTCATAATTTTATCGTAATTATAAGTTATTTAAAATAAATAAAATATGTTTTGGCGTATCATGTAGGTCATAATTTTTTATCGATCCATAGAGGCGTACAGTAGGCGTAAGCGCAATAATATAATGGAATCTCATAATATGATCGGAGTATAAAGGCGTATATGTTCATACGTCTATTACTCGATTGTGTGATTTACCAAAAATTGTCGCACAATAGCGGCGTATGTACATACGACCATATTTACCATACTTTTTAGTGATAGTATCAGTCTTCGGCCTCATATACTGACGCACCATATGGGCGCAAAGTCCTTGAACGTCACACCTTTCTCCGAAAAACATCTCTAACTGGTAGGTTTCTAAGGAACCATCCTGCTCGTATCCCAGGTGGATTCGATTCAATATCCAAATCATAAATGCTCGATGTCATCCAAAGGACGAACCCACTTAGCATGAATTGCACTATCCAACATAATATGCGAGACGACTAGGTCCAACTTTGTTGAAAACAGAGGTTCCCAAGAAATATGGGGCAGGGGGGCGCTGAAGAAAGAGATAAACAGGCGTCCTTACATGGAAACCATTATGGATTGCTACCATCATGCATAATTATCCATCTCAGACAGCGGCGGGGACAAAGCTAACTAGTCAAGCTGGAGAAGTTTAGGATAAGCAGAAAAAAGACGAGGAAACTCAATACAACAATGAACATTTGAGCACAGGCACAAATTAGTCAAGTCCACACTAAGTCTCCTCTACAAACAGGTAACTGCAGTTTTACGATCCGTACACAAGCCAGATAATACCTTCACCAGCTTAGCAGCGGAATAAACAACCCTCGTACAGACTCACTTCTTGGGCTGTGAGTAATAACGGTTAGTGAGCTGGGTGGATGAGGAGAATACTCCAACGGAGAGAGAATGGCGACAAAAAATACAGAGGGCTTTCAACTGCTTGACTCATACAAATCACCAGAACCGAACGGAATAGAAGGGAAGGGAGATAATTATCAAGATATTTACTATTGTTTTGGCTGCCTGCGTACTGCGTAGACAAGTCAAAGTAATTGTCATACAAAACCAGGTAGAAACCTTCTACTCAGGCGTTAGATTCTTCAGTGAAAATTAATCAGTTTTTTGCTTAAGCACTTGCAACATAAAGTATTCTGCAAAATACTAAAAACAAGTCTGTGTCTTATGCTTAGGCACATTCATAGACATTGAGGGACGTCGACGGCAACGACAGGATAAAATTCACCAGCATAAAAGCGGCACTGGTAGGAGCCGGAATGAAAGAGATTCATCGTCATCGAAACTGGTGAAGCCAAAACTGGTGCACTCAAAAAGGCAGTGGTAGCAAAGTAAGAACCCTCGAAGCTACGTCCGCTCACCACTTTTGTGGAATCATCGCCACACTAAACTAACATCACTATTACACAGAGTCATCATATCCTGCGATGAGACATAGTAATACTAACGAGCGGTAATCACAAGGGTATGTGAATGTGACTTCACCCGCTCTACACTGGCTGTCTAACAACAAACTGACAGTTTATTCGAAAACACTTAACTGGTAATGTTCGCTAACAGATGCTTTGTGGTATCTAACCCAAAATGATCAATACAGAGCTCTAAATTGTCCACGCAAGGTAAATAAAAAAAAACTTAGCATGCCCGGCATAATAAGTTTTAATTAAGAACAAAACTATTCACCGTTGAAGCTAAACTACAATCACTTCAGAGGTTGATTTGCTTGACAGCCACGGGAAAACAGAACCTCAGGAGAGCAGCTAAGGTGTCCTCGAGTGAACAAATAGTGGGCACAACATCAACCGATTTCCGTAGTCTTATAACTCGTCAGCAACATCTAGGGTCTCCTAGAATTAGGCTTTCTGATAGAGTTGGGTTGGCAAAAGTAGTGTCATCAACTCGCCACGGCGTATGGTTAATGCTTCGTTTTTGTAGAAGACTGTCATGTTATCATATTACAAACTAGTTACTAGAACCTATTAAGATTTCGTAAAATCCGATTTCTGCAGAGAGTGGGCACCTCAACTGCTTGGAGTTCGAAGAAGAAGTCACCATTAACAACTTTATGACTGCTGTTATAGGCAAAGACCGACGGGTAGACAGAGAGACTTTATTTAGCACTGAAGTGCTCAGTTAACAATCGTTCGAGGTGGTCAGCCGACTGGAGATTGACATCTGCCGTCATTACTTAACATCCCAGAATGTCACCGATTCAAGAGCGGCGCTGGGTCATAAGTTCTTCTTCTAGAAATATATAATCAAGGAAACGAATAATTTAATCAGTGAAATGTATATTCTTTCTTTACTAAATGCTTGAATTTGCCTTAGGTCACCACTATACGACCACACTCAAAAGCCACTAGCACTGTTTTTTTGTCGGGCGAAACAGGCGTAAAAAAAATCAGAAAAAATTGAAGGAGATTCGTAACAATGTGAAAATTACTGTAAAAAGAAAGTATTTCGATATAAAAACAGAACTCAGACCAATTGTCATTGAATAATTGAATAGGAAAAGATTTAATTTATACGCCCCTCAATTTCAAGTATTTTTCAAGGAAAATAGACAGTCATTTCGAATATTTGCGCCGCAGTAAAGAGGCGTAAGCGCATAATTACTAGTTTTTAGAATACTTTACGTAAAATTGATCATACTAGATAAAAACAGTGACAATATAAATACTCCATGCAAATTTGCAAAAAGATCCGTCGAAGGGACAAAAAGTTATTAAGTTTTTTGCCTCTCCTGAAAAGTAGGGGTTTTGCGCATACGCCCCTATAGCATGAAGCCCTCGATATGTAGGTTAACGATTTGTTGGTTCAAAATTGGCGCACGTCGCTACTGGCCCTAGTCAGTCGTAGCGGCACACAGCCCACGCAGGCGTTGATCGGGTGTTATTAACAGTGAGGTTTCAACAGTGCCTTACTAATTGTTCGTTAATTGAATGGAACTGAGGTAGTGGTAAAGTCCAGGATGGCGACAATAAGCAGAGGGGTCCCCCAGGGATCAATTTTGGGTCCCTTATTCTTTGTGGTGTTTCTGAACGATATCGTAAATTATATTACTGACTCAGTGCCATGTACCAACCAATCTTGTTTGCTGATGACACCAACGCTGTAATAGCTGCTGATAATATATCACAGTTAAATGATAGAGTAAATGCTGCCCTATTGTTGTTTGCCAGATGGTTTGCAGTAAACAACCTGAGACTCAACTCTAGATAAAAAAACCAACGCCATGTTATTTAAAGCTACAGCAAAAAACACAGATACCTTGGATGCAGCAGTTTATGGTGATAAAATATTGCAAACTGATTGTGTCAAATTCCTGGGCATTCATGTTGATGAGCTACTGAATTGGAAGCACGAAGTTCAGGCGCTTAACAGCTCTCTAGGTTCTGCTTGTTATGCTCTTCGTAGCCTACGAGATCTCTTAAAAACTGAACAACTTAACTTAGTATATTACGCCCTAGTAGAATCTAAGTAGCGTTACAGCATAAAATTATGGGATAATGGCTATAACTATAATGTTGATAGCGCGTTCAAGATGCAGAAAAGGGCCATTCGCACTATTGTTCGCATCCCACAAAGCGAATCATGTAGACAGCAGTTCATAGACCTCAAGGTTCTAACAGTACCATGTACATATATACATTCTCGTACTGCTCACAGTATTACCAGTCGGTTTTCCTATATAACAAGCTATCTGTTGAGCTTAAAATGGTCACATAGTAAAAATTTTGGTGCAAGACTCAAGCAGTTTCTTTTGGAAAAATCGTTTTATTCAATAGATGCAAAACAAATAATAATATTTACTTGACATGTCAATAATCCATACTAATATTATAAATGCGAAAGTGTGTCTGTCTGTCTGTCTGTCTGTCTGTTACCTCTTCACGCTTAAACCGCTGAACCGATTTAGATGAAATTTGGTATGGAGATAGTTTGAGACCCGGGAAAGGATATAGGATACTTTTCATCCCGAATAAATTTAGTGTTCCCGTGGGATGAGCGGGTAACACCGCGGGGCACAGCTAGTATTCAATATATTTATATTAATTAATTGTTGATGTATCTCTAATTACGTATTTAATCGCTGACATTATAGCTATTATTATTTATTACTTAATTTTTACCCGGCTGTGCAACAGAATATTTTGTGACGTGTATTATTAGTATATTATGTGGTGACTTTTAATTTATTTAGATTAAGTAAGTACCTAGTTTAGAACTTAGTATATATAAGAATTTCAAACACAATTTGTAATTGTTCTTGAATAAACGATATGATATGATATGTTTATAAAACTTGCCAGGAACATCAGTCACTCCAAACTACGTGTGTCATTTTCTTAGTCCTCAACCTTGAGATTAATGGTAGAGACAATGCTATCCCAGTTTATGATTCTTCTGTCTACGCTACGCTACGCATGGCGATTTAAATGATTAATTAGCACGTGTAGACATGATAGTCCAATTAGGTTTGTGCAATTACATTTATAAATAGAAATATTAGACGTAATCACGTGGACCGCATATTTTATCTAAGAGCAGTAGATAAGATTGTTAAAGAAGCCACCGCTATTAATCCTATGAGTTCCTAAGAGTTTCTTCCTCTGATGTCCCAAATTCGTAAAACGTGTCGCATTCATTCACAATACAGTTTAAAACAAAAGCGGAAGAAATTGCACGATATGAACTTCGACTTTAGATCTCCAGAGCGTGCTCAAGACGCGCAAACACGATTTCGACATTATATCGGACTCGGACATAACATTGTATCCAAATTCGGTTACTCTCCCTTTACGTAGACAGCCTCAGTAGAGGGCAAGGTGGTATCAAGCAAAATAAGGGCATTTTGAGGTCACAGACTCACAGTTGTTATTAACAATTAGACATTTCGATTTGGTTAGATACATCATTATGTACTCGTATGGCTAGTTGTGAGGCGAATACGAGATTGCGTGTGAACGGAAAGCCTCCGTCAGAGCCGTGAGAATGTTTGTCGGTGTCACAATACGTCAGCTGCATTCGGTGCAGCGCCATTGTGCACTCATTGTACCATGTTTTATCAACACACAAGTAGCCTAAGTAGGACACCTAAACATGTTAAAACGTTACAATTCTGCAAATGCAATATAGGTATAGACATCGTTAATTCGTTTGCAAAAATCTTCCCTTTTTAGAGTTCCGTAGTCAACTAGGAGCCCTTACAGTTTCGCCATGTCCGTCTGTCTGTCCGTCCGTCCGCGGCTTAGCTCTGTGATCATTAGTACTAGAAAACTGAAATTTGGTATGAGTATGTGTATGTATCACGCCGACAAAACGCTAAAATAAAACTAAAAAAAAAAAACATTTCTTCGGGCACCTCTCGTACACCTAATGTGGGGGTGAATTTTTTATGTCGTTCCAACATAAGTGTGTGGGGTGTCGTTGAATAGGTCTTGTAAAAATAATAGGGGTCTTCAAACATTATTTTTTGACGTAGTCAGCAGTTTTGTAAATATTTGCTCCGGAAATCCAAAAAAATAGCGTCCCCCATCTAACTTTCCAACCACGGGTTAAAGAATTATGGACAAATTCATGAAAATGAGGCCTTATACGTACTTTTAATGAAAACTATATTGAATAAAATCGGTCGAGCCGTTTTTGTGTTATCGCAAAATTTCATAATTTTCTTTATAATGACGTAAGTGTCGCGCGGTGTCCTTATACTTCTAACGTTACACATATTAGTTAAGTGCCATACTGCATTAAAACATTCCGCTCATCTGGCGCGTATAATCGATAACTTCCAGAAGGTAATAAGTAATTACAGTTACTTTGGCATTTACGACCTTTTTATAGAGCTTGAAATCTTTCTCGTAATTTAAACCTCGGGCCTAAAACCGCTGTTTTAAGTCCGTCTATTGTGAAGGATGGGCAACTACGGAACCCTAAACGTGGCCCGACGTGCTCTTGGCCGGTTTGTCTTATTCGTTTAACATTGACTCCAGAAACAAGCCTTCAAATTCGTTCAATCACTTATCAGAAATTTGCATGCGATTTAAAGTTTGTTTCTTTTGTCACGGAAATCTTTCATTGGTTTATTTGTTCACTGTGTCGGTTTATTCTTGCTCTTGAGTGTAAACGAATCAAACTTGATTTGGTTATAAATTGTATTTACTTATTTCAAATACGCGTTTGTATTCTGGTTCGGATAAGATTAATATTAGAGCGCTAAAATACTATTAAGCATATCTAATTTAGACACGGCCGGTTGTCAAAATGAAGCGTAGAAATTGCTTTTAGACAAATCTGTTTACGTACATTTTGTTACATATTCAAGTGGCCCGCTCACCAGACACTGACGTCAGAACCAATTCAGAAATGTGGGTGTTTTGACAGTGTGTGTGTTACGAAATGTGTATGAGGAATATTTAATTCTTTACATACTTGTTTTGCGTAGAGAGATGCTAGAACTCTTTTGTTATTATAATGCATTTGTTGTATTCGGCATATGTATGTATTTGTATATGCTTACCATATTATAAATTCGAACGCATATTGGTTGGTGAATATGGTTATGGCCTCTATTACAGATCAACGGTGCCACTGATTGATATAATTTAAGGTAGAAATAGAGAGTGTATGAAAAATTGCAATTTTGTTCACAATCTTGCTTGCTTCATATAGCCACTAAAACTTCATCAAATAATGAAGCCGGTGGGAATTATGTTCTATGAAAGCCTCGCCAATACTACACAGAACGCTTCACACGTAAACCATATAATTACCGCACACAACAATTAGCGGGCTAATTATATACTGTTTACAAAGGCGTTAGGCCTTGTCAGTTGCGGTCTCTATACCCATAATTTAATCCATCAGTTTCAAAACGAAAACAATTCACTGATGCATTCGAACAACTGAAAAACTGAAAATTTTCCTGGAAAACATATTTTGTAATGTTTACGCGAAAATTTAGTAAACATTATTCTGAAATCAAATAATCGCGAACTTTTCCATTTACTCTACATTTTGCACTACTACGGGTTTCACAACCCCAGCTAAGCTTGATGTGGGGATATTTAATTGTATGTACGTTGTGTCATCATTTATTTAATTACTATTGAACAAAAGAAAACATATCGCACAAAAGGCGGACGTAATGTCATCATTGACCAATTAACATAATCTTCAAGTAGATAGTTAATTATTGTTACTAATTTATACTTAAACAAATTTTAAACTGAAAATATAAAGTTTTGCGCGCTGCTGTGCTGGCATTACAATGAAAACCAGATAATCAATCATTGCTAGCTCAATATGCGCCGCCAACTGAAGTCTTTTGGGTGCCTTTGGTGTAAGATAAACACGGACAGTCGACTGTCAAATGTAAATAAACTGCAGTAATGTAATACAATTAAAATAACAATATAGATACAGCTTAATCAGAAGACTAAACAGTGAAGCTTCAATTAACTCCATTGACCTTTGGTGCAAACTAGTTACCCTTATCACTCGAGGGTAGCGTGATCCGGCCAGTGCGCAAAAATCCCCTAATTGTATGATAAAGTATCACAGTCTCTAGTCCATAGCGTTCATGTTTTGTACGTGTCAGTGCTAATTGATAACCTCGTAATTAAATGCGCCATTATTATTAAGGTAATGCTAATGTAGCGTCTATTTCATTGCTTTGCACCGGGAGACATGCTATCCGCTGGCTTATCGCTTTACATTGCTTAATTATCATTCTGATAGTGGAGCTTGGAGCTTACAAGTTGTAAAAATACGTCATTAATGATGCCGTTAGTTTAAACATGATATGATTTGCCACAGATTATTTTATTATTAATTGATATTGCAGAAAATTTAGATCCATGTTAAAAAACAGAAACATGTACTCGCCGTACAGGTGAATTAACTTATTTTTTATTCATTATAGAGCCTCTAATGCAAATACGTACTACACAATCTTCTGATGGTACATACTCTTTAAATAGTGGATTTGGTGGAAATATACCATTGACGAGTAATCAATGAATAGTGGATTTGGTGGAAGCATAACCATGGATAGATATCCCGATCACCGTGGTGTATTTTTTGGCATTTTATTCAATACAAAGAGAAAAGAGGAGATTTGTTCGTGAAAATGATTAACATAATAGTCTCATAAAAAACTCCCGTAAGTCTCAAACGTTAAAATCCATGTGAAACGGGTCCGTCCAACCGGCTCGATTGGTCGCCGCCACGACGGATCGGAGCTCCTGTGATGAATCGCGTACCGATTCAAAACATGTCGAGCAATTTTCGACTTAAACGACGTGTGAGTATACCCGTTTCACGTGGATTTTAATATAATAATAATAATAAATTCTTTATTTCAGATATCTAGGTATCCATAGTGTTAGTAACAACGAAAACTTAAAATACTTATAAATACATTAGTAATACAAACACTTACACAACACAAAAATTAAACGCTATAACACAAATTCCGCGACACCTTTGACCTGCGTTGTTCAAAATAATGGTGTCAGTAAGCCGTCCCTCAAAATAAACTTGAAGTCGTTAAAAAAAAGCTATTACGCGTTCGTACATGCTATCTATTCGTTTAATATGTTCACGCGTCTCGTTCTCTGCGTCTGCAGCAAATGTCTTTTGTAAGTCTTTGAGGTTTTTTCAGTAATGCTTGCCATACTTGTGGCACGTGTTATAAAACCACATACTTTCCCAACATAACATAACCCCAGTTAAAATACTAAGACAACCTAAAGCGGATTCTCTGTGTTATATAAATTATCTCTCAGGTCATTTTAATAGGTCTAGTTGTCACACCAAGGAAGCGTGTCGTGGAAAGAGCCCATAAGTAACTGTAACATCGTGATAACCCGTTACATACGTGTCACGTGGCTTGAAATAATCGGGGTGTAGTCACAGTCTGCTGCACTCGCTCATACCGCCCGCTGTCGCTGAGCCTAAAAAAATCACTGTATAGTGCTTAAAACAATAATTACGACTTATTTTTCAGGGTTTCGAATATAATGTAGGTGATAGCCCAAGCTGTCGCAAATACGGTTCTATTCAATACTCAAATCGTCGAACTTACCTAAGGCCTGCTATAAATTGCATTGTGGTGATTTCGATTTGAAATCGACAGCTAGTTAAGTTATGATATAATGATTGTCAAATATTCATCTGTCTAAGTTAGGGTGAGACTTCTTAACATTGATTTGATTGGTGACTTGGTTGTGTTGCTGCCGACTCTTTGTATTGCAAACGTCCTCGCGATAACTACTTATAGTAAAAAAAATCTAAGATGTCCCAACGGCTTTAAAGAGCATTATCTTGTAAACATGACCACATAGTAAGTATCTTTGTCGTACTCAAGTAGTGAAGCTCTCTTTAGGACAAATGGAAACAAGTTACAAAGCAAAGGCAAACAAAATATCTTCTTGTGTCCAAACTCACTAAATTGATATTGGCAATATGCAGATATCTTTGTTTTTTTTTTTACTACCGGTAGACTTTACGGCTTTTGTCACTATTGAACTTAATTTATAGATGAGAAAAAGAAAACATTAGTCAAAGAGTAAAACACTAATAGCCTGCAATTTTTTGTAAATATTACTATAGAGACAAGAAGAATTTTGTAATTTTCCGTGGTTTGTACATTGTACCATCAGGTATATTTTAAGTTTTTGTTACTATCATACATACTACAAAAAAGATTCATTAATCAAACAATAAGATACAAATTAGGCTGCTATTTTGTAAACATTTCTATAGAGACAGGAAGAATCCAGTAATTTTCCGAGGCTCATTGCAATCTCATTCGCATGTTAAAATCCATTATGAGTAGGTACGTTAACGTGCCTAATTAAAAATTATATTTATCTGTTTATATATATTAATGAGCAAAGTCAACCGTTTCAGTTCAGACACGATGAATGATAATCACGGTAAAGGTAAATGAATGAAGCATTTTACGATAAGTTAAGTTTATATACTGATTTGATTAACTTGTTTATTGTATTGGATTGAGGTTGTAATTAATATAAAATATGTACACACTAAAACATGCCAAATTTTTCAAAGTCAGTTTAAGTGTTTTTACTCGTACAATATGATAGTTTTGTCAAATTTAGTCTAGATTTACTTGGTATAATGCCTGCAGGTAACACGCAACTTTGGGAACACAATTTTTAGGTACAGTCGAGTTCTTAAACTTGTAAGCAAAAATATAATCAAAAATATCTGAACACGACTCTACGACGTTAACAATAGTGTTCCTTTATTTTTGATAATGTTATTGCATAAAAGTTAAATAACTCAACTGTACAATAGACATGTTGACTGTAGGTACTCAGTTGGTAATCAACGCATGTGTTTAAAATATGCTCTTCTCTATTTACGAATCGATAGCCCCTGACTTGTAAGCTGCTGTCTACTAACAGAATCCAGTTAAATGTAAATATTGTGTATTGAAGAACATAAAAATGATTACAATCACTCTAAAAATATAACTGAATGCGTGATGAATAGGTAACACTTAGGACAGATGACAGATATTCTTAGACCGTCACATCCATCCATCCAGCCTAAGTACATACGTCACACACATCTAAAGGATCTAATTTGGTACACGGATTAAAGGACAATAACATGGTAATGACAGTTGAAGTGGCCTGTTTAGAATTAGAATCACGATTTCGCAACTCGCGTGTCAGTGTCACACGTTTGGTCATTATTGCGGGCGATTTGTTAGTGGATAACAAAAATAGAAAGCCACAAAGACCGAGATGTCCAGTAACTTATTTACTTTGTTAATAATTATGTGTCAATTACCACTATAGTCACAATTGGATGGATATTTATAAATGTCATGTTTATCGTAGGAATATTCCTCAAGCCTAGTTAGTTACTACACATAGCCATTCAAGTTTGTAGTTTTTAAGAAAACGCTGGTTGCTTGGCCGGTTAAGTATTAGCTAGTTATTTAAGTGTAGTATCCAAAAACTGACTAAAAGGCAAATATTTGGGAACACTACAAATCGTCAAAATGTATACCGAGATTAAATAAATATAACGTGTTTACCTGGTGCCTAGCCTTTGCATTTACTGAAAATTTATCTGATTTAGAAGACAAATATATGGAAAATTCGGAAGCGGCGCGGCGCTAGTGTCCCTTTTACACTAATTTGTTCCTTGCTTCCTTATTAGGTACCGACACCGGACCGGAGGCTGTTACTTAGGTGAAACAATAGTTCTTCTGTAATTTTTATGCACTGTATAGAAAGGTGCCAAAAAACCTGATTCCATGACGCTTCAGCACCTTAATCCTACCCCTGAGTCGCTATTTGTTTGAATTTATTTGACGTAGTTAGGTATTCCTGTTACGGCGGGCGCATTCTAGTTATGTAATAGCATATAGGTACTATTAGTCTAAGATCCCGATATAGAACGACCTTCACCGAGATGTTTATTTGATGAAATGTATTTTATATTTAATTTAATATGTCAATAAATATATTGCATATGGGTTGCCTAACAAATTTTAGTCCAGGGTATGTTTAATTAATAATAAAAAAAAAAAAACATTTCACTGGTTTGATTAATATTACGAGGGCGAATCAAAAAGTTCTTAGAACAGCATGGTGGTAAAACCTTTTTAAATATAGTTTATTTTTATTTTATTTTAGCTATCCTTACGACATAATATGACGACAATTTTTTTTTGATTACGTATACCAATAACACATAATTAATTATTTTGTGAAGCAAATCGCTCAAAATCTGTCATAATGGACAAAAATGAGTTACGTGCCGTGATTAAGTATCTGTGTTTGAAAAAAATGTCCACTAAGGAAATTCATTTGGATATTCAGCAGACTATAGGTACTAATGCTGTACCATATTCCACGGTTGCTTGCTGGGTTGCCGAATTTAATAGAGGTAGGCCCAAGTGTGAAGATGACCTTCGCTCCGGCCGGCCTTCCACCTCTGTTACTGATGACAACGTGGCGAGAATCAAAAAATTGGTATTAGAAGATAGAAGAATTAGCATCAAACAGTTAGCAGAGATCCTACACATTTCTTTTGACAGCGTGCAATCAATATTGACGGACGTTTTGGGGTTTAAAAAAGTTTCGCTAAGATGGGTTCCGCGAATGTTAACTGAGGTAAACAAAGAACAGCGTGCGGAGGTTTCGAAGCGGAATCTCGAAATCATCGAACGTGACCCGGATGCGTTTTATCGCCGATTTGTAACCCTGGACGAAACATGGCTCCACCATTTTGATCCCGAAGCAAAAAAACAAAGCATGTCCTGGAAACGACCATCTTCTTCAGCTGATAAAAAATTTCGAGATTTTCCGACGGCGGGCAAAATTAGGGAATCTATATTATAGGATGCGGAAGGAATCCTGTTTATTGACTACCTGCCGAAAGGAAAAACTATTACAGGTCCCTATTATAAAGAATTAATCCCGAAAGTGCGGCAAGTGATCATAGAAAATCGCCGGGGAAAATGGTCTACAGGCGCACTGTTTCACCACGACAACGGCCCAGCTCATCGCTCACAATTGGCAATCACTGCGATCCGCCAAGCTGGCTTCAAGCTGTTCGACCACCCGCCATATTCTCCGGACTATGACTAGGAAATCATTTTCACATATTCCCGAAATTAAAAGCACATCCGCGGAATAAAATTCCGAGATGATAATGCCATAGTGGGTGCTGTAGAGGAGTTTTTCGAGTCCCAAGGAAAATATTATTTTATGATGGAATAAAAAAAAAATTAAAATAGTACTTAAAGTGTATAGAATAAAAGATAGAAAAACAATTTTCTTTTGTTTTTCAACCTTATTCTAAGAACTTTTTGATTTACCCTCGTAGATAAATTCTATACCAATCGAAAGTATGAGGCCCATAGAATATGCAAACGTTAGGTTGCCTATTCTTTTCCCGTCACAACTATCGGGTAGCCAGGTATAAACAGGTAAATCTATACCTACTAGCATTTTGCTGGGTCTGATTATTGAATTGAAATTAAATAAAATTAAGATTATTTTATTATGAATTTATCTAATAATCAAACCGGTGAAATGTTATTTTCTTTATTTTTTAACGAAACATACCCTGGACTTAAATTTGTTAGGCAACCCATATGACCAACCCAATTTATTTCTAAATTATGTTTTATAAATCTATATTTTATTTTTGATTATTTTTAATAATGTTGACATTCCTTATCAAAATTAATTAGTTTTATTTGTCCAGCGTGTGTGTATAAGTAATTTGTTTCTCAAATGCCTATTAATATTTAGTATTTAAGCCTAATTTTATTTAATTACTAACAGAAAATATGGATCGTTGTTATCTGAAATAAATGACTATTATTATTATTTCGTATACTCATTTAATCTCTTAAGTTAAGTTTTTTTACAATAAATTTATAGGTATAAAAAGTAAAATACAACAAAGTAATTACAAAATATAAATACATTATAAAAAAACCTAACCTAGGGTGCCGCCGGCAGCGGGGCGGGGCCCAGGCTACCGGTGGTTAGGGCTGCAGAGAGAGGAACCTCCTGACGATGCGCGCCGTGTCCAGGAGTACCGCCTTCTGTATCTGGCCCTTGATCCAGCCATCTAGCGAGAGTCTCTATAGTCTATTTCTATTATTATTATTATTCACTCATTTAATCATGTTTCTTAGGATAGGTATTTTTTATAATAAATTTATATAAAAAGTAAAATATAAAAAATACATTACAAATATAAACACATTATAAAAAAAACCTAACCTAGGGTGCCGCCGGCAACGGGGCAGGGCCCAGGTTACCGGTGGTTAGGGCTGCAGAGAGAGGAACCTCCTGACAATGCGCGCCGTGTCCAGGAGTACCGCCTTCTGTATCTGACCCTTGATCCAGCCTCCATTATTATTATTATATGCAATATATTTATTGACATATTAAATTAAATATAAAATACATTTCATCAAATAAACATCTGGGTGAAGGTCGTTCTATATCGGGATCCTCTACTAAATACTTATACGGTTCCCCGCACGGTACGGTACGGTTCCCCCTTCAGACAATAAGGTCAGCGGCGCCAGTAAAATTGGGCAAGAAGTAAGTACAATAATCAACGCATACGCAAATAGATTGTTATGGTTTAGGCGTCAGAAACTGCAGCGGGGTCAGCGCGCGCGATATCGCGCCGTCTAGTTTAAACCGGCCCAGAGATAAATAGTAGGTAAATAATACAAATATACTAATTGCAAACCATTTTGATGTAACCGTTTGATAATATATAGTCTGTTCGATTGCTGACGTAAATAGAGGCCATTATAACATTCACGTTTATGCAAATGAGGCGATATTAGAAGTTTCTGTTTTGTAAAGATACGTTTGTTTACGGCGGCTCAGGTATGTGACGGTCAAAATATGTATGGAAGTTATACACATTTACAATTTAGTTTTCATGAAAAGAAGTAAAAAAGAAAAACATTACTATTATACAAATATACATACCTACTACTATATTATATACATTATACATCTTATACGCATACATATAATAGATGCCTATCCTTCACAATAGACAATAAAATAAAATTTAAATTACGAGAAAGATTTCAAGCTTTATAAAAAGGTCGTAAACGCCAAAGTAGCTGTAATAACTTATTAACTTTCTGGAAGTTATCGATTATACGTGCCAGATTGAGCCAAATGTTTTAATGCACTATGGCACTTAACTAATATGTGTAACGTTCGAAGTATAAGGACACCGCGCGGCACTTACGACATTTTAAAGAAAATTATGAAATTTTGCGATAACTCAAAAACGGCTCGACCGATTTTATTCAATTAACTAGGTGTACGGGAGGTACCCTAAAAAAATTTTTTTTTTACCGTTTTGTCGGAGTGATACATACACATACTCATACCAAATTTCAGATTTCTAGCACTTATGATCACGGAGCTAAGCCGCGGACGGACAGACGGACAGACAGACAGACAGACGGACATGGCGAAACTATACCTAAGGGTTCCTAGTTGACTACGGAACCCTAAAAAGACGCTAAATGGTTGAGCTTAGCCTTAAACGCATAAGTTGATGAAGATGAAGCCACGATTGAAAACATTTCACTCAAGCTTCCTACATTTGTTACGAAAATAACTTTTTACCATTCGAACGTGACTAACCTAACGTTTGTAACACTTTGTACACATTTCGACAATATTTTTTGGTGTTGGTGATAAACCATGTAGGGACTCGTAAATGGTTGTAAGTTGTGAAATAACGAGGGCACGCCTGAGGAACTAAAGAATATAGTAGGTATGCATGTCGTCTTTTGTAAATATACTTATTTACAATGTAAAGCCATTCTATTAATCTATTTTGGCAAATGTGATCGATCCTGTGCTCTATGAGGAAATAAACAATTGAATCACTCAATATATTTCTTAATACTCAGCGGATGCTTTATTTTAAGAGGGAAGTATAGTACGCACTCGTCCATACAAAAAGAGAAAACGTTTTTCTACTTTTAAATATTTTCCAATATCCATCATTTTTTAGTATGTTATTGACACAGTGACAAACTAGGTTTGAAGGTTTTCCTTTTTTCAAAATTTGCTATAGATTCTAATTTAAAGGTAGCTGAAAAACCTAATTTTTGAGATTAAAACGTTGTTGAATGAAACCGTTTGTATTATAAAAACAATGCACTTTTTAAAAAAAAGCGAAACCTATAAACCTAGATTATATTATGCTGAAGCGATCGACATCAAAATCGAAGTGATTTGCTAAGATTTAGTTAGTGGAAAACGTTTTCTCCCGTAACGCAAATTTCATCAAAAAAGTACCTATTCTCAGTCGCAAGCTGCAACGCTCTCTATCGCACGATTGCGGGTCGGGGGAGGAAGTAAAGTATCACGTATTTACAAAGATGTTAATGAAAAAGTAAAAAGAGCGCTCGAGCGACAGCATTCGTTTTCGTAAATACCTATTTCGTTAGGATCGCGAAGCTATACTGTAGTCTTAATACTAAGACCTGCACAGATATTTCAGATGTTCATAATGTAAGAAGATCGTACAATAATAATGAATAGGCAGGTCGATGTCGTTTTTAGATCTGCCAAACTTGTGTAATTTTTTGCAGAGGAAATCTATCTATTACTAGTGTGCAAACAACTCTGTAGCATTTGTAGTTTCGGCTCTGCGTTGATGAGTCAGTCAGTCAGGACATCACTTAATATGATTTGCCGAATTGATACATAAATTGAGTGGTTATGTTATAAGCTTATAATAACACTATAATAAAGCTCTATAAGTAAGAGCGTGTGCGCGATATCAGTTCAATATCAATGTAATAATGTGAATTTGTTCTTTATGAAGTGTTAGATACCGGTACATGGAACGAGATAATTATAGGCAATTTATTCTACGCGCCAATTTTGATACACGCGTTCAGATGAATAGGTACCTAAATATTTTTTTGGCAGTTATTAAATTAAGTAAAAAATAACATCCATATGGTTGGCATCTAATAAAAAATCGTTTAATTTAATAGCCTGAGGTAATAATGACGTTAGAAGTGACCATGGTTATCTGTTTCAATCATTACATCATCTTACATTATAAACCCGTACTTTATAAATATAGATTAAATGCGAACAAAGCATTGTTTTACAAATGGACGTAAGAGTGCTCCTCACTGCGACGATCTAACATACAATTTAATAGACTGTTACATTACAGGCGAATTCTCGCGGTGATAGAACACCCTAATGTTGCTTAGATCAGAAATCATCAATCAGTATTGTTGTTTGCGAAATAAGGCATACTGCTCACGTGCACACGCGCTTATCGAAGTGGATCAGTGTCATTGACGTCACCCGCGGCAATTCGTCGTCCTGCATTCAAACATCGGCTAAAAATAGAAACAATCTAAAAAAGAGAACTTTGATACTTAAACGAACTGTTATAGACCATACAAATTGAGTTATCGTCTGTATATTACCAGCTTAGATACTATAATTATCACGTCGTCAGTCTTCTAAGGCTGTGTTATCACGTCAATGACTTTCGGTGAACAAGTTCGTTCTACGTTCCTAGAGGTCGGGTGTCGGATGCTGTGGTTGACTGACTTTTTTTACCATTCGACAAACATCCAAGACACTGCCACCAATATCTCCAGCATCTTCTGGTGATGCCTCGTAAAGAGACATGTCAAAAATGATACTTATTTTTGGTTAGTTGTTGTGTTTTCTAGCATGTTTATTTGAAGAGAGGGATATGCATGAAGATATCCGCAAGTAAGCACAACTTATTGTTACGATCACAGGTTTATCATCATTTGCTAAACAACTTTTTACAAATAATCACTTAACAAACAACGCTTTACAAACTATTCATTTCACAAACCTATCATTCCTTAAAATGCTCATTTTACAAATAATTACCCGACAAATATACATTTAGTAACTTAGACGCTTTATAAAAATATTGAATGACAAAGTTTCATTTAAAAAATGTTCACTTCACGAATAAATCGTTTTAAAATCAGTTATTTTGCAAAACATTAATTGATAAACTATTGTTTCATAAAAATATCAAAAATAACTCTCTATGTAACGAAACGCAGGACGGTACAGGCAAGTACTTATTTCGGTCAGATTGTACCAAAGAGGGGCGGTTTCTGGGACTTAATTTTTTTTTACACTCTTTATTTACTGTTTTTGGACTTAAATTAGATTGAATCTTGTAGATTACACTAAAATAAGCATGCTTCGTTCTTTAAACTTTTTTCTCTCAGAGCGATATTTACCGAGATATAGGGGTTCAAAAAAAATGTTTTTTAAATATTATTGCCATTTTTAGGCTAAATTAGATGGAGTGATGTTCCATTTTTTAAGCAAGCATTTTGACACTCCGCTCGCTTCGCTCGCTCCGCTATACATGGTCATAAAACAAACCTAACCTAACCTACAGTTTTCAGTTTTTGAGCCATGTTACCTAAAAAACCTCAATAACCTGAACACTAAGACGTCTGTATGCTCATCAGAACAATTATACTTAGTTAAAAATTAAGTATGTTAATATTTTGTACTCGTAGAAAACTACACATATGAAAGGCGTTCACACCATGATGATTTATTAAACGAAATGTTTACCAAACAATGCATTTTATTAACGTTGTTTTATCATTCGTTATTTTGTTAATTGACTATAATAATAAATGAATAATTTGCGAAATAATGTTTTGTGATATGATGTTTTGTCCAATAAATAATTTGTATCATGATCTATTTGTAAAACAATATTTTATGCAACGTCTAATTTGGGAATCGTTCATTTGTCTAACGTTGTTTGTAAAATGAATATTTATGAAACGTTGTTTAGCAAGTGATTAGGCTACCCACGATCACAACAAACCAAGCCGCTTTTTAAGGCCCCTGCGGAATATAGTAAAGGATCATCCATCCAGTTTAACTCTCCTGGACGATTATTTGCTATAAGTACACCTGAGTCTAATTGTTTTCCATCATTTAATAATTTGTTTTATATTATTAAACTGTTTGAAGATCAAACTAACTGATAAAGTAACTTAACTTGATGAGGGTTACACTACACGTATAACAAAATAGTTTCTTCGTCTTCAAGAGTGTCGAGAACGTTCTTACCGACATGCTTTGAAATGCTTTATGAAGAAACCGAAAAGGTCTCAATTTCGCTATTTTTTTATCATGTGAGGTTATAGAATTACATGACAAAATTCCGTCAGTTTTTGAGGCACAGCAGAAAAGCGAAATATTTAACAACTTAAACTACAAATAACATAATTTCATATTTACCTTTATAAGTACCTAGGTATTTAAATGTTTATAGAACTAGACTAGACTAGACTATCATTGGTCTACCTATATCTAGTTCTATAAACATTTAAATACCTACTTATAAACATGGGCAAATAATCTGAGATCATTGTCAAATTATCATCATTTTAAATTGTTTTTGTTTTGATATTATACAAGAAGTGATTATAGAGAAAGCTTTTAGATATATCTATCTCTCATCCGAGAACGCTAGTGTGTTTAGCACAAATCGAAGCATCGTACGAAATCAGGTAAGGTTTTAATATATGATAAATATTTGAGTTCATCACACAAATATTTGCCCTTGCCGGGATTCGAACCCAGGACCGTCGATCCTTACCGACTAACGTCGTCCATTAACTGGTACATTTATTTTTTTCATACAAAATACGTAATTAAAACACGAACCATACTGTTAACTACCCTCCTTGTGACGGTTTATTAAAAATTAAAAATTTATAACGCCGAGCTATTCCACTCATAGAGGTTTCGGAGACGGTTGCATCCAGTTATAGAGGTAAACATAATAAATTTTCGAAAAAATTGATTCCGCTTATAGAGGTCTCAAAATTCCACTTATAGAGGTAATTCGTTGCCAAGGGACTGGAACCGAGAACTTGGGTCCACTTAAAGAGGTTTTCCACTAACCCAGGTTCCACTTATCCAGTTTTCACTGTATAGACTTTTTGTAAAAGTACGCTTGTTACGCGCGTTGTACAGAGACTTCACTAAGGTAGAGCCGTCTACAACTGGACAGTGGGATACGATTGTGTATACTTAACTATAGGTATTTATTTTATTTCAGGGATTGAATATGGTTATTACCGTTATACGTTTCATATTAAAAACATGTTGGTATTTATTTCGGAATTTTCGTGCAAACCACCCTGTATATAACCATTAGTAGTTCTCTCGAATTATTCATCTACTCTGCCCATTCGTTAATTAAGTAGTACATTTTATGATATGTACTAATAGTCCGTAAGCCCGCTCCAAGATTGCCTACGTAACATGACATCACGATAAAATGCATGGCACACGGTCGAAAAAGTTGTGCTGAGCGAGAATCAAACGATAATCGCACAGAAAATTGGCCGGAAGTTTGAGAAAATCCTTCACTTCCGGTCAAAATTTTAGGGGTGTACTTACGTCATGTGACATCATTACGTGACAGATGGCATCATGTAGCCCTTTAATCGTCGAGAGTGTCAACATAAGTCTGCCAGTTCTAAAATGGCCGGAAGTGCTTGGCAGACGAGGTCAAAGATGGTCATCGGGTACGTTTTCCTACGTTTTGTGGTATCTTGACGAAATTGATTATAAATGTTTTAAAGTAATAGTGTCTCTAAAAATAAAAAAGTCTACAAGACATCTGGCCGGAAGTCCTTCAAAAGTGATTTTTATTAGGGTTCCGTAGTCAAACTAGGAACCCTTATGTATTTGCCATGTCCGTCGGTTCGTCTCTCCGTCCGCGGCTTAGCTCCGTGACCTAGTACTAGAAAGCTAAAATTTGGTATGAGCATGTGTATGTATCACGACGACAAAACGGTGAAATAAAAACTAAAAAAAAAAAATCGGATATGTACCTCTCGTATCGTACACCTAAAGTGGGGTGGGGGTGAATTTATTTTTCTTTCCAACACTAGTGTGTGGGGTGGCATTGAATAGGTATTTTGAAGATAATAGGGGTCTCCAAACATTATTTTTTATAAAGTCAGCAGTTTTATTAATATTCGCTCCGAAAATCCAAAAAAATCGGTTCAGTCGTTTTTGAGTTACCGCAAAATTTCATAATTTTCTGTAAAATGACGTAAGTGCCGCGCGGTGTCCTTATACTTCGAACATTACACATATTAGTTAAGTGCCATACTGCATTAAAACATTCCGCTCAATCTGGCGCGTATAATCGATAACTTCGAGAAGGTAATAAGTAATTACAGTGACTATAGTTTACGACCTTTTTATAGAACTTGAAATCTTTCTCGTAATTTAAACCTCGGGATTTAAGCCCGTCTATTGTGAAGGATGGGTCCCTACATAATGGCAGTATTTGCAAAGTAGTGCACGACCAAGTTCTAGAGGAACCAATTCCAATGAGTGCAGGAGTCAAACAGGGTTGCCTCCTGTCGCCGCTGCTCTTCATAGTCCTGCTCGACGACATCATGCGGAAAGTAACAGAAACAGCTAGGGGCATAACATGGAATAAAAGCTCACGCCTGGAGGACCTCAACTACGCAGACGACATAGTGTTGGTTTCGTCTTCACTGCCCGATTTAGGGATTAGGTTTAGGGATTACGAATAAACGCTAGGAAGACCGTCGAAATGCAAGTTCAGTCGTGCGAAAACCGACCCATAAGACTCAATAGGACACCGCTGGAATCTATCGCAAAGTTCACATATCTCGGCAGCACCGTGACCAACAGCGGTGGTTCCGATGACGACGTTGACGCGAGGATTAGGAAAGTTAAAGGCGCCTATGCCCAGCTGAAACAGGTCTGGGATTCGAACGTGCTCACCCGGCGGATCAAGATTTCCCTCTTCGATTCCATAGCGAAGTCTGTTTTGCTCTTAGGCTGCAAGACTTGAAAAGAGACAAGGGTCTGACGAGCAAGTTACAAGTGTTCATCAACAAATGCCTTAGATCCATCCTGCGCAAGTTCTGGCCGAAACTATCAGCAACGAAGATCTTTGCAATCGATGCCACCAAATCCCGATCAAGCGATAAATCGCTCAACGGGAGTGGAAGTGGATAGGCCCTCCGAAGACAACACCAGAGGACAACATCGGCAAGGTTGCGTTCACGTGGAGGCCGCGCGGGAGCAGACGACAGGGCCGACCGGCGCATACGTGCACCGTCGACACTGAGCTGCGGGCGGCCGGGCTGAGTTGGAGTGACGCGGAGCGCGAGGCACAGGACAGGAGCGGATGGCGACGTCTCACGAAGGCCCTCTGTACCACTGGGGTACCATGGGACAGCAACAACATTATGAAGGATGGGCAAGTACAGACCCTACACTGAGCGTGGCCCGACAACCTATTCAACGCCACCCCACACACTAGTGTTGGAAAGAAAAATAAATTCACCCCCACTAAGTACGATACGAGACCGGTACCTATCCAAAAAAAATATTTTTTTAGTTTTTATTTTACCGTTTTGTCGTCGTGATACATACACATACTCATACCAAATTTTAGCTTTCTAGTACTAATGGTCACTTAGCTAAGCCGCGGACGGAGAGACGAACCGACGGACATGGCAAATATATAAGGGTTCCTAGTTTGACTACGGAACCCTAATAAAAATCACTTTTGAAGAACTTCCGGCCAGATATGTCTTGTAGACTTTTTTTATTTTTAGAGACACTATTACTTTAAAACATTTATAATCAATTTCGTCAAGATACCACAAAACGTAGGAAAACGTACCCGATGACCATCTTTGACCTCGTCTGCCAAGCACTTCCGGCCATTTTAGAACTGGCAGACTTATGTTGACACTCTCGACGATTAAAGGGCTACATGATGCCATCTGTCACGTAATGATGTCACATGACGTAAGTACACCCCTAAAATTTCGACCGGAAGTGAAGGATTTTCTCAAACTTCCGGCCAATTTTCTGTGCGATAATCGTTTGATTCTCGCTCAGCACAACTTTTTCGACCGTGTGCCATGCATTTTATCGTGATGTCATGTTACGTAGGCAATCTTGGAGCGGGCTTACGGACTATAAACTCAATTAAGCTCAGGTACCTATCATATGTCTAAAAATAAAACAATTATATCGTTATCGTTATATAAAGTCCGTCGTGCCACTGCATTAGTCATGCCTCGTTATTTATCACATTCTTTTGTGTTCACAATTATTAATTAAAGTCCTTTTTAACCGAGCAAAACCTACTTAAGTTTAAAGACACCATTTTTTGTATGTCAATGTCACTAAATGCCAGAATCGTGACTCAGTGTGCCTATCGAGGTATAAAGCAATAAGCAATACGTTAGTTTGTCGGTTTCAGTGATTTCCTTACTTCGACGAGCTTTGCATTGTCTGTAAGGTGTACATTGTCTGTTGCAGTACCTACCTCTAACTTTTGTTTAACGCGGCTTACCGTATCTAATTGCTTAACAATAATTGGTCTCAATTCGATGTTTGACATTGGCATCTATCTGACATCTCTTCGATATATTTCTATTACCTTAGCGATAAAAGTCTTAGTTGTAATTTACCATTATTAATGTACATATACCAATAAGGTATAGTAAGGTGAAGCGGTGGTAGCCTAGTGAAGCGGTGGTAGCCTAGTGGTTAGCGCATGCGACTTTCAATCCGGAGGTCGCGGGTTCGAACCCGGCCCGTACGTCTTAGGTGGATAGAGTTCACCATGCCTTCTGGAATTTGGGCCTCGTGCATTGCCACGAGTAGGAAACTGTGTTAAATTACGCCTTACATATTTTGCCACTTCGAAGATGTATAAACACGGTAAGGTTAGGATCTTTGTTTGTTTGAACAGTTCCTGGGCTGGATGGTCCCATGGGACTCCAGTTATACAGCGAATTGCTCGTTTCTGGAGTTTGAATGGCCTCAGTCGATCGGCAGCGTCACCCCATAGGTCGATTCCGTATGTTAGTATTGAATGAAAGTAGCCGTAATAAGCTTTCCTGACGTTAATGGTACTTAGACTGGGGCGCAGTCTGCCGAGGGTAAAGCATGCGGATGACAGGCGGTCACACAGTTGATCTATATGCGGACCCCACGTTAGCCCGGAGTCAATTATCAGGCCCAAGTATTTCACCTGGTCGACCTGAGGGACAGGTTGGCCGTTGCACGTTATATGTAAATCGTGCTCTCTTTTACCTCGTAAGCAGAAGCGGATTATATTAGTTTTATCAACGTTCAATATCATGCCGTTGGCCGAGAACCACTTTAGAACAACAGAACTTCAACACACAATAGAACTTCACAATAGAACTTCTAGTTATGAGGAAACTGTTGTAAGATGTGTTTTATAGTTTAGCGATATGCGCTATTCATCTTATACATTTTCTTGCTTATGGAGATAAGTAACTAAGTAGACTCTACATAACTTGTTAGGATTAAAATAAAAAAAAAAACGTTAATAGTAGAGTAGCTAACCCGCGAAATTGTGCGCATCGGGTTACAAGCATGACATTTCTACCACACATAGAGCGTTCCGCGGTGATTATTTTCAGATGTGGAGGGAAGTCAGATTCGTCCCCTGCGTGGCGGGAGAGCGGGGTGAATAGGACCAAGTACTGCTCTTTTTCTTTTCTTTATTACTGAGCAGTGAAGGCTATTAGGGCTTGTACGGCATCGTTTTCGTGTAAAACAGTTATCAGAAATTCATTATTTATGTTATTTAAGTATAGTTTGATATAAAAATTTGAGTATATTGCCGAAAAGGTAAAAATCTCAACAAGTTTTTTTTATCCAGAACGATAAATTAGCTATATATCCTGAATATTTACAATTTAAAAAAATATCACTAGATAGCAAATTTAATCTTGTTTTTAAAAATGTATACATATTGGGAACATCTGATACAAAAAGTTCCTTCAAAAAAATGTTGATGTTAAGCTTAGCCTGCGTGCTCTAGTACATTTAGCTAAGTCGCGAAATTGTGTGAATCGGGATACGACTAGGAAATTTCTACCACATATATAGAATATTTTTCGGTGATTATTTTCAGATGTGGAGGGAAGTCAGATTCGTCCCCTGTGCGGCGGGAAAGCGGGGTGAATAGGACAAAACAGTCCTCTTTTTTTTTTTTATTACTGATCAGTTAACGCTACAAGGGCTTGTGTGGTATCATTTTCGTGTTAAACAGATATCAGCAATTAATTTTTTATGTTATTTATTCATAGTACCATATAAAAATATGGGTGTATTTCCGAAATGGTAAAAATCACAACAAGTTTTTTTTATTCAGGGAGATAATTTAGTTATATTTCCTGAATATTAACAACTAACAAAAATATTAAAAAATAGCAAATATGTATAATCAAAATTTGAAAAACATATACATGAGAGCTCAGTTAATCTAGTTTCTAAAAATATATGCTTTTTTAGAAACTAGATTAACTGAGCTCTTTAATATAAATAATAATAATAATTTGAAAATGTTAACGAAATTTTACTAAGTTACATCACTGAATAAAAAAACTTGTTGTGAATTTTACCTTTTCAGCCATACATACATATTTTTATATAGAACTATACAAAAATAACATTAAAAATGAATTTCTGATATCTGTTTTACACGGAAACGATACCAAGCAAGTCCTAGTAGACTTAACTGACCAGCAATAAAGAAAGAAAAGAGGTATAGGTACTTCGTCCTATTCACTCCGCTCTCCCGCCTCACAGGGGACGAATCTGACTTCCCTCCACATCTGAAAATAATCACCGCGGAACACTCTATCTGTGGTAGAAGTTTCATGCTTGTAACCCGATGCGCACAATTATGTTAGAAAACAGCGGACCAACAACTCTACTATAAGTCAGTTCGCTAACGTATACAACTAATGATAGGAGCAAGCCTTTAATTATAACCATATCTTAATAATGGCCAACTTGTCAATGTCATAATTACCACAAGTTATAATGGGTCTATCGCGATATTACTTATTTACCTTCATAATCATGTTCATAATCTACGGTTTCGGCGAGGTTGCACATCACGCCGCCGTGGTCTCAGATGTACTCAATATCATGATGTAGGATGTAGGTAATAAGTAATATCGCAATAGACCTGTTATATTTTTTGTTAAGAATATGTACAAAACGCGAGAGTGTCATATTGTCAATGTCATTCAATGAAGCTCAAATAATATAAAATATATTTCCCGGCATACTGCCGAGATACACCTCCAGCTAAAATCAAAGTATTGCAAAGCTCCGTTGAATGAGTGCCAAGGGTTAAGCTTTAATAAAGCGCAATGAAATAAATAATTTAAAGCAGCTTTATGAAATATACCTTGGATATAGTGACCTAAATTCTTCATTTCATAGCGCTTTGTCATTTTCAACAATACTACTTGCAAATGTGAGTGAAGTGGAATAAATATTTGCATTACATTGACTTGCATTAATTTAACATACATGCAAAATTTTCTGGATATGTTTACCCGAATATGTATACAGGGTGTCCCAGATGTACCACGTCACAGTGACACTGGAGGTAGATCAGCTCAAGAGGAACCCAACCAACCTAACATGACCTCAGTAAAAGTTGCACGGTTTTCAAGTTATTACCGAAATAAAAACTTTTGAGAATTTTCCCCTTTGTTTTACATTTTTAGTACCAGCATCGACACGGAAAGCTCTTAATGACAGTTTTTTGTGTGTATCAAATCATGAATAGCTAATTCAAAAGTGTAAAGTGTTATTTTGTCAGTAACTATTGTAAAATGCTGAAGAAAACTTGATTAATCTTGATTTAATTTGTCACAAAAACACGAATTTCAACTTTGACCATCTGCCATGTTCTTTTTTTATTTGAAACGAAACAAACAAATGACGTCAATTAATTAGGCATGTTAATGCAGATTCAAAAATGGTATAACACATGTATCTTACTGTGATAAAATTGGGTATTCTTATCACTTAAGCGATGCCCTATCGAGCCAACTTAAAACTTGAACTCCGAAAGCAGTCACTGTTATGTGCTACAAAGATGCTGGTACAGCGATGACTCTTCTGTTATCTGATCCGATTATTTTGCCAAATGCACGAGGGCTAAAAACCAATGTTTTTCTCCCTTTTGGAGGCTAGCTTATTCTAAAGGACTGGATAAAATCATAAAATGTCAATGACAATAAAAAACAGGTTATTTTTGATTCATTTATTGGAATAAATTTAGGTCACAATAAATGTTCGAATTTTCTCCCGTGGACTAATGCACAAAAAACATCGTTCAATAAAATTTCGGCTCAATTTTCTTAAACTGGGTTTCGCGTAAACTTAGTCTTTTAAATATCCCCAATAAAAAAATCTAGTGGGTTTAGATCTGGGAAACGCGATGGTCATAAAATTGGTCCCAATTGACCAATCCATCTCTCGGGGAATGTTTCGTTGAGGTGCTCACGGACTAGCCGGGCGTAGTGGGCTGGGCAACCATCTTGTTGGTACCACATCCTTCGTCTCTGTGCCAACGGCACATCTTCTAATAAACCAGGCAGGCACGTTTTGCAAAAATCGAAAATAATTTCTACCATCAAGAATTGGAGGCAACTCGACCGGTCTCGCAATTCCATTAAGAATTTCACTCCACAAATTAATTTTGAATTGGTGTTGGGACCGATTTTCTCGTTCTTCAGATGATTTGATACACACAAAAAACTGTCATTAAGAGCTTTCCGTGTCGATGCTGGTACTAAAAATGTAAAACAAAGGGGAAAATTCTCAAAAGTTTTTGTTTCGGTAATAACTCGAAAACCGTGCAACTTTTACTGAGGTCATGTTAGGTTGGTTGGGTTCCTCTTGAGCTGATCTACCCCCAGTGTCACTGTGACGTGGTACATCTGGGACACCCTGTATATAACATTAAATGAATACAGGGTAAAGTAGGGCTAAATATGACAGCTTGGCGGCAAATTATGTACATCAATGAAACTATGTTTATAACTATTATCTTGGCACTAGAAATAAGGATCTGCCGAGTCCTAGTCCTGAAACATAAAATGCTACCAGTTCAAAACAGCAGCATACGAAGTGACATGATATCGAAAGTTTTTAAAAGGAAACTACTTTCTTTAAAGAAAGCATTTAAGTACTTCAATGTTAGTTATATTACTTTTTAATTGCCTTGCTGGACTCTCGTTAGACACTCCTACTTTCATTTCCCTCGAACACTAATCTTAACGACCTGCCTTCACTTTCTCTAAATGTCTCCAACTCGCGACCTATCTTAACAATAAAGTTAATTGACCGAACTTAATGCTCCTGTAATCTCTAGAAAAAACGAGGAGATAGGGACATATTCTTAAAATAATGCTAATCTTTATCGCAAGTTCACGAATGTTTTCGGTTTGAATAAAATTAAACTATAAACAGCAGGTTAAAATTGCAGTTTTGCCTCGACCGTCCGCTGTGAGCCTTATGAACTTTTAGATTAGGTTAGTTTTAGCGTAGTGGATAGTGGCCCCCGTCACGCGAAGCGTGCCTGTCCTATAATAAGAATAACCGTGCTTCGCGAGGGGTGGCGCGTGGCGTGGCGGGGACTCGGGTCCATGGCCTCGCTTCTTAGTGTACGCTGCAAGCTTAATCCCTTCCTATGCGGGATAATATTCAAATGAATACACATCAGTGTTGAGTCCATTAGTTATCAGTGAATATCGTTAGTGTAGTTTAATTAAAATAAACGTGTTGTGAAGTGTTGAAAGTGTGAGGTTATGTTGACAAAGCAGAAGTTGATAACATGCGTGAGTAACGACTACTTTTGTAATTTGTGGTAATATGTATGATGAATTCAAACATAATAAACATACAAGAGTAAATAATAGGTACAATATGTTTCGACATCAAGCTTTCTTGTAATTAGGTACTAAGTAAGTATACATATATTAAATCAATGTTATTCACAAAAAGTGATAAAGGACTCATTAATAAGCATGTGTCAAAACAACATTATTCATAAATGTTCAATGACGCTAAACTTATTTACTAATCTTTATATTCTATACCTAAGCGCCTCTAAATAAACCGTCGAAAGATCGTCTACTCGTACTTTATCCGTCTAAACTCTTATCTCCAATTTACCTACGTACTTACCCTTTTTTTTATACATCCCTTTGTACTTACGTACAAGCTTCTGACCTTCCTTTATTAATGTTTATCTACTGCTTATAATGAATGAATAACAAACGAGTATTGCTATAGTTTTTTTTATTTTTATGGCTGACGTCATAGGTCGGTAGGTACTATGGGCGTCGTAGTGTGGGGTATAAAATTGCGGAGACTATAATCATATTTTACCTAATCACGAAACAAAATAGAAGCATAATTTCTCAAAAAAAAAACAACAAGTAAGTTGAATTTTTTCTCCAACATTTGCAGCGACAACAGCGACGCCGGTTCTATTATTTTAGACAGGCCAATACGGGCATTTTTTTTCTATTTATAACCAAAATACCGGATTCCATGAAACAAATAACAATTATTAAATTTCACAGTGACAAACAATGCTATTGGTTGGGCGATGTCCGTTAGCTCATTAAAAACTTGTCCAAGAAAGGAAGAGTTGACGCGCGGCACGTTTCAAGGCGATAAACTAGCATGGATTAAAATCAAGTTTTTACGCCAACCACGATCGCTAAATAAATAAGTATTAAAAATATTTTATAAAAACCTTTTTATTATAATTTTTATTTTTACAGCAAAAACTCACAAAATATATCAATAGGATGAGGCAGGATGGGGCTCTATTGAGTGTCGTTTTGATGGTCATGTAATGTTTGTGATAATATTCATCTGTAATGTACGTTTAATATTTTGCTAAGACATGTGACTTTTCAGGATTGAAAACAAACCTAACCTTACCTATATTGTGTTCTAATTCTTAAGGATAAGTTTTTCAAAGATCCCGTCGAATCTGAAAAATATTAACGGTTTCAGAATAATGATTATGACTTATGTTTTTATGACAAACGTTTAACATGACTTCGAATTATTATATGGCTAACAAGGGGATCAGCAATGGGATGTTTTTTTTATTTATTTTATATTTTACATAAGATATGTTAATTTCAAACGCACGAGTTATAAAATTAAAGAATCCTGACACAAAAAGTGTTTTTTACGGCGTTAAACATCAGTATACCTGCGAAAGTAGTACAAACTTAAATGTGTTATTTGCGCTGGTATTGCAACATTGACCAAATATGAGTCGAGCTTGGCTTTAGATTATAAACTGTTTACCAAATCTAATCTAAACACACAAATTTTAGTATTCCTTATCTTACCTTACCACAGAACACTCGTCCCTATCTCGTCTCTGTCCTAAGCTGAATAACATTAACATAATTAATAACATTAATAGGTACCTAATTGATCAAACTTTCTTACGATTATGACGATTTCCTATATGCCAGAGTGATACCTTAAACAAATCTACTTCCCGTTAAATGTTATCTTTAACAGCCATCTCTATTATTTGAGGACGACGTAACCATTGCGTCACCGAAGCTTAGACACCATCTTCGACGCTAAATAGATTAATAGATGTACTACAGACAATATAAAAGGTACGGCCATCCGAACAGTGCGACAGAAATCTTTATAGGCAAAGCTAGGATGATCGTGCTGTCCCGCTGATTCATACGAGTGTATAGTTTGACACGAGATCAATATAATAATAACATAATATATTTCTGTAGAAGTAATACTCAGTGACCGGAAACTTTCTTTTAAGATCTTTTGCTATTGGTTAATTTAGGTACTCCCTGTAGTTACTTTTTAAAACAGTTTCTTGTGACTTAAGCAAAGTAGGTACATATCAAGTATCTACATTGTCTCTTTTGCTCAAACATTCTAACAACGTCACGTGTCATTTTAATCGTGACCACAGAAACGTGATTGTCACAGTTTATACTCGTAACTAAACAAAAGCAAATGACGTAAACAATTCAAGACGGCCAGCTTTTAAGACGAAATGTTCTATGTAGAGCCACAGAATAAAACATTTAACAAGTACATTAATGGCGGTCATACGACATCAAGTCAAGTTAGTCAAAGCGCGTGTTCTTGGCCTATTCTGCTGCCCGAATTCAAAAAGCTGCATGTACCATACATTATGTAGCGCACATACGTCTTTTTGAATTAAAAAGGCAGTATTATGTCGATGCCGACGCGTTTGCGGTGAAGCGCACGACTTAGTTCCGTTATTGCAATCAAAGCCTTCCGAAGGTCTTCGTTCGACGCTGGTATCATACTATTCTACTCATTTTCATACTTGAAAGCAGAAGAACAAGAGGGACAACCTGATGTGTGCGTGTGAAAATTTTTGAACTTGGGAATCGATGGCAACCTACAAGTTTGTAATTAAATCTATTTTTCCATTCGTTCTAATAATAGCCTCGTAGAATCTTCGCAGGAAATGCCTGAAAGGAATGTTTTGACCTCAGAGTTATTATGGTGCGGTTAGTTTTAGCGTGTAAGTAGTGGGGGTCAAATACGAGTACAATATTTTGATTGAAACTTACATGATTTTCATAAATTATTATAACGAAACGGGACTTAATCGCGTTTAAAGTGTTTATTTAATTATAAAGTTTCGAACGTGACGTAAGTTCATGGTCTCGAAGGGACCGAGAAATACGAGTAAGGATCTATGTCAACAACACAGGCAGACATAATGTTGATAATTGATTACGATTGTTACGAGTCTAGATCACTATGGGTTATATAGTTCATAACATTTATTGGTAAACATTCACATTTACAAGTCACCTAATATTTAAGTTATTTTTATTAATATTAGAAATAGTAAACAATTAAAGTTACATTAGTGATAGAATTATTATATGTAATTTGACTTGTGATTGAGCCAATGACTTATACCTATATAAAACCTCATCTATACTGTAACAAGCCATCGTTAACACGTAATAGTGATTTTATTAATTTGCTGACAAACACTTTATCTCTTAAGATCCCCTCTCAGCAGATTGTACAGTCTTAGGCTTCTTCTTCAACTAATAAATGAACGTAGATTCTGACGAGTATATCTGTAATACAGAGGTACCCTTGAGACTTCTACTGCTTATATATTTCGCGTTCTGCAGTATCTTGGCCATTCGAGATCACATAATATAATTTACTTCTTACTATACACTATACTAAGTCTTACTAATATTTTATGTATACTGTGCCCGATACTAAATAAACCTAAAGCGCTTCGACGTAATGAAATGAAAAGGATTGAAACCTTTTGCACGGCACAACTATATATAACAATGTTAATTATGGGATTGATTATTGATAATGATGTTTTTTGTATAATTTTAATGTGTTGTTTCTAATTAACTTGAATGTAATTTATTTTAACTTATTTGTATCGTATAATATGGTAATTTTATTTTATAAACATTTTTATTAAGTCAATTAATTTATATAAATTGTATGAATGGTCTTAAAATAATATATCCGCTTAAAAAATTAAAACATAATATCCACATAAAATGAAATCACTCTATATAGACAATGATTTGCTTTCAAAGTTGATTTCGATAGGTGCCGTCACTGAGAGCACACACGAATGACACGATTGCACTTTTCGTTTAAAAATATAGTTCTTATTGCAGATTGAACTATTTATGTACAAACCTCAACGGTTCGTCGATATTAATCTAGCGAGTTCAAACTCAAATTTTCTTTCATTTAGGAACTCCTATGGCCATCCAGGCCAACTTCCCACTTCACCATTAGACCAGGTCCAAGGTACCATATTAGGTATTGTAGATTGTCATGTCAAGTGGTTCTAATTTAGCTTCCAAGATTTGATCCACGTACCTTTGACTTACTTACTAATCTCGGGCCAACTGCCCAATCCTTATAAAAGCATCTTTGTAAAGTTGATAAACCTTTAGGCACAATTTACCGCTTTTGGTAAATTTTGTAGCTGTGCGTGGCTGTGCTGTCCTGACTGTTAGTATCGATGCCGCGCTGCACATGCTCAATGCACGATCTATTATATGTTACCTTGATCAATAGTCCTGTAGCTCGTAACATGATGTAATTACTATAGCCGCGATTGGTCTTATCATAAACCGTGTATGAAATGTTTAGAGTAGTATAACTAAATTTTAAGAGCTCTATTAGAATAAGTGCAGTTAGTAACAATTTGCTTATTTGACCTCTGCGCTTACGTTGCAAAGCTAGGCTCATTATCAATAAGCACGTGATGAAGCCAAAGCATGCCTGGAGTTCATTGACTTAGCTGGTCGAGGCGGTCAACAGAATCGATAGCAAACAGCAGCGAATGTTGCTTCGATCGTTGAATTTACTCAGTGCAACCATCGAGTACCGAAGGCCTTAGCCTTGCAGATTTAGGTTTCGAGTAATTTTTGTCGTCAAAGCGGGTCAGGTCGGCGGCCTGCATGCAAGGAAAGCCGCTGGAGTGGTCGTCGTTTCCTTTTTGCAAGCGCTCGTATCGGAGCATGCGCGGGGGGCGCGCGATACGTCAGTGTTGCGTGGAGCCTACGTTCACTTCGGACGCGCTGTTGGCGCTCGTTCATGACGGTATCGGGCAGTGCTAGTAGGGAAGGACAAGTGTGTGTGAAGGTCTGAAGGGCGAGATGAGTGGCGGTGGCGCGGACGTCGCCTCCCGTGGCCGGACGGACACCCTGCCTTCAGAATTCCCGATCCGTCTCTACGCGAGAGCACTCCGCCAGTACCAAAAGCTGCTGGATCTCCGGCGACTTACTTCCAAAGACAAAGTAAGTTGACTCAACGAGGATGCTGTTTACATATGCGCGGCATGTGCACCGACTGACGTTGTGTTTAACTTCGGACAGGCTGTGCCGACATCTTTAGAATATTATTCATGAAAGGAAAGTGAGCGAACTTTCGCATGCTTACTTGAGTTTCCTGCAATTAAAATGCAAATATTAATCATATCGATACTTTCGATGTTTTAAACAGTTAAATTTCAGATTCTCAAACTAGCTTTAACTGAGTTAATAATCCTGATATAAAAAATGCTTAGGTACTCAGAGGAAACCAAAAGCTTATATTTGAATAAATTTTAACAAAATACTGTAAGAACATGTTTCGATGTAAACTTAGCGCTTACCAAGACGAGGTTCGTTATGCTAAAATAAATTGATCTACGTTTGTGCTTGATAAAAAAAATGGCAATGCTAAACTTGCGGTTAATGACTTGAATATCATTAGTTGTTTTCCTGTATTCTGTTAGTTTGACAGTATCGTATCTACTTCACGAGACTAATTCACAATCAATACAATCATAAATCATAATAAATACACACGCTTGGCGAAACTAGGCATATCGTATCGTACGTTTACCGTTTAGTATCCCACATAATAAGTTCAGCTAATATCTGCATATTTTGCTGTTGATATAACCTCACCTTGACAAAACATTAGATACTTTAAAGTATCGAGTTTTTATCGCATTTGTTAACCGGCGGGGGAGTAGTAACGCCAACTTATTTACATTAAGAATTTAAGATACGCAAGTAAGTATATTTGTAATTACTTACATATCAATTTGTACCTATAGTTTTCACCAGCATTATGTAAGTCGCTGATGTGTCGTATCATACAAGGTAGAGATTTATTTTTACTTAATTACTTTGCATTCTTAGCCGTATCTGTACTAAGCATAGAAAATCTGAGTAACTACTCATTCATATCTACATGTTTATATTATTTTGTACCTGCTACGGCTACATTACCTACATATGAATGAAAAGAGAAGATCTAAGTAACCGACTCGTCGATTGACTCATCAAATCAACACTTGTGAATACTTATTAACTTTTAGCTCAAGTGTCCTTACGTAAAGTAAAAGACAGTTGTTTTTAAACTATTTTTTCATCACAGATTTTAATGTTAATCGATACATGAAATATGTCGATACAATGCGACTAATATCCAAGGAAAAGAAGTATGGTGTCGTGGTCATAACTTAAGTACGTAAGTAAGTACTTTAAAATAAAGAATATCGTAATTTTTTCATTGTCAACAATTAAAGCTACCAATTACGTAATTAGTATCGAATTGACCTGTGATACCGACGTGCCAGGTCATTAAGAAATTTTATTACAGATAATTAATAAATAATTTCGTATACCAAAAACTAACAACTACTAAAGGAGTGGACTGAACCAGTTGAAACCGGCATACCTGTTATTGCCACTGAAAAAATAATCTCACGCGATATTATGCGTTATCAGCGTGTGAAGTAATTGTTTCTGTATTTGTGATAGCGATATATACATTTAAATATAAAGATACACTCAAATCCATAGAAAACATCCGTGTCCCAGGAACAAATATTCGCGTTCACTGTTCATCACACAAATATTTGCCCTGGCTGGGACTCGAACTCAGGCCCGTCGTAAGGAGAGCTGCACTATAACATTGCTGCACCAACCGGGGTGTCATTCTTTAATGTTGAGTCAGGTGATGGTCAAACCGTCAAACTCATGTTAAAGTTTTGATTCTCTTATGTATGAGAGACGCTTACTCACGCTTGAGCATTGGTAATAATAGGGTACCCCTTATCTTGCACAATCTCTATTGTCCGAAATACACTTCGCATAATCGTTTTCGCACAATCATTTTTAGCCGAATGATACTATCGCATAATTATATACTTACCACAATTGTTGTGTCGCATAATATTCATTTGGCACAAATTTGAATAGCAGAATACTAATATGGCCAACTTTTATTTCGCAGAATTTTATGTAGCACAATATAAGTTCCGCCGAATTTATTGCGGCATAATTGTACCATAGCATACCCACAGAACCGAATCGCTGCCAGAAAACTAGGTTAGGTTAGGTTGAAACTGCGTCCCTCACAGAAACGAATCTCTGCCAGAAAACTAGGTTAGGTTAGGTTAGGTTGAAACTGCATCCCTTACAGAAACGAATCGCTGCCAGAAAACTAGGTTAGGTTAGGTTGAAACTGCGTCCCTCACAGAAACGAATCGCTGCCAGAAAACTAGGTTAGGTTAGGTTGCAACTGCATCCCTCTCAGAAACGAATCGCTGCCAGAAAACTAGGTTAGGTTAGGTTGAAACTGCGTCCTTCACAGAAAAAAATCGCTGCCAGAAAACTAGGTTAGGTTAGGTTGAAACTGCATCCCTCACAGAAACGAATCGCAACCAGAAAACTAGGTTAGGTTAGGTTGAAACTGCGTCCTTCACAGAAAAAAATCGCTGCCAGAAAACTAGGTTAGGTTAGGTTGAAACTGCATCCCTCACAGAAACGAATCGCTGCCAGAAAACTAGTTTAGGTTAGGTTGAAACTGCGTCCCTCACAGGAACAAATCGCTGCCAGAAAACTAGGTTAGGTTAGGTTGAAACTGCACCCCTCACAGAAAAAAATCGCTGCCAGAAAACTAGGTTAGGTTAGGTTGAAACTGCATCCCTCACAGATACGAATTGCTGCCAGAAAACTAGGTTAGGTTAGGTTGAAACTGCGTCCCTCACAGAAACGAATCGCTGCCAGAAAACTAGGTTAGGTTAGGTTGAAACTGCGTCCCCACAAAACCGAAACGCTACCAGAAAACTGATGGAGTAGGACAGTCAAAAAAACACAGAAATTGTTATTTTTGTTTTATATAAGTATAAGACATGCAAAATAGTAAAGAAAAATAGAATTATTCCTTAAATAACTATGGTAATCTTAAATTAGCACCTATATATATATAGCTTTCAAAAAATTATTACAATCAAGGACTTAAAAGCAAACGGAATATTATGCCATATAAATTTCGGCGACACAATTATTCGACCATAGGAGTATTGTTCTAATCAAAATTATGCCAATGTACTATTCTGCCAAAGAAACGTGTGCGAAATGATAGTATGCCAAGAAATTTAGGGAAAAAGCAATTGTGCGAAATGATGATTGTGCCAATGGTTGCTATGCGAAACAAAAATATGCCAATCAATTTTGTGCAACACATTAGTAACCCGTAATAATAATTATGAGATCAGAATGATACAACCGCGCGGTTCGAACGCTCACGCTCACGTTCGTATAAGTACTTTTTTTCTGAATTTACTGTCAAATTACAGAGATTACTGGGCACACTACCATGGCTTAGGTATACCGTGTATACCCCATACTCAAGCTACAACTCAAGTACTAATAATAATTAGGTATATTTCTTAACTCTGTTTGATATTTATAAAATGTAAAAAGCAGTTTCACAATCCTCCAACTGTGGTAACGTTGAATGTAGCTCAATGCATGTGCACTGCATGACGTCACTGTAATCATGCCGGCATGAATGTTCCTTTCATGCATTGGGCATTTCAATTCTGCATGAATAAGTCGTAGATCGAACTTGGGTATTGTCTAATAATGTGCTTGGAAGAGCGATGTAAATAGTATTTTATGCAATCGTTGCACAATGAAGGTTCTTAAAGTCGAGATACCACGTTTAGGTCACGAGGCTTGCCGAGTGGCCTAAGTAAGGTACGAGATTTTAGGACCTAATTGTGTAACTATTGCATACAATACTTTTTATACGAGCAAAACACAGAAAAACATTTTTTACTTTAATTGTCATTCCCCACTATGAATTTTTATTTTTGATGTAACCTTTTCCGTTCAACTAAAACTGACCTGTTAAAAAAACATGATCGCGATGGTCATGGCGGGTGCCTCGTGATGGGTTAATTTTTTTGAGGAGTAATTTCAACCAATCAGTGAACATTAGTGTGTTTTTTAAATCAAATATGCTGACGTTCTCTTTTTGAAATTATTAGAGTTGAGTAGAGAGATGTCTTATGAATATTAATAAAGTTCTGTAGCGGGTACCATAGAGTATAAAATTTTGGTACAGGATTAAAAAGTGCGTAATTGTGATTTTGTCTGTGAAATTACAATTGACAGATGAAAGTACGCGAGTATAGAAAGCTTAATTTAATATCATAATCACTACATAGTATAAAACAAAGTCGCTCTGCTGTCTGTCTGTCTGTCCCTATGTATGCTTAGATCTTTAAAACTACGCAACGGATTTTGATATGGTTTTTTTAATAGATAGAGTGATTCAAGAGGAAGGTTTATATGTATAATACATGCATAATTCTTCAGCAATGCACCCGTGCGGATCCGCGGCGGGTGCTAGTTTTAATATATAAATAAAACAATTTAAACGGATTATATGTATGCATGTACCTATGTATGTTTGGGGACACTTGATTGTATACACAAAAACAATTATATCACGTACATTCATTATTTGAGCCTTCCTAACGTTTGAATAACTTTTCAGTTACCGTTGTTATAGTTTGCGAGTAAAACATAATTTTCCTCTCGCATTCTTGTGCGGTGTTGTGCGTTTAAATGTTACAAAAATTTACCGCTTAGTCGTAAACTTGATTCATATATAGACCGTCTAGAAAATTCGTTAATGACTGGTTGTTCTTTTAAAAACAGTTGTAGTCGACGAAAATAAAGCTAACGAATAAGGCATTGTACCAAGTGTACACACATCAACGTTACAAATTCAGATAGTGCTCAGAACGTTCTTTGTTCCCTAATTGGTTACATTACCGGCTTTAATACGAGTATCATTAGCTACGGCTAAAAATAGCGCGTGAAACTTGCTGGTGCGTTGTGTGTTACAAAGCTGCGTTATCCATACTAATATTATAAATGCGAAAGTGTGTCTGTCTGTCTGTTACCTCTTCACGCTTAAACCGCTGAATCGTTTTTGATGAAATTTGGCATGGATTGGATAGTTTAAGGTCCGAGGAAGGACATAGGATAGTTTACATCCTGGAAATGATCCCTAAAAAGATTGAAAAGTGAGTAAGTAATTCATGATGACATTGATGACCCTGTAAGGACTGTAATTATTAGACCAAAAGGACAATTGCAAATGTAAGAACATTTGCTTAGGCGCTTTTAATAATCCCTTTTATTAATTAAGGTAATTAGGTGGATATCTATCGTGTTGTACGAGGTTGCTTCCATACTTTCAAGTTCCACGCGGACGTAGTCGCGGGAAAAAGCTAGTATTATAATAAAGATAAGACTGGGTATAAAGGAAAGAGGGAACATCACGAAGTCACAGTGATCAGTCATGTGAAAGTATCACTGTTATTGTTTGCGTTTTTCGTTACTTTCCTCCATTTGTCCTAAAGTAAGCTTCTCTAGATCTCTACACGAGTAAGACAAAGGCATTGTGAGGTCATGTTTACTAGACATACTATTTGGACATCTTGGAATTTTTTACTAAACTCTTTTGTCACCGAAGAAACAATGTTACAAAATCACGTATTTTGTGCCTCGGCTTATACCTAGTGATACCTGATCTGCTTGTCACGGCACTGTAGTCGCTATTTAGTGTATTTACCGGTATAACTGACAAATTACTGTAACCAGTGTGACAAATTTATTGTTATATAATTATGATGACAGTAACAGGTGAGTCAATGTCACGGTGATTTTCTTGGAACAGTAACGACAGTCACAACGATCGAAACATTACTTACAATTTTCCCGTCTTTAGTCTTAGTATAAAGCGTGGTTGAATCAAGGCTGCATCTGGCCCGCGGGCGCTTGCGCAGCGATTGGTAATGAACGATTATACCGTATACATTATACCTACTGTGCCGTATAGCTATTTATTTAGTCTGTAAGCTAAATCCGTGGGAGCAATCAACCGAAGGTCTCAACTATTTAAAGCGACGTAAAGGTTGTTTCATGCTGTGAGGTCGAGAGTCGAGAGCCCTTTTAGGACTAGGTACAGGTTGTTACTAACTAAACTAAACTGCTTCTAATGACCATGCGAGTAGCTGGCTCTTAAGTTATTATACAGTAGCATAGTAACAAATAGATACCCTTGGCCCAAAGACCTTGTCATTTCCGAAATGTGATTTTTGGTTTTATTTAGGTATTCTCTGTCTTTTTGTTTGAAATTTATTGTGACGAAGCGTCCTGCTCATTTTTTCTTCCTTAGGCCACATGGTCATTAGTCAATGCTCCTAACAAAGATCCTAAAAATAGCCTTACGAGCTTAAGAAACGAGTCTTCGAACTTTAAATAAAACTCTGCTATTTTTAAACATTTGATTTCACGTTGATTACTCTTAATTTCTTCAAAACAAGTTTAAAAACTATATATCATATCATATCATAAAGCATTTAAAATAAATGGGTTTTATTTTTATCTTAACGATTAAACGTTTGATGTTTCTGAATGACGTAAATGAACGTGTGCGTTTTGCAAGCTGTCCGTCAATGTGTTCCTGGTTAGTTTACGTAGGTAAACAATGTGAAAATTTGTGCCATGTGGACCTTTTATGGGTGAAGACATGAGCGAATCTCGGTCAGCGTGTAGTCGGCTGGTCTTTCCGGCTTGGCTGCGGCACTTCCTGGCCACTCCACGCTGTCCGATTAGATACTTCCGCTCGTAAACTCAGGACGCACACACCAACATCACAGCAATAGGTACTGTCGAATGCCTTATAAATACCTGAATAAAATATTATATATCTACCTTTAATGGCAGCAACCGATACCGTGTGAACGGACGTCCCGCTAATAGCCTGTATTTATCATTCATTCAGACTGTGTACTGTTTTTATTATCAATTCAATTTAATGACACTGAATAGAGGTGAAAAAATGTTTAGTCATAATAGAGCGTTATTTTTTTGGTTTATTAAATCTCGTATAAGAATAACTTGTGTTACCTTATGGAGCGAAGTAGATAACTGAAAAGTCATATAACTATAAAATATAATTGCAATTGACGTGGTCAAACCTTGGGCGAAGTGGCGCCGATGCCGATTTCTTCTGAAGAAGACACCGAGGTGATAAAATAGTACTAACTACTATACTATACATATATACTTACATAAACAACACGTGCAATAGAACTGCAATTCTTTAAAAAAAATGGCGGCTGCAATTAATTAATCATTTATATTCGTTCTTTCTATAGATGTTATGACTTCCTATCAATCGCTGTCTACTTGTATTTTAATTCGTTTGTTCGTGAACGTTTTGTACCTACTTATGCATGCGTTTAATCGTGAAGTTACTTGCGCAGTTAGGGGAGTGGAAGGTAAAAAGAACCCTGTAGGTAAAAAGGTCCGGCTTTATAACTATAAAACTACAGACGCTGTCTATCGCTAAGTTATATTTATGTCCATTGGTTAATCACGACTCACCTACTTTCAACCAGTAGGTATCCTTGGAGCGCTCATGCATCAATAAACAAACGATTATATGGGGAAATTTTATTTTCAACCACACCGACGCACAACCATCAAATTTATAAAGCATTTATATCTCCTAAATTGTTAAAGTATCAAGCAAATTCTGTTACTCTAAAAACTCAAGACTAGCCGGGATAGCTTGCTTTTCTTCCATACCATTAGCGAATGGTGCTACATCTTCCTGAAGTGGACAAGCCGTTGGGAATTGGATTAAAATTTGTATAAAAAAAATTACTCTGTCCTTAAGTGGTTCGTTTCACCTACCTCTCCCCTTCATAAATCTTGGACTACTTCTACTTTATACTTACGTACGTATCCAGGAAATTTGCACTTGAACATTTTTCCGGTTACGTTAAAAATAGACTAATATCTTGTTTGGCCATGGAATTTATATGTATCAAACATATCATGCATATATGTATTTCGTGCAAGAGAGTGGACTATAAGTACTTGTGGTTTTCATTATGCATATGATACCCTGTTTTGTAATGTAATATTTAAATATTCCATTACCTAAGTATCTAGATATAATTAATGGAGTGGAATATTTAAATACTGAGTCGGTAAAATACTTCATAGTTAAAAATAATTTCTTTTATTTATTTATTTATTTTCATTAAAATCTTAGGTATAGGGCAAGTTGTGCGATGTCTCCTCTGTAACAGAAAAATATTTTTTCAAATCGGTTCATAAGTGTCAGTCTTCCTTTTTGGAATCGGTTGAAAATACACTAAAATGTGGTATACTTAATGATTACGAGTTTTTTGCCGCACTATGGCAAAAAAGTGGGTTATTTTTTAGACTTTAAAAATCGCGTTTATGATACCTATCGTAATTCGTCGGAAAAATAAAATCTTATCAAGTAAGTAGGTTCTTCCTCACACGACATTAAAGCTGCGTTCATACCAAAGTTCGTGCTTTCTACTCAATGGAATATAGCTACATCGAAGCTTTAGTAGGCTAATATATACTTCCGCATGTTTTCATTCATACCAATGGCTTATTAATGGATCATTCATATGAAGTTGTCTACGTTGGTATTCTGGCGTAAAAGCTTTCATATTAATAGCCACATTTGAGTTTCGACTATTAAGTAAGCGCATACGTCAGCAATACTAATTCCCATTGTATGTAAACCGGCTTCAATACAAAGGAAATCAGTATACGTTCCACTTTCTCCGGCCAGACCTCCGGCATTCTCATAAATAAGCCTTTGTCTCACCGCCAGATTACGAATGCCACAGCCATATTATTTCATCCATCTATTTTTAGCCACGTTAATGTTCATTATTTTACGATAAGTTTAAAATCAGAGGGCTTAATTTTATTTTACGAAGCATTGCGGTATCCCCAATTCAGTGATATCTCGACTTTACCACGACATAATACACACCAAGTTTTGCTTGCATTCAAGCTAAATTAAGTGACATTGATATCTTAAAGGCGTGGATCAAAATATCAATCTATACTATTATCAAATTCTGAAATTGTACTGAAAACCAGTTTTCTGTGAAAAGAGGTAATTATTTCAGAAAAACCGTAACAGTGCGATGCAGAATTTGTATGGGCGCGCGGAGCGAGCTGTATCCAGCGTCATCTGTTGTAATATACATTTCTTAGATTCCTCATCACGCCGAAACGGCTAAACGGATTTTAATTTAAATTTTGGTACTGGACATCTAAAAATGTTTATAGGATACTTTATCCGACTATGGAAACGTTTTCCGCGGACGAAGTTGCCAGCACTCTCTGTTATAGATATACCATATATATAAATGCATTGCTCGCATCGTGCATGTCATCTGCAAATTGTCAATAAGATTTTTACGCCACCGCTACTTCGAATCACACCGCCAACTACACAAATATTATAGTGCCGAGATCTGAGACATACATATATACATAAATAGAAAACGTCGAATTTGGCTTCAGGTATATATTGTAAAGAGTGATAAACGAAACGACCAACAGTAGGCTTATCGGGACTATCATGACGGCGCATCACTCGGTCATGTTCACTTTCTTTACTTTACAGATCACTTTTTCTGACCTTGGCCACAAAGCTGATTGATCGTCACGCCGTTGTGTCGACTTTCTCTCATTGTTTTCTATTGCAATAGATTAAAATTTCTATTAAATTACTTTTCTTGGGTACTCTACTTTTATTTCTTTAACAATAACAACACCTACTATTGCAGAGTTGAGGTCATTGTAACTTAGGTTAAACCTAGTCCGGAGGTTATATTTTTTAGAGAACATTTGAAAGGATGATTTGCTTTAAACAACATGAAAGAGGCGCTTTGGCACCGCCATATTGAAATATCTTGGCTGAATATCTCTCGAAACAATATATGTAGGTATAATCTCAATGGTTTTATAAAGTAACGAATGATTACGTTTTTAGACCGTTTTATTTATGTTTTCCTGTTTGTTGTTACTGTTATACTTTTTACTAAATTAATAATGACGTTTCTTAGGCTTCGACATAGCCATGACATAGTCAATAATGCTCCAACACTTAGACCCATCATAGTTTAAGACTATCGGAGACCCATACAATTATGATCAAATTTGACCAAGATGTCTTTACTTTTTGATTTTCACATAGAAAGGATGATTTTACTGAAAACAGTTGATTCTCCAATTAACAGAGGCATGTGAAATTTATACATTCCGTGCTTAATATTCAAGGTTGTCGCACTTAAGTGCTGTGCGTTTTTTTGCTTCCATGCCACAGGCACGCACCTACTTTAAATAGTTTAAATGTAGATAATCTCGTATCTAGTCTCATGTGACAAATGTGGAACATGTTTTTGTGCACGTGTTTTCTATGCTCATGCGTGAGCTGAAAAAACAATACATGTCTCCTATGTAAATCTACGAATTGAGCGAGTTTTTGTCAAGTATGGCGTATTTATGGCGCCAACAACAAAAATTATTCTCGACTAGCAGGTGCCCGTGACTTTGCTGTCGTTCGCGCGATGAAGAAAAGTCTTAACGCTTTTGTTTTACTGTAACCGAGTAAAAAGTTTCCAGTTAACGTCTGTTGATACTCAGCTGCACCAAAAATAGTCAAAACTCGTCTACCCATTTTGGCGTGATGGCGCCGCAAGATGCAAACATACAGACATACAAAGACTGTCAATAAAGAATTATATTTTTTAATTCAGTGATTATTAAATAAATAGCCTATTTGTCTTATCTTCAATATCATTTCATTTGTACAGATCTTTTGTATCAAATCCATGAAATTAATATTTATTTCATGCCACCTTACTAGACTTTCGATTACGAGAATTAGTTTTCTCATGTTCTACCTCAGAGAGGCGTACAATAACGTCATCTTATTGTAATGGCAACTCATACAGTTTTATAATATTTCTGTATGTGGTTATCTGAATTTCCAAGTCATCTTATTCCTGCAGTTGAATTATTTCATCAGCTGCGTAACAATAATAAAGTCAGGCCATGTGACGCGTAGCGATAATACTGATAACTGGAGTCTCCGAAATACAATGTTCTTCAGTTTGGTAATCACGATAACCTCTTTTAACGATTAAAATAAGAACTAATGTCCGACAAGGGCCGTTGAAGGTTATGTTGTGGAATCCCCTGTATTTACCCATCCCCATGTCTTCGCTATCCTCATGTCAATGCCATGTTTATTATCTTATTATCGTTGCATTAATATTGCATTATGTCAGTAAATGAAAAAGTTATGCCGAGTAGAAAGTGGCTAGAAGTACCATGTATATCTTAGTCTAGGGTAAATTAATAACGACTTTCAGAGTCCTACCATAACGTCACGATCACGTTTCTCTACAGCTGCCTGTACCCAGTCTTAATGAACAACAATCTCAAATAGTCATAAAAATAAACATCTATTTTGAAGGCATTGCACACAAACAAACACAAATTGCATTCTGCTCTAAAATTTTCCACTACTGTTGATGATGACTGTACATGAAGTTACCTACATTGTTTTAACTGGCTGATCTGAATAAGGTATGTCTAAAAAGTACCGTTGAGAGTTGAAAGTACCGTAGAAAGAGCCGAATACAATATGCATTATACTGATAGGTGAGGCATCTGCTACATTAAAAATTAAAAATTACTGATTTTTACTTATACTTAGTCACTACTTTATTTATGCGTATTTTCTTCAATATAAGGGGTCCGCCCAACCCTGGGTTCCCCTACTTTATATTTTATTTTCATTTTCTCGTCAACCAGGACTAAAACTAGGAAATTACTTACATGTAATCATGCTAATAATATTTAAAAAGAATTACGTTGTGAAAAGTTGTTGAGCGTGTCACCATGTACCGTGTTGCCGTACGTCCATGTGAACGCAGCCTTATAGAGCCGAATACAATAATATAGCCTTCAGCATAAAACTGATAGCTGAGGCATCTGCTCGTATGACGTCAGCGTCCATCACCGACACCACATTGTTTATTGTAGAATACAACACCCGATACACTGAATTTGTATTTAAAATGAGTATGACGTCATGAACTATTATTTCATTAATTACTGCGGTTTATTCCTAATTAAACATGGATTAAACATTTATTGTACTTTCGTAATAATTTGAAATAAACAATCTATAGTTAATTAATAAACGTAAATCTTTAATGTATTGAGTTAGTCATAGAGAAGTAAAATTAACTTTCTTAACACTTTCGTTGACAGTGCTGTCAAGCCTACATAACAGTATACTAGGTACAGTCGAGTTCATTTACATCTACACACTTACGAGAACAAAAATATCTGAACACGACTTTATGTTCCTGACAATAGGGTCGTGTTCAGATATTTTTGTTCTCGTAAGTGTGTAGATGTAAATGAACTCGACTGTACGTCGTTAATAACGCCTACATATACTACGCCTGTGGATTTTACTGTGACTAAAGTGTTAACTCTTTCAAAGGTAACCGCGGACAGTAAATAAAACCAGCCAAGAGCATGTCGGGCCACGCTCAGTGTAGGGTTCCGTATTTGCTCATCCTTCACAATGGATGGACGATAATGAGGTACAAAAACAGTACTGTTTTCTTTAACCTATTGACCGCCAAGCGGTCTAGCAATTTACCGTGCCACTGACGCCAGAGTAAAAAAAAAAGATGTGCCCCAAAATCAACAGGGATTGAAAAATACTTGTAGCGGTTAGAATTACAAAGTTTTTGATCATTGTAATTTGGACGGCTGTGGCCCACGTGGCGTCAGGGGCACGATTTTTTGTTGACGGCCACAGCCGACTGTGGCGGTCAAAGGGTTTGAGATCGTACACAACGCCAACCGATGGACTATATTTTATCTAATAGCACATAGAGCGGAGCTATAGCCCCACAAGGAGTTTTACAACCCACTCATTTATTTTACTGGCAACGGCAAATTTTTGGTAAAGCCTGACCAGAAATATAACCTCGTAAAATCATTTAATGGAATGCACTGTTTTCCTGACTGTTTTTCGTGTAGTAAACACGTATACACATTATTTATAATATTACGTTCACGACTGTGAATGGTTTTAGGCATTTTCTTTGGATATTTTTAAATATTTGTCTCTTAAAGAAACCACCATGAATGACATTGACATTTTGACAAACCATCAAAAATCATTGCCAGTGTAAAGAAATCAGTTCCAGTGAAATTCCGCAATATCGCCATCCTCATATATTTCTGGTCAGGCTTTAACTGAAGTTGAAAATCGGTGAATGTCACTGAAGTACACAAAGAGGAAACAGGACTAAATATTCCGCAAAATGAAGTATTTTTTGCATAATAAAGCCAAAACTATCCATAGTGATGAAAGTCAAGTTTTTTTTTCTATAGGATTCAGTATTTATTTCGCAAGAAGAACGAAGGATTGAACAGCATTCCGGTAAACAATGTATTTAATTTGGTAAATAACAAATCACTAATGATCGTATATTCTAATTATTTATATAGTTTTAATGTTGTGCCGATGAAGAACAACGTATTTTTTTTATAATTGTATGAAACATCTAATGTCTCATTTATGTCACGGAGGGGTTAACACGCAGGACCGGCCAACCAGAGGTGCCGATTACCGTTCTCTTCTTCCAGGAAACTCATTTCAATTTATCGTTGAGCTTTGATCTTTGAATCAATGGTGTAACGTGTATTTTTGTTACCTTCAGTAATTATTGTTTCTAACGACGTTAACATTTTGGTTGTTTGATAGGTATTCTGCATTAGCATTAGGCTTTGGATAGTGTCGCCAAGAAGCCTTTTTATAGATAATGACGTCTCGTTGTGTGCTCTACCGGAAGCCTCTGCACTTCCTGTTTGACATCTTATCTTCCACTGTATTGCACAGCCTAAAGTTAAATAAAATTAAGGCGACGTGTTTTTTTTAAGTTTTAACTTATTGAGGCGGTTGGGGGTGAATGATAACCCAGTGGAATAGCAATGAATACGACGGCAATAATTGAAATACCTATATGGGTAAATAGGTAAAATCGTACAATACCCAACGTACCCGTACTTTCATTAGGTTAGGTTCAGCCGAGTTCTTAAACTTCAGAACATAAATTTAAAAAATATTAATTTCAGGTATATGTCAATAAATTATAACTTAGCTTGATAGTGATTCTTGGACTTTCTATATTGATAGTGAATGCTTGGACTCTGTTGTTTTTAAGATTAGCTGTCGTTGTCGTTGGCGTCGCAAGCCCGACAAAGAATTCTGATTGAACGCCCCTTATTGCTTAGAAGTTTAAAAACTCGACTATACCAACTGTCACTGGCAGTATACCCTATTATGCAGCCAATTGAAATGCTAAGCTTAGGCTGCCTCTGCACTAGAGCGGAGCCGTGTTAAATCGGATGAATTACATTCCTCAGATTTAAATACACTTGAGCTTCACAAAGGCGCAGCCAGATTAGTACATTTTCTCCGCTCCGTTCAATGTCATAGGGGGCAAACGAGCAAACGAATCGCCTGATGGAAAGCGATTACCGTCGCCCATAGACACCTGCAACACCAGAGGAGTCACAAGTGCGTTGCCGGCATTTCAGGTGGGAATACGCTCTTTTCTTGAACGTTTGAAGGTCGTATCGGTCCGGAAATACCGCAAGCGACAATTCATTCCACAATGCAGTCGTGCGAGGCAGGAAATTTCTAGAAAAGCGCACACTTGTGGACTGCCAACTATATAAGTGGTGAGGATGAAAGGATTGTCGCGTAGAACGATGGCGGAAAGAAACGGCAGGAATCAATCCGAGCAACTCCTCGGAGCACTCCCCGTTATACAAGCGATAAAAGATGCAGAGAGAGGCTACTCTCTACGTAGCGCCAAGTAGTCAAGCCGATCTGAAGTTCGCTGGCAGTCGACGATACGAGTCGCTCTCCGTTGAATACGATCTAAAGGGAGAAGCGCCCCAGCCCAAAGATGAGAACAGTACTCCATATGTGGGCGAACCTGCGCCTTATAAAGCTGTAGGCGATGGGCCGGAGTGAAGTACTGTTTAGACCTGTCACACCCGACATGCAGCCTAAATGGGCTATTAAGCATTCTGAGGTTTATGCGCGTTATTTTTACACATGACTCGACTGCAACGGAAGTGTCTCATTGGGGTCGTTAGAGCTGCGGCTATTCCGTGATTCCTACAAAACCCACGCACGGGCTGCCAGACGGAGGAAACACTTTATATCCCATTCATCAGAGGTCCAGACACTGTCCGTAATCATAGACTTTAAATTGACCAGTCGAAATTATGTTTTGGTTATAACTAGAGAACGAAGAGTGCGGTAGACATATAGGTATATGTAACAACCTCTATATTTCACATACAAGTAAGAAAATTTGTGACAGTGTTGTAAACGGTCAGTGTTCGGGTTTCCATTATTGGAATAAAAATAACCGGCCAAGTGCAAGTCTGGCTCGCGCACCGAGGGTTCCGTACAAATACTTATCCCATCTTAACTGGCCGGGTTAAGTTAAGTTTGCATTGGTATGTATGGCGCCGGATACAAATGGGGTGCAAAGTTAACGCAACCGATCACGTTTGTTGTATGGGAGCCCCCTTAATTACTAATTTTATTCTGTTTTTAGTATTTGTTGTTATAGCGGCAACAGAAATACATCATCTGTGTAAATTTCAACTGTCTCACTATCACGGTTCATGAGATACAGCTTGGTGACAGACAGACAGACAGACAGACGGACGCAAAGCGGAGGCTTAGCAATAGGGTCCCGTTTTTACCCTTTGGGTACGGAACCCTAAAAAGATGCGAACAAATTTCGTCTCAATGGAAACCTGCACAATGGGACCTTTTACTAAACATTGTCACATTTGTTCACGTTGCGTATGTAATTTGTATTTAATCTAAGTACCTATAATATCACCAAGCTTGGGGTGTCTTGGACAGCCGTATATAAATCTGCTGATATTACTAAGCTTTTTTTTTACTTCGGTTGTTATGTAACTGTAATTAAATTACTGTTTCAAGGTTTTTACAACATTTTAACATATGGCGACATAAAATGCCTCAAAACATCACTAGGCAAATGAACGTCACACACCTCGATCATATAACTTTATTATTGTCGGAAAATATTTTTAAGATCAGTCAATGCTTGATAACTACGTCACAAGTCACCGTTACTATGCCAACGTGCATCCATCAAGACGTCACCAGCTGTAGTCTATTCCAAGTTTCGAGTTCTTTGTTAACGCGTCGGCGACGTCACGAGCGTGCAACACGACGCTTACATGTGGCGTCGCAAAGTTCATGAAGCCCGTAGTTTTATTTATTTATTTATTAAAAGGTTTGCCAACAGATACAACACTATACGAAATAACAATAAGAAACATGTGTACATGGATGTTTTTGCGATGAGTCAACGTGTGGGACTTCCTATTACGCAGGACACCAATTGGGATTACACGGAACACTGTTACAGCAAATTTTGCGACTACAGTAAGTATTTAAGGGTCCTTATTCCTTAAAAATGCTGATTGTTTTAGACATTCTTCTCTATGATCAAACACTTTTCTTAACATATTATCAGTGTTACTACCTAGAACATGGCCATTGATTTATTGATACCTATACCTATATATTTGAAACCTTCAGTTTAAATTTTTCATTGATAATTTTTGTTTCAAAAACTACTCGAAATCGAATTCGCGCAGAAAACGGTTTTTTAACTTATTTTCGACTGCACGCAATAAAAGGATAAAATAGCTATGTTACTTTCTAGAACTCAGGGAAAACTATTATTCACTTCAAAAGGTTGGTTGAGATCTTAGGTTGAGATACTCAATATATTTGTCATAATAAAAAAAAACAAATGAATAAGGCCTCTTAAGTTCCTAGTCGAATTATTATTTTATTGCACAGGACACTATCTCGGATTACAGAGAGCTACTTTGTCACAGTAATTGGTAAACACATATTGGTAGAAACAACAAGTTACGAGTAATATAGTCTTAATTTTGGCCCGCTATACTATATTTAGGTACAGGAAATGGCTTAAATATAACGATTCAATAAACAAAGTCCAAGGTAGGATAAAAAATTCTGTAGAAAAAATTCCCCTACACCCACATTTTTTTGTTGGTGTAACAGCACCCTATGACAAAGATACTTACACGGATCACGGTGTTCATAAAAGTTTCAATGGAACCTAAATTAGTATTTACAACGACCAAGACCCTAAAACACGCATTGTCATATGACACAAACAATTAATAATGCAGTTAAACAGCAAGTACAGATACGAGTGATATAAAGAACTTACCGAAAAGTGGACTTCACGGTAGGTGTTAAGTAGTTTCAAATACCTTTTTCTTATAGATCCGCAAAAATGTTGGCGCGCGATGGCGTGCGACCATCTTGAAAAATGGTGTACCTACTCTGCATAATATTTCTTAGGGCACATATTAGAAACATCTTTAGAAAGTATACGAAGACGAAACTTCAAGATCAGAAGACGGTTGTACTATAAGGATTTAAATTAAAAACGTGATGTGACGTCAAATCTATCTGGATCGCTTAAGAGCAAGCAAGACAGGTAAAAAACTATTGTTGATTCATGATTATTTTATCTCCCTATTACACTGCCGTGAATTTGGTAGTATGTAATAAATCATAACTCTTGTCAGATGGTCGCCAATAAAATGCTGATTTAATTCGAAAGGTCTACATAGCGTAAACAATTTGACGTGTTACATAAATAAAACAAGTTTGTTTTTGTTTGGCCCATGTCATTAGCATATTAGAGCAGCAATAGGCGCGGGCGCAACAAGTGGAGAGGTTACACAATCAATAATAGTGCTAGAGTCTGTCTAATGAAAGCTGAACCTGCAAAAAAGCGGCAAATTTAAAAAATCATTACATGGTATTACCCATCAAAGTAGGAATAAACGATTTTGATACTTTTCTTTATTTTGGTGGGTACTAAGGGAGAGGAAACGCCTAATATTTCATGAACATTTATTTATGTATTTGATTTTATGGCACCAAATAATAAACTAATCATACAAATGGCGGACTTAATGCCGTAAGGCATTCTCTACCAGTCAACCTTTGAACTAAGCAGATAAATTATGTGCATTACAACAAACTTAAAAACAAGTTTCACTAGATATATACTTAAATAAATAAAAACATAGTCTTATAATGTATACATGTTATACACACACATACACACTTTTTTTTGTCGGGGTTAAAATAAAAAGTCATAAACTAAAGTTAAAAGTTTTATTTATTTTAAGAACTACAATCAAAATCGGTTTCTAGAAACTCTACTTCCATTGATTCATCTGAACTACTGTCAGACTCATCATCATGCACACTTATAATAAATGATTCCAGGTTTTCGGTTATTCCATCCCTGGCTTTGTACTGAGCTTCAATATTAAGCACATGATCAGTCATTTTCTTCCAATGCTCGGATGTTATGCTCTCAAAAGCCTCTTTAATATTTTTTTCCATTTCAGCTGCTGATCCGGCAATATTTTTACTTGCGATTTTTCTCTTCGCCGAACTCCATATTAATTCGATTGGGTTCAGATCACAATGATAGGGCGGAAGTCGCAAGACCTCATGACCATGCTGTCTTAGAATTTCATCTGCTTCGTAGATTGGTTCCGGTTTGTGTTTCTGTACCAATACAAGAAGTTCTGCAATGGTATGATATTCCTCATAGTGAATTTGATTCACACGAAGCCACTCTTTTATTTCTGCTTTGCGGGTGTTGGTATTTGGAGGCTTATTAATTTGCACCGTATGGTAGCTGGCATTGTCCATGACAATCACGCTCGGTTTAGTCAAGTTCGGAATAAGCTTCTCATGTAACCACTTATTAAAATTTTTGGCGTTCATGTCATGGTGGTAGTCGGCTTTAATTGATTTTGTGCTAAATGTTAATAACGCATAAACAAAACCATTTTCTGATCCAGCGTGAACAATAATATATCGTTTACCGGACGAGATATTGTCAACTAGACCTTTGGTGGAAGGCCCTTGCCATGATCGTTTTAATTTGTAATTCTGGTGTACGTAAGTCTCGTCCAGGTATATTATTTGTTTACCTTCAGCACGTTTTGTTGCAATAGTCCGTAAGTAACGGTGTCGCCAAGCTGCAATGTCAAAGCGCTCAATGAGCGCTGATTGATATTTTGTTTAAATTCGTATCCATTCGCATGTAATATTCGGCGTAAAGTTTCAAGGCATCCGGTAAAATTGATGCTTTCTCTCAACTCTGCCAATAGGCACCTGAGTGTAAGCACTTGCTTCTTTACGATATAAAATTCGTTGATTTTATTTCGGATGGCTTGGATGTCAAAGCTATTTAAATTGGATACTGTGGCCTTGTGAGGTCGCTTTTTTCCTGGGGTACTGAAGACACCACTGTTTACTTTTCCTTCATTGTTTATTCTCTTCAAAGTTCAAACACTGAGATCAGTTATTGACGATATTTCCTCTAAATACTTGTTTTGACTTAGCAATTCGTTTTGCTCCAACTCTTTCAACTTCCCAAGATTATCCAAAAGGAGTTGTTTTTCTTCAGAGTCGTCAAGTTTATCTGAAATGAATACATCATTTATGAAAAAATTAAAAAGCAATATCAATTTAAAAAGATAGTTTGGACGGGAAACGATATATTGTGAATCTTTGGATTG